>CM024761.1:19691040-20963276 GCA_014218235.1 Colocasia esculenta | reverse complement strand
AATAGGAAACATATAGGTATGAGCCTTTTTGATAGAAACACTCTTTTATCTAAACACTTTTTTCTATGCTTGCAGACCTCGTAGACCACAAATTATCAGAAGAAAGAGAAGATGAGCAACAGCTAGAACTCCAACGGATTTATTCAAATTGCTCATATAAAAGATGAAGCAAGGCTGAAGAAGAAGCATGGGATTTCCTGAAGATTTTCAAGAGTGTACATCCGGGAAGAACCTCAACTCCACATACACTCAAAGGAAAAGAGAGAAAGAGCCTGAGCCCAAGAAGAAGTGTTCAAGCATCTGAAGCCCTCAAGCTTCAAGCTCCTTCTCCTCTCTTCACTCTCTCTGTGTGCATCTTTGTAATCTGGGGAGAGAGTCTTTTGCTGAGAGTTCTTTTAGTTGGTTTTTATTTGTTCCAACTCTCAGCTTTGTTCTTTCTTTTCTAAGAAAGATTTCTGTCCAGCGTAGGACTGTATACAGTGTAGAACCTAGCTAGAGGTTGTGTCTAGCAGAACTGCACTAGGGTTTGTACCAGGAGGTAGGCTTCTTTACCTGTAAGAGAAGTGGGCTACCTTCTTGCTCGGGAAAGAGAAGAAGACCAGCTGGGGTGCTGGGTGTTGTAGTGTCCTTAAGGGGGACTGTACCCTTGGTTAGTGAAATCCCAAGAGGTTGCTTGGGGACTGGACGTAGGACTTCCATGTGGGAAGGGCCGAACCAGGATAAATCTCTTGTGTTATTTGTGTGATTGTTTATTTGCTTCCGCACTGCTACTCTTTATCACACTAAACTAACCAAACCTTCAAGTGTAATTTCTGTGTTAAAGTTTCTATTTCAGATTTCAGAAAAACCTATTCACCCCCCCTCTGGGTTAGCTTGCTGCCATACCAAAAGGGCCAACAAATCAGACCAACCACGTGGTATTGGCTGTAACGTTATGACCGTTCAGATTGTGGTTTGTTGGCTTGTGGGCCAATGTGTGTGGCCTTGAGTTTAGTTTTGAGGTTTGGCAGGTCGTGTGGGTGTTGTGGGCCGAAAATCCAGACCCAACAGGCTTACTGATTCTCTGTTTAAGAACATGAAGGGGGAGGGCGTCGCGTTCAGAACGTGTCCCCTACCTACGTCACATTCTACTCGCCGCTCATTTTCGATCTTTAGCTACATGCATGACGTGTGGCGCATGCATGGATAATGCATGGCATCAGTTTTCGAAACGCATCGGCCTGGCACGTCGCATTGTAAATGTGACGGCCCGCTACGTCACATTCTCGATTCTGACTGCTTAAGTGACTTTAGGTCGGCCAAACAGAGCATGAAGCTCTGTTCGGTCAAGGGAAGGAGTTTTGAAGCTTTTCTAGGAGATTTTGACTCCGAAGTTTGTGGTTCGGCGTGTTCTTGGAGCGAGAAGGTTGTACGAAGTGTGGATTTCTTCACGTTCTTCATATTGGTAGGGAGATTCTAAATCAATGATCTTAAATTTTTGTATAGTTTGATGGATTGGATGCACGTAAGAGGTTCTGGTAGGTGTATGCATGGAAGGGTAATGGTTTATAGCATTGTAATGATCATAACAGGTTAAGTAGTGAGTTTTGTGGAGTTTCTAATGTAGGTTTTTTGGACCGCGTTCTATCTGTGAACATGACGAACCGACCCGATGCGTTCACATCCTGAACATGCTGTTTCAGGGGTGTCACGTTCTGAATGCGACACCTGATCTCGATGCGTTCATGTGTTCCGAGGCTTAATGGTCATGTTTGAGGATTGTGGGTCTTGTAGACCATGGTTAATGGTATTTGGCTATTGATAAAGGCTCATGGTTGTACAATAAAGTTATTGGACACTGTGTTTACGTGGTTTGAGTGTGAAATTGGGCTTGGTAGTACGACGCTTACCGTGGTTGCCTCTTTAGTCAGGTACCCCAAGTTCTTTGTGAACCAGGCATGTTGTGCTTGTGGTTTGTCTCAGTACTGTGTATACTGTCAAGGTCTGTGTCATCTTTCTGGACACCCTCACTCATTTATCGAGTTGTACATCTGACTGAGCGAAAGACGTAGGGTAACGACTTGTGGTGTGATTGGTTCTTTGCTCAGTCTCTTGTAGTGCCCTCGTGGTTTTGGGGGGGGGGGGGGGGGGCAGACACCAGTAGACATACTGGTTCCTAGCTAGTTCTGTGTTCTACAGCCTCACTCTAGGGACACTAGAATCCCTAGAGGTGTGGGAGGTGTGAGTCTGCAGCTTCGTAGCTAACTGGTAGTGTTGGTTGGACTTCACAGTTCTTGTTCTTGTAGAGGTGGAGCCACAGTTAGACTTGTTTTTTGTGACTATGATACTGAGAGGTTTTCCTGTGTGGTTTGTCCAGGTCAGTAGTTAGTGTCGCGAACTAGACCTCTTGATATGGTATCAAGGATAGCCTAGAGGGGGGGGGGGTGAATAGGTTATTTGAAAATACCAATAACAATCACACTTGAAAACTTTGGTTAGTGAATATAGTTGTGTGTAGTAGAGAGTAGTAGTGTGGAAGCAATTTAAACAAACAATCACACAAATGAACACAGAGAATTTATCGTGGTTCGGTACTTCTCAAATGGAAGACCTACATCTAGTCCTTAAGAAAATCTTGGGATTTCACTAACTAAGGTACAATCCCCCCAAAGATATACAAACCCCCCAGCTCCCCACTGGTCCTCTTCCTTTTCGAGTAGGAAGGAAACTCACTTTTTTTATAGGTCAAGAAGCCACCCTCCTGGAACAAACTCTAGTGCGGTTCTGCTGGACTTAAACCCCCAGCTGGGTTCTGCTGACACCAACCATAGCTAGGTTCTTCCCTCAACCTAAGGGGAACACTATGTACAATATCACAGCCGGACAGAATCCACCAGCACCCTACTGGCCTTCTCTTAACACAGGAAGATGAACAATGTATAAAGTCCTACAACTGGACACGAGTCTTTCTTAGAAAAGAAATAAAAGACTAAGAGCTATAGAAGATGAACCCTAAGGAACTTAAACTCTCAGCTCACAGTCTCTCCTCTAGATTTACAATGATGCACAGAGAGAGTGAAGAGAGAAAATCTTGAACGCTTGAAGACTTCAAATGGTTGCTTGCACGCACACTTCTTCTTGGGCTCTAGCTCTTTCTCTCTTGCTTTGAGTGTGTATGAAGTTGAGGCTTCTCACTAGATGCACACTATTTCAGAAGGATTTTTAGGAAGGCTCTATTATCTTGTTCTTCATAGCCTTCATCCTTATATGGAGACAAAAGAGATCCATTGATAGATGGTTGTTGGAGCTCTTGGATCCCTTGAGACTCTTTCTAGCCCTTCTTCTTCTTCTGCTGCTATCATTGTGTCTAACGGATGCTTGCTTGAGTCTTAACGGATTCCTCATGTTAAAACTAGACTTCTGCAGACATTTAATGCATGGAAGAGAATGTTAGACTTCAGAAGTATTACGTCAGATAGCTCTACCTTCTTATGTGCAGAGGTCCATGATTTTTGCTGACATCTATATATGTTAGGTAAGGCCTATGCTTTTTAGCATAAGGAATGAGTCTTTTTAGTCCTTATTTTCTGCTGACTTCTTTTCTTACCTGCCTTGATAAGATAGAAGGTACACAGCAGAAAGATCTTCAGTTAGATAGAGAAATAATAAGTTAAACATATTAAGTACATTTGAAGTTTCATTTGGGGTGCCAAAGACATTTTGAAATATTTGAAAGCTAATCGATGTGAGTCATAACAACAGTCAATATGAAATTATGTTTATAACATTAATCGTTATTATATAATAGCAATTGATATGAATATAATATTTGTTAAGCAATCGATGTATTATAACAGCAATCGATATGAAATGAAGGCAATGGATGTGTACCTTAAAGACAATCGATGTGCATAACAACAATCGATGTTTAAATTTAAAACATTAATCATCAATCGGAAGGAGTAAATGTCAATCGATATGAAACTGATCAACAATCGATTGGTCAAGAATATAACGTAAACGGTCGAAGTGAAGCTTCAGATGGCCAAAATATAACACAATTGGTCGAAGTGAAGCTTCGGATATGACGAAGTGTAACATTGGATATGATGAAGTGAAGCTTTGTATAAAACAGATTATAACGTTGTCGGTCAAAGTGAAACTTCAGATATGATGAAGTTAGCTTCGGATATGATGAAGTGTAACTTCGGATGCACATAAAATAACGTTGTCGGTCGAAGCTGAAACACGTAGTCGGTCGAAGTGAACTTTGTATATAGCTTCGGATATGAAGAAGTTGGACTTCGATTGATCACGACCAAAAACATATATGACGAAGTGTAGCTTCGTATATGACGAAGTGAAGTTCGGATATGACGAAGTTAGCTTCGTATATGATGAAGTAAGCTTCGACTTAACATGATCAAAACATGCATGACGAAGTTGAAACTTAGTGTAATTTATAATGATAATGTAAGAAAATATTGTATTCATGGGAAAAACATGATATAAAATATATTAATGATATTTTAAGTTAAACATGAGTTTTGTTATCACCAAAATAAATGATAAAATATAGGAGTGATTCAACAAAAGCTTCTGTTACTGCTGGAGCAACGAGGTCGGCTCAAGCCGAGGATACCCGAGGGAAGATGTCGAGAGCAAAATCGACGCCGCCGAGCTCCGAACCTGCAAAGACCACCGAGGCTCCTTGGTGGGCAGACACTTCGACGATCAAGTCAGCCCGACATGTCGGGAAAGAGAGTTTGTGAGTCAGGACTAACCTACCTTGCAGCAGAAGGGCACTACTTCTTTTATAGGACTAGGATGCTTACTGATAGCTATGATCCTCGCCATTCTAGCCGGAGCCGTTATGACCTTTGATGACGCCTGATCCAAGAATAGCAAGCAAGATCATGGGGGTTGCGCATTTTATGGCCGTAATCACCACACGTGCTGGGGCAAGAGGGCATGGTCAGCGGGCACCCCGCGGTCCAAGGAGCTGTTCCCCGGGGATCACGCCCCCACCCCGGACGCTGAATGGACTCTTGCCATAATGACTCGTCCTAGAACGTCGGGATGACCTTTGGTCAGATTGGCCGAGCACAAGCTCGGCGATTATCTAACGCGTCGGCTCATAACTGCCTGTATCACTGGCCCCCCCAGGTTCGCGTCGGGGCAAAGGTTTGTTCCGAGGTGAAGCTGTTTTAATATGTCGTTGGCTTTCCATGTGGTTTCTAAGGGTCATGCGGACCCTCCTGGTGATCCGTTGCTGCTTCTGACGGCACTGGTCGCGTCTGATCGTGTTCCGATGCCGTCAGCAATGCCCTGCGCGCACCGTACCTCCCTGCCATAATTGTAGTAATGTTATGTCAGACGTCGCATACCCGCCTTGACTCCCCCGCTAAATGATGGCGTTCCTCGATGGTCGCGTGCGTTGGGGATCTGAGTGGTCACTCGGTGACTGCTTATATTCCAATACGTGGCGAGATAACGACCACTGTTAGCCTTAACGCCCTCTGTCCGTCCGATCGGGCTGACCCCCTGGGCTTATAAATAGTGGGGACCGCCTTCTGAAACACCACTCTTGCTTACATGCGCGAGCATCCATCAGACGACCAGCCGACGTCCAGTAGAGAAGCCGCTGAAATCCGTTCCGACGATCCGAGCCTTCCCCCCCTGTCCCTCGCTTCCTTCCTTCCGAGGTAAGTGATGAGTTCTTCCTTGTCTAGCTTTTCTTCTTCCGGGGCTCGCCCAAAGGGCAATGTCTTGGAAGGTTCTCCTTCAGAGAGCTATCTTCCTCGTCACCTGCTTCTTCATCTTCTCGTTCTGATAGGAGTCCCCTAAAAATACTCAGCCTGACATTCTCGTGTTGGGTCCCACAGAGTCCTCCTCCGTTCTGACGGTTAGTCCTGG
Organism: Colocasia esculenta; assembly: GCA_014218235.1. Lineage (NCBI taxonomy): Eukaryota > Viridiplantae > Streptophyta > Magnoliopsida > Alismatales > Araceae > Colocasia > Colocasia esculenta. The sequence continues at coordinate 20,957,381 of CM024761.1, read as the reverse complement.
GAAATACATTCCTCGAATGCGCTCATCTCACACGTCGGGTTCGCGTCGGTAGGCTGACACTGTATCCGATGCCAGATGCGAAACTGATTCTGACACCTTCCATTGGTTAGAAACTCACCCAGGCATGATCCTTCCAGTAGACTCCACCATTTACTCTAACAAACATCTCCGAGTGCATTATACTATGGAGGGGGGTGTCTGTATTTACTCCGAGGTGGTCCGTGCTGGACTCTGATTCCCCTTTCATCCCTTTGCCATTTTCCTTCTCCTTAAGTTAGGGATTGCGCCATCGCAATTGACCCCCAACTCATGGAGGTCGATTGTCGGCTTCTTAGTGGTATGTGCTATGGCTGAGGTCCTTCCGACCACGCGCCTCGTTTTCTACTGCTTTTCTATAAAGGCCTTTGGGGACTAGCTGTATTTCACAGCTCGGTCTGGTCGGTAAATTCTCGGCCAGATGCCTTCCTCTGTCCATAATTGGAAAAGGAATTTCGTTTTCATCCATAGCCCCTCGAGATGGCCTATCACGACCATCTAGTTGGCGATCAACATCCGAGATAAAGCCATCAGACCCTCGAAGCTCAACGCTTCCGAGCTCTCGGAGTTTGAGTCTCTGCAGACGGTGGAGGCTCCTGACCTGTTCGAACCATCCAAGAAGCTGTTCAGGTTAATCGCCGAGGCCACTCAAGGTCATCACCTCCTCGATGGATTTTAAGTAGATTAGTTGCTTCTGAAGCCTGATGGGTCTCTTCTCGACAGTTATGGCTGACAAGGGGACTTCGTCGGCTCCGAAGGCGAGGAAAGGGCCTTCTCTTTTCGAGTTGGCGCGGAGTGAGCTGCTGCCGAGGGGCAAGAAGACCACCTCTCGACCAGTTAAGCGTGCCAGCGCCACGGAAGATGCCCCCGAACATGAGATGGCCCCCGTGCTTCAGGGAGATCAGCCGGTCACTACAAGAAAAAACGCATTTAGAGACCGGCATTTTCGGTCTCTATTCGGTCACTAAAAGTGCCAGAGACCGAATAGTGACTGAATAGAGACCGAAACTGTCGGTGAAGAATTTCTGGTCACAAATCTGTGACCGAAAAATTTCGGTCACTAATCGGTCACTAATAGTGACCGATTAGTCACCGAAATCCTTCAGTCGCTGAAGGTCGTTATCAGCGACTGGAAAATTCGGTTACTAAAATAGTCACCGATTAGTGACCGAAATTTTCTGTCACTAAATCAGTCACTAATTTAGTGACCAAATTAGTGACATAATTCCATCAGTCACTATCAGTGACCGAAAAAATTTGGTCACTGTTCGGTCCCTAAAATAGCGACCAAATTGCAACTGATCCCTGCCGGTCTCTGATAGCGACAGACTTGTCTCAGTCACAAATCGATCACTATTATAGGGACCGAACAGTGACCGAATTATTTCGGTCACTAATCGGTCTCTATTTTTAATTAACTTTTTATACATATACATTTTTAGCAAAATAACATGTGTAAATACAACAATGTCCACAACAATAATAAAATGTCCACAAGACAACAATAATAAAATGTCCACAACACAACATAATAAAAATGTCCACAAGACAACATAATAAAAATATCCATGACAATAATAAAAATGTCCACAACACAACAATAATAAAATGTCCACAACAATAATAAAATATCCACAACACCACAATAATAAAAATGTCCACAACAATAATAATAATGAAATAAAAATCATGAATCCTCGTCCCCGTGCTCATCCTCGCACTCGTCTCCTCTCACGCCACCCGATGAAGGAACCTACAATACATATATAACAATAATAAGTTAAAATGAAATACTATTATACGTAATAAATTATTTAAATTTATAGATTTTTATTCACTCACTTTCGGTCAATATTTTGATCACACTATTTTGGTCGCACTTAAGATGAATTTGAGCGTCGAGCTCAAACTGGGAGTACGAATTGAACTCCGACAGTTTCCACAAGTCACAACCATCGCCCTGACCGTGCTGGAACAAACCAGAGGCCAATCGGATTAGTATTTCTAATTTTGGACCCCCAAACCTAATTTTTCATTTTTAAACTAAACTAATTGCTTAATGTAAATTTGAGCGTCGAGCTCAAACCGGGAGTCTAAATTGAACTCCGTCAGTTTCCATAAGTCACAATCATCGCCCTGGCTGTGCTGGAAAAAACCAGAAGGCCAATCGGATGAGTATTTCTAATTTTAGACCCTCAAACCTAAGTTTTTCATTTTTAAACTAAACTAACTTGCTTATTATGAATTTGAGCGTCGAGCTCAAACCGGGAGTCGGAATTGAACTCTGTTAGTTTCCACAAGTCACACTCATCGCCCCGACCGTGCTGGAACAAACCGGAGGCCAATCGGATGAGTATTATAATTTTGGACCCCCAAACCTAAGTTCTTCATTTGTAAACTAAACTAACTTGCTTAAGATGAATTTGAGCGTCGAGCTCAAACCAGGAGTCCGAATTGAACTCCATCAGTATCCACAAGTCACAACCATCGCCCCGATCATGCTGGAATAAACCAGAGGCCAATCAAATTAGTATTTCTAATTTTGGACCCCCAAACCTAAGTTTTTCATTTTTAAACTAAACTAACTTGCTTAATGTAAATTTGAGCGTTGAGCTCAAACCGGGAGTCTAAATTGAACTCTGTCAGTTTCCTTAAGTCACAATCATCACCCTGGCCGTGCTGGAAAAAACCAGAGGCCAATCGGATAAGTATTTCTAATTTTGGACCCCCAAACCTAAGTTTTTCATTTTAAAACTAAACAAAGTTGCTTATTGTGAATTTGAGCGTCGAGCTCAAACCGGGAGTCGGAATTGAACTCCGTTAGTTTCCACAAGTCACACTCATCGCCCCGACTGTGCTGGAACAAACCGTAGGCCAATCGGATGAGTATTTCTAATTTTGGACCCCCAAACTAAGTTTTTCATTTTTAAAACTAAACTAACTTGCTTAAGATGAATTTGAGCGTCGAGCTCAAACAGGGAGTCCGAATTGAACTCCGCCAGTTTCCACAAGTCACAACCATCGCCCCGACCGTGCTGGAACAAACCAAAGGCCAATCGGATTAGTATTTCTAATTTTGACCCTCAAACCTAATTTTTTTATTTTTAAACTAAACTAACTTGCTTATTATGAATTTGAGCATCGAGCTCAAACTGGGAGTCGGAATTGAACTCTGTTGGTTTCCACAAGTCACACTCATCGTCCTGACCGTGCTGGAACAAACTGGAGGCCAATCGGATGAGTATTTCTAATTTTGGAACCCCAACCTAAGTTCTTCATTTGTAAACTAACCTAACTTGCTTAAGATGAATTTGAGCGTCGAGCTCAAACCGGGAGTCCGAATTGAATTCCGTCAGTATCCACAAGTCACAACCATCGCCCCGATCATGCTGGAAAAAACCAGAGGCCAATCGAATTAGTATTTCTAATTTTGGACCCCCAACCTAAGTTTTTCATTTTTAAACTAAACTAACTTGCTTAAGATGAATTTGAGCTTCGAGCTCAAACCGGGAGTCTAATTGAACTCCGTCAGTTTCCTTAAGTCACAATCATCACCCTGGCTGTGTTGGAAAAAACCAGAGGCCAATCGAATGAGTATTTCTAATTTTGGACCCCCAAACCTAAGTTTTTCATTTTTAAACTAAATTAACTTGCTTATTATAAATTTGAGCGTCGAGCTCAAACCGGGAGTCGGAATTGAACTTCGTTAGTTTCCACAAGTCACACTCATCGCCCCGACCGTGCTGGAACAAACCGGAGGCCGATCAGATGAGTATTTCTAATTTTGGACCCCCAACCTAAGTTCTTTATTTCTAAACTAAACTAACTTGCTTAAGATGAATTTGAGCTTCGAGTTCAAACAGGGAGTCTAAATTGAACTTCGTCAGTTTTCACAAGTCACAACCATCGCCCCGACCGTGCTGGAACAAACCAGAGGCCATCGGATTAGTATTTCTATTTTGGACCCCTAAATCTAAGTTTTTCATTTTTAAACTAAACTAACTTGCTTAATGTAAATTTGAGCATCGAGCTCAAACCGAGAGTCTAAATTGAACTCCGTCAGTTTCCATAAGTCACAATCATCACCCTGGCCATGCTAGAAAAAATCGGAGGCCAATCGGATGAGTATTTCTAATTTTGGACACCCAAACCTAAGTTTTTCATTTTTAAACTAAACTAACTTGCTTATTGTGAATTTGAGCGTCGAGCTCAAACCGGGAGTCGGAATTGAACTCCGTTAGTTTCCATAAGTCACACTCATCGCCCCGACCGTGCTGGAACAAACCGTAGGCCAATCGGATGAGTATTTGTAATTTTGGACCCCCAAACCTAAGTTTTTCATTTTTAAACTAAACTAACTTGCTTATTGTGAATTTGAGCGTCGAGCTCAAATCGGGAGTCGGAATTGAACTTCGTTAGTTTCCACAAGTCACACTCATCGCCTCGACCGTACTGGACAAACTGGAGGCCAATCGGATGAGTATTTCTAATTTTGGACCCACAAACCTAAGTTCTTCATTTCTAAACTAAACTAACTTGCTTAATATGATTTGAGCGTCGAGCTCAAACCGAGAGTCCGAATTGAACTTCGTCAGTTTCCACAAGTCACAACCATCGCCCCGACCGTGCTGAAACAAACCAGAGGCCAATTGAATTAGTATTTCTAATTTTGGACCCCCAAACCTAAGTTTTTCATTTTTAAACTAAACTAAATTGCTTAATGTAAATTTGAGCATTGAGCTCAAACCGGGAGTCTAAATTGAACTCCGTCAGTTTCCATAAGTCACAATCATCGCCCTGGCCATGCTGATAAAAACCGGAGGCCAATCGATGAGTATTTCTCATTTTGGACCCCCAAACCTAGTTTTTCATTTTTAAACTAAACTAACTTACTTATTGTGAATTTGAGCTTCAAGCTCAAACCAAGAGTCGGAATTGAACTCCATTAATGTCTACAAGTCACACTCATCGCCCCGACCGTGCTGGAACAAACCGTGGCCAATCGGATGAGTATTTCTAATTTTGGACCCCCAAACCTAAGTTCTTCATTTGTAAACTAAACTAACTTACTTAAGATGAATTTGAGCGTCGAGCTCAAACTGGGAGTCCGAATTGAACTCCGTCAATTTCCATAAGTCACAATCATCGCCCTGGCCATGCTGATAAAAACCGGAGGCCAATCGGATGAGTATTTCTCATTTTGGACCCCCAAACCTAAGTTTTTCATTTTTAAACTAAACTAACTTACTTATTGTGAATTTGAGCTTCAAGCTCAAACCAAGAGTCGGAATTGAACTCCATTAATGTCTACAAGTCACACTCATCGCCCCGACCGTGCTGGAACAAACCGGTGGCCAATCGGATGAGTATTTCTAATTTTGGACCCCCAAACCTAAGTTCTTCATTTGTAAACTAAACTAACTTACTTAAGATGAATTTGAGCGTCGAGCTCAAACTGGGAGTCCGAATTGAACTCCGTCAGTTTCCACAAGTCACAACCATCGCCCTGACCATGCTAGAACAAACCAGAGGCCAATCGGATTAGTATTTCTAATTTTGGACCCCCAAACCTAAGTTTTTCATTTTTAAACTAAACTAACTTGCTTAATATAATTTGACCGTCGAGCTCAAACCGGGAGTCTAATTGATCTCAGTCAGTTTCCATAAGTCACAATCATCGCCCTGGTCGTGCTGGAAAAAACCGGAGGCCAATCAGAAGAGTATTTCTAATTTTGGACCCCCAAACCTAAGTTTTCCATTTTTAAACTAACTAACTTGCTTATTGTGAATTTGAGCGTCGAGCTCAAACTGGGAGTCGGAATTGAACTCCGTTAGTTTCCACGAGTCACACTCATCGCCCCGACCGTGCTGGAACAAACCGAAGGCCAATCAGATGAGTATTTCTAATTTTGGACCCCCAAACCTAAGTTCTTCATTTCTAAACTAAACTAACTTTCTTATCAGAGAGGAGTGAGTAGACGCACCCGAAATTTTCAACAAATAATACAAACACATAGTAAATAACCACCTAATTGCGATCAAATATTCACAGACTGTCCAAAATGGGACAATTCAAGACTTTGAGTTAGATATACACGTTATCATCATTGAAAATAAGACTCGTGCACATCAATCTTAAAGTCTTGAACGAGAGGTCATTGACACAGGCTTAACACGCTCTCTGAAGTGTGTGCAATGTTAAATTGTTATGCATGCATGGATCAAATTAAAAACCACATAAATATGAAAGAAAAATGAAAACAAAAACATACATGTGAACAAGTGCAATATTAAACAATTACATTAAAATAAGAAGTGCAATACTAATATAAAATGAAAATAAACAATTAACGTAAATTAAACTAATGACTAGAAGGAAACATATGGGTTTCATTATACTTAAGAAAGGCATGTGTGGGTTGTTTCATATATAATGCTTGAGACGGAAATCTTATAATGAATTCCATGTGCATAATTTTTCATACTATATATATATATATAAATATATATCTATATTATCTATATATATATATATTAGGGGAGGTGGAGAAAGAAAGTTATGAAGCCATGAGGCTGTACACTGGATTCTCTGCATACACTAAGGATTTTAATGTCCTTCTGCCTCTTTCCCTATCCCATCTGTGTGATTAAGATAGGGTATGTGAAAAATATATAATAGGAAGTTCTATGCCACCTCATCGACCCATGATACATGCATGTTGCAGGCGCGTGCCAAGGGACTGCAGGGAAGGGCGGGCCATCCCACTTTTTTTTTGGCTTCCCCTGGATTGAAATTTGAGGGCCCACCCTTCTCTATAACTTCATCTTTGATATTCATGACCTAGGTTACATTACAAGTGTTGAAAATATGATTATTCAATTTCCAAAAAAGAAACTACTTAAGATATTTAGCTAGCATCCTTTAACATTGAGCCATTTGATATGAGAAATACTTACTTACCCTCTAGGGCTATATCCTGGATGTCATTACATCACTATATATGCGCGTCCTATTATCATTTTCCTCTCTTTTTTAATTATATATATATATATATATATATATGTGCACATACCAATAATATTGTTCCAACCGTACAATTAATATTTCTCATTTGATATTATATGTATACACATATATGTGTCCGCTACGCATCAACAGTGGGCTAGAATGTTTACCTTTACTCTCTCCTAAAAGATGGTAAAGTTAATGCCCCTAACTCAACCACAAAGCTACACTTAGATGGACACCAACAATATCAACTAGCTAGCTAGAGAACATTCTTAGAATACTGCAAATTTCACAGGTGGGGGTGGGAGGGGAGTGTTCACAGGTGGGGGTGGAGGGGGTCTTCTGGCGGTGGGGTGGGGGCGGAAGGGGGGTGTTCACAGGTGGGGGGGGGAGGGGGGGGGAGGGGGTCTTCCGGCGGGGGGGTGGGGGGGGGGAGGGGGGGGGGGGTCACAGGTGGGGGTGGAGGGGGGTCTTCCGGGAGGGGGGGGGGTAAAAGGTGGGGTGTGGGGGTGGAGGGGGGGTTCCGGGAGGGGGGGGGAGGGTGGTCTTCCGACGGTGGGGGTTGGGGGGGGGGGGTTCACAAGTAGGGGGTGGGAGGGGGGGGGGGGTCACAGGTCGGGGGGGAGGGGGGAGGGGGGGGTCTTCTGGCGGTGGGATGGGGGGGTGGGGTGGGGGTGGGTCAAGGTGGGGGTGGGTTCACAGGTGGGGGTGGGAGGGGGGGGTCTTCCGGCGGTGGGGTGGGGGTGGGGGGGGGGTTCACAGGTGGGGTGGAGGGGGGGGGGGTTCCACAGGTGGGGGTGGAGAGGGGGGTGTTCGGCAAGGGGGGGTGGGGTGGGGGGGAGGAGGACAGAGAGACAGAGGGAGGGGGGAGGACAGAGAGACTTACCCGAGGAGAAGAGGCTCTGGGGCAATGGCTGCGCCGGCCAGGCACGGGGGACAACATGAGAAGATGACGGTGGCGGCATCCGGCGATGGCCGCAAAGTCCGGCGATGGCGGCGCAGGGCGACGGCGTCCAGCGATGGCGGCGGCGAACGAGAAAGAGAGAGAACGAGAGAGAGAGAGGAGGAGAGCGAGGAGGAGGTGAAGAGAGAGGAGAGAGAGAGAGAGAGAGAGAGAGAGAAGAGGAGAGAGAGAGAGAGACGCGAGCAGGGATGGAGGAGAGATAGAGATAGTGCGTAGGGACGGAGGAGAGAGAGAGAGAGTGCGCAAAAGGGGGGTAAATGGGGAGGAATATGCGGCTATAGAGACCAAATAAGGACCGATAAATATAGTTGCTATTCGTTCTGTAAAATTAAGAAAATAGAGACTGATTAATTCAGTCACTATCGGTCACTATATAGTGACCGAAATAAATCGGTCATAAAATTTCTCCCCATCCGTGAAAACGTGAAATTTGTGACAGAAATAAAATCAGTCACTATTCGGTCCCTAAATAGTGACCGATTAGTGACCGAATTTAATTAGTCCCAAAATATAGAGACCGATAATTTCGGTCACAATTCGGTCACTAAATAGTGACTGAATTGTGACCGAATTAAGATCGGTCTCTAAAATATTTATTTAGCGACTGATTACTTCAGTCACAATTCGGTCACTAATTAGTGACCAAATTGTGACCGAAATTATCGGTCTCTAAAAGCGCTTCTTCTTGTAGTGGTGAAGGGGCCTGCGTCCAAGCGTCCTGTATCTAGCCGACGTCCGTGACTGCCGATCCCTCAGATTCCACTCAGCGCCGAGAATCTAATCAAACCGCCTTCAACGCGATGGAATGGGGGCGCCATGCCCTTCCCACCGAGGTGAAGGTGAAAGCCTTGGCCAAGAGGCCCCGTCAGATCATCGACGAATTCTATTCATCGGTGATCTGCCAGATGTCGACGTTCAAGGTGCTCCTCCATCGAGTAAAAGCTTCTTGGTTGTTGGTCGAGTCGCGGCTGGAAGACGCCGACAAGAAAATAGCCGCTGAGAAGGAGCTTCGGGCTCAGGAGGCAGAGCGGGCGAAGAAAATCGAGGACGAGCTTCGGGGTTCTCTTCAGGCCGAGAAAGAAGCACTCCAAGCCGAGAAGGAAGCGTTGTTGGACGAGATTCGGGCCCAAGAAAACCAAGGCTGAGACTATGCAGCTCGTAGCCGATGAGTGCGAGAAGGCCGTGGATGAATACCACGCCTCTGACGAACTTAAGGAGGAAGTCGCCGGCCTTTTCAAGGAAGGCTATAACTGCTGCCTTGACCGCGTTGGTGCTCGCGATCGGGGGGCGAAAAGAAGGAGGTGAGGACGACGGAGAGGTGGCTGCGGTCGTCGACGAAGCGTTGGCGGCCGCGGTTGATGAGGCCCCGGTGACGCTGCCGACAACATTATTGCCGAGGATCCGACAGCTCCTTCTCATGCGAATTAGGTCGGCATAGGCGAGAATGTCTTTTTTACTCTTCTTGGCGTTGTGCCCAAGAAATTGTAATTCCTTCTTGTTTAATACCAATTTCCTTTAGGACTTTGTTCATATCATGACTCGTTGTCGGAATGAGTGCCGAAGCGACCTTGTTTATGATGTTTTTGCTAAGACGACCTCCTTTTAGAGAAACGAAGCGACCTCGTTAACGAAATTAGATTTCCGAGGCGACCTTGTTTGCGAAATTAGAGCGCCGAAGCGACCTCGTTTACGGAAGAGTGCCGAAGCGACCTCAAATGGGAAATGAGTGCCGAAGCGACCTCATTTACGAAAGACCGCCGAACTGGCCTCGCTTAGGGAATGAGTGCCGAAGCGACTTCATTTGCGAAAGAGTGCCGAAGCGACCTCGAAGGGAAATGAGTGCCGAAGGGACCTCATTGGTGAAATTAGAGTGCTGAAGCGACCTTGTTTATGATATTTTTTCAAGGATAATAACATCGGAGGTGCTCGACATTCATGTTCTCGGAATGGCCAATCCGCTCAAACGTTCCAGACGGTACGCTCTATGGCCGAGGTCCCTTGACAACACGATATGGGCCCTCATAATTAGAAGAAATCTTTCCTCCTGCTGATTTTGTATCGGAGACGGTGAGTTTTCGTATGACGAGGATGCCTGGGCCAAAGCGCCGAGGCCTGACACCTGCGTCGAACTTTCACTTATCTTGCGTTGTAGGCTTCTATTCTCGCTGCCGCCTCGTCTCGTCGCTCTTCGACCAGATCCAGCTTGGCACGTAGCGAGCAGTCATTGTTCTCGCACTCAAAGCGTAGGTCTCTTCCTGACAGCACGAGCAGCTCTACAGGGGTCATTGCCTCTACTCCGAAGGCAAGTGCGAAAGGAGATTCGAGTGGCCTCTCAGGGTGTCGTCCGATAAGCCCAGAGCACGTGAGGGAGCTCGTCGGCCCATCGACCTTTGTGGTTGTCAAGCCTCTTCTTCAATCCATCGAGGAGTGTTCGATTGGTGACAACTCGGCCTGCCCATTAGACTGAGGGTGAGCGACCAAGGTGAACCGATGATCAATTCCGAGCTTCTCGCAGTTGCAGCGAAACTTGACATTATCAAACTGTTTGCCGTTGTCGGTGACAATCGTTCTGGTAGTCCGAACCTACATATAATATTTTTCCAGACAAACCCCAAGCGTTAGCGTTTGTTATTTTGCTAATGGTTCGGCCTCGACCCATTTGGTGAAGTAATCGACCCCGATAATAACGAACTTCCGCTGCCCTAACGTCGGCGGGAATGGGCCGAGAATGTCCATTCCCACTGGGTGAAAGGCCATGGGGCAATTATAGGGGTAAGACCTGAGGGTGGCTGTCGGCTAATTCTCATGAAGAGCTGACATTGCCGACAACTTTTGACATAGCCTTCGGCATCCTTCAGCATGGTCGGCCACCAGTAACCCTGCCGGGTCACTCTTCGAACCAAAGACCGAGGTCCTGCGTGACTTCCGCATGTACCCTCGTGCACCTCTTGAATGATCTCCTCGGCTTCACTTGGGTTTATACAACGAAGGTGTGGGTAGCTAAGCCTTTTCTATACAGGACGTCGTTGATCATGAAGAATCTTGGTGCTCGTCTCCTCGTCTTCGTCGCTTCTTCTCGGTCCTCCGGGAGCCGCCCGCATCGGATGAACTCTACAATCAGAGTCATCCACGTCGGCTCAGCATCGGCGCACATGACTTCTTCAGACCCCACAGAAGGATCGCGAAGTTCTTCCACTAGCACGGAGGACTTTGGGTGATTCTCTGAGGTAGCCGCGTATTTGGATAAAGCGTCTGCCTGGGAGTTCTCGGCCCTCGGAATCTTTTTCAGTTCTGCCGACTCAAAATCCCCCATCATTCTCAGAACTTCGGCAATGTATGATGTGAGCTTCTCTTCTCTTACTTCAAACTCCTTTGAGACTTGGCTGACGACTAACTAGGAGTCGCTGTAGATGAGCACCCTCGTCGCTCCCAGGGATCTTGCCATCCTGAGCCCTGAGATAACATCCTCGTACTCTGCTACATTATTAGAAGCAACGAAGCCAAAACGAATTGCATACCTTAAGACGAGGCCATCGGGGAGAGTGAAGGACAAACACCTGCCCTGCTGCCCTGTGAGTTGGATGCTCCATCCACGAAGACTTTCCATCTTTCAGCAATCTCTTCTGACTCGGGCGATCTCGCCGTTCCTTCGGAGATAAAGTTGGTGAGAGCCTGAGCCTTGATGGCGACCCGAGGCCTGTAGGTAATGTCGAACTCACTGAGCTCAATAGCCCACTTTTCAACCTCCCCGAGGCCTCGAAACGACAGAGTACCTGCTTGATGGGGATGTCGGTGAGTACGACGATCTTGTGGGCCTAGAAATAAGGTCGGAGTCGCCGTGCGGCCATCACCAGCGCGTAACCTGCCTTCTCCAGGTCGGAGTAGCACTGCTCAGCTCCTTGAAAGGCCTTACTTGTATAGTACACGGGAGGTGATTCCGATTTCTTCTCGCACGAGCACTGAGCTGAGTGAGTGGGCTGTTGCAGAGATGTACAACAGTAGCTCCACCCCAGCCACCGGCTTGCTAAGTGTGGTATGGGGACAGATATACCTTGAGCTCGTCAAAGGCCACCTGACACTCCTTGGTCCACTCGAACTGTCCTTTCCTCAACACATCGAAGAATGGCTGCACTATTCAGCCGACCGCAACATGAACCTGCTCAGGGCAGTGATTCGACCGTTGAGCCTCTGCACCTCTCTGCCGATTTTTGGGGCCGTCATGTCGTTGATCGTCTGTACCTTGTCGGGGTTGACGTCGATGCCTCGGCTCGAGATGAGGTAGCCGATGAACTTTCCTGCTCGTACGCGGGAAAAAACCACACTCGGGGTTGAGTTTCATCCCGTACTGCCGCAGCACTTCGAATGTCTTGGCCAGATCACGTACATGGTCTTCGGACCATCGACTTTTCACCAACATGTCATCGATGTATATCTCCTTTTAGAGAATCAAGGTTCCTTTTGCGACTTCCACTTGTTTTGTTTGCTCGACAGGCTCATGTCTTTCTGCATTCTCATCATGGACAGGCTTATACTCGGAAACGACTGGACCTTTTGCTTTTATAGAGTTTACATAGCACCGACGGGCCTCAGTCTGGTTCCCCACGACCTCGCCGATCCCATTTGGTGTTGGGAACTTCAGCTTCTGGTGATAAGTAAAGGGGACCCCCCCCCCCCCCCAATTTCCCCAGAGAGACCCCGACCGAAGATCGCATTGTAGGCCGACTTCACCTTCACCACGAGGAAGTTGACCTCAACCATTATGACGTGGTCGGGTGCCAAGCGTAACCTTCATCTTGACGAGCCTTCTGCATTGACAGGGGTCCCGCTAACCCAAAGAGGGGGTGTAGCGACCGACTTGAGCTTGGTGCTCAGATTTGTCATCTTTACAAAGAAATCATAGAAAAGGACGTCGGGCGTGGCTCCATTATCAACTAAATGTGATGTACATCATACCCATCGACGTCGGACATGTATAACTAGTGCGTCGTCGGGGGGGAGGTTGAGCTGGACCACATCTCCTCGGAAAAGGTGATTACTCCCGGGTACCCGGCGCCGGTCGTTTAGAGCCAGAGCTTGTGCCGACGCGTACGCCTTCCGCTTCTTCCGCTGTCGCCTCCTCCGCCGAGCGCTGCCAGTACGAGGACCGCCCCCTTGCCTCCGTGCATGTCGCGCTCCTCTCGAGGGGTGCGCGCCCTTCGGTCTTCCATCTACCACGTCCTTTTCAATGATGCCACGCCACAGCATCTCCACGATCTCTACTTTGAGGCTACAACATTGGTCAGTAGTGTGCCCAAATTCCTTGTGGTACTCGCAGTATAGATTGGCTCCGCGCCCCGACGGGGCTCGGTCTCGACACGACTCGGTCCGAATTCTAGAAGCTTTTTGAGATGGGCAGGATCTCGGAGGGTAGCTTGCGACTATGGTAGATCCTTGATCCGCCTAGACTCATCTGGTCGGCAGCTCGGATCTGGTCGCCTTTCCTGTGCGACGTGGGCTCTTCTCTCCTCGGCTTCTTCTAGACGGGAGCTCCGCTCATGGACCAAGCTAGGCGGGGGAGGACTCCGAGATTGCCTGCTGCGCCGAGAGTGGACTCCAACCCACGTACTTTTGCATATGAGAGGGAGGTCGGAGAGACTTACATGGGGCTTTTTGGAAAGAGAAGCCACAAACGACGCGTTGGAGCAGACCCTTGTCAAGTTGTGACTGCCGTCCTCAAGTCAAGATCTACCACCTCATAACTTCAGAGCGGAATCTATTGCCATAGTCGTGGAAGATCTCGGCCTCCTTCTGCGCGACCAGCCATAGGTCGTCGTTGCAAAGAATGTTGTAACATATTGTAGAAAGGTCTCAGGAAGCGTTGCACTAGGTTGGGGGAGCTGGCCACCGATCTAGCTGGTAGTGCTTTGAACCACTACAATGCTGTGTCGTCTAGGGTAGACATGAAATCACGACACTTTAAAGCATCTGAGATATTTACCATCTCAACCTGTCCCTGGAAGTTGTTGAGGTGATGCACCGGATTGGTTGTCCCGTTGTAGCGTCGGAACTTGGAGAGTTGTAGCTTCATCGGGACAGGGGCGCAGGTTATCTCCTCAACGAACGGCGAGGTGGACAATAGTGTTGCCACCGACGGGACACGGGAGCCACGTGCAGAGCTCAATCTTCCGATCATCCCTTGAAGGTCACTCTCCACTGCGGTTTGCAGGCAGTAGGTTCGTCGGGCTGGTGTTGACTCAGATGAGAAGTGGTCGACTTCACACCTCGGCACGCCGTGCTCTGTTGCCACGGCGGGAGCCACATGAAAGTTGTGATCTGCGGCGGGATCGGTATCGAGAGCACGGGTGCCGCCGCCTGGATGTCGGCATGACTAGCCGACATTATCGGGGGAGCGACATGTTCTTTAGTGGTTCCGACGTCGCCTGTAGCAACTGCAACAGGGGCGTCCGGGCGAAGGGCAGCTCTCCTTGAGTTATTATTGCCTGCTGGTTCTGCTCCATTTGGGCCAACATCTGATGGAGGCTTGCGATCATCTGCTCGACGTGGTCGAGGCGACAGAAAGTGGTTGAATCTTGTTCTCAGTGCCGGAACCGCCTCCAACGACTTCTTCAACAATGGTGGTGGGGACGATTCGTCACCAGAGGAGCGAGCCACCATTTTTCCCTTGGGTGCCATGAAAGCTTTTTGTAAGAAATTCCCACAGACGGCGCCAAAAATGTTACTGCTGGAGCAACGAGGTCGGCTCAAGCCGAGGATACCCGAGGGAAGATGTTGAGAGCAGAATTCACGCCGCCGAGCTCCGAACCTGCAAAGACCACCGAGGCTCCTCGGTGGGCAGACACTCTGACGATCAAGTCAGGTCGACAGGTCGGGAAAGAGAGTTTGTAAGTCAGGACTAACCTACCTTGCAGCAGTAGGGCACTACTTCTTTTATAGGACTAGGATGCTTACTAACAGCTGTGATCCTCGCCATTCTATCCGGAGCTGTTATGACCTTTGATGATGCCTGATCCAAGAATAGAATGCGAGATCACGGGGGTTGCGCCTTTTATGGCCGTGATCACCACACGTGCTGGGGCAAGAGGGCGTGGTCATTGGGCACCCCGCAGTCCAAGGAGCTGTTCCCCGGGGATCACTCCCCCACGCCAGACGCTGACTGGACTCTTGCCATAAATGACTCCTCATCCTGGAACATCGGGACGACCTTTGGTCGGATTGTCCGAGCACAAGCTCGGCGATTATCTAACGTGTTGGCTCATAACTGCCCGTATCAGCTTCATTAGAGTATGTCTAGACACTGTGTATGACCCATACTTGTAACCAACTCTAATGTCGTATTGTTCGGCCCTTGTCAGACCCATTACTACTTGTAATGGAACTCCAATGGGACACCTCCCCATGTTTCAGGTGGTTAACATGCCACGATATTATCCCATTAAGGGATCCCTCT
Source organism: Colocasia esculenta (assembly GCA_014218235.1). Classification (NCBI taxonomy): domain Eukaryota; kingdom Viridiplantae; phylum Streptophyta; class Magnoliopsida; order Alismatales; family Araceae; genus Colocasia; species Colocasia esculenta. Next base: position 20,941,925 of record CM024761.1, on the reverse strand, counting down.
AATCAAGACTTTAACTGCCACTTTCATAGTAATCATTATAGCTTGTTGGCACACCAGTTGCCTAGACTTTCCTTATATAAAGGAGCCAAACCCTCTTATGACCAGTAGGGGTGTCAATGGGTCGGGCTAGCCAATAAACCCGTGGGTTGATAAGTCAAAAGCCCATTAAAAACTGAATTTTCAGCCCAAGCCCACGAAGTAACTCAACATTTGGATACACATTTAGTGGGCTTACATGGGTTGGCCATCGGGCCAGCCTCTAGATAGGTTTTCGTAAACCCACTGGCTCGTGTGCTCGACCCTCTCGATCCCCCCTCAGCCCCAGCACGAGCGGAGCTGTCCATGTCCTGCCGCGCCTAGCAGGGCCAACACCGCGTCCTCTGCCGGCCCCATCGTTGTCCTGTCGTGCTCAGCACTGTCTCCTACGCCGTCCGGAGTCCGCCCAACACCTTGTCCTCCGCCAGGGGGAGTCCGCCCCATCGCTGTCTTGCCACGCCGCCCTCTCCTCCTAAGCTTGTGGAGGAGCATCGGGAACAGAAGGGCCAAGCACCTTCATGGAGGGTGGAAAACAAAGCAGTGTGGGGGGGGTGTTAATGGGGTTTTGGAGACCAATCATACAGATTTTCCTGCCCTAAGCCAGGTCTCATGAGCAGATCCCATCCTTTGCAGTGTGCAGTAGTGGAGGTTAAGCACACAGGTTCCAAGAGCCTTTACCTCTCATGTGTCCTTTGCCATCTTAACATGGTAGGATATATATCTTACCAATTTCTCCAAGAAATAAGATATTAATCTGTATTTTTTGTTTCTCAATCTATTAGCATCGCTCTCATTTTCATTGCATTTGGGGTTCACAGCCTTCAAAAATACAGCACCCCTCTTGACCTGCAAGAACCTGTGCTTTTTATGGTATTTACTGCTTTAAGTAAAAAAAAAATGCTAGGTATGCATATCAAAGTTGTCTCAATTATGTTTCTTCTTGTCTCTGTTTGATATTTCTAGCAACATCACTGCCATAGACTGGTAGATTACATTTTTTATGGTTTTGAAGGTACCTTGTCCAATTCTATGAATGGATAAATAATCTATTATCTTTTGGTGTGTAGCTTGAAGTTTAATCATGGAAGCAAACACAACTTTGAATGCTATTGAATCGGAAGCAAGCTTAAATGCTACTGATGTTGAGACATCTTCCTCTTTAAGTCGTCCTCGAAAACGATTTTCAAAAGTATGGTTACATTTCACTGAGAAATATCTAGAAGATGGAAACAAAAGAGCCTTATGCAATTATTGTATACTTCTTTTGCAAGCTCTAGTAATATTGGGACTAGTCACTGTCACGACATATTAGTCAATGTCCCAAACGACCTTCACAAAGTAAGAGCCCACGATGTGGTCGTATTCTTAACTTTAATTTGACCAAGAATTTCACGTCTTGAATTAGCAAAAATGGTGATTATGCAAGAACTCCCATTCACATTTGTTGAGCATGTGACATTCAGAAAGTTTGCTAGAAGTCTTAATCCAGAATTGTTAGTGTATCTCGAAACACTATCAAGGCTGACTGTGATAAGATTTATGAGGAGGAAAGGATGAAATGAATAGAGTTTGATTCAAGAATGTGAAAGACTTAGTCTCACTACTGATTTATGGACATCAAATCAGACGCTAGGATATATGAGTATCACAGTGCACTATGTGGATGCTGAATGGAAATTGCAAAAATAGATTATTGAATTTCAATGGTTGAATCACCACACACTGGGTCTACACTTGCAAAAGTTCTTTTGAAGACTCTCTTGGATTGGGGTATTGATAGAAAAATTTTCAGTCTAACTTTGGACAATGCTTCAAGCAATGATGTTCTTTGTAGATTAGTGAAAAACAATCTTGTAGAGAAACAATCCCTTTTGCTTGATGGAAAATTTTTCCATGTGAGATGTTGTGCACACATATTAAATTTGGTTGTGCAAGATGGTTTAAATGAAGCTCGTAGTGCAATTTACAATGTTCGAGAGTCGGTGAAATATGTCAAAGCTTCACAAGCTCGAAAACAAAAGTTTGCAGAAATTGTCCAAGAAGTAGGATTATCTGGAAAAAAGGTCTTCCTTATGATACTCCAACACGATGGAACTCTACTTATATGATGTTATATGCTGCTATTTCTTATAAGAAGGCTTTCATGGCATTGGAGACATGGGATACAGGTTTTACTTGTGCTCCTTCACTTGAAGAGTGGTCAAAAGCTGAGTTCATGTGCAAATTTTTAAAGATTTTCTACAATGCTACTAATATGTTTTCAAAAATTGAGGAGCCAACATCAAATGTAGCTTTAGTAGAAATTTGTAATGTTCAGAAGTTGTTGAGACAAGAATGCAAAATTCAAATGAGTTTGTGCGTAATATGGTTGCGAAGATGCAAGCAAAATTAATAAATATTGGTCAGAGATAGAAGATTCTACATTATTGTTTGCCATTGCACAGTGCGTGATCCTAGGTACAAATTGATGTTTGTTACCTATGCATTCATGGAGTTGTATGGTCACGAGGCTTCATTGTATATTACCCGTATCAAACAAGCGTTGTATGATCTTTTTGATGCATATTCATGTCAACTTGCTCATCAAGAACAAATGAAAGTAACCTTGATATGCAAGAAAATGAGGATGTGGACACAGAGGTAAATGAGGAAGTTGATATTTTGAGTGGGTTTGATCAATTTTTCCATTCACAAGTATTATTGCGAGACTCTAAGTCAGAACTAGATAATATTTGGAGGAAAGTGTTGTTTCTTGAAATCAAAAAGGTTTTACCATCTTAAGTTGGTGGAAAGACAACATTGTTAAGTATCCAACGTTATCAAAAATGGCACGGGACATTTTAGGAATTCCAGCATCCACAGTTGCTTTAGAATCTGCATTCAGCACAAGCGGAAGAGTCATTGACCAATATCGGAGTTCTTTATGTCAAAAAACAGTGAAGACTTTATTTGTTCACAAGATTGGTTGAGGGATAGTATGGCAGATACATTAACATTTGTATATTGTAAAATTATTATAATATATTTACTAATTGACTTATTTTTTTCCTTTCAGAACTAGTCTTATCTTCGGATAGTTAAGTCTCATAACAGATGATGTTTTCCAAGGTGAAGGTTATCACTATAAAGGTAAGTCTTATCAATATGTTGAAGTTGATTAACATTTTGCTAGAAGTTGTACTCTAAAATTTTCTTAATTTTTTATTTTCCCTGTTTGGCAGAGAATGCTGCAACATGATCTTGCAAAGTTTTTTGGACCTGGGGGCATTGATAGAACACGCCTTTGAGATTCATGGAGCAGAGTTTTTGGACCTGGGAATGATATATTTTTTGTAGTATACATGTATACCTGTCACAATGTTTGAGAGTGCAACACTTATTTTCTGCATGAAATAGAGCCCGGGCAACCAAGGAAGACAGAATCTTGGTGGTTGATTTTGCATGGTACTCTTTGGGCTATATGGACTGAAAGAAATAACAGGTTGTTTAGAGATTCCCAGTCTCTATGCTCTTCTCTTGATTTTCCTATGTGAACTGATTTCCCTTTGCTTCACTGTACTTGAATAGGCAGCATCTGAGGTTCTTGTAGGTTGTTCTAATGACAATGGATTTTACCTCTCAGATTTTTTGTAATTTAGTAAACACCAGTCTACCTCTTACTGTCTTTTGTCCTCAATTATTTGTCAGCATTCGTCAAGCCAATAATAGAAAACTTCAGAGAATATGTTTGGCAGTGGTCTAAAGTCATGGTCATCTTAGGTGGTCTCGTTCCTCCTGACAAAGAAAACTAGTGACCTAATTCTGTAGATAAGTAGATGGTGCTGTTTGTTTTCCATTTCTAATATTGTGGCTTACATCTAATAAATGTCTTTGCAGATTGTCAACCAAGGTGGGATAGAGGAAACAACTCTCGTAGAGGTATGCTACAAGCCTACAACCTGTCAAAATCATGTCCATGTTTTAAGAAGAGAAGCTTTACTGATTACATGAATTTTATTCTTTATGGCTCAAGATCATGATGCAGCCTGGGCTTATACAACAAGTGCTGATCTCTTAGTTGTCATTTTGTGTATGATAATAATTTTAATGGTTTATGAGCTTTTCATTTCATATGAATCAAACTCTACCATTCTGTAGAGTATCTAACTAAGAAATCAATGAGCACAGAAGCTGGGATTTATGATTCTCTCTAGGGACAGGGAGGAGCTCCTGCAGAATCAAAAAGGGAGATTAAATGCAGATTGGATTTGCAGCAACAACTTGCCAACTGTTTTTTATTTTCCCTTTTTTTCTTCTTGTTTGAATGTTTCATCTGCCACTAATGGATGGATTGGGTGGCTGCCTGCCTGACAACTACAACTACTGCACAGTAGCTAGATCCTTATGTATATGAATCTGTGCTATACTTTGTACCATTTTGTTGTCCATCTCTATTGGATGCTCTTAGTTCTATGTTAATGCAAGCAGAGCAGATCCTTCCTCAGAGTTGTTAATAGCAGAAGTTGTAGAAAGACTGGTTACACAGCTCTGTAGATATTAGCACTGTCAACTTTTCTCTGATAAATATCAAGGCATTCTTCCTTCAGTTCTCGAAGAACCTTTTCTCTCTCAGAATATACAAGTGCTAATCTCTCAGTTGCATATCACATTTTGACATATTTATGCTATATTTTGATCTAATTATCTTCTTTATGGTTCAAGATCATGATGTCAGCCTGGGCTTATACGTTGCCTTTTTGCAAAGATCTTTTCAGATGTAGTAATATTTCTACAATCTACTGGTAATCAATCTAAAGCAAATTTTGTCACAAAATTTGATGATTTTTTGTTACCAGAACAAAATTTTACAAAATTTTTATTTTTATTACAGAAGATAGTAAAAGATCTTTGCACCATAAATTTTGATTTAAAAAATCAAGTATTTTTTAATTATGTTATACTAATAAAAGAGTTAAATGACTAAAATGTCTTAATTTGAGCGTGGTAACCAGAGATTTGCTCGAGTTATTGGCTCCCAGCTGCTCGGGTGGGTGGATGGGCCCCAACGGGCCAATCTGGGTTTTATTTGGGCCATGATTCATTAAGCCCACTGTATTTTGGACTGGGTTGGACTGGGCCAAAACAGTTACGGGCCAAGGGTGGGCTTGGGTTGGGCAGTCCAAGCCCAACCCGTTGACAGTCCTATGACCAGGTATGTGATCTCTTGCCCACTACTCTCTAAGCTTTCACAAGTCATCTTACTGACTTAGACATCAAAGAAATTTTCTCCGTTTCTACAACTGGGCCCCTCTGACGTCTCTCTTTCTTACAGGATCCACACCATTGCACATCTAGTTGAGTTCTAACTATATTACGAGATGTAGAGAAGAGAGAGAAGACTTTCGACCATTTTTTGACCTTCACAGAATCTATACGAAAGAGAAAATCATAATATATGAATATAATGAAGGACAAACAGAGAGAAGGTTTTGGCATTGATTCGCACCCAAGTAAAATTCTTCAATCCTCTTAAAATGATGAAGGCTTGATACTCCAATGTAAAATGGCTGCGCGTAAGATGGAAGTATTTTGAAAGCAAAAAAGGGCTCTTGGAAGATAGTAACTACATATGTTGGATGTGAGTCAAAATAAAATATTGTAGCTTTTATACCTTATCCAATTTTATTTGTTACAGGGAGTGAATGAATTAATTTGTTTGGAGAATCCAAAAATAAATGAAAAATGTGAGCTTGTTTCGGTTGAAGATGTCTAAAAATTGCAATAGAGTCCGAGAAGTAGGAACGGTGAAATTGTTGGTTTTTATGAAGCTTTCGCAAAGCTTGACAGATTTGGCGCAACGGGAAGAGAGTCTTCTTGACAACGAAATTTATAAAGAGAGGTGCTGGGCGACCTGGCGCGGGATTTACCCGGGCGCCCGGGCCTTAGGCCCTTAAGCATTTCCCATTTATAAAAGGTTTACACCAACATGTGGGAAATAGGAATATGATCTAACAATGTTTATACTGGCTGGTTGATCAATTTGTTGCTAAACAAATATAAAAGCGAGGTTACGGAGCACATGATTTGTAACACACGATGAAATGTAAGTTTAGAACTATGATTTGTCGTATTGGACGGATCGATCGTATCACATTTTTCGTGACATTGTACGATATTATATGTATCGTTAAGATATAGTGGGGAAGGAATTAATTAATTTTTTTGTGACTTATCAATATTTAAAATGAATAAATTTTAAAAGAAAATGAGTAAAACATAATAACATCACATAAAGAGGTTAAAAATATAAAAAAAAATTATTTATTTTTATTCAAATCAACTTAACATAATCATCTAGTATTATGTCGTTTTAGATATACAAAATGGATGTTAATTAATATTTTTTTAGAATAATTTTTACTTGATAAAAATTAATTTAAAAATTAAACTAAAATCATCATAATTTGTATCATCTCTGATAAATTTATGTTTAAAATTTTATCTTAATTAGACATTATTTAGACCTCTTAGATGTATCGGATGTGAGGTAGGAAAATTTTAAAAAAATAGGGGGAGGGAACCGACCGTGCCGTATATGACACGGTACGGGTCGATCATGCCACAATGATACATGACGGTTCGGGTCGGCAATACCACCGTAGTACGCGGTGGTATGACTAACCCTGATTTCGATACGAATTTGATTGTGCGCATATCTCGATAGGACGATATCATATTTAAAAAATAAAAATAAAATATAAAATTATCATAATTATTAAAAAAATATTAATTTTAAAATATAAATATTAAGAATTATGATGCATAGATATTATTAAGATCAAATTGACCTAATAATTTTTGGAGATATTTTTCACTATAAATTAATTTAAAAATTATTTTAAAAATTATTATGATTTATATTATATCTTAATTAATTCATATTTAAATATTTTATCTTAATTAAACATCATTTAAACTCTTTGCATATGTCAAATGTAAGGAAAAAATAATAATAAAAAGAAGGGATCGTGTGATACGTACGAATTAGCCATACCAGGTCTAGAACACCATCATGTATGTGTGGCGCTCACAAATCAAAACGCGGTCTTATAATTAGATCGCAGAAAAATTTGGGCTATTTTGGTTCAAACTTAAACTACTCATGAGTAACTTAACTAGCGATTTATTAACTTAGAAATTAGTCTATCTCATTTTGGTTAAAGGTTTAAGTTACTTATGAGTTATTTTTATTTTTTAGGTCAATTTTTCTTTTTTGACTCAATTTATTTTTAAAAATTAAAATAAAAATAAAAAATTATGAGATATATAATAAAATAATATTTTTTTTATTTTTTTAAAATAACCACCTCTATCCCAACTCTTGAGGTGAGATAAAATTATTCAGGGATAAATTGAGTTACTCAGAAATACCTCTGAATAAACTGTCCCCCCTTCCCAAAGTTTAGGAAGGGATTTATCCATGGGTAATCCTGATTTACCTAAGTATCTCTCTCCTAAAATACCCCTGGAATCCAAGTCTTATAATTATATTATGATTTTTTTTTACGTACACAAAAAGCGATTCAATAGTTAAAATAAGTTTTCAAATATTTAATATATGTATATATGATTTTGTTCAATGTGACAACTTCTCAACTAAAAATAAACCGAACTTTCATTTAAACTGAACTGAATTGAAGTACTAAGTTGGGTCATAGTTTTTTCCGTTTGAACCGGACTGTGAATACCCTTCGGTGCCGATTTAGCGAAACTTTTATTTCCCTCTTGTTATTTTTAGCCATTTTAAAGAAACAAACCGCGCATCCCCTCCCATGGGTTCCCCCGGCCTGAAACCGTGACAACTTGCCGGCGTCAGCGAGACGAATACGCCAGAGATGAACCGGCCAACGCCGACGTCCCCTATAAATAGCGGCTTCGATCCCTCCCCGTTTTCTTACACAATAACGACGCAGCACCGGGATTTTCGCGTGAAGCGTAGAGGAAGAGGTGAGCGACGGCACGGCAGCAGCAGTAGCGATGGCGGGCGAGGGGAAGAGCAAGGTGCTGGTGATCGGAGGCACGGGGTACATCGGCAGGTTCGTCGTGGAGGCGAGCGCCAAGGCTGGCAACCCCACGTTACTCCTCGTCCGGAAGAACACAGCAGAGTCCACCGATCCCAACAAGGCCAAGCTCCTCCAGGGCTTCAAGGACGCCGGTGTTCACCTTCCTCTACGTAAGATCAACTCACACCTCGGCTCCCTCCCTCTCTCCTCTCTCTCTCTCTCTCTCCTCTCTCTCTCTCTCTCTCTCTCTCTCTCTCTCTCTCTCTCTCTCTCTCTTCTCTCCCTCTCTCTCTCTCTCTCTCTCTCTAATTGTGGTTATCGGCCGCTGATGGTGGTGGTGCACCCCTGTCGGAATCATGTCGGCGGTGGGGTGTTTGCAGGGTGATCTGTACGATCATGAGAGCCTGGTGAGCGCCATTAGACAGGTGGACGTGGTTATCTCCACGGTTGGGACGGGTCAGGTGCCGGAGCAGACCAGGATCATCACCGCCATCAAGGAGGCCGGCAACGTCAAGGTAACCCACCGGAACCCTCTTCTGGTTGATCGATGAAATCCGGTGTTCCGGCTTTCCCGTCCCCCGCAATGGAGGTTGTAGTTGCTGTCGGAAGTCGTGATCCGAACATTGGAATCGATAAAAACCTAGATTAATTTCCTCATACCCGTTCTTATTCTCCAATGTTTCTTCTTCTTGGCCAGTGTCGATTACATGATGGCTTGTAATGGCTGGTTTATAAGTTTCTTCCACTGGAGCCACCTGTTATGAACTCCTCTGTTCCACTTCTCAACCAAGAATTAATTCCCCTGCTTTTTCTTTTTTGTTAGTTAATTAAGCTAACGGAGTTCCCCTGCGAATCTGATTTCTGCAGCGGTTCTTCCCGTCGGAGTTCGGGAACGACGTGGACAGGCTAAACGCTGTGGAGCCGGCCAAGTCTTCCTTCGAGGGCAAGGCCAAGATCCGGCGGCTGCTAGAGGCGGAGGGCATCCCCCACACCATCGTCTCCTCCAACTTCTTCGCCGGTTACTTCCTTCCCTCCCTCGCCCAACCGGGCTTCCTCCCCTCCCCTCCCGTGACAGGGTCATCATCTTCGGCGATGGCAAAACCAAAGCCGTCTTCTTGAACGAGGAGGACATCGGCTCGTACACGATCCTGGCGGCGGAGGACCACGGGCCCTGAACACGATAGTGTACCTTCGCCCGCCGGCCAACGTCCTCTCCTTCAACGAGCTGGCGCTGTGGGAGAGCAAGATCGGGAAGACCGTGGAGAAGGTGTACGTCCTCGAGGAGGTGGTCCTCAAACAGATCCAAGGCAAGATGCAAAACCAGAAGACACAGATATCTACTGACGCCATTGATGACCACCCCACCCCCAACTCTTTTCCAACACTGCTTCTGCTCTGTTCCTGTGTTTCTTCCTTAATCCTGCAGCTCATGGCTGATGACGGCGGATGGGCGCTTTGCTTTTTGCGTCTGCGGAGTCCCCTTCCCCATGAGCATTGTGCTTGCGATCAACCACAGCGTGTTCGTGAAGGTCGATCAGACCAACTTTGAGATCGATCCGTCGTTCGGGGTGGAGGCATCGGAGCTCTACCCGGACGTCAAGTACACCACCGTCAGCAAAATCTCGACTGCTTCGTCTGACGAGCATGGCGCAGAAGGTCCGACCAGCCTGTCATCGCGTGCACTGTGATTGTTGGGGCCGAGTGCTATATATATCCTGCTCTTGAGTACTGTATGTATATATGTTTTCCATTTGAAAAAAGTGAGATAAAAAATATGGCATTGCCGCATTTAAAGAGGACGCAAGTTGATGGGGAATAATATGACTTCTAATCAACTTAGTGTCTGTTTTTTGCACTGAAAATCTGGGTTAGGAAATGATTTTCAGGAAAATTTAAATTTTTATATCATTTGGTACCACTGGAAACCAAAATATGGAAAACCAAATCACAGAAAATCCCGATTTTGGCATCCGCGGGAAAACCGCGGATGCCATTTTCCAACTGCTGGCGCTGCAGTTTGTGTAGGTAGGTTGTACAGTAACAAAGTTAGGCACTATTCATCTAAATTGTATTTTTATTTTTTTTTCACTTATTTAAATATATTTCTCAAATTTAATTATTTCGCAATAGTTAATTTATTTTTTACTTTTTATTAAAATATATTTAGAATATTATTCATTCAAATTATATTTTTATTTTATTTCTCCAACTTTAATTATCTTTGTCAAAATTATTTATTTTTCATTAGTTATTTAATTTTATTTTATTTTTTAAAAATATTAAAAATAAAAAATAAAATAAAAAATGATGAATAGTGTTAGTACACAATGAATATATGACTCTCTCTCATTTGAGTAGATCATAAGATCTCATATCCCTCCATACACTTTATATTTTCCTAACAACCAAATAGACAATTACGTTTTCATTTTCACGAAAAAGTTATTCCGTGAAAAACTATTTCCTTATGAAACTGTTTTACATACAACCAAATAGACCTTTAATCAAACCATATTGCAGAAAACAATGTGGGTAAAAAGGGGGGGGGGGGGGGGCGGTAAATATGTGTTGCTCTATGTACTTCTCTACACCATCTGCAGACTGATAGCGGCTACGAGGATTTCTTATCGACTTCACATTCTGCTTTATGGGCAGCTTTTTATATTTTCAAAAACTCTTCAGAAAACTTTGGACGGTGGATGGGCTATATATCTAGAGATAAGAAATCTCATTATTTCACTAATATGCATGCTTTAACGAGAAATGCTAGGTGTCCGGACTCCCAGGTATAAATGCCACACTAGAACCATCGGGGTGCGCTCGATTGGACCGCGTGGAAAGTATCCACGTCAATATTTCAGCACACGTCGCTACCTACGCGCACGTCTTCCCGAAAGACGTCACCATGAAACTACCTCCATCGAGCAACGATTATAGAGAGACTTTTTTATAATCTCAAGTTTACCCTCCCCCCCCCCTTTCTGCTGAAATAATTTGAAAATGAGTTTATTCTAACTGAGACAGCAAGAGCCTCGCTTGCATATCTAACGCTCCTACGAAAAACACCCGGAGCTCTACGTATCTTCGCCGTCTGCACTGCCCGTTTTCTTACTCGTGCACTTTATGGTAGAAACTGAACGCCATGTAATGTACATCTAAGTCTAGCGACATGGAGAATGTGGCGATGCAGTGTGGGTCTCCATGCACTGCGCTGGCGAGAGTGATGCTTCATATGTTGCCACCCAAACATGCACCACCATTTTTGCCACCTTATCAGATAAGTAGGCCATTCTTGTACCCCTTCATAAGGCCATACACACCGTCATTCATGCATTATGTCCTGATGACATATGTTCAGTTGCATGCAAATAATGATGAGAAGAGAGCAGAACATCAAAGCCTAGAAGTACCTCCCGAACAAAATGTAGAAGCACAATAGACTCCCGAAGGACCTTCTGAAGAAGCAATCAGATCTGTTATACATGAGAGTAATGACGACGTTAACTAAATAAGATCTGTGCTACAGAGCCTTGATTTAGAGAACAAGAATGTTGTACTTATCTGCAATTATGGACATGTAGCTGTTTGTGACTGTTATTTGTAGTCCATTTGTCACATGTTGTATCTTATTCTCTCGATTTATCTCTGTTACTATATATGCCTATCATATTGTCACCAATGGTGACCTATATGTCACCGAGGGTGTCCTATTTGCTATTGTTATTGACCTATTTGTCACTGAAATTATCCTACGTTGACCAAACTTTTCATATTAATGAATAAACCTTAGTTATTTGCCACTGAAATTTCCTATTTGTCACTGAAATTTCCTATTTGTCTTTAAACTTGTTCTTTTGTTCTTTGAATGCCAGCTATTTGTCACTGAACCTTAGTCATTTGTCACGAAAATTTCCTATTTGTCTCTAAACTTGTTATGTTGTTCTTTGAATGCTACTTATTTGTCACTAAAATTTTCTATTTGTCACTGTACCTTCGTTATTTGTCATTGAACTTAGCCACTTTCATTTGGCAGCACCTGAAGTAGAGGATGATTTGAACTATGATAATGGAGAATCTGAAAGTTTTGAACCTTTTGATGGCATGATTTTCAAAAGTATTTCAGATACACAGAAATTATACAACACTTATGCTAAACGAGTAGGATTTGACATCACAGTTATTGACAGTAGAAGAAAGAATGACTTGTGCATCTACAAGAGGTTCAATTGTCATCGTGGTGGTCAATCTAAAAGGGGCAAAGATGCGATAAGCCACAGAGATTCATCTAAGATGGATGTAAGACATCGGTGAGGGTTAGACATGACAAAGGGACAAACACCTACATAATGTAAAATGTAATTTTAGAGCATAATCACATTCTTCATCCAACAACTGCTATGTATTTTAGATCACATCATAAAATTTGCACTCTGGAGAAAGCTGAGATTCTGAACATGCGTAGTGTTGGTATTTCCACATCCAACATTGTGTTGGTCATGACAAAAAGAAAGGGGGGCATCCGGCATTTGGAGTGGACAGAGAAGGACTGTAGAAACTTTCTTGATAAAGAAAGATAAACACAATTGAAGGAGGGTGATGCAAAGATAATGATAAATCATTTTCAGACAATGCAAGCTAGAGATCCGACATTCTTTTACACTATAGTTGTTAATGACAATGGTACTTTAAGGAATGTGTTTTGGATTGATGGTAGGTCTAGGACATCTTGCACATACTTTGCGGATGTGGTTTGTTTCGATGCAACATACTTGACAATCACATATCAAATTCCATTTGCACCATTTGTGGGAGTAAATCATCATGGTCAATCTATTCTTCTAGGATGTGCACTACTAAGTAATGAGAAAATTGATAGCTTTATATGGCTTTTTAATTGTTGGCTAGAAGCCAATGGTGGCATTCACCCCAAGGCAATCATCATAGATCAGGACAAGGCTATGGAGGCTATAGTAGCCCAGGTATTTCCAATGGCACGACATCACTTTTGACTTTGACATATAATGAAGAAGGTACCTGAAAAAATTGGCCACATATACATCTCCAATCCACATTTCATGAATGAGTTTCAAAGTTGCATCTATGACCCAATCTCCACCTTTGAATTTGAAGAAAAGTGGGATGAATTGATAACCAAGTATGAAATTGCCATGCAAAATGATTGGTTGATAACTTTGTACGAATGTCGTAGAAAGTGGGCACCTATTTTTTGAAGGACACATTCTTTGCTGGTAGGTTATTATTGACTTAAATTCATATTGTCTTACATTTTTGCTTTATTTGTATATTTACATTGCTTATGTGTTTGTAGGTATGTCTACCTCTCAACGAAGTGAGACTATAAACCATTTTTTCGATGGATTTGTCACAGCCAAAACTACTTTATCTGAGTTCATTCTGAAATACATAGTGGCACTTGAAAGCAAGTTTGATGTAGAAAACCAAGCAGACTTAAATTCCTTAGATACAAAAGCATACATGAAGACTTGTTCCCCATTTGAGAAACAAGCCGCGACAATACATATTAGGTCCATATTTCAGAAATTTCAGCAAGAATTGATAGAGGTCGCTGCTTCTCACCACAACGGATTTGTGAAGATGAAAGTAACTTGACATTGGGAGTAAAGTCCTTTGAACGTGTTAAATTCAAAGGTATATGTAAGAGGATGCAAAAAGAGTACACTGTGAAGTACCAAAAATAGGAAAAAGAAGTGGAATGCTCTTGTAGATGCTTTGAATCTAAGGGGTACTTATGCCAACATGCCTTACTAGCATTGCAATATGCTAGGATTGACCTTATACCAAATAAGTACTTCTTGCAGAGATGGTGCAAAGATATGCAATATAGATGTGCATGTTAGTCATTTGATGTTCAAAAGGAAGACAAGAAATGTTATCGTCACGGTACACCAACTTGATATTCAAATTCATGAACGTGGTTGAAGCAGCCTCTTGCTCAGAGCAAACTTATGAAATTGCAGTAGTTGAAATACCATAAATTTTTGGGAAAGTCATCGAGTCCATGAATGGGTTGTCTATGTAGTCGAACAGAAGAATAGATTCTACATCGAACTGTCATATAAAAGATCCACCAAGAGTGTCAAAAAAAGGAAGAAAACGTGAGAAGCATATACCATCTGCCCTTGAGATGATCAGAAAACGGAGCAAAGCTTTGAAGAAGTGTATTCAAACACCCACTGCTGCAAACTATAATGAAGTTGGTGAAGTATCATTCTTCGCAACACAATGACCTCTAAAATTGTGTGATATGTAAAAAAAACATTTTATGTGATGTAATTGTTGCATTTTTCACTGTAATTATTGGATCTAATCCTATTGTCACTGCAAGTTTCTTATTTGTCACTAGAATCAACTTATTTGTCACCACAAGTCGACTTTTGTATTCCGCGGGTATACAAGGCACAAATCAACCTATTTGTCACTAGAATCAACCTATTTGTCACCACAAGTGACCTATTTGTCATCGGAATCAACCTATTTGTCACTCGAATTCGTGACTTCATAGGAATCAACTTAAGGCACGAAGTTAGACTATTGTCACCGGAATCAACTTACTTGTCACTAGGAGCAACCTATTTGTCACCACAAGTCGACTTTTGTATTTCGCAAGTATATAAGGCACGAATCAACATATTTGTCACCAGAATCAACCTATTTGTCAACACAAGTGACCTATTTGTCACTCGAATTGTGACTCTATAGGAATCAACTTTGGGAACAAAGTTAGCTATTGTCATCGGAATCAACTTATTTGTCACCAGAAGCTACCTATTTGTCACCACAAGTGTCCTATTTGTCACCAGATTCGTCATCTTTGACAATCGAATTCGTGACTCCATGGGAATCAACATATTGTAAGAAGATAGCTATTTGTCACTGCAATGTATCAATTTGTCACCAAAATCAACATATTTGTCACCGGAGTCAACATACTTGTCACCAAAATAAACATACCAAATGAGAAAAAATGTAAAAAAAGAGAAAAAAAAACTTTTCATGATTCTTCAGTTCTATGATTTTGGCCACAAAATGGGCTTTGAGGAGATTATAGTCATGCTTAGTGAAGGTCCATCCGAGGAATGCCCTCCTAACCAACGCTTCAATGTATTTGACTACATAAATTATGCAACTGAGGCTACTGGATGCTTGTTGAGGACATTGGTTGTCAAAGTGTAGTTTGTTGCCCAGATAGCAAGCCCAAGGGGGGGGGTGAATGGATTGCTTAAAATTCTTTGTGTAATAATTTCTGTAAATAAAACACTAGACAGACAACACTAAGATCGATAGTTAGAGTTAGTGTTAAACAACACAAAGAGAACAATCACACAAACAACAGGAAATTTTATCCTGGTTCGGATCTCCTATCCCAAGGAGTCCTACGTCTAGTACCCAAGCAACCACTTGGGATTTCACTATATAAGGGTACAGTCCCCCTTAAGGACACTTACCATCCAACTGCAGCTGGTCTTCTCTTCTCAACCAGAAGAGGAACAACACCACCTGTACCAATAGGTCTTTTCTTCACACCCAAGAGGATCAACTACAAAGAATGTGTTGTATGAAGAAGGCCCCAAGACCAAGCTTATAATCACTTCTTGATCTGAGGCGAAGTCTGAGAGACACTAGATGATTACAAGATGACTCTCTCTCAGACCTATGTAGCTCTCAAAAACAAATGCACTATTCTCACAGAGAGCTAAGAGCTACTGATAGTTGGATTGGACGAGCTGGCTCTTGTTGTTCTTCATTGACTGGAGTTTCAAGCTTCTCAAAGGTTCAAAGGTTCAACTATCTCACTGCTTTGCATGGAGCACCAGTCTTCTATTTATCTTCTTTGAAATAATTTTGACCGTTGTAGTATCCGTTGAAATATCCGTGTCTCACAGCTTCATGCACATTAGAGATACTGGTCCGAAGCAGGAGCAGGTGAGCCTGCAGCCATTAATGCTTGGATTGACACTTACACCTTCTGTAACGTCGCGTGCTTTTCGAATCCATGCGGATCATGTGGTGTTGGTTGTGTGGCCGTTGTGAGGCCAATGTGAGTTGGTTGTGTGGAATGTGTGGTGTGAATGTGTGGATTGAACAGGTGAAGTACAGGTTGGTCCTGAAATGAAACAGGACCTGCTGCTGTTCAGTTGGAGTTGGCGGCCAGGGGTGGCCGTTTACCTGTTGGCGTCCAGGTAAGTGGACGTTGACTGCATGAACTTGGCGGCATTGGATGTGGACGCTGAGGGTGGCGGTTGCTGTTGGCGGCATAGGGGTTGACGCCAACCTGAGAATGATGCAGGTTATAGGCTCACCCGAGAGCAGGTTTCTTACCTGGTTCTCTTCCCCTCTTGCCCCAGCTTCGCGTCCCGGTGTTTCTAAAGCTTCCACAGGTCCGAAGGGTGGTTGGACGATCGTAGAACGCGTGGCGTTGCTGAATTGCGCGAGGAATCGTCGCGGCGTGGTGCAATTCTCTGGGAGCTCGCGGAGGGTTCGGTGTGAACCGGGAGATTGCGGGAGGTTCTAGCGTGTTCTGAGGTAGGGGACGAACCCGTTTAACTCCGTAGAAACATTAAAACACATCATAACCACCTGAATTAGCATGATAATGCATTTTCGGATAAAGTTGCACCATACGGGGATAATGGGTGGTTTGAGTAATTTAGCAAGCAAAGCATGTTGTAATGGGTTGTTTTGGGTTCTGGCATGTTAAAGGAACTGCTTTTATATGTTTTTCTGTAGATAGAATGGTTGGGAACCCGTAGAGCCGGATTAGGGTTTCTGCAGGGTTTAAGGCCGGAGAACTTGGCGTCAAGATCGCTTGTCGCCAAGCTCCTCAGCTAAGATATTAACGGCTAGATCCCTTGCCGTTGACTTTGTAAGCGGCAGTCGATGTTTCCGCCTACTGGTTGTGAACAGAAATGACTAAATTATGGTATTTGTCGATAATGCATGTGTGTTGACACATGAGGTGGCACTGAGTGCACATGGTTCTCGTGTTTAGCATATAAGGTATGCTATTAGTTACTTACTCTCGTGACTGCGACGTTTACGCGAGTCAGTCGGGTTCACGTGTAGTGACCAGTGTTACTTGTGGTTTACGTGAGGTTTCACGTGGTTTGTGTGAGAGGTGGCACGTGGTTCTGTGTACGTGGCGAGTAGTACGACGCCTACCGTGGTTACCTCTCCAGTTGGGTGCCCCAGGTTCTTTGTGAGCCAGGCTGTTAGCTCGGGGCTTGTCCCGGTACTTGTTTGTACCGTCAAGGTCTGTGTCATCTGACCTGGACACCCTCACTCCTGTGTTGAGTTGCACGTCCGGCTGAGGGAAAGACGACAGTGGGACAGTGACACTTGTGTTTGTCTTTAGTCACTTGTAGCGTGCTCGTAGTTGGGGGTACGGACACCAGTAGACGTACTGGACCCCAGCTAGTCCTTTTCCAGTGCCTCACTCCAGAGAGTTCCGGGCCAGGATCTCTAGAGGTGCCAGGCATGGGCCTGTGACCGTGTGGTCTGCAGGTGGTGGTGTTTGGTTGGTCTCCACAGTTGTTTGGATTTTTCACGTGGAGCGGCAGCTGGACCTTTCGTCTGTGGCTGCGAGACTGAGAGGTAGATATGTGTTAGCTTGTCGAGTCAGTTTCTGGTGTCGCGAACCAGTTCACGTGGCTCGTGTTGGCAGTCTCTACTTTAGCTTGTACTTGTACTGGTTTGCCGTTTAATTATTACTGTTGTTTCTCGTAGTCGGCAGACGGTGAGTACTTTTACAGCTTTAATATCCTGCTTAGCTGTTCTATAAATTGTTGGTATTGTTTATAGCTTTGTACCTGTGGTTTTTGATTTGCTCGGTTTGGGGGGAGTTCCCTACTGAGCCAGTGACTAGAGAGGCTCACCCTACCCCCACAGGTGAGAGCGAGGAGGACGTCTCACCCGTCGTCTAGCTCGGGCCGCGCCGTAGCGGTGCAGGGTCAGTACCTCCAGCGGTGTAGTTCCAGCTGTGTAGTACTCCAGCAGTGTAGTTGTTTATTAGTTGTTTA
This sequence comes from Colocasia esculenta, assembly GCA_014218235.1. NCBI lineage: Eukaryota > Viridiplantae > Streptophyta > Magnoliopsida > Alismatales > Araceae > Colocasia > Colocasia esculenta. The sequence goes on along the minus strand of CM024761.1, from coordinate 20,923,789 downwards.
CTTTCTTCAGTTGTACTCGTGGGGTATGCCCAGGCTCTTGTAATTCTTTTCAGTTTTGTGGAAATTTGGTTATGTAACTTGTGAATTAATTTATAAAATGGTATGTTCCTTGTGTTTACACGGACTGTGGTTTGATTTCCTTGCGAGGCTTCGGCCCGTTCGCGGGAGGCGGATTCGGATCAAGTACGTTATCGGTTTAACGGGCTTGGCCGAGGCATTCCGCCACAGTTGGTATCAGAGCAAGGTCCGTGTTAATATAAGGGAATTAGAAGGGATACATAGCCTTATTTCGGTCTTTGAACACTGCTGGTAGGGACCTGGTTTTTGATAATTTTTTGTTTTGATTTTTGTTTGGTGTTTGTTTATGTAGAAATTTCTGAATGGCTGATAGAAGAGATTGGGGGGTGGAGGAGATGATCTGGAGGAAAGCACCCAGCGTATGATTGAGAGAATCTGGGAGAGCCTCATGGATATTCGGGCGAGGATGGATCAGCAGGCGCCTGTACCGCCGTTAGCAGTGCCACCTGGGGATGGAGAGGCTGTACCTGTTGCTCCAGTTCCGCCAAGAGTGGAAGGCCTTTTGCAGCACCTGTGCCACCCCACCACCAGTGTTGATAGCAGAAGAACCAGTGATGCAGGTGGAGAAGTTTCTGATATTGTAGCCGCCTACTTATTCAGGAGGGCCGAATCCAGATACAGAAGAGCACTGGGTTCATGAAATTGAAAGAGTTTTTGCGACTATGAGGTGTCGGCAGCGGATAGAGTGGTGTTAGCTGCTTATCAGTTGAGGGGTTTTGCCTTGGAATGGTGGCGACTGAAGATGCAGACCACCTTTGCAGGTAGGACGGAAAGAGCCATCACTTGGTCGGAATTTCTCGATGTATTTAATGATACATTCTTTCCGATCCAAGTGTAGCAAGTAAAAAGAGAGCAGTTTCGGACTCTTCAGCAAGGTAATTCCTCAGTTTTGGAATATCAGATGAGATTTATGGCACTTAGCCGTTATGCGCCATATGTGGTTTCAGATAACAATATGATGTTGAGTATTTTATCAGAGGCTTGAGAGTGGAATTGCAGGATGCGATAGTACCTCTCATGTGCAAGACAGTGGAAGAGGCAGCTCAGAGAGCAGCTACACTGGAGAGGTCTATTCGACTCGTCAGGTGGGCGAGTCAGGTTCAGGTAGTTTCCGGCTACCGCAGCAGTCAGTGGGTGCAAGTAAAGGTAAAGCACCAGTAGGACCTTCTTCATCAGGCTTTGGTAAATGGGGCCAGAAATTAAAGCAAGTATTTAAAGGCAGAGGAAGAGGATGGGGGTCGTTCGCAGTTTCAGCAGGGTCGAGGTAGGCCTGAGGTGGAGGAGTCGCAGCAGAGTACTGCCAGGCAGCCTATTACTCCACCAGGGTATCGGTGTTGTAATTGTAATCAGCCTGGACATTTGATCCGTAATTGTCCCTATCCGAGAGAATATGGGTATGGTAGAGGTGTGCAGCAGCAGCAGCAGCCTCAGCAGTTCAGCAGCCACAGTCAGGTCGTGGTAGAGGAGCACCACAGCAGTGAGGAGAGCCGGGTTATGGCTATCACCCGAGCCCAGGCGGAGGCATCGAATATGATAGAAGGTACTTTACCTCTTTATGAATATTCAGCAAGAGTTTTATTTGATTCGGGTGCCTCTCATTCTTTTATTTCCGAAGAATTTCTGGATTGCATAGCTCATCCTTTAGAAGAGAAGTCTTGTGTTAGTAGTGGAGGTTCCTTCAGGTGAGTTTCTACTCACTTCGAGCTATATAGATGAAGCTCCTGTTATGATTGAAGGGAACCAGATGCTGGTCGGTTGTATGCCCTGCGGTTGTGTAGATTATGATTATTTTGGGTATGGATTGGCTTGAAATGTATGGAGCAATGTTAGATTGCAGAAAGAAAAGGATCAGATTTTGTCATCCTAATGGTGCAGTATTTGAATATCAAGGTATGCCTTTTTATACCTCTAAGTTTCTAATTTCTGCAATTAAAGCTAGAAAGTTGATAAATGATGGGTGTGTGGCTTATTTAACCTCGGTAAGTCTGGTAGAAGCCAGTCAGCCAGTGGAAGCAGTTCCCGTGGTTAGAGAATTTGCTGATGTTTTTCCTGAGGATTTGCCTAGTTTAGCTCCACATAGAGAGGTGGATTTTACTACTGAGTTGCTGTCAGGTACCATGCCGATTTCTAAAGCTTCATATCAGATGGCACCAGCAGAACTTAAAGAATTGAAAAAGCAGTTAGAAGAATTGTTGCAGAAAGGTTTTATTAGACCGAGTCATTCCCCGTGGGAGCACGGTTTTATTTGTCAAAAAGAAAGATGGAAGTTTTCGGATGTGTATTGATTATAGAAAGTTGAATGATGTGACCATCAAGAATAAGTACATGTTGCCGAGGATAAATGATCTATTTGATCAGTTGCAATCAGCAAAGGTGTTTTCTAAGATTGATTTGAGGTCCTGGTACCATCAGTTGAGAATTAATGAAGAAGATATAGATAAGACAGCTTTTAGAACCAGATATGGTCACTATGAGTTTGTGGTTATGCCTTTTGGGTTGACTAATGCTCCTGCAGGTTTTATGGATCTGATGAATAGAATTTTTCATCCATATTTATATCAATTCATGTGGTCTTTATGATGATGATATTCTAATTTATTCAGCATCTGAAGAGGAACATGCAATCATTTGAGGTTTACTTGCAATTGTTAAGAGATACCAGTTGTTTGCTAAATTCAGTAAGTGTGAATTCTGGTTGAAGGAATTCAGTTTTTGGGTCATGTTATCTCAGCTAAAGGAATAGCGGGGACCGAGTAAAATGGAAGTTGTGTCAAGGTGGGGAGTTCCTAAGACAATAACCGAGATTAGAAGTTTTCTGGGATTAGCAGGTTATTATAGGCGCTTCATTCAAGATTTTTCTAAGATTGCAGCACCTATGACTAGATTGACCAGGAAAGGGGTGCCTTTTATGTGGTCCGGTGAATGTCAGAGAAGTTTTATGGAATTGAAGAAAAGACTCACATCAGCACCTATATTGACATTACCGGCCGGGAGTGGTGGTTTTGTGCTGTATACTGATGCTTCAAGGAGAGGACTTGGCGCAGTGCTTATGCAGTATGGTAAAGTGATAGCTTATGCGTCCAGGCAATTGAAGCCAGCAGAGGAGAATTACCCTACTCATGATTTGGAATTAGCTGCAGTTGTGTTTGCTTTGAAAATGTGGAGGCATTATTTGTATGGCGAGAGATTTGAGATCTTTACAGATCATAAAAGCTTGAAGTATATCTTCTCGCAGAAAGATTTGAACCTTCGCCAGCGCAGATGGATTGAGTATTTAAAGGATTATGATTCAGTTTGGCTTACCATCCGGGTAAGGCCAATGTTGTAGCTGATGCTTAAGCAGAAAGGCATATATGAATCTGATGATGATTAAAGAATGGAAGTTGTATGAGAAGTAGTAGCAGAGAATTCCTTGTATGTGCCCAGTAGTCAGCGACGGGCGGTACTAGCTGCTAGTGCTGTAGAGCCGTCTTTGTATTGGCAGATTATTGAAGCTCAGAGAGCAGATACAAGTTTAGCTGAAATCGTGAAAATGGAAGGAGTTTCCATTGATGATATTGTGTGGTCAGGCTCAGGGGCAGGTTGTTTGTTCCTGCAGAAAGAGAGGTGAAGCAGCGAGTATTGGAAGAGGCTCATAAATCTAGGTACACTATTCATCCGGGTAGTACTAAAATGTACCATGATTTGATAAAGCATTTCTGGTGGCTCTTATGAAAAAGGAAATAGCAGAATTTGTTTCAAGATGTGCTATCTGTCAGCAGATTAAAGCAGAGCATCAGAAGCCTGGAGGTCTATTGCAACTGTTACCCATTCCACAGTGGAAATGGGATGATATTGCTATGGACTTTGTGGCAGGTTTACCAAGGTCGAGTTCAGGGCATAATGGAATATGGGTATTTGTTGACAGATTGACCAAGGTATGCAGATAGTGGCAGTGAGTATGTCTTGGACAGTGGACAGGTGGCAAATATTTATGTTGAAAGATTGTTCCACTGCATGGTATCCCGAAGACAATTGTTCCACTGCATGGTATCCGAAGACAATTGTGTGTGTCTGATAGAGATCCAAGATTTACTTCTGGTTTTTGGAGAAGTTTGCAGAAGGTGATTAGAACTGAGTTGAGATATAGTTCTGCTTATCATCCCCAAACAGATGGTCAGACAGAAAGGACTATTCAAACAATTGAAGATATGTTGCGAGCTTGTTGTTTAGTTTGGGGAGGTAGCTGGGAGCATCATTTGGGAATGGTTGAGTTTGCCTACAATAATAGCTATCATACCAGTCTTGGGATGGCACCGTATGAAGCTTTATATGGAAGGCCATGTAGAACCCCATTAAATGGCATGAAGTGGGAGAAAGGCAGTTAATGGGTCCTAAATTGATTCAGCAAACCACTGAAGTAGTAAAGCTTATTAAAGAAAAATTACAGGCAGCTCAAAGTAGGCAAAAGAGTTATGCAGATGTCGGAGAAGACCACTTCAGTTTGAGGTGAGAGATTGTTTTCCTGAGAGTTTCCCAAAGTAAAGGAATCATGAGGTTTGGCAAGTCTGGGAAGTTAGTCCAAGGTATGTAGGACCTTTCCAGGTGATTGAAAGAATTGGGGAAGCAGCTTATAGACTGGATTTGCCAGCTGATTTTGCAATGTGCATGATATTTTCCATGTCTCCATGTTGAGAAAGTGTATTGAAGATCCAGCTCAGATAATTAGATATCAAGGTGGTGACCTGAGACCGGATATGACTATGCCAAAATATCCGGTGCATATCACAGATCGAAAGATAGAGAAGCTAAGGAATAAAGAAATTGAGTTGGTTAAAGTGAGATGGGAAAATAGGCTGGGTGGTGAGGATACCTGGGAGTTAGCCGAGGAAATGGCTAAAGGGTATCCCTATCTGTTTGCATGAGCTTTTGTATTTTCTTTTTAGATGATAGTACTTGTAAAGGTGTGTATTAAGTTGTTTAACTTTGAATTGTGTTATGAATTTCGAGGTCGAAATTTTCTTTTTAGATGATAATAATGTAACGTCGCGTGCTTTTCGGATCCATGCGGATCATGTGTGGTTGGTTGTGTGGCCATTGTGAGGCCAATGTGAGTGGTTGTGTGGAATGTGTGGTGTGAATGTGTGGATTGAACAGGTGAAGTGCAGGATTGGTCCTGAAATGAAACAGGACCTGCTGCTGTTCAGTTGGAGTTGGCGGCCAGGGGTGGCCGTTTACCTGTTGGCGTCCAGGTAAGTGGACGTTGACTGCATGAACTTGGCGGCATTGGATGTGGACGCTGAGGGTGGCGGTTGCTATTGGCGGCATAGGGGTTGACGCCAACCTGAGAATGATGCAGGTTATAGGCTCACCCGAGAGCAGGTTTCTTACCTGGTTCTCCTCCCCTCTTGCCCCAGCTTCGCGTCCCGGTGTTTCTAAAGCTTCCAACAGGTACCGAAGGGTGGTTGGACGATCGTAGAACGCGTGGCGTTGCTGAATGCGCGAGGAATCGTCGCGGCATGGTGCAATTCTCGTGGGAGCTCGCGGAGGGTTCGGTGTGAACCGGGAGATTGCGGGAGGTTCTAGCGTGTTCTGAGGTAGGGGATGAACCCGTTTAACTCCGTAGAAACATTAAAACACTCGTAACCACCTGAATTAGCATGATAATGCATTTTCAGATAAAGTTGCACCATACGGGGATAATGGGTGGTTTGAGTAATTTAGCAAGCAAAACATGTTGTAATGGGTTGTTTTGGGTTCTGGCATGTTAAAAGAACTGCTTTTATATGTTTTTCTGTAGATAGAATGGTGGGAACCCGTAGAGCGGATTAGGGTTTCTGCAGGGTTTAAGGCCGGAGAACTTGGCGTCAAGATCGCTTGTCGCCAAGCTCCTCAGCTAGATATTAACGGCTAGATCCCTTGCCGTTGACTTCTTGTAAGCGGCAGTCGATGTTTCCGCCTACTGGTTGTGAACCGAAATGACTAAATTACGGTATTTATCGATAATGCATGTGTGTTGACACATGAGGTGCACTGAGTGCACATGGTTCTCGTGTTTAGCATATAAGGTATGCTATTAGTTACTTACTCTCGTGACTGCACGATGTTTACGCGAGTCAGTCGGGTTCACGTGTAGTGGACCAGTGTTACTTGTGGTTTACGTGAGGTTTCACGTGGTTTGTGTGAGATGTGCACGTGGTTCTGTGTACGTGGCGAGTAGTACGACGCCTACCGTGGTTACCTCTCCAGTTGGGTGCCCCAGGTTCTTTGTGAGCCAGGCTGTTAGCTCGGGGCTTTGTCCCGGTACTTGTGTTGTACCGTCGAGGTTTGTGTCGTCTGACCTGGACACCCTCACTCTTGTGTTGAGTTGCATGTCCGGCTGAGGGAAAGACGACAGTGGGACAGTGACACTTGTGTTTGTCTTTAGTCACTTGTAGCGCGCTCGTAGTTGGGGGTACGGACACCAGTAGACGTACTGGACCCCAGCTAGTCCTTTTCCAGTGCCTCACTCCAGAGAGTTCTGGGCCAGGATCTCTAGAGGTGCCAGGCATGGGCCTGTGACCGTATGGTCTGCAGGTGGTGGTGTTTGGTTGGTCTCCACAGTTTTTTGGCTTTTTCACGTGGAGCGGCAGCTGGACCTTTCGTCCGTGGCTACGAGACTGAGAGGTAGACCTGTGTTAGCTTGTCCGAGTCAGTTTCTGGTGTCGCGAACCAGTTCACGTGGCTCGTGTTTGGCAGTCTCTACTTTAGCTTGTACACTTGTACTGGTTTGCCGTTTAATTATTACTGTTGTTTCTCGTAGTCGGCAGACGGTGAGTACTTTTACAGCTTTAATATCCTGCTTAGCTGTTCTATAAATTGTTGGTATTGTTTATAGCTTTGTACCTGTGGTTTTTGGTTTGCTCGGTTTTGGGGGAGTTCCCTACTGAGCCAGTGACTAGAGAGGCTCACCCCTACCCCCACAGGTGAGAGCGAGGAGGACGTCTCACGACCGTCGTCTAGCTCAGGGCCGCGCCGTAGCGGTGCAGGGTCAGTACCTCCAGCGGTGTAGTTCCAGCTGTGTAGTACTCCAACAGTGTAGTTTAGTTAGTTGTTTACTTTCTTCAGTTGTACCTCGGGGTATGCCCCAGGCTCTTGTACTTCTTTTCAGTTTTTGTGGAAATTTGGCTATGTAACTTGTGAATTATATTTATAAAATGGTATGTTCCTTTGTGTTTACACGGACTGTGGTTTGATTTCCCTTGCGAGGCTTCGGCCCGTTCGCGGGAGGCGGATTCGGATCAAGTACGTTATCGGTTTAACGGGCTTGGCCGAGGCATTCCGCCACACCTTCAAGGAAAGATTGTCTGAATCTTCTATCCTTTTTGTCAGGTTGACAACTCCATCTTTGACATGCGTTTATACAAAATTCCAGCATACAATAAATGCTGACACCTAGACAACTTTTCTTTGTCTAAATTGTCAGTCAACATTAGTAGTCGTGCAGTATGAAGATACAACAAAAAGGAAATGTTATTCTGTCATCACATAAAGCAAGATTTTACGTGACAAGTGAGGTAAACAAGGATATATCATGTGGAAATATTGTACTAACACAATAAATGATCAAGATCTTATGATACAGTATGATGCATGAGAAGGCTTTTTGAAATCCACAGAGTTCGAGCATATGCATATTTAAATATTATAAGGAATGATTCTTAAATAAGAAGATAAAGTAAGATTGTTCAAGAACTATATAAATTTATTTGAAAGTAAAGAACATTCTGTATAGAAATGATATTGATATCAAATCGATGATATAATCATGTGAGACTATAATCCACGTTGAGACCAAGGCGATGTGAACATAATCCATGTATTAATGAAATGAAATCGATGTTCTGTACAAAGTCGTTACTTAACAGAAATCGATGAGCAGATGAAATCGTTGTTTCAATAGAATCGTTGTTTCATAAAAGATCATTGTAGAGATGAAATCGTTATAGCAACCGAATCATTGTAGCGACCAAAACGTTGTTTCTATGATGAAATCGTTGTTTCAATTATGAAATCATTGTTTAACTGAAATTGATCATGAAATTGTTGTTTTAAGGAAGAAATCGTTGTTGTGCCATTGTTTAAGTAAAAGCGAATTGTTGTTTTGAGCAAATTGTTGTTTAAGTAGGCAAATCGTTGTTGCGATCAAATCGTTCTTTAAGTGAAAGCAAATCCTTGTTGCGATCAAATCGTTCTTTAAGTGAAAGCAAATCATTGTTTCGATCAAATCGTTGTTTAAGTGAAAGCAAATCGTTGTTTCGATCAAATCGTTGTTTAAGTGAAAGCAAATCGTTGTTTCGATCAAATCGTTGTTTTATTATGAAATCGTTATGAGATGGAAATCGTTGTTTTACTTATAAAATCTTTGTGAGATGAAAATCGTTATTTTACTTATGAAATCGTTGTGAGAGGGAAATCGTTATTTTACTTATGAAATCGTTGTGAGACGGAAATCGTTATTTAAGTGACTTACAGAATCGTTATGGCGATCGAATCGTTGTTTCTATAAAGGAAATCTATGTGTACTTAGACAAAACATATGCATTGAACTTACAGCAGTGTGTGAGGATAACTTACAATTTTGCTAGATTTATTTTCTGTGGATAAACTTTAGAAACAGTTGTTAGAAAATATTTTTCAAGGTTTTGTTAATCACAAAAAATTACATATATAATTCATGATAAATTTTATATGGAGATGGACTGATCATCAATCTCTCCCTTTTTGGTGATGACAAAACATAGAAAATTGCATACATAGAAAGAATTGGAATTTGTTTAATTTAAATTTTAGGGTATGTCTTTCAGAATAATTTCTCCCCCTTTTTTGTCATTAAGCAAAAAGAACTAAATAGACAGAAGAGAAAATGGAGATAGACAAAGATAAATGGAGACAAAATATCATATTTGATTACTTAATGGGGGTCAGAGATGTAGAAGGCAGGAGACAGAAGTGAGGCATGGTGAGTGATGATTGGCCAAGCTTGGAGTTCCTGCTCTTCAAAGAAATTTTTAAACGCACCCCAAGAGATATTGTAGGAAGGCCCCATGTCTGGAAGAAGTCTCTGGATGTGGAGCTACCTCTGAGCTTCAATGAAGTTTGCATACTCATCCTTTCCAATGGAGGATCTGTACAAGCTAGTGGTTTCAAAACTAGCATGCTGGAGAAATTTGTCGATGGAGATAGGGTAAAAAATCTTGTGCTACAACAGATCCTTCTTCAAGGGTACATAGACTTTGTACCTCTCAACCCAAATGGCAAAGGGGTCCTGAACCAAGTTGATGGAGTTGAGGTCCAAGAATTCTTCAACAGAAAGAGTGGGTTTGTCTAATCTGGCCAGGGAGAGATTCAGAGTTTCTAACTGTTGAGCAGCATGGTGATAGTGCTTTTCCCAGTCAGAGGGGAAACGTCTTTCACATTCAGATAGGAGAGGAGCTAAGACATCTGATTTGATAGACCCTCTATGATATTCCCTGAACAGAAATCTGTGGAAAGCAAGAGGAGCTCCTTGTTGAACTGTAATTCTGGCCATGACTCTAGCAAATCTTTCAAAGATAGTAGGACCCACTGCAGAATCCATGAGCAAGGAATGTATCTTGGGGAGAAACACAATCTCTGGCAACTTAAGAGTAGCAAAATCCACTTTTAGAGAAGTGTTGACTGGATTTTCAGTTCTGAGCTGGGCAATGGCTGTCCTGAATTGACCAAGCTGAATTTCTGGAAGCTTATTGACAAATAGGTAATCTTGGTACATCTTGAAGTGCCTGATTAACTTGATTTCCCTCTGGATGAAGGGTCCCCAAGTATTTTTATGGTGGATGACAAACCACTCAGACAGAGAAAGTTGGTGGTCTGAGGGTGGAAACCTTTCAGATCTGGCAAGCAAAAATTTCCTGTAGAGAGACTGATGGCCCTGAGCCCACTGGTCTTCAGTCTTTGACTCAGCTAAGGAGAAGATTTTGGACTGATCTGATTTGGATATGGGGGAGAGAGGAAGAACAATAGTGAGGTGTTTTGTGAGATTAAAGTGAAGGAGGCCAAAAATGGCGGCAAATGTACATTTTTGTAAGAATTCGCAATAAAGGGATCTCCTTCTATTTTCAATATAAAGAGAGAACTAAAGAGGGGGGAAACGAGGTTCAGAAGAGAGAGCAAGTTTCTTAGAAACTCTTCTCTTTTTGGGGGCAAGACTAGGAGAACATGTCCTGTGAACATGAGAAGAGACAGACAAGACTGAGCGAAGAATTGCTTCTTCAAACTCATCTTTAATGTCCTGAATGACATGGCCTTGAACACGAGCACCATCTGAAATGATGGTGATAAAGGAGGGAGGAGTGGGTGGATGAAGAGAGGAGAAAGAAGTAGGAGGAGGTGGTACAAATGGTCTAGCAGATGATGGACCAACAGATGAGGGACCGGCTGAGGATGAGGCTGGAGGTTCCTCAAATGTGGGAGGAGGAGGAATAGCAGAAGAAGAAATGGGTGAGGAAGAGGAGGTAGCAGGAAAAGGTGTAGGTGAGGAGATGTGCTTTGGAATAGGTTTCTTAGAGGGTTCAGGTGCAGGTGGGGCTGAGAAGGATGTAGGTGGTGAAGAGGGAGCTGGAGTCTGAAGGGTAGAAGGGGCAACAGGTTCTGGGGGCATAGCAACAACTTCTACAGGAGCTTGAGACCTAACTGGCTCTGCCACTGACTCCACTGGCCCTGATGGCCCTGACTCTGAAACTCATTGCCTTGGTGGCCGGACTTCCTCTTCAGAATTCCCTAGTGGCCTGACTTCCTCTTCTGGTACAGATTGAGTGGGAGCAGGAGGGGTAGGAACAGATAATTGTGCCCTCACAAATTCTGAAAGATTTGACACTAGCTGCTTCAAGCTTCCCAGCTCACTTCTCATCTCCTGGAGTTCAGTTTTAACTGCTCCAATCTCCTTGGCTTCAGTGCTCTGACTAATAAAGATGGATTGAACTTCAGACTGCAAAGAGCACAAAATCTCCCAATGTGCATTTAGTCTATTAATGACAGGCTTCATGTGCACATGAATCTTCCTCTTCTTTGATTTGTGGTGTGCCTTCCTGGTGAGTAGAGGAATTTTGGGGGCAACACCCGTTCTCTTTCCACTGGAGCTGATAATGGGCTCCAAATCCTCATCTGAAACATCTTCAATAATTCCTTCCTGAAAATGATCTACAGGAGTACTAGTAGAAGGCTCCCCCTGAGCTGGAGCATCTTCCATCAGTACATCTTCAGTGTGGCTTGGTGCCACCACCTCTGGAAAGGTCTCAGCCATATTACCCTCCATACTAACATCTGCAGTTGGAACATTTGGAATGTCTTCCATGAGAGTATTTTCCTACTCCCCCTCAGCATGAGTAACAGTCTCTAAGATGACAGATTCTTCAATTGTAGGAGCAGGGACTATAGAGGGGATCACTACTTCAAATGAATGCCCAACGGGCTCAATGTGTTCAGGTGCTATTTCTTCAATCCTCCTCACAACTGCAGGAGGTTCCTCAACTCAGACATCTACTTCTTCCTCTTGGACTGGTGGAATTTTAGGTACTTCGCCAATGATTGCTTCCCCTTCTGCCACGGAGGTCTTGGGACAACTTCTGGTTGAATCCTTGGTTGTCGTCAGCTGAAACTTTTTGTGGACAACTACTGTTTCAATCCTTGGTTGTCGACAGCTGAAACTTGTTTGTCGACAACTACTATTTGAAACCAGTAGTTGTCGACAGCTGAAACTTGTTTGTCGACAAGTAGTGGTTCATTCCTTAGTTGTCGAAAGTAAGTACCAGCACATAACTTATATGTTTGCATATCTTCTTAGATACTCCCTTCACCTAGGGGTACAATCCCGCCTACCCAAGTAGGTCTTCCCTTATCCTAAGGGGTATACATATAGGATATCAACCTCCTACTGGTTTTACAAAAAGAACTTGTTATAGTGGTGATGTTCAAAGAGAGAGAGAGAGAGAGAGAGAGAGAGATGAAGAAATATGAAATCTATCAGAGATGGACCACTCTCTCTATGACTCTAAGTGGAGTCTCTTAAGACTGTCGTGAAGCTCTTGTTCATAGCGAAGAAGACTTGAAGCGTTGAGAGTAGAAATCTTGTGTTCACAGCAATAAGAGTTTCTTGTCTTGTGTGTGTTGCCTTCGTGTATATTCAATCCTTTATATACATCTCCTCCATTCTCTCAGACTTCGACTTCCTATTTATATTGTCTTCTTCAACAGCTAGCCGTTTAAAAAGGTTGACTATTAAAATATGGACGTTTTGACTGAAAAAATCTTCTTGAGTGTAACGATTAGTTTCTTGCTAGGCAAAAGATAGCTTGCATGCTACTGTAACAGTTGCAATACATGCATGCATCGCTCATCCTATCAAATCTACAGTTCCTACTAATTTACTTCAGGGAGTCTCTCTTTCGGATGAGGAAGATCTTTGTGTGTGGAAGGCTTCAAAGGATGGGATCTTCACCTCCAAATCGGCCTATGATCTGGTTCGCTCTCAAGGTGTTCGCCGTCCTGCTCTCAAAAAAATCTAGCACCACTCTTTTAACAGACGTGCCTCTATGTTTTGCTGGAAGTTGATTAATAGAGCTGTCCCTGTAGACCAACGTATTATGGAAAGTGGCATCCACCTGGCATCCTGTTGCGCTTGCTGTAAACATCCCCAGTTAGAGGATCTCAACCATCTGTTCTTACATGGTGATTTGGCGGTCTCCTTATGGCAATGGCTGCTTCCTCTCGTCCCTCCTAGTATCCACATCCAAGGAAGCATCACGGCTACTATCTGGAATTTTATAAATAATTCCAGTGCTTCTTCTCCTAATGGCTTTGTTTCTCTCCACTGCTTCATTGTTATGCTTTGGGAGATCTGGAAGGGGAGATGCCAGGCCAGGTTTGATAACAAGAATATTTCTACAAGAGTTATTATCAACAATATTAAATCCAGCGTGACCCATTCTCTCTCTAATCTGAATTTCTCGGTTGAGGTTATCCCTAAAGAAATCAGTATTATCCATCAGCTGGGTTTCTTCCCTCGCTGCAGAGTGAAGCAATGTAAGTTCGTCCGTTGGATCCCTCCTATTTTGGATTTCTCTCTCAATGTGGATGGTGCTTGCAAGGGCAATCTGGGGATTGTGGTGGGGGCGGCTGCATAAGGGACAAGCATGGCACAGTTGTAATGGCGTTTTCCCACTTTTATGGTTATGGTAGCAGCATGTTGGCTGAAGCTCGGGCTCTGTGTGATGGGCTTAGGCTGGCGGAATTATTTGGCATTCGGCTGTCCATTATCAACTCGGACTTTATGGCGTTGGTTTCCTCTGTCAAGTCTGGCCGCTGTCCATCCTGGCGGGCTTACCGTTGGTGGCGGGATGTTCAGTCTACTTTCAAGAGAAACAGTTTTTCCTTGTGTCATGTGTATAGGGAGTCTAATCAGGTGGCTGATTCTCTGGCTAACCTAGGGTGTAAGACTAAAGAAAATAAGGCCTTTTGGGGCGCATCATCTCTCCCTCATGTTTGTAAGGGCCCCACTAGGCTAGATAAAATGGGCCTATGCCACATTCGACTGGTGTAATTTTTTCCTCTTATATTGAAATTTCGGCCCAGGTTCCCTCTCTGGTGGAGTGAGTCCATTCTCCCCCTCTGGGGGCGGGTGCACTCTCCTGATTGAGGGCCTGAGGACTGCTTCCATTAAAAAAAAAAAAAGCAATACATGCATGCATGCACTGTGGACATCAATTTTTTTATCTCCAAGTAAATGAGGTGCTATAGCCCAATAGTCAACTAAAGACCTAGCAGCCAGTCAAGAGAGGGCCTGTGGCCCCATAAGCAAGCCCAAATTCTAGCGGCCCAATGGAGGGGCTCTATCGGATGGCCAGTAAAGGGTAAGCCCATCTGGTTCAGATGGGTCCACTAAATCAGTCAAAAAGGGGGCTTATAAAAGCTACCCTTTGGCAGCTGGAGTAAAAAGGAGGAGAGCTTTGGAGGGGGGAGGAGCTTTCTTGAAAAAGGGGCAAGGTCCCTTCTTCCCTTGGGGGTGGCGCCAGCTGGAGCAGAAGAGGAGAAGAGCAACAGCTCTCCATTTTCTCCGTTAAGTGTGTTTGTGTGTGTAGAAGAGAAGGGTGAGTGGAGAGTGATGTAAGTAAGAGAGGGAGTTTTCTCTTCTTCTTTTTTTTTTAAGCTTGTACTCTCCTCCTCCGATCTCTTCTTCTATTATGCTAGAATTTCCTGTATGAGTATGTCATTCTTCCTTTTTGTTTTTGGTTGGTATGGCTCGGTATTGATGGCATTTATGATGCTAGAAAGGGGGCATGATGGACTATTCTCTATGAGAGCAAGTTGATGTGTATGGGTTGGTGGATGCTTTTTTTACTTTGCTTTGCATTCACATAACATATGTTGGGTTTCTTGAAACAGTGAACTGGGTGATCTGATCCCAATTTCACTCATATAGAAATCTGAATACAATGGGGTCTTTTTTTCATGAGATGTGATGTAAACAATTGTTCTTTGTACCAGCCTAATATAGAGAGTTCTGCCTGTGCGGTTTTCTCTCTATTACCAGGCTGTATGAAGTCTCCTCCGCTCTGTGATGGCGTTCTTTCTAGTTATGCGTCTATAATGTTCTGGGTATTGGTTAAATATGTTTAAAATCTCATTCAATTTGAATGGAACTCCATTCTACAGTGGGTTGGGTAGCCCAGTACCCATGCCCATCCCCAAGAGTTCATACACACTGCCCAACCATCATCCAAATTTTTACTTGTAGCTTCTTACAGTGTCTGATTTGAAGTGAGTCCCCTTTTATGAGGCATACATGACTCGGTGAGCTACAAGCTTTCTTGTAATCATTGATTTGTGGATGTATGCGACTGAGGGGAAATATTAAACAATATGTTAATAACATGAAATGTTTATGCATGTTTGCCCCATCTTTTGGTCTTGACATATACCGGTTCTCTTCTAGGCGTGCCTCGAGAATTTGTGTCGTGTGTCATGATGGTGATGCCTCCGGCATATACCTCTCTTTTGGTACCGTCTCCATTAAAGTGGATGGGTCTCATGACCACCCCCCTCATTCTATAAAAATAAGGAGAGGTGCTGCCGAATTTTTTCCACACGTTTTAGTCGACATAAGTTTCTAGAACCTTCATAGACGGTAAGTCGGCAAGGACCCAGCAGGTTGCCGACTCACTGATACAATGACATGTTTAGATAAAATGAGCCAGTGAGCCTTATGGGGAAGGAGTCGGCATGTCCCAGTCAACATGGTCGCCGAGTAAAAAAATGGTCTCGCTGAATCAAATATCGGGGACATACACACATATCGCCACCCCGTGCGTACACAGATCTGCTGGTACTATCTTGGGCCCATAGATGGATACCCGTGAGTACCACCCCGACATATAGTGGGCAGGGCTGGGTGCCATTAAATTGCCCTTGATTCATGAAATGATTGTGTCTCCATCGGTCGAATGATTTGGATGTTTTCTCTTGTTGCAACTTCGTCGGTTTATGTTGTATGCTAATGTAAATGAATAAATGAGTTAAATAAATGATGATAACAAGACAAGAATGGCCTCCTCAAATGCATTGAAGGCCCTACATGACTTTAATGAACATGGGAAGATAACAAAAAGAGAGCAAAGGAACTAATGATGATACAATAAACATAATATGAAACAAACAAACAAAATAATAAAAATAAAATAAAATAAATAAATAATAGTGATAATGGAGAAAACAAAAAATGAGAAAGTATGACAATAATGACCATAAAAAATAAAATAAAGGCCGAGAAAGATGAATAATTTGAACACTTGGTCATGAGTGTGTTGACACACTCTAGGTGTGTGTCGACTTGCCTACATGAGTGTGTCGACGCACCCAACATAGTGTGTCGACGCATGACCAAAATCCAGTGTGCACTCAAGGGAAAATAGTCATGTGCGTCGACGCACCCTATATAGTGTGTTGACGCATGACCAATATCCAATGAGCACTCAAAGGAAAATAGTCACCAAGATCCAATGAGCACTCAAGGGAAAATGGTCATGTACGACGACGCACACCTGCACCGTGTCAACACACATTCAAATAAAATATTCTAAATTCAAATAAAAATATTATAAATTCAAATAAAATATTCTAAATTCAAATAAATATATTATAAGTTCAAATAAAACATTCTAAATTCAAAACTTCTTATGAATTCAAAAAAAAAACATTCTAAATTCAATTAAATATATTATAATTTTAAATAAAATAATATAAATTCAAATACAATATTATAAATTCAACTAAAGCATTATAAATTCAAATAAAAATATTTAAAAATTCAATTAAATTATTATAAATTCAAATAAAAGCATTATAAATAAAATAAATAGTATAAATTCAAATAAAATATTATAAATTCAAATAAAACATTCCAAATTCAAATAAAACAACTCCAAGACTAAATGAAACACTCTCAACTCAAATAAAACAACTCCAAATTCATATAA
Organism: Colocasia esculenta; assembly: GCA_014218235.1. NCBI lineage: Eukaryota > Viridiplantae > Streptophyta > Magnoliopsida > Alismatales > Araceae > Colocasia > Colocasia esculenta. The sequence continues at coordinate 20,907,182 of CM024761.1, read as the reverse complement.
AACACTTTCAACTTAAATAAAACAACTTTAAATTCAAACAAATAACTCTAGATCCAAATAAAACATTCCCAAACCAAATCTATCAACATAGAACCAAATAGAATATTTTCAAATCAAATGAGATAACTTTCAAAATCAGATTCAATAGTCTTAAAAAAAATCAAATCCAAAACTCCAAAACAAAGAAAAGCCTCCTTTGGGCAATGTGATCTATATACCTCATGATTGTATATAAATTTGCATAACTTTTATCGGATGTCTCCTATTTTAGCCATAAGATCTTTTATTCTGGTGATTAATCAAGAGTTTTCTTTCTCATAGAGATGTAATTAACGTCATTACAGTTAGGCAACGACGAGTCATTGGTGCTGACCCGATACCCATTTTTGTTTGACGAAGTCAAACTGTGCGCAAAAAAAACTTAAAGCCCTCCGACTCTCGGAGGTAGAATACTTTGTCACTCGCGTGAATGGCACCCCTGCGCTCTGCGATTGCTGATTCATCTCTTACCCCCTTGGCTTAACGAGCACCCGGTGAGACTTGAATTTGCAATATGCTCCTGCACTCACATGAGAACATGATAAATAAATAAATCACAATGGGCGGATTAATTTCCATTTCTAATTGCACACAATAAGAAAAATATCCTCTCTCTTTTCAGAACGATATCCTGGGTTAGGATATTAGATATTATACAGTGGACAAAAGGAATAGTTAGACAATACATTTATGGAGTCCTTTTTGTTCACATCAATCGTACATTTCCTTACATACGAAAGAATTTCAACATGTCAAATGAAATAGATGTTCATTATATATGCATGCGCATATGTTACCACAAGTTCTTTTGCAAAACATTAAATGTTTTGAATACACAAGCATTTTCTAGATTACGTTTGAATATTGTAACTGAGATTCTAAAATGACAAATGTATTATAAAAATACTTTTCATTTTGAAAGTTACATTTGCGTGGTCTTAAAATAATGTTCTTTTTTGTTTGCCATGATAGTTAATAAAAAAATAGAAGTCATATGCATGGTTGGTCGTGCCGCCATGTATCGCTGTGACACGATCCACTCGTGCTGTGCCTGGGCTCCGCTGAGCCTAGACATGGTCAAGTTGATATAATTTAAAATTTGTTAGATAAATATATTTTAATTTTATATTTATTTGGTCTTTCAATTCGACACCTAAATAATGTCTAATAAAGTTAAAATTTTGAACACAAGATAATTGAAAGGTGATACATTTTATGATGATTTTAGTTTAATTTTTTAAAATAAAATTTAGTCAAGTAAAAATTACTCCAAAAATTAATAAATCAAGTTAATCTCGATATCCATGTTCTAAAAGTTCTCAAGATTTATATTTTTTGAATCAACATAGTTTTTTGATAATTATGGTAGTTTCAAATTCAATCTTGTTATCAGAGTTTAGTGACTCCCTATTAGGGTACGTGTGACCGAAAATAGTACCAACATGTAATAGGATTTGTCACATATTTCTATTTGTGCAGCAAAATAGGCCAAATCTTTCTTGGTAAATGGGTCTTCAAAAACCATGGATTTTTATGAATAGAAATAAAAATTGGCTGAAAAATGAGAGAATTGACATTCGGTCAACAACCTTCTTTCTCATCGTATCTTAGCAGTATAGTACGATACAGTACTGTACCATAGTGTGACATGGATAATACGGTACGGTCGATCCACGTGATAGGTCCAACCTTGGTCATATGGAAAAAGTAACTTTTCAAACAAGATTTGATACTAGGTTATTTTCGTTTGAAATTTGTTAAATAATCATTTGTACGAATTCACAAAAGTAGTAAAGCTTCGTTTGTAAGTTCAACTATAGAAGAAAGTCATAGTGTGATTCAGAGTTACACAATGACTTTCGACATGAAGTTCGACTCCCACAAACTTCTTCAATAGTCAGAGTGAGTTTCAACTCCGAAGACAATACATGAGTCAAAGTGGACTTTGACTCGTGAAGCTAGTCAACAATAGTTAGAGTTAGAGTTCAGCTTGACGACAATTCGGAGTAGGACTTTGACTAAGTTTCATTCAGAGTGAGAATTTGACTCATAAATAAGTCGGAGTGAGACTTCAACTGGGCTGTGAGTCATCATTGTCAGTCGAAGTTAGAGTTCGACTTGAGGACAAGTCAGAGTATGGCTTAGGCCGGGCTCAAGCCATCGTCAGTCAGAGTTAGACTTCGATTTGAGGACAAGTTGGAGTATGACTCAACTGATCATAAGTCGAAGTGAGACTTCAAATTTATACGTCTTCATCAATTGGAGTTGGACTTCGACTGCTGAGAGACTTAAACCATAGTCGATGTAGGACTTCGACTCTCATGATGACTTCGATTTCACACAAAAGAATAGCAAGTCGATACCACACTTAGCCAAGTTTTACACATCTTGTGTCTCACACAGATATATGTCTACATATATATTGATTTCATTAAAAAGAACATTTTTTCAAATTAATTTTCCTTAGAAATAATCACTTTAAACTATTTTAGATATAACAAGATTTCAGGTATTTGACATTGTGGAAATGGATTTATGGATAATCCATCAAATTATTGTGGATTTATTTTATCATGTTCTCATGTGTATAACTGTATATTATAAATTCAAGTCTCGTTTAGTGCTAAGCGAGTCACTAAGACGAAAGATCAATCAATAATCGCAGAGTACAGGCGTGCCAGTCACGTGAGTGACAACATGTTCTGCCTCCGAGAGTCGGAAGACTTTGGGTCTATTTGCGCACCGTTTGACTTCGTCAAACGAAAGTGGAGATCGGGTCGGGACCAATATCCCGCCGCTACCTAAGCGCAACGACATTAATTACACCTCTCTGAGAGAGAAATTTTTTGATTAATTACCAAAATAAAAGAGCCTTGTGGCCTGTAATCAAAAAATCCGATAAAGAGAGCGCCAAATGATATAAAGTTGATTACGCCTAACATGAGACGATCAAAAGACAACACCTGATGCACTTTGAAATTATTAGAGTTATTAAAAAGGTTGAGTTTGATTCAACATTATTTGATTTGATTTGGTTCTACTCTTTATATTTTTAGCATGTTTGATTTGCTTTGGGATTATTTTTATCTATTATTAATTGGTATTTTGGTTTGATTTTTTTATTGCTTGATTTGGCATAAAGTCGCATTTGATTTTAGACCTCCTTTTTATTAAATTTTCTTCTCTTTACTTTATCTTAAATCTGTCGATTGAATTTAGAATTTTTTGTTTGAGTTTGGTTCAAGGTTAAAATATTTACATGGAGTTATTTGATTTGATTTTTTTGTTTAAGGTTTATTTATTCAATTTTTTCTGTGAAATCATTTTTTTAACTTGTTGTATTTGTTTAAAGGTTGTTAGATTGGATTTAAAATTATTCATGTCTTTTTATCATTTGATTTGAAATTTCCCTTCTTCTTCTTCTTCTTTTTAGATATGAAATTATCATGTTTCACTTTTTTAACTTGATTTAAAGTTATAACATTTAAGTTTATTTTAGATGTTTTGATTTATTAATTCTCCTTATAAATTGTTGTTTGTCCCCCTTTTTTAATATTTGTTAATCATCATTTCATTAGTCTCATTCCCTCTTCTTTTACTTATTTTTGTTGATTAAATGGGAGGGTGGGGGAGGTAAGTCTGTGCGTGCGTGCGTGCGTGTGTGTGAAGATGGGTATTTTGGTTGTTGTTTTTTGTTTTGAAAGAGTGGGGAATCGATGGAGGCTTATGATAGTGGAAGGAAAGGGAAAGGAAAGGGGTAATAAATGAGGAAAGAGAAGGGGGATGGTGCATTTAATGAGGGAAGAGTGTGGGAGGTGATATGTTAAAATGGAAAGATTTATTGTATTTGTATATTGCACTTTAAGTGTAATATGATTAGGTAACAAGTCTATGTGGCATCCAACAATTGGATTGCCACTTCCTCACTCCTCATGCATGTGAGCGGTGCCACATGGATTATTGTCTAGTCATATTATACTTAAAGTACAATATACAAGTGCAATAAATCTTTCTCATGTTAAAAAGTCCAACTTTTCAGGGTTGAGGTGACAAAGTCTCTATTTCAAAATAATCCCTCCTTTTTTTTACATATTTACCTCATATACCCTTGCATTGTTGTTGTTGTAGCCGGTTGTTGCAGTCCTCTTCCTGGGCCGCCGGCCCACTTGTGGCCCAATGACCTAAAGTAGGTGCAAACAGACATTAACAGGATAATACAGAATTTGTCATCATCAAAATAAGATATGAGTACAATATAAAAATTCTAAATAAATACTTAATTACGCATGCTCACACATGTGCTCAGCACTTTTTGTGTTTTTAATAGAAATAATTATGTCATTTTTGTTGTTAATTGAATTTGATTGTTTATTTAAATTTTGGATCATATAAGTGGGACTTGAGATGTGAATTTTGAGTGTGTATGAACCATGTCATTTTTTACTCAAGGATTAAATTATAAATTTTACGTGCAAGGGTATTATGGTAGGCCATCATGTGGTGGCTGTTTTCTGCCACCTAAGCCCATCATGACCCATCAGGGCCCATCAGCACCTTCCCTTTTGACGTGGCCTCCTCGCACGATCTCACGCCTCCGTACGGATCGGATAAAAGGGGACCCACGTGCCAGTCACCCTAGCGAAGCAGTGCCGAGCTCTTTGGCAAAATGCTTCCGAGCAGGGGGCGTTAATCCTTCTGTGCGGAACAACCCTGGATATCACCGAACAGCACGTTCGATCCCCCCATGCGGATCACCTGCTCGGAAGGTATGTCCAGAGGGTGCCGAACAGGTCTTCTGGCCTACGCCGGGGTTATAACCGCCCCGGGCTACGTGCCCCATCATCAAGACGTGCGTTAACCGCCTGGCATCCCAACGGACATCTAAGCGCATAACTCCACCTGTTATGCGCGTCCATCAAGGCGTCTTTCCAGGCACGATCCACTGGCGTTACGCATGCCTGCCTCATCGCCTACGTCTATAAAAACACAGGTACAGGACCATGCACTGGTACGTTCTCTCTCACGCGAACACACCCTTACACATACAAACCCCTGCCTTGCAAGCTTCATACTGACTTAGGCATCGGAGGGTTTTCCCGGTCTTCACTGGGCCCCCTGATCCAGTTTTGGTTTTGCAGGCTTCCGTCCGCACCGGCGTTCGTCTTCCCCATCTTCTTTAGTGGAGGCCCGTTTGGCTCCGGCCCAAACAGAAACATACCACCACATTTGGCGCCGTCTGTGGGAACGACACAGCCATGGCTCACAGACGATCCTCTTACCAAAACGTGGGGAGTAGGGCGACGAGATCCCGACAGTCGCGAGCGGACTCTCGCCGGCGATCCCCCCTATTGACGTCAACATCGCCCCTGCTGGCGTTAACAACGACGTCCCTGCACCGGTGGCCACCGCGCCGGCAACTGCCCTCGAAGTAGCCAAACTTCGGGGGCAGATGCAGCAGCTGACGGGTGTCTGCCTTGCCCTGCAGGCTCAGCTGGTTGGACCCCCAGCTCCGGTGGTTCCTCTGCCACGAGAGAGCGGCCGGCGAAATCATCGCATCTGCGTTCTCGTGTCCTCCCGGCACCTCAGGAGCAACAGGCAGAATCGCCGCGCCAGTCGCACCGAGCCCCGTCCGAGGAACGGGCGCCAGAGCACCGTGGGCGTTCGCCCCGTTGATCTGTTGTTTCCCCTCGTCCGCCGCGATCGGTCGTGGGAGCCAACTCCCACGAGTCCGAACGAGGGGGCCCCGCCAATTCCGAACAGGAGCTCGCCAGGCGCCTGCGGCGAGTGGTTGACCTCGAGCGCCGCGTGGACGCGATGGTTCAGCGCGCGGAAGGGAAAGCTCCAGCGGAAGATGACCTGGACTTCCGCTCCCCTTTCAGCAGGGAGATCTTGGAAGCTCGGGTCTCTTCCAAGCTCCCTCTGCCCACCATCGCACCCTACGACGGCACCACTGACCCAGCCGACCACATTCACGGCTTTGAGTCGCACATGGTGTTCCATGGAGCATCAGATGCGGCCAAGTGCAGGCCCTTCCCTGCAACCCTCAAGGAGACTGCCAGGGCCTAGTTTGAGACCCTCCCTGCGGGCTCCATCACCTCCTTCCGTCAATTGAAGAAGTCCTTTCGGGACAACTTCCTTGGGGGAAGGTCGCAGCCGCGAACGGCGGCTTCTCTCCTGGCCGTGCGCCAGAAGAAGGGCGAGGCGCTCTGGGACTTCGTTAAGAGGTTCCGAACAGAGGCGCTTCGCATCTCGCGCCTGGACGTCCCTCTGGCAACCAGTGCCCTTATTCAGGGCACCCGCGACGGCTTTTTACAGAGGACCCTCGGCGTCCAGCAGCCCGCCACCCTTGCCGAGCTGCTCTCCATCGCACAGCGCCACGCGGCTTGCGAGGAAAGACTACCAGCAAGTAGGGCCGAGCAGGGGGAGCAGTCGGATAAGAAGAGGCCTTCCGACAACGGTTCCGACCGTGATCGAAAGAAGGGATGACGCAACGATGACTCTCCGCGCCGTCCGCGCCCCTTCACCAACTACACCCCCCTCACTGTGGCACCCGAACAGATCCTGGCGGAGATCAGGAACGAAGCTTATGTTCGGTGGCCACAGAGGATGCGCTCCGACCCCCGGAGGCGCGACCAAAACAAGTACTGTCGCTTCCATCGCGACCACGGCCACGACACCTCCGAGTGCCGCCAGCTTAAGGATGAAATTGAAGACCTTATCAAGTGTGGCTACCTTGGACGGTTCGTCGCCTTCTTCTTCTTATGAGCTCAACGCTCGTCGGACACCTCCTCTTCGGAGGTACGATCTTCGGCACGCGACTCCATCTGGGCCGCCTTGCGCTTCTCCTTCCTCTTCAATTGGGGGAGAGAAGTCGCCTCTGCGATCGCCGCCGTCTCAGGTGCCTCTTTCACGGCACCTCTTCTCACCACGGCCTTCGCCTTCTGCGCGGGCCCCCTCGCGGAGACATCCTCGTCTAGCCTTATCAAGTAAAGGCTAACGGGGATCGTCTCGGCATATTTCGCCATTTCCTTCTGGCCCCGACCAACAGCTACTTCTTCGTCATCTAGAAGAAGTAGAAGAAGGGTCAGAACCCATGCATGTGCGAAAATGAAACAAGCAGCAGAAGACTTACCCCAGGCGCGGCTAAGCTTGTATTTCACAAGCTTGTACTCGGTCAGGTATCCCTCAGCGTGGTTGACCCCGACCGTGTTCAGCGATTGGGAGACCGCGGCTGCCCCCTGAATCAAAAAAGGGGCCATGTCCGCCTTCCTTAGTGGCTCCACCACCCTCACAGGGAAGTCCCACTCTGGGATGTTCGCTCCCTTTCTCCGCCCCACGAAGAAGAGACGCCCTGTCCACCCCTTGTTGTTGGACAGACGGGGCGAGAAGTTGATCCGCATCTGGTTCGTATGGTGCTTCACGTACACGATCCCCATCCCAGACTGCGTGGAGCAAGCCAAGCTGAAATGATTTCGGAAGATCTCTGCGGTTGCTTCGACCTTACTTTTCTTGCATATGATGTAAAAGACGAATATGGTCCTCCAGGAGTCTGGCGTCAGCTGAATAGGCACCACCTTCTAGCTCCGGAGCAGCTCCTTCGCGATCTCCGGCATCGGCAGCCGGAGACCAGCCTCCAGCAAATCCAGCGAAAGCACGAAGCACCCCAGCCTCGTGGTTAGGTATGACTCGTCTTCACGCATCAAGACGATGGCGTACTCCTCGCCTATCCAGAAGCGCTCTCGAAGACCTTCGAAGCTCCGGTACCTCGCCGCTTTCGCCCCCACCGGTGGCATCCCACTGGCTACAATGATCTCCTTTCCCTTCTGGGCCATCACTGGAAGGCAAGGAACGCAACGCGCGAAGAAGAAGAAGTACGGGAGCAGAGGAAAGCGCAAGAGGGGAGATGGCAAGTGGCTCTAAAGGCAGAGGACTCTGGAAGATTTTCGAAGGTGAAGACCCCGCTCTCACCTCTTCCCCTTCCTTATAAGGAAGGTGAGGCGCGAAATTCGAAGCGGGGCTGGAAACGGCGTTTCCCTCCACTCCAAGTCTCTTCTCGAATGACCCGCGGGTGACCGTTCGAACCTGGCATGTGACGTTCCGGGTCTGACACGACCCACGTTGTCATCATGAAAGCTTCATGTTCGAGGTGAACCCTCCTTTAGCGATGCCGCCGCACGTCTGTTCGGATCTCCGAGGACGATACCGCATTTATGGCGGAGATGACACCCGAGCAGGTCGCCGCCCTCAAGCGCTCCGGCTTCTGAGCCGCTTGAGGGCGTGGGGGGAAAGTGTGGTGGCTGTTTTCTACCACCTAAGCCCATCATGACCCATCAGGGCCCATCAGCACCTTCCCTTTTGACGTGGCCTCCTCGCACGGTCCCACGCCTCCGTACGGATCGGATAAAAGGGGACCCACGTGCCAGTCACCCCTAGCGAAGCATTGCCGAGCTCTTTGGCAAAATGCTTCCGAGCAGGGGGCGTTAATCCTTCTGCGCGGAACAACCCTGGATATCACCGAACAGCACGTTCGATCCCCCCATGCGGATCACCTGCTCGGAAGGTATGTCCAGAGGGTGCCGAACAGGTCTTCTGGCCTACGCCGGGTTATAACCGCCCCGGGCTACGTGCCCCATCATCAAGACGTGCGTTAACCGCCTGGCATCCCAACGGACATCTAAGCGCATAACTCCACCTGTTATGCGCGTCCATCAAGGCGTCTTTCCAGGCACGATCCACTGGCGTTACGCATGCCTGCCTCATCGCCTACGTCTATAAAAACACAGGTACAGGACCATGCACTGGTACGTTCTCTCTCACGCGAACACACCCTTACACATACAAACCCCCTGCCTTGCAAGCTTCATACTGACTTAGGCATCGGAGGGTTTTCCCGGTCTTCACCGGGCCCCCTGATCTAGTTCTGGTTTTGCAGGCTTCCGTCCGCGCTGGCGTTCGTCTTCCCCATCTTCTTTAGTGGAGGCCCGTTTGGCTCCGGCCCAAACATGAACATACTACCACACATCCATTCACCAATAATATGCCCAATAGAAGCCGCAAGTGGAAAATTAGGAAACGACAAAATGTTGTTGGCTATAGTCATGTACCTCCTCCCATCTTCACATTGTGCTTGTCGCAATAGTGAAAGCGGTGTTGTGATTTGCTATGGTGGGCACAAGAAATAAACATCCCTCAGTATATGTGAGGAGAAAAGTTGGTCAATGCAAAGAGAGGAATGGGGAATTTTGTGTTTCTATCCTTATAAAATATGTTAAAAACTGTTGAGGCTTTTTCGTGTTTGGGTCGGAACCCGCTGGGCCTACACTTGAGAGGGAAGAAGATGGTCGCCGGTAGCGGACAAAGGTCTGCAAAACCAGAACAGGATCAGGGGGCCCGGTTGAAGAACTGGGGAGAACCCTCCGATGCCTAAGTCAGTAAGGAACGTGAGAGGAAGGGGGTTCTCGTGTGTGAAGTGCAAGGGCTTGTGTGAGCAAGGGTGCCTTGGATCACGTACCGCTGCATGGAGGCTTACCAGTACCTTTTATAGGCTGGAGTGTTGAGGGAGAGGGACGGAACGTCCCTGATCAATGCCGCAAAGGGCGCGCCTGTTAGCGTCCTCCACGGGGGGTTACGCATTGAGGAGCTGGGCAGTTAACACACCACTTGATCGTGGTGCGCGCGTGGCGTAGCCATTGTAACTTCCGTAAGGTAATGAAGGGCCGCTCGGATTCATCCTGAGAGGAAGGTACCGAGCAGGTAGCCTGCTTGGTGAGGCAAACCTGTTGTTCGGTAGTCAAGCCCGCTGCTCGGCACCTGGTGCCCGGAGGCATGGCTTGCTGCCAGATGCCTGATGCAAGGAAGTGCTATCCGTTCCGAAGGGGTTTTCGGTGCAAGCCGAGCAGACCCTGATCGGAAAGAAGGGCCTTTGTCCGAACAGGCTGTGAGGCGCCCGGAGGCGACTTTTGGGTCCCGCTGGTGCCCGAATGCAGGAACCGGACTTGGATCCTTGAAGCCGCTCTTGAAACGCCGTGGCGCCTTGCGGTAGGGCCACGTCCACCTGCCGAACTGGGCTGGGCCATGATGGGCCCAGTACACAATGGGGGCTAGAAATAGCCACCACACTTGCCCCCCCCCCCCCCCGCTCTCAAGCGGTTCAGGAACTGGAGCGATTGGGAGTGGCGGCTTGCCTGGACGTCATCTCCGTTTTAAATGCGGTATCGTCCTCGGAGATCCGAATGGCTTCATGGCGGCATGGTTCAGGGGTTTCCCTCGAACGCAGAGCTTTTGTGATGAGTGCGGGGGTCGTGTCGAACCACGGACGCCATGCGCTCCAGACGAACGGTCACCACCGGTGCACCCGAGAAGTGACTTGGAGCGAGGGGAAACACCGCTTCTGGCCCGCTTCAAATTTCGTGCCCCTATTTCCTTATAAGGGAGGAGAGGGGTGAAGGCGGGAGCCACGCCTTCGAAATTTCTCAGAGCTTCCTCATTTGAGAGCTTCGTGCCCCCTTCAAGCTCTCAGTCATCTTCTTCCTCTCACTTTCTCCTGTTCGTTGTTCCCTTCCGCAACTTACGGCGATGGCAAGCAAGGGGAAGGCGGTTACTGTCGTCGGGGCGAGTGGAGTCACCGTCTCTGCAGCTCGCGGGCCGCGATGCTGCCACTACAGCGGGCTCCGGGAGCGCTTTCGCATCGGCGACGAATACGAGATCATCGACGCGAAGGAAGGAGAGTCGTACCTGGTGAACAAACCAGGTTGCCTTCCCCTCTCCGTGGATCATATGGAAGCGGGACTCCGGCTGTCGTTGCCGGAGGTGGCGAAGGCGCTTCTGAACCGGTGGGGAGTTTCTCCGATCCAACTAACGCCAAACACGTGGAGATATATCTGCATCTTCGGCGTCATTTTTAGAATCAAGCAGATCCGAGGCTCGGCGGATGTGTTCCGAGCACATTTTAAGCTTTCTGCTTCGCAATCGTCGGGGGGCGGATGTCTACTACGCCAAGCACCGAACGGACAGGATGCACATACAACTGTTCGGCAAATATTCCAACAACAAAGGTTGGATGGATAGGTTGTTCTTTGTCCGGCGTCGGGACGGTGCAGAGTGGGGGTTCCCCACCATTATCCGATCAGCGCAGAAGGACTGCTTTCCCAAGCTGATCCAAGATGAGGCTAGGGCCTCGGATAGCTGCTCCGGGCTGGTGTGAGGAATGGAGAGGGCTACTTGACAGAGTTCTCGCTTGTTCAACATGGTCTGAGCAAACCATGGAGTAAGTGCTCGAACTTGTTTTGTTGCGCGCCAGTTCGATAACTATGTTCTAACAACTTCCTCCTTTTTGCAGCCGCTGCGGAGTTAGAAGCCGGGAGGGATTAGGAGGCGAACGAGGATTTCGCCGAACAGATCCCTGTTATGGCCCACATGGTATACGAGGACGACGACGTCACTGCCGTTGTCCGGGTCCCCTCGGCTGTGAGGGTTGGTACTGCGGTAACGACCGCATTGGTGGCGCCTTCACTTGCCAAGGGACGCCCGGAAAGCGCACGGGTCCCTGAGAAGGGGCCCGAAAAAATTCGTTTGAAGAAGAAGGCCACCATCAAGGTGGTTTCAGAAGGAGCTCGGCCTTCGTTAGAGGAGGGCGAAGGGGCGACTCGGCCTTCCGCTGTTGTGAAGAAGAGGCGACGCTGCTCGACGAGGGTGCGGAGGATGCAGACCAGCTCCGTGCCCGGAAGAAGAAGAGGTTGGTCCGTGCTGCCCCTCAACAGAGTGAGGAGGGGACCGAAGAGGAGGCCGATGAGGCGCAGTTGCTGCTGCGCAAGAAGCGCAAGGCCGCTGGGTCGGTCGAACAGGAAGCACCGCGGATGCCCCCCGTGATCCGTCCAGAGGTTGTGCAGAGGATGGCGACCGAGCTCAGGCTCATCGTAGTAAGCGACAGGTCAGAGAGCTCTGCTGAAGAGCAGAGGGAAGTGTCCACGCCGCCGGGCCCCAGTGAGGGCCGCAAGGAGGAAGTTGCTCGAACAGCGGCATCGAGCACCGGAGGCGCCGAACAGGATGCTGCTGGCGACGCCGCAGAGACCTTTGCTCGAAGGGGCGAAGGTAATGAAGAGACCTCCGTTGCAAGGGAGGGGACCTCTCCGCGCCTCGAGGTGCCAGAGAAGCATGTTCCTGAGGAGGCGGCTGCTTCGGCTACGGGGGCCACTCCTACCGGAGAGATGCCGACCCCACGAGAGGAAGTCGTTGAAGTTGCCGTGGCCCCCCTGCCCCCCATAAAAATTGTTGCAGTAGTGGAGACACCGTCAACCACTTTGGTCTCCACGGAAGTCGGAGAAGCCGCGCAAGGGGCCAAGGAGATGGCCTTGGTGATAGAGGGCCGCGGAGAGGTTGCTAACGCTGCTGCTGGGCTTGCTAGGCGGGCGGAAATCTCCAACGAGCGACCAAACGCCGCTGAGGAGGTCGTCAGTTCTGGGGAGGACCGGAGACCTCTCTCCGTAGTACTGAAGGGGAAGTCGTCCGAGCTCCCCTCGCAGGCGATGCTGGAAGCCACGCTGGGAAGGCTTGGGGGCGATGCTTCAAGGGTTCTGCCCCCATGCCCGTCTGCATCCTACCTAGATAGGATGGCGCGGTGTCAAGACCTGAGCCCGAGGAAGACCCCCGAGCACTCCGGTGCGGCTTACCGCCCAGGGCACCTCTCCGAACATGATGAAGACTACAACGTTGACGTGGAAGCGTTGGTGGACGGCATCACGAGCTCGATGGTCCTCTTGAAGAAGCTCGCCTTGCGTGACCAGAATCAAAAGCAGATGTGGGAGGTGGAAACGGCCTTCTGCGACAATCTGGTCACCAAGCACCGGGCTCGTGAGGCCGAACTACTAAAGGAGGTGAAAAGCCTCCAAGATGCCCTCCAAGTTTCCGCGCTCAACCTGACCGTCGCCTGAGCCGAAAAGGAGGCAATCGCGAAGGTGTTGACCAAAGCTAGGGCTCAAGGAGTGGCGGAGTACAAAGAAGGTCCTGACTTCAAAAAGGACCTAGAGTAGTTTGGGGCCCGTTGTTACCAGGTGGGCCTCGAAGCCGGAAAGGAGTTCGGGGGAGAAGCTTGCTTGGACAGAGCGTGCCCGAGAAGCTTTCGAGGCTGATGTGGGGGAGTACCGGCATCGTACGCAGGACGCGCGTTTGGATGGAGTGCACTTTGCCCAGATTCAGTCAGGGTGAATGCCTCCTGCAGACGATGGCGCCGGTACCTCCAGGCAGGCCCCTTGAATATCCTTTCCTTTTTGTTTGGCAGCTCGGCCAAAGCGAGCTTTTGTATAAAATCTGAATAGATTTCTTTTGTTTTCAACAAAAATGGCTTCGCTTTTTCTATCTCCTTACCTTGCAAGTGTTCTGTCCGAACCGAAATTCGTTGGTCGTTTAGAAGCATTCGCAATTACCGCACAAGTTGTTATGAACTGCGGGTGCTCTAACCTGGGGTGCTTGCGGAACATCTCCATACTAGGAGATGTCGTTACATCCTTGTAAACTAAAGATATAAGGATGTTTTGGACTTCGTCACTAGCCGGCCAGAAGAACTGGTAGGAGAGAAGTAGGATGCCGAACATAAGGCTTTTATAAATAGTAAGCCTTCAAATTGGATACATGCCAGGTTCTGGGTATGGCCCCGCCACTAGGAGTAGTTAGCTTGTAAGAGCCTTTTCCAAGGACCTGGATGACCTGATAAGGTCCTTCCCACTTGGGGGCGAGTTTGCCGGCTGCTCTTCAGGGATCCGATGCCAAGCAGCGGCGAAGAACAAGGTCCCCTTCGAAGAAGCGCCTTTCCCAAACTCAGGAGTTATAATACTGGGCAAGGCGCTGTTGATAGGAAACTAGTCTGATGTTGGTGTTGTTTTGGCGTTCGCCAAGCATGTCTAGGTTTTCCCTGAGCGCGCGATTATTGAAAGCCTCGTCGAAGTGAGTTGTCTGGAGAGTGGGGAGAGCCACTTCCAGAGGTACAATGGCCTCTGTACCGTAGGCCAAATAGAAAGGGGTCTCCCCTGTGGCTACCCAAGCAGTTGTTCGGTGACACCACAACACATTAGGGAGCTCATCAATCCACGAACTACCAGCAGCTTCGACTCTCGTGCGGATCCCGTGCAGCAACGTACGGTTGGCATTTTCAACCAGACGTTGGCTTGAGGATGTGCCACGGAGGTGAAGAGGTTGTAGATGCCAAGTTCGGCGCACTTCTGCTTGAAGAAGGTGCTGTCGAACTGCTTCCCGTTGTTGGAGGTAATTACTCTTGGGATGCCAAACCTGCAGAGGAGGTTCTTCCAAACAAACTTCCACGCGGCTTGTTCGGTGATTGTGGTAACGGGTTCTGCTTCGACCCACTTGGTAAAGTAGTCGATGGCCATGAACAAGAACTTCTTCCGACCCTGGGCCTCTGGGAAGGGACCCAGTATATCAATGGCCCACCTCGCGAAAGGGCGAGGCTCGAACAACGTATGAAGTTGCTCGGCCGTTTGCTTAATGAGCTGTCCGAACTTCTGGCATTCCGGGCACCTTCTGACAAAAGACGTACAGTCCTTTTGCAGAGAGGGCCACCAGAATCCTGCTCGGATGATGCTGTGCGCCAGCGTTCTGCCCCCCAAGTGGCTTCCGCACAACCCCTCATGAACCTCTTCGGTGGCCGCAAGGGCCTCTTCAGGGCTGAGACACCGTAAGAGGGGTCTTGAAAGGGACCGTCGGTAGAGCTTGCCTTCTATGAGGGTGAATCGCTGAGAACACAGTCTGATCTTCCGAGCTTCGCCCTGCTCAGGGGGAAGCTCGCCTCGAAGCAGATAGGCCAAGAGAGGGTCCAACCAGTTCGGAGCTGGAGGGTCGGATCCAATGGCTGCTACATCCACTTCAGTGCTCGGTGTAGTGAGATTTTCAATGAATACAGAGCGAGAAGGGGAGATGTCACCTAAAGACGCCAGCTTGGCAAGTGCGTCGGCTCGCGCATTTTGCTCCCGTGGAACGTGTATGACTTCGAAGTAGAGGAGACCTTCTGCTCGGCTCTTGACCTGTTGAAGGTACTGGGCCATTCGCGGCTCCCTTGCTTCGAACTGTCTGTTCACCTGGCCGGCAATCAATTGGGAGTCACTGAAAGCCCTGAGTCGAAGGGCTCCGAGGTGCCTCGCCATTCGGATTCTGGACAGTAGCGCTTCGTATTCTGCCACATTGTTGGAGGCCGAAAAGCGAAATCGGAGGCCATATTGGAACTCTAAACCCTCCGGAGAGGTGAGGACCAGGCCAGCTCCGCTCCCTGTGACACACGAGGATCCATCGACGTAGAGCTCCCATGGGGGCTCATCGGCCAACGGAGGATCTTGCTCGGTAGGGAGGGTACATTCCGCGACGAAATCCGCCAATGCTTGCGCTTTAATGGCCGTCCTTGAATGGTAGCTGATGTTGAATTCGCCCAGCTCGATGGCCCATTTAATGATCCGGCCGGAAGCTTCCGGTCGCTGCAGAATAGACTTCAGTGGCTGATCAGTGATAACCGTTATTGAGTGGGCCTGAAAGTAGGGCCTGAGCTTCCGGGCAGTCGTGACCAGAGAAAGGGCGAGTTTTTCTACTCGGGGGTACCTCCTTTCAGCTTCTTGAAGGACCCTGCTGATGTAGTAAACGGGATGTTGGGCCGCTCCCTCCTCTCTGATCAACACTGCGCTGATGGAGTGCTCGGTAACCGAAAGGTATACGAACAAGGGCTCCCCGAGCACAGGTTTTGAGAGAACAGGTGGGGCTGCGAGATAGGCCTTCAACTCTGCGAAGGCGGCCTCATAGTCCTCAGTCCACTGTACATGCCCCCCTTGCTGTGAAGAGCCTCTGGGTCCTCGCAGCAATTTGAAGAAGTTGAAGCTCCTCTCTGCTGCTCGGGACATGAACCGGTTGAGTGCGGCTAGTCGTCCAGTCAGACGTTGGACGTCGCGTACCGTTTTTGGGCTGCTCATTTCAAGTATTGCTTGGATCTTCTCAGGGTTGGCCTCTATTCCCCTATTTGAAACGAGGAAGCCGAGAAACTTCCCTGAGCGTACTCCAAACGAACACTTGGATGGGTTGAGCTTCATATTGTACCTTCGCAAAGTTGCAAATGTTTCTTCGAGGTCAGAGATGTGGTCGATGCTCGGAAGTGTTTTGACCAACATGTCGTCGACATAGACCTCCATATTGCGCCCAATTTGCTGCTCAAACATCTTATTGACCAATCGCTGGTATGTTGCGCCCACGTTTTTCAAACCAAAGGGCATCCTGGTGAAACATTATAACCCCAAGTCTGTGACAAAGGTGGTGGCATCCTGATCCGAAGGATGCATACTGATCTGGTGATACCCAGAGTAGGCATCCAAGAAGCTGATGAGCTCGTACCCGGATGTAGCGTCTACCAGCTGATCGATGCGAGGCAGTGGGAAGTTATCCTTGGGCGTCACTTTGTTAAGGTCCTTGTAATCCACACATACGCGCCATTTACCAGTGGCTTTGCGTACAAGGACCACGTTGGAGATCCATCTTGGGTATTGGGCTTCCCGGAGGAGCCCAATTGCTCGGCTTTTGACAACGTGATCGCGGATCACGGTCTGCCGCTCTTGGTTGACGGGTCGCCTCCTTTGCTGAACCGGTGGGACCTGTGGATCTAGGCGGAGGCGATGCACCATTACCTCCAGAGGGATGCTTGGAAACTCGTCGTCGGACCACGCGAACACGTCCAGATTAGCTAGCAAGAAACTTCTATACCACTGTCGCTCTGCTTCCGCTAGTAACGCGCCAATGTATAGGACGTGTTCGGGGTCGCTATCAACTTGGACTGGAAGTAGGTCTTCGGAAGGAGTTCCGCAGCTTGTGGAAGGCTGGTCGGCTGGTGGAGGAACAGGTGTTGGAGCCGCGAGTGGCTGCTTGTCCCTTAGAGAAAGGACATAACACCGTCGAGACTCGCGCTGGCATCCGAGCACCTCGCCGACCCCACACGGGGTGGGGAACTTCATTTTCTGATGGAGGGATGAAGGCACTGCCTTGATCCGCCCGATCAAACCTCTACCAAGGATCACATTGTAGCCAGGCATGTTCCTAATGACCAAGAAATCCACCACCTTGGTCACACACTTCAGAGCCGTCCCGAGGGTGATCGGGAGGCGAACTCTACCCATAGGCTGAACCGACACCCCCGAGAAGCCGAAAAGGGGCGATTCTACAGGGGTGAGCTGGTCGGTTTTTAGGCCCATAAGGAGATAACAATCATAAGCCAATACGTCGGGGGCACTTCCATTATCTACCAGAATCCTACGCACATTACAATGATTGATGGTTGCCGAAACGACCAACGCATCAGTGTACGGGGTGGTAACCCCTACAAGGTCTTCGTCTGAGAAGGTTATGGCCCCCTCAGACTGTGTGTGCGCGGGACTAGGGGGATAAGGAGTCGGCTGAGGTATCGGCGGTCTGTCCACGACATGCACTCGCCTTGCGTAATCACGTCGGCTCTGAGTGCTCTCTCTGCCTGCGCCGAACCCTCCGGCGATCACGTTGATTTCCTGCCCGTTAGGCTCGTTGTTGATCGGCTACTCGGGAGTCCGCTCTCCGCGTCTGGGGTGGTCTTCATTCTGGCGCATGAACCATCCGAGGTAGCCACGCTTAATGAGGGATTCGATTTCGTCTTTAAGCTGACGACATTCGAAGGTGTCGTGGCCGTGGTCGCGGTGGAAGCGACAATACTTCTCCTGGTTGCACCGCCGGGGATCAGAGCACATCCTTGGTGGCCACCGAACATATGGTTCGTCCCTGATCTCTGCCAGGATCTGTTCGGGTGCCACCGTCAGTGGTGTGTAGTCGGTGAAGGGGCGTGGTCGGCGCGGTGAGTCACCGTTGCGCCGCCCTTTCTTCCGATCGCGATCGAAACCGTTATCAGAAGGCCTCTTCTTGTCTGTCGACTCTCCGTGCTCCGCCCAGCCAGCAGCCAGACTTTCTTCACATGCCGCGTGGCATTGTGCAGTGGAGAGGAGCTCGGCAAGAGTGGAAGGCTGCTTCACTCCCAG
Source organism: Colocasia esculenta (assembly GCA_014218235.1). Lineage (NCBI taxonomy): Eukaryota > Viridiplantae > Streptophyta > Magnoliopsida > Alismatales > Araceae > Colocasia > Colocasia esculenta. The sequence continues at coordinate 20,889,105 of CM024761.1, read as the reverse complement.
CCAGACTTTCAACTCAAACCCGTGGATGTGATCCGCGGGATCAGAAGTACCGTCGTATGGCGCGATGGCAGGTAGAGGGAGTTTGGGAGAGACCCGAGCCTCCAGGATCTCCGCAATGAATGGGGAGCGGAAGTTTAGGTCCTCTTCGGCCGGAGCCTTTCCCTCAGCACACTGGACCATCGCGTCCACACGGCGTTCCAGGTCGACGACGTGGCGCAAGCGCCTAGCCAACTCCTGTTCGGAGTGAGCCGAGTCCACACGGCCAGACTTGTGGGAGTTGGCTCCCACGAACGAGCGCGGCAGGCGCAAGACCGCCGCAGAACAACGGGGCGAATGGCCGCGGCGCTCCGGGGCTTGCTCACCAGACGGAGCGCGGCGCGACCTCCGCGGCGAATCAGCGTGCTGCTCCTGAATCGACCTCGTCGGGGCAGGAGGCGCGCGTGATCATCAATGAGACGATTCTGCCTGGCGCTCCTGCGTAATGGAGGCTGCTGGGGCCGGCTGCCCGGCTAGTTGGGCCTGAAGGCCCAAGCAGATGCCCGTCAGCTGCTGCATCTGTCCCCGGAGTTCGGCCATCTCCAAGGCGGTTGCAGGCACGACGGCGGCGGGCGCTGGGACGCCCCCGGTTGTGGTAGCAGGGGCTACAGTGACGTCGATGGGGGGAGCGCGTTGACGGAAGTCCGCCTGCGACTGGCGGGACCTTGTCATACGGCTCCCTATGTTCTGGTAAGAGGATCGTCCGCGAGCCATGACTGTTGTTCCTTCCCACAGACGGCGCCAAAAGTGTGGAGGCTTTTTCTTGTATGGGCCGGAACCCACTGGGCCTACACTTGAGAGGGAAGAAGACGGTCACCGGTAGCGGATGAAGGTCTGTAAAACCAGAACAGGATCAGGGGGCCCGGTTGAAGAACCGGGGAGAACCCTCCGATGCCTAAGTCAGTAAGGAACGTGAGAGGAAGGGGGTTCTCATGTGTGAAGCGCAAGGGCTTGTGTGAGCAAGGGTGCCTTGGATCATGTACCGCTGCATGGAGGCTTACCAGTGCCTTTTATAGGTTGGAGTGTTGAGGGAGAGGGACGGAATGTCCCTGATCAATGCCGCAAAGGGCGCGCCTGTTAGCGTCCTCCACAGGGGGTTACGCGTTGAGGCGCCCGTTGAGAAGCTGGGCAGTTAACACACCACTTGATCGTGGGGCGCGCGTGGCGTAACCGTTGTAACTGCCGTAAGGTGATGAAGGGCCGCTCGGATTCATCCTGGGAGGAAGGTACCGAGCAGGTAGCCTTCTTGGTGAGGCAGACCTGCTATTCGGTAGTCAAGCCCGCTGCTCGGCACCTGGTGCCCGGAGGCATGGCTTGCTGCCAGATGCCTGATGCAAGGAAGTGTTGTCCGTTCCGAAGGGGTTTTCGGTGCAAGCCGAGCAGACCCTGATTGGAAGGAAGGGCCTTTGTCCGAACAGGCTGTGAGGCGCCCGGAGGTGGCTTTTGGGTCCCGCTGGTGCCCGAATGCAGGAACCGGACTTGGATCCTTGAAGCCGCTCTTGAAACGCCGTGGCGCCTTGCGATAGGGCCACGTCCACCTGCCGAACTGGGCCAGGCCATGATGGGCCCAGTACACGATGGGGGCTAGAAAATAACCACCACAAAAACTTTATACAATGGGATTTAAACGCAAAAATTTCCATTTTCCTCCCCCCTTGTAATAATAGGCTCCCCTCCTCTCATATATTGAGGGGATCCAATCTGAAAAATAAAGTGAGGAAGGTGAGTTGTTTGTGCATAGGTGGTGTTGTCTGAATACAAACCCATATAAAGGGTAGAGGCCGACTTCTTGTCGAAGATTAACACTGACTAATTAATCCATCAGGTTACAACACACGTACGTATCAAAAGCCAAGTGTGAAACACTTTATTAATTATCTTCCCTCCACCAGATCAAGGGGGAGGGGAGAGAGAGACATGAAAGAGACTGGCATAACGCAGCTACATAGCTCAAGCGCAAGGAATGGCATAGAAGGATCTAGCACGTTCAGTGGGGTCATATGACCCCACTAGAAAAAGAAAATTTAGAAATGGCCATTTAAACTGTGGATTTGAGGAGTATTTATATAAGGGGTGGCCCACTTAATCGGCGGTGACCCGATCTCATCCCAGCCCCAAGACCCCAAATTTCCTTTTTTTTAGCCCTAACCTCACCCTGATTAGTCACTGGTCGGCTGCTCCTACTTAGCTGTCACAGCAAGACCCGCCCTCTGTGACTCCGCTCGCGTTGCTATCACCGTGTCGCAAACTTTCGCCGCCCAGCCCACCCTCGCCGTCAAGGTCATCACAGCCGTTCGACTTTGCAGTAGTCGCTGACCTTGCGGCCATCTGACCTCGCCCAGCCCAACTTGCCCTCGCCTTCGCTGACCTCGCACCATCGCAGATAGAGTTGGCTCACCACTCGCGGACCTCGCCAAGTCGCCAGCTAGGCTCCCGGAGCTCGCCAGGCTCACGGATAGAGCTCACAGACCTCTCCCTCAGCCCTCGCCGTCGCCACGTTGCGGACCACCTCTGACCTCGTGTAATCACTCCCTTCGTCGGCTCTTTGTCCCATAAGTGGAAGGAGCCCTCCACCCTTACCGTAGATGACCTCGCGCAGCCACGCCGACATCGCCACGTTGCCCTCCTTGGCTCCTCACTGAGTCGCCGTCGTAAAGCATCGCCAACCTCCTCACGAAACTGCAGAGTGTCGCCGGATCAAGATAAGGAAGCTAAACATTGAACATTGTTGTAGACCTCCTCTAGTCTGATTGAACAGTGAACAACCTCATGCATTAAAAAAAAAAAGATAATCAGCCTCCATCATCCGACGTCCTGGAGATTGCCACCGATTCATGGCGCCACCAGTGATCAATCCGATGTGTTCATCCAAATCTCTTGAATGGGCACAAGTAGGTATGTAAACCAACGAGCCTAGATGGTGGCTCCCAGTAAGCCTAGGTGGTGGCTCCCAGTGAGTCTAGGTGGTGGCTCACTTATATGATGTGTATTTACAAATTTTTTTAGAACTTACTATATGTGAATATGATCCAATGGGTTCATAATAATTGATGTGAAATTGTGAATGATTTTTTGTAGCTTGTTAGTTAGTATCCTTTAAGTTATTGAAATAAATTTTTTTGTTAGGATGAACCGTTATCCGGTTAAACTAAGTCAAGAACAAAGCAATGCAGGAAGTTCAAGTAGTTGTAGAACTCCACTCCCAAATCATCAAGAATCTTCCTCAGTTGATGAACTTAATTTGACTACTTTAGAATCAGATCCAGGATTAAGAAAGAAGACACCAGAGTATCATACAAAATTGCAAGATGATGTGAAAAGAGCATATCTATTAAAAGGTCCTTGCCAACCTCTGAATCATAATTCCCCATTGAACCTTTTGGGTGGAAAAATGCGTAGATTTATTCTTTCTTGGTTTGATGAGTATGTAACTTGGTTAGAGTATAGCGTTGCAAAAAATGCTGCATTTTGCTTGCCTTGTTACTTATTCAAGTCTGATCATGGAAAACAGTCAGGTGGTGATTCATTTATTTTTTAGGGTTTTTCTTCCTGGAACAAAAAAGATAGATTAAATGTTCATATTGGTGGTTTTAATAGATCACACAATATAGCTGTAAAAAAATGTTAGGACTTGATGAGACAAAAACAAAGTACTCGAGTGGCTTTTTCAAAGTAATCAGATCAGGTCAAGATTGATTATTGAGCCCGCCTACAAGCTTCAATAGACTGCATAAGATTTCTTTTGCGTCAAGGATTAACATTTTGTGAACGTGATGAATCTAACAATTCCTTTAATAAAGGGACTTTTCTTGAGCTCTTACGATTTCTTACAGGCCATAACTCATCTATTAATGACGTCATGTTGCACAATGCTCTTCAAAATGTCCAAATGATTGTTCCTCATATACAAAAAGATATTATAAGTGCATGTGCAATTGAAACAACTAATGCAATTATAAGAGAAGTTGGATATGGTTTGTTTGCTCATCAACTCCAATTGACTCTTGTAGCTTTTCCTAAGAATCATGGTAATGTTTCTTAATTTTTCTCTGTTGTTTCTCAAATTATAAATGTGATTGATTTATCTTGCAAACGACGAGACACTCTTCGAGAAAAATGAGCTACTAAAATTGCAGAAGCCTTAAGCAATGGCGATCTTCTGAGTGGTAGAGGTTTGAATCAAGAAATAAGTTTGAAAAGAGCAGATGATATCCGTTGGGGTTCTCACTATACCAGTCTCATAAATTTGACTGTTTTGTTCTCGTTTGTAAGGAAGGTACTTGATGTTATTTATCAAGAAGGAACTCTTGAGCAAAAAGGTGAAGCATATGACTTATTATTTGCATTGAGAACTTTTGATTTTACATTTCTTCTACATTTGATGACAAAAGTATTGGCCATCCCAAATGAGTTATCAATAGCTTTGCAAAGAAAATATCAAGATATATTTAATGTCATGTCACTTGTGTAACTTTCGAAACAACGATTGTAAGATATGAGGGATGAATATTGCAATGAACTTTTTAAAGAAGTATGCTTATTTGGTGATAAAGAAGAGACTCTTATTCCTAATATGGATCATCAATATATTTTTTCAAGAAGATCTCGATGCAAGACTTCTTGTATCACAAGTTTACATTATTTTCAAATTGACTTGTTCTATCATATATTAGATGTGCAATTGGAAGAACTGAACAGTCATTTCAATGAACTAATGGCTAACTTAAATCTTTATTATTCATTTTTAGCCTTTGACAAGGAAAAGTTGGTTAAATTAGTTGGATTTTATTCAATTGATTTCCAAACTTTGTTAATCATGTGGCACTTCATAATCAACTTGAAAATTATATCTGATCTGACATAAGAGAGAGATTTTCTGACTTAAAATGTATTGATGATCTTACAAAAAAAAAATTGATGGAGATAAAGAAGCACATTGTGCATCCGATAGTATATTGCTTATAAAGTTAGTATTGTTTTGTTCAGTAGTTACTGTAAGTGTTGAAAGAGTATTTTCGGCAATAGCTTATGTGAAAAATAAGTTGCAGAATCAAATGTGTAGCGATTTGATGAATGATTATTTAGTAATATTTATTGAAAAAAATTTATTCGAGAATATAAACAATGAATCTATTATTGAAGTATTTCAGAATATAAAAAATCGTCGAGTACAATTGTAAGGAAATAATTGATTGTAATGAATTGTCTTATTTTTATTAAAATATTTTTTATTTTAAATATATATTTAAATTATTTGTTTACATTATATATAATACATAAATTGTATAAATATTAGAAAATAATTCGAGTAACTTCATTGAATAAAATTTCTGCTTCCGTGTAGGAAGCATGGTGCAGAAGCAGCGGAGGCGGAAGCCTCGGCAGTCACCCGAGTTGAAGCCTTCGGCCCTGCAGACGTTGGCGCAGTTGGCGTCGATCAGGCAGATACCCCTGAACGTGAGGCTCCGCGTTGAGCAGGTCCTGGCGTCCGCCACCTTCGTCGTCCCCATCATCTCCCCTGCATCCAACATTCGCAAACTTGATTTGATAGCTAGGTTGATCAGATATTAATCCAAATTATTTAAATACATCTCTAAAAGGTCAGCTAAAGTTGTTGTTTGCGATCGAGTTAAATGAACAATATTGATCAAGTAGACATTTTCTTGCTCAATATGTAAGGTAAAAAAATAATAATAATTGTACGTTCGCGGCCAATCAGCTCTATTGGGTCTCACAGTGTTAAATATCTTGAGCGTATGCACGCATGGCCATATTCCTGACCCGAACAGTACTCTCAAAATCGAGCTATAATTGCATTGGCTTGTGAATCAAATAAATTATAATATCCATTAAACATTATTTGTGACCCGAATCTACTTGTGTCTCATATATTCCCACCCATTACCCCATCTCTACTGACTACTATATATGGATCAGGAAAGGCAATTATGTCGTCGTCCAAGGAAATAAATGAAGATTACCAGTGGCGACGAGCAACAGGATCAGGAGCAGGATGGATGCGGGGAGCACCCTGGAGCCCGCCATGTTCGAGGCGAGAGCACGAAGCATTAACAGAGGAAGGGGCACGAACAACAAGAGACGCTTAAGAGCAATGGAGGAAGAAGGTGCGCTGTGCTTTATACGGAGAGAAAGATGATCCGATCCTTTTATCATCTAATTAGATGGAGAAAACGAGGCTACATATATATATATATATGCATTAGAGCAACCTCGAGCACTCCGTACATAGGGAACAAAAGCTAGCCGGCCACCACCCTGGACAATTTGATCTTCTTGCTGAACAGAATCATACGAACCCATGTATGTTATAAAAATTAATTAATATATAGTGAGATTTCGTAGTCATCTGTCCTACGAATTAGCAACATAACTAAATTCTATTATTTTAAGTCCAAATTGGCTAATACGGCCTCAAATTCAGGATTATTTTAAATCCAGATTTTAGCCATAGTATCGCGCAAAACAAAGCGTCAATAACATAATCGATAATTATCGCATGATTGATTGATTATAAATCTATCCGGACAGTCAATAAACCCAAAATGCCACAATACATACATAATCGATTTTTGAAATACACATAATTGATTATGTTCTTATTATTTGACGACATTTGGTTTTAGAATTGATTAAAGTACATCACAATAAAACATAATTAATTATCGTACAACTAATTTATTATATACCTAGCTTGTAGGGGACTGCCAAAAACAGTTCACAGCGAAACATAATTGATTAATATGTAAACTTAATCGTTTAGTTCATATATATATATATATATATATGAATGATCACAAAATTAGGTTGAAATATCCCGGTGAGAATATTTAATCGACAACATGACAACTTAATCAATAAATTCTGGTTGTGTGAAACTTAGTTGCAAAATGATTCAAGACATCATATGAAATTTCATCGATTAATCGTGACAACTTAACTTTTCAAATGAGATTTCATACTATAGGTTATTTTTGTTTGAAAATTGTTAAATAATCATTTGTACGAATTCACAAAAGTAGTAAAGCTTCGTCTGTAAGTTCAACTACAGAAGAAAGTTGTAGTGTAGTTAGAGTTACACAATGACTTTCAACATGAAGTTCGACTCCCACAAACTTTTTCAATAGTCATTGTGAGCATCGACTCCCAAGACAATACATGAGTTGAAGTGGACTTTGACTCGTGAAGCTAGTCAACAGTAGTAAGAGTTAGACTTCGGCTTGAGGACAAGTCAGAGTAGGACTTCGACTGAGTCTCAGTCGGAGTGAGAATTTGACTCGTGAATAAGTCGGAGTGAGACTTCAACTGGGCTATGAGTCATCGTCAGTCGGAGTTATACTTCAACTTAATTGAAGACAAGTTAGAGTACAACTTCAACTGATCCCAAGTCGAAGTGAGACTTCGACTTACTTTATAAGTCTACGTCAATTGGAGTTGGACTTTGACTACTGCAATGATTATACCGTAATCGATGTTGGACTTCGACTCCTTTGATGACTTGACTTCACACAAAAGAATAGCAAGTCGATCTCACACTTAGTCAAATTTCACACATTTTGTATCTCACAAAGACATATGTCAACATGTATATGTTTTCATTAAAAAGAACACTTTCCTAAATTAATTTTCCTCAATAACAATCACTTTAAAATATATTTTAGATATCACGAGATTTTGAGTATTTGACATTAATAGGATTGTGGAGGCCATTTCTGGCCTCTTAGGCTTATAGACCCATCATGGCTCATCAAAGACTCCGAGCAACGGCTATTCAGCCATGTGTCCCCGGACACCGAATAAGGCCCTCTCCTTTGGAGGCCTCGGGGCAACTCCGAGCAGGGCCGCATCAAACACCAAACAACAAGAGGCCATTGAGCATTGGGCAGCCTCACCAAGCAAATCTGGAGCTCCTGTTCGGCACCTTCAAATGACAATCATGGCGAGCGGGCGCCCTTAGCCTCCCAATAACATTCAATGGGACGGTTTTACACTGCACCCTCTCATAGCCTGGAGCAGTCACAACACTAAATCCTAGGGGACTTCTCGAACAGACAACCCCTGTCTTGGAAACTCAATAGTCGCAATTGGCAAACACCAATCGTGAGTTAGGTACGTGTCACGACTCTTCAGGTTCTACGCCTATATAAGGAATGATAACCTTTATGTAAAGGTATGGAGAACTAACCTTCACTACCGCCTACGCGTGAGCACACACCAAAGAACCCCTCCTCCTCCACACTTCTCTCTAGTCAACCCTGACTTGAGCGTCGGAAGATTCTCCTCGGTTCTTTAACCCAGTCCTCTTGACGTTTGTTTGATCTTGCAGGTGATCGTCCCAATCGGCTGGACTTCCCTTCTCTTTTGGAGTATTTGCTCAGCTCATTGACGATTAGGAAAAAGTCTCCACAAAGATAATACAGGATTTGTCATCATCAAAATAAGACATGATTATAATGCAGAAATTTTAATTAATTAACTACTTAATTATGCATGCTCACACATGTGCTCAACACTTTTGTGTTTTTAATAGAAGTAATTATGTCATTTTTGTTGTTAATTGAATTTGATAGTTTATTTAAATTTTGGGTCATATAAGTGGGAGTTGAGATGTGAATGTTGACTAGTGTGTATGGACAATGTCATTTTTTCTCAAAGACTAAATTATAAATTTTACGTGCAAGGGTATTATGGTAGGCCATCCTTTCACCAATGAAATGCCCAACAGCATGCAGCCGCGAGAACTGGAAGCTTAGAAAACGAGAAAGTTTTGTTGGTTGCGGTCCTCAGTACCTCCTCCCATCTTCACATTTGTTTGTCGCAGCAGGGAAAACTGTATTGTGGTGTGCTGTGGTGGGCTTAACAAAATATAGGAACCGGATCCGTTAGTATATGAGAAGAGAGAAGTTGGTCAATGCAAAGAGGGGAATGGAGGTTTTTGCGTTTCTATCTTTGTAAAATATGTGAAAATTTTTGTACGACGGGGTTTAAATGCAAAAATTTTCATTTCCCTCCCCCCTTGTATTAACCGGCTCTCTTGTTTTCATATATTGAGGGGATTCAATCTCGAAAATAAAGTGGAGAATTAGGTGAGCTGTTTGTGCGTGCATAGATGGTGTTGTCCGAATACAATCCCGGTCATATAAGGGATTAGAGGCCGGCTTCTTGTCGAAGAACACAGACTAATTAAGCCATCAGGACAACATATATATATATATATATATATACGTACATATCAAAAGCCAATTAATTGTGAAACACTTTATTAATTATCTTCTTTCCACCAGATCAAGAGGGAGGAGGAGAGAGACATGAAAGAGACGGGCATGCATTAACGCAGCTGCATGGGTCAAGCGCAAGGAATGGTGCAGAAGCAGCGGAGGCGGAAGCCTCGGCAGTCACCCGAGTTGAAGCCTTCGGCCCTGCAGACATTGGCGCAGTTGGCGTCGATCAGGCAGATACCCCTGAACGTGAGGCTCCGCGTTGAGCAGGTCCTGGCGTCCGCCACCCTCGTCGTCCCCACCATCTCCCCTGCACTCCATGCATCCAACATTCGCAAACTTGATTTGGTAGGTTATTGATCACATATTAATCCAAATTAATTAAATGCATCTCTAAAAGGTCAGCTAAAGTTGTTGTTTGCGATCGAGGTAAATGAACAATATTGATCAAGTAGACATTTTCTTGCTCATTTGTTCTCAGCCAATCTCTATTGGGTCTCACTTGTGTTATATCTTGAGCATGCATGCATGGCCATCCTGACCCGAACAATACTCTCAAAATCGAGCTAATTGCATTGGCTTGTGAATCAAATTAATAATATCCATTAAACATTAATATTTGTGACCCGAATCTACTTCTGCCTGATCATATCCCACCCATTACCCATCTCTACTATATACGGAGGAAAGGCAATGTCGTCGTCGAAGGAAATAAATTAAGATTACCCGTGGCGACGAGCAGTAGGAGGAGCAGGATGCATGCGGGGAACACGCTGGAGCCCGCCATGTCCAAGGCGAGAGCACGAAGCAACAGAGGAGGCGGCACGAACTACGTACAAGAGACGCTTGTGCAATGGTGATGGGCATCTCCTTTTATCTTCTAATTAGATGGAGAAAACGAGGCTATAGCCTATATATATATCTATATATATATATGCATTAAGAGCAACCTCGAGCACTCCGTACATAGGGAACAAAAGCTAGCCGGCCACCACCCTGGACTTAATTTGATCTTCTTGCTGAACAGCATTATACGAACCCATGCATGATATAAAAATTAATTAATACTGATATTTTGTAGACATATGTCCTACGAAGTAACATAACTAAAATCTATTTTTTTATGTCCAAATGGCTAATACTACCTCAAATTCACGATTATTTTAAGTCCAGATTTTAGCCATACTATATATAGAAACAAAGCGTCAATAACATAATCGATAATTATCGCATGATTAATTGATTATATATATACCGGGACAGTTGCAAAAATCAAAATGCCACAATACATACATAATCGAGTTTTGATATACACATAATTGATTATATTCTTATTATTTGACATTTGGTTCCAAAATTGATCAAAGCACCACAATAAAACATAATCAATTATCGTACAACTAATTTATTATATATAACTAGCTTGTAGGGGACAGCCAAAAGCAGTTCACAGCGAAACATAATTGATTAATATGTCAACTTAATCAATTAGTTCACCTTTATATATGAATGATCACAAAATTAGGTTGAAATATCCCAGTGAGATTTAATGGACAACATGACAACTTAATCAATAAATTCTCATTGTGTGAAACTTAGTTGCAAAATGATTCAAGACATCATAGGAAAATCTGTCTAAGTTGCAAAATGAAACAAAAAATTTAATCGATTATTATTGTACCACTATGTGATACATGGATAGAAAACCAGTTAATCGAACTTCGTACTACAGGAAAAATGGCATATGTCAGTGGCTAACAGCCGTTGACAAAAGTAAAATACATGTTGACAAAAATATATGTCAGCGGCCAGAATCCGTTGATAAAGTCGTCGACATCTTAGTCATCGACTTAACATATGTCAACAGAAAGATGAGCCGCTGACAAAAGATCTATTTATCTACGGTGATTGTTTGTTGACAAAATAATTTTATGTCAGCGGCTTAACAGGGCGCTGACAAAAATTTTTTATATCAGTGGCTTTAGGCCGCTGACAAAAAAAATTTATATCAGCGGCTTAGCGGCCCACTGACAAAAAATTTTTATGTCAGCGGCCTACAAAGCCGCTAACAAACAAATTTTATGACAAAAGTCACAATATCTTTTGTCAGCGGGCTTCAACCGCTGACAAATGTTGTATAATTTTTTTTAATAATTCTTTTACAATTTCTAAGTTTCTGTTTCTACAAAATACCTGAATAAATACAACAAGAAAACAAATAATACAACTAAAATAAATTCACATTCAATTCACATAAAATCAAAATCTCTAAATACTCCATTCATACAACATCAAAATAGTAAATTCATAAAACATCAAATTCTTGTTTGTACAAAATACATGAATACAAACACAACAAGAAAACAAATAATACAACTAAAATAAATTCACATTCAATTCATGTAACATCAAAATCTCTAAATACTCCATTCATACAACATCAAAATAGTCAATTCATACAACATCAAAGTCTCTAAATTAATGTCATCAAAATATCTATCTATCAATCATCATCATCATCATAGTCATCTCCATCCGCATCAGTATCCACGTGGTCATCCTCTGGTGCTCTCAGTGGAGTTGACGCAGCAAATCTCTGACTAGTCTGAAACTGAGTCATGAATGTGCTCATCTGCAGCATCTGTCTACATATGTCATCCAGCTTAGACTCTCGTTTACACAGCTGCTCCAACTCCCTCCGCATATCATCCATCTCTGAGTCACGTCTGCGCGCCTCTGTGCGCAACTCCTCAACCTCCATTCTGAGAGTGTTTTCATTGTTGTTAATCTGTTGCTGATAGTCAGTGGAGCTCGACCCTTCTCCTGTCCCATGCCATGTGCGACTTGTCTCCCGACTGCCTCCGCAACGAATGCGACCAGATCGGTCCTTCCCCATAACTGAAACAAAAGCCTCCTTAGCAGAAATGGGGGTACTCCCACTCTCACTATCTAGTGAAGGAGTCGATAGCTGAATCATCCTCTCCTGCATAAAAAATCCAGAAAAATTTTATTATTCATAATAAAAAATATCACATAAATATTAATTATAAATTTTAAAAATACACTTACATATCGACTCCTACTCTCGTCATCTACCCACTGCTCATTACCATCAGGTAATTCCTTACATCTGCCAATTTTAAAGATCTCCACACGATTGGGTTCACGATCATGAGCAAGGCACTATTCACATGTGTTAAGGATAGTAAGAATTAAGTAAATATTAAATTGACAGTAAATTTTAACTAAATATTTAACTTACAAAATCATCCTTCACTTGATAATGACTCTTCCTGCCCTTTCTATATGGCATAGATTGATGAGACCGATTTGCCTTATTACGATCAGCGATATTCTGCCAACAAATATTTTAAATGTTAAAATAAAAAATGAAGATGTACTATAAAACTTTATCATTACCTGCTCATCTGAACTGTTCCATTTTGCACACATTATCTGCCAATCTTGCAGATTAACACCAGCTGGAACTAAGGCAATAGCATCATTAAAAGACTTTCCTGTATAATGTTGTATAGAGACATAATTTTTTTAGTTCCACATTAAAAGTAGTGAAAATAAATGTGCTTATAAATAAGATATATTACTTGTAAAAAAATAACCTCACCAAATCAATGTGCAGCAATATATTATTATTCTACCGGGAGAAGAGAGAACCAAACAAAATATTCATAAGCACAATAGAAAAAGAACATGGGTCATATTATTATTCTATCCGTGACAGCTCAAAAGAGTGGGAATCAAGGCATTGCGTAAGAACAAAAGCACAGAATTTCATACTTCAGAAAACTCCTATTTGACAGGTCATCCCACAATGATACAAATAGCTAGGATACTGCTCACTGAAAAACATTCACCTGCATTTATGTATAGGCTATTTTGATACTTGTGCACATGCCAATATTAATATCATCCCATTTGACTTTAAACTTATATCCCCGGAACAAAAGAGAGAGAGAGAGAGAGATAGTCAACAGTTTTCTCCATTCTCCATCCACCATATTCACCAGCCCAAGGTGGAAGTGAATGATGGAACAATGTAACCATCACCCTCATTCCATATGAATGAACTCTTTCTATTATCCATCTATATCGTTCCAGTGCAGCAAAATTAACCTAAGACAAAACATCTGTATCGTTCCATATGAAACATACTGATGGAGGAGATATCACCACACATGAAATGCTTCATCGATCTTGTATTATGGGTTAACTGGATTAGCACATTTCCCAGTTCATACTTCAGAAAACTCCTATTTGACAGGTCATCCCACAATGATACTTTTCTACGTAGTGTTCCATTAGAAGTCAAACTCTCCTATTTGAAATATTACCGCTAATTATTTTTCTATTCAAAAATGGACCTGAGCAGATGGTGTGAAGTCAGAAGTGTGAATGAGAGGCCAGTGCACTGGTCTTCACGTAGGTGATGTTTACAATATCTACTGAAGCATGTATAGATGCTGAGAAAATATTCATGATTCTCACCTGCTCATTGGCTGGACATACAAACCAGTATTCCAAAGGATTGGACATGTTAACTTACCCGTTTCTTCAAAACTCCACGCCAAGTACGATGCATAGAGGACATGTGCATTAACATTTCTTTATCAGTATTGGTCGTTCGATCCCACTGAAAAATCAATTACAAATTAGAGCAAACATGAGTCATGATAAGAAATGTGATAGATATAAAATTAAATTTACAGACTATTACCTCAAGATCTCTAAAAATTGTATCTATTATATCTGCGAGAAGTTTGACAAAATCTTTTTGCCATATTTTACAGTGAAGCTTTGATACAATGCCCATGTGACTAACAAACTGGGCTCCCAACTCTCCAATCTCAGTCCCACCGATCACTTTTACATTCCATCACTGGCCAAACTCCAATCTCCTATCTGTCAAACCTCTGGAGGGGCCCCGATGACCATGTCCTCGACCCCAAGTCTGTGTAGAAACTGGCCCTGCTTAAACATACACAACAAATATATTGATATCAATTATAATCAAAATAATATTAATTAATCAAAATTTTGAAATTAAACTACATACCTGGTACAAAACCAACCGTCGAGGATGTACCTATAGATCCCTTCGAGGCGGAGTGTGTGGGGAAAGACTGCTGCACAGTAGTACGCTGTCTTCGTGGTCTCGAACCACTGTACGAACCACCATCTGAAGCCATCTGTTCAAACATATCATATTAAACTTACAAGTCAAACTTAGAAATATATATATATATATATATATATATATATATATATATATATATATATAAGAGATTTAGAAGTTGTAATCACCTAAGCATCAATATATTCATCGACTCTTACGTTAATATTTTCAACAATGTCAACATCAAATACATCTCCTCTCACATGAACATCAATTAGGGTTTCTTGATATGCTTCTTCAAAATCACCTACATCATCTTCACTTGTTGGAACTTGCATATTATAATAATCCCGAGGTTGTGCTCTTACAGGAATAATCCACCCTGGTGTTTTATTGTCATTTACATAGAACACATGTTCCACCTGACTAGCGAGAGCAAATGGTTCATTTGTGTTGAGTTTCAGATGGGCATTGAGACTGAAAATTCCATACTTATCGATCTTGAATCCTCTGTCCTTTCTATAGACATCCCACCAATCACACTCAAACAATACAACTCGTTTTTGATGAGTGAAATATATTTCAAGAATATCATTCAGATGTCCATAGTATCCATCACATCTGCATTCAAGTTCTGCAACCACAATAACACCAGACAATTGAGTCAATTTTGTCTCATCTACAGTCTTAGTACGAAACCTGAATCCTTTTATTATGTAACCCGAATGTGAGTATGCAAGTCTCGAATGAGTTTGAGATAACACTTCGATGTCATCGGTGCAACGAGGATCATTTGTAGCTTTCAATTCTTTAATATATCTTCAAAACCATTTCAGAAAATCTTCCTGCACCCCATTTGAGTTTTCGAACAACTGTTTGTATATTTCAAAAAATTGATCCATATGTTCAATCTGTCTCAAAATATAAATATGTGCCAAATAGACTTCTTCTTCAGACAGTGTACGAGGTTCAACTTTTCCTGCTAGAAAACGTCCAGAAGAATTAAAAATCGAACAGCTTTCATCTTCACTCTGGACTGAAGGACCATCATAATTCCTTTCTTTGCGATTAAAACAAGTGTCAATGTTATCCAAATACATGGAACAAAATGAACTCGTTTCTTCAATAAGATACCCTTCTGCGATTGAACCTTCAGGACGTGCCTTATTAAGAACAAAATCTTTCAATTTCTTTAAAAATCTTTCTATAGGATACATCCATCGATATTGTACTGGACCAGCAATTCGTGCTTCATATGCCAAATGTATTACCAAGTGAATCATGATATCAAAAAAAGATGGTGGAAAAATCTGTTCCATTTTACATAATGTCACTGCAATGTCTTTTTCCAATTTCAACAGACGTTCAGGCAGAAGAACTTTAGAATAGATTTCCTTAAAGTACATACTCAATTCAGTAATTGGATTAATTACATCTTCATGTGCAATGCCACGGATTGCCAAAGGCAACAAAACTTGCATGTAGACATGACAATCATGGCTTTTCAATCCAGTAAGCTTTCGACCAGTAATATCTACACATCTTGATAGGTTAGATGAATATCCATCTGGGACCTTAATGTTACGCAAGAATTCACACACAGTTGATGTCTCTGCTCTATTTAGTGTGTACAGTGCTGCAGGTAACTTGCTTCCTGACTGAGGGTCTTTTGGCACATGCAATTCTGGTCGTATTCCACACTCTTCAAGATCCAGTCTAGCTTGACGGTTGTCTTTATTTTTTCACCACCAAGCAGCATCAATGTGCCCAACAAATTTTGACATACATTCTTCTCCGTGTGCATTACGTCTATATTGTGCCTGATAAGTAGACTCGACCAGTATGGCAGCTCTTTATAAAATATACTTTTCTTCTTCCATCATTGCAAGTCTTTGATATCTTTTTTGAATGTCTTTCCAAATCTAACAAGACTCAGATTTTGATGTTGCCTCCACAATTCTAATCCCGTCATTTTTTTTGGTGGCTTACCACGTTCCTTTCGACCATGAAATTTCTGTTTGTAATTATCTTTCCTCCATCTATGATGTATTGGTAAAAATCGTATGTGCCCTAAATAATAAAATTTTTGATAATTATGCAGCCATCTTGAATAAGTATTATAATTACATAATGGACATGCAACTTTTCCTTTAGTGCTCCATCTAGATAAATTGGCATATGCAGAAAAGTCATTCAACGTCCAAAGAAGAGCAGCTCGCATATTGAAATTTTGTTTTCTCGAAACATCATACGTTTCAACACCAACATCCCACAACTCTTTCAACTCTTCAATAAGTGGTTGAAGGTATACATCAATGTCATTTCTCGGATCTCTAGGACCAGGAATTAATAATGACATCATCATAAACGTCTGCTTCATGCACATCCATGGCGGCAAGTTATAAGTCAGTACCATCACAGGCCATATACTATAGCTACTACTCAAATTCCCAAATGGATTGAACCCATCACTTGCTAAACCCAGTCTCACATTGCGAGTCTCTGCAGCAAAATCTGGATACTGACTATCAAAATGCATCCATGCCTCAGAATCAGCTGGATGTCGCATCTCCCCATTCTGTTGATGAGTCTGACCATCAGAGTGCCATGTCATCCACTTGGCTGTTTTAGATGACATAAATAACATTTGCAATCTATCTTTCAACAGAAAAAAGTGCAAGACCTTGTTGGATATTCATTTTCCAGGTTTCACCTTCTCATTATCAACTTGATTATCTATGTCTTGCACTCTTTCCTTATATCGTGATGCATCACATTGCGGGCATCGATCTTTATCTTTGTGTTCCTTCCAAAATAATATACAGTCATTTTTACATGCATCTATCTTCTCATAACCCAACCCCAAATCTTTCATGATCTTTTTGGCTTCATACCATGTTTGGGGTACATTAGCTTCTTGTGGTAATATTTCTTTAATAAATTCCAACAACATATTCATGCATCTCTCGGTCACTTGATTCATTGTCTTAATATGCAGCAGTTTCAAAAGAAATGACAATTTTGAAACCTTCTGACACCCATCATATAATGGCATTTCAGCATCTTGTAATAATCTATAAAAGTCACTTGCTTTGGAATTTGGCTCATACTCCTCCATTGAAATGGCAAATTCAGCTTGTTGAAACTCATGCAACATATGTATAGAATCGATATCTAGCTGCTGGTCACTCATCTGTACAGAGGAGATATCTGTCTGTCTTATTTCTGCTTGGTGCCCTATTGCCTCCACATAAAGAATGTCAAATGGTGTCTCTCCATGACATACCCAATTGTTATAGTGTGCTCAGACTCCATCTACTATAAGATGAGTTTCAACTTCTGTTCGGGTCAACTTTACTCTATTATGACAATTCCGACATGGACACTGTATCAGCTCACTGTATTGACCATGCATGTATCTTGTTCGATCTGCATGAAAAGCATACTCCAAAAAAGACTCTACCCCCTTCAAATATCTAGGATCTCCTCGATTATTAACAAGTTCCATCCAAGTCTTATCAGGTCTAGCCATTTCTATATATCCTATAGCCATAAACAAAGAATTCAGTAAAAAATTCGGCAACACCTCCCTTGTATCAAGAGCAAATCCACATGTGTACATCCACCTGTATACATACATTGTCAAATAAAATGGGGTACCTACATCAAATCTTGCCCATCCATGGATATTTTGATCATCTGATGTTCTCCATTATATGTGCTTATGATTGTCTTAAAATTTCGGCAGCATCTCCCCACACTTCTCCAATATATCACTATTATTTACTAAATTTAACTTTACTCAAAAAATCACTCGTATAAACTACAAGTGAAAAGTTGAGTAGTTAAAATTAGCAGGTATATTGGAGAAGAGTAGGGAGACGCCGTCGAAATTTTAAGACAATCATAAGCACATATAATGGAGAACATTAGATGATCAAAATATCCATAGACTGTCCAATAGGACAATTCAAGACTTTATGCTCGATATATGTCATTACCATCAAAAGACGGTAAAAATATATATCCTAACAAAAGTCTTGAACGGACAAAAAAGAAAAATAAAAGGTCCATACATTCACACACCACATCCACACATTCATATTTATACGCTTGCATCCTGCATTAAAATATATGAAGACAATCACATCCTGTAAAAAATCACACATTCATATACTTGCATCCTGCAAAAATCTTACAATGTTCTATTGGAAATTTATTGATTGTAATCTATTTCTCATATGCCTTAATAGATCAGAAATCATATATACATGGCTTCCGTGTAAAGCTAATTAGCTGTTGAATTTTCTTTTTGAAAAATAACAAGAGTGATAGAGCTTTTTGGTGGCTTATTCTCCATGCAACAATTTGGGCATTATGGACTGAATGGAACAACAGGGTGTCAATATTGGCGAAAGGTAGTTGAAATCAGTACCCTACTTCATGTGGTTTCTTCATGACCTTTTGGAGGTCAATTATATATAAATAATTATATATTGAAGAACCTTTTGGAGAGGCATCTCTGTATATATAAGATTAATCTTGTAATAACGATGATATGAGTTAAAAGAAAGTAATTAATAAAATTACTTTCTTACAATCTACTTCATCTTTCTTATAAGACCGATCTTACAGTAAATATTTCTCACATCTTTCAAAATCTCAAGGCGAGAGCTACCCGCAGCAGAACTCAAGACCCCCACTTTAACATGAAATGCATACATTAAATTTCCATATTACATATTATATATATATGTAAGTGTATTGATAAAAATAGTACCGATGACGAGCACCTCCGCTTGGATCGATTCGGAGTGGAAGTCTTCTGGACGTCCGCAACAGGTGGGAGCAGAACCCTGCCTGCAGTTCTGCTGTCAGCCTCACCTGTAGAAAATTTTAGTACCACATAAGCTAGCTAGCTACTTAATCTCAATATCTTCCTTTGCTGTGGGGAATATTGAACAATTGAAAATTACTATAAAATTGAAATAATTACAAAATTTTCATACTTTTTTGCAAGCAAACAGAACCTCTAATTGGCTTTGACTCCTTCAATAGATCATCAGTTTATTGACAAAATAACGAATGGAGAAGTGACAATTAACAGATGTTCCTTCCTATGCATCTGTGTGCATGCTACGATGACCTTCACAACTATGGTTAGCTTAACCATTAATTCCTAATTTTTACATGGGATAATCGCCAGTGTTTAGATTGATCCCACATCAAAATGAATAGGATGGTACAATTGACGAAGTAGAAAGAAAATGATGTGAGACACGGATTACTCCATCATATAACTACAGAGACCATGGCGTTACAGATAGGATATAATATACATATATATATCTACAGTTTAGGGAGTACAGAAAACGGCAAGAAACTAGCCAAAACTCGATCCACTGTCTCAGTTTAAGAGCATACATCAATCTTATAGATTATACCGATCGGCGATCGGCCAATACAAAAAGACAGCAGAAAAGTGAGATCCAGTTGGAGATCCGATTGGAGATCCTCCACCTCTGCCGCTCGACGGCAAAGGGGAGCAGGTCCTGATGCGAGAGAGAGAGGACCTACAGATCCGGTTGGAGCTAGCCGGAGGAGGACGCAACCGGCACGGGGGCGACTGGGAGATCGTTGCAGGAGCTCGCGAGTTAGCCGGAGGAGGAGGATCGTCGCCGGAGGAGGAGGAGGTCGCCGGAGGAGGAGATCGTCGCAGGAGCTAGCCGGTGCGGGGAGATCGCCGGAGGAGGACGCGGCCGGCGCGGGGAGATCGCCGGAGGAGGAGATCGTTGTAGGAGCTCGAGAGTTAGGCACAGGGAATCGCCGGAGGAGGAGATCGTCGTAGGAGCGAGTTAGGGCTGTTCGTGCAGTGGGGGGTTTGGGGGCGATGCAGTGGGGGGTTTGGGGGTGGGGGTAAAAACAGAAGTATATGTCAGCGGTTGACGTAGCCGCTGACATTACTTTCAATTAAATAATAAATATTGATTTTTACTTATTATATTTTTATCAATATTAAATAATATTTGATTTTTATTTATTATATTTTATCAATATTAAATAATATTGAATTTTATTTATTATATTTTTATCAATATTAAATATTATTTGTTAATATTATATTTAATTTTACTTATTTAATAATTATTTATTAATAATAAATATAAAATTGTCAATTAAAATTAATATATTAATCAAAAATGTTAAAATATAATTATAAGTATTTGTCAACGCATAAAAGAAGCCATTGACAAATAATAAGGATATGTCAACGAACAAAAGAAGCCGTTGACAAATAATAAAGATATGCCAGCGGACGACAAAGCCGTTGACGTATGTCTCTTTTGTCAGCGGATTTGTCAACGGATGACCACACCGTTGATGAAACAATTATTTGTCAACGGCTAAGTTAAGTCGTTGATACATATTTAACTTATGTCAACGACTATTCTTGTCTGTTGACATAAACAACTTTTGTCAACGGCTCTTGTTAGCCGCTGACATATTGTCGTTCACAAATGCTCTCCTTCTTGTAGTGTACCGATACCTAGATGTAGAGATGGGAATACTTGTCACAATAACACTTAATTGATTTGCGGAAAAATATAATTGATTAAGGTGTCCATTGTGACACTTAACTAAATCATTGACAGAATAAATTTTGTCATATAAACATAAATGATCAATAAAACAAAAACATGGAACGAAATCGATTAACCAAGCAAACAAGAAGACTGCTCTAACTGTAACATCGGAAACCAATCAACCAACTAGATCATACATAAGAAGACAATCGATTAAACTAGATAAATAGACAATTAACAAGTATCATGATCAATTAAACTATAGATTTAAATGTTTACACCAAATAATTAATCAATTAAAGGTATCATAATCAATTATTTAAACAAAAGAAGCGTGAGATATGTATGTATCTAAGTACAAGTTGAGTCTGTAGTGATTAATTTCTTAAATATATCATACTTATGCATGCATTATCACCATAATTATGATGCTAAACAGTCATGTATCGGACATGTATGCGACCACAACATTAGGAGTTAGAAACAGAAACAGACACCTTACTCCTAGGTATATAATACAAATCCTTAGCTACGGTACAAAGCTGAGAATCACTTGTTTCACCATCCATCAGATTTTATGCCAACTTTTGGATTTATCCCCCATATCTTATAGGTCAGAATTGATTCCCCCACGGATATTTGAAGGGGAAATCACTTATCCTAAAATGACACCATCCATAGTTCTTATCAAACACATATTGCATCAATTTTTTCATGATGTACAACATAAGTAAATTCATATCATATTCTTATTAGATCAGTCATAGCTTCATACATTTTATGAGTTAAAATAAATTCGAACATAAACAATCATATTCTTACAGAATCTGTCATAAAATTGACACAAAAATCCAGTCATGCAAAGTATTCATATAGTGTGCTTAAATCATATATCTTATCATGCAGACAGGAACAAACAAGACATGTATGCTATAAAATTCTCTGCAAATTATCCTACCTTAATTAAGTAGATAAACCAATGCTTAAGCAGCTAAGCTTGACGCAAACCACATGTTCATCCCTTCGAAAGACTTTTGTTAAAGCAACTCTTGCGGCAGCACCACCATTGCTCTCCTGAATCCAACAATTCTCTTTGGTAGGGCTGTAAAAAATATCTGATTATTGGATTATCCAATCGGATTTCAATAAAAAATATAGTCTTCAGAAACACATTTAACTTGCGATAGTTTTTTCGAATTCGGATATTTCTGATAAGTTATCAAAATAGGATACATAAATTGTTGTTTCTCTATCTAATTATTTGATTTTTGAATACGATATATATATATATATATATATATATATATGTGTGTGTGTGTTTATTTCTGTACAATTTATATTAAATAATATTGTATATATGTATATGCATATCAATCATGTATATATTGTTTTATTTACATTGTACATATGGTGCTTATGTTTCACATTACATATTGCATGTATATACATATAGTGTATGTATGTTTATGGTTCTGGCCGAAGTGCATGTAAACGTCAACATGAGTGGATGTTTAAAGGGAGTCGACGTCAAGATCGATGGACGTTTATTCCCAGTAGATGGCCAGGAATGTGGATGTCTATTTCCTGGAACTTCTGTGGTTTTAGATTTGGAAACGGCTGTGTTTCTTTCAGTTCTTGTTTTGGAAACCTCCATCCAACGGTAGGATTCCTACCTAAGCGCATACTCAAACCCCTTGGCTCTATAGAAAACACCCCTCTTGGCCGGATTAGGTCCCTTTTGGCTCTTGTCAAAACCCTAGAAAACCTGTGCGAAAAACTGAACTTGAGAGACTTGGATCCGGTGTTGTGGTACGTCTCCTGGCGATCTACATCGACTGGGGGAGACCTTGAACATCTGTGAAGCTTCCCCGACTCCGGCGTGCATCATATTCCATCACAGAAGTCGGTTCGAGGGAAGATTTGGGCACTTCTTGGCTTGGTCGAGGAGAGCATCTTCGGCAAAAATAATCCTATCTAGCAATTTTTCGGAGGCTTGTAACCTTTGTACATCATTCCTACACATGTCTTCTAGGTCCCAGATATTTTTACAGAATTTTCTTCGTGTCCTGGAACCCCCATTCACCATGGTTTGTGCGTGCAGTCTGCATTTCTGCAGACAAAAATTTAACGGTCAGTTTGCTGCCGTTAAGATCCAAGATTAGCGGCAACATCGTGTGTCGTTAACCCGGTTGGCGGCAACCTCTGTGCCGCCAAGTTCATCAGGTCTTTTTACAGAATCCATATTTGATCTTTATGGTGTATTTTTCAGACTTCTGGATGTGTGTGTGTACATGCTGTGAGAATTATTTTAGGTCAAGTATAAGCAGTAGGTCATATCATGAGGATGTAACGAATTTATGTGATTTGTGTTAATTATTAAAAATCCTGAAATTGAACTGTGAGCATAATATGACCATATTTAATCTTGTGTAAATAGATCTGTTGTGAGTTAGGGTTTCATAATTTTTCCATGACAACATGATGACTGGATGCAGGTTTCTGAACTATTCGAACCAAATGTATAAATGTAAACCCTGCTAAATGAGGTTTTTAGTGAAAATGCATGATATCTATTTTAATTATTATAATTAGTGTACAAATCCGAAAAACCTGAAAAATTGAGCATGTGATGTGTTTACTGTTTAGGACCTATGATAAAAAATTTGTTCTGTTTTGATAACAGTAGGTGCTGTTACTGGTTTAACAATGGAAAATTTCTATGTGAACATATTATGTTTAATCTTGTGATTCAGTAATTACCAGCATATCTAGGACTGTGATATGAGTTATTTTATCACTGTGAACAGTAACCTTATGCTAGATAAACTGAAGCATGTGTAAATTCTAGGAGTACAGGTGAATATGTAAATTAATGCATGTGTATAATATGCAAACAATGTGATCATGTGAAAATGAGTAAACTGTGTCGTTAGTGACACTGCTACCATAGAGGGCTGTGGAACTGTACCGTAGTAAAGTCTCTACGGGAAGGTTCAATGTGAGTGATATCCTAAGGGCATTAGGATGAAATCCTGGAGGTGGACAAGTACCACTAGTTAGGGTGGAGAGTGCTTCTCCCGGTTCTGCGCAGTTAACCAAGATCTATCACTGTGTTGCCTAGGTGATGGATAAGTGTATGTGTATATGTGTGTCCTTCTAGTGGTGGTTTGGACTATGTGTCAAGACAACTAAGGGTAAAATGTGAATATGATCATGTGAAATGTGCGATGTGAATTATGAGCATGTGAAATTGTTAAGTGAATGTGTTATCATGTGAATTAGTGTAATCCCATGTGAATGTGTTAAATTCATGTCAAAACAGCAAGCAAAATGTGTGTACAATTGTGTTAAATACATAAGAAAATGAATAGAATCCATACTAGGTATGCTATTTATTTTATGTATAGTTCCATGCTTAAATTGTGTATAGTTGCAATATGGTTTGAGTGAGATTTAAATCTTTGAAGCATGATGAACAAAAATTGTAGAAAGCATGTGTAGGATTAGTATGTTAAATTGCTTAATGTTATAAGCATGGACCATGTGTTCTATTGCTATAGGTTTCCATGAATAGTAGTTAAATTGTATGAAGCATGCAACATGTGTTACTATCTAGTGTTAACAAATAACATGTGCATATGACTTGTATAAGGGTGTTGTGCATAGATTGCTTGATGGGTCTATTTAGACTCATACTTGCTTCGGCGTACAGGTGTGACAGGTGTCTCCACTTCTGAAAAGGAGATAATTAGGAGCGACTCTGAGCGAGAGGAGTAGCTATTGTTGTGGAGATTTCTATATTGTACTTTATTTCCTTAAGTATGTAATCAATAAATGATGTATTTCATTTGGACAATGTAAATTATGTTGGAGTTGTAATAATGTGGGCACATGTATTTCTTTTATGCTATATGGACTGTGGATAGAATGTTGATGATGGAATAAGATTGTTATTTTATTTCCGTTGTAATCTTTGTTATTCGTGTACATCTCAATCTAATGTTAATGTTGGGTAAATGTCCCACTGTGACGGCATTTTTTGTATCGACGTGAATTGGTATAATTGTACCGGTATAAAGAAGGTAGTTACATACCAACTAGTACTAGTTGGAATACGAATCAAGTGTTCGAGACCCTCCCAAGGTTCGATCAGAGCCCTATAACTAGCTGTGGTCAACACACTTACTGGCAATCCATTAAATGGTTATCCAAGAATTCAAGATAGATAGATTGCAACGACAAAAGTTCAAAGTACAAGGGTTACAAGTTAGGCTGATCTCAGGATAAGGCTAAGTCAACCTGAAGGCAAGGTAAGTTGAACAATCCGTGACAAAATCGGTTGACTAGGACATAGAAATCGATCAACCAAATAGATGGAATCGGTCCACCAAACTGGTAAAATCGGTCTTACACTTAAGCTTCATTGTCCAATGGGTGTAAGAGAGAGATTTTGAAATAGATTAACATTCTCAAACAATCAGGAAATGAGGTGAGGGAAAGAGAGAGTAAAATGATCATTAACCAACTAACTAACTAATAATTTAAGAAGGATTAGAGGACCTACCTTAAGATGTAACTCATCAATTTTTTCCAAAGGTCTTCTCTCTTCCTTCTCCCTCCCTCAATGCAGGCTTCGACAGTAGCAATTAATAAGGTAGCAACATCTCTTTCTTAATGATGGGACGCATGAGAATGGAAGAGGAAGTGATAGTGCAGGAAGGAGGAGTGGCAGTGTGACGAGAAGGAGAGAAGAGGGGTATTTATAGTGGTGGCCATGTTTTTGCATGGCTGCCACGACGAAGAGATGGCGATGACGAGAAAAATCATCATCACCTTCTTTAACCTTATTATGAAACGACTTTGATTAGATAAGGGTTAACCAACTTCTTACATGCCAGCCGCCCTTTCTTAAGCCTTAAGAAATGTATGTAAGCTTCTTTACAAAAATAGGTTGCATAATTCAAATTAATTAATTCACCTTAATTTTATATTTATATTATATCTAATTAAGATGAAATTTTAAACACAAATAAATTGAAAAGTGATGCAAATTATGTTGATTTTAATTTTAAAAAAATGTTAAGTAAAAATTACTCAAAAAAATTTAATCGACTTAATCTCGATATCCATGTATGCTCCCAAACACGTAGCGGCATGAACGTACAATATCATTGGATATACCTTTAAAATTTTGGATGGGTTTCTGAAAAAGGTCCCATATTTGTCCGACATTAGATTTGGCTGGAGCCTTATAATGAATCGTTTCTGTTCGGAAGCCTTTGATCCTGAGCGCTCTTTGTTGTCTTCTATCTTAATTCAAAATTAGATGCATTCGATTAAATTGACTTGAAGTGTCAAGTTTACGTTGGATTATATACCTATGTTTCTCTTCCAGTTTGAGTTCAGATTATAAGTTTTGGAGTCAAATTTATCGCTAGAGTTTTTTTATTTAAATAATTATATTTTATTATTTAATTAATTAAATAATCATATTTTAAAATTAATTCTCAAAATAATCACCAAGTTGTCAGGTTGGTAACTTAGTGACCGGAAGACCGGATGCCAACATGGAGTCGGCAAAGGCAATACCGGCTTCGATGTTGGCATTGCAATGCGACTTTAGAGTCGGCATTCGCATTGCCGACTCCAAAGTCGGCCTTGGCAAGGCCGACTTTGGAGTCGGCATTGCCATTGCCGACACATAAGTCGGCAATGGCAACGCCGACTCCATTATGTTAAAAAAAAAAAACCTCCCGATGGAGGAGCAGTCGATCGTCCGCGCGGAGGAGCGGTCGACCACTTTTAACAGGCCGTGGGAAAACACAGTAGTCAGAGCGGTCGACCGCCCAGGCGGAGGAGCGGTCGACTGCTTTTAACAAAAATGTGCAAACGCAGGTAGGTAAGTTGGTGTTTTGTGTTTTTTTTTAATAAAAGGTTAGGCCTAAATTTTGTAGATGTCTACATAAAGGAAGAGGCAATAAATTTTGTGTTTGTATAATACAACTAAAGTTTTTTGTTTTGTATAAAGTAACAAAAATAATAATTATGTGTGGTTGGAGTAAAAAAATTAGGAACATAAGAAACGCTAGATTAATAGCCAAAATATTTGAATGTCATCCAAAGATACTGCTCCGGCCAGCCAAAATGTTTGTAGATGTCTAAGTCACATATACATCATGTCTAAATCACAAATACATCAAAATAGCATATGTATACGAAAAATACAACTAAAAAATATCAAGTACAGAATATATCTCAAAAAAACTGTGGAAACCATCTCTTCTTTCCCTTTCTAGATGCTCGACCTCGACCACGACTGTGACACTACTCATGTATTTCATCCTGTGCATCAACCACTGTCTCCGACTGTGACTGTGTGTCATGCACTAAGATAGCATCACATGACTCTGGCTGTGGTGTCTCAGAATCCATGTCCTCTGATATACTGCCTAATGTCTCCCCAAGTAGATCAGACTGACTCTGCTGTGGTAGTGTGCTAGTCGAACCTCTGTGACGTCGCTGACGACGATATGTATCTACTGTAGACTGTGGTGGCTGTGTATCTGGCATGCCCTCATCTGTCAGTATCTGTGAAGCTCCTACGTCATACATACCATGCTGTGAAAATGTCATAACATCTGGAGAAAACTGAGGTGGTCCTGCATCATCTGGCTGCTGTGGCGTGCCTGCACATGGCTCTGAAGGTCCTGTATCTGATGTAGATGAATATGTCCGTTGAACCTGAGATAGCACACTAGAATGTACATCTGCATGGCCATATATCTAGACTGTGTACTATCCGATATCATATCATCCTGAAGGCCATCAGTAACCATCATATGTAAATATTTCATACCTTCTACCAGACTCCTCTCTATGTGATCACGCGGCTCATAACGCATATCATAAGTGAAACTTGGCTGACCAATGTACCGCCTGGTGATAGGTCAATACCAAGAGATATACTCCACTCTACTAATACCAACAGTGTCCTCATCTGGTGGTATAATGTAATCTCTCCGACGATGCCACATCTGTACAAAATGTGTAAAATATCTAGCCCAATCAATATGTCCACGTCACTTCCGGGTGACACGATCTAATGTCGACTCTGAAGTCGGTATTCTGAACACCGACCCCTTTTTCCACCCTCTCTCGGTCACCGAGTTACCGACGTGGCAACTTGGTGACTATTTTGAGAATTAATTTTAAAATGTAATTATTTAATTAATTAAATAATAAAATATAATTATTTAAATAAAAACCCTTATCGCTACCTACATTTTTTATAATTTAAACGACTGATATTTATTGTATATTTAAATATATTATTAATTGATAAATGAAAGTACACCTCATTATGACTAATCTATTTGAGAATACTAAAAGTAATTTTTTTATTAAAGTAAACAAAAGTTTACTGCCATATTTTATGGCATACACATTAATTACATAAAAGAGAAATATTTATTGCACTTTTACATTGCACTTTAAGTGCAATGTGACAAGGCAACAAGTCCATGTGACATCTAACAATTGAATTGTCACTTTATCACTCCTCATGTGAGGGGTGCCACATGGACTTTTACATAGTCATATTACACTTTACTGCAATAAATCTTTCTCTTACATAAAAATATATATAATACCCTGTCGCTCCCTCCCCCTCCCCCCCCCCCCCCCACCCCCACCTCCACCTGAGCCACCTCCACCTCCTGTTGTCTGAACGCGCTGTGAGAGAGAGAGAGAGAGAAAAAGAGAGAGAGAGCAGCACCAGCATCAGCATCTTCCTTTGTTCTCCTCTCCTCTCTGCCTGTTCACAACAGCCTTCTCCCTTCCCTCACCTTCCATCTCTTCTCTTATCGTCGGAGGGGACAGGAACCTGCGACTGGTAAGTTGTGGTTATCTGCACGGAGCATGCTATTGGGCTTTCTGGCGTTCTTGGAGACCTGCATCCTGAAGCCTTTCTCACCGAGAAACTGAAAATCCGTTGCATGTCCCTATCTCTCGCTCTGCCGCTGTGCCTTTTGTGCCTATGTATGGTCTCTGTTCCTGTTGTCTGTTGCTTTTTTTCTACTGGCCTTTCTGGTTCCATTGCACTCTCCATTCTGCGCCGAAGGGAGTGGTGTTTGGACGTTTTGGTCCATGCGGGTAGCTAAATGCTTGATGGGTTCTTCAGGAATGAACTAAAAGTCTCGATCTTTTTGGATTTCTTTTGGGTGCTTCCCGGTAATCAAGCACCAGCTTATTTCTTCTATTCTTCAGCTGTTAGTTCGTTTCTGAAAAGGGATTCTCTCTTTTACCGCGCTCTTCTGTATTCTTTCGAGTTTAGAAGAGAAATATTTGTGTGCTCCGCTGTTCCCCACCCGCGTGGTGTATGTGTGTGTACTTTCCCGGGTTCTAAGGTGAGATTCCTGATCTAGATTACTGTCTCGTTCTTTCTTTCATGATCTACTTTACCATCCTTCTTCTCTTTAAAACCTGTTCGGAACAGTTCACAAAACTTCTTCCTTTCTGGGGTTATATTCTTCTGGTCGTTGTCAGCTTCTATTTCACCACATATCTTTTCCAATCTGATGGTATGCAAGTCATGAAAGTGAAATTTCTCCCTCTGTTTTCCTTCTTGATCAGTATTCCGAAGTGTGTTTCTGTAGGCACTGTCACCTTCCCCTTTCTGTCCCCCCCTTTCCCCTAACGCTCTTCGTCTATAGTTTGCTCTCTTTATAAAAAACTCTCTGGTTTGTCATGTTTGCGTCTTTTGCTAAGATTTTGACTTTTTTTCTAAAGATTCTGCCCCCCCCCCTGCAATTATCAGTATTTCAGTTTTCTAGCCTTCTTATTTTTTCTATTTTACTAGGTGATCCTTTTTGTCTTGGTACTAACTGCGTTTGTGCACCCTGGTGTTTATGTTGATCGCATTATCTCATATGATGTGGTCCCCCTTAGAAATATAAATACATCGATGTCATTTTCCCTTCACTTGCCAATATTTCGTTGCTTTGATCAATGTTATGAAGATGACTAAACGGTAGAACTTACTTGCCTGCTTCAAATTTTATGTAGGTAGATATGGCGAATGGGCCTGAAGGGAGTGCTCGATCTAGTTTCCCCTCAGTTGTTCTCAATGAACGCATTCTTTCTTCTATGTCAAGAAAGTCTGTGGCTGCTCATCCATGGCATGATCTTGAGATTGGTATGTTTCATTTATTTGA
Source organism: Colocasia esculenta (assembly GCA_014218235.1). Taxonomy (NCBI): domain Eukaryota; kingdom Viridiplantae; phylum Streptophyta; class Magnoliopsida; order Alismatales; family Araceae; genus Colocasia; species Colocasia esculenta. The sequence continues at coordinate 20,858,903 of CM024761.1, read as the reverse complement.
GATGAAAAATCAATTTCAATCTTTTTGTTTCCTTTGTTTGCCTTCATTACATGCTGCATTGCAGAATTTTAATTCATTGCTTGGACATTTGCTATATTACATTCTATATTTCATAAAGAATAATGTGCTAGCGACTCTTTTTTCCATTTCAGTTCATTTTTTTCCTGCATCTGACACTTGCATCCTTGATTTAATGTAGGCCCTGGGGCACCTGCAGTCTTTAATTGTGTAAGTTCACATTCAAGGAGATGAGTAAATTAATCTGCTGTCAGCTACTCTCTATTTTCTCCATTTCTGTTTACTTTATATTCTGTCCTTTGCCATTTCAATGAATAAATTCTTGTTGATCATCTGTTACATGTGTATATTCTACTTTCACCATGACACTTGCATCTTGAATTGCATTTGTGAAGAAGCTCCAACTCCCAGCTCTCTTCCGAGTTCCATCCTTCTATCTTCCAAAACCTTTCCATCCTCGATCCTCTTGAATTACAATCCATTTCTTCTACCATGTCTTTAGCATAATGTTTCCAAACATGGATGGTTCTTCACATCTATTCTTCAGCTCTGATAACATGCATGCTAATGATGGCATTGAATTGGAATAGGTACCACACAATGCAGCTCCTCTTGTTAAATTTGCTTATTTCTCAGCAGCATCAGTTCATATTATGAAATGTAAAACTTGGTAATAAGAGAGAAGCAACATTTTTCTTCAGTCATTCTAATGCTCACGGGAGCCAATTAAGATCTTGTATGCAAGCAAATGCTTTATTTTCATTTGTCATGATGAATGATCTTTACTTCATAAGTTTTATCAATCATCCAAGGTCATCATCATCATCATCAGAGCCTTATCCCATTATTTGGAGTCGGCTACATGAATCTTTTTCCGCCAAAGATTTCTATCAAGTGCTATAGTCGTGTTTAAACTCAAGAAGTCAAGTCCTTCCTAATAACATTACACCATCTCATTTTAGGCCTTCCTCTAGCTCTTTTACTAGCATCCACTAAAATTTGGTCACATCTTTTAACCGGCGCCGAGTTAGGACGACAGTACACTTGTCCAAACCACCTAAGTCTATTTTCTCTCATTTTTCTATCAATTGGAGCTATACCCAAATCCTCACGAAAGCGTTCATTCCTAATTTATCTTTCTTAGTCTTACCACACATCCATCTCAGCATCCTTATCTCTGCTACACATATTTTGTTAATATGTTCCTTTTGCACTGCCCAACACTCGGTGTCATATAATAAAGCAGGCTTCACTGCCGTTCTATAAAATTTTCCTTTAAGTTTCATTGGTATACGACGATCGCAAAGGACTCCTGATGCACTTCTTCATTTTAGCCAGCCTGCCTTAATCCTGTGTGCGAGATCGTCATAAATCTCCCCATTCTCTTGGATCATAGATCCTAAGTATCGAAAGCTACTACTCTTAGAAATATCTTATCCATCAATTTGAACCATATCTCTTTGAAGCACCCTTTGATTACTATAATTACAATGCATAAACTCAGACTTACTCCTACTAATTTTAAAACCTTTAGACTCCAAAGCATGCCTCCAACTTTCTAGCTTAACATTTAAACCATCAATATTCTCATCAATTAAGACAATATCATCTGCAAATAGCATACACCAAGAAATATCATCATGCAAATGTTTTGTTACCTCATCTATAACCAGAGCAAAGAGATACGGACTTAAGGCAGAACCTTGATGCAAACCTATAGTGATTGGAAATTCACAAGTCTCTCCAGCAATAGTTCTCACACTAGTAGTAGCACCCTCGTACATATCCTGAATCAAGTCAACATATCCTTGAGAGACTCCCTTTTTTGTTAATGCCCACCAAATCAAGTCTCTCGGTACTCGATCATACGCCTTCTCCAAATCAAGAAAAACTATATATAAATCTCTTCTCATCTCTCTATACTTCTCCATTAATTGTCGCAATAAGAAAATAGCTTCTGTAGTAGATCTACTAGGCATAAAACCAAATTAATTTTCTGATACAATAGTCATACATCGCATTCGATTCTCGATTACTCTTTCCCAAAGTTTCGTAGTGTGACTCATAAGTTTAATTCCGCGATAATTATTATAGCTTTGAATATCCCCTTTGTTTTTATAGAAAGGAACTACAACATTTTTTTCTATTCTTCTGGCATTCTCCGTTCCTTCAAAATTTTATTGAAAAGTTTAGTTAACCATTTAATACCAATGTCTCCTAAGCCTTTCCACACTTTAATAGGTATGCCATCCGGTTCTAAGGCCTTGCCCAATTTCATTTTTCTTAAAGCATCACCCACTTCTGACATCTTAATACGCCTGAAATACTGATAATTATCAAATTTTGTTAACTCTTGATTCTCTTCTAAAGAGACATCCTTAAAACAATCTCCATTAAGTAATTTCTGAAAATAGTTATACCATCTCTCTTTAACCTATAGATCCTTAACTAAAACCCTTTGATCTTCATCCTTAATGCAACGAATATGATCTAGATCTCTACTTTTCCTTTCTCTTAATTTAGCAAGTTTAAATATGTCTTTTTCTCCCTCTCGAGTTCCTAATTTATTATATAATTCTTCAAACGCCTTGGACTTAGTTTCACTAACTATTCTTTTAGCCTTCTTTTTAGCTATTTTATAAGCTTCTAAATTTGTATTATTCTTGTTGGTTTGCCAAGTCTTAAAACAGTCTCTTTTAGCTTTAATGATATTTTGAATTTCCTCACTCCACCACCAAGTCTCTCTTTCTACATTCCTTTTACCTTTAGATTTACCTAAGAGTTGATTTGCTACATTCTTTATACAATTTGTGACATTATTCCACATTACATTAACTTCTTGATCTAAATTCCAAATACTTTCTTTTACTAGATGATTTTTAAATGTTTCCAAATTTTTACTTTTCAAATTCCACCACTTAATCTTAGAACAATTATTTATGATGGTTTTTCTTTTAAATTTTGGATACGAGCATCTATTACTAGTAATCTATGTTGTGGGGCTAAACTCTCTCCAGGAATAACTTTGCAATCTTTACACAAAACTCTATCAGCCTTTCTAATAAAAAAATAATCAATTTGACTCTTATGTGTTCCACTCTTGTATGTTATTAGGTGTTCGTCTTTCTTCTTGAAAAATGTGTTAGCAATTACTAGATCATAAGCCATTGCAAACTCAAGAATACTAGTACCCATGTCATTTCTCTTGCCAAAACCAAATCCTCCATGAATCCTCTCATATCCTCTCTTACTTTCACCCACATGACCATTAAGATCCCCACCAATAAAACTTTTCTCCTCACTAGGGATATTTTGGATCAATCTATCAATAGCCTCCCAAAAATACTTTTTAATGCTCTCTTCTAAACCCACTTGTGGTGCATATGCACTAACTACATTCAAAGTAACCTCACCTATGATAAGTTTTATTAAGATAAGTCTATCCCCCAGTCTATTAACTTCTACAACTTTCTCTTTTAAGTCTTTATCTATTATTATGGCCACACCATTTCTAGAGTTACTAGTTCCTGTATACCAATTTTTATAACCATCAATATTTTTAGCTTTAGATCCTTTCCACCTAGTTTCTTGTAGACAAGCTATGTTAACCCTTCTATCCCTCATTAACTTGACCAACTCTAAACCCTTACCCGTTAAAGTTCCTATATTCCAAGTAGCTAGACGGATCCTATGTTTTTGGTCTAACTTCTTTACCCGTGTTCGTCTAACCCCACACGGGAACCCTTGCCTATTTGACACCGCAATCGGGCACCATCGCGGCGCGTCGCTTATGGGGAATGCCCTAGCTAGCCCTTGCTCACTTATCATTCCATCCGGGTTCCGATGAAACACGTCGCTTCCGGGGGACGCCCTAGCATTAGCACAAATATTTAGATCAGAATTCATGTAAGGATTTGACATTAATTTTACTGCTGGCTGTCAACCTAACGCAAACCCTCCTCCTTTCTCACCCGGGCTTGGGACCGGCTATGGTGGAGTTATCAATCATCCAAGGTACATTTGTGAAAATAGAAGATGCCGTACCTGATTTGGTTCTAATACATGTGAAGATTCTCTAATTGCATTTGTTGGAATCAGATGCTTTATGCTTGTATCTTATTCTGGCACAGAAAGGAGAAAAAAAGGTGGATATACTCTACCCGGCCTTTGTTATGTTTAAGCTTTATCAACCCAAGGAACATGCAGTAAGGACATGGCATGCTTGATTGGTTCTAATCCATGTGAAGAGTCTCAAATTGCATTTATTGGATTCTGATGCTTTATGCATGTACCTTATTCTTGCACTGAGTGGAGTGAAAGAAAAAAGGTGGATGTACCCCACCCGGCCTTTGTTATGTTCATGATGTTATCCAAGAGGATGTGCCACCAATTTTATTCAAAGCTTTCATTAACAATAGGTAAAAGGTTTCATATTAAAATTCACAAAGCATTTGTGTTTTTTTATTGATAGCATGCTACTGGTGGGCTTTTGACCTCTATTTGTAGCTTTGTTTACCTTTATCTACATGCTGCACAAATGGCTGAGACATCTCTGTCCTTTCTGCCAACCTGGAAGCAGGAAAAAATACGGAACATATGCTAGCTCATTGAGTTGTGGGATGACTAGTTTGCAATGGACCTTTGACATGCAAAGTAATTGAAAACAGTACCTCTTAGTGAAGAACGGGGTGTTTCCTATATCAATATAATGATGGTCATGATGACTTTTTATGTGCCACATTCAGCCATTTAAAAGGTTATTAGAAGCCCACATTGGTTAGCTGATGCATGTTGCTTCCAGACCAGTTAGCTAGTGTTAAAGTTTATTGGAATGGGCCTTCCAACTCAAAACCTTAAGGTGATCGCTGGAGGGAGTTTCATTACGATGATCACATTAGAAGTGTCAGCATTTTGCTCTGGAACACGATTACAAGTTAAGTCAGGGTTGCACCAACCAATCTCAAAACTGAAATTCATCCCTCTCTTTGGGTGGGTGATTAGGAAGGTATTGCAGCATCAAGACTAATCCAACTTAACCTGACATTTGACATGTAATGTTTGCACTGAAAGCCTTATATTCTTCTCAGTACCCCTATGAAACCAACCCACTCTGCCAAGGAGGAGCACATGGCAGCAGGGGGGTTTACCATGTCTGTGGTGCTATCAGGATACTTGATGTGGCCATTAGGGGCTATTGGCAGGCTTATTGGCATCATATGCTAACCTTATCATCAGTGCCGTTGAGGGGTTGATCCCAATAGAATTGGGTTTTCTTAGGAATAGAAAGAGAGAGAGAGAATCAGGTGGATGGAGAGGAGGTATAAGGTGCTTGGGTGCTGTTGGTTGAGCCTCCCATCAATGTCAATCCTCTAAGAAATCCTAGTGAGAAGAGAAAGAAGATTTGACCAAAGGTGGATGAGAATAGTGGGACTATGGGTGGGAAGAAAGAAAAAGAAAGAAAAGGTTTTGTGTTGTATTAGGAAGAAGATGAGACTGGAGATGGATGAGAGTACTGGGACCTATGTGGTGTGAAGAAAGAAATGGAAAAGGGTGACAAACTCAGTCTCTCTGTACATTATGTCACATGTAAGGTATAATTTAAAGGAGGTACAGTTTGTCTCTGGTCAAGCAATCCAACTGAGCTCGATCAAAGGCCATGTTGAGCAACCGCTTAAACCAGCTACTTCCATAGAATTTGAGTTTTCTTTGTTGGTGGTTGGAGGTCAAACTGAAATGAACCTCTACTTGACGGTCTTAATTAGTAAACTCAGGGTGTAGTATTTGTATCTGGGTTTTATTGCTGTTGGATGCTTTCCTTTTGCATAAATTTGGCATTGATAAGTTGAATGTGAAAAAAGGTAAAAAAAATTCCTTCTTTTATAGCTAATCTATAACTATTTCCTTTGTTTTACGCTGGAACTATTGCCGCAGGTGGTTGAAATTGGCAAAGGAAGCAAGGTGAAGTATGAACTGGACAAGCGTAGTGGGCTCATTAAAGTGAGTAAATTTTCTTTAATTTCTATCCTGATGGTTCCGCTCTGCTTTCACTGTCATTATAAACAACCATATGTTATGGAATTTCATCTCCGATCCCTCTCATGGCCAAAGTTGACCTTAGTTGTGAGTCTGGTCCCAAATAAGCAATGGTGAACTAAGCCAGGCTGATGACAGAATTTCCTCAAAGCTGATCTCAAATTCCATCCTCAAAATTTATTCAAATTCATGCAACGCCAGCCACCATGTTTATATTCATATTAGATGTGGACATGTCAGCTTCACCTAATGTTATGAAGTGTTCTTGTCTAATTGGATGTTAGAAATCTATGGTTTATTATATATGGCTGTAGTGGGAGCATTATATATATATATATATATATATATATATTGCATTTACTAACATACAAATCTGCTGTTAATTTCAAACAGGTTGACCGTGTACTTTACTCATCTGTTGTCTATCCTCACAACTATGGATTCATTCCTCGAACAATCTGTGAAGATAGTGACCCTATGGATGTCTTGATACTCATGCAGGTGCTACTTTTTAATGACAGATCCCCATTTACATTGGCACATATTGCAGAAGCTCTTATTGTTCTAGTTTCTGAAAATCCTTGGTGAAACATGCTTGCAGGAGCCCGTGCTACCTGGCTCTTTCCTACGTGCTCGTGCTATTGGGCTGATGCCTATGATTGATCAGGTTATTCTCAGTGATTGGGGGAGCCTGCACAGATTGCAGGAGCTCTTGATCATTCCTGTACGAGTTTGGTGCTCGAATTCATATTTTACATATTATTCTTTCAGGGTGAGAAGGATGATAAAATAATTGCGGTCTGTGCTGATGATCCTGAGTTCCGGCACTACAAGGACATAAAGGATCTTGCTCCACATCGGCTTGCAGAGATCCGTCGTTTCTTTGAGGACTGTATCCTTGGATTTTCCTTTCTCTTGTCAAGAATATATTTGGCTGTTGTTTTGAGTTTGACAGCTGAACAGTATCTGATTACTTAAAGCTATATTGTATTGCTCTTGTTTGTGATTTGACATCATTTTGGAGTAACCATGTCATCTTCTCTGCAATTCCCTGAAAAGTCAGTCGGTCACTGAATTCATCAATGAAACTGGCAGTTCTTTGAGCTCATGATCGCTGCATTTTTTTTTTGTGTTTTGGTTCCGATGCATTTTCCTCGCAAAGTTTTCAGAGTTGGATTTTCCTTTCTACTTCTGCAAATTCATTGTGGTCAGAAGATGTCTTTGCGGGTCTCAGCTTGTTTTTCCCCCATTCCTTTGATGTTCGTACCCAAACTGATACACAGATTTAGACTTTCTAAACACTTTCATGCTTGAAGTTCAAGCCTTCCACAAGAAATCTCATTCTCAGCTTTAGGCTACTGACAGTAAATTAGCCTTGGACCAATTAATTTTCAAGTCTCTCAACAAATTCCCTTTCCTTTTTGACTTCCTTTCAATGTGCAACTGAGAAAGAAGTATCCAAGTATATCCGTCTCACTGTTATACGTGCATTAGCTGAATGAATGGATCCTTAAAACATTCTGATAGACAAGAAAAATGAGAACAAGGAGGTCGCTGTGAATGATTTTCTCCCAGCTGAAGATGCAGTACGGGCAATCCAGTACTCCATGTGAGTATATATTCTTGCTAGCTGTTTGCACCGTGCAATTTTCTATCCTAGTTGAGTATATCTACTTTGCGACAGACACATGTGTGTCATGGTTGATAAGTTTTCTGCTCTTAGGAACCACACAGATGCATCATGATCTTGGTGTTTATCTTTTTTCTTAATGATGGTAGTCGCCCTTACCCAACAGACAATCACCAAGGAAAGTTTTAATGTTTGTGTGCTATACAAGATTTCTACTCACTTTGTAACCAAGGACCGGATCATGGTCATGAAGAGTCCTACTTGGACTTCCACAGTTCTAACTTGAAGACTAACGTATATAACCGCCCACTTCATGAAGTGGCATGTTGAAACAATGACTTTGTCGACATCTTAGTGCTGGTTCCTTGTATCACTTTCTGCTTCCTGGTCAGTTATAATCTCTCGTATTTCTTTCTTGTTTGGAACTTCTTGTTGCAGGGACCTTTATGCCTCTTACATTGTCGAGTGCTTGAGGATGTGAGGTATACTTCCCAATGATCCTGGACGATAATATCTGAAGAACTTCCCAAGAGATTGTGTACATCCACATGCATAAATTCTTATGCCACAAGTGCATACTCTGTCTTCTTAAACTTGGTGCACTGATGATAAAATGCCTGTCATGTCCTCGGGCAAATACTAACTTTCAATGGTGGAGATCAGGGGTCCTGTTTCAGTGCTCCTTGGTCACTCTTGGCGTAAGTAGTAAGATGGTTCCCACCGTGGGCCATTGTGATAAAGATATTTGAAGAATGGAAAATACATCATGGATAAAGCAAAAACACATGTTTTGAGAATTTAGGAAGATGTTTCCTGTTCTCTTAACAAAGCATATGAAAGTTACTTGGGGAATCTAAGGTCATGGAAAACTTCCCCGTGGTGTTCATGATAATGTGTGGGCGTTTGTGTTCTCTTACCAACATACAAAGGCTCTTTTGATTGCAAAATCTTTCTTTTTCTTTTTCCTTATTTGAGCTTCTTAGTTTTTTGCTCTCAGCAATCTTTGTTTATTAGCTTCCAATGCTCCATTACTTGGCTATTTAGCTCTGAGTCTGAAAGAAGCTTAGGGGGGCCTTCTGATAACCTCCATAATTAACTTTTAGTCCTTATTTATGAGGGCCAAAAAAACCTATCTTTAAGGAAAGTCTCTTTTTTGGTTCAGTACTAAGAAATCGCAAGTCACGTTACAGGACTGAAAGCAACTCGTAAAAATTTACAGAGTAGACTAAAAAATCTTTTTGTTTTTACAAAGTTAAAATTTCTTGATTATGAACGTTTTCCTGACTCTACCATTTCATGATATACCTAATTATTGAATAGCTTTTGTTTTTCAATAGGGGAGACGAGGAAGTATCATTTCCTTTTCTTCTTCTTTTTTTATCATGAATAGGTCAATATTATTAGGACTGTGTTAATCTGAAAAATTTAACAGCTCGGTTCGGGTCGGTTTTTCATTGAGAAATTGAATGAATTGAATATATAATAATAATAATAATAAATCGGTTCGATTTTTCTATTTACAATTCTTTTAGAAAAATCTCTTTTAAACTTGAGAATTGAATCTCTTCTCACCTGATGTACAGTGGAACACTCTATCAACTGGGTGACTCATTTTGAGTACAAACTTACATCTCCTATGCTATGCTGTATAAAAAGCATAAAGATGGGAGATTGGTTGTGATTCTCAAGTGTTGGGCCGGGGTAATCCCACCACCCTTCCAATAGGCGACAACGAGGTGGGGGCTTTAATTGGGCTAAGTTTGTGCAAGGCTCATTTGACTTTTTTTATTAGAATATTGATTTATTATATCATTTGATAAGAGTTAAACTCTTGATATCATTTTTAGAAATTTAATACTAATCTATTATATCATTTGGTGAAATTGAACTTTTGACATCATCTTTAGAAGTTTATTTCTGATTTATTTACAATTCTTTAGAAAAATCTCTTTTAAACTTGGCAAACCTGAGAATTGGATCCCTTCCCACCTAGTGTATAGCGGAACGCCCTCATTGAGTACGAACTTACATCTCCTGTGCTGCATACCAAGCATAAAGATGGGAGATTGGTTGTCTTGTGAATCTCAAGTGTTGGGTTGGGGTTGTCTTACCACCTTTCTAACAGGCGACAACGAGGTTGTGCAAGGCTCATTTGATTTATTATTATTATTATTAGAATACTAATCTATTAATGAGAGTTGAATTATTGATATTATTTTTTAAATCTACTGTAGATGAGAGTTGAACCCTTGACCTCTTTCTCATTTACATAGAGAAATATTATTAAATCATTCTTTTGAGTACAAAACCCATGCCAAGAGCATACTCCAGATGAGATGTCATGATCTCTCCTAATCTCCAAACTCCATCCAAACCCACCTCCCATGCCGTTTGCCGTTTGATGATAGAGAATCTAAGGCGTCCTACCTTCAACTCTTGAGACTTGAACTTGGGACCTCTCTATCATGAGATGAAAATTCACAACCCCATGTATTATCTCTTCACAATTTTAGTAAACTGCCACATCAACTAGGGTCAACGCACATTGACTCTAGAGTTTTTTAAATAAATAATCATATTTAATTATTTAAATAATCAAAAAAAATATTTCCCAAAATAGTCACCAAGTTGCCACGTAGGCAACTTGGTGACTGGGAGGAAACCGGTGTGCCTCCAAAGCCGGCGTTGCCAACGCCGACACTGAAGTCGGCATTGGCAATGCCGACATTGGAGTCGGCATTGTCAATGCCGACTTCAGTGTCGGCATTCTCAATGCCGACACCGCCTTTAAACCCCCCCCCCCCAACCCCGAAACCCTCACACTGCTCGCAAACCCACCCGAAGCCCTCCAAACCCACCCGAAGCCCCCCTGCTCGCCGCCGGCCTCACCTGCCCACCCCCCAGCCCGCGCCGCCTTCCCTCTCCTTCACCCCCCCCCCCCCGCCCCGCCCTCCCCCCCTCCTCCTCCTCCTCCTCCCCACGGTCTCCTCCTCCCTCCTCCTCCTCCTCCTCCTCCTCCTCCTCCTCCTCCCCACGGTCTCCTCCTCCTCTCACATCCACCCTCCCCCCCCCCCCCCCCCCCGCGCCGCCCTCACTCTCCATCACCCCCCTCCTCCTCCTCCTCCCTTCACTCCCCTCCTCTCACATCCGCCCTCACTCTCCATCACCGCCGGAAGAACACCAACAGGTATTTTTTTAATAATTTAATATTTATATTATAATATGTGATGTTAATTGTATAAATATTAGATATATATGAAATTAATGTTTAAATTATTAATGTTTGACACAAATGTGATTTGTTTAATAATTTATATTTGAAAAATGTGATTTGTTTAAATAAATTTGTTTGACAAATGTGATTTATTTAATGATTGTTGTTTGACAAATAAAATGTGTTTAAATTATTATTATTTGACAAATGTGATTTGTTTGGATATTATGATTTGATTTATGTAATTTCTTTATCTTATAAATGGCAGATATGACTAGTTCCAACATTTCCTTAATGTGTTATTATGATGGTGTCTTACATATTGAGGATCATAAACCTCAATATGAAGGAGGTATTGTACGCATTTTGCGTGTAAAGAAAGACACACGTTTTACTGAGCTGATGAGAAAGTTATATATCTTGACGAAATATGACGAAAGACATGTTAAGATTGGTATAACATGCAAGTGGCCTACTTCTATGGGTGAATATATTGCAGTGAGAGTTGAAGATGATGAAACTGTTGAAAGTATGCTCGATTTGTATCCTTCTCATGTATCTAGTGTACAATTATATTTGGAGAAGGAAGATATAGATAATATATCTATTCAAGGCAACGATGAAGTGCAAACACATGGTCATATTGATGACAACTTGCATACTCAACACTATGAGTATCAACAACCAACTGGACACTTCACACGTATGCTGAATGATGATGTTGATTCTACTGGATTTTATTCTGCTAATGAGAGAGATGTCCGGTATGAATCATATGACTACACATTACCTACAGATTATAACCCATGGTGAGTTGTCTCCCATAATTGTACGAAATATATATTAGTGTGAGAAAATTTTGTTAACTTTTATAATTTTTATTTGGAGGTCTATTGGCTATGGAGGTGGATCCTCACAGTATCCTTTCATGCCAATCACTGATCCTTCACATACTTTTCCTAGTGCGAGCTCATCAGGGTAAGTGATTTCATCATCTTCAAAAATTATTTTGATGTATTCATATAACATACCATAAATCTTATGTCATATTTGATTAATATGTAGGCACCATGTAACAGAAGAACATGTGATTGGGGAGGATGAAGGAGATGAAATAGATTCACAAGATGATATAGATGACAATGAGAATATGGAAGAAGGAGATGATGAACCATTATTTGATATTGCCAGGGTTAATAATACAGAAATTGAATATGAGCAAGACCCTCCAGATGTATTCACTTCTGATCACTGGATAGATGAAGCCACAATGAATAATTCTCATGAAGGCATTGATGTACCTTGTACTTTTGAGGGTGAAGAGCCTCAAGTTGGACAAATTTTTACAAACAAGAAGAATTTGATATATGCATTGCAAACATATTCAGTTAAACATAGTGTCCAATATAAGGTGACACGAAGTCACACGAAGATGTTTACAGCTCAATGCATTCATGATACATGTGCATGGAGGGTTCATGCATCAGTTGTCAAGGGATTTGAATATTTCAAAGTAACAAAATATGCTGGACCTCATACATGTGTGAATCCAATATTGCAAAGTTCCAATCGTCAATGCACATCTCGTTTTGTTCAAAGGTTGATTTTGTCAGCTGTGAAGACAAAGTTAACAATTACTCCAGAAGAGATTGTGAGAAGAATACTAGATGAATATCATGTTGAAATTTCTTACAAGAAAGCATGGATTGCAAAATGTTTGGCTATGAAACAAATATTCGGCAGTTGGGAAACATCATATGCTACTCTACCTAGGTATCTAGAGGCCCTTCAAATGACAAATCCGGGGACAGTTGTGCAGTTCACCTATGCAGAACAATCTGTCTTTCGATTTCAGAGAGTTTTTTGGTCTTTTGCACCTTCGATACAGGGGTTTCCACATTGTAGGCCATTGATAAGTGTTGATGGAACACACCTGTATGGAAAATATCCTGGTGTTTTGATGATTGCTACTGGTGTAGATGCAGATGATGGTTTATTCCCCCTTGCATTCGCTATTGTGGAATCGGAAAATGGCGATTCTTGGGCATGGTTTTTGGCGTGCATCAGAGAAAAAGTTACAAATAGAGTTGGTCTTGCAATCATTTCTGATCGACATAGAGGTTTGGAGCATGCTGTACCTGAGATATTTCCTCCTCCTATTGGTTTCCATCGTTGCTGTTTACGACATCTTGCTGATAATTTTCAAAAAACATTTCGTGATAAGACATTGACAGGTCTGTTATGGTCTGCAGCAACTAGAACATGTATCTTTGAATTTCAACATCTCATACAGAAAATAGAAGAAATGAATCCTCAAGCAAAGAAATGGTTGGAAGATGTCGGTTATGAACGGTGGACAAAGGTATATGATGGTGGTAAGCGGTTTGGTATGATGACAACAAATATTTCAGAAAGTTTTAATAGTGTGTTGAAAGGTGCGCGAGGTTTGCCTATCCAGGCTTTAGTGCAAAAAACATTCTACAGGTTAAACAAATTTTTTGTTAAACGACGTGAGGATGGTTTGAATTGGGAATCATCATATGCTCCTACTGTAGAAGTTCAACTTCGTGTTACTGAGCGAGAGGCTAGAAGATGTCAGGTGATCAGATTTTCTAGGCATGAGTTTCAAGTCACTAATTCGCACGGACATCAGTACACTGTTAACTTGGGACCGCAATGTGGTTGCTCCTGCAATGTTTACTGCATGACAGGTCTTCCTTGTGTCCACATAGTGGCATCTTGTAGGTCATATTCAGCCAATATTTCACACTTAAACTTTTGTGCTGCATTTTATTCTGTGGAGGCCTATCGACAGACATATGGCTTTGCTTTTCATCCTGTCTTGGATAGTCGACATTGGCCTCCGCATAGAGGTGCTACATTGCAACCTCCATTTGGTCGCAGGCAAAGTGGTCGTCCACGTAGCAGACGTCTTCATATGCATATGGATACGACTAAAGAAGGGTCATCTCATAATCATTGTAGTCATTGTGGCCAACCAGGACATTATAGAAGTACATGTCCAGGGGCACAACCCCCTCATCACAATTAGTAAGTATTTTTATGTTCCTTGCATATATATGTCTCCTTACATCTTATGCTCATCTCATGTATATCATGTCTTGTTTACACATGTTGGTTATATACTTATCATTCTTTTTATATGCATGCTTTGCAGAGATGGAGCAGTTACCAGGTCCTGTAGATACTTCTGTATTATATGGACAGAGTTCTCATAGATCACAGTTGGTTCACACTGGCCAGGTATTGTTATTGTTTTGATATTGTTGTTGTTACTTGTGCATAAATTTAATGTTAATATATTCAAGTTTTTTTACCAGGAAACAGATGTTCTAAAATGTTGGGAGCACCACAGGACATTAGGTGCATGGACAGTTGACCCACGCATTGTAGAATATGTACATAGATCTGGTTTATTTCATTTGACTCAGGTTCAGTGGATTAGGTTAGATTGGGCATTGATCACTGCCCTTGTTGAGAGATGGAGGAGTGAGACACAGACATTCCACCTTAGGCATGGAGAGATGAGTATCACATTACAGGATGTTGCTATTTTGATGGGATTACCAATTGATGGTGATGCTGTTGTAGGAGACACTACTTTAGATTGGACAGATGCTTGCATGGCCCTTTTAGGTGATATTCCGGATACGATGAAACGAGGTTCAGTAAAATTATCTTGGTTGCGAGAGACATTTGCAGTTATTGCAGAGGATGCATCGGCAGAGGTTGTTAGACGACATGCACGGGCATACTTGTTACATCTTTTGGGATGCACTATTTTCAATGATAAGTCAGGAAATTCAGTGCCACTTATGTATCTACCCCTTCTAGGGGACTTAGATCGGGTTAGTAGATACTCGTGGGGTGGTGCGACACTTGCTTATCTATATCGCAGTTATCTATTGCATGCAAGTCGGGTGCCAAGGCCATTTGTGGTTCATTGACTCTTCTTCAGGTAATTTGTCATTTACTGCATATTTATTTTGTCTCTAGCATGTGGTTGCATATTCTAAGTAATTGATTTTTTTTGCAGTTGTGGTCTTGGGAGCGACTTCATGTGGGACGTCCTGACATTCCGATGCATCCTTTGACACAAGACATGCCTTTGGGACACAGGTACATTTAAAATTTTGTGTGACTATTTATTTATATGAATGTTACTAAGTCACAAATAAATTGTAGGTGGAATGTTCGAAGAGCAGAGATAAATAATCCTCATCATGTTTTGAGATTGTACAGATCAGAGTTTGATCATCAGGAGGACTACCAGGTAAACATAATGAAACCTATTATATTGTACACAGAGGATACGATACTTACACTTACTAATTGTATTTTCAATACAGATTAGGTGGGAGCCATACACTGCAGATATATTGGAGATGTTACCAGCTGTTTCTAGGCAGGCATCTCATCTTTGGTTGTCTCGAGTTCCTCTCCTTTGTTTTTCTATTGTTGAGATGCATGTTCCAGATAGAGTACTTAGACAGTTTGGTAGAGTACAACATATTCCTGGTCATGTTGATGCATTAGATCGTGTCACCCGAAAGGGACGTGGGCATATTGATTGGGCTAGATATTTTGCACATTTTGTACAGATGTGGCATCATCGGGCAGATTACATTATACCACCGGATGAGGAGACTGTTGGTATTGGTAGAGGGGAGTATATGGCTTGGTATTGGGATATCACTAGGCGGTACATTGCTCGGCCAGGTTTCAGTTATGATATGCGTTATGAGCCGCGAGATCACATAGAGAGGAGTCTGGTAGACGGTATGAAGCATTTACATATGATGGCTAGTGTTGGCCTTCAGGATGATATATCGGATAGTGCACAGTCTACATTTATATCCATGCAGATGTATATTGATAGTGTGTTATCTCAGGTTCAGCGGACAGATTCATCTACATCACATGCAGGACCTTCAGAGCCATATGCAGGCACCACAGGAGCCAGATGATGCAGGACCATCTCACTATTCTCCAGATGTTATGACAGTTTCACAGTATGGTCTATATGATGTAGGAGCTTCACAGATACTGACAGATGAGGGCATGACAGATACACAGCCACCAGAGTCTACGGTATGTACATATCGTCGTCAGCGACGTCACAGAGGTTCGAGTAGCACACTAGCACAACATAGTCAGTCTGACCTACTTGGAGAGACATTAGGCAGTATATCAGAAGACATGGATTCTGAGACAGAGCGGGCAGAGTCATGTGATGCTATCTTAGTGCATGAGACACAGCCACAGTCGGAGACAGAGGTTGATGCACAGGAGCAGTGTCACAGCCGTGGTCGTGGCGTGGTCGAGGTCGAGCATCTAGAAAGGGAAAGAAGAGATGGTTTCCACAGTTTTTTTGAGATGATTTATGTACTTGATGTTTTTTAGTTGTGTTCTCGTGTACATATGTAACTTAGACATGATGTATTTGTGATTTTGACATGATATATATGTGACTTAGACATGATGTATGTGTGACTTAGACATTTACAAATATTTTGACATGTTATTTGTGATTATCCTTGACATATATTGAAATGTTATCATACAGGAACATGTACAAATAATGAAAATATAAGTGGAACAGGAGAGGTGCTGTCCATTTTTTTAAAAAATAAATAGATGTATGTTTACAACCATATAGTTTGTTATGAATAATCTATTTTACTATCATTTTAAAAGATTCAAATTCTAATCTACAATTTAAAAATTGAGTTAAAAATTTTTTGTATATGTTCTTCAAAAATATTTTATTATCTACATTTCTTATTTTTTGTTCCGAGACACAGGCAAAACAATCACACATCTCGGTTCACCTCACCGAGACACAGGTGAGACACAAGCAATATGCCTGTGTCTCGGTGAAACACAGGCATATTGCCTGTGTCTCGGATATGCCTGTGTCTCGGTGAGAAACACAGGAAACACAGGCCGTGCCCTGTGTTTTCACAAGGCGCGGCGTGATGGAATTTTTTTTTATTTTTTAAAGCTTGGAGTCGGCATTGCCAATGCCGACTCCAAAGCCGGCATTGCCAATGCCGACTTCAGTGTCGGCATTGGCAACGCCGGCTTTAGAGCCGGCATTGCCAATGCCGGCTCCAAACACGGCAATCCCGTCCCAGCCGGTCACCAAGTTGCCTACGTGGCAACTTGGTGACTATTTTGGGAAATATTTTTTTTGATTATTTAAATAATTAAATAATTAAATATGATTATTTATTTAAAAAACCCTTGACTCTATCTGTTAGTAAAATTTATCCGAACGATAGAGTGTTTGAACGTTTATCCTCCAAAATATTTATATCCTCTCGAGAACATAAAAAATATTTTAAGTATATTCAAGATGCTCTTCAGAGCCTTAAACGATCAAAAAATGTGTGACTAACCTCGGAACATGTTAAAAGTGTATAGAGGTAATTAATACGAGAGGTGGTTCTCAGGTTGAAGAGTGGAATTAGTGATACATTTCTATGGAATAATATACCACACTCAAAAGGTATATATATTTGGCTATTCGGCTTTAGAGAAAAATCTAATGCACTCGAGAATTATACTTTTTCATTAGATAGGCACAATGTATCCCTAATATATTGGCCAATGAAAAAGTTAAAGTGCATGAAAAAAATATAATTATCAAGTGTATTAAATTAGAAAAAATTAATTAGGAGTCTTTGTCAGATGGTGTGACTTTTTTCCTAATCCCTGTCAGAATATTGGAAGTCGTAGAGTCCTTACTTTTTCGCCTAATTTAATTTGGAGCCCCTATTTTTGAGACGTCAGTATTTACGATCTTCGATTCACGAGTTCCGCCTCTTTTACATCCGTCTCTTTTTCTCATTCTCATCTTACCCTTCCGCCTTTCGAATGTCCGTAAAGTGAACTGAACTGTCGTGTCTGTCTGCCTATCCACCTCTGCCATCGATAGAAGTTGCAATTACATAACGTGTGTAGCGCACTTAAATAACGTGTGTAGCGCACTTACAGGAACTATTGACATCACTTACACATTGTAGCTAAAGAATCAAATAGAGAGCTTGAGATATAGAAGATTTTTATTCATTTAGGATTGTGGGGTGGGTTGCTACAAGTTTTTCTGTTGTGACCTATTTGTTTGCACATTAAACAAATATACGCATGCTCTACTTCTTCTCTTGAATGTATTATCCTCTTTCTCGATCTTACTGGCAACCTTTTTGTTGACGGTGGCTTGATTAGAACATCAGATGGTTGAGGTGGATCTAGCATGTCAAATGTTCAGATCGGTTGAATGTTAGTTTCGTATGCAGCCATGTACAGTTCTATACTATAAAATGCTGAAACATATTGAGAGACGGCCTCCTTGTTACTACCAATTGCTGCACATGCATGTTTACAAGGAATCTTGACAAGTTGTCAGTGTCCACAATAACGTGTTTGTTGATGGAGGTCTATGACGTACGCCTTCATATTTTGAATAACCTCAAATTTGATTCCGTCTGAATGATAGATTGCTAAGCTTCTTCTTTCATGAAGGTTTCATTCAATGATTTTTTATACTTTAGGATAGTATGGAGTGTCCCACAAGGCTACGTCAATTTTCCTCTTTGCAGCCATTTCCATCATTTGAACTCTAATTTTGTCAACCATCTATAGTATTGGTAGACTTCGTGCATCATATATTGTAGCAACTCTAAAATTTTAAATTTGATGAATAAATTGAATTAAAAAGAAAATGTGAATAATTAAAACCTATTAAGTAAAAATAAGTGATGAGTTTACACAAATGGTCCATGTATGAACTAATGGGTCCAAAAGCTAGAGCCCAATGCTTGATGAGAGATAATTAAGCCTAATTTCGTACCTAAATTATTAATATATCAAAAAGGGTTAAGATAACCACTATTTTAACTCATAATTATCTTAAAAATGAGTCCTAGTCCTATCCTAACCCTTTGGCCACGGATCTAGAGCCCACCCCTAGTCAAATGGAAGGATAAATGCTAGAAAATGGAGATAAATATAAGAAATTCGGAGTTAGATGAGCGGGAAGAGTTTTAAGAAGTTTTCTAACCTTAAACATACAAATACCTCTGTATTTCGTATCTAGCCAACCTTAGAACCCTTCTGAAGCTTGGAGGACGAGGAAAAGGAGCCTTTGGACAAGGAGATCAAGGAGGAGGAGGCTTGGAACGAAGAGCTTCTTCAAGTTCTTTACTCTTCTTACCCTAGGATTTCAAAGCGCTCAAAGGTAGACAATCTCTCAAGCAAAAATAAATTAATTTCGACTCTAGATAGACCATGATCCAAGCATCAAAAGCCTCTTGTTTGCCCCAATTTTCATCATGCCATTAATGAGTATTTCGTGCCAAAGTTCTGTTAAGAACATGTACCTGACTTGACTTGTTCCTTTTAAATCCATGTCCACGCTTGATCTCATGCCTTGAAACTTTTATTGTACATGATACTTGATGTCAGGAATCTAATGATTCCATTTTCTCTCATTTCTATCATGTACCCTTCTCCAATTAAATCATTTTCCATCGATGTGTTAGATTTTAAGTTCATTATGAAGAACTTGTTAATATCATGATCATACCCTGTCATAAATCTAATCACTCTTTACTGTCTATACCTCTACATGTCTAGCTTCATTTAAAAGTGATTTCTTGATTTTTCATCATGTATACGATTTTATATTGTAGCACCCCGGAAATTTTAACTATATAAAAATTCGAATAAATGGAAATAAATAATTTCCATAATATCAAGGTGTTTAACACATACGTATCATTATCATATGTGCTAAATAACATAGGAAAAATTCATAAAAATGGGAAATCAACCCCACACATTATCCTTAAGGGTTCCACTAAGGAATTCGTGCGATGAAAAATCCGAATAACCAAGTGAGCATCACATGGTCACCAATTATCCGAATTAGGAAACAAGTCGGAAAACCGTTAACGCGGAAACGCGACGCAACCAAAAATTAAATAAAGGTGTTGGAGAGACTTCCAACATTATATATTAATGACCCAATATCATAATTGGGCCAATGGATCACATATGACCCAAAAATCAAATAAAGCTAGAAAATGCATGGAATTTCGTAACCATAAATAAGCTGAAATTAAAAAGGGGTAATTAGGGTTTAATTGGGATACAATCATGCACTTTTAGCAACCCAAATTCGTGCCTACCCATCCATGGAAGTTTCTTGATGGCCAAGACTCTCTAATGGAGGAAGAAATCATTAAAAATAGGAAACCAACATGCCAATCCCGCAACCCTTCTTTCCTAGTTACAATAGGACTCCTAAACACCATGGTTACTTAAATACTCTTCACCCAAACCCTAGGGACGAATTTAGAACTTGATGTGGTCGTGTGGAGGAGCTCTTGGTGGCTGGAGAGTAGGAGATCAAGCATACCAAGCTCATCTTCTTCCCCCGTTCATCTGCTACGACCTTACAACCCACCCTCTTGAAGCCGATCAAAGGTAGGCCAAACCTAAATCCCATCATGCAAGACTTATACCCCTGGAAAGAGGGTCGAGTCTACTTCCTAACCCAAGTGGAATGCCAAAATTCCATGCAGTATACACGGAGCATTAAGCGTTCTTCAAACAGTGGTCTGAACACGGGTTTTCTGAAGAACGAGACTTCATCAACCCAAGAGGTAGGTTTTCTCGGGCCAAATCTTAACATCTCCTATACCAAATGTGTAGAGCATCAAGCTAACTTTCATTGCCCTCTGGTTTCATCGAATTTCATTAAGTAGATTTTAAATTATAAGTGTTTTCTCAAAGTCATGCACTGTTAGGTCTTTTCCTGTTCTTCGTATGTTTCAGGTGATTCAAGACCGAATTAGAGTAATCTCATAACATGAAAGTTATCCTACTAGTTATCCTCTTCAGGTTTTGTGTTGAACGTTTTGTCTAAATATCATTAGTTAGAGAGGTATAAGTGTGGTAATAGGGTTGCTGCACAAAACTACAGTTTCATGTTACACTTGGTTTGATGTTGTGTTCGTTTTGATCAAAGCCTATTGAAACCATCCTTATTTTGTAATTCCAATTTACTGGGTGCACCCTTATATTCTAGGTTGTTTTAAAACTGGTTTCGTTATTTTTCATACACTGTACAATTTGTTCTCTATTTTAGAACAACCATGTGTCAAAAGAAGGAAAGATTGGTCCGTAATCCAAAGCACTGTCCTTGCTCTGCCAGAGTCTGGCGCAGAGCCTGTGAACGCGACGGCCCGATAGGTCGCGTTCAGAGGTTTGGTAGCGACAGTCGCACCGTCGCTATCTGATCGCGACGAGTCGCGCCGTCGCGATCGTTCTGCCTGATCTGACCGCCCAGTCGCGTTCTTCACAACCGCCTGTCGCCTTCTGGTCCCGACCCGTCGCGATCCTTATATGAACCTGTCGCAACCTGACCTGGGCCGGACAGCCCCATGTCGCCTTTCTTATATGGACCTGTCGCGACCTGACCCCGGGCCTTACAACACCCTGTCGCCTTCCTCATAGGAACCTGTCGCGACCTGATACAGCCCTGTCGCCATCCTTATATGCCCATGTCGCGATCTCAGGATTTTTACCGAAAACCTCGTGTTTTCTTGCAAATTTTACCGCATTTACCCGAGGTCTGTTTAAACGTGATATTTACTGTGTATGTTGCATGTCTTGGGTCTGATCATTACATGATTGTTAATTAATGGCTTAAAAGTGATTAACCCATTTAAAAGCTTTAATTGCATGAATGCTATTCTAAGTGCTCCTTAAATGTTATGATCCCTTCGTGCTACTTATGATTAATCTTCCTACTGTTCTACCATGTTTAAATGATAAGGGTTATCATAAAATCTTGCAAACCATGATTAGTTAAAGTGCATAGTTTTATTCCATGTTATATTGTCAAGTGTTTCCTGCGAGTTTGAGACCGATGGTTTGTGAATTGAGACACGCATACCGCACTACACACACACTAGTAGTCTACCGATTCGGAATGACTGGTAGGGAGTTTCCAATTTCCCAAGAAAGGGGCTACCTAACAGTGCTAGTGTGTAGTGCGGTATGCGTGTCTCAATTCACAAACCATGGTCCCAAACTCGCAGGAAACACTTGACAATATAACATGGAATAAAACTATGCACTTTAACTAATCATGGTTTGCAAGATTTTATGATAACCCTTATCATTTAAACATGGTAGAACAGTAGGAAGATTAATCATAAGTAGCACGAAGGGATCATAACATTTAAGGAGCACTTAGAATAGCATTCATGCAATTAAAGCTTTTAAATGGGTTAATCACTTTTAAGCCATTAATTAACAATCATGTAATGATCAGACCCAAGACATGCAACATACACAGTAAATATCACGTTTAAACATACCTCGGGTAAATGCGGTAAAATTTGCAAGAAAACACGAGGTTTTCGATAAAAATCCTGAGATCGCGACATGGGCATATAAGGATGGCGACATGGCTGTATCAGGTCGAGACAGGTTCCTATGAGGAAGGTGACAGGGTGTTGTAAGGCCCGGGGTCAGGTCGCGACAGGTCCATATAAGGAAGGCGACATGGGGCTGTCCGGCCCAGGTCAGGTCGCGACAGGTTCATAAAAGGATCGCGACGGGTTGGGACCAGAAGGCGACAGGGGGTTGTGAAGAACACGACTGGGCGGTCAGATCAGGCAGAACGATCACGACGGCGCGACTTGTCGCGATCAGATAGCGACGGTGCGGCTGTCGCTACCAGACCTCTGAACGCGACCTATCGGGCCGTCGCGTTCACAGGCTCTGCGCCAGACTCTGGCAGAGCAAGGACAGTGCTTTGGATTGCGGACAAATCTTTCCTTCTTTTGACACAGGGTTGTTCTAAAATAGAGAACAAATTGTACAGTATATGAAAAATAACGAAACCAGTTTTAAAACAACCTAGACATACAAGGGTACTCCCAGTAAATCGGAATTAGAAAATAAGGATGGTTTCGATAGGCTTTGATCAAGACGAACACAACCTCAAACCAAGTGTAATCTGAAACCGTAGTTTTATGCAGCAACCCTATTACCACACTTATAACTTTCTAACTAATGATATTTAGACAAAATGTACAACACAAAACCTGAAGAGGATAACTAGTAGGATAACTTTCATGTTATGAGATTACTCTAATTCGGTCTTGAATCACCTGAAACATACGAAGAACAGGAAAAGCCCTAACAGTGCACGACTTTGAGAAAACACTTATAATTCAAAATCTACTTAATGAAATTCGATGAAACCAGAGGGCAATGAAAGTTAACTTGATGCTCTACACATTTTGTATAGGAGATGTTAAGATTTGGCCCGAGAAAACCTACCTTTTGGGTTGATGAAGTCTCGTTCTTCAGAAAACCCGTGTTCAGACCACTGTTTGAAGAACGCTTAATACTCCGTGTATACTGCATGGAATTTGGGCATTCCACTTGGGTTAGGAAGTAGACTCGACCCTCTTTCCAGGGGTATAAGCCTTGCACGATGGGATTTAGGTTTGGCCTACCTTTGATCGGCTTCAAGAGGGTGGGTTGTGCAGGTTGTAGCAGATGAACGGGGGAAGAAGATGAGCTTGGTATGCTTGATCTCCTACTCTCCAGCCACCAAGAGCTCCTCCACACAACCACATCAAGTTCTAAATTCGTCCCTAGGGTTTGGGTGAAGAGTATTTAAGTAACCATGGTGTTTAGGAGTCCTATTGTAACTAGGAAAGAAGGGTTGCGGGATTGGCATGTTGGTTTCCTATTTTTAATGATTTCTTCCTCGATTAGAGAGCCTTGGCCATCAAGCAACTTCCATGGATGGGTAGGCACGAATTTGGGTTGCTAAAAGTGCATGATTGCATCCCAATTAAAACCTAATTATCCCTTTTTAATTTCAACTTATTTATGGTTACGAATTTCCATGCATTTTCTAGCTTTATTTGATTTTTGGGTCATATGTGATCCATTGGCCCAATTATGATATTGGGTCATTAATATGTAATGTTGGAAGTCTCTCCAACACCATTATTTAATTTTTGGTTGCGTCGTGTTTCCGCGTTAACGGTTTTCCGACTTGTTTCCTAATTTGGATAATTGGTCACCATGTGATGCTCACTTGGTTATTCGGATTTTTCATCGCACGAATTCCTTCGTGGAACCCTTAAGGATAATGTGTGGGGTTGATTTCCCATTTTTACGAATTTTTCCTATGTTATTTAGCACATATGATAATGATACGTATGTGTTAAACACCTTGATATTATGGAAATTATTTATTTCCATTTATTCGAATTTTTATATAGTTAAAATTTTCGGGGTGCTACACCCTCCCCCACTTAAGAGAATTTGGTCCCCAAATTCATGTATAGGAAATTATTATGCAAGTGTGGTGTACTTACTTGTGAATAGCTCCGGGTACCTTTTGCGCATTGCTTCCTCGGTTTTCCACGTCTCGTCCTCATCCCTGCGTTGATTCCATCTAACCCTTACTAGTGGAATAACCTTGTTCCTTAGTTGGCGCAGTTCCCGGTCCACGATCTTAATTGGCTTTTCTTGATATGTTCCGTCCTTGTTGAATTCCTGAAGCTCATATTCTATGACGTGCCATGGATCTCGTACATATTTTTTCAACATGGATATGTGGAACACATTGTGTATTCCATCCATTTGTGGTGGTAAAGCGAGACGATATGCCACCTCGCCGACTCTCTCGAGGATTTAGAAAGGCCCGACAAACCTTGGTGACAACTTGCCTTTAATGCCAAATCGTCGGATCCCACGGCCTGGAGACACTTTCAAGAATACATGTTCACCCACCTGAAATTCCAGGTCTCTTCTTCTATTATCTGCATATGCCTTTTGTCTTTGTTGCGCCACTGCCATTCTTTCTTTAATAAGCTTTACCTTCTCGGTTGTTTCCCTTATCATCTCTGGTCCTAACATTTGTTTTTCGCCAACTTCATACCAACATATTGGAGATCGGCAACTTCTGCCATAAAGTGCTTCAAATGGTGCCATCTGAATGCTAGCTTGATAGCTATTATTGTAGGCGAACTCCACAAGAGGTAAGTGTTCATGCCAGCTACCTCCAAAATCTAGGACACATGCTCTAAGCATATCTTCAATCACCTGGTTGGTTCTCTCCGTCTGACCATCTGTCTGTGGATGGAAAGTCATGCTAAAGTTTAGTTTAGATCCCAAGGAGTAATGCAGTCCTTTCCAAAAGTGGGATGTAAACCTAGGGTCTCTATCAGACACAATAGACACCGGTACTCCATGTAATCGGACTATTTCCTTCACATACAATGCAGCCAGAACATCTACTGACCACTTATTCTTCACTGGCAAGAAGTGAGCCGACTTAGTTAAGCGGTCGACAATAACCCAGATACCATCGAACCCACCTCTAGATTTGGGTAGTTCGAAAATGAAGTCCATCCCTATACCTTCCCATTTCCATGCCGGGATTTCTAGGGGTTTGAGTTTACCTGCGGGTCGCAAGTGTTCCGCCTTGACCCTTTGGCATGTTGAAGCATCGGGCGACATATTCTGCCACCTCTCTCTTCATATTAGGCCACCAAAAGCTTCTTTTCAAATCTTGGTACATTTTGGTAGTTCTAGGATGAATAGTATATCTGGTCTTGTGAGCCTCATCCATAATCATTTTCTTTGTCTCCGCATGGTCGGGTACACAGACTCGATCCCGGAACAATAACCTTCCATCTTTAGTTAATGAGAAATCCGGCCTCTGGTCCAGATTAGCCTAAATCTCCACAAGTACAGGGTCATTGTCTTGGAGTGTTGTGATGTCCTCCAATAGTGTGGGTTGTGCTCTAACACTAGCAACAAAGCATCCCTTCTCTTTGATGTCAGCATCAATATTTAACTTGGCAAAATCTTCTAATAACTTCCATTCATCTACCATTAAACTTGACAATGTGATCATTGGCTTTCTACTTAGAGCATCTGCCACAGCATTTGCTTTTCCTGGATGATATTGGATCGTAAAGTCGAAGTCTTTGAGATACTCCAACCACCTCCGCTGTCTCATATTTAAGTCCTGCTGAGAAAATAGATACTTTAAGCTTTTATGGTCAGAAAACACAATGAATTTCTCACCATATAGATAATGACGCCATATCTTCAAGGCGAAGACTACAGCAGCTAGCTCCAGATCATGTACATGATAATTGTCGTCGTGCTTCTTCAATTGTCTGGATGCGTAGCATATAACTTTCCCATTTTGCATCAGCACACAGCCAAGGCCGATCCTGGATGCATCGGTGTATACTTCAAAACTACTCCCAGCAACTGGCAGGGTCAGTACGGGTGCTGAGGTAAGGTATTCTTTCAATGCCCTGAAACTTTCTTCACATTCATTAGTCCATGCAAATGGATTCTCCTTCCTGGTAAGTCTGGTCAATGGTACAGCTATCTTTGAGAAGTTCTTAATGAAGCGACGATAATAACCGGCTAAACCCAGAAAGCTTCTAATCTCCGGCACAGTTGTCGGCCTTGACCAGTTCTTTACCGCCTCCACCTTAGATGGATCTACAGAGATTCCCTCCTTGGATATGATGTGGCCAAGGAAAGACACTTCTTCCATCCAGAATTCACACTTACTAAGTTTGGCATAGAGTTGATTGTCTCTGAGCACTTGCAGAGCCACCTTCAAGTGTTCTTCGTGTTCTTCTTTGGATTTGGAGTAAATAAGGATGTCATCAATGAACACTACTATAAACTGGTCCAAGTATGGCCTATAAATATTATTCATAAGTTGCATGAAAGCCGCTGGAGCATTTGTTAAACCAAACGGCATAACTACGAACTCATAGTGACCATATCTACTTCAGAATGCAGACTTGTGAATATCCTCCTCCTTTATTCTTAGTTGATGGTAGCCTGATCTAAGATCTATCTTGGAGAAGTATTGTGCACTGGAGATCTGGTCAAACAGCTCGTCGATGCGGGGCAGTGGATACTTATTCTTTATTGTCAACTGGTTTAACTGACGGTAATCAATGCATAGCCTCATTGTCCCGTCCTTCTTTCTGACAAATAGCACTGGCGCTCCCCATGGAGATGTGCTAGGCCTGATAAAACCCTGATCTAGCAATTCTTGGATCTGCCTCTTCAACTCCTGCAATTCCACAGGGGACATGTGGTACGGAGCCTTTGAAACAGGGGCTGCCCTAGGGAGTAATTCAATGGTGAAGTTTACCTCCCGCTCCGGTGGTATACCAGGTAATTCCTCTGGAAATACATCAGGGTAGTCCCTGGCTATTGGAATGTCTTCTAGGGATGGTTTCTTCTTTTCAGTTGCCAAGACGGAAACTAGGAAAGCATCACAACCCTGGTTGATCAGCTTAGAAGCCTTTAGGGAGGATATCAAGACAGGGTGTTTGTGATATCGGGTGCCAAGTAGTGATAGAGTTGGGAGGTTTGGTCTTTTAAAAGTGACCCTCCTATGGCGACAGTTTACATCGGCATCATATTCAATTAGCCAATCGACACCCAGAATGGCATCATAACCCTTCATGTCTAAACTGGTAAGGTTGGCAGGGAGATTGTGTCCTCCTATTGTAGTTTCACATTTTGGCAAGTAGTGGGTGAGTTCAGATTCTGAGCCTAGTGGAGAGGCTACCGTGATCTTGGATTTCAAGGGTACAGGTTTGACAGGTAGAGTAGCAGCAAATGTGGTGGAAATAAAAGAATATGCAGCTCCAATATCAATAAGTACAAAAGCAGGTTGAGAGTGTATGGAAATGGTACCTTCCACCATACCCCCTTCCTCGGGTAGGTCAGCTTCTATGACAGCATTAAGGCGTCCCTGACGCCATGGTACATTCTGAACTCTGCCTGGCTGGTCCTTCAGCATAGGACAATCAGGAATATGGTGGTCACGACCACCACATCTCAAGCATGCCCCGAGCTTCTTCTAGCATTCTTTAGCTCGGTGTCCTGGTTTATCACAGAATTTGCAGTTTTCAGCCAACTGCCTACCTTCCACTTTGACTCTCTTGTCTCCCGCAGCATCTCTTCCGGCATTCGGCCTCTTGTTGTTGTTGTTGACGTTGTTGTTACGAAAGGTTGGAGCAATGTTAGGTGCTCCCTTCTTGACGAAGACCGTCTTGGAGTTGTCCTTGCCCCTCATGCCCTCTACTTTAGCCATGGTGTCTTCTACCAGCTGAGCTCTTTAGACCATCTCAGTGTAAGTTTGAATATTGTGTGGTCCGAGCCTTTCAATGAACATGGGCCTGAGCCCATCCATGAAACGGTTAGCCTTCAGCCTTTCAGTTCCCACCAGATGTGGGGTATACACAGCACGACGCGCGAACTGAGCCTCATACTTAGCCACGAACATCCCTTTCCGTTTCAGTGCGGCAAACTCCGCTGCCTTCTTCTCCTTGACTGTCTCAGAGAAATACTTTCCCCGAAATATCTCCAGGAATCCGGCCCACTCTAGTTCAGCTATATTAGGCAGGTGGGCCGATGTGGCCTTCCACCACGCTCGGGCATCCTTGGTAAATTGAAAAGTGGCTAGTACCACCTTCTCCCTATTAGTGCATTGCATTACTTGGAAGATATTTTATATTTCTTCCTGCCAATTTTCTGCCTCATCTGGGTCAGGGGATCCAGAGAAACAAGGAGGGTTTAAACTCCTAAAATTGCGGTGCAGATCACCGGCTCCATTCCTTGCAGCTCCAGCTTGATTTCCAGCCTGAACTACATTTTGTAGTGCCTGGTCAATCCAGCCACAGTTTCTTGCATAGCTTGCCATTGATTACGAGCCATTGCAGTTGAGTGTAAGTGTTATGAAGGTTCCTGAGAAAAGGATGGAAACTAATTAATGTCTCTAGATACATTATAAGAGTCAATGGGTAGCAGTGTTTAATTCTTTCTATCACATTCCCAGTCTCTACCCATTCTCACCAGGTACTACATTTAATTTCCATGACCTAGGTTCCATAGGTATCTCCTATTCCTGAGACATATCCTATTTGGTATTCCTAGGCTCTGATACCACTGAACTGTCACGTCCCGAGAATTACGCAGCAGATATTAATAATTAATTCGAGTCGATATTTCGAGACGTGGACAGTCAGAAAATAAGCCTCTAGCTAGAACGCACTAATTGTGTATCAACACAACATCATAATAGGGCCCACATGTTGAACTCAATATAAATTGTATTCAAATCTCAACTCTTTGTATTCAAATGGAAACTAGTACAGGACTAAGACTCAATAAAAGGGAAAGTACATTTAGTCCTCACTTCCTACTACATTGTTCTAACACTCAAAATAAACTAACTATAGATAGACTCATGATTGGAACGCTCTTCACTCGGACGCATTCCCATCCTCGACTTGCTCTTCCTCTTGAACGTCATAGTCACCTAGATTGGGTAAAAGTAGGGGATGAGCAAACTAGCCCAGTAGGATTTATATCTCAATATGCGGGCAATGATATAAGTGATTAACAATTTAGAACTAGGTAAGCACGATGAATGTCATGATATGCATGTACGAATAAAACTCATTAAAACAAGATACATGAAAACAAGCTAGATGGAGTGAACAAGATAGAACAAGATTTGGGAACAAGATAACAAGATAGAACTAGCAATAGATCACTTTGTACGAGCACGCAAGATTTCACTTGATGTCAATAGCTTTCAAGAACGCAAGATATCACTAATTGCAATAAATGCAGGATGGCCATATCACGCAAGCAAGCAAGCAAGAATGTACGAGCACGATCAAGTAACACTAATCAGGCACGTAGACACTAATGTACACCGAGAAAAGATCCATCAAGAATGTACACTAGGACACGTGTATGTGGTTATTGTATCTATCATTCAACAAACAAGCAAGACTCCCAGCGCAGATGCAACGCCAGTAATCATTATACCCCATGGTTATCAGTATATCTATGACTCGCCGTCATTGGGGCTAGATTGGAGCCCTTGGACACACGACGTGCCCTGTCAGCATCTCATGTAAATTTTTAAATGTAGATACCCACAGTCATTAATAATGGCCAATGAGAGTTTTAATAAGTAAGCATGTGTAATGTCATGTTCATGATGATGATGGGAACAAGTAATAAGTAATTGAACATGATTTCATGATAACAATGGTCGAGAGATAATTTCGGCAGCATAACGGTACGATTTGTACTTTGGTTAAATCTTTACATTAATGACTTTAGTCTAGATTGTCAATCACACTCACGAGAACAAGAAGAGAAAGGAAGTGCACGATATCTCCAGGGGACTTCAATGGTACAACCAACTCGTCGGCCATGTGGGAATCCATGGTCAGAGGAGATTTACGGAGGCCTTGGTGAAAAGGTCGCTAGTCTACCGATTCGGAATGACCGGTAGAGAGTTTCCAGTTTCCCAAAAAAGGGGCTACCTAACAGTGCTAGTGTGTAGTGCGGTATGCGTGTCTCAATTCACAAACCATCGGTCTTAAACTCGCAGGAAACACTTGACAATATAACATGGAATAAAACTATGCACTTTAACTAATCATGGTTTGCAAGATTTTATGATAACCCTTATCATTTAAACATGGTAGAACAGTAGGAAGATTAATCATAAGTAGCACGAAGGGATCATAACATTTAAGGAGCACTTAGAATAGCATTCATGCAATTAAAGCTTTTAAATGGGTTAATCACTTTTAAGCCATTAATTAACAATCATGTAATTATCAGACTCAAGACATGCAACATACACAGTAAATATCACGTTTAAACAGACCTCGGGTAAATGCGGTAAAATTTGCAAGAAAACACGAGGTTTTCGGTAAAAATCCTGAGATCGCGACATGGGCATATAAGGATGGCGACAGGGCTGTATCAGGTCGCGACAGGTTCCTATGAGGAAGGCGACAGGGTGTTGTAAGGCCTGGGGTCAGGTCGCAACAGGTCCATATAAGGAAGGCGACATGGGGCTGTCCGGCCCAGGTCAGGTCGCGACAGGTTCATATAAGGATCGCGACGGGTCAGGACCAGAAGGCGACAGGGGGTTGTGAAGAATGCGACTGGGCGGTCAGATCAGGTAGAACGATCGCGACGGCAGGACTCATCGCGATCAGATAGCGATGGTGCGGCTGTCGCTACCAGACCTCTGAATGCGACCTATCGGGCCGTCGCGTTCACAGGCTCTGCGCCAGACTCTGGCAGAGCAAGGACAGTGCTTTGGATTGCGGACCAATCTTTCCTTCTTTTGACACATGGTTGTTCTAAAATAGAGAACAATTTGTACAGTTTATGAAAAATAACGAAACCAGTTTTAAAACAACCTAGACATACAAGGGTACTCCCAGTAAATCAGAATTAGAAAATAAGGATGGTTTCGATAGGCTTTGATCAAGACGAACACAACATCAAACCAAGTGTAACCTGAAACCGTAGTTTTGTGCAGCAACCCTATTACCACACTTATAACTCTCTAACTAATGATATTTATGTAACGACCCGACCTCCCGGACCCCCACCAGGGGCCCGAAATTCGCGACGCCACCCACGGATCCGGACATCCAGAAGGGTTAGAAGTAAAAGTCTAGTGAGATATGTACTAAATTCCAATAACTATAACAATCTGTACATTATACAAAAGGGTTGTACAACGCGTCCCAAGCAAAAGCACAGGTACAAGAAGAAAGGTGCAGTCCTTAAGCGGCATACCCCGAGGACTTGAAAACACAACTCTCAGCTCACTCGGCTACAAGAGCTCTCAACGCTCGCTCTCACTGCTGCTGACAACACACGGTGCCACGAACGCCTCCGCAACCCGTCCGACACCGAGCTCTCACGACGACGAGCCCCTAGCTGAAGGAAGTAGGGGGGGTGAGCCTCGCGAACAAGGTCCAGTAGGGATTACCAGTCCCTCACCGACTAGAGCAGCAGGAACTCCGAAAACAGGAAACTACCCTAGAAAGCTGTAAAGCGAGTAACACCTACAGCAGGGTACTACCAAGCAGCGGAACAAAACAGCGCAATGCCACGACCACCAACGAGGTCGGGCCACACACACGACTCCCGCAGAAACCAACGGAGTCGGACACACAGCGTAAGCAACGCTCGGCACACCAGCCGAGACTACGCAACAACCAAGTGAGAACGACGTCTCACCACAAGCACGGCCACCTCAGACCTCCACAGGGTCGAGGACCCACACGTAGAACCACTCCGGACCCTGGACACGCCACGAGGTAGGGAGACCACACACACCGGTGCCACCACGGACTGGCACTCAGGAACGGAACTGCGAAGCCAAGAGGACACCAAAGCGAGAACCACGAAAAGCACTGGTCTGCACAAGGCCAGACCAACGACGCCCACGGAAACGAGGCACGGCCAGGCTATGACCATCGTGCAAGCTAGGGCAACGGGTAACACTTAGAAACGTCGTGAGGAAACTCCGTCACAACAACAGCAACCAAGCCACCGCCGCTAGCAGCTAAGAGGGGGACGCGCCGTCCGAGCCCTCTACTCGCTAGCCTAGCTCCTGCCTCCGCCCCCGCGAAGGGCGAGACAGAGCCGCCAAGAACACGCAACACACGCAACACCGCAGCCTGGCCAAGCTGCGGCCTCACGCCTAGCACCACTACGTGGCTCCGGAACCAACGCAGAGAGAGGCAGTGAGACAAGGACTGTCTGGTCTGCGTCAGGAACTCCAACCACCTCGACGTCTCAGACCCAAACAAGAGAGCTCTACAAAACGACTCATCGCCGCTGCCCAAACCTCGTTTTCCCCTCAGCTCAGAGTCCGCTCACGTGGGCTGCCAACTCGAGCACACTCGTAGCCCGGAGTACTCCCTCAACAGGCTCCCGAGGATGGGGGTCCCAGGAAACGGAGACAACCTCTAAATGGGACAAGCCCTCAAGTGCAGAGCACCGGGCGAAAAGAGAACTAGCGGGGCAACCACCACAGAAACTACGCTGAACTGCTGGCTCGTAGCACACGACGATCCCAGCAAGCGAGAGGCACGCACAGACCCTCAAAGGGTCGTCGGCCAAGCAAACACGCACGAGCGAGCCAAAACCTCGGAGCACTACCAGAAGTACAGAAAGCCCGTCACTCTGCTAACAATCGATTGTTAGACAGACGCGACCCTCCTGGAGCCATTGCCAGGACACGGCCACGAAGGTGTCACCTTCGGTCACTGAACGCAGGGAGGCAACCTGCCGCGTTCCCTACCAGAAGGTCCTAAGGGCAAAGCCTGACCTGGGGCACACGTCGACACACAACCGGACCACAGGCACTGTCGCGACCCCCAAGGGCACCGTGACAGCCTAACGAGACGGGGCGGCGCGTCGCGACAGCAACCCTGTCGCGACGGGAAACCAGGTCGCGACAGCGATCCTTATCACGGTCGTCCAACGCGCCGAGATAAGGTCGCGCCCGACCGGGGTGACGCCTCTACTGATTTCGCGGCGCGTCGCACGGCCGCGACATCAGCCGGGAGGCAGACCGCGGGATCCTCAATCCCGGGCCGCCCACAAACCATACAACATGCACACACGGGGGAGGGGAGCATGGGGAAAGCTGTAAGACTATCTACAAACCCCCGAGGACTCCCGATCCACCCGGATTGGGAAGGGCACAAGAAATCCCTACCTTAAACGAAGAACCGAACCCCGTAGGGCCCTTCTCGACGGTTGGCCACCTCCTCCTCGCTCCACGCACGCCGCTCTGCCACTCCGCATGAGCCACCGGCCTCCACCACGCCCGATTGCCGGAGGAGAGCCTCCCCACCGCCGGAGGAGAGGGAGAGGGGAGGAAGAGGGGAAAAGGGAAAAGGTGTAGCCGGCCTGCGCCTTAAGCGCCCGGCACCCAGAACGCGACGGACCGCCCCGTCGCGTTACGGACCTTAACGCGACGGGTCCGCCGACCGCGACCAGAACGCGGCCCCCACGGGCGCCGCGACAACCCGACGGGTCGTACTAACACACCTGCCACCTTGACAGTTGTCAGACGACCGGTCAGCGCAACACGACAAAACACTTTCGCTGCCCATTGATCGGTCGCGACCAGAACGCGACAGATAACCAGGGCACGACAAGAATGCGGCGCACAAACTCACTGCGACAAGGATGATTGTCGTGTCGGGCACCCCCGACGCGACACCAACGCATCACCCAGCCTGGGCGCGTCAGTGGCCAGTCATCCCATGACACCGGACGGAAGCCGAGACACCGGGTCTTACATTCTACCCCCCTTAAAACAATTTCGTCCTCGAAATTGGGACAATCCCAAAAGACCCCGAGGCATGAAACGAACACAGGGAGCAAATGTCAGACCAATGCGAAAACGCCACTAAGTCTCAACACGACTTCCTCGTGGCAGCAATCGCACAGCAAAACACGCGCGGCACACGAAGCCGGGAAACCAACGACTCAGACAACGGGCTCCAAACATGGGTGGAGCACCAAGCCGGGAAACCAACAGCTCACTCAAGCCACATGTGGGGAGCCCAGACGGAACGACATCCCCAACGGTGCCGAGCGACGCCAAAACCGACCTGAACAGCGGAAAAACACCAGCCGAAAACCATACGGCTGCAGCCACCAACAGACTCTGCCGTTGGGACCAACCGGTCGGCAACCCACTCTGTCGCCAGCAAAACCCGACAGAGGACGCAGTTGCCGACAGCAACACAAGAAACACCTGAGAACCAACCACAAGTCTCAGGGGAACGGCCTCACGCTACTAGCAGTAGCTAGTACTGGTTACCAGCCCAACCAAGAGGTCACGCGAGAGACAGAACCACAGCGACAACACACTTGCGGAGGACCCGCAACACACGGAACAACGTCCACCGCCACCACTAGGTCTCACTCAGACCTTTCTCGTGGTCCAACAGGGACAACAAACACACGCGAAGAAACCCCAACACGTGAAAACGGTATCCACTGTCACCACTAGGTCTCGCCCAGACCTTCCTCGTGGTCCGACAAGGACACCAGACTCACGCGGAGCCACAACACTGGGAGACCACACGCTCCACAACGGGGCACACCGCGACGGAAACACGGAAGACGTCCGAGGTCAAGCCAAAACTTGGCACCTCACAACGTCGACAAACCACGTGGTTGAGTACTAGCAAGTCAATAGGCCTCACGGTCAATAGACGGACCGACAGGACACTCCGCCAACGGCTTCCAGACTCACCAACACCACGCATAAATGAAAAACCAACGAAGAGTCGGCAATACTCCCGCCATGCACACAGAGCTTAGTGCGGGACTAGCATGCCAACCACCAGAAAGGCACACAACCACATGGAGACCGAAACAACTGCAGAGGTCGAGGATAGCACGTCGACCTCAGAGGGACCCAGACCGAGGCAGGGTACCACAACCGAACACACTCGCTCCCAAAGCAAGAGGGAAAACCAGGACACTGGCCACAATCAGAGCATGGTGTACCACCGATAGGGCTACCTAGACAAGGCAAGGCAGCCACCCCACAGCGGTAACGGTACAACCACAAGGCATAGACCAGCACAAGGCGTCCCAGAGGCGGAAAGCTCAACACCTCTGACACCGAGCAAACTCGAGTGACGACGCACGAATTTCGCGAACAGGCACACGGCACAACACGAGGTGCTATCACAAGCATCGGGAGCCACCCAAGGTACAACACGATGCACCAGGGCTCCCGACGGCACAAACCAGAACGCTCGAGCACGAGCACACGGTGCTACCACAAGCACCAAAAGCTAAACAAAGTGCAACACAGGTGCACCCGCGGCCGAAACAATACCACGGCCAACGGGAAGGACTCTCCGCAAGAGACCTGCCGAAGCCACACACAAAGAACTGCAAACCTAAAAGGGCACAACAGGCCACGTCGGCCCCAGCCCTTGAGACACAAAACACGCAAAGCATCGCGAAAACGGTCAAAGTGTAGCACACGCGACTGCACCACCGGCCCAAGACGACACGGGGCCCACCGAAGGGGACTCTCTACCAGAGACCCACAAAGAAGCACGCGGAGAACCGACAACTTCTTCAAGTGCACGACTACCGCGTCTGCTCCAAGAAGCACACCAAAACACGGAGCACTGACTCTGCCACACAGGGAGCGAAAACCGCAGCAACTCCCTGGTGCGCACGAGCAGGAAGGCACCACCTCTATCACGACCCGATAAAGGGGCCAAACACTAATACGGCGACGCGAACTGCCTCCAGGGCACAAGCCGAGGCACCATCGAGCGCACACCGGAACAATGCTTGCACAAGCAAGCCAACCACAAAAACCCAATGCACAGCGGAACAATACTCACAAAGCAATCCAACATGAACAAACACCACTTGGCACTAAACCGACAGGGACCCAAGGCCCCAACTGTTTAGGCAGGTAGCAAAACCCATCTCGACAACAAACGGCACGAACAGGTCCATCGACCCATGGTGCCGCACGGAAATGACAGCACGAGGGGAGCAAGCAGCTCAACCCAAACCAACTCAAGGGAAGATAACTCCACCGAAAGGTCGCAATGATGCGCACCTCGGCAACATGCCACAGTGGAGAATCATCACCTCGAGTAGCCAACGGAAAACAGAGGAAGGAGACACGCACTGCAACGAGTCTCTTCCACGCGCGAGGGGCAAACCACAACGCAAGACTGGTGCTTCCACAAGAAGCACAGCCAGCCGAGCACCTACGACACTCACCAGACCACCATCTGCGAGAGCACGCCATGCACCAAAAACGAAGCCGACCGCCCGCACCCCGGGGACACACAGAGTCCACCGGAACGGCCGAGAACACTTGGAAAAGACTAACAAGACCAGCTGGCCAACACAGCGGCCAGACGCACGGCCAAGCGCACAACACTTTGACCGACAACGCCCAAGCAAACTGTAACACAGACAGTCCAACCGGCAACAGCGACAGCTCATCTCCACCGAGAGAGCAACGACAACCAAAACCACGCGAAGCAGCCCTGGGGAGAACCTCCACCCAAAAGCGCCAAGAGCCATCCTAGGAGAACCTCACCAGGACGCAGCTCAACCAAATGGCACACTTCAAACCGCAAGGGCAACACAACGGTGGCCCGAAACAAACACAAAGCACTCCTAGGAAGAACTTCCACCAGAAGCGACAAAGGGCGATCTTGGGAAGAACCTTCACCAGGATGCACAACCCAACGACACGGACCATCAGAGAGAACACCACAGCAAGCAGAACTGCAGAAGCAAAACAAGTCGGTCCTAGGAGAACCTCCACCAGAACCACCAAGGCACCGCTCTGGGAACACCCTCCAGAACGCACCAGCCAAACCAACAGAAGCAGCATACCTCAGACTCTGAGGTAGCACAGCAACAGCAGAAACGAGCGTGAAACGGTCCTGAGAGAAACCCTCACCAGGACAACAGCAAACGGTTCTGGGAAACCTCACCAGAACACAGGGCAACCAGCGATGCACCTCAGCCTAGAGGGCAACGCAACAGCAACCAGAAACGCGCACAGCACAACTCTGGGGAAACCTTATTACCACCAGAACCAACAGAGAAGAACTCCAGGAGCACCTCACTAGAGTTCACAACCAGCTAGCGCTAGGCTGACAACAACCACAGACAAGTGTTGCAGTGCTCAACTAGCGGTGCAACACGGCACACAAAGCACCTGCTCAGCTCGGCGTCCCGAGCACAGCGCACAACGGCGCACAGGCACAGGAGGCCAAATACACAACAACGACAACACACACCCCAACAACAAAGGGGCAGCCAACAAGGCAGAGACACCTTCCACCGGTTCCACAGACCACAACTCTACACCGGAGAAGGCCACACAACACGCAGGCTCTCTCAGCCTCAGCGACACGCACACACCCTCAAATGCGCCGAAGACGACCAGGAGCACCGCACCTGGACTTGCCTGCAAGTGTCCTCCATACAAGGAAGACCACTGCCAGCGAGTCTAGTGCCAACCACGCCGCTACGGCACGAACACACCGAGCGACCACGCTCACCATGCACGCGGCAAGCAACAGCTGCAACACACTGCAGCACGCGCACGAATCATGCAGGGAAGCCGCACACCTGCAAAACATTTGAAAGCACAAGCCTAACACTAGTCGGACGGTGTTAGCAGCGCACTAGTACCTTCCTTTGGGACAGTTATAGTTATTAACTCCTTACAAATCTCAGCAGACCTTCGCTCTGATACCAACTGTAACGACCCGACCTCCCGGACCCCCACCAGGGGCCCGAAATTCGCGTCGCCACCCACGGATCCGGAGATCCGGAAGGGTTAGAAGTAAAAGTCTAGTGAGATATGTACTAAATTCCAATAACTATAACAATCTGTACATTATACAAAAGGGTTGTACAACGCGTCCCAAGCAAAAGCACAGGTACAAGAAAAAAGGTGCAGTCCTTAAGTGGCATACCCCGAGGACTTGCAAAACACAGCTCTCAGCTCACTCGGCTACAAGAGCTCTCAACACTCGCTCTCACTGCTGCTGACAACACACGGTGCCACGAACGCCTCCGCAACCCGTCCGACACCGAGCTCCCGCGACGACGAGCCCCTAGCTGAAGGAAGTAGGGGGGGTGAGCCTCGCAAACAAGGCCCAGTAGGGATTACCAGTCCCTCACCGACCAGAGCAGCAGGAACTCCGAAAATAGGAAACTACCCTAGAAAGCTGTAAAGCGAGTAACACCTACAGTAGGGTACTACCAAGCAGCGGAACAGAACAGCGCAACGCCACGACCACCAACGAGGTCGGGCCACACACACGACTCCCGCAGAAACCAAGGGAGTCGGACACACAGCGTAAGCAACGCTCGGCACACCAGCCGAGACTACGCAACAACCAAGTGAGAACGACGTCTCACCACAAGCACGGCCACCTCAGACCTCCACAGAGTCGAGGACCCACACGCAGAACCACTCCGGACCCTGGACACGCCACGAGGTCGGAAGACCACACACGTCGGTGCCACCACGGACTGGCACCTGGGAACGGAACTGCGAAGCCAAGAGGACACCAAATCGAGAACCACGAAAAGCACTGGTCTGCACAAGGCCAGACCAACGACGCCCACGGAAATGAGGCACGGCTAGGCTATGACCACCGTGCAAGCTAGGGCAACAGGTAACACTTAGAAACGTCGTGAGGAAACACCGTCACAACAACAGCAACCAAGCCACCGCCGCTAGCAACTAAGAGGGGGACACGCTGTCCGAGCCCTCTACTCGCTAGCCTGGCTCCTGCCTCCGCCCCCGCGAAGGGCGAGACAGAGCCGCCAAGAACACGCAACACACGCAACACCGCAGCCTGGCCAAGCTGCGGCCTCACGCCTAGCACCACTACGTGGCTCCGGAACCAACGCAGAGAGAGGTAGTGAGACAAGGACTGTCTGGTCTGCGTCAAGAACTCCAACCACCTCGACGTCTCAGACCCAGACAAGAGAGCTCTACAAACGACTCATCGCCGCTGCCCAAACCTCGTTTTCCCCTCAGCTCAGAGTCCGCTCACGTGGGCTGCCAACTCGAGCACACTCGTAGCCTGGAGTACTCCCTCAACAGGCTCCCGAGGATGGGGGTCCCAGGAAACGGAGACAACCTCTAAATGGGACAAGCCCTCAAGTGCAGAGCACCGGGCGAAAAGAGTACTGGCGGGGCAACCACCACAGAAACTACGCTGAACTGCTGGCTCGTAGCACACGATGAGCCCAGCAAGCGAGAGGCACGCACAGACCCTCAAAGGGTCGTCGCCAAGCAAATACGCACGAGCGAGCCAAAACCTCGGAGCACTACCAGAAGTACAGAAAGCCCGTCGCTCTGCTAACAATCGATTGTCCAGACAATCGATTGTTAGACAGACGCGACCTTCCTGGCGCCATTGCCAGGACACGGCCACGAAGGTGTCACCTTCGGTCACTGAACGCAGGGAGGCAACCTGCCGCATTCCCTACCAGAAGGTCCTAAGGGCAAAGCCTGCCCTGGGGCACACGCCGACACACAACCGGACCACGGAAGCACCCGAGGCGCCCTCAGGCACTGTCGCGACCCCCAAGGGCACCACGACAGCCTAACGCGATGGGGCGGCACGTCGTGACAGCAACCCTGTCACGACGGGAAACCAGGTCACGACAGCGATCCTTATCGCGGTCGTCCAGCGCGCCGAGATAAGGTCGCGCCCGACCGGGGTGACGCCTCTGCTGATGTCGCGACGCGTCGCAAGGCCGCGACATCAGCCGGGAGGCAGACTGCGGGATCCTCAATCCCGTGCCGCCCACAAACCATACAACATGCACACACGGGGGAGGGGAGCATGGGGAAAGCTGTAAGACTATCTACAAACCCCGAGGACTCCGATCCACCCGGATTGGGAAGGGCACAAGAAATCCCTACCTTAAACGAAGAACCGAAACCCGTAGGGCCCTTCTCGACGGTTGGCCACCTCCTCCTCGCTCCACGCACGCCGCTCCGCCACTCCACATGAGCCGCCGGCCTCCACCATGCCCCGATCGCCGGAGGAGAGCCTCCCCACCGCCGGAGGAGAGGGAGAGGGGAGGAAGAGGGAAAAAGGGAAAAGGGGTAGCCGGCCTGCGCCTTAAGCGCCTGGCACCCAGAACGCGACGGACCGCCCCGTCGCGTTACGGACCTTAACGCGACGGGTCCGCCGACCGCGACCAGAACGCGGCCCCCACGGGCGCCGTGACAACCCAACGGGTCGTACTGACACACCTGCCACCCTGACAGGCGTTAGACGTCCGGTCAGCGCAACACGACAAAACACTGTCGCGGCCCGTTGACCGATCGCGACCAGAACGCGACGGACAACCAGGGCGCGACAAGAACGCGGCGCACAGACGCACCGCGACAAGGATGACTGTCGCATCGGGCACCCCCGACAAGACACCAACGCATCACCCAGCCTGGGCGCGTCAGTGGCCAGTCATCCCACGACACCGGACAGAAGCCGGGACACCGGGTCTTACAATTTAGACAAGACATTCAACACAAAACCTGAAGAGGATAACTAGTAGGATAACTTTCATGTTATGAGATTACTCTAATTCGGTCTTGAATCACCTGAAACATACGAAGAACAGGAAAAGCCCTAACAGTGCACGACTTTGAGAAAACACTTATAATTCAAAATCTACTTAATGAAATTCGATGAAACCAGAGGGCAATGAAAGTTAACTTGATGCTCTACACATTTGGTATAGGAGATGTTAAGATTTGGCCCGAGAAAACCTACCTCTTGGGTTGATGAAGTCTCGTTCTTCAGAAAACCCGTGTTCAGACCACTGTTTGAAGAACGCTTAATACTCCGTGTATACTACATGGAATTTGGGCATTCCACTTGGGTTAGGAAGTAGACTCGACCCTCTTTCCAGGGGTATAATCCTTGCACGATGGGATTTAGGTTTGGCCTACCTTTGATCGGCTTCAAGAGGGTGGGTTGTAAAGGTCGTAGCAGATGAACGGGGGAAGAAGATGAGCTTGGTATGCTTGATCTCCTACTCTCCAGCCACCAAGAGCTCCTCCACACGACCACAGCAAGTTCTAAATTCGTCCCTAGGGTTTGGGTGAAGAGTATTTAAGTAACCATGGTG
Organism: Colocasia esculenta; assembly: GCA_014218235.1. Classification (NCBI taxonomy): domain Eukaryota; kingdom Viridiplantae; phylum Streptophyta; class Magnoliopsida; order Alismatales; family Araceae; genus Colocasia; species Colocasia esculenta. The sequence continues at coordinate 20,817,363 of CM024761.1, read as the reverse complement.
TTTAGGAGTCCTATTGTAACTAGGAAAGAAGGGTTGCGGGATTGGCATGTTGGTTTCCTATTTTGATGATTTCTTTCTCCATTAGAGAGTCTTGGCCATCAAGCAACTTCCATGGATGGGTAGACACGAATTTGGGTTGCTAAAGTGCATGATTGCATCCCAATTAAACCATAATTACCCCTTTTTAATTTCAGCTTATTTATGGTTACGAATTTCCATGCATTTTCTAGTTTTATTTGATTTTTGGGTCATATGTGATCCATTGGCCCAATTATGATATTGGGTCATTAATATATAATGTTGGAAGTCTCTCCAACACCTTTATTTAATTTTTTGTTGCGTCGCGTTTCCGCGTTAACGGTTTTCTGACTTGTTTCCTAATTTGGATAATTGGTCACCATGAGATGCTCACTTGGTTATTCGGATTTTTCATCGCACAAATTCCTTCGTGGAACCCTTAAGGATAATGTGTGGGGTTGATTTCCCATTTTTACGAATTTTTCCTATGTTATTTAGCACATATAATAATGATACGTATGTGTTAAACACCTTGATATTATGGAAATTATTTATTTCTATTTATTCGAATTTTTATATAGTTAAAATTTTCAGGGTGCTACACCCTCCCCCACTTAAGAGAATTTGGTCCCTAAATTCATGTATAGGAAATTATTATGCAAGTGTGGTGTACTTACTTGTGAATAGCTCCGGGTACCTTTTGCGCATTGCTTCCTCGGTTTCCCACGTCTCGTCCTCATCCCTGCGTTGATTCCATCTAATCCTTACTAGTGGAATAACCTTGTTCCTTAGTTGGCGCAGTTCCCGGTCCATGATCTTAATTGGCTTTTCTTGATATGTTCCGTCCTTGTTGAATTCCAGAAGCTCATATTCTATGACGTGCCATGGATCTCGTACATATTTTTTCAACATGGATATGTGGAACACATTGTGTATTCCATCCATTTGTGGTGGTAAAGCGAGACGATATGCCACCTCGCCGACTCTCTCGAGGATTTCGAAAGGCCCGACAAACCTTGGTGACAACTTGCCTTTAATGCCAAATTGTCGAATCCCACGGCCTGGAGACACTTTCAAGAATACATGTTCACCCACCTGAAATTCCAGGTCTCTTCTTCTATTATCTGCATATGCCTTTTGTCTTTGTTGCGCCACTGCCATTCTTTCTTAATAAGCTTTACCTTCTCGGTTGTTTCCCTTATCATCTCTGGTCCTAACATTTGTTTTTCGCCAACTTCATACCAACATATTGGAGATCGGCAACTTCTGCCATAAAGTGCTTCAAATGGTGCCATCTGAATGCTAGCTTGATAGCTATTATTGTAGGCGAACTCCACAAGAGGTAAGTGTTCATGCCAGCTACCTCCAAAATCTAGGACACATGCTCTAAGCATATCTTCAATCACCTGGTTGGTTCTCTCCGTCTGACCATCTGTCTGCGGATGGAAAGCCGTGCTAAAGTTTAGTTTAGATCCCAAGGAGTAATGCAGTCCTTTCCAAAAGTGGGATGTAAACCTAGGGTCTCTATCAGACACAATAGACACCGGTACTCCATGTAATCGGACTATTTCCTTCACATACAATGCAGCCAGAACATCTACTGACCACTTATTCTTCACTGGCAAGAAGTGAGCCGACTTAGTTAAGCGGTCGACAATAACCCAGATACCATCGAACCCACCTCTAGATTTGGGTAGTCCGAAAATGAAGTCCATCCCTATACCTTCCCATTTCCATGCCGGGATTTCTAGGGGTTTGAGTTTACCTGCGGGTCGCAAGTGTTCCGCCTTGACCCTTTGGCATGTTGAGCATCGGGCGACATATTCTGCCACCTCTCTCTTCATATTAGGCCACCAAAAGCTTCTTTTCAAATCTTGGTACATTTTGGTAGTTCTAGGATGAATAGTATATCTGGTCTTGTGAGCCTCATCCATAATCATTTTCTTTGTCTCCGCATGGTCGGGTACACAGACTCGATCCCGGAACAATAACCTTCCATCTTTAGTTAATGAGAAATCTGGCCTCTGGTCCAGATTAGCCTTAATCTCCACAAGTACAGGGTCATTGTCTTGGAGTGTTGTGATGTCCTCCAATAGTGTGGGTTGTGCTCTAACACTAGCAACAAAGCATCCCTTCTCTTTGATGTCAGCATCAATATTTAACTTGGCGAAATCTTCTAATAACTTCCATTCATCTACCATTAAACTTGACCATGTGATCATTGGCTTTCTACTTAGAGCATCTGCCACAGCATTTGCTTTTCCTGGATGATATTGGATCGTAAAGTCGAAGTCTTTGAGATACTCCAACCACCTCCGTTGTCTCATATTTATGTCCTGCTGAGAAAACATATACTTTAAGCTTTTATGGTCAGAAAACACAATGAATTTCTCACCATATAGATAATGACGCCATATCTTCAAGGCGAAGACTACAGCAGCTAGCTCCAGATCATGTATAGGATAATTGTCCTCGTGCTTCTTCAATTGTCTGGATGCGTAGCATATAACTTTCCCATTTTGCATCAGCACACAGCCAAGGCCGATCCCAGATGCATCGGTGTATACTTCAAAACTACTCCCAGCAACTGGCAGGGTCAGTACGGGTGCTGAGGTAAGGTATTCTTTCAATGCCCTGAAACTTTCTTCACATTCATTAGTCCATGCAAATGGATTCTCCTTCCTGGTAAGTCTGGTCAATGGTACAGCTATCTTTGAGAAGTTCTTAATGAAGCGACGATAATAACCGGCTAAACCCAGAAAGCTTCTAATCTCCGGCACAGTTGTCGGCCTTGACCAGTTCTTTACCGCCTCCACCTTAGATGGATCTACAGAGATTCCCTCCTTGGATATGATGTGGCCAAGGAAAGACACTTCTTCCATCCAGAATTCACACTTACTAAGTTTGGCATAGAGTTGATTGTCTCTGAGCACTTGCAGAGCCACCTTCAAGTGTTCTTCGTGTTCTTCTTTGGATTTGGAGTAAATAAGGATGTCATCAATGAACACTACTATAAACTGGTCCAAGTATGGCCTATAAACATTATTCATAAGTTGCATTAAAGCCGCTGGAGCATTTGTTAAACCGAACGGCATAACTACGAACTCATAGTGACCATATCTACTTCGGAATGCAGACTTGTAAATATCCTCCTCCTTTATTCTTAGTTGATGGTAGCCTGATCTAAGATCTATCTTGGAGAAGTATTGTGCACCGGAGATCTGGTCAAACAGCTCGTCGATGCGGGGCAGTGGATACTTATTCTTTATTGTCAACTGGTTTAACTGACGGTAATCAATGCATAGCCTCATTGTCCCGTCCTTCTTTCTGACAAATAGCACTGGCGCTCCCCACGGAGATGTGCTAGGCCTGATAAAACCCTGATCTAGCAATTCTTGGATCTGCCTCTTCAACTCCTGCAATTCCACAGGGGACATGCGGTACGGAGCCTTTGAAACAGGGGCTGCCCCAGGGAGTAATTCAATGGTGAAGTTTACCTCCCGCTCCGGTGGTATACCAGGTAATTCCTCTGGAAATACATCAGGGTAGTCCCTGGCTATTGGAATGTCTTCTAGGGATGGTTTCTTCTTTTCAGTTGCCAAGACGGAAACTAGGAAAGCATCACAACCCTGGTTGATCAGCTTAGAAGCCTTTAGGGAGGATGTCAAGACAGGGTGTTTGTGATATCGGGTGCCAAGTAGTGATAGAGTTGGGAGGTTTGGTCTTTTAAAAGTGACCCTCCTATGGCGACAGTTTACATCGACATCATATTCAATTAGCCAATCGACACCCAGAATGGCATCATAACCCTTCATGTCTAAACAGATAAGGTTGGCAGGGAGATTGTGTCCTCCTATTATAGTTTCACATTTTGGCAAGTAGTGGGTGAGTTCAGATTCTGAGCCTAGTGGAGAGGCTACTGTGATCTTGGATTTCAAGGGTACAGGTTTGACAGGTAGAGTTGCAGCAAATGTGGTGGAAATAAAAGAATATGCAGCTCCAGTATCAATAAGTACAAAAGCAGGTTGAGAGTGTATGGAAATGGTACCTTTTACCATACCCCCTTCCTCGGGTAGGTCAGCTTCTATGACAGCATTAAGGCGTCCCTGACGCCGTGGTACATTCTGAACTCTACCTGGCTGGTCCTTCAGCATAGGGCTGTAAACGGAGCGGATACGGAGCGGATATGGGTTTTCCGTGTCCGCTCCGAATTCATAATCGGATAATCCGTATCCGCTCCGAATAGAATTCGAATACGAAGCGGATATTTTAGATGGATAATGATCGGATTCGGAGCGGATCCGGATATTATCCGGTTCGAAAATTTGAGACTAGTGAGGACTGGGGGTCCGGGGAGGGATGCTGTCTGTGGGGGGGGAGATGGGGGGTTCGTCGGACTGCCGGAGGGGGGAAGAGAGAGAGAGAGAGAGAGAGAGAGAGAGAGAGAGAGAGAGAGGAGGGTGCCGCCGAAAGGGGGAAATAGAGAGGTACAGAGGGAGGCGTGAGGGGGAGGGAGGGAAGCCCAGGTGGGGGAGGGGTGTTGCAGGAGAGGGGATAGAGAGAGAAAGCGGGCGAGGTAGCCGCGGCGGCACCAAGCCATCTTCTTCAGATGCGGCAGAAGATGGTCGCCACAGATGGCCGTCGGCACCGTCGTCTTCCTCCAGTCCCCCCGCTCGCCACTCACCGCAGATGGCCGCCGCCGCCACTGCCTGCCTGGGCCACCTCCCTCCGCTTGGTCGCCCCTCCTGCTGCCCTGCACACTCGGTCGGTCGGAATCGCAGAGCCAGATCGCCTGGCACCGGCGATCAGGGGGATGTGGCCGCAGCGGCGAGGGCCCAGCTGCCGAGGGGGGTCACGACTCACGATTCACGGACTGGTGGTAGTGGGACAGGTGAGTGAGATAGTTAGGGTTTTTTGATATATTTATATATAATATATAGATCTTTAGATCTAAGATCTAACGGTCATGATTTATTGATTTCGGAGCGGATCTTAAACGGAGCGGATCACCCAATTCCGTGTCCGCTCCGTTTATTATCCGGATATTATCCGTATCCGAAATCCGATCCGACGGATATATGTTAAACGGATAATATCCGCTTAACCGGATACGAATACGAATCGAATCCGGATAATATCCGGATCCGTTTACAGCCCTACTTCAGCATAGGACAATCAGGAATACGGTGGTCACGACCACCACATCTCAAGCATGCCCCGAGCTTCTTCCAGCATTCTTCAGCTCGGTGTCCTGGTTTACCACAGAATTTACAGTTTTCACCCAACTGCCTACCTTCCACTTTGACTCTCTTGTCTCCCGCAGCATCTCTTCCGGCATTCGGCCTCTTGTTGTTGTTGTTGACGTTGTTATGAAAGGTTGGAGCAATATTAGGTGCTCCCTTCTTGACAAAGATCGGCTTGGAGTTGTCCTTGCCTCTCATGCCCTCTACTTTGGCCATGGTGTCTTCTACCAGCTGAGCTCTTTGGACCATCTCAGTGTAAGTTTGAATATTGTGTGGTCCGAGCCTTTCAATGAACATGGGCCTGAGCCCATCCATGAAACGGTTAGCCTTCAGCCTTTCAGTTCTCACCAGGTGTGGGGCATACACAGCAAGACGCGCGAACTGAGCCTCATACTCAGCCACGGACATCCCTTTCTGTTTAAGTGTGGAAAACTCCGCTGCCTTCTTCTCCTTGACTCTCTCAGAGAAATACTTTCCCCGGAATATCTCCAGGAATCCGGCCCACTCTAGTTCAGCTATATTAGGCAGGTGGGCCGATGTGGCCTTCCACCACGCTCGGGCATCCTTGGTAAATTGAAAAGTGGCCAGTACCACCTTCTCCCTATTAGTGCATTGCATTACTTGGAAGATCCTTTCTATTTCTTCCTGCAAGTTTTCTGCCTCATCTGGGTCAGGGGATCCAGAGAAACGAGGACGGTTTAAACTCCTAAAATTGTGGTGCAGATCACCGGCTCCATTCCTTGCAGCTCCAGCTTGATTTCCAACCTGAACTACATTTTGTAGTGCCTAGGTCAATCCAGCCACGGTTTCTTGCATAGCTTGCCATTGATTACGAGCCATTGCAGTTGAGTGTAAGTGTTATGAAGGTTCCTGAGAAAAGGATGGAAACTAATTAATGTCTCTAGATACATTATAAGAGTCAATGGGTAGCAGTGTCTAATTCTTTCTATCACATTCCCAGTCTCTACCCATTCTCACCAGGTACTATATTTAATTTCCATGACCTAGGTTCCATAGGTATCTCATATTCCTGAGACATATCCTATTTGGTATTCCTAGGATCTAATTCCACTTGTGATGACACAATCAGTAAACTGGCCCAACAACCGTGCTAGTTGGTAGACTTCCCAGGAAGGTCACCCATCCTGGGACTACTCCCAACTGAGCATGCTTAACTTCAGAGTTTTTTTCAATCTCGAGCTCTGAAAATGACTAGTCCGAGTTGTTGGTAGTTTGCTGATTTAGTCCATTTAACATATTCTTATATGGGGTGTTACATATATGGATTTTTAAAGAGTCATGTATCAACCCTTGGAGGATTGGACCGAAATCCCAAAGTGAACCAGTTCACTTTTTGGGCTCGGCCAGCACCTCTGAGAACGCGACGACCCGATTGGTCGCGTTCTCAAGTGCGTCGCAACACAGGCGCACGTCGCGTTATTGACGCGACGGCCTACTACGTTGCGTCCTTCATACTTGTTCTGGTTGACCTGAACGCGACAGACTCTGATGTCGCGTTCATGACCCGATCGCCCTAATCGCGACCGGTCACTCCGTCACATTTCAGTGCATCAATCAATTGTCCTGGATCAGTTTCCTTTAACACGATAGCCCTTCCTATCGAGATTTGAATGCGACAGGGATCCCCGTCGTGTTTCACTAGGTAAACCAAAAACCCTAGTTTCCATGCAAATCATATTAATCATGCTCTATAATCATTATTTAGCCTCTGCAATGTACTGATATGAACAGTAACGACATGTTAATATTATTTGGTTAATAGTCATGTGAATTATTTAATTAAAAGACGTGTGCACAACTCTCTCTTGTCAGTTTGATTCTCTTACACATGCACACACTAAACATGAATTTTTGTCATGAGACCTTACTGAAATTACTCAATAATGTATCTAATAATTAAGTGTAATTACTCATTTAATTTTCCTATTTTATTAAATAGACTTGTTTTGATTTATTCATGTGATTTAAAATCATTATCGTGTCCCTCTACCTTCGAGCACTCAAGGCAAGATGGACAACCGTTTCTATACACACTTTATCTTGACTTGGACGACCTCTTCGTTGGGAATACTCCTGACAGGACCATGAACTCTTTGTCGAGGCCTCCGCAAGACACCTTGGCTTTGGCGGACGTCCATTACCGACGAGCAAGTTGTACCATCAATACCTATTTTACCTCTAGGGATCAGCATGATCCAACGGCCTTAGTTGTTCTCTCTTACCTTGAGATCACGATGGACCTCTGGCATGTGTTCGAAGCACGGCTAGTGGGCAGTCAGGGACTTCCACCAGACTGCCAGCACACGATAGTGTGTGTTGTGCAACTGTTACTATCGTCTATTTAACGTCGATTTACGAATGTGACCTCCATTCTCATCTACTCTCTTTACACTCTCACCTATTCACGTTCTCTCTATACTCTCATATATTCTTCAATTACTCTTATCTATTCTTGGTACTCTATTTAGCCATCTGTTGATTGTATAAGATAAAAACATGATCAATGTTAGGCAACATTATAAAGGGCCTAATTTGGTCCTGGGAGGTGTGCCTGAAAGTGCTAGTGCCCATGGGAGTTAAATGATCAGGGTGTTCGGCATTACATCCAAGTACTATACTATCAAGATTAATCTATGACAATCAAAGTACTATGTTCTCGCGGTTGAAAGAATATCAACCAACGTGCTATCGTGACTAGTGCACTCTTGTGCAACTCTACATGCTATCTCATTATATGGCCAATCCTTTATCGTGCTAGTTGTGCTATTTTCTTGTGAAAAATGCTATCATTCTCTTGTTATCATGTGACATTACTCTCTTATACTTGATCGTTCTCTCTAGTTACCTTACCTTACAAGACATTAATCACTTAAAGTATGCATGTTTATACAAGATATTAAGTCCTACTGGGCGATTATCACTCATCCTGCTTTATTATTTTCATGTGTTTCAGGTGAGTCTGATGGGGACTACCACACGCACGAAGAAGTGGAAGAGCAAGAGTGACCATTCGTTTCGTCAACCAACGCTTTTAGTAGCTAGTTAGATAGTTTAGTTGTTTTGTTTTAAATAAAGTACTCTGGGCCCATAGTTTTGACTCTGAATTAGTGAATGTAATAGAATTAGTGGAATTATCAATAAAGGTGGTTCATTTGGCATTATTCCAATTTGTGCAATGGTTTGATATCTACTTCTCACTCTATACTATTTATTTAACTGTTTATCGCTCCGATAATTCCGTGTCGGGGCATTATATATATACAATTGTTGAATGACTCTGCCAAATTAGAGTATAACTCACCAAACCTGTGAGACAGTCGAAAGGAAATTAGTGTAAGACTTGTAAGACATCTTCACTATTTACTATAACCACATTTAACACGTACTGTAACATCATATACCTCTAACTGTAAGATAATGCATGATATTATATGATGGATTTATAAATATCCTCCCAGCGATCATTTCTGAGGAGCAAGGTGCATTTGTTAAAGGTAGGTTTATTCTGGATAATGTATCCCTGGCTAGACAAATTGTCAAGGATATTGGATGTAAGATCAGAGGCAACAATGTTATAAGATTGTTTCCAGGATATTATGTGATAGACTTATAAATATCCTCCCAGCGATCATTTTTGAGGAGCAAGGTGCATTTGTTAAAGGTAGGTTTATTCTGGATAATGTATCCCTGGCTAGACAAATTGTCAAGGATATTGGACGTAAGACCAGAGGCAACAATGTTATATTTAAGTTGGATATCAAGAAAGCATATGACAGTGTGGAATGGGACTTTCTATTTGCAGTCCTTAAGAAGTTTGGCTTCTCTTCCAGATTTATTTCGTACATTGGCATGATGATATCTAATTGTTGGTTCTCGGTTCTCTTTAATGTCTCTCCGGTTGGTTATTTTAAATCCACTAGGGGCTTAAGACAAGGTGATCCCATTGCTCTTGCCTTGTTCATCATCATGGAAGAAGCTCTCAGCAGAGGTCTCTAGCACATGGTTTCAACTGGTTATCTTCTCCCTTATGCTGGTCCTAGGGGTTGTCCTCCCTCATCACACCTTTTGTATGCTGATGATACCCTTATTTTCTTGAATGAGGGTATTAATAATGTTAGAAGGTTGATGTTGTTTTTAAAGAAGTATGCCCAATCCTCTGGTCAACATATTAATCCTAGCAAGAGTTGTTTTAAGATAGCTGATAAGACTCTGGCCCATGTTATTAATAGAATCAAGGAGGTCACTGGTTATATGAGGCAACGTGGCCCTCTCATTTATTTGGGTGTCTCGTTGAAATCTGGGAGGGTGCTCACTGTGGATTATAAACCCCTTATAGATAAAGTGAATGGCAAACTTCATAGCTAGAAATCTAAGTTGCTCTCTCAAGCAGGCCGGGTCATGCTGATCAACTCAGTCATTTCTTCCCTTCCAGTCTATCTTACTGCGGCTTCCTCTATTCTGAAATCCATCATTTCCTACATTGATAAAGTTTCTGCAGCGTTCTTCTGGAATGGCACAGATGGTGCCCGCCGTCGTCATTGGGTGGCCTGGTCTTCTATTCAACGTCCTAAACATGAAGGCGGTCTGGGTGTTCGCAGCCTGTGGCATGTTCAGATTTCTTTAGCTGTCAAGCAATTATGGAATATCCGGCATGGTTCTTCCTTATGGGCCTCTTATGCTAGAAGGCGCTACCCACTGGGTAGAATGACTAACCTTCTTGGGTTGCCTAGGACTGTTTGTATGGAAGCTGAGAGGATCCTCAAAGAAAACACTAGATGGATCCATGGCAATGGCAACAACATTGATATTTTGCATGACACATGGATTGGTGAAAACCCCCTCAGTAGTATTATCCAGGGTACCTATGAGGGTGGTGGTGCCTCCCTGCATGAGGTGATTTCTGATGTTTCTCATCCCATTAGATCCATCATTCCCCGATCCTTGCTGCAAGGCTTGGTGTTATCCGATGTTGAAGATAAGTGTGTCTGGGCGGCATCTCATAGTGGCTCTTTCTCTACTCAATCTGCTTATAACTTGGTCAGACTGGATGGGGTTCAGAGACCGGCTCTCCCAAAGATTTGGCACAACTCTTTCTATCGTAGAGCGTCATTATTCTCTTGGAAAATTCTAAACAGGGATGTCCTGTGAATGGTATAATTTCGGAGACTGGTATTCCTATGGTTTCTCTCATCTGGAAGATTTGAACCACCTGTTTTGTCACGCCCCTCCAATTTAGCAGCGGAATAAATCGGGGAAAACGTGAGCCAAGTGTATGGTAACGAAAATTGCGCATACAGACGCAAACATCAGAGCATCTAATGAACAATAATTTAAATAAACTCTTCATTTAATTGATAATCACCTAAACTATTACAACCACTAATTTTGAGCCAACGCATAGGGCTCAGTGACACCATTACATTAGAAAAGAAATCTAAAGCAATAACTATTAGACTCTATGGTACTAGGGTAACTTCATCAACTAACTCCAGGTCGCTCATCACTCCGGTCCTGTCCCATTGGTGTGTGTAATGTCATTGTCTGACTTACTTGAGACACAATTAACAAATAACGAAGGGTGAGCGATAACGCTCAGTAGGACTTAAATCTCGTGAATCAAGCAAGTTTTAAATAATTAATGCTTTAAAGAATAGAGTAACTAATGATAGAGAGAGTCATGTAAAGTCGAGAAAGTAATAGCACAGGTAACATGGTTCAAATAGCACGTGAATCAAGTATAGCACAATGATTATGATTAAGTCACGATAGAAACGATGACTCAAGATAGCAAGTAGCTTGTAGAGCAAGGAGAGAGAAAGTAGTTGAACAATAGCAGTGCAATAGGAGAGTACGACAGTAGTCGCTCAATAACATGACAGTAGCCGTTCGGTAACAGTCAGTGGTAGTACAGTAATAGTACAGAACGTCTGGACTAACAGACTAACAGTAACAATATAACAGTCAGATGTCTAGCTAATTCAGAACAGTCAGTCAGAACCGGTGCAAATGCAGACACCGTCATTAGCCCCTGCAGGTATTTTCGGGTGGCTCTCTGCCCCCTGGACTAGATTGGAGCCCCTCGGACACTCTCCGTGCCCTCAGCAGTATGCATTCACGTCCAGTAGAGTCACAAGACCCGTTATAGCGCTAGACAGTTAAGAACAGTACAAAACAGTAGGAGCCACAACAGCTCAAAGGGTGCCAAAAGAGTACTATCCAGAGTTCAAGAGTGTCATGTCAGGATGCCCGAGAACATAAGTACGATTATGTCACGGGACAATGTTCACTAGTAGTTCGAGACTATCATATCAAGGGTGAGTTCAAGAGCTTATAACACGAACAAGGTTGTCAAGAGATTAATGACTATCAAGTCAATAACGATGGTTCAGAGTGTCATAGTGTCATGTTCATAATGATTTCAAGCATAACAAGTCAGGTGAATGGGATTTTACGAGAACAATGATCAAGAGAAATTTCGGCAGCATAACGGTGCTTTTGCATTATTTCTATTAATAACTTGTTTTCATGTGTCATTGTCGATAGCTTCAAGAAATTCAAGATGAGCGAGAGAGAGATGCACACTAACAATAAGAATTTTCGTGGTACAACCTGCTCGTCGGCCATGTGGGAATCCATGGACAGAGGAGTCTTACGGAGGCCTTGAACAAGGATTCACTAGTCCGGCAGGAGGAGTATCCGACGGAGAGTTCGTCCAAGTCAAGAAAGTCTGTATATAGAAACAAGTGTCCGACGTTCTAGATGAATTCTAGAACAGTGGAGCGTCGGTAACGGTATTCCCAAAACATCGCGAGAAAATAAAGACAAGTCCATTTAAAATAGATATATAATTGAAATGAATTACCAGAGGTATTATGAGATGTTTTCATGCCAAGTTATGCTATATTGGATGGTTCAAGTGTGTGCAAGTGTAAAAGAAATCATAGATAGAAAGAGGTCATGTGCTTGTATTTTAAATCATTCAATATTCATTTTATAACAGGTGTATTTACTGCATGTATGACTGTTAACAAGGGATATAAACACTATAGAAAGTTAGTGCATAACAAAGCATGGGTTTTCATGTAAAAACCCCAGATCGCGTCGTACCCCTGTAAGGGTCGTGACAGGGTCTGATCAGAATGCGACAAGGTAATGTAAGGAACGCGATGGGTCGGTCAGAGCAGGCTGCTAGAACGCGACGCCAAAGCCTGTCGCGTTCAGAACACAACGGGTGGCTCTGTGGCGATCAGCCCTGAGAACGCGGCCTATCGGGCTGTCGCGTTCTGTCCTGTGCCTGAGTCCGAGCGGGAAAAGGACAGCACCTTGGATTGCGGTCCAGGTTGCCCTTGTTTGACACAGGTTCGTTCAGAAATTAAGAACTAAATGTACAGTGGATGAAAAATTACAGAATCACTTACAAATTGATCTAGACATGCGAGGAAACTTACATTAAATAGGAATTCGAAACAACTATGGTCTTGACAAGTTTTGAACATGAATAAGCACGAAGAACTCAGATCACGGCACAATGAAGATAAAAGATTTAATTTGCACAACATGATGGATGAAAATTAGGGCTTTCAGGGGCAAACGATTCCTGACATCAATCAGTATCTCCAGTAAGATTTTCATAGCATGGAGTCAAGTGTACATGGAGATATAGATTACACATGATGGTTCGGGGTCATGGTGATTACAAGACTTCAAAAATATAGAACAAAAGATGGGGTTGTCGAAAAATCATGAGACAAGAGGGCTTTTGTTCATGAGGTTTGGAACAATCTACAGACGAAATTAATTATATTTTGCTCTTGAGAATGCCTACCTTTGACTCGTTTGATCTTCTAGGGTTAGAACTTGAAGAACACGAGTTGAAGCTTGGTCAAGCCTTCTTCCCACGAATTCCTCTGCTCCTTGGCCTCCTCTCCTTGTCCAGCAAGCCCCAGCAACGTGATAGGCTGACCATGGAGAGTTTAGATAGTATTTATGCTCTTAGGGTTTCCATTTCCTATTACAACTCTTATTCCTCTTTAATTACGAGATTTACTATTTCCTTTCAACCTTCCAAACTTTCCAACTCCTAATTGGGTTAGGTTGGGAGGTTGGGATGCAAATTCGTGGCCAACCTATTAGGGTAGGGTTAGGAGTCCAATTCCAACTCAACTTACTTATTTTAATGTTTTAATACCTCTTTTATATTTATATAATATTTAAGTTACGAATTTATGGTATTTTCCTATTATTCTTCTTTTAAAAATTCCTATTTTGACCCAATAACTTTTATGTGATCTATTTAATAAAGTCCATCACTTCTTTTCGTTGAATGGATTTAATTTATGAGAATTTCCCCTTTTAATTAAGGAATAATAGAGTTACGGATTTTATTATATTTTTCTTACTTGAATTTATTCAGGGGCTATGAGGGGTCCATTGGTCCAAGTTCTTATGATGGACTATCAATACATATCGTTGGGAGTCTACCCATAATTTTTATTTTAATATTTAATCCACTTTGGCTCATATAATAATGGGTTTTCCGACTTATTCCTTAATTACAATAATAAGTCATATAAATTCTAAAATTCGGTCCAAATGATTTTTTCTATGCCCAAATTTCTTAATGGGTCATTAGAAAATATTTTTTAAAGTATAACTACTATTTTTATGAAATTTTTTATATGGGTTTATACGTATGCAATAGTGATGCATACCTTTTTAACTAGTTTTGAATTTATTAATTGATAAAATTTCAATTTATCTATATTTCCATATTAATAAATTTTCTGGGGTACTACATCCTCCCCCACTTAAAAAGAATTTGATTCCCAAATTCATATGATATAATACGACTACCAATTTATTCTGAATATTTCATTCCATCATCTCCCCCACTTAGGACTTTGCTATCGCGAAAATAATATGAAATTAAACTAAGGGTTTAGTGATGATACCTTGTCCACCTTCATTGGCATGATTTATATCCACAAGGGCTTGTAATTGTCCTTGGCGTGGAGTTTGGTTCTTCTTTATTGGACAATCGATGACTCGATGTTGTTGACTTCCACATCGCAAGCATCTGACCAATCTCCTCCAACAGTTATCAACCTGATGCCCTGACTTTTCACAAAATTCACAGACTTCCTTCCACTCCACTTCCCCTTTCATTCTCTTACTATCTACTGTATTTCTTCCTTCATTACCATTGGAATGAGTAGCATGTTCCCTTTTCAACGCCTTCTTCTTGTGGATCTTTTCAAGAAGTTCCATGGTGTCCTCTACTAATTGAGCTCTCAATACCATGACTAAATATACTACAATGTCTAGTGGAGCCAACTTTTTCTAGTCCACAGGTCTCAACCCTTCTAAGAACCTCTTTGCCATCATCTTTTCCATACTCACCAAATGTGGTGCATACTGTGCTAGTCTTTCAAATTGTGCTTCATATTCTGCTACAGACATCATTCGTTGTTTTAAATCTATGAATTCATTTGCCTTCTTCTCACAAATCCTCTCAGAAAAATATTTGGTGTTGAAGAGTTCTAAAAATTTGTCCCACTCTATGTCGATGTTGGATAATTGTCGACTGACAGCTTCCCACAAAGTTCTAGTATCGCGGTCCAACTGGAAGGTTGCCAGAAGGACTTTCTCCTACTCTAAACATTGCATAACTCTAAAGATTCGTTCCATCACCTTCACCCAATTTTCAGCTTCATTGGGATGCGGAGTTCCATTAAACCTAGGGGGATTTATTCGTTGAAAGTTCTCATATAAGTCTCCTGCCCCATTTCTTGCTTCTACTTGAATCACGTTGTTAAGGGCTTGAGTTAACCCATGTACGATCCTTTGCAATCCCCGCATTTGTGCACGCTCGCCAGCCATCTCCTCTAATCTCCTGTGAGCAATAACAATTAATTTATTTCCTTTTAAACTTAGGGTGCTTATACATATAGTTAAGCTCCTAGCATAACCCCAAGCTTTTCCCAATCTCGCCAGGTGCCTAGCTGAATGGTGAACACAACCTTATGGATCCTAGATCCTTACGATCAAGATTCCTATATCTTATGTTTATAACTTAACCTCAAATATAACCTAGGACTTAGGGAAATCCTAGGATCTGATACCAACTGTCACGCCCCTCCAATTTAGCAGCGGAATAAATCGGGGGAAATGTGAGCCAAGTGTATGGTAACGGAAATTGTGCATACAGACGCAAACATCAGAGCATCTAATGAACAATAATTTAAATAAACTCTTCATTTAATTGATAATCACCTAAACTATTACAACCACTAATTCTGAGCCAACGCATAGGGCTCAGTGACACCATTACATTGGAAAAGAAATCTAAAGCAATAACTATTAGACTCCATGGTACTAGGGTAACTTCATCAACTAACTCCAGGTCGCTCATCACTCCGGTCTTGTCCCATTGGTGTGTGTAATGTCATTGTCCGACTTACCTGAGACATAATTAACAAATAACGAAGGATGAGCGATAACGCTTAGTATGACTTAAATCTCGTGAATCAAGCACGCTTTAAATAATTAATGCTTTAAAGAACATAGTAACTAATGATAGAGAGAGTCATGTAAAGTCGAGAAAGTAATAGCACATGTAGCATGGTTCAAATAGCACGTGAATCAAGTATAGCACAATGATTATGATTAAGTCATGATAGAAACGATAACTCAATATAGCAAGTAACATGTAGAGCGAGGAGAGAGAAAGTAGTTGAACGCGATGGGTCGGTCAGAGCAGGCTACCAGAACGCGACTCCAGAGCATGTCGCGATCAGCCCTGAGAACGCGGCCTATCAGGCCGTCGCGTTCTCAGGTCCTGCGCCTGAGTTCGAGCGGGAAAAGGACAGCACCTTGGATTGCGGTCTAGGTTGCCCTTGTTTGACACATGTTCATTTAGAAATTAAGAACTAAATGTACAGTGGATGAAAAGTTGCGGAATCACTTGCAAATTGATCTAGACATGCGAGAGAACTTACAGTAAATAGGAATTCGAAACAACTATGGTCTTGATAGGTTTTGAACATGAATAAGCACGAAGAACTCAGATCACGGTACAGTGAAGATAAAAGATTTAATTCGCACAGCATGATGGATGAAAATTAGGTCTTTCAGGGGCAAAAGATTTCTGACATCAATCAGTATCTCCAGTAAGATTTTTGTAGCATGGAGTCAAGTGTACATGGAGATATAGATTACACATGATGGTTCGGGGTCATGGTGATTACAGGACTTCAAAAATATAGAACAAAAGATGGGGTTGTCGAAAAATCATGAGACAAGAGGGCTTTTGTTCATGAGGTTTGGAACAATCTACAGACGGAATTAATTATGTTTTGCTCTTGAGAATGCCTACCTTTGACTCGTTTGATCTTCTAGGGTTAGAACATGAAGAACACGGGTTGAAGCTTGGTTAAACCTTCTCCCCACGAATTCCTCTACTCCTTGGCCTCCTCTCCTTGTCCAGCAAGCCCCAGCAACGTGATAGGGCTGACCATGGAGAGTTTAGAGAGTATTCATGCTCTTAGGGTTTCAATTTCCTATTACAACTCCTATTCCTCTTTAATTACGAGATTTACTATTTCCTTTCAACCTTCCAAGCTTTCCAACTCCTAATTGGGTTAGGTTGGGATGCAAATTTGTGGCCAACCTATTAGGGTAGGGTTAGGAGTCCAATTCCAACTCAACTTACTTATTTTAATGCTTTAATACATCTTTTCTATTTAGGTAATATTTAAGTTATGAATTTAAGATATTTTTCTATTATTCTTCTTTTAAAAATCTTTATTTTGGCTCAATAACTTTTATGTGATCTATTTAATAAAGCCTATCACTTCTTTTCGTTGAATGGATTTAATTTATGAGAATTTCTCCTTTTAATTAAGGAATAATAGAGTTACAGATTTTATTGTATTTTTATTAGGGGTGTTCATGGTTTGGTTTAGAGGGAATTTTTTAAAAACCAAACCAAACCATCACCAGAGCCAACCCGAACCAAACCAAATCGTAATTTTTTCAAACCGAACCGATATAATTCGGTTTGGTTTGGTTTAACCCGAAAATAAGTAGACCTTTCACAAACAAGACTTTAACCTACTATTTCTTTTGGAGGTAAGGCTTTAATCACATATTCACATGTTGACTCAATTTAACCATCAACCTATATAATGAGGAAATATTATCTATACGTAAAAATTTGATGACCATATTACTTTACACAATGTGTATATTTACATATATACATATATATATACATGTATGTATATATTAAACAAATCTGAATACTTGATACATATGTATAAATTAAAATTATATTATTAAAATTCGGTTTTATCGGTTTGGTTCGGTTTACAAGATCTGTAAACCGAACCAAACCGAATTTACAATTTCGGTTTGGTTTGAAACCAAACCAATTTTTTTTCACTTTCAAACCGAACCAAATTGATCGGTTCGGTTTGGTTTTTCGGTTTGAACCGAATAGTGAACACCCCTAATTTTTATTACTTGAATTTATTCAGGGGCTATGAGGGGTCCATTGGTCCAAGTTCTTATGATGGACTATCAATACATATCGTTTGGAGTCTACCCATAATTTTTATTTTAATATTTAATCCACTTTGGCTCATATAATAATGGGTTTTCGACTTATTCTTTAATTACAATAATAAGTCATGTAAATTCTAAAACTTAGTCCAAATGATTTTTTCTATGCCCAAATATTGTTTAAAGTATAACTACTATTTTTATGAAATTTTTTATATGGGTTTATACTTATGCAATAGTGATGCGTACCTTTTAAACTAATTTTGAATTTATTAATTGATAAATTTTCAATTTATCTATATTTCCATATTAATGAATTTTTTGGGGTACTACATGTTTATTCAGAGTGATAATGTTGTTATTCTTTGGCGCTGGTTCCAGCCGCTTATTTCCTCCAGGGTCAACATCCACAGTCAGATTACAGCTAGAGTGTGGAGCTTCATCCTGCATTCCAATATCCGATCCCCCTATGGCTTCGTTTTCCTCTACTGTGTGATCCTCATGCTGTGGGAAATCTGGAAGGGGAGGTGTTTGAATAGATTTGAATCAAAGTCTGTCTCTACTGGGGTGATCATCAATAATATCACGTCCATGATTTCTTACTCGCTCTCTAAAGTTCAGTTTAAGGTTGCTCCTACGCCTTATGAGATGTAGATCCTCCATGGCTTTGGTTTTGCTTCCCTTTGTCCTTCCAAGAAGTTGAAACTTATCAGATGGATTCCTCCTATAAGTGATTTCAGTCTTAATGTTGATGGAGCTTTCAAAGGGAATCCTGGGGAGTGTGGAGGTGGTGGCTGTGTTCGGGACTCTCAGGGCAATATTCAGGTGGCTTTTGCTCATTTTTATAGAGTTGGGACTAGCATGATTGCAGAAATCAGAGTCCTTTGTGATGGACTTCGCCTGGCGTCCTCCCTAGGCTATCGGCTTTCCATTGTTTATTCGGACTCTCAAGTCCTGGTGAACTCCATCCAGGAGGATAAGTTTGCTTCATGGCGCTCTTATAGATGGTGGAGGGAAGCTAGAAATTGTTGGGCGGCATGCTGCGAGGCAGATGCGCGTGCCAGCGTCTCACCCTGGGGCGACCTGAGAATGAGGGTGTGGCGGAGGCCGGGTTGGCCAAGTCATGCCTAGGTCTGGGTGTGGACATGCCTGCGGGTGTTGCTGAGTTGTCCAGCAGGGGGACTGTACCCTGTGGTGGGTTATAAGGAAGGATGGTATCCTTACACAACAACTCGAGTTTTGGCGTAACGGCAATGCCTGAGATCCTATATACCTGGTATCAGAGCAGGTCGCGGGTTCGATTCCCAGGGGTGCTGCTGGGGGGGAGATTGTTGGGCGGCATGCTGCGAGGCAGATGCGCGTGCCAGCGTCTCACCCTGGGGCGACCTGAGAATGAGGGTGTGGCGGAGGCCGGGTTGGCCAAGTCATGCCTAGGTCTGGGTGTGGACCTGCCTACGGGTGTTGCTGAGTTGTCCAGCAGGGGGACTGTACCCTGTGGTGGGTTATAAGGAAGGATGGTATCCTTACACAACAACTCGAGTTTTGGCGTAACGGCAATGCCTGAGATCCTATATACCAAAGATATGTGGGACAAGTTGAAGCTTACATATGAAAGAATACCCATTACGGCTGAAGTACCTACTGCTCAAGTTGAGGAAAATCTAGAAAATCCTCAAGATAAAATCATTATAAAAGAAGACACTGATGGTCAAGTGTTTAAAGAAGCAAGGCAGGAAGCTATAACACCATATTCTCCAACTGTCACCATTCAAGGAGAGCAACAGGAAGCACCTCAGGAAGTTATCCTTCCACATGAGGAAGAAGATGTAAAAGAGGAACCTCAGATTGAGAGGGAGCCTCATATCTTTTTAAAAAAGGATATCTATGAAGAAATAAGTGTTAAAGAAGCTTCTGATGAAGAAGAAGCTGAGGATAATGCTCATAAATTCCAAGTAACACCTCAGGAGACATCTTCTGTAAACAACTCCTCAGGTAGCTTCAACATTAAAGAAGAAAATGCCTATCTACTCTTGATGAACAAAAGAAAAATGCATTCAAATGGGTATGGTTAGAGGATGCTCAAAATCATCCTTTAGTTGTAGTTTTCTATTTTTAAACTTATATTTCTATTTGTTATATTCAGTAAACTAAAATGCTACTAACAATGTTTGCAAGTTTTTAAGATAAATACAGGCAATGATTCTGAAGACTTGACAAACAACATGTCAAAGGTCAAGAGCAACAAGATCTGACTTGCCTCAGATTAAGAGGGAGTCTCACTCAGGGGGAGCACAGATTAAGGGGGAGTTATTCATTAAATGTCTATTATTGTTGAACCCCTCAACGGTAAGAAATTTTCTCAAAGGGGAGAGAATGTATGGTAAGATCCTTCCTTTTTGGTTAGTGACAAAAAGGGGGAGAATTTGTATGTTCTATGAATTTTCTGCATTTTCTATGCGTCATATATTTGTGTCAGAAAATTCACATAAATTTTGTCATCACCAAAAAGGGGGAGATTGTTGAACCACTCTCTGTTTGTCCTTGTATTTTGGTGATAACAAAACTTATGATGATAACAAAATTTATGATGTAACTTAAATTGAACATTTTGTTTCATCTGTGTCGCATCAATCTCATAGCAAAATGCTAAGTCTCTCATTGATGCAATATGACACACTAAATTGATAAAATCGATGTTTAATCCATATACATCGATTATAGTTCAAGTGCCAAATTTATAAGCGCTACAACGATTTAGTTTTAATTGATTTTATAAGTGCCATAACGATTCGTTTAAGGCCATAACGATTTGATAAGTAAGCGCAACGATTTGCCCTCACATAGATTTGCCTTCCATAACGATTCGCTAAGGCTCATAACGATTTGATAAGTGAGTGCAACGATTTGCCCTCACATCGATTTGCCTTCGCAACGATTTGATAAGAAATTGATCTCATAACGATTTCATAAGTGATCACATCGATTTCTTTATTGATCACATAGATTTGCCTTTTTTTGTCATAACGATTTCCATTCAGATTAACTTAGTTATGAATGATCATCGATTTGTTCATAATCCTGCATAGATTTGCTTATAAATGAACAACGGTTTTATGAGTCATTTTCACATCGACTTCTCTTATATGTTTAAGGGTTTTTGGCGCCTAAATGAAAAGTCAAATATCTTCTAACAAAAAGCTGCATGCGTAATTTCTCAGTTCTGTCAGAAAAAGATATGACTTATCAGTTTTAGCATGTTAAGAGAAACACAGTAGTATGCATAGTTTTCATGTAAACACTCTTTTATGCTAACACTTTCTTTCGTGCTCACAGACCTCGAAAGACCACAAAGAGTGATCAAGACAAGAGATGAGCAACGGGTAGAACTCCGACGGATCTCTTCAACGGATCCTTTTCGAAAGCCTCTCATATAAAAGATGAAGCATGGCTGAAGAAAGACAAGAGCTTTCCTGAAGATTTTTTTTAAGGAGTGTACATCCTGTGAAGAACCTCAACTCCACATACACTCAAAGGAAAAGAGAGAAAGAGCCCGAGCCCAAGAAGAAGTGTTCAAGCATCTGAAGCCCTCAAGCTTCAAGCTCCTTCTCCTCTCTTCACTCTCTCTGTGTGCATCTTTGTAATCTGGGGAGAGAGTCTTTTTGCTGAGAGTTCTTTTAGTTGGTTTTCATTTGTTCCAACTCTCAGCTTTGTTCTTTCTTTTCTAAGAAAGACTTCTGTCCAGCTGTAGGACTGTATACAGTGTAGAACCTAGCTAGGGGTTTGTGTCTAGCAGAACCGCACTGGGGTTTGTACTAGGAGGTTGGCTTCTTTACCTGTAAGAGAAGTGGGCTGCCTTCTTGCCCGGGAAAGAGAAGAAGACCAGCTGGGGTGCTGGGTGTTGTAGTGTCCTTGAGGGGGACTGTACCCTTGGTTAGTGAAATCCCAAGAGGTTGCTTGGGGACTGGACGTAGGACTTCCATGTGGGAAGGGCCGAACCAGGATAAATCCCTTGTGTTATTTGTATGGTTGTTTACTTGCTTCCGCACTGCTACTCTTTATCACACTAAACTAACCAAACTTTGAAGTGTCAATTTTCTATGTTTAAGTTTCTGTTTCAGATTTCAAAAAACCTATTCACCCCTCCCCTCTAGGTTAGCTTGCTGCCGTACCAAAAGAGCCAACAAGTGGTATCAGAGATCTCAGGCATTGCCGTTACGCCAAAACTCGAGTTGTTGTGTAAGGATACCATCCTTCCTTATAACCTACCACAGGGTACAGTCCCCCTGCTGGACAACTCAGCAACACCCGCAGGCAGGTCCACACCCGGACCTAGGCATGACTTGGCCAACCCGACCTCCGCCACCCCCTCATTCTCAGGTTGCCCCAGGGTGAGACGCTGGCACGCGCATCTGCCTCGTAGCATGCCGCCCAACACTTGTTGGCCCTTTTGGTACGGCAACAAGCTAACCTAGAGGGGGGGGGGGTGAATAGGTTTTCTGAAATCTGAAACAGAAACTTAAACACAGAAAATTGACACTTCAAAGTTTGGTTAGTTTAGTGTGATAAAGAGTAGCAGTGTGGAAGCAAGTAAACAATCACACAAATAACACAAGGGATTTATCCTGGTTCGGCCCTTCCCACATGGAAGTCCTACGTCCAGTCCCCAAGCAACCTCTTGGGATTTCACTAACCAAGGGTACAGTCCCCCGCAAGGACACTACAACACCCAGCACCCCAGCTGGTCTTCTTCTCTTTCCCGGGCAAGAAGGCAGCCCACTTCTCTTACAGGTAAAGAAGCCAACCTCCTAGTACAAACCCCAGTGCGGTTCTGCTAGACACAAACCCCTAGCTAGGTTCTACACTGTATACAGTCCTACAGCTGGATAGAAGTCTTTCTTAGAAAAGAAAGAACAAAGCTGAGAGTTGGAACAAATGAAAACCAACTAAAAGAACTCTCAGCAAAAAGACTATCTCCCCAGATTACAAAGATGCACACAGAGAGAGTGAAGAGAGGAGAAGGAGCTTGAAGCTTGAGGGCTTCAGATGCTTGAACACTTCTTCTTGGGCTCGGGCTCTTTCTCTCTTTTCCTTTGAGTGTATGTGGAGTTGAGGTTCTTCACAGGATGTACACTCCTTAAAAAAAAATCTTCAGGAAAGCTCTTGTCTTTTTCAGCCATGCTTCATCTTTTATATGAGAGGCTTTCGAAAAGGATCCGTTGAAGAGATCCGTCGGAGTTCTACCCATTGCTCATCTCTTGTCTTGATCACTCTTTGTGGTCTTTCGAGGTCTGTGAGCACGAAAGAAAGTGTTAGCATAAAAGAGTGTTTACATGAAAACTATGCATGCTACTGTGTTTCTCTTAACATGCTAAAACTGATAAGTCATATCTTTTTCTGACAGAACTGAGAAATTACGCATGCAGCTTTTTGTCAGAAGATATTTGACTTTTCATTTAGGCGCCAAAAACCCTTAAACATATAAGAGAAGTCGATGTGAAAATGACTCATAAAACCGTTGTTTATTTATAAGCAAATCGATGCAGGATTGTGAACAAATCGATGATCATTCATAACTAAGTTAATCTGAATGGAAATCGTTATGACAAAAAAAGGTAAATCGATGTGATCACTTATGAAATCGTTATGAGATCAATTTCTTATCAAATCGTTGCGAAGGCAAATCGATGTGAGGGCAAATCGTTGCACTCACTTATCAAATCGTTATGAGCCTTAGCGAATCGTTATGGAAGGCAAATCGAATCGTTGCGAGGGCAAATCGTTGCGCTCACTTATCAAATCGTTATGGCCTTAAACGAATAGTTATGGCGCTTATAAAATCAATTAAAAATAAATCGTTGTAGCACTTATAAATTTGGCACTTGAACTATAATCGATGTATATGGATTAAACATCGATTTTATCAATTTAGTGTGCCATATTGCATCAATGAGAGACTTAGCATTTTGCTATGAGATTGATGCAACACAGATGAAACAAAATGTTCAATTTAAGTTACACCATAAATTTTGTTATCATCATAAGTTTTGTTATCACCAAAATACAAGGACAAACAGAGAGTGGTTCAACAGAAATATGCTTAGCTGTGAATCCTTGTCACTGTCCCATGTTTACCGGGAAACCAACCAAGTTGTTGATTCCCTTGCTAATTATGCAGTTAACTCAAGGCATAATGATGTTTTCTGGGGGGTTCATAATTTACCGCATCCTTGTAAGGGGCCCGTTGTCATTGATAAATCTGGTCTTATGCATGTAAGAATGGTCTGACAGGGATATGCCCCTTAGATGTTGTATTGCCTATTTTTATTATAGATTCAGGCCCAGGTTGCTCTCATTGGTGGAGTGGGTACACTCTCCCCTGCTGGGGGAGGGTGCACTCTCCTAGTTTGAGGCCCTGAGGACCTTCTTTTGGAAAAAAAAAACTGTAAGACAATGCTTACTGTAACAACTTATTTGTTACTATGAGACTTGTCAATGCCTAACTATAAGAATAAATGGCATACTATAATAGAACATATCGCTTCAGTGTCATTGAACAGGTGAACCTTTGTCCCAGGAATCGAGCATGAGACCAATTTTCGACATCATTTTGGAGCACCCATTCTTTAGCATCAGCAGAATTAAGCTCCATTGTGATTATTGTGTCTTGGTACTCTTGTTCAGTGACAACATAGGCAATGCGCTGAAGAATTTTTCTAAGTAATTTCTTGAAAATGCGGCATATTTTCCTGCACATTAGTCGTTGAAGTTCTGCATGATGTGCTGGAAACAGTAGTCATGATGATCATTTGGAAATATGTCAGGAATTGCTTCCTTCAGACCTTTCCCCCTATCTGATAGGAAGGCGATCCTTCTATCTGAGAGTAATGCCATTTTCAAATTTTGTAGAAACCAAACCCAATTGTCATATATTTTCGAGTATGTGATGGAGTACGCTATAGTGAATAGCTCATTGTTACCGTTTAAAGCACTTGCTGCAAGTATAACCCTTTGTACTCTATGTTGTTTGATATGAGTTCTGTCCAATAAGAACATAGGTCAGCAACCAACTTCGAACCCATATGTAGATGTCTGGAAGCATATGAAGTAGTGTTTGAAACTTTGTGTCTCCGGGTCCACTTCAAGAGACAAAGCTGATCCCGGGTTTGACTCTATTGCACGTTCGTTGTACTAATGCAGCATATGATAGCTTGTTCTGAAATCTCTGTATAGAGAACTAACAACAACTTCTTTGCCCCACCACGCCTATTGATATGATGATACATGGTATGTTAGATGAGTTGATACAGTGGTATTTACAGATTATTACAGTATAAATCGTAAATAGTTACACTACTAGCCCTTATATCTTACAGATTATAGTGCTAATGATACAGTGCCCTGCATAGAATCATACAATATAACTTGTAATGAGTTACAATATGAACCTTTATAGTATACGATTACAATTGTAATTACAATACAAGCGCCAGAAGCTTACAGTTGTCGTTGTACGCATTACAGAACAAGTCGTGATGTGTTAGAATTGAAAACTTGTATGTTAGACGTTTAAAATCATGCCATGTCTGATGATAAGGGATGGAGATACCGTAATCTCGATGTATGTCCCTCATCATTTCACTTGCTCTATAAGTGGGTTTATCAAGAAGTTTCCCCATCACATCATTTGCAACCCACTTCTTAGATGTCTTAGGATGTCGTTCGCTCATAATGTCAGATCCACAACTGTGTATGTTGTTCATAGTCTTGATTGCAAATTCTGGACCTTGATGAATGACAGACGCATGAAGGCGCCATGGGCAAGCATCTTGATTACACCGTACAGTTAAGTGGACAGAGTCGTTCTTCAAATACTTCCAATTAAATCCTCGTGTGATCGCGTAATTTGTCAATTCCAACTGCAAATGCTCTTTGCTTATGAAGACTTGTCCTATTGAATGTATTCTACCTAGGCAATATTGCGTCAAGACTGGTACTAGACCCCTCCCATTTGTTCGATCGTTGTACAATTCTAGATTGCTTCCAAGTAATTGAAACGGTTCTGTGGTTTTCAAAGAAATGTTATACGTCTTTGAAGTATTTTTGTAAAAATTATACTTAAGTACATGATGCATAGGATAAGATGAAGGTGTTCAAGAATGCGGCGCATGTACCTGTCAGTTGTTGTACATTTGCTATTACTTCCCATTACAAGTTGTGACAGATCACCTGACTGACGACTAGCATGCGTAATGAGGCAACAAGCGTCTATCGCTTGAATTTTTAGATTTATGAATGATGTGTCTTGACACTTGTGAAGATCAAACATTGCTTGGACATCCCCATCGTCATGCAGCACATGTTCAAGGTGGCCATCAATGGGAAGAAGATACTTCAGAATGTTTTCCTGCATGCTTATACCTAACCTTTCGGAAACTCTAGTATGCATAGACGTAAATTCTATGTCCTTCCCTATGAAAAGGACGAAACTTTGATCTCCAAATGCACATATTACAGGGAGCTGTTCCATTGCGATGCAAAGGAAGGCGAAGGAAAGACTTCTTTTCAGCAACATGTGGCGCATAGTGTCTATAAATAGCATGTGTGTAGAGATGTGCTGTTGTGGGTCGATTTGGCGGGAGTGCGTATCGTGGAAGTAGCATTGGCGAGAAAGCGCCATACGAACGGATGTGATTTTCTGGACGTCCCATCGCCGGGAAAACGAACTTTCTCAGCCACAAGATGTTCATCATTGCAGTAGACCGCCATTCCGTCAGACAATTGAGATTCGCAGATCCACCGAACCCATCCCTACATTTATCGAGAAAAAGGCATTCCAAAACTACATTCATCATTGTGCTGCACCACCATTCTAGCACTAGCCCTCTGCTCTATTACAGTTCTCTGTTATTTGAGTTACATCTACAGCCGAAGCGAGCTCTCTGTCCCCTCCAACGATGGCAAGCCATGGGTCTCCTACGAGCTCGACGATTGTTCGCATTGCAGCGGATGCGGAGCAACAAGCGTTAATGGCGTCAGAAGTGGAAGAAACCGCCCTCCAAGTTGTCCGAAGCAATAATCTTTGGGTAATGCTTTTAAAAAATTTTTGATCTTCTCTTTGCAGGCAAGGATTAGAATCAATTTAATACGTGTTGTTCGTTTTCATGGTACTGTAGCGTTATGCAAGACTTGCAGTTTAAGAGCGCACATCTCAACTTAATGAGAAATTCACCTTGTGTCACTGATAGTCGACCTGCTAACACGATTTGAAGAATAAGATAGTTTTAAGATTGGCCCTTGCATACTGTCTTTTCATCCTTCAGACATGGCAATAGTAATGGGTATGCCCAATGATGGTACACCTATCAATCTAAAGGCGGATGGGGTGAAAGCTAGTTTACAACGCATCCTTGGATCCAAACAAACGATGGACATACACAATGTCTTGTGGAAGCTTATGGAGTACGTTCTACAACAGGGGTGAGCTAGATGTTGAAACTTCGGTCAAGCTTTGGTCTGTGCTTCTTTGTTCTTATTTCTTCTTCCCCACAAGTGGGAGGGTAGGGTTACTGTCCATTCTGCCATATCTGGATGACCTCCATGAGATGAGAAGCATCAATTGGGTTGCTGCCATCCATGAGTACCTAATGTCGGCAGTGCAGCAGTGCCACGAGTAGGTGAAGGCAGCCGTTAGAGGAGCTCCGTCTGCCAAAACTATCTACCTAAACGATTGCGTTCCTTCTCTCGGTGTAAGTTTTATCCACTCTGTTACAGTACACGAACTAGTCTATTACATACGATACACCTGTCTGTTATAGTAATTTGAGGTCCTCATTTTAGTCCATGTCTACAGGTTTTATAGTTCAGGAAGTAGTCTATTACATACGATACACATATTTGTTACAGTACACGAACTAGTCTGTTACATACGATTCACTTGTCTGTTACAGTATTTTGAGGTCCTCATTGCAGTCCATGTCTACAAGTTTTATAGTTCATGAAGTAGTCTATTACATACGATACACATGTCTGTTACAGTACACGAACTAGTCTGTTACATACGATACACCTGTATGTTACAGTATTTTGAGGTCCTCATTGCAGTCCATGTCTACAGGTATTACAGTTCAGGAAGTAGTCTATTACATACAATACATCTGTCTGTTACAGTACACGAACTAGTCTGTTACATACGATTCACCTGTCTGTTACAATATTTTGAGGTCCTCATTGCAGTCCATGTCTACAAGTTTTACAGTTTAGGAAGTAGTCTATTACATACGATACACCTGTCTGTTACAGCACACGAACCAGTCTGTTACATACGATACACATGTCTGTTACAGTACATGAAGTAGTTTGTTACATACGATACACTAGTCTGTTACGTATGATACACTTGTCTGTTGCAGTATTTTGAGGTCCTCATTGCAGTCCATGTCTACAAGTTTTACAGTTCTATTACTTGTGTTAACGATATAGGCATGGTTTTTGATGCACCAGTTAAAATTGCGATCAGAGCATCCCCAAAGAGATCTCCCATTTTTCCGTTGGTATTGCAAGGGTCAAGAATAGTTTTATCCGACCTACTACGAGGATTGCGACAATTTGATGTAAGTGTGACTTTTAATATTAATATCAGACAGTCTGCCTTCCCTGCCCTCTCCCATGGAGTATATTATATCTTCTTATGAATTTACTTCAGGTATATTTGGAGGTTAATGTGAGGGATGATCTACCTGGGGTTTTGCAACGATTGACGACATCCACGTCCACCACTTCAGGAGCCCCTCCATCAGATAAATATGTTGTTGACATTCTTCAAGAGCTTTTAAGAGTGTCTAAATAATAGAGGGAGCTCATGGAGTTGCAGAGTGACCTCTTGCAGCGGCAGAACAATATCCTTCAATGAATGGACCAGAGGCTCCAAAGACTGGAGGAATAATTTGAGCGTCAACCTCAGTGGCAGCAATATCCACCCGCGGAGCCACAAATCTATAGTCTTAGTCCTACCTCCAGCGGAGCTCTCTACATTTCAGTACCATCACCCCACTTAGCAAAAATGAGTGCCACACGACAAGGTAATGGAGTAAATTATACTCGTTTGCAGTATATATTATATACATTTACAGTATAAATCATAGTTCTTAATAGTATATCATATATTCAGTTATAAGAAGGAGAACCCCCTTGACAAGGTTGCGACTATCAATGACAGAGTGACAGACGTCAGAGCCAGAGGAAGAGAGGAAGAGAGGTGAGGAGAAGAAGAGGAGGCGGAGGGAGGAGGCCGACGAGAAGAAGGAGGAGGCGAAGAAGAGGAAGGAGGAGAAGAAGAAGAAGAAGAAGAGGAAGGAGGCGGAGGAGAAGAAGTGGAAGGAGGAGGAGGAGGCAGAGAATAAGAGGAAATAGGCGGAGGAGAAGAAGAAGAGGAAGGAGAAGGAGGTGGAGAAGAAGAGGGAGGAGGCGGAGAAGAAGATGAAGGAGGAGGAGAATAAGAGGAAATAGGCGGAGGAGAAGAAGAAGAGGAAGGAGAAGGAGGTGGAGAAGAAGAGGAAGGAGGCGGAGGAGACGAAGAAGACGGAGGAGGAGAAGAAGAAGAGGAAGGAGGCAGAGAAGAAGAAGATGGAGGAGGGAGAGAAGAAGAGAAAGGAGGAGGTGGAGAAGAAGAAGAGGAAGGAGGCGGAGGAGGAAGAGAAGAAAATAAAGGAGGAGGAGGAGGAGATGAAGAGGAAGGAGGCGGAGAAGAAGAAGACGGAGGAGAAGAAGAGAATGGAGGCGGAGAAGAGGAAGGAGTAGGAGGAGAAGAAGAGGAAGGAGGCCGAGGAGGCAGAGGAGAAGAAGAGGAAAATGCGTCATGTTTCTCCATCCTCCATGTCCAGACAAGTGTTAGCTGGGACGAGAAAAAAGCGGCAACCAGAGATATATACGTACAGTAACGTTAATAGAAGATACATAACCTTAACGTTCTGTTATAGTAACCTTAAAGTCCTCTTACAGAACATTATTTTCTTTCTTATTCCATCGCAGCCAGAAGATTATCGGTACTACAAAGCTTCGAAAGTCAATGTGTCCACTTCCGAACCGATCTTCATTGGCTCTCAGGATAGTACATACATACTTCCAACGGACAAGAAAGGGGAGATGAGATTACGTCGCCTGAGAAGTATTACGAGAGAACAAAAAGTCTTGGATCGAAAGATTTCTGAATGAGTGCATCATTACTCAGTAGGTGTTACAGTACATGTATTTCCTTTTTATAGTTCAGAGTTTTTCTATTATATTATACTTGTTCGTCTATTACTATATGACATCTCCATTCTTACAGAAGATGTACACATTTCTTACATGTACTGATTGGATGTTCGGCGGCACTCCTCAAGGATACGATAATTTCCTCACATTTACCGACATCCGAGACCTATTGTTCAGGGGGCAGAGCGAATCGGTCATAATTGACTGCTACGTCAACACTTACTTACTTCTCCCCTGACAAGAGAACCCAAACATTTTTAATACTTTTGGATATATGGGAGCCACTTTAAAAGGTTACGTTCAATCGTGCATAGATGATAAGAGCAACACAACAAAATCTCGACTACGCTTTCCAAAAACTGGACCGCGCCCCAACTGAATTAGAGCTCCTTTTCACCCCCATGCACATTGGGATGAACCATTGGGCTCTTTTGATCATCAGTATTAAAGAAAAAGAGTTCCACGTGTATGATTCCTTAAGAAACAAAAATCATCCTGACATTCCAGAATATGTAAGTGTCAACCAAACTGTATACTCAATTACAGTGTTACGGTAGGAGAACATGTGTTACATACTGGACTTACATTTCTTGCAAAGTATGCACACTTATGTTACATCTATTACAGTAAATGTACGTCAACTAATTAGAACTCTTTGTTACTCTTTTCATATAGGTGGACATACTGAGAACATAGATGAAAGGCAGGGACCTCGATACAACAAATTGGCCGCTACGCTACCCCGACTCATGCCCACAACAAGGATCAGGAGACGACTGTGCCATATTTACTTGCAAATACATGGAGTGTCTGGCACGTAGGGACACTCAAGGATTCCCCTTCACTTAAGTACTCTATGCCATCAATCAACCTCACACACAACAACCAACCTTCTTCTCTAAATGAGAAACCGTTCTTTCAAGAAGACATGCCAAGCATGCGAGCTAGCTCCGTCGTCCACCTCATCAAAGTGTGCTTCAATGCACAAGAATGTTCAAAGCGTATATAATTCAAGGCGAAGAACCATAGTTGCCGCAGGTGCAATTTCCTCCTCCCTTGTCATTATATTGTACATTTACTTGAGAAAACACTTGTTAATTTATTACAGTGAGGACACTGTCCTCTTTTAGTAGACCTACTAACATTTTCAGTAGACCTACTAACATTTTCTATTACTGTACACATAAAAATCTAATACAGTATATATAGTAACCGGTTACATTAGAACTTGTAGTATGAGCACTACATTCTTATAGTTCTACATACAGTACGATCACTACACTCTTACAGTTCTACTTGCAGTACGAGCACTACACTATTATAATATATGTAATAACATGTTACAATATTTACTTATTTTGATTATAGTATACATAATAACATGTTACAATATGCACTTATTACTAACATGTTGAGTTTGCATGATAGAGAGCACATACAATGGATTATATAGTGGGCACAGAAGACTGCATAAAACAAAAATATATTACAAAAACAAGCCTCACAACAATAAGTCCCTATACTCCCTAAGCCGATGACTCAAGGGAGGAGGGAGGGGAGGAGGAGCGGAGAGGGGAGGGAGAACATATGAGTTTCGCTTCAGGGCCAATGTCAGGACGGATCTCAGTGAGGCCCTTGTTGCCGTACAGTTGAAAGGTTTTCTGTAGAGCCATCCTCCAACCTTTGTAAAACTCCCTCCAGAAGTCAGGGGTGAAGCCTCTTCAACAACAAGCGTCGGTGGCGCCGGTTCCTTCCCATCTCTCTGGAGAGCACCGTCAGATGAAAACATTTGCAAATAAAGAGGAAGAAGATGAATAAGAAAGATAGGAAGAAGAAGACTTAGAGAAGCTTTGAAAGGTTAAGTATGAGGATCTGGGTTCCTCTTATAGTTGTGAAGAACGGTTCACGAGGAAGAAGATCAAGGTTATATGAATGTACATCATGTCCCAATGTATAAGTGATGTCAATAGTTCCTGTAAGTGCACTACACACGTTATGTAATTGCAACTTCCATCGATGACAAAAGCGGATAAGCAGATGGACACGACAGTTCAGTTCAATTCACAGACCTTCAAAAGGATGGAAGGGTAAGACGAGAATGAGAAAAAGAGAGAGATACAAAAGAGACAGAACTCGTGAATCGTAAATACCGACGTCTCAAAAATAGGGACTCCAAATTAAACTAGGCGAAAAAGTAAGAACTCGACGACTTTCACTATTCTGACAGAAATTAGGAAAAAAGTCACACCTTCTCACAATGACTTCTAATTAATTTTTCCTATTAAATTTTTCTCCTCCAAATAAAACTCTCTTAAGATATTGGGGTACGTGTCACTCATTCATCCGCTCACTGTTCGGCCAAGCCGCTTCCAATTTCCATCCGAGGGCAAACGACCCTGACACGACGACACCTCACTGGAGAATCCTCTATCTGATGAAGGTTCTTTTCGTCATTTCGTTTAACCCCCATTTGCCGCAGCATGACTATCGACTATCGAGCAGCACCACTTCCCTCCCTCCTCTCTGGTCC
The DNA here is from genome assembly GCA_014218235.1 of Colocasia esculenta. Taxonomy (NCBI): domain Eukaryota; kingdom Viridiplantae; phylum Streptophyta; class Magnoliopsida; order Alismatales; family Araceae; genus Colocasia; species Colocasia esculenta. The sequence goes on along the minus strand of CM024761.1, from coordinate 20,784,738 downwards.
CTCCTCTTCACTTGTCTGCCGCCGGGAGCCCGATCGCCGACGGGCGGAAGAGGAGACCACTTCTCTCTCTCTCTCTCTCTCGTTCTGCGGTGATCGCCGTCTCTCTCTTTGTCTTAACCTCTGGTCTGCTCTTCATCGGATCGTTGAGGGGCGGCGAGCGATGGGGACCCTGGGGAAGGCGATCTACACGGTGGGGTTCTGGATCCGGGAGACGGGTCAAGCGATCGACCGCCTCGGCTGCCGCCTCCAGGGCAATTACTACTTCAAGGAGCAGCGTAAGGCCGCCTTCCCCCCGCAACTCGATCCATCGTCCCCTCCCCCATTTCCTGCACCGTTCCGCCGCTCAAACATACACCATGTCCGTAAGCTTGGCCTTTTTAGGAGACCGTGGGAGGAGAGGATAGAGCGTAGGTGGGGAGGAGAGGCAACCACTTGGTTGCTGGCCGTTTCTTCTTCTGCCTCGATTTCTCCTTGAGATGATACCTCATTCTCCGGCTGATGACCGGCATATATTCACGGGGGGTTGGAATAAATTGCTAAAGTCGATCCACGTGCGTTGCCATGTTCATTTCCGATGTAAAAGATTGATGCATTGGCAGCTGTTGGGTTGACTTCTTGATTACGCGCGCCTTCTGCCTTGTTGAGTAACTTGCTGTCTTCCGGTTCTTGCCCCATTTGGTCCTGATCTTGTGGACTGATACTAATTTATTCAACGAGAAGTTGAGGTTTGCGGGTGAAAGCAGGCTCTGGCTAAAAACGTCTGTTGTGAGATTGTGTGCTTCTCTATTAGTTATTAAGAAATTCTTGAGTTTTCGCAAAAGAAAATGAGATGTCTAAACTGATTGATTGCAGAGGAGAGTGTTCTGCAGCAGAAACGGTGTTTGTCTCAGAGAGGGAGCAATTCCTCCATGATTGGCATTTTAGTGTTTACGGCCTCAAAACTGGCAATCCAATTTTAGTCAAATGAAGGGAGGAACAGATCAATTTTGTAAGTGATCCGTGTATACATAGGGATTGTGGGACTTGTGGGGTGGGCAGTTGACTAGATAGGAGTTGAGAAATCCCTCTACCATAAAGAACTTAGTGTTTACGGTCTCAAAACTGGCAATCCAATTTTTTACAGAAAAATGGAGGAACAGATCAATTTTGTTAGTGATGCATGTATACGTAGGGATTGAGGCGCTTGTAGGGTGGGCTGTTGACTAGATAGGAGTTGAGATAGTCCTCTACTATTAAGAACTTAGTGTTTACGGTCTCAAAACTGGCTATCCAATTTATTACATAAAAATGAAGGGAGGAACAAATCAATTTTGTAAGTGATCCATGTATACATAGGGATTGTGGCGCTTGTGGGGTGGGCAGTTGACTAGATACGAGTTGAAAAATTCCCCTACCTTTGAGAACTCCATCAAATTCCTCCATGATTGGCATTTTATGTAACAGAGACAGTGTGATTAGAGTACATGAGAATTAAGTGATTCTTCCTATACAAATTAGATTGAGGCATGAGCCCTAGAGTGGACCTCTTACAGTGCTCGGGTAGAAGTGTTTGTCCTGTGCTGATTGAAAGGTGCAGTAGATGGTGCCTATAGGATATTATGGCCACGTATTTTGCAGGACCAAAGATGTTCTGAAGAACATCAAGAAGCTATGGCTACAGAGAATTGTGCAGTGGGCCTCAGCTTTTGAGGACATACCAAAGATGGGGCTATGCAATTTGGGAGGAATGTGATAAAAAATGTACAGTAGAGTCTATCGCTTATCAAAAGATGGGGATGGGTATTAGGCTGATATTCCTTTTGTTTTGAAGGAGTCTGGTGTAGGACAAAGGGATGTCTACTCTCATTTAAATGCATTTTGCTATTATATTTTTTGACTTATTTGAAAGTGACTTTTAGTGACCTCCCAAAAAGTAGGGTGGCTGGGCAACATTCTATTTAATGATAGATATGTAAGACATGTTGCCACATTTTGTGGAGTGTATATGTTTTTGTGTTTTCTCATCTGGGCTTTTGTAAAGAGAGAGATGCTTGTACATGCTGGACAGAGTGTTTCTTTATCGGCACAACTAATAACTTTCTAAGAAAATATTAAAGTTGAAAGGCTTGCATGAGGTTCACCTATATGTTGGTTGAATGCACCTGTAATTGCAACTTGTTTGCCTTCCAGATATTTCAATTTAAATTCATTGATGTTTTTCCTGTCCTTTCAGTTTCTAGGCATCGGACCCTCATGAACATATTTGACAGAGTGCCGCATGTTGACAACGAGGCATTTGTGGCACCAAGTGCATCTGTTATTGGTGATGTACAAATTGGGCAGGGATCGTCAATTTGGTACGGGTGTGTTTTGAGAGGTATGGCACCATTGTTAGAACAGTTGGACTTAATTAGCTTTTCTTATGATATATAGAGCATATGTTAAACATTGTGAAAATGATGTATAAAGCAGATTGCCTCTTTATTATTGAAGTGTATGTTGTGTTTAACTTTCTAAAAGACACTGTGGTAGTGTCCATGCTAGAAAAGAGAAAGAGCTATTTATTATTCTTTATCTCTCAAACTGGATTTAGGGGTGCTGTATTTTTATTCCTTTTATGGTTTATGGTTTATTTGTATTTGTGAAGAATGATGATTATGATGCCACAGAAATTCATCAAAATTGGTTGTTGGTCATTGAGCATTGCCTTTTTAGGGCACTGAGTAATGTTTATCAAAGGTTGGTCTTCACGCTTTCAAATCTTGTTTTTAAGCATGAAAAATTGAGACTACTTAAGTGCCAACTAATGCTTTATAGAAGTTTAGTCTCCATACAATTTGAGAAGCTATGGTGGCAGTATTCACTATTGATAGTTTCAGGAATGTGACGTGTATGTTCAGATCTCTGAAATTAGGTTCTCAAACTTTCATAAAAAGCCTTTCTTTAACAGGGATAGTAAATTAGATTTTTTGTGCTTTCCATCATCACATATTTCCAAATTATAAGGCAGCTAACCTTACTAAACAGGAAAGCTTATCTAACTGCCGAACAATCAAAATGTGGTATAATTGCTGCAAATAAACATAAAAGAGAGGTAAAAATATGACTGTCTGTTGATCTTTTATATATTTAAAAGTTCTATTGTCCTTGTTGATATTCTACTGTAGTCCGTGGTTGATGAGATTTCTATAATTATACAGGTTTCTGGTTTGTGTAATGATTTTAGATTTTTTCCAGTGCAATTTTGTTCTTCTATCCACTTTTTTCCACATACTCAAATCTTGATTACTAAAACGTCCTCATTTCATATTTCCCTTGGCATATCAAAGATGATGCCTGTCATTACCTTTCTCTGAGTGGTTATAAAGTAATCTAGATTAATTCTTAATCCTTGGTTAATGATCTTTAAAAATGTTTCAATTGCTGTATAGAATTGTGTATCATACTTGTTTGAAGGACATTTGGTTGGAAAATCAATCTCAGGCCCAACTTTCTAGGAAGAGTTGTGACACCATCAGGATTCAGCATTGAGTTACTGTTGTATGGTATTGGTGGTTATCATTGGAACCTCAGTTATTCATATAAACCTGGCTGATATTGAAACCCGGTAATTTGTGGAAACCCTACACATTTTGGACAAGGTCAGTACTGGGAAAGTACGATATGACAAGACAGAAATGGAGATCTGACAGACAGTTTTGGCCAAATTTGCTGTGAAGAACCCATGTTACAGAGACATCTGGAAGAGTAAGTATTGTACAGGAAATTTCCTATGAAAAATTTTGTTTGGAAGTTGGCATGGGAAAGAACGACAATTGGTGATATATTGAAACAAGTAAAGAAACACATCAAAGGAGGGAGTATCTTCTGTGGTTTTTTGAGCAAAATACAGATTATGCATTTCTTTAAACCTGGGCAACTTGACACTCTAAATCTATTACGAAAATGGGATGACAGACTTAACCTAGTGGACAGTGTAAGGAGATTCATGTGTGCCTACCGGTGGTGCTCTTGTCTGACAGGCTGTGGCTCTTCCATATGGAGATTAGAACCTGGCTGCAGGACAGACCCTGTAAAAGAGAAAAAGGAAACGGAAGGAATTATAAAATTCAGAAATGAGTTCCAGCAGCATATGGTCATCATCAGAAATTGTGTATGTTTAATGTAGCAATTTTTATGGTAACAAAATCGGGGAGTCAACTCATATTAGCAAGTAGCGAGATATGTAACTGGAAGAAACTCCCTGTGTGGCTGTTTGTGATTGGTGATAGCACTTTTTTCTTCAACTGAGTTTAAGTGGAGGTGATGGTCTCCACCATCTTGGTAGACTCCTTCCTCTTTCTTGTATGGGGTTGTTTCTTTTGTATGAATTTGTTCCATGAATTCTCAATGAACAGTCACCTTCTAAAAAACATGGTTTGATAGTGTCTCAACTTCAAGAGAAAGCGAATGATTAAAAGCTAATGAATCTTACTGATTCTTTTTCAGCTTGTACTCATAAACTGACGTGGTCAGGTGAGGATGGATGGATATGGGACAAGAAAGGCGTCTTCTCAGTGAGGTTGGCCTATGCAGTCATCTCTGATGGAGGGGTTTGCCATGAGTCCCAACTGCAAGTGTGGAAGCCAAACAGCCCCCTCAAAGTAAATGCCTTGGTTCGGAGAGTCACTCATGGGAGATTCCCTACCAGAGATAGGCTGTCGCTCTTCATACCAAACTTGACTTCCACTTGCTGTTATTGTGGTGCAAGGAAGAGTCCATTGATCACCTTTTTGCTGGATGCTCGTATTCTCGGGGGGGGGGTATGGATGGAGGTTGTTCAGAGGATCATCTGTAGCATCATTTTGTGGAGTGAAGTTCACTGCCTTTTGGGGGAGTAGGGCAGACCTTGAACCCGCAAGCTGGATAGGAAAGTGTTGTGGCTAGTCCTTCATGCCACGCTATGGGCGTTGTGGGGTGAGCGGAATCACGGTATCTTCAAGAGGGAGTAGCGTTCCGAGAAAGCTATTATTGATTTTGTTTGTGCTAGAGTTAGGGAGTGGGTGGCCACTCTTTCTCATATCACTTCTGATGTATCTGCCCTTTTTGGGTTGCATGGGGATAATTGAATCACACTTTCTTGGTGTTATCTCAGATGTATAGGCATTTTGGGGGTTTCCTCTTTTTGGGCGTTGAGCTACCTATACTGGTACATTATCATTTTCCTTTAATATATATCAGTGGTACTACCCACCTTAAAAAAAAAACTGATGTAATTCCGTGTTGCATGTTCTTCAGCAATTTGGTTTGAATATTAGAAATCCTTGTGCAAGGCCCTTATGGATGGTTGCTATTGGAGCAAGGTTGCAAGAATTTGTGGAGGCCTCTCCTGTTTAGGATGAGAACTTTATGTTGAAGATGTGATAATATATCTGTCTTGCGATGAACATGCTATAACCTCTAGAACCTTTGGCCACATAGGAAACCCTGGATTTCTATGACATAAGTCTTTGATCAGGAAGTCTCTGTAGGATAGCTAGAGCTATTCATGGATTTAGGCAAACTGCTGCCATGATGGAACATGGAATCGCTGTTTTGAAGAATAGAAGTGCAGTTGTATTTTATTTTTTTTACACAAAAATATTACTATTCTGCATGTTCTGACCTACCAAAAAGAACTATGCACATTCTAGGACATGATTTACTTCTTATGTCATGTATAGGGATATAGCAAAATATTCCTTCATTATGGCCCTCTTTAAAATTTCAAGGAGATATTAGTAAATATTCTTCTGCTGTGACAGTTTTTAAACATTATTAGATATTATGATTTTCTTGTTGGTATTTTTCCCATTAGCTTCACTTCTGGTGCATCTGAATCTCTCTTGAGTGCCTTATAATGTAACACAAATCTCTGATCCAAATTCATTATCCAGGTGACGTCAACAGCATCAGAGTTGGTTCTGGGACTAACATACAAGATAATTCTCTTGTTCATGTAGCCAAGTCTAACTTAGCTGGAAAGGTTTTGCCAACTATAATTGGGGACAATGTTACTGTGGGTAAGTAGGATGCTTTTGATTGCCAAAGGATTTTGCTTATGCCAACTGCTCCGTTTTTCTTTATCAGAACAGCATGCTTTAATAGTCCCATCTGCATCCATCATGGTGCATTTTTACGCTGTTCTATGAAACTGCAGTTTTCTTCTTGTAAACATTTTATCTCCTTAGAGTTTATGGAGCACACCATGGTGTGCTTCTCAGAAAGCTTCTAGGTTTGTGTTGTATTCTCTTTTCCCTAGTTGGGCATAACTGCATGAACAATGTCATTCACTGGTTTTTCTTTCTGCCTGTTCCGACACTTTTCTTTAAAGGCAATAAATTAAGTTGGATGGCAACCTAAGAAATTTAGTTGTGGAAACCAATCAGTATGTAGACCTTGGTATTTGACAGGGCATAGCGCTGTCTTGCATGGATGCACTGTTGAAGATGAGGCTTTTGTTGGTATGGGTGCAATCTTACTTGATGGAGTTGTGGTTGAAAAGAATGGAATGGTTGCTGCTGGTGCACTTGTCAGGCAGAACACGAGGATCCCATCCGGAGAGGTAATCCTTCCCTCTTCGTCTTTAACTTTTAGATGCTTATAATTACTGCTTATGTGATGAGATGTTATTTTTTATGATGCTTGTGGAATATAAAAGTTCCTTGGCAACAAATTCCCAGCCTTGCAGTATCCATTTGAAAGAATTGATTTGTTCAAACATTTCTGATATACATCTCCTGAACTGATCTGATCAAAGAAACAGATAGATTGTCTGTGATTGGCTACTTAGCCCTGAATCCGTTTGCTAATTTCCTTTGTCCATTGTCTATCTTTGATGTTTTGGGTTTCTTTCAGTTTTCATCCTCACAGGTGCCCAAGCAAATATTGACAAGGAAAGATGCTGGACCTGGAGTTTGTGTTTTACACATGAACTGCTGAGTGCTGAATGAAGTTTGGGGCGCTGGGAGAATTCAGATGCTATTAGTTGGTAACAAGATTGTGATCTTATTATTCACACAGTTAGATGAAGCTTGTAGATTTTCTGTTGTGAAGTGTACTTCTCTACTTATCAAGAGTCTTCAGATGTTGCCAGCACATTGGCCTAGCTTTTTGCAGGTCTTCCAAGGAGAGGGCTCCACCTCCTGGAATGTATCTAGGTGGTCAGTTGATGGTTGAGAATGGATGAAGAGGATTTCTGTGACCACCAAGAAGGGTTTGAACTGGCTGCAGCTGCTTCTTTTCCCCTCCAGTTGAGAAGGTGGTCCAGGAGAGGTGTTCGTTATGTCTATTCCACTTGGTTAGTTGATTTTCATTTGTGCTCAAGTTGACCTGAGTAAATAGAATTTTTAAGTGAGATGGAGGTGCAGTTGTCTGGCATAGAGAAGGAGAAGATTGTACAGGTGGAGAAAAGTATATTCGAGAGGGTTTAGAATGGTCCTTTCATGGTGATTGGTATAATGTGACTGCATCCTTGAAATCTGTTTCCTAGAGGTGAAAGATCTTAGGTCTTGGACTCCTTAGAGGGTAAACACTTGAGTTTCAGTAATGGATAATGATGGCAGTGGAAGGATAATCATGAGAAATCTGTGGAAGATGGCTTGAAGAAGAAAGTAGTCATAGGAGTCTGTTGGGCCACTGGCAAGATAAGGATGAGGAGACAACAGGGTCAATAAGCATGGGGGGAAAGACTAATATGAATCTGATGGGAGGCACGCAGCTCAAAACAACCCTGTATTTGCATAGGTTTTGTAAAGAGTGGAAAAACTTAGAACAACCATCATGAAAAATGATTTCAATCAGGTTCTTGTATAAAATATATTCTGATTAACCGAAATTGTATAGTTATTTTTTATTTCTTTTGTTCTGGTTTAAAGTTGGCTGAATTTGATGCATCCTGACTCATTCCAATAAGAGTCCGCCTGATTCCTATTGGAACTGATTAATTTTTAATTTTAAGACAACTCTGCCTAATGCCTTACTTTTTACTGAGACTTGAAGGTGTATGCAAAGCTGCTCACTGTATTGGAGGGACCATTGTCTGTAGAGGAGCCTTAGGGTCTGATAAGGGCTGGGAAAGATTAATAGCAAATATTAATGCATCAGTTTGGACACTCGTCATATGCCCTTTTAAAGGCAGCACAATATATGAGGTTTATATTTGATGAAGAGTTGTCATGACTGGCTGATTGTGCATACTCGGAGTCACCATATCATCTAAGTTCCATTATTTTTTGGTTGGAAACTATCCTATTACATTTTCATTTAGAAAGTCCTTATAAACCTATTCTCAATGGGATTTGAACCTGAGACCTCACAACCCCAATGTACATGATAGGCTAACCACTAGGCCACTCAGTGTACAATCTTAATTAATTTTGTTTCAGTGATTAATTTAATGGCAAGCCAGGTGGATTCAGGCCCCAAGCAATTGTGTTGGTGGCCAACTGGCCATTAGAAGATGAGGCACTGCTGCTGCACTTGCGTTTTCCCCTTAAGGTGCGTACAGCCAAGGAACTATCAACTAGTTTTAGGAACCAAACAGGTTCAGATTTGCCAGTTCTGTTCTGGCCAAAAACTGCCATTGGAACAGGATTTGTTCCAGCCAGTTCCAATCCACTTCAGCTGGTTCTGTTCCAATTCGACCAGGAGCAGCAGCTTGTCATGGAGTGGCAGATGAAAAGATGGTGGATGTGTCTGGACCAACTCGTACCATACCAGGGCTGCCCTGGATCACTGAGACCAGCAGTCCTTTTGCATAAGATTAAATGATTCCCGGAAATTATCTGGTTTCATTCTGAATACGGATTTTATAATGGTTAGGCAAAATATTCCATGTGCGGCATTGCCCAGATGGGAAGATCTTCACCTGAATGTATGTGCTGCGCTTTGAGCTCTGATTAATTGGGCTATATGATTGATGCGGTTAGGTAGTTAGCAGGTAACTGTTAGATAGTTAGCAGGGTAACAGAGGTTGTAATGGTTGTTGGCTATTATGGGTGACTCACCAGTTAGTTGTGGTGTAGCTCCCAGCAACCATGTTGTCCTCCATAAATAGTAGAGAATGGAAGGCCAGAACAGAAAATGACAAGTTTGGTTCTAAATCTCCAGTCTCCCAGCTCTGTTCTCTGTTCTTCTCTCTCTGGCTCTTCTTCACATATCCTCCAAACACCTCTGTAGAATAGGTCCACTCTTCTGTAGAATAGGTCCAGCAAAACTCTCTAGTTGCTATGTAGTTTAGGTAGCTCTTCATAGTAGCAAATATGATTGATGTGGGACAGGAAGGGGGAGCGAGGCCGAGAGGGAGAGAAGGAGAGAGGGTCGCCGGAGAAAAGGGGGGGCAGGAAGGGAGAAAGGCTGGAATCCACCGGAGGAGGGGAGAAGGGAGAAGGGGACAGGGGCGCACCCCTCAAAGCAAAGACTAGGCCATTCTATTTTTTTCTTCAAAAACATTCCCCCCAAACGTGGGGGGTTACATGTATTTAAAGACCCACATGGCCCTTCTCATCTACCAAGGGCCCAAAAGACCAAAATACCCCTTTCTAAATACATAAAATTTTAAAAGAGAAAATTACATCAAGTGGGCCTCTAATGGGCCAAACAAAGTAAACAAATGGCCCATGGATCCTTTGGTGCAAATTTTCGATTCCCATCATTCTCCCTTGGTTCGAGAAAACTCGTCCTCGAGTTTTGAAGTGTCACAATATCCATACAAGAGGCAGGGGAATAACAAAGTCATGCACTAGTAAAGTCGACGTAGGGATATCCAACCCATTATGCCTTTTGAAAAGTTGTAATCTGCATAGAATGTGTGTGTCAAGATCGCACCATATCATATCATAGTTGCACTAATTTCTCGTAAAATTTTGCAGATCGCTGATAGCTGTCAATGACGGGTTTATCTCAAATACATCATCACATATCAAATGAAGCCCAGACTCGACGAATAAGTCTTGATCCCAAGCATTAACATAAATAGTCTTCACACATACACGATCAGTAATAGTCACCAACTCCAATGGCTTTTTATCAATCACGGTCTTCTCTGGAAGCATTGGCTTGGCAGCAGTAGAAATATACTTGGGAAAAGAAAATTTACCTCCTAAATGTGGTGGCTGGATAATACACCTAGACTGGTTTGAGTCAATAATAACATGTCGCTTTTCCAACCACTCTTTTCCCAAAGTAATGTAGGATCTCGAGAGATCAATAGTGCACCATGCTCCATCAAAATATTTAACTGAGTCCATCTGAGTTTTACCTAAAAAATTTAGGTGAAATTCTACAAAAGTCTGATCACCATCAACAATAATCTCTCCAGTTTGCAATAAATTATCAACAATAGCTTGAGAAATATAATTGTTCTGATTCTCCTCATTGAATACTATCTTTGTCGGCTTATCATTTGGTAGACGGATGAGGAAGCTAAATTCATGTTGCATATGTGTAAGAGATTACCCAGACTGAGACTAATAGTGTGGAGGCAGAGGGACTGTTGCAGGTCGCGGGCCACTGATTGACTGGAATTCGTCGAGACGACCACAACGGTGCAAACGGCATGTGAAACTGAGCTTAGACGAGCCCCCTGCACTGGCGGTGTGATAAGACTTCTGGTGCACCGCCGACACTGTAGCTGGCCGGCTACAGTGGCAGACTGGGTCGAACCAGCCTGACCCGATTTGTAGTCTTCTTCTTATACCCCCTTCTCGGGCCGTGCAGAGAGAAACCAGAGGAAGGAGGGGAGAGGGAGGGTCGCGGGTGAAGGTGGTCGCGGGCTATGGCGGCTGCCGGCGAAGGTGGCCGGGGTTCCGGCATTCGCGGCGGCTGCCGGCGATGGCGGAGCTGGCGCCGATGGCTCCTCTTCTCTTCTCTTCTTCTTTCTGTCGAAGCCGTGAGAGGAGAGTGAGAGCTCTGCGCGATGAGGTTCTGCGCGGGGGGCTTCCGGCGATGGGGTTCTGCGCAGGGGGGGGGGAGAGTGATGGTGCGGGAGTGAGAGAGAGGGTCGCGGGGGAGAGAGACAGCGCGTGGGAGAGGGAGGAGGAGTTCTGCGCGGGGGGGGGGGGGGGTTTCCGGCGATGGGGAGAGGGAGAGATGGGGACGAAACCGCAGGGGGGGGTGGAAGAAGCAGCGCGGAATGGGGGGGGGGGTCGCGGATGGGGTCGTGGGTTCCAAGAGAGAGTTGGGAGAAGTGAGAGAGGGAGTGGATAGGAAGATGGGGAGACGACTGGGAGGGGAGGAGAAGGCAGCGCGGGATCACTGTCTGCTCTGATACCAGTTGATGCTGGACAGGAAGGGGGAGCGAGGCCGAGAGGGAGAGAAGGAGAGAGGGTCACGGGAGAAAAGGGGGGGGGGCAGGAAGGGAGAAAGGCCGGAATCCACCGGAGGAGGGGAGAAGGGGATATGGGCGCACCCCTCAAAGCAAAGACTAGGCCATTCTATTTTTTTCTTCAAAAACATTCCCCCTAAACGTGGGGGGTTACATGTATTTAACGACCCACATGGCCCTTCTCACCTACCAAGGGCCCAAAAGACCAAAATACCCCTTTCTAAATACATAAAATTTTAAAAGAGAAAATTACATCAAGTGGGCCTCTAATGGGCCAAACAAAGTAAGCAAATGGCCCATGGATCCTTTGGTGCAAATTTTCGATTCCCATCAATGATACCCTGTTTTACCTGTCGACGGCAGCAACGAGCTCGGAGTAGTCGATCCAGCAGCATGGTCCATAACAATTTGGAGTCTGAGCTCACTCCGAGCACTGCCGGCAACTCTACAGCAGTCCTGTAATGGCGATGGATTTTTTTGAGGCTATGAAGTCTTTGTTGCAGGATTTCAAGTCTGAATTGAGACAAGATTTGAAATTGGAATTGCAGCAGCAGGTTAGTTTTACTGAAGACGTTATTGGGGTGTCTGTCCTAAGATCCATGATTTTCCATTTTATGATAGTTCTGATGATCCCACTATTTGGACAAAAAGAGCAAATGAATATTTTGCTTTCCATCGAACCCCAATCGGTCACAAGGTCGATATGGCTTCTTTCCACCTTCAAGGCAAAGCTTTAGACTGGTTTTGAAGCCTTCTTGCTTCAAGACCTTCAGTTTCTTGGTTAGACTTAGTTGAAGACTTCAATTTTCGTTTTAGATCCACCAGAAGTCATAACCAGATATCATTCTTAAGTTCGCATGTTCCTGGCACCATTCATGAAGTTATTAGCAGAAGGGAACAAAAAAACAAGTTACAGGTCAATGTAGATTCCAGAACTGATCATGTTGCATGTCTGTTCTGAGATCCAGACTCAAAAGATGCAAGGTGTTTCTCCTGATCTTGATAACAAAACAATGTATTTGATGACTGTATGAAGGAAAAGGACAGTAATGTGGTGCAATCAAAGAGTATGTCATCTGAATCAGGAACGGAGTATGTTTCCAGGGAAGATGGCTTCCAACCTCCACCAGCAGCTGCTACTGTAGGGACGACACACCTCTTTGGTGCTGGAGCTCGGAGTCTGAATGATCTCCAAGCAGCTCTGGAGACCAGACCATTCAAGAATTCCAACCTCCACCAGCAGCTGCTACTGTAGGGACGACACACCTCTTTGGTGCTGGAGCTCGGAGTCTGAATGATCTCCAAGCAGCTCTGGAGACCAGACCATTCAAGAATGCCAACTCCACCGTCGGCAGTGGGGTCGAGAACGTTTGCGACGAGGATCAGGTCATTGAGGAGCAGCTCGTCATCCATGGGCCCATCACCGTCGCTACAGACTCTTTCAAAGATGTCAAGGGATTTCCTGCCGATGTGCCCAACAAGGGGCCCTGCATCAAGAATGACGGAGAAATTGAGCCCAATGTCACCAAGGAGATCTCTATCGCACATGGCAACCTGTAGGAGGGTATCAAGTATGCTTTTGCCCCTCTCCATGAAGGCATCTCAGCAAAGAAGCTTACACCCAGCAGCACACCGACTCCACTGATATGGGTTCTTTTCCATCATCTACCATGAGTTGTCCTGCCGTGGCTGTCAACCTGGCACTGCAGAGACTCATTGGCATCTCGTGTGTCACAGTCCGAGGTGAAAAAATGCCATGCTCTGTGTTCCTTTTTTCTGCCCTTTACTCCATTTTCTACTCCATCTGTTGAGGATGTTGGTGCTATATCTGGTGCTGTAGCCCAGGCCTTTTCCCTCAGCAGCAGCTCCCCCGTTCTGGTGACTAAAGTGTTTCCACACAGGCCACCGCCCAAGCCACCGCCACCCATGGTCATTCCTTGCCAAATCTCCTTCAGTTGTAAAAAGAATAAGGTCCATGTTACATGTTTGATAGAATGCTACAGAGGAGTCACTGACTTTACAAAATTTGTCCTTCAACTGTGGAAATTAGAGGTGCACGCCACATGTTCGATAAAATGATATAGCAGAGGAGCTACCCAACCCACATTGTGAACTATGTTTACTGTAATGCTCAAGCCAATATCAACTCATGCAGACCTTGAGGACAAGGTCTTTGAAGGAGGGGAGTATTGTTAGGTAGTTAGCAGATAACTGTTAGATAGTTAGCAGGGTGACGGAGGTTGTTATGGTTGTTAGCTGTTATGGGTGACTCACCAGTTAGTTGTGGTGTAGCTCCCAGCAATCATGTTGTCTTCTATAAATAGTAGAGAATGGAAGGCTAGAACAGAAAATGGCTTGTTTGGTTCTTAATCTCTGGTCTTCCAGCTCTGTTCTCTGTTCTTCTCTCTCTGGCTCTTGTTCACATATCCTACAAACACCTCTGTAGAATAGGTCCACTCTTCTTTCACTCTTCTGTAGAATAGGTCCAGCAAAACTCTCTAGTTGCTATGTAGTTTAAGTAGCTCTTCATAGTAGCAAATACAATACCCTGTTTTACCTGTCGACGGTGGCAACGAGCTCGGAGCAGTCGATCCAGCAGTGCGGTCCATAACAGATGCCTGGATGGCACGTGGTAGAATTTCTTCTACCCCACCCACCCACTCAAGTGGCATATTTCCTTTGTCCCAGATTTATAATTTCATGCTCTAATTTGTGTAGTAAGGAAATCTGTCATGTGGTGGGAGAAAGAATGGGGAACTGACGTGCCAACCTCTTGGAATGTGCTGAAAAAAGGCTGAATCTATTAACAGTTTTAATTTCGAAAATGTTTTAGATTTATCTTTTCTTTGGGAAACCTATACTCACCACCTTTCCAAGTGAGACTATATTTCTGATTTTTAATTATGCTCCTCAATGTTATTTGATACGTGAAGTTTCACTTAATTAATGTCACAGGTATGGGCAGGAAACCCAGCGAAGTTCCTAAGGAAGCTCACCGAAGAAGAGAGAACCTTCATATCGCAGTCTGCTGTGAACTACAAGAACTTGGCCCAGGTTCACGCTGCGGAGAATGCAAAGCCCTTTGACGAGATAGAGTTTGAGAAGGTGCTGCGCAAGAAGTTTGCTCACCGGGACGAGGAGTACGATTCGATGCTTGGAGTTGTGCGGGAAGTCCCACCACAGCTTATCCTTCCTGACAACGTCCTTCCAGACAAATCGCCCAAGCCAGGTCAATGAGCTTTGTCGTAGGTAGTTGACTACCTGCTGCTCACTGATTTGGTCATTTACATGTCTTTTTTTTTTCCCCTCCCCTTTGACGCTGGTAGAGGATGACAGTATGAAGTAACTGGAGGCACACTTCTCCTTTCTTGTTCCCAATAATTTCTTGGGTTGGGCTCTGTTGAAAAAAAAAAAAGATGTACCCCTCTCTTGCTTTCAGTTGTCGGGTCTCCTTGGTCTTGGTGTGAGTCTATCCAGAAATGTGGGCATCTTTTTCCCTTGGAGATTTCAATCTTAGGACCTTGTGCTCCCTTGGACAAAACAACCTTGGGTCTTCATTCTGGGATTCCTTTTTCTTTGGCGTTGATGCACCTGATAAAGCTTTTAGTTTCACGAAGATGTCCTCTAAAGCTTTAATGTCATGGATATCCTTCTTTGAGGTTACAAAAATTGCTTTATAATTATTCCACTGATTACATGGACAACCGGGTGAGGGCATAATTTACATAGATATACCTCGTCCAGACAGTCGAAAAGAGTTGTCATGGTATTGTATCTCTCATGAGGGTATTCATGAGATTATAATTTCGAGGAACAATTTTGTGGTGTAGATCCGCGGCAGCATGGCCCATGCTGCCCCATCGTATGGTGCAGAGTTGCAAACAGAACTTGAAATTTTGATGTCGACTTGATTTTAAAAAAAATATTAGTTTCAGAATGAAAAATTGATACCGATAGTTTATCGGCATCGATGTCAGACATTTTGATGAAATCGGAGTATTGGTTATTTTGTTAAATTATTCATAAATTCAAAAGACGAAGTCATGGCAAGCGGTTTAGTTTATTGGAATTGTGATTCTGATAATATAATTAGAATTAATTATTTTAATTTTATTAAAATTAAAACTATATTTTAATTTTTAAAATTAGAATCGGAAACTGATGTTTCTAATTTTGAATCTGACCTAGTTGTAACACTAGTGTGGTGCCAATGTCGTGCTACAGACTCGCCTCCAGTCAGTTTGATACCCTTATTTTTGTTTTTATTTATTTATTTTATTAAATATATTATCTAAATTGAAACGTAACAATGCGATATGCTTCGATCCAAATCATATCAATTGGGGTTTAGCATGGTTGAGTCTTATGGCATGACAAATCTTGGTGTAGATAGCAATTCCAAGTGAGAATGATGCTTATATTATATGCATCGTTTTTAAGAAAACAAGGGGATGTATCTCTTAATTGCAAACCCATAACGAGAAGAGGGGAAAAATTGGCATTGTTACGATCCACTTATTTGGTATTAGAGGCCACTGCCAGGACCAGGAGGTGGATACCGTCACGAATTCGGCCGTGTTTGGCACTACTTCTATTTGGTTTGGGCTTTCGACGTTCTGCGCAGTTTCTTCGAGGTTAATATATTAAATCTTGAAACTTATCTACTTACTTTTGTATAATTTAAAGCCCTTGCTCGTTAGTTAATGAAATAGGATAAAAGATAGCCATGGGAAAATGATTGACTTGGAAGATTATCCGAGGTTAACCATAGTCACGCTTAAATAGTAAAAGCATAAAAAAGCGTAAAATTGAAGGTACAAAGGAAAGTTTGGCCTTTTTAATCCGTAAGATTGATTGTAATCGGCATTTTCTAAATAATTTTAAAATGCGTGTGAAAACCATGGTAGAAAATATTGAAATTGAAAAGTAGGTTTTGATTTCCTAGCATGCCATTTCTTGATATATTCATAAAAATGGACTATGACGTCAATATTTTATTCTACAGCTAGAGACGACAATTGCAAAACATTTTTCGAGCTAGAAATGTGATATTTACTTAGTTTCAATATAACCTTGTTAGTTGTTACTTGTCTTTGTATTTTACTTATTCTATGTCATCATTTCATGTCTATGAAGTATCGACTGAAACATCCTGCTGATAATTAAGCAAATATGGAGTACGTATCCAGCATTGTTATTGTGTCTTTTGTTTTCATCAACAAAACACTGTTTTCGGTTTGAACCATTTATAGGTTACTGCAAAAAGTTTTTATTTTTGGGGTAAATTCAGAAACTAAACATTAACCAGCTATTAACATCATAACTTACTATAGTAGACTGTAAAGAACAACAGAAACAACTAAGAATCCGGAGCAAAGTAAAAGGACCCATCAGAAAACAATAGCTAACTATTAACCATACGGGTGAACTGGGGGAGTCCCAAATGTGATTGCCAGATCTTCTTCACATATTTTGTGGAGATCTCCGGAGATGCTGATGCCCAGATTAAAGAGTACTAGTTTCTGATGCCAACTAATTAATCTGCCATTGGATTCCCATAGGAATGGATTACGTCTCCACCTCTTGTCTTTCATGGGTTTGAGATGGGTTCAGATAAACTTCTTTTTTTTTTTTGACTAGGGTAACTGTTCGTTTAAACACATAAGCTAGTACATGGGGGCAGGTGGAGACGTGGGCATAACCAGCACCAACTCCACCCGAACAAGCAAATAGGTGATCCCATACAGTCAACACAGGGACAGGACTCTGTACTAGAGTAGAACAACTTCGTTCGTTCTTGATCGGGATGTGTATCTTGTCATTGCGGAAATTTGTAGGATCGAGAAGAAGGCTACAAGAGTCTTCTTTATTATTTTCTCGCTCCAAACGTCTTAGGAATCCGATGGTGATAGCCCGTGTGAGAAATTTAACATGAGAGAGAGAGAGAGAGAGAGAGAGAGAGAGAGAGAGAGAGAGAGAGAGAGAGAGAGACTTACGTAGGGTGCACACCGAGAGCAGGAACCAAAAAAACTTGTTGCATGCGTATGGGAGAAACTTAAAGAGTCCATGGGACTCAGGAGACAACCACCCATGCGATTTGTCTCCATCCAAAGGTTGCTTTGGTTGCCCCAGGTGGGCAACCATCGATGGCAACTGCCATCGGTTAACATCTCCCACTTGTCCACAAAGGGCATAATAAAATGTCAGTTGCTCACTAAGAGCAATTCATCTCTAGAGACTTGCTTCTCAATCTTTCATACAGCGAATGGAGTGAGCGACCTTACGAGAGTCAATACTATAGATGAGTAGTGACCTATTAAGTTATCATCAAAACTAACATATCACAATACTCTAAAGAAATTCCGTAGTACCCTAGATATCTTCAATATTCACCAACTTTGACATTCTGGATCTCTTAAAATTAGCGACATCAAAACTTAAATGTTTTGTACTCATGACTTTATCACCACTAAGTCGACAGAGCCCCCGAGGTATGAGCCAAAAAACATGGTGCAATATTTAGATATCTTTCCTGAGTTCTTATGTCAATTCAATTAGTCTTGACTGCTTTCCTAGTCATGTCCCACTGGACTGTATCAACCATAACCCTAAGGAGCATGCTAAAGTAGCAACATCAATCTTTCTTTTCATGACATCTAAAGTCCTAAGGGTACAAATGGATCAATAAATTATGATCCAAGAGCTCACACAATGATGAAGTAGAGATCCCATTCATCATTCTCTTAAATGGTTGTCTTACGCACATGTGGTATGGGACACATGCTACGATGTTCTTCCATCATTATGGGCGTGTCACATATAACATAATAAAAAACACCGTCGGTTCTTAGTCTAGCCACTCCCACTGCGGCTAACCTGAGTCTCATGACGTCTTATCATAAAACTTACAACCAGCTTAATAAAGGCTTCACGGATTTGATTCTCATATCCTGTGATCGATCCAGAGAGATCTCATCTTAATTCAGTTTAAGACGACAATAAAAAAGAAAAATATCTTGCTTGCTCTCATAGCGCCATAGATATAAATTGTCTCATCTTGCTCGCTTTCTTAGCGCCAAGGCAAATGACCCGTGTGAGAGGGTCCATTCAGAGCCTAGTGACACTTTTCTTGATGTGTAAAGTATTCCAACTATAGACACACATAAGGAAGGAAAACATAATAAATTCATTGTCAATGAATAATTGTGTACATTACAATTTACACAATCTGATAGTTCTAATATGGTTTACAAATGCCTCCCTTGGGATTTGTTTAGTTAGTGGATCTGCCAACATATGACCTGTTGAAATGTACCGGAGAACCACTAACTTCTTTGCAACTAAATCCCGAATGTAGTGATAACGAATGTCAATGTGCTTGGTTCGTCCATGGTATTTTGGGTCTTTAGCATAGGCTAAATCCGATGTGCTATCAACATACGGCACCACTGCCTCCTTTGATAAATGTGTAATGGCCAATCGCTGTAGGAAACTTTGCAATCAAACAACCTCTTGACATGCAGCTGAACAAGTCACATATTCTGATTCCATGGTTGATAAAGCGATGCGCATTTGTTTCTTGCTACACCAAGAAATGGCCCCTCCACCTAACATAAACACATAGCCTAAGGTGGATTTATAACGCTCATCTTTATCACCGACCCAATCTGCATCACTGAAACCTCTCAATCTTAAGTCACCTCTTTTATAACATAAGATAAGGCCCGAAGTACCACGAATATATAAAAAAAGTTCTCTTGACTGCTTTCCAGTGAACGGGACCGAGATTACTTTGATAACGACTAACAAGACCCACTGCAAAGCTAATGTTTGGTCGTGTACAAAACATGGCGTACATCAGGCTCCCTATTGCAGCGGTATATGGCACTTTAGACATTTTATTCTTTTCCTTATCAGTTTGTGGACATTGACTGATACTTAAAATACAACTCTTATCAATTGGAGTATCGATGGGTTTGGAATAATGCATCTGAAATCACTCAAGAATTTTATTTATGTAAGTCTCCTGTGACAAACACAGAAGTTTATTCGAGCGATCTCTCATGATTTTTATTCATAGCACATAATTTTCTTCACCCATGTCTTTTATCTCAAAGATAGAAGACAACCATTCTCGAGTGGCTTCAATAGATTCCATGTCATTTCCAGCCAATAAAATGTCATCAACATATAATGACAAAATAAGAATCTTTTCCGCCGTACGTTTAACGTACACACAGTGGTCTTCTTCAATCATTTCAAAACCAAATAAGATAATTGTTTTATAAAATCTAAAATACCACTGTTTAGACGATTGTTTGAGGCCATAAATGGAACGTCTGAGACGAAAAACTTTGCACTCTTGTCCCCTTGCCTCAAAACCTTCTGGTTGAATCATATAAATTTCTTCATCAAGTTCTGTAATGCCCTCAAATTTTAAATACCATGATTTGCTTAGAAATTCTTGTTTATGCTAACCGATTAGGTTTAAATTGTGATATTTAGGATTAAGGGTATGTTTAAGACACTTTATCATACCCAGGTACTACTTTCGATCGTGCGCACCCCGACAGGGCGACACCAAAAAACTGTAACGAAAATAAAATCTGAGAACACCATAATTCTTAGAAAATTGTGGAGATATTAAAAATATAATTATTCGGAATTTTTGACGCACAGATTTTGAGATTAAGTTGACGCAACTATTTTTGGGGCGATTTTTCACCCAGTAGAAAATAAATTCTAAAAATTAAATAAAAATCATGATAACTTGTAAAACCATCATATTAGTCTATGGTTGAAATTTCAAGTTAAACGGGTATCATTAAGACACCTAAGCATGAAGATCTTTGGCCCAGCTGAATTATGAGCTATTTACGGCAGGGATTTTTCTGAGAATTTCATATGCTTACGTGTGAGGCTTAGGAGAAGCCAACACACACTAGGATAAGGCTTATCCTTAAGTTGGGCTATCATTAAGGTTACTTGCGTATAACCAAAGAGTTTGTTGCATGAGATAGGTGGCCTCACATGGTTTAAGGGGGTTTACACCATGACACGTCCATGGCCAACGTTCCCAGTTTGCAGGGGACCTTGGGAGCTTATATAAGCTTCCCAACACCCATCGTATACCTCTTTCCAACACTTATGTTCTTCCTAGTCCTTCTGTTGCTGTGATTGCAAGCCTGTGTTGGTGAATTTTCTGTTGGGGCTGTATGTGTTGAAGTCGTTTTGCTGGAGGTGTAGCTGCCGAAGTCCCTGTTTCAGTAGTCTTCTTACTTCCTCATCTTGTTGCTGTATTGATCTCTATACTAAGAAGAAGAAGAAGAACTTTTGTTCTCTTTCAGATCAAGTAGGTTCTTATCCTTTCCTTGAACTTCTAGTCTCTATTCATGTTGAAAGAATTTAGACTCATACGAGTCACCTTTGAGCTTGTTAACAAGTCACGAATAAGTTCATATACGAGGTTGTAATTTATGTTTTAGAGTGTTGCTAGACATTTTGATATCTTAAGACATGGTGAATCTTTTCCATTCCATTTTCCTTGAACTTTCCTTTCAATTTGCCTTCTTGAAAGATCAACCATATGAACCACATTTCATGTCTTTATCTTTCTTTCTCTTGTCATGATAGCTTCATGTTTGAGGCTAAGATTATGTTTGGATTAAGTCCTAATCATGTTAGGAATGATATACGAGTTTCTTAGTATCATTTATAGTTGGTTTAGAACCATTTCTGAAAGTTTGCACAAGACCTGTCGATAGACGAACTTGTGGCTGTCGATAGGAACCCATTCCAGAAACCAGAAAACCATCACTGTGTGTTGCTGTCGACAGGCCCATGGCTTGCTGTCGACAGGGACACACAAACTGAAATTCCAGTTCTGGAAACCAGCCCCTGTCGACAGCAAGCTCTTGCCTGTCGACAGGTGCTGACAGTATCATGTTTCCAGCACTTGTTTTGCTTCGTTTCTTGTTGTAAATCTTACCCAATTATTCCAATCAATGAACCACTTAAATTTTGTGGTTTTTACCACCTAAATACCTACAAGAATCAGTCATGTTACTTTTCTTCCACCATGAACCATTCCTTCAAAGTTCCGAACAAGATTGTTCTGGTAAGATTCTCAAATTCTGAAATTAGTAAAGGAACAGAGTTCCTTAATTATTGTGTGTGAACATTGAGTAAATCCTTGTGTACCTTGATTCATTACAAGGATGAGTGTGTGACGATGACCATTATGAATCTTCATTTTCTTTTGGATTCTTATGTGGTTTAAATCTTCTGAAGTTATTGGCTTTAAGTCATAACCTTGTCTCAACCAATTATCTTCTCATTTTCTTGAACTATGAACTACTTTGTCACCAAGATATTTGTATTGATTCTCAATCAAAACTACCTTTGGATTTCTCATTTCCGTTATGCTCATGAAAAGAAGTTTATGATATGAAGACAGTGTTCTCTTCAAAAGAGGGTTTAGGATCACTTGTAGTAGCACCCGCTACTTGTGATCAGTTGAGGGCGACAGTTTGTACGTAAGTAAATCCAAGTCAATGGACTGATGATGGTGGGTAATAAAATAATTATACCCAGTTCTTGCGCAATGAACAAGATCCAAGGTGCTGGAATCGCCTAGGCACTAAGGATGAATTTACGTCTATATAGTAACCTCTTGAGAGCAGTGATGCCTGTCAAGTTTGTTCTGAAATCAAGTTATGATATGAAGTTTGAAAGACAAATATGACTTTGTTCTGATATTCATTTGAGCCCGTCATGAAATTAATTTGGGCTATATTTTATGTGAAGTATGAAATTCATGAACAATTATGTTTTGATCCACATATGCACTATTTGAATATTCATTCAGTTCTGCAAATGAAACTTCTACTCTATGTTCACTTATACCTACTGAGTCCTTTCGACTCATGCCTTTGTTTCCTCCACCCCTTTCAGATTGAAGGTGTGCATAATTTCAACTACACATGAATCCCAATTCCGCTGCGAACGATGAAAAGACGAAGAAGAATAGCATAATTTTAGTAGTTTTATTTTGAGTCGTTGATGTATTAAGTAGAAAAAGAAACTTGACTTTTGTAAATAATGAGTGTTAGCACTTTGTGACCTTATGTATTATAATATGTTCCAAGATACTTTTGTGGAATGGTTTGCCAGTTTTGTGCAAAGCGCAGATATATCTACCCATAACGAAAGTTTGTCAGCGTAACCCCTCTTCCAATCAAAGGTTACATATGTGTTTGTGTGAAATCGGAGGAGGGTGTTACAGAGGTGGTATCAGAGCAAAGTTATGGGTGATAGATATTTCTGTGACCATTTTCACAAAGAAAATAAATAAAACATTTGTGTGTATTATAGAATTTCTAAAGATCATTTTGGTTTTTAGAACTTAAGTAGTTAGCATGAATTAATTGGATGTGTTTGATGGTGTTCTAGGAAATGGCAGACAAAGGGAAAGCTATCGACACATCCAGTGAGGATAGGCATGAGGAAAGCTTTAGGGAGGAAGTTCACAATGTCCCATTAGCCGGAAATTCTCAAGAAGGAAGTACTGGGACTCCTGATTTTGCTACATTTATGCAGTCATTTCAGGGGTTAGTGCAAACACTAATGAAGAACCAACAGGACATGAATGGAGGAAGGATTACTGGAACATCTTTGTTAGAAAAATTTAAGAAGATGGGACCTCCATCTTTTAAAAAAAATGGCCAGCCTGAGGTTGTAGAAGGATGGGTTAGAGAAATGGAAAAGATATTTAAGGCAATTAGATGTGAAGAAGAAGACAAAGTCACGTTGGCAACTTACATGCTCCAGGATAGAGCAGATGAATGGTGGCAATCTGCCATGATAAATGTATTTAGAAATAGAAGGGATAATATTAGTTGGGAAGAGTTCTTAAGAGAATTGTATGAGAAATACACTCCACCACATGTCAAGGATAGGAAAGAAGTGGAATTTTTACAGTTGGAGCAAAAAGACATGACTGTGGCAGAGTATGAGACCAAATTCACTGAACTTGAAAAGTATGCACCTCATATTTGTGACAATGAAATCAGAAGGGTAAAGAAGTTTGTGAGAGGATTGAAACCCGGTGTGAGGAGCAAGGTAGCTCCACTAGATCCCCAAAGTATGGCTATGGCACTGAAGACTGCATTTATAGTAGAATCTGAGTTTGAGGAGTATATGAAAAACAAAGAGATCAATGGGGGTAAGAAGAAAAATGTGTATAACAAGGAAACGAAAGGTCAGAAGCGAAAGGTTGATTCAACCAAGCAGCAGGGAGAACAGAAAAAGAGTTGGCCCGTATGCGCTCAATGTGGAAGAAGACACCCTGGTAATGAATGTTGGAAAGTAGCGGGAAAATGTTATGGATGTGGTCAGAAAGGGCATATGATAAAGGACTGTCCAGTCAAAGCAGACCAGTCAAAAACGCAAAAGCCACAACCTTACTTCCAGCAAGCCCCAAGACAACCACCTAAGGGACCGGCTAGAGTCTTTGCTCTGACAAAGGAGGAAGCTCAAGACACCCCCACTATAGCTGAAGGTATTCTCCTGACCGAAAATATGTATGCTAGAGTGTTATTTGACCCTGGAGCTACACACTCTTTTATTTCTCAGGTATTTGTTAATTCTATATCTCGGAAACCAGAGAAATTAGTAGGAAGCATGATACTTGACTGTCCTACTGGTCAAATAGCTACACTTACCTCTGTTATCCCTGAAGTAAATTTGAAAATAGGAGAGCATGAACTTACTGCGTATGTATATGTACTGAATAACATGCAAGATTTTGACATAATACTGGGAATGGATTGGTTAGCAGAAAATCATGCCGTATTAGATTGCCATAAGAAAGTTTTAACATTTAAAAGGCCGGGATTAGCAGATTTCAGCTATACATGTCCAAAGAATAATGGAAATAAGAAGACTATATCAGCACTTAAAGCTATGAAATGGCTGAAAAATGGTTGTCAAGGTTATTTGGCAAGTGTGATGGTTATACCAAATGAGCATAAACATGTATCAGTTCAAGATATCGATGTTGTAAAAGAATTTCCAGAAGTTTTTCCTAATGATTTATCTGGATTACCTCCAATTAGAGAAATTGACTTTACCATTGAACTTTTACTTGGAACTTTGCCTATATCCATAGCTCCTTATAGAATGACACCAGCTGAGTTGGCAGAATTAAAGAAGCAGTTGCAAGACTTATTAGACAAATGTTTTATTAGACCAAGTGTATCACCATGGGGAGCCCCGGTATTGTTTGTGAGAAAGAAAGATGGATCTCTTAGATTATGTATTGATTATAGAAAGTTGAATCAAGTCACAATCAAGAACAAATATCCATTACCTAGAATTGATGACTTGTTTGATCAACTCCGGTCTGCTACAGTATTCTCTAAGATCGATTTAAGGTTGGGGTACCATCAATTGAGAGTTAAAGAAGATGATATTTCTAAGACTGCATTTAGAACCAGATACGGACATTATGAGTTTTTAGTACTCCCATTTGGATTAACTAATGCGCCTGCGGTATTTATGGATTTGATGAACATGGTATTTCAGCCTTATTTGGATAATTTTGTGGTAGTATTTATAGATGATGTGTTGATATACTCATCTAATGAAGAAGAACATAAAGAGCATTTGAGAATTATACTACAAACATTAAGGAATCATCAATTGTATGCTAAGTTAAGTAAATGTGAATTTTGGCTCAAGGAAGTGAAATTTTTGGGTCATGTGATTTCTGGAAAAGGTGTGGCAGTAGATCCGAGTAAAATTGAAGCAGTTCTGAATTGGGAAAGACCCAAGAATCCATCAGAAATCCGAAGTTTCTTGGGATTAGCTGGATACTATAGGAGATTTATTGAAGGTTTTTCTTCTATAGCTATGCCTTTGACTCAGTTAACCAGAAAAGAGACTCCATTTGTGTGGAATGAGAAATGTGAGGCCAGTTTTCAGGAATTAAAAGAGAAGCTTACCACAGTTCCGATTCTTATCTTACCTCAAGGATCGGGAGGATTTATAGTGTACACGGATGCATCTCAAAGAGGAATTGGATGTGTTCTTATGCAACATGGGAAAGTGGTAGCTTATGCCTCTAAACAATTAAAAGATCATGAAAGATATTATCCGGCTCATGACTTAGAATTGGCAGCAATCATACATGCTTTGAAGATCTGGCGCCACTATTTGTATGGAGAACAATTTGAAGTTTATACTGATCATAAGAGTTTAAAGTACATATTTTCTCAGAAGGAACTGAATTTGAGACAAAGGAGATGGCTAGAAATTTTGAAGGATTATGATTTTACAGTAAATTACCATCTAGGTAAAGCTAATGTAGTTGCTGATGCTTTGAGCAGAAAGAAATCAAGAGCATTACAATTACACCAACATTGGAAAGAAATGACAGATTTGATCGAATACTCACCAAGGTGTGATGCAGAAAATCTGATATTGGCACAATTGACAGTAAGGTCAGCACTGATAGATAGAATTGGTGAAGCACAGAACCAAGATCAGAAACTAAAAGAGATGGTAAACAAACCAGGATACGTCAAAGATAATCAAGGGATAATTAGATTTCAAAATAGAATATGCATACTAGAAAATGAAGAAATTAAAAGTGAGTTATTGAAGGAAGGGCATAAATCTCAATATTCGATTCATCCTGGAAGCTCAAAAGTATCAGGATCTGAAAAGGCAATTTTGGTGGCATGGAATGAAAAAGGACATAGCAGAATTTGTGAGTAAATGTCTGACACGTCAACAAATAAAAGCTGAGCACCAGAAGCCAGCAGGGCCTATGCAACTAATTGAAATTCCAATATGGAAATGGGAGCAGATAACTACGGACTTCGTAATGGGTTTGCCAAAGACAAGGAAGAAGCATGATGCTATTTGGGTAATTGTGGATAGATTAACTAAATTGGCTCATTTTCTAGCAGTTACAAAGACACAATCATTAGAAGATTTGGCTCAATTGTATATAAAGGAAATAGTAAGACTTCATGGAATTCCTTTGTCAATAATTTCAGATAGAGATCCAAGGTTCACTGCTAGATTTTGGAAAAGTCTTCAAGTAGCCATGGGTACACAATTAAAATTCAATTCAGCATATCATCCACAAACGATGGCCAATCAGAAAGAACTATCCGAACACTCGAAGATATGCTGAGAGCATGTAGTTTGGATTGGCGTGGTAGCTGGGATGATTACTTACCCTTGATTGAGTTTGCATATAATAATAGTTACCATACAAGTATTGGAATGACACCATACGAGGCATTATATGGTAGACCTTGTAGATCACCCCTCTGTTGGGCAGAAGTGGGAGAAAAGAGTCTCATTGGGCCAGAATTAATTCAGAATTGCTCAGAGAAGATTAAATTAATCAGGAAGAGATTATTAATAGCTCAAGACAGGCAGAAGAAGTATGCTGATAGAAGAAGAAGGCCACTGGAGTTTAACATAGGTGATCATGTATTTCTAAAGATCTCTCCAACCAAAGGTGTCATGAGATTTGGTAAGAAAGGAAAACTCAGTTCAAGATATGTAGGGCCTTTTAAAATATTGCAGAGAATAGGAGAAGTGGCATACCAATTAGCTCTTCCGCCCTCTTGGTCACACATTCATAATGTATTTCATATATCTATGTTGAGGAAATACATAATGGACCCTTCACATGTGATCAGCTATGAAAATGTGGAAATACAATCAGATTTAACCGTACAAGAGGAACCAGTGAAAATATTGGACAGGAAAGAACGAGTCCTCAGAAATAAAGCAGTTCCTATGGTGAAGATCTTATGGAAAAGCGCGTTCATCGAAGAAGAAACGTGGGAATTGGAGCAAGAGATGAAAGAAAAGTATCTACAACTATTCGGTAAGTAAATTTTGCCAATTTCGAGGACGAAATTTATTTTAACAGGGGGAGAAATGTAATGCCCTCAAATTTTAAATACCATGATTTGCTTAGAAATTCTTGTTTATGCTAACCGATTAGGTTTAAATTGTGATATTTAGGATTAAGGGTATGTTTAAGACACTTTATCATACCCAGGTACTACTTTCGGTCGTGCGCACCCCGACAGGGCGACACCGGAAAACTGTAACGAAAATAAAATCTGAGAACACCATAATTCTTAGAAAATTGTGGAGATATTAAAAATATAATTATTCGAAATTTTTGACGCACAGATTTTGAGATTAAGTTGACGCAACTATTTTTGGGGTGATTTTTCACCCAGTAGAAAATAAATTCTAAAAATTAAATAAAAATCATGATAACTTGTAAAACCATCATATTAGTCTATGGTTGAAATTTCAAGTTAAACGGGTATCATTAAGACATCTAAGCATGAAGATCTTTGGCCCAGCTGAATTATGAGCTATTTACGGCAGAGATTTTTCTGGGAATTTCATATGCTTACGTGTGAGGCTTAGGAGAAGCCAACACACACTAGAATAAGGCTTATCCTTAAGTTGGGCTATCATTAAGGTTACTTGCGTGTAACCAAAGAGTTTGTTGCATGAGATAGGTGGCCTCATATGGTTTAAGGGGGTTTACACCATGACACGTCCATGGCTAACGTGCCCAGTTTGCAGGGGACCTTGGGAGCTTATATAAGCTTCCCAACACCCATCGTATACCTCTTTCCAACACTTATGTTCTTCCTAGTCCTTATGTTGCTGTGATTGCAAGCCTGTGTTGGTGAATTTTCTGTTGGGGCTGTATGTGTTGAAGTCGTTTTGCTGGAGGTGTAGCTGCCGAAGTCCCTGTTTCAGCAGTCTTCTTACTTCCTCATCTTGTTGCTGTATTGATCTCTATACTAAGAAGAAGTAGAAGAACTTTTGTTCTCTTTCAGATCAAGTAGGTTCTTATCCTTTCCTTGAACTTCTAGTCTCTATTCATGTTGAAAGAATTTAGACTCATACGAGTCACCTTTGAGCTTGTTAACAAGTCATGAATAAGTTCATATACGAGGTTGTAATTTATGTTTTAGAGTGTTGCTAGACATTTTGATATCTTAAGACATGGTGAATCTTTTCCATTCCATTTTCCTTGAACTTTCCTTTCAATTTGCCTTCTTGAAAGATCAACCATATGAACCACATTTCATGTCTTTATCTTTCTTTCTCTTGTCATGATAGCTTCATGTTTGAGGCTAAGATTATGTTTGGATTAAGTCCTAATCATGTTAGGAATGATAGAAGAGTTTCTTAGTATTATTTATAGTTGGTTTAGAACCATTTCTGAAAGTTTGCACAAGACCTGTCGACAGATGAACTTGTGGCTGTCGACAGGAACCCATTCCAGAAACCAGAAAATCATCACTGTGTGTTGCTGTCGGCAGGCCCATGGCTTGCTGTCGACAGGGACACACAGAACTGAAATTCCAGTTCTGGAAATCAGCCCCTGTCGACAGCAAGCTCTTGCCTGTCGACAGGCGCTGACAGTATCATGTTTCCAGCACTTGTTTTACTTCGTTTCTTGTTGTAAATCTTACCCAATTATTCCAATCAATGAACCACTTAAATTTTGTGGTTTTTACCACCTAAATACCTACAAGAATCAGTCATGTTACTTTTCTTCCACCATGAACCATTCCTTCAAAGTTCCGAACAAGATTGTTCTGGTGAGATTCTCAAATTCTGAAATTAGTAAAAGAACAGAGTTCCTTAATTATTGTGTGTGAACCTTGAGTAAATCCTTGTGTACCTTGATTCATTACAAGGATGAGTGTGTGATGATGACCATTATGAATCTTCATTTTCTTTTGGATTCTTATGTGGTTTAAATCTTCTGAAGTTATTGGCTTTAAGTCATAACCTTGTCTCAACCAATTATCTTCTCATTTTCTTGAACTATGAACTACTTTGTCACCAAGATATTTGTATTGATTCTCAATCAAAACTACCTTTGGATTTCTCATTTTCGTTATGCTCATGAAAAGAAGTTTATGATATGAAGACAGTGTTCTCTTCAAAAGAGGGTTTAGGATCACTTGTAGTAGCACCCGCTACTTGTGATCAGCTGAGGGCGACAGTTTGTACGTAAGTAAATCCAAGTCAATGGACTGATGATGGTGGGTAATAAAATAATTATACCCAGTTCTTGCGCAATGAACAAGATCCAAGGTGCTGGAATCGCCTAGGCACTAAGAATGTATTTACGTCTATATAGTAACCTCTTGAGAGCAGTGATGCCTGTCAAGTTTGTTCCGAAATCAAGTTATGATATGAAGTTTGAAAGACAAATATGGCTTTGTTCTGATATTCGTTTGAGCCCGTCATGAAATTAATTTGGGCTATATATTTATGTTAAGTATGAAATTCATGAACAATTATGTTTTGATCCACATATGCACTATTTGAATATTCATTCAGTTCTGCAAATGAAACTTCTACTCTATGTTCACTTATACCTACTGAGTCCTTTCGACTCATGCCTTTGTTTCCTCCACCCTTTTCAGATTGAAGGTGTGCTTAATTTCAGCTACACATGAATCCCAATTCCGCTGCGAACGATGAAAGGACGAAGAAGAATAGCATAATTTTAGTAGTTTTATTTTGAGTCGTTGATGTATTAAGTAGAAAAAGAAACTTGACTTTTGTAAATAATGAGTGTTAGCACTTTGTGACCTTATGTATTATAATATGTTCCAAGATACTTTTGTGGAATGGTTTGCCAGTTTTTTGCAAAGCGCGGATATATCTACCCATAACGAAAGTTTGTCAGCGTAACCCCTTTTCCAATCAAAGGTTACATATGTGTTTGTGTGAAGTCGGAGGAGGGTGTTACAAGTTCTCCATTGAAAAATGTTGTTTTAACGTCCATCTGAAAAAGTTCTAAGTCTAAATGTGCAACTATGGCTAGAATAAGGCGAACCGACGTAAATCTTACCACTGCGGAGAATGTCTCATTGATATATATACCCTCCTTTTGAGTATATCCCTTCGCCACAAGTCGTGCTTTATATTTGTCAATTGATCCATCCGCCTTGCATTTGACTTTGAAAATCCATTTATTTCCAATAGCCTTACGCCGTGGAGGGAGGTCGACAAGTTCCCAGACCTGATTCTTACTCATAGAGTTCATTTCATCTTGCATTGCTTCCTTCCACTCTTTACTAGCAGATGAAGTTAAATACTTCTTTAACAAAAGTAGGCTCATCTTCATTAGCAAGCTGGCACAAAAGAGCTTCCTCTTCGATCTCAAATCGACGACGAGGCATGTGTCCACATTTGCTATGGTGTATCTGATCGTCTTGTTCTTCCATTGGTGTGCTCCTACTGAGCACATAGCTCCCACTATCATCATGATTATCTCTACTATTTACGGCGGCTTCTAGGTTAGGAAATAATTCCCTCACTTCACTGGAAGATGGTAGAACATCATTAGGGTCATCCAACTCATGGAGATCAAGACTCTTTCTAGTGTCGCCGATACTAGGAAATTCTGATTCTAAGAAAACAACATCTCAGACGTCTTTTTTTGTCATTCCTGCATTCGGATGTTGTTCGTACATGACATAACCCTTAGAGCTTTCAGGATATCTTATAAAGATAAATTTTCTAGTTTTAGGACCAAGTTTTCCAAACTTAGAGAAATGTCATGGACATATCCCGCTGAACCCCATGGCCGTAAATTTGATTTTTCACCACGCCATAACTCATAAGGGGTGGAAAGAACTGACTGTGAAGGTATGTGGTTAAGGATGTAGGCTGCAGTCATTGTAGCATCCCCCAAAAAGATATTGGAAGGTTGGCATGCGCCATCATCGACCTAACCATATCTAACAGTGTTCTATTCCGTCTTTCAGCAACACCATTTTGTTGCAGTGTATATGGAATAGTTAATTGTCAGCGTATTCTTTTTTCTTCACATAAAGTTCGAAACTCATCCAAAAGATATTCACATCCTCAATTTGTTTGAAGAACTTTTATGGTTTTGCCTAATTGATTATCAACCTCTGCTAAGAAGTGTTTGAAACAATCTAAAGCTTCATAGTGGTGAGCGATCAGATAGACATATCCATATCGTGAATAATCATATATAAATGTGAGGAAATAGGAAGCCCCTTGACGGGTCTTCACACTCATGGGTCCGAAAATGTCAGAGTGGATCAATTGTAAGAGTTCGGTGGCTCTTTTAGCCTTTCTGAAAGGCTTATGACATGCCTTACCGGCCAAGCATGATTCACACACAGGAATATTGACTTTAGCGAGTGACCCTAGTAGGCCTTCTCGAGCTAACCTTGTCATTCTATCTTGTCCTATGTGTCCCAACCGAGCATGCTGTAGATGCGGTTATTTTCCCGTCCCGAAAAGGACGAAAAAATGATCGTCTCCACACGGGAATAGAGAAGGGATAGATAATGAAAGAAATGAAACGCGATCGCCAGGTACTTTTCCTAAAAAGCACCAAAAGTAGGGACGGGTAGGAAAGGAGGTGATGTGTACCTTTTTACCCGTAGAAAAGAAGCGGGATGTGTGGTGCGATGGGCTTACCCTCCTCTTTCAACCGGCCGGCCGGCGAAAGAGATTCAACTCGGTACCTGGGACAAAAGACAACAAAAGACAAACAAACGGATTAAACAACAGTGTAGTAAATGAAAATAGCAGAAGACCATAGAAAAGACATAAAAGGGTGCAAACACACTTTCTAAGGACTGAAATGCAAAACCCCTAAGTGGGTGGGAAAAGACATGCACATGTGTGCGTGTGTACTATCTAAGAAAACCCAAAGAGGGGGGAGAGAGGTGGGGGGGGGGGCGTTAGCCGTGGCGTGTCGGCGTGAGACAACGTCGTCTCCTCGAGATGGAATCGCCGGATCATCCTGCGGCTCCGGAAGCACCTTCTGGATAGCAGGATCCTCTGGTAGGTGAGGAATGGAAGGGTGGAAGACGAGGCGTCAAACGGGCAGGGCTTCGCCGCTCTGGGGTAAGGTTCTCTCTCTCTCTAGATTCTCTTTCTCTCTCTTCTTTTCTCTCCCCAAAACCCCCGGACCTTCTCTCTCTAAAAACCCTCTCTCCCTTCAAACCAAAATGCCCCCCCCCCTTGAAAATGGGCCTCTGTGTGAGGTTTTAATGCTGGGCAAAATCGTGTCAAGAGCAACCGCCGCATTTAAAGAGGTTAAACGCGTCGGCCCGACTCGCCGCGATTAGCAACTGCCTAATGTCCCATCAACTCGCCAAAACGTGATCATCAGCTTGCCAAAACGTGATGATTATGGCGCGCAGCAACGATAATAATCGCGTCGGCTTCAATCACCGCGATTTAGAAAGTCAAATTGATTTGACAGGCATGGCCGTATTCAGGTTCAAAACGCGTCCACTCCAAACGTCGCGTTTTGCCAACCGCCTCTTCTTTGGTGCACTGTAACTGGCGGTTCAAAAACGCGGCATTCTGACTGGTCACGATTATACTTCTGACACTGTTCTGACACCCGACAATGGCATGGTGTGGACAGGGCGGCTAAGAATCGCGTCGTACTGACTCGACACGTTTCTATTTGAAAACGTGGCTCCCGTCATGCGTCAGAACGTGCGTGCTCTGAAACGGCCGTGAATGTTGACTTATAAATCACGGCGGGCTTGGTGGACGCTATTAAACGTCAGTTATCCAGTGCGCTATAAAGGCGGTACCAAAATCGCGTCGGCTCCTACCGCCGCGTTCATAGTGCCACAAAAGGCATCAGGCGTGCTGGACGCGATTTCAAACAGTGCCCAGAGCCCTTTCCAGGATTTTTTGTGTGATATTTTCTAGCTTTTCTAAAACCCTAAAAAGCCCTAAAAAAGTAGGAAAACAGGAAAATTACTTAAGATGTTAACTTAAGACAGTCACTTTTGAGGCGTTACAGTGCAACCTGAAACTTGTCCAATTTTGGGAAAATTGGCGTGTCTACACATGCCAAATTTTCGAATCAAGGTTTTTATCAGTACTTACCACATAAGACACAGGAAAATCATGATTATCCAAGTCTAATTTAAACAAACCATCCATGAATAAAGCATGACCATATATAACATTATTCAAACAAATGACTTGGCTACTACAAAAGGAAAAAGAGAAGCCTAATGCTAACAACGATGAGACCGACAGTAGATTATGCTGAACTCTAGGCGCACATAGCACTTCATGGAGAGTAAAGACTCATCCAGTCTTTAACTTGAGTTGATGCACACCAACTTCAAGGGCTTCTTCACTGGATCCATTTCCCATAAATACTCTTTGCGATCCCACTGAGATTCGGCGATAATCCACGAACCCTACTCGATCCCTTGTTATATGCTTGGTCACTCCTGAATCCACTATCCATTTAGGATTTGTTCAAGCAACTAGAATATGTGAACAAACATACATAGTTGGAGAGCAAAGAAATTGGAATACCTTTTTCGGTTCAGTGCATTCATGAGCGAAATGTCCCAGTACTCCACAATTATAGCATTTGGCCTTCGTCTTATCTCTCTTTCCACCACGCTTGCCTCTTCGGCGTTTCGGTGTTTGCCCTGCCTTTGAAGTGGATGCAACATTCTACCTCTTCCTATTGAAGTTCTTCTTTGGACCCTTCTTGCCTTGTTGTCTGCCTCCCTGGGCGACAAGGACATTGGCGCACATAGCTTTTTCGCGCTCAACCTCTAACTCCACATGGTGAGAGATGTCAGAAAAATTCTTAATACTCTCATTATAAGTGATGATTTGTTTCATATGAGTCCAAGATTCTGGCAAAGATCTTATTACTGCCTGCACCTGCTGCTCATCGGTGAGATCGTGACTTGCAGACTTCAAGTCACGGATCATGCTTGACATCACCCTTAGATGCTTAGTCATATTCTGACGAGGATCCTTTCGAAGGGTCTCAAAATTTAAAACTAGAGCCCTTAACCTCGTGGTAGAGGTTCCTCCAAAAGTAAACTTCAACTGATCCCACATATCCTTGGCAGTATTACACTTATCAAACTCGCCAATCAGATCATCCTGCATGCTGCTTAACAGTGTAAAGCACGTGCTGCGATCTTTGTTGAACCATGACTTGTAGGCCTCTTGATCTCTGAGGTGTTGGGCAGTTTTGCCTTCTTCGGGAGGGGTCATGGAGGTAGTTATGTGATCAAGTAGCTCTTGCTCATTCAAGAGATATTGGATCTTTCGATGTTAATGTCATAGTTAATGCCATCTAATTTATCCTCTTTCGTTAAGTCAGCAATAACATTTTTGGTGGCCATCGTTGAATCACTACATTAAGATAATAATGAGAAGGCTAAGTTGACAATTCTACACATCAGCCTATTTGATCAAAAAATCTACACTATAATATTAAACATTCTTCATATAATAAGATCGAAAGTAGACTTAGAGTCCTATAGTCATCTCCTATTTATATAAGAATGTTCAATATTATTAGAGTAATTTAGATCAAATAATTTAAAGGGAGAGGAACTAACATCTCTCAATCAATAAGCACCTACATACTAAACATGAATATTCAAATAAAGAATTAGCAACAACTAATCATGTTTACAAATATTCTAATAATTTTGAACAACGACTAATCATGTTCAAAACTCCCTTTTAATAATGAATTCAACACATGATTTTAAACGATTAGATCATACATAGATTGCTTGAATATAAAGTGCATGAATAAACTTATAAGATCAAACTAATAAATTAATACAATTTATTACATGGATTTAAATAAGACAATCTCATAATTATGAAGCTTATAATGATCCGAAAGAACAATAAAATCATGTTTAAAATGGCGATAACATCATAATAGCAAAAGCCATCGTCTGGAGGCAAACCGGAGTCATAGCACGGCGCCGAGAAACATGCTGCATATGACGTCGGACTCATCGTACCGCCAAATTACCATTATTGTGGTGACGAGAGACTGGGATACTATTTGTAACAACCCAAGAATCTGATACACGGTGATGAACAGTCTATCCCCATGTAATTTAATTTAATCTCATTTCTATTTTGGTGATTAACAAAACCATGTTATGTTGATAATTATCAAACCCTTGATTAAGGTCACTAACCTATTTTCTATAAGTTTTGAGCATAGGAAATATAACAAAGAAATTCAAGCCAAATTGGTAAGTATTATTCTTACTAGAGCAACATTAAGATCAAGTATGATATTTCTCTAAGTACACATCGGTTTCCTTTATAAATCATAACGATTGCAGTAGAACTGTAACAATTTCCTCATAACGGTTTCATAAGTGCCTTATCGATTTCTTCATAGAATGAAACATCGTTTGAATTCAAAAGAAATCGTTATCATAACGACTTGCTCTCGTAACGATTCCTTTAGTCATCATAACGACTTGCCTTCGTAACGATTCCTTTAGTCATCGTAACAACTTGCTTTCATAACGATTCTTTTAGTCATCGTAACGACTTGCCTTCGTAACGATTCCTTTAGTTATCGCAACGATTTCTTCAGACGTCGCAACGATTTGCTATCATAACGATTCCTTTAGTTATCACAATGATTGCTTCAGATATTATAACAATTTACTTTGAAGATCGACTTCTTAAGTAATCGTAATGATTTCTTTGGTTCTCATAACGATTTGCTTTGCGCATTGACTTCTTAAGTAATCATAATGATTTCCTTAATGATCACAACGATTCTTTCATATCTCACAACGATTTGCTATTTGGTTGCATAACGATTTCATAAGTCATAAATGCATCGATTTCATATCAATCAACTTGACATATGACTTATCCTTTCAACGGGTTGAATAGTCAAAGTCTTTGCACATATTCTTCTGTCAGCTGTGCATTTGAACGTATCTCTGCATGCATGCAGATGATATCGTCCATTATTGTGTCTATTCTTTATGCATCTTTTAGAACAACATAATAGCATTACTATTTTGATGAATATTCACACTAACGTTGACTGACAACAAGAGACAGTTCAGCTGTCTATCATTCTAGCTTGCTTTGTGTGCATGTCCTGGTCAGCTATTCATCTCACAACAATTGGACCTTGTAGAAGCCAAAGGACACTTCAGAAGATCCTATCTCTTTGTGTGCACAAATGGATAAAGGACTGTTGACTGGAAGCTTCCAAGTGCCACTCAGTCTAACGTCCACCAAAAGCTAGAGGCAACGGATACTTCAACGTCTAGATTTCAAATTGAAGCTATATATTGAAGAAAGGAGCTCCAGAAGAAGATACACACATAGACAGAGAACAACAGTTATAGAAACTCTCTGTTCATCAAGTCTTCTGCGAGTTCTCAAGAAAGAGCCAAGCCTCATTTCATTAGATTAGCTCTTTGCTCTCTGCATTGTTTGCAGATTTTCTAGAGAGCTTGTTTGGTTCTGAGAGTGAGCCTTTGTTTATAGATCTCATTGCTCTCAGTCCCTTGCTTCAGATCTTGGCTTATCAAAGCTTGATCTAGGGGCTTAATCTCCTGCTTACTTGTTTCTGAGTGTGTTCCCTTCTGTTGAGAAGGAAGACCTGGTGGGGTATCCAGGGTGTTGTTCCTCTTCGGGCAGTGAAGAGAAGACCAGCTAAGCTGGGTGTTGTAGTGTCCACAGGGGGACTGTACCCTAGTTAGTGGAATCCTGAGTTGTTGCTCAGGGATTGGACGTAGGACTCCTGTAGAGAGGAGATCCGAACCAGGATACATCGTGTGTTATGTGATTGTTGTTTCTCTTTACTAACACTAACAATCTTCAAAGTGTATTTCTCTGTGAACATTTTTAGTGAATATGTATTAGCTGATAAATTTTAAAGACCCATTCACCCCCCTCTGGGCTACCTAACTGGGCAACAAGTGGTATCAGAGCGAGTCTCTTCGACAAAGAAGAAGATCCAACGATCTGAAGAGTAAAGATCCATGGCAGCCCAAGGAAACATTGAAGGTTAGTCTGTCAACCAACCCCCTCTGTTCGATGGTGAAGACTACACTTACTGGAAGACTAGAATGGAGTATTTTCTACAAGGATTCGACTATCAGATCTGGTCAATTATAGAAGAAGGAGATCTCGTTATCCTGAACTCAAGGCAGAACTGGACAGACGATGATAGGAAGAAGATCTCCCTCAACTGTAAAGCTAAGAGCATTTTGTGTTGTGCTCTCAGTAAGAAGGAAGTCAACAGAG
The DNA here is from genome assembly GCA_014218235.1 of Colocasia esculenta. Lineage (NCBI taxonomy): Eukaryota > Viridiplantae > Streptophyta > Magnoliopsida > Alismatales > Araceae > Colocasia > Colocasia esculenta. The sequence continues at coordinate 20,747,252 of CM024761.1, read as the reverse complement.
TTTCAGCCTACAAATCCGCAATGGAGATGTGGGAAAAGCTCAGAATCACGTATGAAGGGACAGACAAAGTGAAAGAGACAATGATTGACATTCTTGTAACACAGTATGAAAGATTTCAGATGCAACCAAGTGAATCCATAGCTCAAATGTTTAGTAGATTTACAGACATTACAAATGGCTTGGCTGGACTTGGGAAGACATATGAAATTGGAGATATGGTTAGGAAGATTCTCAGATCCCTACCACCTTCATGGACCCCAAAGGTAACAGCCGTTGAAGAAGCCAACGACTTGAAAAAGATGTCGTTAGAGAAGCTTATTGGGTCCCTTATGGCCCATGAGATCAACATGGAAAGGTTGTGAGAGTCCTCATGCAGAAAGAAGCACTCAAATGCCCTTAAAGCTGAAGAAGACTCATTAGATGAACTCTGAGATAACAATGAAAGCAGCAATGACAGTGAAGATGAAGAAGCAATGCTGTCCATGAGATTACAACGCATCCTAGCAAAGAAGAAGAAGTTCCAATCTGGTAGAAGACGCTTCAAGAAACACAAGGAGTTTAAGAAATCAGAAGGAAAAGATCAGAAGAAGATCGAGCCGATATGTTATGAGTGTAAGAAGCCCGGACATATCAAGGCAGAATGTCCAAAGCTCAAGAAAGGTGAATACAAGAAGAAGGACAACTTCAGAAAATTCAGAAAGTACAAAAAGAAAGCAATGGCAGCTACGTGGGAGAACAACAGTGACTCTGACAATGAGTCAACCCAGAGCAGTGAGGGAGAAGAAGAAGCCAACTTGGCTTTCATGGCCAATACAGACGAAAAGGTAACCTCTGACTCCTCTTTTGATTCTTGCAATGATTCTGATTCAGACAATTTAGAAGAAGCATTTAATGAACTATATGATAAATATAGAAATGTATCTAAGTTACTAAAAGCTAGTAAGAAGAGTATTGCCTGTCTAGAAAACACAAACTCAAATTTAAAATCAGAAAATGAACAATTAGAAAAACAAGTATCTGAATTGAAAAGAAGAAATGATCTATTGTGTGAAGATCTAAAGGATAAGAATAAACAAATAGTCATATTAGAAAAACAGGAGAAATCAGATGAACTAAGAATAGAAATCAAAGCCTTAAGTGAAGAAAATGACAAACGGTCAAAGACGCTGAAGAAATTTACTAATGGTAAAAATTCCTTACTATTAAAAGGTGCTAGACGATCAGGGAAGAATAAACAAAGAATAGGATACACCCCTCTAGACAATGAAGAAACCATTATTTATCCGAAAATATATCCAACCCCTAAATTTGTAACTGAACAAGAGACATCATATAAATCTAACTTTAAATATGCCTCATATGAAAAAGTAACTAGAATAACATGCTGCAGCCACTGCAATAAATTAGGACACACAAAAATAATATGTCCAACTAAGAACAAGAAATGGGTAATAAAAGGAAAAATTGATGACACTAACCAACAAGGACCCAAAAAGAATTTGGGTACCTAAAACTTAATGTTTTCATTTCAGGGTAACATTCGAGCATCCAAATGGTATTTGGATAGTGGGTGCTCAAGACACATGTCAGGAAATAAAAGTTTATTCTCTCATCTAGAAGCTGAAGAAGGAATAGTCACCTATGGAGACAATGGGAAAGGGACTGTTATTGGGAGTGGATCTGTTGGCAGCAACAGCAAAACTATTATTGAAGATGTTCTATGTGTCAAAGGTCTGAAGCATAACCTTATAAGTATCAGCCAACTATGTGACAAGGGACACCAAATCAAATTTCAAGGATCCAAGTGCAGTATTATGAAAGATGGAGCAGTTACCTTTGAAGCTAACAGAGAAAAGAATATATATGTTTGTACCTTGAAGAACTCAAATATCAAGACGTTTGTTTAGCAGCTAGTAAAGAACAGTCAACTGAGCTATAGCACAAAAGATTGGGCCACTGCAGTTTGGATGGCATGAACAAACTCAGAAAGAGAAGTCTTGTGGAAGGTCTGCCAAAGGTCAGCACTAAAATGGATGGTATCTGCAGACCGTGTGCAAAAGGGAAGCACACTAAGGGTTCCTTCAAGTCAAAGACTGTGGTAACCACCTCTAAACCCTTAGAACTCCTTCACATGGATTTGTTTGGGCCAATGAGGACCACCGGTCTTGGAGGAAAGAATTTTGGATTTGTGATTGTAGATGACTATTCCAGATTTACATGGGTTTCTTTCTTGGATCACAAAGATGATACATTCGATAGTTTTGTAAGTTTCAGCAGGAAAGTACAGAAAGACAAGAAGTATTGCATTGTTGGAATCCGGTCAGATCATGGAGGAGAGTTCCAGAATGACAAATTTGCAAAATTCTGTGATGACCAAGGGATTGAGCATAACTTCTCAGCACCAAGGACACCACAGCAGAACGGAATTGTTGAGAGGAAAAATAGAACCCTATTGGATATGGCAAGAACAATGCTGTCAGAATATGATTTACCAAGGTATTTTTGGGCTGAAGCAGTGAACGCAGCAAACTACATCATTAATAGAGTGATGATCAGGCCTATCTTGAAGAAGACTGCATATGAACTATACAAAGGAAAGAAGCTGAAGATCAGTCATTTCAGGACATTTGGTTGTCCATGTTTCATTCACAACAACGGGAAAAGAGACATTGGTAAGTTGGATGCTAAATCAGATGAAGGCATCTTCATGGGGTATGCTTCTAAACCTAAAGGTTATAGAGTATTTAATAAGCGTACACTATTGATAGAGCAATCTGTGCACATTATCTTTGATGAAACTAACCCTTCCTTGAGAAAGGAAGAAGATAGTGACATTTATGATGCAGATGACTTGTCCAAGAAATTAAGGAACACATCAATTGAGGACAAGGAAGATCCACCTCTAGAAGATCTACAACAAACAGACATTGAACATGAAAATCTTCCAAAAGAATGGAGATACAAGAAAGATCACCCACCTGAAAACATCATTGGTGATCCAACTGTAGGGGTAAGAACAAGAGATAATGTAATCCCTTATGATTACCTAGTTTTTGTTTCTCAAATAGAGCCTAGGACAGTCAATGAAGCTCTTACTGATGAATCTTGAATTTTAGTCATGCAAGATGAACTGAATCAGTTCAAGAGAAACCATGTATGGTCACTTGTTCCTAGACCATCAGATCATCCAGTTATTGGCACCAAATGGGTGTTAAGAAATAAATTGGATGAAGCTGGTGTGATCTTAAGAAATAAGGCCAGATTGGTAGCTCAAGGCTATTCCCAAGAGGAAGGCATAGATTTCGATGAAACCTATGCACCTATAGCTAGACTTGAGGCTATTAGAATCTTACTTGCGTATGCATTAACATTAGACTTGAAATTATTTCAAATGGATGTTAAATCCGCATTTTTAAATGGCTTTATTAAAGAGGAAGTTTATGTGGAACAACCTCCGAGTTTTGATGACACAGAATTTTCTAATCATGTCTTTAGATTACATAAAGCTTTATATGGTTTGAAACAAGCACCTAGGGCCTGGTATGAAAGGCTTAGCTCATTTTTACTGAACCATGGTTTCACTAGAGGCCAAGTAGATAGTACATTGTTCATCAAATCCAAAGTTAAACACATATTACTTGTGCAAATTTATGTAGATGATATAATTTTTGAACTACTGATGAATCTCTTTGCAAGTATTTTGAAAAGTTAATGCAGGGAGAATTCGAAATGAGCATGATGGAGGAGCTCAACTATTTCCTTAGACTACAAATTAAGCAAGGAAAAGATGGCACCCACATCTGTCAAGCCAAATACACCAAGAAGCTCTTAAAGAAGTTTGGATTCGAAAATGCCAAGCCACTGTCAACACCTGTGAGTACATCAACAAGGATGGACAGTGACAAGGATGGTAAGAAAGTAGATCAAAAGATCTACAGAGGTATGATAGGTTCTTTACTTTACTTAATAGCTAGCAGACCTGATATATTGTTTAGTGTCTGCATGTGTGCTAGGTATCAGACAGATCCTAGAGAATCTCACCTAATCTCTATCAAAAGAATATTTAGATATCTATCTAGAACTCATGACTTAGGATTATGGTATTCAAAATTATGCGAAATAAACTTAGTAGGATATTCTGATGCTGACTATGCTGGATGCAAAGTAGATAGAAAAAGCACCAGTGGCTGTTGTCAATTCCTTGCAGGATGTCTGATATCCTGGTCCTCCAAGAAGCAGAACTCTGTAGCACTCTCAACAGCTGAAGCTGAGTACGTGGCTGCTGAAAGTTGCTGTACACAACTCCTATGGATAAAGCAATAACTTGAGGACTATGGGCTACACATCAAGTCAATCCCACTGTTATGTGGCAACACAAGTGCTATAAACCTTACCAAAAATCTAGTGCAGCATTCAAGGACCAAACATATTGAGGTTATATATCATTTTATTCGTGATCATGTAGCTAATGACAATATTGAAATTTCTTTTATTGATACAAATAATCAGTTAGCATATATCTTCACAAAAGCCTTACCCGAAGAGAGGTTTACTTCTCTCAGAAGGGAATTAGACATGTGTAAATTGTGAAAGATTTATCTGTTAATAGTGAAATATTAAATTTTCAGAGCGTAATTAATTATTCTCCTTGAAGTGAGCGAAATATCTCAATTATTTCACATTTATCCTTCTTGCTTAAATACTCTTGTCGGTTCATTTTGTGTAATTCTTTATCTCTTTCAAACCGGAGTTTGTCGTTTTCTGCCATAAAGGTGCACCTATTCAAAAAGGGGCATTTATCCTCTATTTCATAAATCCCGTAATCTGTATGAGAATGATTCGTCTCCCTTCTTTATCTCCTTCGTTCTCTTGCCTGAGGCGATAACCCTTCGCCCCCGGCATCGACTTCCACCAGATTTGAAGCCTTCAACCTCTCCCGCCAGAAATTTCTTGAGGGTTTCTCCTTCAACCACCCTTCCAGACCTCCAGAACCTCTCCCTGCTCGATTCCATGGCCTCCACAGTTGTTTCCGGCAGTGTTGGGGGCTACGGAGCTGGATTCCTCACCGCAGATGAGCAAGCAAGGTTCACTTCTATGAAGACCAAGCTTTGCGGGCACAAGGCAGTGGATTTAGCAGACCTGGAGAAGAATGGGATGGGCAGTTTGATTGAAGCTTTGCAGAGGCTGAAATGGATGAAGATTGCTACTCTGTCTGATGTAAGTCATCCTGATCTCGTCAAGGCTTTCTATGTTTGTCTGAAGATAGAGGAGGATGGGACTTTGACTTCTATGGTCAAGGGAACCCAAATCAGGATCACCTGGGAATTGTTAGCATCTCTGTTTGAAGTTTCTACTTCCGGTTGGAGTGGAGTCCACACTGTGGACACTCATGTCAAGGGCTTGGGAATAATAGGCCCGGAGTATAGGCTGAAGGATGGAAAGCTGGATATTAACCAGCTCAGTGCCTTTAACAGGCTTTTGCATTTCATAATATGTCAAATCATTGTGCCAAGGAGTGCAACCTTTTCTTCATGCACCAAAGCTGATTCAGACCTGATGTTCTGGGCTATCCAGATTCAGGAGATTAACACTGCAGAGTTGATAATTGAGAGGATGAGGTTTGCAAGATCCCAAGTGTGGGACATTAAGAGCAAATTGAATATCTCCCTACCTTATGCCCATCTCCTGATTAGAATCTTTCATCATTTTGGGATAAGTGTAGTGGGTGATGTATCTGAGAAGATGGGCCAAGCTATTATGTAGCAACCCTAAATTTTTGGGAAAATAAAAATTTAAAAATTTATATTATTTAATTAGGAAATCAAATAAAAGGAATATGTAGGAAATCAAATAAGAGAGAATTAAATAAAACCCATTAAAAGAAAAGGAGTAATGGGCTTTGCTATATTGACCCATTAAAAATTAGTGGGCAAAAATAGAGATTTTAAAAAGGGGAATAATAAAAAAATACCATAAATTCGGAGTTTAATTATCTCCTAATTGGAAAGAGGTTATTAAAGCAATAAAAGTGGCAATTAGAGTAGGAATAGGATTCCTAAACCTACCCCATATAGTCTAGCACGAAATTAGATACTATTCTAACCCAATTAGAGATTGGAAAGCAAGAGAGTAAATGTGGAGTTAGGAAATCTCGGAATTAAGAGGAATTTGAGTAGTAGTAGGAATAGGAACTTGTGTTTATATAAATACACCTCTTAAATCCTCATGGCCGACCCTAGCTCGTGCAAAGGGGTTTTTGGACGTGGAGAGGAGGCCAAGGAGGAGGAGAAATCGAGGAGAGGAAGATCCATCAAGCTTCTTCCTTCGTTCTTGGAGTTCTAAGCCCTAGAAGATAAATCGAGTCAAAGGTAGGCATTCTCACAAGCAAAACCAAATTAAATCCGCCTATAGGTAGTTCCAATCACCAGGAACAAAAGCCCTCTTGTTTCATAATTTTTCATCGAGCCAATCTTTTGTTCTTGATTTTTGAAGATCTGCAAACATGATAACCCCGAGACATCATGTTTAATTCAAATCTCTATGCATACTTGATCCCATGCTACGAAATTTTTGCTGTAAATACTTCATGTTGATAGGGATCTTTTACCCTGAAAGCCCTAATTTTTGTTGAGCATGTTGCTCGAAGTAAATCAATCTTGCTCTCTGTGTCATGTTCTATGTTACTCGTTATTGTTCATGCTCAAACCATGTTCAAACCCAGCTCTCTCTCTAATTCCTAATTTCTGGAAGTACTCTCGCATGTCTAGTTCCATTTGCCACTGATTTCATGATTTTTCATCATGTATATAATTAGTTATTATTTTCTAAACAACCCTGTATCAAAATTCAAATATTCTGGTCCGCAATCCAATGTCTGTTCTGACTCCTGTCAGAGTCAGGCGCAGACCACCAGATCGCGACTACCCGATATGTCGCCTTCTGGGGTCCGATTGCGACAGCCTACCCGTCGCGACCAAGAAGGCGACAGGTAAGCCGTCGCGTTTCCAGTACCTGATTCGCAATCCCTGTCGCGATCCTTACATGCTCCTGTCGCGATCTGCCTAGTACCTATCGCGACCCTCATTGGCCTATGTCGCGTTCAGGTTTTTGATGAAAATCCATAAAAATTATTCTGTCGCTTTCTAAATAATTCTTACGCCTTGTTACAGTTATACCCCCAGTAAAAACTTGTTCTAAAAAAAATGGAGCTACATTGAATGATTTAAAATACATATTCATGACTTATTTCTATCTATGATTTCTCTTACACATGCACACACATGAACCATCCATATATGGCTGAAATCTGGCATAAAATATCTCATAATGTATCTGGTAATTTATTGCAATAAAGCATATTAATTGCCCTTTTTTAAAGGACTTGTATTCGTTTCTTGCGTTGTTTATATACCGATATTGACGCTCCACTGTTCTAGAATTCCTCTAGAACGTCGAGCACCTGTTTTATATACACACTTTACTTGGCTTGTGGTGAACTCTCCGTCGGATATTCCTTTCGTCGGACTAGTGAACTCTTGCACAAGGCCTCCATAAGTCACCTCTGATCATGGATTCCCACATGGTCGACGAGCCGGTTGTACCCTAACACCCATGACACCTTTAGGGATCAATATGATCCAAACGGCTATTAGAAGTTCGTTCTTACCTTGAATCACGCCGGACCTCTGGACTTGTGCATAACATGGTCAGCGGGAAGATCGTGAGTTCCACCTGACTGCCAACACCAAGTGCGCGTGCTGTGCAACTATTACTATCGCCTGTTTACTCGTCGCATTACGTGCAATGACCACTAGCTCTCATCTGTACTCTACTATCTCGTCTATTCATGTTCACTCTACTAACTCGTCTATTCATCTAGTGCTCTCATCTACTTCTTGGTACTCTATATTGGCCATTGACTGAAGGTCTAAAGATAAACAATATAACCAATGCCTGACAATATATAAAGGGCCCGATCTGGTCCTGGGATGTGCGCCCGAAAGTACTAGTGCCCATGGGAGTTAAATGATCAGAGTGTTTGGCATTACACTCAAGTGCTATCTATCTCGACTATCTATATGACAATCTAAACACAAAACGTGTTATACTCTCTCGATGTCTAGAATGACAAACAAGTGCTATACTTGTCGTGCTATTGTTATACTTGTGCTAGTTGTGCTATGGCCATCCTGCTATTCGTGCTATACTCGATACTTGTGCTATTTTTGGAAACTATACTCGATCTCGTGCTATTGTGCTATCCTGTTACCTGTTGTGCTATCTCTTGCTATATTTCGACTCTCTTGTACCTTCTATCTTTAGATACTTTGCCATTAAATGCGTTAATTATTTAAAGCCTGCTTGAGCCTGAGATTTAAGTCCTACTGGGCGTTATCGCTCACCCTATGTTATTTGATGTTGTGTTCTCAGATGAGACCGAGGATGACACCTACACTCACGAGGAAGGGAATGACCAAGAGTGAAGCCAGGAGTACCCTCGAGTCATTATGTTATCTTAGAGTTGTAGTTATCAATGTAATTGGGCCCTATAGAATGGCTCTGATATTAGTGGTTGTAACTAGACATTTGAAAAGTTATTAATGAGAAAGATTTGATTTAGTATTATTCAATGTGCAATGGTTTGATGTCTAGTATTTGCTCTATACCTTTTCTTGCAACTGCCTTCGCGCTCCGATATTCCGCGTCGGGGCGTGACATATTAGGTCCAGAAATTTGAGAAAAAAGTGATTTTTCTGTAGTCAATGGTGTATGGTCTAAAACCGGGGCTGTTGAAGGTAAAGCCATCCTTGGTGAAGCCCAAGAAGACCATGAACCTGTAGCAGAATCAGCAGCAGCAGAGGCCGTTCAAGCAGTACCAGCAGCACCAGAAGTTGAAGAACTAGTAGCAGCAGCACCAGCACCAGAAGTAGCAATTGTTGATGAATCCAGTAGAAGGATTGAGGACATTCCTCCTGAAGACATTGAGCCCATTGGGCAATCTCCAGAGGATCCTCTTCTATCTTCCCAAGTAGCCACTCTACTTAGAATTGCATTGGACTCCATTTCTAAGGGGGAGAAAATAGTAAGTGAGTCTCTTGTAGCAGAATCTGTGGTAGAGGGCCACACTGAAGAAGTGGTCATGGAAGAAGCTCCAAGCCAGCAGGAGCAAGTATCAGTTCAAGAAGATGTAGTAATGGAAGATGCTCCCATTGAGGGGGAGTATTCAGTAGCAGAGGATATTCAGGGAGAAAGTGTTGTGGCATCAGCCCACACTGAAGTTCCTTCAGAAGACCTCCCAGTCCAATCCGAAGCAGCAACAGCAGCTCAACCCAATGTTCCTATGGAGGTTGGAGCTGAAGAAGAAGAAGTTAGTGTTGAAAAGGGCAGTGAGACTCAGGGGGAGGGAAATGAAAACCCCCCAGAAAATCAGTTCAGAGAAGGAGAAACTGCAAGCTCCTCAAACTCTGAAGATGATGTTGGTGATCTTCAGGCACCTGCGGACCAAGCAAGGGAGAAAGGAAAGAAAGTTCCTTTCCTTGCGGATTCTCCATATCAGAGGTCCCGAAGTAAGAAAATTGTAATACATTTAAAGCCTGTGATAGAAAGGTTGGATGCTCAAGGAGAAATTTTATGCTCATTGCAATCTGATGTAAACTCCATATTCATGAGCCAGACATCAGCCACCAAAGAGCTATCCCAAGTAAGAAATGCTATGAAATGGTTCAACAAGGAAATGGGTAGCATGAAGTCCATGCTCTCTGAGATTTTGAAGGTAGTTGGAGCTCAAGCTCCTCCTCCCCCTCTAGCTCAGCCTTCTAAAGGAAATGAAGAAGAAGTTGCCGGGCCATCAGTTCAAGAGTCTGGGCCATCAGGGCCAGGATCAGAGCCATCAACAGCTGTGGAGTCTGGGACATCAGGGCCATCAGCACAAGGATCAGGGCCATCAGGGCCAGTTGGGTCTGAGCAAATCTTGGCAGAAGAAGCAGCAGTCGCTCTTGAGCCCCCAGCTCCTTCACCTACTCAGACACCTACTCCTTCCTCTCCACCTTCGGCCTCCACTGCTCCACCTGCTCCTCAACCCTTCAAGCAACCTCAACCCAGAACCATCTCCTCTCCTACCCCATTTCACACACATTCCTCTTCACCTCCTGTCTCTCCCATTCCTCCACCTCCTCCTCTTAGTGAGGTTCCTCCAGCATCTTCAGCTGGAGCCTCCTCCTCCTCTGGTCCCTCATTCTTTGGACCCTCTGAACCTACCTCTTCCAACCCACATTCTCTCCTTCATCCTAATCCTCCTCCCTCCTTCATTACAATCATTCCAGAGGGAGCTCAGATTGATGGTCCCTACCTTAGGGCCATCAAGGATGAGTTTGAGGAAGCCATTCTCCGATCTGTCCTCAAGGTTGGAGAACATATTCATGAGACAAACTCTTCTAGTCCTGTCCATAAGAAAAGAAAAACCTCCTCTTCTTTTAACTCCTCCTTAGTTTTGTATCCTCCTCTATGGTTTTCACTGACAGAGGTCACCAAGAATCGACCTCTTTACAGGGAATTCCTCTCTAAGGTAGTTTTTGCTTATATCTTCAATCTTCCTCATCAGAATCTCACAGACTATCTAAACACCATTTTCCCCTACACTTCTCTTTCAAAATTCCTCAAAAATAAAATCTTTTCTTCAGCCGAATCCCAAACTGAAGAAAAATGGGGTCGCTCAAATAAAGTTCTCTACAATAAGTTCTTACTTGCCAAATCTGCTAGATTCCCTCCTAGGGACCATACCCTAACCTTGTCTGAATGGCTCCTGATCCACCACAAGGACTCCTGGGCCCCGTTCATTCAGAAGGAGATAAAGTTGATCAGGCACTTCAAAATGTTTAATGATTATAGGTATCTTCATCGTTTGCCTGAAGTCCAGTTGGGTCAGTTCCGACAGGCAATTCAAAGTCTTGGCTCCTTTCGTAGCACTGAAGCCATCCAAGTAGACTTTGCCACTCTTAAATTGCCTGAGGCTACCTTCCTTCCCCCTCTCCACTCTTTAATAATGGATTCCTCTGTCGGCTCAATCATTTTTGAGCGTTTTGCTAGAGTCATGGGCATAATTAAGGTCCAGAAGGGGTATCTGGTGGCTTTCCACAGATTCCTGTTTCGAGAGTATCACCAAGACCATGTCAGTGCTGAAGTTCTTGCTCCTGCCCTGTCAGAATGTGAAAGATTGAATCCTAAAGATTGGATCAGATTCTATCCTCTCTCCACACATCAACTTTCTGATCTGAATGAATCTCGTGCCAGGGTTGGTGAACCTCTCATCTCAGAAGCTACTTTCCTGGATATGAACTCCATATACCTTGTCAATGATCCCTATCTCACCTGGGTTGAAAGGTACAAGGTTTATGTAGCCATGCGCCAGGATATGAAGCACAAGTAGATATTCTACCCTGTCACTCTAGATCAGTTTCTTGCTTGTGCCAGTTTTGCAAAAGTCAGCTTCTTTAAAATGGATTTGGATCGTGATTCCTATGCAGATTTCCTTGAGAAGCAGTTGGCCCTTCATCTCTGTAGGATGGCTCTATCTCTTGGGGTTTTCAAGCCTTTTTTTGAGAAGCAGGAAGAGCAGGCCTGGGAGATAATTTCTCATTATGCCTCTCTCTTGTCCCCTGCTCATTATCTCTCTGTACCTTCTCAAAATTAATGCAATACACTCTTTGTATGCTCTTTACTTTTTCTTGTTCCTCTTCTTTGTCTCAGTCCTATTTTTTGCTTAATGACAAAAAGGGGGAGAACTATTGCAAGCTCTGAAATACATATGGTGAGCTATTGCAAACAATTTCAGAATTTAAATATAAACTTATCTGTGCTATTTACCGAAGTTTATTGAAGTTTTGTCATCACCAAAAAGGGGAAGATTGATGAACAGTCTATCCCCATGTAATTTAATTTAATCTCATTTCTATTTTGGTGATTAACAAAACCATATTATGTTGATAATTATCAAACCCTTGATTAAGGTCACTAACCTATTTTCTATAAGTTTTGAGCACAGGAAATATAACAAGGAAATTCAAGCCAAATTGGTAAGTATTATTCTTACTAAAGCAACATTAAGATCAAGTATGATATTTCTCTAAGTACACATCAGTTTCCTTTATAAATCATAACGATTGCAGTAGAACTGTAACAATTTCCTCATAACGGTTTCATAAGTACCTTATCGATTTCTTCATAGAATGAAACATCGTTTGAATTCAAAAGAAATCATTATCATAACGACTTGCTCTCGTAACGATTCCTTTAGTCATCGTAACAACTTGCCTTCATAACGATTCCTTTAGTCATCGTAACGACTTGCTTTCGTAACGATTCCTTTAGTCATCGTAACGACTTGCTCTCGTAATGATTCCTTTAGTCATCGTAACGACTTGCCTTCGTAACGATTCCTTTAGTCATCGTAGCGACTTGCTCTCGTAACGATTCCTTTAGTCATCGTAACGACTTGCTTTCGTAACGATTCCTTTAGTCATCATAACGACTTACTTTCGTAACGATTCCTTTAGTCATCGTAACGACTTGCTCTTATAACGATACCTTTAGTCATCGTAATGACTTGCCTTCGTAACGATTCCTTTAGTTATCGCAACGATTTCTTCAGACGTCGCAACGATTTGCTATCATAACGATTCCTTTAGTTATCGCAACAATTGGTTCAGATATTATAACGATTTACTTTGAAGATCGACTTCTTAAGTAATCGTAACAATTTCTTTGGTTCTCATAACGATTTACTTTGCGCATCGACTTCTTAAGTAATCATAATGATTTCCTTAATGATCACAACGATTCTTTCATATCTCACAACGATTTGCTGTTTGGTTGCATAACGATTTCATAAGTCATAAATCCATCGATTTCATATCAATCAACTTGACATATGACTTATCCTTTCAACGGGTTGAATAGTCAAAGTCTTTGCACATATTCTTCTGTCAGCTGTGCATTTGAATGTATCTCATGCATGCAGACGATATCATCCATTATCGTGTCTATTCTTTATGCATCTTTTAGAATAACAGAATAGCATTACTATTTTGATGAATATTCACGCTAACGTTGACTGACAACAAGAGACAGTTCATCTGTCTATCATTCTAGCTTGCTTTGTGTGCAGGTCCTGGTCAGCTATTCATCTCACAACAATTGGACCTTGTAGAAGCCAAAGGACACTTCAGAAGATCCTATCTCTTTGCGTGCACAAATGGATAAAGGACTGTTGACTGGAAGCTTCCAAGTGCCACTCAGTCTAACGTCCACCAAAAGCTAGAGGCAACGGATACTTCAACGTCTAGATTTCAAATTGAAGCTATATATTGAAGAAAGGAGCTCCAGAAGAAGATACACACATAGACAGAGAACAATAGTTATAGAAAACTCTCTGTTCATCAAGTCTTCTGCGAGTTCTCAAGAAAGAGCCAAGCCTCATTTCATTAGATTAGCTCTTTGCTCTCTGCATTGTTTGTAGATTTTCGAGAGAGCTTGTTTGGTTCTGAGAGTGAGCCTTTGTTTATAGATCTCATTGCTCTCAGTCCCTTGCTTCAGATCTTGGCTTATCAAAGCTTGATCTAGGGGCTTAATCTCCTGCTTACTTGTTTCTGAGTGTGTTCCCTTCTGTTGAGAAGGAAGACCTGGTGGGGTATCTAGGGTGTTGTTCCTCTTCGAGCTGTGAAGAGAAGATCAGCTGAGCTGGGTGTTGTAGTGTCCATAGGGGGACTGTACCCTAGTTAGTGAAATCCTGAGTTGTTGCTCAGGGATTGGACGTAGGACTCCTGTGGAGAGGAGATCCGAACCAGGATACATCTTATGTTGTGTGATTGTCTTCGTGTGATTGTTGTTTCTCTTTACTAACACTAACAATCTTCAAAGTGTATTTCTCTGTGAACATTTTTAGTGAACATGTATTAGCTGATAAATTTTAAAGACCCATTCCACCCCCCTCTGGGCTACCTAACTGGGCAACACACAGAACCCTCAAAGTACCTGACCCTTAGACCGCCACCCACGGATCCGAAGATTCGGAAGGGTTAGAAATATGTTTAGTGAGATATACAACAAGTTACAATAGCTAAACAATATAAAGAAATACAACAGTGGAAGAAAGAATATACACAATGTCCCAGATAATAACTCAAGTGCAAAAAGGAAATACTAACCACTGCTAACACTGCTGACCACAAGCGGCACGACGCAGACTGTCCGAACATGAGCACCGGCTCCCTCGAACTCAAACCTGGAAGGAAGTAAGGGGGGAATGAGCTTCGCAAATGAAGCCCAGCAGGAAACCCAACCCCTCATCGGTTCGACAGCGGAAACAAGAACAACACAGCTAAACTAGGCAGGAAGAACAGTAGTACTAAAGTAAACAAGCTAACTACACCAAGCGGAAGGGTGGTGGTAACTCAAGTAACAATACTACTAAATGAGCAGGTAATATAATAAAATAATAACACAACTGAGCAAGTACTGAAATAAATAAACAAAAAGTACTCAAGTCCACCAGTACCGCCAATACGACACAACAACACACAGTCTCAACCTCGGTAAATATGCTCTGAGCATGCCACAAAACTGCACAAGCAGATGGTAAAACCGTCGTATGGACAACACACACTAGCCACAACCAAGCCTCTACTAGTCAGTGGTCAGGTGCGCCCACCGGCGTCTTACCACTCGACCACGAGTCCAGGTCTCCCCTCCCGTCGGAGTGAGACGCGTGGACAAACACAACCACAAACCGTAGTCTGGCCGGACTACGGTCCCACGCCTGTCCTTCCAACACGGCTCTGGAACTGTGTAAGGCGAGGCAGTGAGAACGGACTAGCTGGCCCGCACCGCGACACTCCAAACTCCGCGGGACCCAGACCAACTAAGTAAGCTTAGCAAATGACTCAATGCCGCTGTCCACCACCATTTACCCCTTCATCCGGAGAAACGCTCGATGGACTCACTCATGGCTCGGAGACCACCCTCAACGGGCCCACGAGGACGAGGGTCCCGGGGAATGGTAACAACCCAAAAGGGCACCGTGCGCTGGGACAAGCCCTCAAGTGTCGCAACACCAGGCGAAGACTAGTAAGGCGCAGTGCTAGGAAGTCAGAACAGGTGTCGTAGGTACGGTACGAAAACGCAACGCGGAAGCAGACCCGCTAAGGTACCCAACTGACGGTCAATCTCGAAAAGCCTATATTACTACCTCGGACAGTCGGTCGGCCCTCAAAACTCACCCCACGGGTGCCGAAAACCCCAGCATGACTGTCTGGGTCAACCGGTCAAACGGCCATGTCGGCCAGGTCGGAGCCGACCCGAGCAGACCCAAAAACTGAGGAACCCAGCACGACAAATCGAAAGGCATATATTATCACCTCGGACAGTCTGTCAGCCCTCGAAACCCACCCCGTGGGTGCCGAAAACCCCAGCACAATTGTCCGGGTCAACCGATCAAACGGCCTTGTCGGCCCGGTTAGAGACGACCCGGGTGGACTTGGAAATCGAGGAACTGGCACGATGGTCATCAACCCCGGACTGGCCCACTAGCATAGTTGGGACGACCCCAACATCGAAAACGGCTCGAAAAACAGACTCCGGAAGGCCCAAAATGGGCCAGGACCCTGCCCGACGCATTGCACCGCAGTCAGGGCGCCTAGGCCCCCGACGTAATGCGTCGGTAGGCGACTGCGCCAGCCGGCCACGGGCTGGTGCACTGCGCCAGCCCCCATATCCCATCCCTCCCCCGATCCCCTGTTCAGCGACAAGGGAGGAGGAGGGGAGGGGAGGGGAAGGGGAAGGGGAAAGGGGAGGGGGCTGCCAGCTCCGGCGCCGGCGCCGCCCGCCGGTGATAGGGGAGGGGCGCCGACCACTGCTGGCCCTCCCCGGCCACCGCCGGTGGTCCGAGAGAGAGAGAGAGAGAGAGAGAGAGAGAGAGAGAGAGAGAGAGAGAGAGAGAGAGAGAGAGAGAGAGAGAGAGAGAGAGAGAGAGAGAGAGAGACACAGACAGAGAGAAGGGGGGGGGGGGTTTCGGACAACACAGTGGGGGGGGGGGGGGATATCTGGCCGACGTCGAAGAGGGTGGAGGGGACCTACCTCGGAGGTAGGACCCGCCGACGACTGCAACGACGGTGGAGGTGGCGCGGCGAGGCAGAAGGTGGCAGCATCCGCGCACGGTGTCCTCTATGCGCGGCCTCCCGGTGGTCAACAACACAGCGTTATGGCGAGGCAGACGGCGGCGACACCTCCTCCACAAGCCGAAGGCGGCGGCGGTGACTCCTCCATGCGATAGAGAGAGAGAGAATAGAGAGAGAGGAAGAGATCAACGGAGGGGGGGGGAATGGGCGTCGGAGGAAGGAGGTGAAGGAGATGAGAGGGAGGCAGCTGGCTTGCGGGAGGGGGAAGAAGAAGGGAAGGAGGGGGGTTGCCCCTTTCGAAAATAGGCCAGGCGACCTTTTTCGGAGCCCCCTACACATGATGTGTAAGGGGGAAAGGGGGGACCACTCCCCCTCCTCTCCAGAGCCTCACATCCTACCCCACTTTAAACAATTTCGTCCTCGAAATTACAAAAACAAAGCCGAAGCACGAAAGTAAAGCAGGGGTAGGAACAACTCACTTGAATCGATCTGACAACCCGAGGGGAAAGAACACGACAAGAAACAACCAGTGCGAAAAAGGCCACTAAGTCTCACCACGACTTCCTTGTGGCCACAACAGCGACACAACCATGCGTGGAGTACTCAACCAGACAACCGACAGCCTATACAACACACCCCAGATGGGCATGGAGCACTCAATTGGATGCCGACAACTCCATAAGCGTGGCATACGCTAACTGACCGAAGACGAACGAAACCACTACCTGAAAACCACATGGCTGAAGTCATCAACAGACCTCGTCGATAAGGCCAATCGGTCAGTAACCCACTATGTCGCCAGCAAAACCCGACAGAAAACACAGTCACTCGCGATAACTCAAAAAAAAAAAAACACCTACGAGTCAACCTCAGGGCTTAGAGGGATGGCCTCACGCAGCTGGGCACAGCTAGTATCGGCCACACAACCATAGGGAAGTCTCGCAAAGAAAAACTAGAGTCCCAGCAGAAATAGAGATGTGGAAAACCTCTCAACACGTGGAACGACATTCACAACACCACTTGGTCTCACCCAGACCTTCCTCGTGGTCCGAAAAGGATACCAAACGAATGCAGAGTCACAAGAAAACCAAAAACAGAACACGCTCCACAAGCACAACACGCATCGACAAAGGTTGAGAAGATGTCTAAGGTTAGGTCAGAACCAAGCAACCCAAGATGTTAGCGACTCACACGGTCAAGCATTGGCAAACCGATAGACCTCACTGCCACCAAGGACACAGATAGGAGTCCCGCTATCGGCTTTCAGACTCACCACCTGGCACACGATCGGAAAAACCCACAATGGTTGGCAATGCACCCACTACGAACTGCGCAACGCCAAGCGCGGGTGCCACAAAACCAACCGCAAAAAACACTCAACCACTAGAAAACGGGGCAACCACAGGAGCCGAAAATGGTACACTGACCTGAGTATTACGTAGACCAACATAGGGTACCACAACTCAACACGCACAACTGAGGGGGCACCAGACGCAGGCCATAACCAAGACCGAGCGCACCACCACCAGGACTACAAAGCAACAAGGTAGCTACCACACTGTGGTACGGTACGACCACAAGGAACAGGCCACCACATGCGTCCCAGAGGCGGAACATCTCAACACCCCGAGCACCCCGCAAACCGCAAAACAATGCACAAGACTCATGGTCACCACACACGCGCACAAGCACACGGTGTAGCCACAAGCACCAGAACCACCAGGTGTAGTGCACACAGCCTCACCAATGACCCCAAAATGGCACAGGGCCAGCAGAAGGGACTCCTTACCAGGGACCTACCAGGAAGAAACGTGCACGAAAGCCTACGAGCTTCTAAGAGCGCAACCAACACGGCTGGCTCTTAGAAGCACACCACTCAAAACATCGGCCCTACCACAACCGGTGGTGAGGGCCACACACTAAAAGGTGACAAAGGCCTCCAAGAACAAAAAGAGGCACAAGGCAGAGCACACATGAACACAATGTCGACACGAGCAAGCTCGGAGAGAGAACCGGGGCTACCCAGAGCTGATCACATGGCAACACATTGTCCCACATCGACCAGCTAGGCAACACAAAAATCCATACAACGAGACGTAGAAAACCAGTAGGTCTACCAACCTATAGCGCCAAACGGAAATGATGACACGAGGGGAGCAACTCGCTCAACCCTAAAACAACTCGAGGTAAAAGACCTTCACCAAGAAGGCCACAACAACACGCACCACAGCACCAAAGCGCAAAAGCGGAGCACCACCACCCCGAGCAACCCACAAAACAGAGGACGAAGATGCACAACAGACCTCTTCTGCATGCAAAGATAAGGGACCAAAGCACAAAACCAGCACCTCCGCAAGAAGTACTGCTAGCCACATGGCCACGGAACACACCACATCACCAACTACGAGAGCACGTTGGGCACAAGAAAACGAAGTAGAACCATCTGAGCCACAGGGACACACACAGTCCCACCAATGCAACTGAGCAAATTGGAAACAAACAACAAGGCAAGTTGGTCGACGCAGCAACCAGACACACGGTCAAAGGTACTGCACCTTGACTGACAATGCCCATGTAGACTGTAACACCGATAGTCCAACCGGCAACAATGACAACTCATCTCTACAGAGAGAGAGAGCAGCAACAAGCAAATCAAACACTAGGCAACCATAGAAAGGACCTCCACCAAGAACGACAGAGAGTCGTCCAAGGAGAACTCCATCAGAACAAACAACCCAAACAACCAATCCACACAGACCTTTAGAGAGAGCACAACATCAAGCAGAAGCAATACAAGATAGTTCTGGGAGAAACCTCCACCGAAATGACCAAGGCACCGTTCTGGGAGAACCCACCAGAATGCACTAGCCAACCAACAACACACCTCAACCCTGAGGTAGCACGACAACAACTAGAAACAAGCACAGAACAGTTCTGGGAGAAACCCTCACCAAGACAACAACAAACAGTTCTGGGAAACCTCACCAGAACACAAAGCCAACCAACAACGCACCTCAACCTTGAGGTAGCACGACAGCAACCAGAAACGAGCACGGAACAGTCCTGGGAGGAACCCTCAACAAGACAACAACAAATAGTACTGGGAAACCTCACCAGAACACAAAGCCAACCAAAAACGCACCTTAACCCTGAAGGCAACAAAACAGAAATGAGCACGAAGAAGTTCTGGGAGAAACCTCCACAAGAACAAGCAAGGAAGAGCTCTGGGAACATCTCACCAGAACTCACAACCAAACATCATAGGGCCACCAAGCAACACAACAAGTGACACAACACACAACCAAAGACATCACAAGCACACATAGAGCATCAGCTTAGTCCGAGCACCAGTGCTGACTCAGCAGAACACAGGGCACCCACAACTCACCAACAAGTGAGGCAACATGCCCAAGCAAACACTGCACAAACACAACCAAGAGGAAGACACAACTAGGAAATTAAGGATGCCTTCCACCGGACCCACAGACAACAGGCCTGCACCGGTGAAGGCCACACCGCAAACATACTCTCTCAGCCATAGTGAAAACACATGCATCCGAAAGTGCAGCCGATGACGACCAAGAACACCGCACCGGACTTGCCTGCAACTGTCCTCCTCACAAGGAAGACCTCCACCAGCAACTCCATCATCAACAGTACCACCAGCATGAGCCAACCAGGGACCACACTCCCCACGCACGCGTCACTGCACCAGCAGCAACCCTACTGTAGCACCCACTCGAATCCTGCTGAAAACAGCCCACCTGCAAAACATGATCAAGGCACAAGCCTAACACTAACACCTCACGGACGGTGCCAGCAACACACTTGAACTATTTTCTGGGATTGCCATAGCCGTTAACCTATTGTAAATCTCAGAAGACATTGCTCTGATACCAACTGTAACGACCCAAGAATCTGATACCCGGAACACTCCAAGTACCCGACCCTTGGACCACCACCCACGGATCCGAAGACCCGGAAGGGTTAGAAATATGTTTAGTGAGATATACAACAAGTTACAATAGCTAAACAATATGAAGAAATACAACAGCGGAAGAAAGAAATATACACAATGTTCTAGATAATAATTCAAGTGCAAAAAGGAAATACTAACCACTACTAACACTGTTGACCACAAGCGACACGACACAGACCGTCTGAACACGAGCACCGACTCCCTCGAACTCAAACCTGGAAGGAAGTAAGGGGGGAATGAGCTTCGTGAACGAAGCCCAGTAGGAAATCCAACCCCTCACCGGTTCGACAGCGGAAATAAGAACAACACAGCTAAACTAGGCAGGAAGAACAGTAGTACTAAAGTAAACAAGCTAACTACTCCAAGCGGAAGGGTGGTGGTAACTCAAGTAACAAGACTACTAACTGAGCAGGTAATATAATAAAATAATAACACAACTGAGCAAGTATTGAAATAAATAAATGGAAAGTACTCAAGTCCACCAGTACCGCCAACATGGCACAACAACGCACAGTCTCAACCTCGGTAAACGTGCTCCGAGCACGCCACAAAACTGCACAAGCAGATGGTAAAACCCTCGTATGGACAACACACACTAGCCACAACCCAGTCTATACTAGTCAGTGGTCAGGTGAGTCCACCGACGTCTTACCGCTCGATCACGAGTCTAGGTCTCCCCTCCTGTCGGAGTGAGACGCGTGGACAAACACAACTACAAACCGTAGTCTGGCCGGACTACGGTCCCACGCCCGTCCTCCCAACACGGCTCCGGAACCGTGTAAGGCGAGGCAGTGAGAACGAACTAGCTGGCCCGCACCGCGACACTCCAAACTCCACGGGACCCGGACCAACTAAGTGAGCTCAACAAATGACTCAACGCCGCTGTCCAAAACCGTTTTCCCCTTCGTCGGAGAAATGCTCGACGGACGCACTCGTGGCTCAGAGACCACCCTCAACGGGCCCACGAGGACGGGGGTCCCGGAGAACGATAACAACCCAAAAGTGCACCGTGCGCTGGGACAAGCCCTCAAGTGTCGCAACACCAGGCGAAGACTAGTAAGGCGTAGTGCTAGGAAGTCAGCATAGGCGTCACAGGTACGGTACGAAAACGCAATGCGGAAGCGGACCCGCTAATGTACCCAACTGACAGTCAACCTCGAAAAGCCTATATTACTACCCGGAACAGTCGGTCTGCCCTCAGAACTCACCCTACAGGGTCAACCGGTCAAACAGCCATGTCGGCCCAGTCGGACCCGACCCGGGCAGACCCAAAAACCGAGGAACCCAGCACGACGACTCGAAATGCATATATTACCACCTCGGATAGTCTGTCGGCCCTCGAAACCCACCCCGTGGGTGCCGGAAACCCCAGCACAACTGTCCGGGTCAACTGGTCAAACGGCCCTATCGGCCCGGTCGGAGCCGACCTGGGTGGACTCGGAAATCGAGGAACCTGACACTATGGTCATCAACCCCAGACTGGCCCATTGGCGTAATTGGGGCGACCCCAACGTAGAAAACGGCTCGATAAACGAACTCCGGAAGGCCCAAAATGGGCCAAAAGGGGCCAAGACCCTGCCTGGCGCATTGCGCCGCAGCCAGGGCGCCTAGGCCCCCGGCGCAATACGCTTGTCACGTCCCGAGAATTACGTAGCGGATATTAATAATGCAAAATAATTCGAGTCGATATCCCGAGACGTAAACAGTCGGCAAATAAGCCTCTAGCTAGCACGCACTAAATGTATAACTTAACATACATCATCATAGGGCCCAAATATTAAACTCAACTAATCTTGTATTCAAATCTCAACTCATTGTATTCCAAATGGAAACTATTTCAGGACTAAGACTCAATAAAAAGGAAAAGTACATTTTATTCCTCACTTCCTACTAC
This sequence comes from Colocasia esculenta, assembly GCA_014218235.1. Lineage (NCBI taxonomy): Eukaryota > Viridiplantae > Streptophyta > Magnoliopsida > Alismatales > Araceae > Colocasia > Colocasia esculenta. The sequence continues at coordinate 20,725,210 of CM024761.1, read as the reverse complement.
ACACTCTAACACTCAAAATAAACTAACTATAGATAGACCCATATTTGGAACGCTCATCACTTAGATGCATTCCCATCCTCGACTGGCTCTTCCTCTTGAATGTCATAATCACCCAGAATGGTTAAAAGTAGGGAATGAGCAAACTAGCCTAGTAGGATTTATATCTCAATGTGCGGGCAGTGATATAAGTGATTAACAATTTAGAACTAGGTAAGCACGATGAATGTCATGATATGCATGTACGAATAAAACTAATTAAAACATGATACATGAACAAGCTAGATAGAGTGATCATGATAGAACAAGATCTAGAACAAGATAACAAGATAGAACTAGCAATATATCACTTTGTACAAGCACGCAAGGTTTCACTTGATGTCAAGAACGCAAGATATCACTAATTACAATAAATGCAGAATGGCCATATCACGCAAGCAAGCAAGAACGCACGAGCACGATCATGTAACACTAACTAGGCACATAGACACTAATGTACACCAAGAAAATATCCATCAAGAATGTACACTTGGACATGTGTATGTGGTTATTGTATCTATCATTCAACACGACATGCATGACTCCCAGCGCAGATGCAACACCAGTAATCATTATACCCCATGGTTAATAGTATATTTATGACTCTCAGTCATTGGGGCTAAACTGGAGCCCTTGGACACTCGCCGTGCCCGGTCAGCATCTCACTTAAATTTTAAATGTAGATACCCACAGTCATCAATAATGGCTAATGAGAGTTTTAAGCATGTGTAATGTCATGTTCATGATGATGATGAGAACAAGTAATTGAACATGATTTCATGATAACAATGGTCAAGAGATAAATTTGGCAGCATAACGGCACAATTTATACTTTAATTCAATGTTTGCATTAATGGCTTTAGTCTAAATTGTAAATCACACTCACGAGAACAAGATGAGAGAGGAAGTGCACGCTATCTCCAGGGAACTTCAATGGTACAACCAACTCGGCCTCCATGTGGAAATCCACGGAGAGCGGAGATTTACAGAGGTCTTAGAGAAAATGTCTCTAGTCTACCGATTCAGAATGACCGATAGAGAGCTTCCAAATCCTCAAGAAAGGGCTGCCTAGATGTGCAAGTGTGTAGTGATGTACGCATCTCAATCCACAATCTATTGGTTTCAAACTCGCGGAAAGCACTTAGCATGATAACATGACATGAAACTATGCACTTTAACTAAACATGGATTGCAAGATTTTAAGATAATAGATTATCATTTTAATAAGCTAGGATAGTACAAAGAGTGAATCAAAAGTTACATGAATGGTTACGTCATTAAGAAAGTAATTAGAATAATGTTCATGTCATTAAAGCTTTTAAATGGGTTAAACACTTTTAAGCCATTAGACAGACATCATGTAATGATCAGACCCAAGACATATGAATTACACACTAAATACCATGTTAAACAGGCCTCGGGTAAGCTTGTAAATACGCGTCCTATACAGTAGACGCATTTAAAAATGTAGTGTACAGTCAAAACAGGCAAAACAATGAAGAAGCCAAATCGCGTCCACATGCATGGCCGCGTTAATGATCGAATCGTCGGGGTGAAGCGACGTGTTCATGAAAAGTATTAAACAAATAGTTGGGCGGGAAAACCACCTGAAACATGTCGGGGCATCCTGCTGTGATTCAGATCGGCGCTGACTCCCAGGCGAGCGCGAAGACCCACGCAGGCGTTGACCCGTCAACGCTTGAAACGCGTCCGGATGTGCGGACACCTTTTAGAGGATCTCATTGCCCACGAGCGTCGTGATACCAGATGCTTGAAACGCATTTTCGGGACCAGATGCGTTTCAAAGAGCAGACCGAAAACACAGAAAATCATAACTCAGGGGGGTTCGATCCATGCAACCCTTACATATCCTAAACTAGGGCCTTTCGGACAAAAGTCTCAACATGAAAGTTGTTGGTAACATGACAAAGGAGAGAACTATGATTTTTAAATAAATTTAAATAGCCTCGAGATATGCAATAAATCGACATGAACACAAAAAGTCCCTGACAAGCGCGACTTTGGCAAAACACCTATAATTCAAAATCTACTCATTGGAATTCGATGAAACTAACTGGACATGAAACTAGACTTGATGCTCTACACATTGGTATAAGATTTGTTAAGGTTTGGTCCGAGAAAACCTACCTTCTGGGTTGATGAAGTCTTGTTCTTCAGAAATCCCTTGTTCAGACCACTGTTTTAAGAACGCTTAATACTCCGTGTATGCTGCATGAAAATTGTGCATTCCAGCTGGGTTAGGAAGTAGACTTGACCCTCTTTCCAGGGGTATAAGCCTTGCATGATGGGGTTTAGGTTTGACCTACCTTTGCTCGACTCCAAGGGGACAGTTTGCACAGGTCGTAGCAGACGAACTGGGGAAGAAGATGTCCTTCTTGTGGTCGATCCACAGCTCCCCAGCCACCCAGCACTCCTCCACACGACCCCAACAAGTTGTAAAACTCGTCCCTAGAGTTTAATGGAGATTATTTAAGAAACCATGGTGTTTAAGAGTCCTATTATGACGAGGAAACTATGGTTGCGGTTTTGGCTTGTTACTTTCCTAATTGGAGGATTTCTTCCTCCATTGGAGTGCCTTGGACATCAAGCAACCCCAAAGGATGGCTAGGCATGAATTTGGGTTGCCAAGAATGCATGTTCTCATCCCAATTCAACTCTAATTGCCTCTTTCTAATTTCAGCTTATTTAAGCTACGAATTTTCATGAATTTTCTTGCTTCATTTGATTTTTGGGTCAAATGTTGTCCATTGGCCCAATTATGATATTGGATCATTAATATATAATGTTGGAAGTCTCTCCCACATTTTTATTTAATTTATAATTACGTCGTATTTCCGTGTTAACGATTTTTCGACTTGTTTCCTTATTTGGATAATCGGTCGCCATGTGATGTACACTTGGTTAATCAAATTTTTCATCGCACGAATTTCTTCGTGAAACACTTAGGAATAATATGTGGGGTTGATTTATAATTTTTACGGTTTTTTTCGATGTGTTTTAGCACATACGATAATGATACGTATGTTTTAAATACTATGATATTATGGAAATTATTTATTTCCATTTATTTGAATTTCATGTAATTAAAATTTTTGGGGTGCTACAGTGCTAGCGGGCGACGGCTTGCGCAGTGTGCCAGCCGGCCACAGGCTGGTGCACTGCGCTAGCCCCCACATCCCATCCCTCCTTCGATCCCCTGTTCAGTGACAGGGAGGAGGAGGGGACGGGAGGGGAGGGGAAGGGGAGGGGGAAGGGGAAGGGGAAAGGGGAGGGGGCTGTCGGCTCCGGTGCCGGCACCGCCCGCCGACAACAGGGGAGGGGTGCCGGCCGACACCAGAGAGGGTGGAGGGGACCTACCTCGACGGTAGGACCCGCCAGCGACTGCAACAACGGTGGAGGTGGCGTGGCGAGGCAGAAGGCGACAGCATCCGCGTACGGCGTGCTCTGTGCGTGGCCTCCGAACGGTGAACGGCGCAGCGGCACGGCGAGGCAAACGGTGGCGGCACCTCCTCCACAAGCCCAAGGCGGCGGCGGCGACTCCTCCAGGCGACAGAGGTAGGAGGTGAAGGAGATGAGAGGGAGGTGGCTGGTTTGCGGGAGGGGGAAAAAGAAGGGAAGGAGGGGGGTTGTCCCTTCCAAAAATAGGCCAAGCGACCTTTTTCAGAGCCCCCTGCACACGATGTGCAAGGGGGGACCACTCCCCCTCCCCTCCAGAGGCTCACACTATTCCTTGCCGGTCCACGTCTAATAATGCGACTAAGTCAGGCTCGACCATGGGGTCCGCTCGGCAACACCACATTAGTGCCAAGGCGGTCAAGATCACGACGTCGACGGGCTGACGCTCGCATGCCGGCCTATTCCACCAAAAAGGTGTGCCTGGGTACATTATGTTGGACACCACGAAGTTGTCTTGCAAGAAGGACGTGCATGGGGGGACCAGTTCCCATGCACCCTTGTCCGCTAGCACCCCCACGTTCGGCCAAGCCAGCATTCTCGCGAAGTGCCACACCTTCACCCTCAAGACCACCCCCACACACACCTGCACGACCTGCATGGCCGCGAGGACCCCCACGCCCTCATGAGCGGCCTGCATGGCCGCAAGGACCCCCACACCCTCGTGTGTGGCCTGCATGGCAGCGAACACCTCAGTGTGCACTGCTGACGCCATCGCGCTCGCGTGCACGGTCTGCATGGCTGCGGACCGCGCCTCCTCGCCGGCCTGTGTGGCCGCAGGCCACGCGACCTCCTACGTGGTCATGGGCGGTGTGCCCTCCCACGTGGCCATGTGGCCTCCCTCGTGGTTGCGGTCCACGGCCACGTGGTCTCTTCTGTGCTCACGGGCCGCACAGCCTCCCGTGTGGCCACGGTCTGCGAGGGCGCGGTCTCTCGCATGCTTGCGGTCTGTGCAGCCTGCATGGCAGCCGTCCGCGTCGCCTGTAGGCGAGTGAACCGTGCCTCCACCTTGCCCGTGAGCAGCACCTCCGCCACGTCCGCGTGCAACATGTAATGACCCCACCTCCCGGACCCTCGCCAGGGGTCCCGAGGGTCGCGCCGCCACCCACGGATCTGAAGATCCAGAAGGGTTAGAAGAAATAGTCTAGTGAGATATGTACTGAATTTAAATAACTATAACAATATGTACAATATACAAAGATCTGTACAACGTGTCCCAAGCAAAAGCACAGGTACAAGAAGTTGGTGCAGTCCTTAAGGGGCATACCTCGAGGACTTGCAAAGCACAACTCTCAGCTCACTCGGCTACAAGAGCTCACAATGCTCGCTCTCACTACTGCTGACAGCACATGGCACCACAGCCGCCTCCGCAACCCGTCCGACAACGAGCTCCCGCGACGAGGAGCCCTAGCTGAAGGGAGGGGGGGGGGGGGGTGAGCCTCGCAAACAAGGCCCAGTAGGGATTACCAGTCCCTCACCGGCTAGAGCAGTAGGAACTCCGAAAACAGGAAACTATCCTAGAAAGCTGTAAAGTGAGAAACCCCTACAGCATGATACTACAAAGCAGCGGAAGAGAACAGCGCAACGCCACGACCACCAACCGAGGTCAGGACACACACACGACTCTCGCAGAAACCAACGGAGTCGAGCACACAGCGGAAGCAACCCTCGGCACATCTACCGAGACCACACAACAACCAGGTGAGTACGACGTCCCACTACAAGCACAGACACCTCAGACCTCCACAGGGTCGAGGGCCCACAAGCAGAACCACCCCGGACCCCGGACACACCGCAAGGTCGGGAAGCTACACACGCCGGTGCCACTGCGGACTGGCACCCAAGAGCGGGACTGCAGAACCGAGAGGACACCGAGCGGAAACCACCAGAAGCACGGGTCTGCACAAGGCCATACCAATGATGCCCACGGAGACTAGGCACAACCAGGCTATAACCGCCGTGCAAGCTAGGCCAATGGATAACACTTGGAAATGTCGTGAGGAAACCCCGTCACAACAACATAAACCAAGTCACCACTTCTAGCATCCAAGAGGGGGACCCGTAGTCCGCATGCTCTGCTTGCTAGCCTAGTTCCTGCCTCTGCCCCCGCGCAAGGGCGAGATAGAGCCGCCACAGAAACACACAACACACGCAACACCGTAGCCGGGCCAAGCTGCGGCCTCACGCCTGACACCACTACGTGGCTCCGGAACCAACACAGAGAGAGGCAGTGAGACAAAGGACTGACTAGCCTGCACTGGGTAGAACTCCGGCCATCCTCTGTGTCCCAGGCCTAGCCAAGAGAGATCTACAAACGACTCAGCGCTGCTGTCCGAACCACCGATTTCCCCTCAGCTCTAGAGTCCGCTCACGTGGGCTGCCAACTCGAGCACGCTCGTAGCCCGGAGCCACCCTCAATAGGCTCACGAGGATGGGGTCCCAGGTAACGGTAACAACCTCTCAGATCGGGGACAAGCCCTCAAGTGCCAATCATCGGGTGAACAGTCGGGGTAGCACAACAAAACCATGCCGAACCGCTGGCTTGTAATCGCGACAAGCCTAGCAGGCGAGAAGCACACACAAACCCTTAACAGGGTCGTCGGTCAACCAAACACACAGGGAAAAGCCAGAGCCTCGGAACACTACCAGCCAACACAGAAACATGTCGCTCTGCTAATAATTGATTGACCACCAGTCAATCGATTATTAGACAGACGCGACCCTCCTGGTACCACTGCCAGGACACGACCACGAAGGTGTCACCTTCGGTCACTGAATGCAAGGAGGCAACCAGCCGCGTTCCCAACCAGAAGGTCCTAAGGGCAAGGCCTGCCCTGGGGCACACGCCGACACACAACCGGGCCCACGCAAACACCCGAGGCAACACAGATACTGTCGCGACCCCCAAGGCCATCGCGACACCATCGTGACGGGGAAGGGCACCGCGACAGCCCTTGTTGCGACCGGGCAAGGCGTCGTGACAGAAACCCTGTCGCGACCCGAAAACGCGCCGCGACAGCAATCCTTTCGCAACTGGGAAGTGCGGCGCGACAGTCTTATCGCGACCGCCAACCGCATCACGATAAGGTCGCGCCCGAGCGGGCCGACGCCTCCTCTGATGTCGCGACGCACCGAGCCGTTGCGACACCAGCAGAGAGGCAGACCAACGGGATCCTCAATCCCGGGCCGCCCACAAACCATACAAGCATGCACAAACGGGGGAGGGGAGCATGGGAAGCTATCTAAACTAGCTAGAAAGCACGAAGAGCTCCCAATCCTCCCGGATCGAGAAGAGTTCAAGTAATCCCTACCTTTCACAAAGAACGAACTCCAATAGGGCCCTTCACGACGCACGACCATCTCCTCCTCACACCACGACGCTGCTCCCACGCTCTGCCACGAGCTGCCGGCCGCTCCACGCCCAGATCGCCGGAGGGGAGCCTCCCCATCGCCAGAGAAGAGGGGAAATGGAAGAAGAGGAGAGAGAGGAGAAAGGGGTAGCCGGCCAGCGCCTTAAGCCCCCGACACCTTGAACGCGACGGACCTGTTGAACCACTCCTATATTTTACCCTTTTATTTTGGTGATAATAAAATTTATGTTTAATTAATTATTATTAAAAATATTTAATATTATGTTTTTCTTAATAAATATAAATTTACATGATTAATTGAATATTAAATATATATATTACCATGATTTTTCTAATAATAAATTAAATATCATGATTTTCTAATAAATATAATTTTATGACATTATTCTATAATGATTTGCACTAAACAGATAAATGGATTCCATTCAATATATATATCGATTTCAGTTCAAAGTGCCACATCGATTTGCTCTCATAAGGATTCCTTTGTAACTCACATAGACTCCTTCGCTCTCATAACGATTCCTTTGTAACTCTCATAAGGATTCGCTCTCATAACGATTCCTTTGTAAACTCTCATAAGGATTCGCTCTCAAGGATTCACTCTCATAACGATTCCTTTGTAATTCTCATAACGATTCTTTGTAACTCTCATAAGGATTCGCTCTCAAGGATTCGCTCTCATAAGGATTCACTCTCATAACGATTCCTTTGTAATTCTCATAACGATTCCTTTGTAACTCTCATAAGGATTCGCTCTCAAGGATTCACTCTCATAACGATTCCTTTGTAATTCTCATAACGATTCCTTTGTAACTCTCATAAGGATTCGCTCTCAAGGATTCACTCTCATAAGGATTCCTTTGTAACTCTCACATGGATTCTTTGTAACTCTCACATGGATTCCTTTGTAAAACATGGATTTCACACTTAAACATAGATTTCCTTTATATTCTAAAATATTTTTTGGCATCTAGTGAAAAAGTCAAATATTCTTGATTTGCGTAATCCTCTATCTTTCTGACAGGAGATCTTTTTACTTATCTCTCTAGATTTTTCTTTCCTACCAACAAAAAGGGATTACTTACTACTTCTAGGTGGCAACAGGAAACATAGAGGTATGAGCCTTTTTGACAGAAACACTCTTTTATCTAAACACTTTTTTCTATGCTTGCAGACCTCGTAGACCACAAATTATCAGAAGAAAGAGAAGATGAGCAACGGCTAGAACTCCAACGGATTTATTCAAATTGCTCATATAAAAGATGAAGCAAGGCTGAAGAAGAACGATGAGCTTTCTTGAAGATTTTTCAAGAGTGTACATCCGGGAAGAACCTCAACTCCACATACACTCAAAGAAAAAGAGAGAAAGAGCCTGAGCCCAAAAAGAAGTGTTCAAGCATCTGAAGCACTGAAGCATTCAAGCTCCTTCTCCTCTCTTCTCTCTCTCTGTGTGCATCTTGTAATCTGGGGAGAGAGTCTTTTTGCTGAGAGTTCTTTTAGTTGGTTTTCATTTGTTCCAACTCTCAGATTTGTTCTTTCTTTTCTAAGAAAGACTTCTGTCCAGCTGTAGGACTGTATACAGTGTAGAACCTAGCTAGAGGTTTATGTCTAGCAGAACCGCACTGGGTTTGTACCAGGAGGTTGGCTTCTTTACCTGTAAGAGAAGTGGGCTGCCTTCTTGCCCGGGAAAGAGAAGAAGACCAGCTGGGGTGCTGGGTGTTGTAGTGTCCTTAAGGGGGACTGTACCCTTGGTTAGTGAAATCCCAAGAGGTTGCTTGGGGACTGGACGTAGGACTTCCATGTGGGAAGGGCCGAACCAGGATAAATTCTTGTGTCCTTTGTGTGATTGTTCATTTGCTTCCGCACTGCTACTCTTTATCACACCAAACTAACCAAACCTTCAAGTGTTAATTTCTGTGTTTAAGTTTCTATTTCAGATCTCATAAAAACCTATTCCCCCCCCCTCTAGGTTAGCTTGCTGCCGTACCAAAAGGGCCAACAAGTGGTATCAGAGCGAGGTTCTCTGATCTATCAAGAAGATCTAACGATCTTAGAGAAGATCCATGGCAGCTCAAGGATATGCTGAAGGTCAATCAGTCACCAGACCTCCATTCTTTGATGGAGAGGACTACCAATATTGGAAGATGTGAATGGAATGCTTCATTCGGGGCACAGACTTCGATCTGTGGCAGGTAATAGAGGTAGGTGATTTTGTTGTTGTTCCTGTTCCAGGCACTACTGCTATTACAATAGCTGATAAAAATAAACTATCTTTAAACTTTAAAGCTAAGAACTATTTATGTTGTGCTTTATCCAAAAAGGAATTCAGTAGAGTATCTGCATGCAAATCTGCTAAAGAAATTTGGGATAAACTGCAGATAACTTATGAAGGAACGGATAAAGTGAAACAAACTAGAATAGATATTCTTGTTTCACAATATGAACAATTTAAAATGCTTCCAAACGAAAATATTACTCAAATGTATAATAGATTTTCATGCATAGTAGTTGGTTTAAGCTCTCTTGGTAAAACTCTTTCTAATGAGGAAACCGTTAGGAAGATACTTAGGTCTTTAACCATTTTATGGACACCTAAAGTAACTGCTATTGAAGAGGCCCATGATTTAAAGAAATTGTCGATTGAAAATTTAATAGGTTCTCTCATGGCACATGAAATAAATATGGAGCGACTATCTGAAAGCTCATCTAAGAAAAAATGTACTAATGCTCTTAAAGTTGCAGCTGCTCCTTCCACTTCTTCTTCTTCTAGTTCCAAAAATGCATATTCTGAAGACAATGACGTAGATGAAGTACTGTCCAAGCTTCAGAAAATTCTCAAGAAGAAGAAAAATGGATCAAGAAGGATTCAAAAGAAAGAGAGAAAAGAAAAAGAACCAGTCTGCTATGAATGCAGAAAACCTGGACATCTAAGACCAGATTGTCCTAAACTAAAGAAGACTGGTCAACCAGAAAAGTCCAAAAAAAAGCACAAGAAATTCAAAAGAAAAGCCATGGCGGCTGCTTGGGAAAATGAAGAGGCCACAAGCTCAGAATCATCAAGCTCAGAATCGGAGAAAGAGCATGTAAGTCTAGCCCTCATGGTAGGACTAGATGAGGTACATTATGACCCATCTTTTAGCTCTTGCACTGATTCAGGATCAGAATCTGAAGACTTAGAAGAAGTCTTTAATGAACTATATGAAAAACATAAAAATGTTGTAAAAGAATTAAAGAGTCTGAAAAACAACACTATTTGCTTAGAAAACACCAATTCTGATCTTAAATCCGAACTGGAGCAACTAGAAAAACAATTAAAGGACAATAAAGATAATATTTATCTTTTAAATGAAGATTTGAAAAGCAAAAACAAAGAGAAGTTAGAGTTAGAAGAAAAATTAAAAACTCTAACTGAAGAAAATCTCTATTTAAAAGAATCAGTTGGGAAGTTAACTAAAGGAAAAACATCTTTAGCCCTATGCTTAAAAGGGTCAAAATCTGGAAATAATAAACAAGGGCTTGGATACATACCTCCTGAAAAGAGAAAACAAGCCATAATTCCAGAAAAATATCCATTACCAAAATTTGTAAAAGAAACCAAGTTGCCTCAGAAAAAGCCCCTGTAAAAGAAAAAGTTTACAGAAATCATGTTCTAAAAACTCAACACAAAGAAAATAAGAACAGCAAAACAATCTATATTCATTGTTGTTCACATTGCAATAAACTAGGACACACTGTAAACACATGCACAACAAGGCACCTAGTATGGATCCCGAAAGGATATTTTTATGCATCTAACCATCAAGGACCCAAAAAGATTTGGGTACCTACTACTGAGTAATTTATTTGCAGGTTAGCCTTGGAGCATCAAAAACCAAGAATGCTCAAGGCAGGAGTGACTGCAGATTCTTCATTAAAATCACATCTGAAGAAAGAGTAGTCACAAAAATGAATTAGTCTTTATTACTAACAATTATTTGCAAGTTTCATTCAGGTGGAGTCTCTCATTGAGGGGGAGCACAGACTAAGGGGGAGTTATTCATTTATGTCAATCATTGTTGAACCCCTCAATGGTAAGAATTTCTTTCACAAAGGGGAGAGAATGCAATGGTAAGAACCTTCCTTTTTGGTTTGTGACAAAAAGGGGGAGAGTATGCATGTTATGCATTATCTGTGAATTTTCTGTATTTTCTATGCTTTACGTATTTTTGTCAGAAAATTCTCATAAATTTTGTCATCACCAAAAAGGGGGAGATTGTTGAACCACTCCTATATTTTACCCTTTTATTTTGGTGATAATAAAATTTATGTTTAATTAATTATTATTAAAAATATTTAATATTATGTTTTTCTTAATAAATATAAATTTACATGATTAATTGAATATTAAATATATATATTACCATGATTTTTCTAATAATAAATTAAATATCATGATTTTCTAATAAATATAATTTTATGACATTATTCTATAATGATTTGCACTAAACAGATAAATGGATTCCATTCAATATATATCGATTTCAGTTCAAAGTGCCACATCGATTTGCTCTCATAAGGATTCCTTTGTAACTCACATAGACTCCTTCGCTCTCATAACGATTCCTTTGTAACTCTCATAAGGATTCGCTCTCATAACGATTCCTTTGTAAACTCTCATAAGGATTCGCTCTCAAGGATTCACTCTCATAACGATTCCTTTGTAATTCTCATAACGATTCTTTTGTAACTCTCATAAGGATTCGCTCTCAAGGATTCGCTCTCATAAGGATTCACTCTCATAACGATTCCTTTGTAATTCTCATAACGATTCCTTTGTAACTCTCATAAGGATTCGCTCTCAAGGATTCACTCTCATAACGATTCCTTTGTAATTCTCATAACGATTCCTTTGTAACTCTCATAAGGATTCGCTCTCAAGGATTCACTCTCATAAGGATTCCTTTGTAACTCTCACATGGATTCCTTTGTAACTCTCACATGGATTCCTTTGTAAAACATGGATTTCAACATGGATTTCACTTAAACATAGATTTCCTTTATATTCCAAAATATTTTTTGGCATCTAGTGAAAAAGTCAAATATTCTTGATTTGCGTAATCCTCTATCTTTCTGACAGGAGATCTTTTTACTTATCTCTCTAGATTTTTTCTTTCCTACCAACAAAAAGGGGATTACTTACTACTTCTGGGTGGCAACAAGAAACATAGAGGTATGAGCCTTTTTGACAGAAACACTCTTTTATCTAAACACTTTTTTCTATGCTTGCAGACCTCGTAGACCACAAATTATCAGAAGAAAGAGAAGATGAGCAACGGCTAGAACTCCAACGGATTTATTCAAATTGCTCATATAAAAGATGAAGCAAGGCTGAAGAAGAACGATGAGCTTTCTTGAAGATTTTTCAAGAGTGTACATCCGGGAAGAACCTCAACTCCACATACACTCAAAGAAAAAGAGAGAAAGAGCCTGAGCCCAAAAAGAAGTGTTCAAGCATCTGAAACACTGAAGCATTCAAGCTCCTTCTCCTCTCTTCTCTCTCTCTGTGTGCATCTTGTAATCTAGGGAGAGAGTCTTTTTGCTGAGAGTTCTTTTAGTTGGTTTTCATTTGTTCCAACTCTCAGCTTTGTTCTTTCTTTTCTAAGAAAGACTTCTGTCTAGCTGTAGGACTGTATACAGTGTAGAACCTAGCTAGAGGTTTATGTCTAGCAGAACTGCACTGGGGTTTGTACCAGGAGGTTGGCTTCTTTACCTGTAAGAGAAGTAGGCTGCCTTCTTGCCCGGGAAAGAGAAGAAGACCAGCTGGGGTGCTGGGTGTTGTAGTGTCCTTAAGGGGGACTGTACCCTTGGTTAGTGAAATCCCAAGAGGTTGCTTGGGGACTGGACGTAGGACTTCCATGTGGGAAGGGCCGAACCAGGATAAATTCCTTGTGTCCTTTATGTGATTGTTCATTTGCTTCCGCACTGCTACTCTTTATCACACCAAACTAACCAAACCTTCAAGTGTTAATTTCTGTGTTTAAGTTTCTATTTCAGATCTCAGAAAAACCTATTCACCCCCCCTCTAGGTTAGCTTGCTGCTGTACCAAAAGGGCCAACAGGACCGCCCTGTCGCGTTACGAAGCTTAACACGATGGGTCAATGGACCGCGACAAGAACGCGCCCCCAAGGGCGCTACGACAACATGACAGGCCGTACTGACACATCTGCCACTCTGACAAGCGTCAGACAACCGATAGGACAAAAAGCAGTCGCGACCCATTGACTGGTCGTGACACCAAGACGTGACGGGAATCCCGGGCGCGACAAGAACGCGACTTACACGTGCGTCGCGACACGAATCACTGTCGCGTCGGGCACCTCCAACGCGACACTAACGCGTCGCCCAGCCTAGACGCGTTAGTGGCCAGTCATTCCACGACACCAGACGGAATCCGAGAAACTGGGTCTTACATTCTACCCCCCTTAAAACAATTTCGTCCTCGAAATTGGGACAAGCCCAGAAGATCCCGAGGCATGAAACGAAACATAGGGAGCAACCGCAAGACCAATGCGAATAAGCCACTAAGTCTCAATACGACTTCATCGCGGCAATAATCGCACAACCAGACACGTGCGGCACACAAAGCTGGAAAACCAACGGCTCACACAACGAGCCCCAAACACACGGGAAGCACATAATCGAAAACCCAATGGCTCGCAACATGCTCCAACACTCCGGGAGCACCATGCCGAGAAACCAACGGCTCACTCCAGCCACACGTGGGGCGCCCAAACGGAATGACAATCCCACCGGTGCCGAGCGACGCCAAATCTGGCCCGAACAGCGGAAGACGCCATTCGAAACTATACGACTGCGGCCACCAACAGACCTCGCTGTTGGGACCAACCGATCGGCAACCCACTCTGTCGCCAGCAAAACCCGACAGAGGACGCAGTTGCCAACAACCGCATGAGATACGCCTGAGAGTCAAGCACGACACTCAGGGGATTGGCCTAACGCTACTAGCAGCAGCTAGCACCGGTCACTAGCCCAACCAAGATGCCACGCGAGCGACAAGAACCAGAGCAACGTCATGCTCATGGAGAATCCACAACACACAGAACGACATCCACCGTCACCACTAGGTCTCACCCAGACCTTCCTCGCGGTCCAATAGGGACAACAAATACACGCGGAGAACCTCAACACGCGAAAACGACATCCACTGTCACCACTAGTTCTCACTCAGACCTTCCTCGTGGTCCGACGAGGACACCAACGCACGCGGAGCCACAAAAACTAGGAGTTACATGCTCCACAACGTGGCACACCGCGGTGGAAACACGGAAGACGTCTGAGGTCAAGCCAGAGCCGGACACCTCCCAACGTCAACAAACCACGTGGTCGAGTACTAGCAAGCCAATAGGCCTCATTGTCACCAGACAAACCGATAGGAGACTCCGCCCTCGGCTTCCAAACTCACCAACGCCACGCACAACCACACGGAAACCGAAACAACTGCAGAGGTCGAGGACAACATGTCGACCTCAGAGGGACCCAAACCGAAGTAGGGTACCACAACCAAACACACTTGCTTCCAAAGCGAGAGGGAAAACTCGGACACCTGCTATGACCAGAGCCTGGCGTACCACCGATATGGCTACCTAGACAAGGCAAAATAGCCACCCCACAGCGGCAATGGTACAACCACAAGACTCAGACTAGCACATGTGTCCCAGAGGCGGAAAGCTCAACGCTGCCGACACCGAGCAAACTCGTGAAACGACGCATGAAGCTCATGATCAAGGTATACAGCACAACACATGGTGCTACCACAAGCACCAAAACTAAGCAAAGTGCAACACAGGTGCACCAGCGGTCAAAACAACACGAGCTAACAGAAAGGACTCTTCACCAGAGACCTGCCAAAAGCCACACGCAAGGAATTGCAAGCATGGAAGGGCACAACAGGCCATGCCGGCCCCAGCCCTTGAGGCATAGAAACGTGAAGCATCAAAAAATGCTCAGGTGCAGCACACACGACCGCATCGATGGCCCAAAATGACACAGGGCCCACCGAAAAGGGACTCTCCACCGGAGACCCACAACAGAAGCACACAGAAAGCCGATAACTACTACAAGAGCACGACAACCACGTCCGCTCCAAGAAGCACACAAAACACGGAGCACCGACTCTGCCACATGGGGAGCAAAAGCCACAGCGACTCCCTAGCGCGCAAGAGCAAGAAGCACCACCTCTATCACGACCGATAGAGAGGCCAAACACCAAATGACGACACGAAAATCCTCCAAGGCACAAGCCGAGGCACAATCGAGCACACACCGGAGAAACGCTCGCACGAGCAAGCCAAGCAAGAAAATCGGTGCACAGCAGAGCAACGCTCACACATGCAACCCGACAAGAAAACGGTACTACCTCACACCAAACCAACAGGGACCCAATGCCCCAAATTGTTTAGGCAGGCAGTAAGAAACCATCACAGTGGCAAATGGCACGAACAGGTCCATTGACCCACGGTGCCACAAGGAAACATCGGTACGAGGGGAGCAACCAGCTCAACCCAAAAATAACTCAAGGGAAAATGACTCCACCAGAAGGTCGCAACGATGCGCACCCTGGCAACACAACACCACAGTGGAGCATCGCCACCCCGAGCAACCAATGGAAAGCAGAGGAAGGAGACATACACAACGAGTCTCTTCCACGCGTAAGAGGGAAAATCACAACACAAGACTGACGCTTCCACAAGAAGCACAGCCAGTCAAACACCCACTGCACTCACTAGACCACCATCTGGGAGAGCACGCAGGGCGCGAGAAATGAAGCAAACCATCCGGGCCACGGGGACACGTAGTCCCACCAGCGCAGCCGAGAAACTCAGAAACGAGCAACAAGGTGAGCTGACCAACGCAGCAGCCAGACGCATGGCCAAGCGCACCACACCTTGACTGACAACGCCCAAGTAGACTGTAACACAGACAGTCCAACCGGCAACAACGTCAGTTCAACTTCACAGAGAGAGAGCAGCGATGACCAAAACAACACCGGGCAACTTTGGGGAGGACCTCCACCAAAAGCTTCAAGAGCCATCCTGGGAGAACCTCACCAGAACGCCGCCCAACTAAGCGGCACACCTCGAGCCACAAGGGCAACACAACGGTGGCCCGAAACGAACACAAAGCACTCCTAGGAAGAACCTCCACCAAAAGTGACAAAAGGGCGATCCTGGGAAAAACCTTCACCAGAATAGACAACCCAACAACACAGATCATCGGAGAGAACACTACAGCGAGCAAAACTGCAGAGGCAACGCAAACTGGTCCTGGGAGAACCTCCACCAGAACCACCAAGGCATCGTTCTGGGAAAAATCACCAGAACGCACTAGCCAAACCAACAGCACACCTCAGATTCTGAGGTAGCACGGCAACAACAGAAACGAGCGTGAAATAGTCCTGAGAGAAACCCTCACTAGGACAACAACAAACGGTTCTGGGGAAACCTCACCAGAACACAAGGCAACGAAGCGATGCACGTCAGCCTAGAGGGCAATGCAACAGCAACCAGAAACGAGAACAACACAGTTCTAGGGAAACCTCACTTCCGCCAGAACCAACAGAGAAAGACTTCGGGAGCACCTCACCAGAGCTCACAACCAGTCAGCACAAGGCCGACAACAACCACCGGTAAGTGTCGCAGCGCTCAACCAGCGATGCAACATGGCACACAGAACATCTTCTTAGCTCGAGCAACAATCCCGACCAAGCAGAGAACGGCGCACAACAGTGCATAGACAAGAGACCACACACACAAGACCAACACAACACACACCCCAACAACAGAGGGGCAGCCAACAAGGCAGAGACACCTTGACCAATTCCACAGGCAACAACCCTACACCGGTGAAGGCCACGCCACACACAGGCTCTCTCAGCCTTCGCGACTCACACACACTCAAATGCGCCGAAGATGACCAGGAGCACCGTGCCTGGACTTGCCTGCAAGCGTCCTCCACACAAGGAAGACCACTGCCAGAAAGTCCAGCGCCAACCGCGCCGCCACAGCACGAACACGCCGAGCGACCACACTCGCCACGCACGCGGCACAACAACAACTGCAACCTGTGGCACGCACATGAACCTTGCAGGGAAGCCACACACCTGCAAAACAATTGAAAGCACAAGCCTAACACTAGTCGGACGGTGTCAGCAACACACTAATACCTTTCTTTGGGACAACTATAGTTATTAACTCGTTACCAATCTTAGTAGACTCCTCGCTCTGATACCACTGTAACGACCCGACCTCCCGGACCCTCGCTAGGGGTCCCGAGGGTCGCGCCGCCACCCACGGATCCAAAGATCCAGAAGTGTTAGAAGAAATAGTCTAGTGAGATATGTACTGAATTTAAATAACTATAACAATATGTACAATATACAAAGATCTGTACAACGTGTCCCAAGCAAAAGCACAGGTACAAGAAGAAGGTGCAGTCCATAAGGGGCATACCCCGAGGACTTGCAAAGCACAACTCTCAGCTCACTCGGCTACAAGAGCTCACAATGCTCGCTCTCACTGCTGCTGACAACACACGGCGCCACAGTCAACTCCGCAACCCGTTCGACACCGAGCTCCCGCGACGACGAGCCCCTAGCTGAAGGGAGTAAGGGGGGTGAGCCTCGCGAACAAGGCCCAGTAGAGATTACCAATCCCTCACCGGCCAGAGCAGCAGGAACTCTAAAAACAGGAAACTATCCTAGAAAGCTGTAAAGTGAGAAACCCCTACAACATGATACTACAAAGCAGCGGATGAGAACAACGCAACGCCACGACCACCAACCGAGGTCGAGACACACACACGACTCCCGCAGAAACCAACAGGTCGAGCACACAACGGAAGCAACCCTCAGCACATCTGCCGAGACCACACAACAGCTAAGTGAGAACGACGTCTCACCACAAGCATGGCCACCTCAGACCTCCACAGGGTCGAGGGCCCACAAGTAGAACCACCTCGGACCCCGGACACACAGCATGGTCAGGAAGCTACACACGCCGGTGCCACTGCGGACTGGCACCCAAGAGCTGTACTGCGGAACCTAGAGGACACCGAGCGGAAACCACCAGAAGCATGGGTCTGCACAAGGCCAGACCAACGACGCACACGGAGACTGTAACGTCGCGTGCTTTTTGGATCCATGCGGATCGTGTGTGTGTTGTGGTTGTGGCGGCCGTTGTGAGACCAGTGTGAGTCGGTTGTGTGGAATGTATGGTGTGGATGCGTGGCTTGAGCAGGTGAAGAGCAGGGTTGGTCCTGAAAAGAAACGGGACCTGCTGCTGTTCTGTCTGAGTTGGCGGCCATGGGTGGCCGTTTACTAGTAGGCGTCCAGATTGGTGGACGTTTACATAATGAGCTTAGCGGCAGTAGATGTGGACGTTTAGGCTGGCGGTTGATGTTGGCGACAAGGGGGTTGACGCCAACCTGTCAGTTCAACAAGTTATAGGCTCACCCGAGGGCTGTTCTCTCAGCTCACTCTCTTCCCCTCTTGCCCCAGCTTCGCGCCCCAGAGTTTCTGAAGCTTCCAACTAGTGCCGAGGAGTAGTTGGACGATCGTGGAACGCGCGGCGTCGCCGAATTACGCGAGGAAACGTCGCGGAGTGGTGCAATTCGCGTGGGAGCTCGCGGAGGGCTCGGCGTGAACCAGGAGATCGTGGGAGATTCTAACGCGTTCTGAGGTAGGGGACGAACCCGTTTAGCTCCGTAGAAACATTAAAACACATCATAATCACCTGAACCTGCATGTTAATCCATGTTTGGATAGAGTTGCACCAAGCGGGATAATGGGTGGTTTGAGTAGTTTACTGTACGAATCATGTTATAACGGGTTGTATTGGGTTCTAGCATGCTAGAGGAATTGCATTTGCATGTTTTTCAGTAGTTAGAACAGTTAGAAAACCCGCAGAACCGGATTAGGGTTTCTGCAGGGTTTATGGCCGGAGAACTTGGCGTCAACATCGTTTGCCGCCAAGATCCTCAGCCAGGAGGTTAACGGCCAGGACCCTTGCCGTTGACTCCCAGTAAGCGGCAATCGATGTGGCCGCCTACTTCTATTTGAGCAGAAATAACTAAGTACAATAATTATTGATAATGCATGTGTGTTGACACATGAGGTGCACTGAGTGCACTTGGTTTACGTGTTTAGCATACAAGGTATGCTGTTAATTGTTTACTTCGGTGACTGCGCGTTGTGTACGCGAGTCAGTTGGGTTCACGTGTAGTGGACCAGTGGTTACTTGTGGTTTACGTGAGGTTTCTCGTGGTTTGTGTGTGACATGCACGTGGTTCTGTGTACGTGGCGAGTAGTACGACGCCTACCGTGGTTACCTCTCCAATTGGGTGCTCCAGGTTCTTTGTGAGCCAGGCTGTTAGCTCGGGGCTTTGTCCCGGTACTTGTGCTGTACCGTCGAGGTCTATGTCGTCTGACCTGGACACCCTCACTCTTGTGTTAGAGTTGTACGTCCGGCTGAGGGAAAGACGACAGTGGGACAGTGACACTTGTGTTTGTTTCTAGTCACTTGTAGCGCGCTCGTAGTTGGGGGTACGGACACCAGTAGTCGACACTGGTCCCCAGCTAGTCCTTTTCCAGTGCCTCACTCTAGCGAGCCCAGGCCAGGGTCTCTGGAGGTGCCAGGCATGGGCCTGTGACCGTGTGGTCTGCAGGTGGTGGTGTTTAGTTGGTCTCCACAGTTGCTTGACCTTTTCACGTGGAGCGGCAGCTGGACCTTTCGTCCGTGGCTGCGAGACTGAGAGGTAGACCTGTGTTAGTTGTCCGAGTCAGTTTCTGGTGTCGCGAACCAGTTCACGTGGCTCGTGTTGGCTGTCTCTACTTTAGCTTGTACACCTGTACTGGTTTGCCGTTTAATTATTACTGTTGTTTCTTGTAGTCGGCAGACGGTGAGTACTTTTACAGCTTTACTTACCTGCTTAGCTGTTATAATAATTGTTGGTGCTGTTTACTATTCGTACTCGTGGTGTTTGTTTCGCTCGGTTTTGGGGGAGTTCCCTACTGAGCCAGTGACTAGAGAGGCTCACCCCTACCCCCACAGGTGAGAGCGAGGAGGACGTCTCTCGTCCGACGTCCAGTTCCGGGCCGCGTCGTAGCGGTGCAGGGTCAGCACCTCCAGCAGAGTAGCTTCAGCAGTGTAGTTTTGTAGTTGTTTACTTTCTTCAGTTGTACCTCGGGGTATGCCCCAGGCTCTTGTACTTCTTTTTAGTTTTTGTGAAAATTTGACTATGTAAACTTGTGAAATATATATAAAATGTGGTGTGTTCCTTTATGTTTACACGGACTGTGGTTTGGTATCCCTTGCGAGGCTTCGGCCCGTTCGCGGGAGGCGGACTCGGATCAAGTACGTTATCGGTTTAACGGGCTTGGCCGAGGCGATCCGCCACAGTTGGTATCAGAGCAAGGTCCGTGTTAATATAAGGGAATTGAAAGGATACATAGCCTTATTTCGGTCATTATACACTGCTGGTAGGGACCCTGGTTTTTGATTATTTGTGGTTTTGATTTTTGTTCTGGTGTTTTGTGTATGTAGAAATTTCTGAAATGGCTGATAGGAGAGATTGGGGTGGTGGAGGAGATGATCCGGAGGAAAGCACCCAGCGTATGATAGAAAGGATTTGGGAGAGCCTCATGGATATTCGGGCAAGAATGGATCAGCAGGCGCCAGTACCACCGGTTGCAGTGCCACCTGGGGATGGAGAGGCTGTACCTGTTGCTCCAGTTCCGCCGAGAGTGGAGGTGCCTTTTGTAGCTCATGTGCCACCACCAGTGTTGTTAGCAGAAGAACCAGTGTTGCAGGTTGAAAAGTTTCTGAGATTGCAGCCACCTACTTATTCAGGAGGGCCGAATCCAGATACAGCTGAGCATTGGGTTCATGAAATTGAGAGAGTTTTTGCGACTATGAGGTGTCCGGCAGCGGATAGAGTGGTATTAGCTGCTTATCAGTTGAGAGGTTTTGCCTTGGAATGGTGGCGATTGAAGATGCAAACCACTTTTGCAGGCAGGACGGAAGAAGCTATCACTTGGCCGGAGTTTCTTGATGTATTTAATGATACATTCTTTCCGATCCAAGTGCAGCAAGTAAAAAGAGAGCAATTCCAAACTCTTCAGTCTTAGAGTACCAGATGAGATTTATGGCACTTAGCCGTTATGCGCCATATGTGGTTTCAGATAATAATATGATGGTTGAGTATTTTATCAGAGGTTTGAGAGTGGAATTGCAGGATGCGATAGTACCTCTCATGTGCAAGACAGTGGAAGAAGCAGCGCAGAGGGCAGCTACTTTGGAGAGGTCTATCCGTACTCGTCAGGCAGGTGAATCAGGTTCAGGTAGTTTCCGGCTACCGCAGCAGACAGTAGGTGCAAGCAAGGGCAAGGCACCAGCAGGACCTTCTTCATCTGGTTTCGGGAAATGGGGCCAGAAGTTAAAGCAAGCATTTAAAGGCAAAGGAAGAGGATGGGGAGGTCGTCAGCAGTTGCAGCAGGGCCGTGGTAGGCCTGAGGTGGAGGAGTCGCAGCAGAGTACTGCCAGGCAGCCTATTGTTCCTCCAGGGTATAGATGTTATAATTGCAATCAGCCGGGACATTTGATCCGCAATTGTCCGTATGCAAGAGAGTATGGGTATGGCAGAGGTGTGCAGCAGCAGCAGCCTCAGCAGTTCCAGCAGCCACAGGCAGGTCGTGGCAGAGGAGCACCGCAGCAGCGAGGGAGAGGCCGGGTTATGGCTATCACCCGAGCCCAGGCAGAGGCGTCAAATATGATAGAAGGTATTTACCTCTTTATGAATATTCAGCAAGAGTTTATTTGATTCGGGTGCCTCTCATTCTTTTATTTCCGAAGAATTTCTGGATTGCATAGCTCATCCTTTAGAAGAGAAGTCTTGTGAGTTAGTGGTGGAGGTTCCTTCAGGTGAGTTCTTACTCACTTCGAGCTATATAGATGAAGCTCCTGTTATGATTGAAGGGAACCAGATGCCGGGTCGGTTGTATGCCCTGCAGTTGTCAGATTATGATATCATTCTGGGTATGGATTGGCTTGAGATGTATGGAGCAATGTTAGATTGCAGAAAGAAAAGGATCAGATTTTGTCATCCTAATGGTGCAGTGTTTGAATATCAAGGTATGCCTTTTTATACCTCCAAGTTTCTAATTTCTGCAATTAAAGCTAGAAAGTTGATAAATGATGGGTGTGTGGCTTATTTAGCCTCGGTAAGTTTGGTAGAAGCCAGTCAGCCAATGGAAGCAGTTCCCGTGGTTAGGGAATTTGCTGATGTTTTTCCGGAAGAATTGCCTGGTTTAGCTCCACACAGAGAGGTGGACTTTTCTATTGAGTTGCTGCCAGGTACCATGCCGATTTCTAAAGCTCCATATCGGATGGCACCAGCAGAACTTAAGGAATTGAAAAAGCAGTTAGAAGAGTTGTTGCAAAAGGGTTTTATTAGACCGAGTCATTCCCCGTGGGGAGCGCCGGTTTTATTTGTGAAAAAGAAAGATGGAAGTTTTCGGATGTGCATTGATTATAGAAAGTTGAATGATGTGACCATCAAGAATAAGTACCCGTTGCCGAGGATAGATGATTTATTTGATCAGTTGCAATCAGCAAAGGTGTTTTCTAAGATTGATTTGAGGTCCGGGTACCATCAGTTGAGAATCAAAGAGGAGGATATAGATAAGACAGCGTTCAGAACCAGATATGGTCACTATGAGTTTGTGGTAATGCCTTTTGGGTTGACTAATGCTCCTGCAGGTTTTATGGATCTGATGAATAGAATTTTTCATCCATATTTAGATCAATTTATTGTGGTCTTTATTGATGATATTCTAATTTATTCAGCATCTGAAGAGGAGCATGCAGCTCATTTGAGGTTTACCTTGCAGTTGTTAAGAGATAACCAGCTGTTTGCTAAATTCCGTAAGTGTGAATTCTGGTTAAAGGAAATTCAATTTTTGGGTCATGTTATTTCAGCCAAAGGAGTAGCAGTGGACCCGAGTAAAGTGGAAGCTGTGTCTAGGTGGGAAGTGCCTAAGACAATAACCGAGATTAGAAGTTTTCTGGGGTTGGCAGGTTATTATAGGCGCTTTATTCAAGTTTTTTCTAAGATTGCAGCACCTATGACTAGACTGACCAGGAAAGGAGTGCCTTTTGTGTGGTCCGGTAAATGTCAGAGAAGTTTCATGGAATTGAAGAAAAGACTTACATTAGCACCTATATTGACATTGCCGGCAGGGAGTGGTGGTTTTGTGTTGTATACTGATGCTTCAAGGAGAGGTCTTGGTGCAGTGCTTATGCAGCATGGTAAAGTGATAGCGTATGCATCCAGGCAATTGAAGCCAGCAGAGGAAAATTACCCCACTCATGATTTAGAATTGGCAGCAGTTGTATTTGCTTTAAAAATGTGGAGGCATTATCTGTATGGCGAGAGATTTGAAATTTTTACAGATCATAAAAGCTTGAAGTATATCTTCTCGCAGAAAGATTTGAATCTTCGCCAGCGCAGATGGGTTGAATATTTGAAAGATTATGATTTCAGTTTGGCTTACCATCCGGGTAAGGCCAATGTTGTAGCTGATGCCTTGAGCAGAAAGGCATATATGAATTTGATGATGATTAAAGAATGGAAGTTGTATGAAGAAGTAGCGGAGAATCCTTGTATGTGCCCAGCAGTCAGCGTCGGGCAATTTTAGCTGCCAGTGCAGTAGAGCCATCTTTATATTGGCAGATCATTGAAGCTCAGAGAGCAGATGCAGGTTTACCTGAAATTGTGAAAATGGAAGGAGTTTCTATTGATGATAATTGTGTGGTCAGGCTTAGGGGCAGGTTGTTTGTTCCTGCAGAGAGAGAGGTGAAGCAGCGAGTTCTGGAAGAGGCTCATAAATCTAGGTACACTATTCATCCGGGTAGTACTAAAATGTACCATGATTTAAGGAAGCATTTTTGGTGGCCTCATATGAAGAAAGAAATAGCAGAATTTGTGGCAAGATGTGCTATCTGTCAGCAGATTAAAGCAGAGCATCAGAAGCCTGGAGGTCTATTGCAACCGTTGCCTATTCCACAGTGGAAATGGGATGATATTGCGATGGACTTTGTGGCAGGTTTACCAAGGTCGAGTTCAGGGCATAATGGAATATGGGTGTTTGTTGACAGATTGACTAAGGTGTGCAGATTAGTGGCAGTGAGTATGTCTTGGACAGTGGACAGGTTGGCAAATATTTATGTTGAAAGAATTGTTCCACTGCATGGTATTCCGAAGACTATTGTATCTGATAGAGATCCAAGATTTACTTCTGGTTTTTGGAGAAGTCTGCAGAAAGTAATTGGTTCTGAATTGAGATATAGCTCCGCTTATCATCCCCAGACAGATGGTCAGACAGAGAGGACTATTCAGACAATTGAAGATATGTTGCGAGCTTGTTGTTTAGTTTGGGGAGGTAGTTGGGAGCATCATTTGGGAATGGTTGAGTTTGCCTACAATAATAGTTATCATACCAGTCTTGGGATGGCACCGTATGAAGCTTTATATGGAAGGCCATGTAGAACCCCATTGAATTGGCATGAAGTGGGAGAAAGGCAATTAGTGGGTCCTGAATTGATTCAGCAAACCACTGAAGTGTGAAGCTTATCAAAGAAAAATTGCAGGCAGCTCAAAGTAGGCAGAAAAGTTATGCAGATGTGCGGAGGAGACCACTTCAGTTTGAGGTGGGAGATTTTGTTTTTCTGAGAGTTTCCCCAAGTAAAGGTATATGAGGTTTGGCAAGTCTGGAAAGTTGAGTCCAAGGTATGTGGGACCTTTCCAGGTAATTGAAAGAATTGGGGAAGTGGCTTATAGGCTGGATTTGCCAGCTGATTTTGCAGATGTGCATGATATTTTCCATGTCTCTATGTTGAGAAAATGTATTGAAGATCCAGCTCAAATAATTAGATATCAAGGTGGTGACCTGAGGCCGGACATGACTATGCCAGAGTATCCGGTGCAGATCACAGATCGAAAGATAAAGAAGCTGAGGAATAAAGAAATTGAGCTAGTTAAAGTGAGATGAGAAAATAGGTTGGGTGGTGAGGATACCTGGGAGTTAGCCGCAGAAATGGCTAAAGGGTATCCCTATCTGTTTGAATAAGCTTGTGTATTTTCTTTTTAGATGATAGTACTTGTAAAGGTGTGTATGTATGACTTGTTTAACTTTGAATTGTGTTATGAATTTCGAGGTCGAAAATTTCTTTTTAGATGATAGTAATGTAACGTCGCGTGCTTTTTGGATCCATGCGAATCGTGTGTGTGTTGTGGTTGTGGCGGCCGTTGTGAGGCCAGTGTGAGTCGGTTGTGTGGAATGTATGGTGTGGATGTGTGGCTTGAGCAGGTGAAGAGCAGGGTTGGTCCTGAAAAGAAACGGACCTGCTGCTGTTCTGTCTGAGTTGGCGGCCAGGGTGGCCGTTTACTAGTAGGCGTCCAGATTGGTGGACGTTTACATAATGAGCTTAGCGGCAGTAGATGTGGACGTTTAGGCTGGCGGTTGATGTTGGCGACAAGGGGGTTGACGCCAACCTGTCAGTTCAACAGGTTATAGGCTCACCCGAGGGCTGTTCTCTCAGCTCACTCTCTTCCCCTCTTGCCCCAGCTTCGCGCCCCAGAGTTTCTGAAGCTTCCAACAAGTGCCGAGGAGTAGTTGGACGATCGTGGAACGCGCGGCGTCGCTGAATTACGCGAGGAAACGTCGCGGAGTGGTGCAATTCGCGTGGGAGCTCGCGGAGGGCTCGGCGTGAACCAGGAGATCGTGGGAGATTCTAACGCGTTCTGAGGTAGGGGACGAACCCGTTTAGCTCCGTAGAAACATTAAAACACATCATAATCACCTGAACCAGCATGATAATCCATGTTTGGATAGAGTTGCACCAAGCGGGATAATGGGTGGTTTGAGTAGTTTACTGTACGAATCATGTTATAACGGGTTGTATTGGGTTCTAGCATGCTAAAGGAATTGCATTTGCATGTTTTTCAGTAGTTAGAACAGTTAGAAAACCCGCAGAACCGGATTAGGGTTTCTGCAGGGTTTATGGCCGGAGAACTTGGCGTCAACATCGCTTGCCGCCAAGATCCTCAGCCAGGAGGTTAACGGCCAGGACCCTTGCCGTTGACTCCCAGTAAGCGGCAATCGATGTGGCCGCCTACTTCTATTTGAGCAGAAATGACTAAGTACAATAATTATCGATAATGCATGTGTGTTGACGCATGAGGTGCACTGAGTGCACTTGGTTTACGTGGTTAGCATACAAGGTATGCTGTTAGTTGTTTACTTCGGTGACTGCGCGTTGTGTACGCGAGTCAGTTGGGTTCACGTGTAGTGGACCAGTGGTTACTTGTGGTTTACGTGAGGTTTCACGTGGTTTGTGTGTGACGTGCACGTGGTTCTGTGTACGTGGCGAGTAGTACGACGCCTACCGTGGTTACCTCTCCAGTTGGGTGCCCCAGGTTCTTTGTGAGCCAGGCTGTTAGCTCGGGGCTTTGTCCCGGTACTTGTGCTGTACCGTCGAGGTCTGTGTCGTCTGACCTGGACACCCTCACTCTTGTGTTAGAGTTGTACGTCCGGCTGAGGGAAAGACGACAGTGGGACAGTGACACTTGTGTTTGTTTTTAGTCACTTGTAGCGCGCTCGTAGTTGGGGGTACGGACACCAGTAGTCGACACTGGTCCCCAGCTAGTCCTTTTCCAGTGCCTCACTCTAGTGAGCCCAGGCCAGGGTCTCTGGAGGTGCCAGGCATGGGCCTGTGACCGTGTGGTCTGCAGGTGGTGGTGTTTAGTTGGTCTCCACAGTTGCTTGACCTTTTTACGTGGAGCGGCAGCTGGACCTTTCGTCCGTGGCTGCGAGACTGAGAGGTAGACCTGTGTTAGTTGTCCGAGTCAGTTTCTGGTGTCGCGAACCAGTTCACGTGGCTCGTGTTGGCTGTCTCTACTTTAGCTTGTACACCTGTACTGGTTTGCCGTTTAATTATTACTGTTGTTTCTCGTAGTCGGCAGACGGTGAGTACTTTTACAGCTTTACTTACCTGCTTAGCTGTTATAATAATTGTTGGTGCTGTTTACTATTCGTACTCGTGGTGTTTGTTTCGCTCGGTTTTGGGGGAGTTCCCTACTGAGCCAGTGACTAGAGAGGCTCACCCCTACCCCCCACAGGTGAGAGCGAGGAGGACGTCTCTCGTCCGACGTCCAGTTCCGGGCTGCGTCGTAGCGGTGCAGGGTCAGCACCTCCAGCAGAGTAGCTTCAGCAGTGTAGTTTTGTAGTTGTTTACTTTCTTCAGTTGTACCTCGGGGTATGCCCCAGGCTCTTGTACTTCTTTTTAGTTTTTGTGAAATTTGGCTATGTAAACTTGTGAAATATATATAAAATGTGGTGTGTTCCTTTATGTTTACACGGACTGTGGTTTGGTATCCCTTGCGAGGCTTCGGCCCGTTCGCGGGAGGCGGACTCGGATCAAGTACGTTATCGGTTTACGGGCTTGGCCGAGGCGATCCGCCACAGAGACTAGGCACAGACAGGCTATAATCGCCGTGCAAGCTAGGGCAATGGATAACACTTGGAAACGTCGTGAGGAAGCGTTGTCACAACAACAATAACCAAGCCATCGCTGCTAGCAGCCAAGAGGGGGACCCGCAGTCCGCACGCTCTGCTCGCTAGCCTAGCTTCTGCCTCCGCCCCCGCGCATGGGTGAGACAGAGCCGCCACAGAAACACACAACACACGCAACACCGCAGCCTGGCCAAGCTGCGGCCTCACGCCTGACACCACTACGTGGCTCCGGAACCAACACAGAGAGAGGCAGTGAGACAAGGGACTGACTAGCCTGCACTGGGTAGAACTCCGGCCGTCCTCGGTGTCCCAGGCCTAGCCAAGAGAGCTCTACAAATGACTCAGCGCCGCTGTCCGAACCATCATTTTCCCCTCAGCTCCAGAGTCCGCTCACGTGGGCTGCCAACTCGAGCACGCTCGTAGCCCGGAGCCACCCTCAACAGGCTCACGAGGACGGGGGTCCCAGGTAATGGTAACAACCTCTCAGATTGGGGACAAGTCCTCAAGTGCCAAGCATCGGGCGAACAGGCGGGGCAGCATAACAAAACCACGCCGAACTGCTAGCTTGTAACCATGACAATCCTAGCAGGCAAGAAGCACGCACAAACCCTTAACAGGGTCGTCGGCCAACCAAACACGCACGGAAAAGTCGGAGCCTCGGAACACTACCAGCCAACACAGAAACACGTCGCTCTGCTAATAATCGATTGACCGCCAGTCAATCGATTATTAGGCAGACGCGACCCTCCTAGCACTACTACCAGGACACGACCATGAAGTTGTCACCTTCGGTCACTGAACGTAGGGAGGCAACCAGCTGCGTTCCCTACCAGAAGGTCCTAAGGGGAAGGCCTTCCTTGGGGCACACGCCGACACACAACTGGGCCCACGGAAACACCCGAGGCAACACAGGTACTGTCGCGACCCCCAAGGCCGTCGCGACACCATCGCGACAGGGATGGGCACCGCGACAGCCCTTGTTGCGACCGAGCAAGGCGTCGCGACAGCAACCCTGTCGCGACTTGGAAACGTGCCGCGACAACAATCCTTTCGCGATCGGGAAGCGCGGCGCGACAGTCTTATTGCGACCGCCAACCGCGTCGCGATAAGGTCACGCCCGAGCAGGCCGACTCCTCCTCTGATGTCGCGACGCGCTGAGCCATCGCAACACCATCAGAGAGGCAGACCAACGGGATCCTCAATCCCGGGCTGCCCATAAACCATACAAGCATGCACACACGGGGGAGGGGAGCATGGGAATCTATCTAAACTAGCTAGAAAGCACGAAGAGCACCCGATCCTCTCGGATCGAGAAGAGTTCAAGTAATCCCTACCTTTCACAAAGAATGAACCCCAATAGGGCCCTTCATGATGCACAACCATCTCTTCCTCGCTCCATGACGCCGCTCCCATGCTCCGCCACGAGCCGCTGTCCGCTCCACGCCCATCGTCGGAGGGGAGCCTCCCCATCGCTGGAGAAGAGGGGAAAGGGAAGTAGAGGAGAGAGAGGAGAAAGGGGTAGCTGGCCAAAGCCTTAAGCCCTCGACACCCAGAATGCGACGGACTGCCCCATCGCGTTATGAAGCTTAACACGATGGGTCAACATACCGCGTCAAGAATGCGCCCCCAAAGGGCGCCGCGACAACGCGACAGGCCGTACTGACACACCTGCCACTCTGACAGGCGTCAGACGACCGACAGGACAGAAAGCAGTCGCGACCCGTTGATCGGTCGTGACACCAAGACGCGACGGGAACCCCGGGCGCGACAAGAACGCGACACACACGCACGTCGCGACACGGATGACTATCATGTCGGGCACCTCCGACGCGACACTAACGCGTCGCCCAGCCTGAACACGTTAGTGGCCAGTCATCCCACGACACCGGACGGAAGTCGGGAAACATGGATTGCAAGATTTTAAGATAACAAATTATCATTTTAATAAGCTAGTATAGTACAAAGAGTGAATCAAAAGTTACATGAATGGTCACGTCATTAAGAAAGCAATTAGAATAACGTTCGTGTAATTAAAGCTTTTAAATGGGTTAAACACTTTTAAGCTATTAGACAGACATCATGTAATGATCAGACCCAAGACATACGAATTACACACTAAATACCATGTTAAACAGGCCTCGAGTAAGCTTGTAAATACGCGTCCTATACAATAGACACATTTAAAAACGTAGTGTACAGTCAAAATAGGCGAAACAATGAAGAAGCCAAATCGCGTCCACATGCATGGCCGCGTTAATGATCGAATCACGTCGGGGTGAAGCGACACGTTCATGGAAAGTACTAAACAAATCGTTGTGCGGGAAAATCACCTGAAACGCGTTGGGGCATCCGGCCACGATTCAGACCGGCGCTGACTCCCAGGCGAGTGCGAAGACCCACGCAGGTGTTGACCCGTCAATGCTTGAAACGTGTCGGGATGTGCGGATGCCTTTCAGAGGATCGCATCACCCACGAGTGTCGCGATACCAGATGCTTGAAACGCGTCCTCGGGACAGGATGCGTTTCAAGGAGCAGACCGAAAATGCAGAAAATCATAACTCAGGGGGGTTCAATCCATGAACACTTACATCTCCTAAACTAGGGCCTTTCGGAGAAAAGTCTCAACATGAAAGTTGTTGGGAACATGACAAAGGAAATAACTATGATTTTTAAATAAATTTAAATAGCCTTGAGATACGTGATAAATCGACATGAACACAAAAAGTCCCTAACAAGCGCGACTTTGGCAAAATGCCTATAATTCAAAATCTACTCATTGGAATACAATGAAACCAACTGGACATGAAACTAGACTTGATGCTCTACACATTGGTATAAGATTTGTTAAGGTTTGGCTCAAGAAAGCCTACCTTCTGGGTTGATGAAGTCTCGTTCTTCAGAAATCCCTTGCTCAGACCACTATTTGAAGAACGCTTAATACTTCGTGTATGCTGTATGAAAATTGTGCATTCCAGTTGGGTTAGGAAGTAGACTTGACCCTCTTTCTAGGGGTATAAGCCTTGCACAATGAGATTTAGGTTTGACCTACCTTTGCTCGACTCCAAGGGGACGGTTTGCACAGGTCATAGCAGACGAAGAGGAGAAGAAGATGTCCTTCTTGTGGTCGATCCACAGCTCCCCAGCTGCCCAGCACTCCTCCACACGACCCCAACAAGTTGTAAAACTCATCCCTAGGGTTTAATGGAGAGTATTTAAGCAACTATGGTGTTTAGGAGTCCTATTATGACAAGGAAACTATGGTTGCGGTTTGGCTTGTTACTTTCCTAATTGGAGGATTTCTTCCTCCATTGGAGTGCCTTGGCCATCAAGCAATCCCAAAGGATGGCTAGGCACGAATTTGGGTTGCCAAGAATACATGTTCTCACCCCAATTCAACTCTAGTTGCCTCTTTCTAATTTCAACTTATTTAAGCTACAAATCTCCATGCATTTTCTTGTTTCATTTGATTTTTGGGCCAAATATTATCCATTGGCCCAATTATGTTATTGGGTCATTAATATATAACGTTGGAAGTCTCTCCAACATTTTTATTTAATTTATAATTGCGTCGTATTTCCGTGTTAACGGTTTTCCGACTTGTTTCCTTATTTGGATAATCGGTCACCATGTGATGTACACTTGGTTAATCGGATTTTTTGTCGCACGAATTTCTTCGTGGAACACTTAGGAATAATGTGTGGGGTTGATTTATAATTTTTACAGATTTTTTTGATGTGTTTTAACACATATGATAATGATACGTATGTTTTAAATACTCTGATATTATGGAAATTATTTATTTCCATTTATTTGAATTTTTATGTGATTAAAATTTCTGGGGTGCTACAGCGCTAGCGGGTGACAGCTGGCGCAGTGCTCCAGCCGGACACGGGCTGGTGCACTGCGCCAGCCCCTACATCCCATCCCTCCCCAGATCCCCTGTTCAGCGACAGGGGAGGAGGAGGGGAGGGGAGGGGAGGGGAAGGGGAAGGGGAAAGGGCTGCCGACCCCAGCACTGGCGCCGCTCGCCGGCGACGGGGGATGGGCGCCGCCCTCCCCGGCCACCACTGGTGGCCCGAGAGAGAGAGAGAGGAGAGAGGGAGAGAGAGAGAGAGAGAGAGAAACACAGATAGAGAGAAGGGGAGGGGGGTTCGGCCAACGCAGTGGGTGGGGGGGGAGCTTTGGCCGATGCCGGAGAGGGTGGAGGGGACCTACCTCGGCGGTAGGACCCGCCGGCGACTGCAACGACGGTGGAGGTGGCGCGGCGAGGCAGAAGGTGGCAGCATCCGCGCACGGCGTCCTCTGTGCGTAGCCTCCCGACGGTGAACGACGCAGCGACACGGCGAGGCAGACGACGGCAACACCTCCTCCACAAGCCCAAGGCGGCGGCTCCTCCAGGCGACAGAGAGGGAGAACAGAGAGAGAGAGGAAGAGATCAACGGAGGGGGGGGAGGGCTTCAGAGGTAGGAGGTGAAGGAGATGAGAGGGAGGTGGCTGGCTTGCGGGAGGGGGAAGAAGAAGAAGGGAAGGAGGGGGGTTGCCCCTTCTGAAAATAGGCCAAGCGATCTTTTTCGAGCCCCCTGCACATGATGTGCAAGGGGGGACCACTCCCCCGCCCCCCCCCCCCTCCAGAGCCTCACACTATTCCCGACCGGTCCACGTCCAGTAATGCGACTAAGTCGGGCTCGACCATGGGGTCCACTCGGTAACACCATATTAGTGCCAAGGCGGTCAAGATCACGAAGCCGACGGGCTGACGCTCGCATGCGGGCCTGGTCCTCCAAAAAGGTGTGCCTGGGTACATTATGTTAGACACCACGAAGTTGTCCTGCAAGAAGGACGTGCATGGGGGGACCAGTACCCATGAGCCCTTGTCCGCCAGTACCCCCGTGTTCAGCCAAGCCAGCATGCCCGCGAAGTGCCACGCCTTCACCCTCAAGACCACCCCCACACACACCTGCACGGCCGCAAGGACCCCCGCGCCCTCATGCACGTCTGCATGGCTGCGAGGACCCCGACACCCTTGTGTGCGGCCTGCATGGCCGCGAATACCTCCGTGTGCACTGCTGACGCCATCGCGCCCGCGTGCACGGTCTGCATGGCCTTGGACCGTGCCTCCTCGCCGGCCCGCATGGCCGCGGGCCACGCGGCCTCCTACATCGCCACAAGCGGTGTGCCCTCCCACGTGGCCATGCGGCCTCCCTCGTGGTTGCGGTCCACGGCGGCGTGGTCTCTTCCATGCTCACAGGCCGCGTAGCCTCCCGCGTGGCCACGGTCTGCGAGAGAGCGGTCTCCCGCATGCTCGTGGTCTGTGCAGCCTGCATTACAGCCGTCCGCGTCGCCTGTAGGCGAGCGAACCGTGCCTCCACCTTGCCCGTGAGCAGCGCCTCCGCCACGACCGCGTGCAACACCTCCACCACGCTCGTGAACCGCTTGCTGTGCAGTCCCGTGAACAACGTCGTCTGCATAGCTACAGACTGCCTACATGCGTGAGGGTGGTGGGGACGTCCCGTCGCCCATCTGCATGTGTGAGCATGGAGAAGAAACATCATCTGGACGTGGCAAAGGAGAGGCATGCAGTGCTACTACGTAATCCCTTGCAGTCATCAGTCGCCGAAATCCAACTAGCGCCACAAACTCTTGTGTGGGTGATGGGTCGCTACCAACCATACTATTCCCATCATCGTCCGTGGAGATCTCCGTCGATTCAAAATCGTCTTCGTCCATTGCAACAAGTTCTTACACATGTAGATCATCTGACGACATCGTGGAGAGAGGAATGTTGATGCTCAGATACCAATGTTCGTTCTTGATCGGGGTGTGTACCTTGTCATTGCGGAAACTCGTAGGATCGAGAAGAAGACTACAAGAGTCTTCTTTGTTGTTTCCTCACTCCAAACGCCTTAGGGATCCGATGGTGATAGCCGTGTGAGTAGTCTAACACGAGAGAGAGAGAGAGAGAGAGAGAGAGAGAGAGAGAGAGAGAGAGAGAGAGAGAGAGAGAGAGAGACTTGCGTAGGGTGCACACCGAGAGCAGGAACCAAAAAACTTGTTGCATGCGCATGGGAGAAACTTAAAGAGTCCATGGGACTCAGAAGACAACCGCCCATGCGGTTAGTCTCCATCCATTTGGTTGCCCCACGTGGGCAACCACTGATGACAACTGCCATCGATTAGCAAACCTAAAGGGACTCATGGTGCTTACATGAAAGACAACATCCAAGAAAATGCTGGAATAGAATGGAGAAGATTTCAGATCGACCTTCACTCTAACACGCCAAGAGCCAGGATCAGTCGTTGCTAGCAAAAACATGACGGGATGCAATGAACCCACGACCAAACCATACACCGGGGAGGAGCTCGACGGAAAATAGAAAGAAGGATGAAGTCTGAGGTCAACACAAGGGCTCTATCAGAGAAGCCTTTCGCTCAAGCTCTGCCTTTCGTTCAATCTCTTGAAAGATATCTTGAAATGACACCGAGCACCAACACAATGACGGTCTTCGCGCGGAGAAGTATGTAACATGTCTTATAACCAAAGAAAAGGAAGGGTCACCATCACGGAAAACTAAACACAAACAAAGCACAAACGTAATCGCTGCCAGGATACCGATTAGGTCGGCACACAAAAGTACTTGTGAAGCCAGTAAACCAACCCCACTAGAGATGGGGAACAGAACTCTTAATACGTAGGAGGGAGACTTGGGAGGAAGATCCCCAGACAAAACTTCCCAAGGGGAAAGACTAAGGCAGCAAACAGAATTTGAAATTTCGACCTGATTCTCGATTCCAATAAAAATTTTCGATTTCAAAATTGAAAAATGATATTGATAACTTATCGAAATCGGTATAGTATCGGATATTCCGATAAATTATCAGAATAGGAATCGGAATTGAAAAATAATTGAAATCAGAATCAATATCCGTTATTCTAATAAATTATCCATAAACTTAAAAGACAATGTCATAGTAAACACCTTAGTTTATTGGAATTTCGGTTCCGATAACATAATCAAAATCGGAACAAGATCGGAATTAACCATTCCAATTTTATCGAAATTGAAACTATATTTCAGTTGTCAGAATTGGAATCGAAAACTATATTTCCGATTCTGAATTCGACTTGTTTGCAGCCTTAGGAAAGACCCAACTAAGGATGCCACTGGCGAGTAGGGGTGTAAACGAGTCGAGTCGAGCCGAGTAGTATGCTGCTCAAACTCTGTTCGTTAATTTTTAATCGAGTTCGAGTCGAGCTCGAGTATTGAAAATGCCTGTTCAAACTCAGCTCGTTTAAATATTCTCGAGCTCAAGCCCTTAACGAGTATCTTAACGAGCTTAATTGAATTTGCGAGTTCGTATATTTAAGTAAATCTAATCCAATTTACAAGTAAAAAACTGATCGTTTATAAGACATAAATTTATCTTATTTTAAGCTCATATCTCAATAGTTTTGATAAGTTACTTAATTTAACTATTTTAATATAATGTTTGAAATATATTCATAATTTATCACAAGCAATATGAAATTAATAGATAAACACCGCAAGAGATGGGGTTGGTGCGTGAAAAGGTAGGGGCGGTGCTGCAACTCCCCTTCGCACGCCGCCCAGAGCCCCCTTTCTGCACCGTCGGTGACTGTACTGCGGTCGCCGAGAGCACCGTCTACCACTGACGGATGGTCTCCAATGGTCGTCGGAGATGCCAGTGCCCGACAACGCACCCCTCAGCCCCACCGGAGGGCTCATCTACTGCGTAGGTCGGTCTCGGGAGGAAGAAGATGCTTGATATGCTGGGGGACCTTGCAACACTAAATTTTGTGTTCATACCCCTATTTACATGATTTGTGTATATATCCTCATTTACATAATTTGTGTATATACACTGTGAATTTAGTCTATGACATTTAAGCCCTCATAAATATTTTATATTGTAATAATAATTGTATAAAAACAAATAAATATTTTTATATCAATATATACTTATTATATTTAAAGAAATATTTAAACGAAGTGTTAGCGAGTACTTAGACAAGCTCTTAACGAGTATTTAATCGAGCTCTTAACGAGCTCATAACGAGCTGTTCACGAGTATAATCGAGCCGAGTTCATGTGTTCAGACTCGGCTCATTTATGAATCGAGCTTTTTTTTTTGTTCAAGCTTGGTTCGTTAATTAAATAAACGAGTCGAACCGAGCTTTTATCGAGTCGAGTTTCGAACTACTCGTCGAACGTATCGGCTCGTTTACACCCCTACTGGCGAGGGGAGAGGGCTTCTCAAATTCCCCGCCAAACGCAAGTGACGGAGAACGGGACTCAAAGGGGGGCGCGAACGAAAGGGGGTTGGACGGTATGGGTATGACTCTCATCTTCTTCATGATTCTACTCTTGCAAAATGTTTCATTCAGCAATCTGTCAAGAAATTACACATACGAATGGATCACGTCTCCTTTATTTCCTCTAATTCTGATTTCCAGCCGGCATGCAAATCTTGTATGGTGTGAAATTTGTATCATTTTTTTAGGACAAATTAATTAAGATTTTTTGACTGGAACAGAGTTTAACGTATACTTACACTTACTGTAATGAGTTATAACTCTATTAGAGATTAAAAAATAAGTCAAATATCTAATAGAACTCTTAATTAATTACCTTTTTTTTATTACCGCACTATCCTACTTCTATTCCTAATATCAAATCCATTTATACAATCTTCTTAATGATTCTACCATTGCAAAATGTCACATTCGGCAATCTGTCAAGAAATTACGTATAGGAATGGATCACGTCTCCTTTATTTCATCTAATTCTGATTTCCAGCTGGCATGCAGATCTTGTATGGTGGGAAATTTGTATCAATTTTTTATTACCGCACTATCCTACTTCTATTCCTAATATCAAATCTATTTATACAACCTTCTATTCAAATCCTTGCAAATTGGACTTCTATTAGGATAGAATTTCGCATTTTGTAAACTTGATTAAGGAGAGCTTAACCATGACCAGGCCACCTCTTATTAATACAAGAAGTTTTATATCTGTGGAGGCTATTTCTAGCCTCCTAGACCCATAGGTCTATCATGACCCAACAAGGCAGTGAGGCGGGGGCGGTTCAGCCATGTGTCCTCGAAAATAGCTACAAGCTCCCAACAAGGATCCCAAGATGTCTAGTCTCCGGACACCTCCGAACCTATCCAAACAGGACAGAGTTACCGAACAAACCTCAGGGCTCCTACTCAGACCCTCTTACGGTTCCAGCGTCAAGAGCACCGAACACCGGGAAGCAGCACCGAGTAGGTTCGATGGCTCCTGTTCGGCACCTCTATAGTCTACAACACTATACGGCTCTTGGCCTTCAAATAACAGTTAATGGGATGACGTGACACGTCTCTCCACAACCTAGAATAGCCCCAGCGTAGAGTCCTAAGGGGTGCCTCAAATGGACATCTCCATCTTGGGAACTCAACCGTCACATCTCTTTAGATATCATTAGAGAAGGGCATGTCCGGACCCTTCCAATCCTTGTCTATAAAAAGAACAGGTAACCTTCATGTAAAAGTACATGCAATCATCTCACACAATCGCACACGCGTGAGATCATACACCCAAAAGAACCTTCCCTTCTGGCCTCTTAGAACAGTAACGTCTAACTTTGACATTGGTGGGTTCTCTCGATCCTTCAACCGGATTCCCCTGACGTCTTTTCTGGTCTTGCAGACCTTCGTCCGCACCGGCGACCGTTCCTTCTCTCTCTACAAGTGGAGGTCCGTTCGGCCCAACACCGAACAGAAAAACACCACCACAATACCATAATGAAAAAAATTGTATTAAAAAATATTTATTGCATACGGAAAATGAGCCATGCTTTGATTGACCAATGCGTTGAGTCTCTCATTGTATCATATCTCCATCCGAACGCAGATTACTGATATAAGAGTAGTTGTATATCATGTGGTGATCAAATAAAATAACAATAAGAAGTCCTCCACTTAATGTCTTTATTTCTTAATCTAAAAACTCAAACCTCTAATTCCATTTATCATTGCACTTGAAAGTGCGCACAACGAGGGTATTTAATTAAGTACCAAGGTGGAAATTTTGGTTTGGCAATTCTCAAAAATTAATGAAGAATCATATGAACAAATCCATCCATACGTCACATATGTAGAAGAAATCAAAGGGATGCAATCCATCAACTTTTCTTCGTTTTCTTTTCTATAATCCAGAGAGATCGATGATGTTGGCAGGGCATACCATATCACATTTAAACAAGTCTTAGGACTCAAATACATCTATCCCACTAGACGATCATGAAGTCACCATCCCACCAGTTGTTTTAATTAGGGACTTTGAATGATAGCGGCCATGCATGCTCCATTTGATTAGGTATCCCCGTACGTACTCAAAAGCTAGAAGGGTGATGTGGGGGAGACGGGGCAACCTGGAGCACCACCTTCTTCTCATGACACCTGATCCCCCTTTAAAGTATATAGTTCATCATTCCAATCTTAATTTAACGATGGCTTTCTCATGTAGTGGACTAGTTTAATTATAGAGTGCCAAAGGATAAAATATGGGCAGTACGAGAGCATATGCTGCATTGTCCTACCAATTATTCTCTCCTATTTTAGTTGCATATTTCTTAATTTGGCCTCTCTTTTGGGCACATCTCCATTTTTCTATTCCT
Source organism: Colocasia esculenta (assembly GCA_014218235.1). NCBI lineage: Eukaryota > Viridiplantae > Streptophyta > Magnoliopsida > Alismatales > Araceae > Colocasia > Colocasia esculenta. The sequence goes on along the minus strand of CM024761.1, from coordinate 20,687,016 downwards.
CATTGACACACCATAAGCCTAGCTAGTCATGAGAGCTATAAACCTATTTTTCTATAGAGCACCACTTGGTGCAAATTCTCATGGGGAGTTTGCATCCACGTGGATGCAAACTACACCTCCATTGGGGGTGGGCACAACCCTAGCTATAAACCCTAAGGGTGTGCCCTCCCCCAATGATCTCAGCTCCGTTCGTTGCAAATTGCCATGTTGGCGGTTTGCAACAAGACTTACCCTTTTCTATATATTCGCATCCGCACCATAAGACCCAGCTAGCTAGTGAGGACCTACTACATGCACCCCTCTCTCATACCTCATCTTTAATATTAATCCTATATTGTTGGCCATTTGTCCTTAATTTTATCTTGTTTTGTTATTCATGTTCGTACATTTGCCGTGCCTTAGAAAAAAGCACACGCTTGTTCTGTCATAGAAAAGCTCTGATTAATCTTTCCCTTGCATGTAGTTGGCTTCCTCGGTAGAACCAAAGATCACTGCCATTCTTCTTCTTTGATGTTCTTGAGTTCTTAGACCACTTCTTTTTTGTGAAATTAAGTTAGTTGAATATGCTGAAAACCTTGTTCAAGTTTTTTGATATATAGTTGATGACACCTTCTCCACCCTCCTCTCTTTTGGGTGCTCATGGAGTGCCTTTCAGATCAACGTATGTGGGAGGATGAAGCGCCTGCATGACAAAAAACCAGGCCTTCACTGTTCATTAGATGATAACCAAGATGGAAGTCAAAACTCTTCTGTGAAACTAAGAGTGGATTATCAGCATTGTGATGAAATGACAACTCATCGAATCTAACTAGTTAATCTATGACTATTTCCATATATTTTTATCTATTTCAAGGTATCTATCTACGCACCTACTAACCATATACACTGGTGCTTGAACAATGGGAACCTCTCTGTCAAACACACACACACTGACACACACATCTTTTTTGCACCATCGAGCACCAAGTTCACCTGCCAGTCGCAATGGGGAGAGCCCACAGTTGCATGTTCATGTCATGGCTGAGAAGATGCGATTGCATGGACCCCTTCGGTTTTGTGCTGTAAGGTCAGCCCCACAACATAATTAAAAGAGATCCTTAGACCTCCATTGGACCACACTTGTAAACACCACTTTCATCTTTGATCTTTTGTTGTTTTCCACACTGCTAGGACGTCTTACTTCTACAGATTTAGGTCCTCTCAAGGTCTTTGTATTATCGGGAATTCTAAACTATAAAAGTTTTTGCAAGAATCTCGCCAGATCTGAACTATATTTTTTATATAGTATTTCCTTGTCTTGGGACATCTATTCTTGAGGCTGTACAATATAGTCAATTGCCCTTCTTTCTGTAACTGCGTATACATATTTTTAGATACCCAAGATATCTATATATTGGTGCTCTCTTGTTTGTCACTCTGGAGTTCAAATGAATTCTCCAAATCCAGCAGCAATGCCAATCATGTGTGCTGGTTGGGAGTTGGAAGTTTGATTCAAGAGAGGCCTTATCCTTTGTTGTGGGGAGAAAGAAGAGTTTTATAGTGCGGATATGTTTCTCTTTCCCTCAATCTTGAGTCATGCAAAGATCAAAGGTAATTAAGGTTGAAATTGGCAAAAGGAAAAAGAAAAGATAGGCGTGCCTTATTCCACTGACCATGCCCCCACCACTACGAACAAAGTTGCGATTCCCGTTGAAAGAAATAAAGGGACCTTTGCATTTAAAACCATGCATAGCTTCCAATTCAAATGCGAATGGCACAACATATTAGGATGGAAAACGAATAAAGGTTGTGGTGTGAAATCCAATTTTGAAAAGTGTGTGGAACTAAACTTGCTTAGATATGCACGCGCATATGCATGCATGGAGGCTAACGCAGACATGGACACATCCAAAGTGCACGTACACATGTAGGTTTAACAATAACAAATTATTGTCATACACTTTCTAGTATAAAGTCCCACGTTTGCTTTGTCATGAAAAACCCATTTAATTCACATTATGAGGAATGAAAAATATTTAATACTACTTTATAATGGGATCTATGTTCCACTTAAAAAAATTAATTTCATCTTAGATGATAAATTTTCTTAATCGTCTTGGATGGAAGGTTAATATTTTTCATATAACCTTATTAATTAAGTGGTGTGTGGGCATGCATGCAAAAAAGAAAAACACATCCTAACAGTGTTAAATTCAAACAGTCCTCTCTCTCCCCCCCCCCCCCCCCCCCCCCCCCCCCCCCAAACCCAAAAAGAAATCAACACTGCTTTCACTGTGCCACTTGATGAAAGCAAAAGACACAAGGTCATGGCGCGGCGCCGTATCTTTAATTTATTGCAGTACCCAAACTGATCTATCTGCCAGTATTAACCATTAATAATGGAGAGTGCTCGTCATTAGTTATTTGTCTGTGGGCAACTTGGCCCTACATATATATATAGTCCTTTAAAAGCGTAATTTCAGGGACTTGTACTGTTGGGTTTGAGACAGAACACTGACTGAGGTGATAATCATCCCAGTAAATAAGACCTCTCAATTGGTTCATCTAAGTTACAACTTATATCGCGAATTAACTGAATTTTACATGAAATAAATCAAGTCGTGACTTGCGGCTACTTGCGACGATGGATTTGTCACACTAAAAAAAGTCGTCATGTGGCAATATTTTGGGTTTTTTATGGCGACCTTTAGTCACCTTAAAAAAGCATCCTCACTAATCATGTCCGTAGAATGTGGGCTATCGGAGAGTTTTGATCATCCAGGAGAATCCTCATCATGTTAGAAAAAGAATGAAGAGGACGAATTAGAGCTGCATAGCCTGGATCTTCCCCCCTTTTTTTTCTCAATCATCACTCATGCAAAACATGAAAATGATATGTTGGGCAAGGCAAAAGTAAGTATGGATGGGTAGGCAAGCTTTGGGTTAAAAAAAAAAAAGGGGGATGGGCAGGCAAGCATGCCTCCCCACTAAACGAGCACGATCTACCACCATGAACAGAAGTCTTTTGAGAGGCTTTACAGAAGGACAGAAGGAGAGCAACTGATGTGTATTTCATATGACTGGCTACATGTATCCTGTCCTCCTAGTTTCTATTGGGAGTTATCGTCTCCCCCAGAGTCGTGTCCTCTTTTACTGTTATAACAAACAGCACAAAACAGTCGAGTCTACTCGAAGTCCTATTCACAATATTCTATCTCATCCCATGTAACAGGGAGTCCAGGTCTCTTATAATCACTGTTGTAACAGAGTCTCCGACTCATGTGTATCTTCTTCCGCCACACGCCTGTACACAACGCATGTAGTATATATACGACAAATCTCTCCAAGTTAACTACATGCAGAGAGTTCCATCCACTCCTGTTTACTCTATTAGTTTCATGTTATGGTGGGGGTGATGGAGATATATGGCTAACACAAGGAAGGACCCACATTCGAGTTTTGAAGGAATATGTAAGGTCCGGTAATCCGGGGACGATTTGTCATGTCGTGGAACTTATTTATAATTAATGGAGGGCCAAAAGGCGAAGGGACTGACCAAGATTCCTCGTTTTTAGGATATCCCATCAATGCATATATGGCTGCTTTGGATCTTCTTTTGACGTTAGTCGTATATATAAGTTTATGACATATCTACCTGTTGTGCAGAAACGCCCTCTGATGTCTCACCTTCAAACTCGAGATCGGACATATGCAAGATGAAAAACACAAACACAGCAGAAACAGAGAGAAGGAGAAGAGACAAGACACAAGATTTACGTGGTTCGGATTGGCGATGTGCCAAACCTACTCCACGGAGTCCAACCTCCGTACAACCGCCTTTTCCACTATGAAGAATCGTTCCACAACCCTAGGCCAAAAACATGGCCTTAAATACAAAGAAGCAAACCGAGGAAACTGTCCAAAATTAGACCCGCTGGAAGCGGTGGATTGACCCAGTCAAATCGGTCGACCGCTTTTCACAGGACTGGCCTCTGCTGGGCTGGGTTGAGAATCGGTCGACCGACCCAAGCAAATCGGTCGACCGCTTTTCCCAGGGTGGTCTTCTGCCGCACCCTGCACTGGTCTGTCGACCGCTCTGGCCAGAGCGGTCGATCGATTTGTCCAGTGCCACCCGAACCTCGCCGGTTTGATCCGTGCCGTAGAGATCAATGGCCTCCGCACTCCTTCACGACTGTACCTGAGGAACACCTGCTCATACTGCTGTTACGGACCCGAAGATGTCCCACTGAATTTGAGCCACATCTCAACAAATCTCTACCTTGGCGAACAATCACCCACTTGAAGAACTTCAGTCTTGCAACTCCACCTGTAACAGCAATCTCGGAAAACTTAACATGAAGCGACCTGTAATAAGTCCAAACAGTGTTTGAACTTCTCCACTGTGACTGACTTTGTAAGCATATTAGTTGCATTCTCCTGTGTATGCACCTTCACTAGATCAATCTCACCTGTAGTGATCAGCTCTCTGATCTTGTGAAACCTCACCGCTATGTGCTTCGTCCTGGCATGGTACACTTGATTCTTTGCCAAATAGATAGCACTCTGACTATCACACTGCAACTAAACCCTTTGTTGACTCACACCAAGCTCCACTAGTAAACCCTTCAGCCACAGAGTTTCCTTTGCTGCCTCCGTCACTGCCATGTACTCAGCCTCAATTGTTGACAATGCTACCACTGACTGTAGCATAGATCTCCAGCATATAGGTCCTCCACCCAATGTGAAAACATATCCAGTTGTGGACCTTCTATTGTCAATCTCTCCAGCATAGTCAGAATCAACATACCCAACAACTGTAAGCTTTTCATGTCCTCCACCATATTGAATTCCATAATCAGATGTTCCCTGCAAGTACCTGAACACCCATTTGACTGCCTGCCAATGCTCTTTTCCTGGGTTTGACATGAACTTGCTTACCATGCTCACTATGTGTGCAAGGTCCGGTCTTGTACACACCATAGCGTACATCAAGCATCCCACGACATTTGCATATGGTACCTTGGACATTTATATCATTCTTCTTTTGTCTTTGGACTTTGTTCAACTGACAATCTGAAATGATTAGCCAAAGGTGTTTCCACTGGTTTAGCATCCTCCATGCCGAACCTTTTTAACACCTTTTCGATGTACCTTCTCTGAGAGAGCCAAAGTTTTCCTGCTTTCCTGTCTCTACAGATTTCCATTCCAAGGATCTTCTTTGCTGCACCAAGATCCTTCATGTCGAACTCTTTGTTCAGCAAGGATTTCAAATTATTGATATCCTTCATATTCTTAGCAGCTATGAGCATATCATCCACATATAACATTAAGAAAATGTAACTACCATCAGAAAGAGTTTTGGAATAAGCACAACAGTCATACTCACATCTAGTGAAGTCAATACTCAACATGTATGTGTCAAAACGCTTGTACCACTGTCTTGGTGATTGTTTTAACCCATATAGTGACTTCTTTAACTTACACACATAGTTATCTTTGCCCACTTCCTTGAACCCTTCTGGATGCTCCATAAAGATCTGCTCTTCCAAATCACCATGTAAGAAGGCAATCTTCACATCTAACTGCTCTAGTTCTAAGACTAACTCGGACACCATAGCCAGCAATATTTTGATTGAAGTGTGCCTCACCACTAGAGAGAAAACTTCATTGTAGTCTATTTGTAACATCGCGCATTTTTCGGATCTTTGCAGATCCCTGCTTAGTGGGTTTGGTGGCCAATGTGTGGCCCATTAGTGCGTGTTTCAAGTGTTTACGTGTGTTGTGAGGCTTGGTGGGCTGCCAGATTGGGCCTAAAGCGCTCACAGGTTTTCTGCTTGTAAACGCGACAGGGGTATGCGTCGCGTTCTGAATGCGACGGCCCTGGAGGTCGCGTTCTTGTTACCGCTGTTGAGTGGTCGACGTCTGCATGCGCACCACGCGTCGCGCGTTCAGCAGCCTGCTGACGTCGGGCTTGAGAAGGCAACGACCGCCTACGTCGCGTTCAGGTTGCGACGTAGGGCTACGTCGCGTTCTCAACTGCAATGCGTTTTTTAAGGAATCTTGGCCGAACAGAGCTTTCACAGGCTCTGCTCGACCAAGGGGAGCTGCTGCGGGGTTTCTCCGGGCGATTCGAGGTCCTAGAGATGTGTGGGGCGTGTTCTCAGCGCGAGGTCGTCGCGTGGAGCGGGGGAAACACCGAGTGATCTTCAGTTTTTTTGTTCTTCGCGAAGGTAGGGAGTTCTACCTTGTTTTGTGGTTTAGATTGCATGTGGCGCCTGTTTAGCTCGTTTAAAGGCTTACAAACAGTAGATACCATGCTAGGGTATCCATTAAAGCATGAAAATTGAGAATTAATTGAGATTTGAATGGTCTGGAATGGTGATCTGTGGAGCTCCTCCCGGATTAGGGTTTTCGCCTGCGAAGGCGACAGCTCTGGGTGTCGCGTTGTGAACGCGATAGCCCGACCTGTCGCGTTCGTGTTATGAACGTGACATGTCGAAGGGCCGCGTTCTGAAGGCGACCTGGCCCTTTGTCGCGACCTCAGTTGAGAGGTCTGGTTATGCATGCTTTTGGTGTTTTGGATATCCAGTTATCGGTATTATTTTGCATGGAAATGACAGGTAGAGCCAGTGCACTTGTTATGCTCATGGAGCGTGTTGCTCACGAGGTGGGCATGTTTTACATGGTTAATGTATTATGTACATAATCGGCTTGGTGTTTACGTAGTATGTGTGGTGCGTTGGCACCCGTAGTGCTCTTGGAACGTGCTGTCCATGTGTTGGACATGTTGTTTACGTGAATAACGTGTGGTGCACTTGGTTGGTGTATTATACACGTGGTGTCTACGTGGTTTGGATGTCGTGCATATGGTTTGTGTGTGTATGGCACATCATACGTTATTGTGTTTATTGTATCTTAATTATTGTGTTAGTTCGTGGTGTTGTGGCAGTGAGGTTCACGTTTGAACCTAGCGTTGATCCTTTAGGATCTTTTATAAGTTATCCTCGATGGAAAATTATTAAAGTATAAGTATGATTATTACGTGATTATCGTGTACTGTGTTTAGTGTGGCTGTGGAGGTCACAAGGTGACCGTTGACAGGCCGTGGTGTTATTATTAATATGGTTTATGTATGTGATTGTGTAGGTTAGCTTGTATGTCACAGGGTGACTGGAACAAGCTATTCCTAACATATGTACCGTGATTGGTAATAGAAAGTGTTTGTGTATATATCGTGGTTTGAGCTTGCCGAGTGTGGTGGTCCGACGCCTGTTCCAGAATGCCTCTCTAGTCGGGTACCCCAGGTTCTTTGTGAGCCAGGCACGTGTGTTTGTTGTGCTTGGGGTTTGTCCAGGTACTTGTGTTGTACCGTCGAGGTCTGTGTCATCTGTCTTGGACACCCTCACTCCTGTGTTTGAGTTGTACGTCCGGCTGAGGGAAAGACGGCAGTGGGACAGCGACTTCCCAGAGCTTGTTTTTAGTCGCTTGTAGCGCGCTCGTAGTTGGGGGTACGGACACCAGTAGATGTCACTGGTCCCCAGCTAGTCCTGTTTTCCAGTGCCTCACTTTAGGGTGCTCCGGCCAGAGACCCTAGAGGTGCCAGGCATGGACCTGCAGCTATGTGTCTGCAGGTGTGGTGTTAGTTGGTCTCCACAGTTGTTTGACTTGTTCTCGTGGAGCGACAGTTGGACCTTTCGTCCGTGACTGTGAGCCTGAGAGGTTGTTCTTGTGTTGTGTTGTCCAGGTTGGATACTGGCCTGATCAGCCAGTAGTCTGTTCCCGTGTGGTGGCGTCGTTCTTTCCAACTCGTGCTATGCCGGCTCTGGTTGTGGCTTGTGTGACTTGCCGGTTGAGGTTTCACTTGTAATGTTGTGCCTAAGTGATGGCACAATAAAGTTGTGGTTCTGTGTGGTGTTTATCACCTACTTGTACCCTTCGTATGGGTGTTTGTGTTGTAGTACCTCAGGGTAGTAGGTACATGTACCCTTTTGTGGGTTGCTTTGCAATTTTATAGTGTATACAACCTTTTTAGGTATTGAGGTAATACTCTTGTTTCTATGGAGGTCTTATGGATTGACCTGCCACCTGTTGTATTTTATCCGTTTTAAGTAAGTCTCCGTTTATGGTTAATTATGAGGTGGATTGGCTTGTGGTTGCCAATCCTGTTACCCCTTGTGGGTAATTTACCGATGAGGCTTGTGGCCTAGGCATACTATGGTTTGGTGGAGCTATGCTCCGTGGAGGTCATGTGATGGGACCTTCCACTTGTGGTGTTTCACCTTTCTTTAGATAAACTTTCGATTATGGTTTTAGTATGTGATGAATTGGCCTACTGTAGCCGATTATGTTACCTGGTGTGTGTAGCTTCTGATATATCATGTTTGGGGTTTAATGGACCAGCACTTGGTTGACTGCCCTATTACCCACGAGGTTGAGGTTCGCCTAGGTAGCTTGCAGCCTAGGCAATGACTTGCCTGTGTGGCTTAAAGCGTAGGCGACGAGTTGCTGTTATGGTTTACCTGTGAGGCTTAAGGCTTAGGCGTTTCAGTTGTTGTGTGGACTAGTGATGCGAAACTAGTCCTGTTGTTTCTTCTTACCTTCCGAGATTATGTTTGATTAAGGTGTTTATATTTAATTGTAGCTTAAATTCAATTGTTGTGAGCATGATTGGTTTGGCTATTGGTGTTGCCAATGAGACCCTCTGGGGTTGAGGTGTCCATAGTTTTGTTGTTGTTTTGGGTAGCCCCTGCTGAGCCTGTGACTTGTTGAGGCTCACTTCCATATAGTTCTTTTCAGGGCTTGCCGTTTGTGTGGAGTGTGGAGAAGTTTATGGTAGACTTGTACCACCAGCAGTTATGTTGTAGTAGTGTTGTGTGAGCTTGTGCTCCCTCGGAGTATGCCCCAGGTAGTTGTACTTTTTAATTGGACATGTAGTAATGTAATGGGATAGTTGTAAATTGTTATATGTAGGTATGAGCACATGTACTTTCTTGTGTATTATACTGTGTAGTTATTTTTTATATTCTTACTGGACACTTGTGTGAGCTATCCCTTGCGAGACTTCGGTCCGTTCGCGGGAGACGGATCTGGATATGGGGCCTTATTAGGCATAAATACCCTGGTCCGTCATAGTTGGTATCAGAGCAATGTCCAGTTAGAATATGAAAAGACATTGAGAGTACAATGTCCCAATACATGGATTAATGTCCACTGCTGGTAGTAAGTCTGCGGTTTTGTGTTGGTTAAGGTAGTATTTATCTGAGTTTTTGTTCTATAAACCGTGTTTTTGTGTTGAGAAATTTAGTTGTTAGCAGTTATTGAAAGTGATGTGATTAGAGGTGGTATAATCTATGTGATTATACCAGCATGCTGGTTTGTGATTGATCAGTTTGGTTGTTAAAGATTCACAGTTAAAGGAATTGAGGAGATTAATAAGTTTGGATATGGAATTCAGTAAGTAAGTTATAATGAAATACAGAGTTAGCAGAGACAGGTATATGGTAACAAGGTGATGAGGAACAGGTCAGTGTGTGTGTTAGAAGTAAGTAAATATGCAAAATATAGTTGAGAACCTTAGGAGAGGTATTCTGGCATCAGAGATCTGAGTCAAATGATATCAAGAAATAGTATGAACAGTACAACAAGATTAGCCAGGCAGCAGAATGAATAAGAGAAGTATTTTGCGAAAAGATGTTATGATTAGAATGATTGGCAGTTTAGATAAAAAAAAAAGAAATATGGACCAAAGAAAAGAAGAATTTAGCAAATGATGAAGTGAATAAAATTAGATGAGTCAGGAAATGTCAGTTAGAGTTTGTATATCGGTGCAAAGAAATGATTCAATAGAGCAGAAATGGACTGTTATTAAGATATTCCAGAGTTTTATGCAGGAGCAGGAACAGACTAATTAAAGAATATTAAGAAAATTTATGCAATAAAATTATGAGATTAGCCAGAGAATGTCAGTAAAGCAAGAAAGGTATATGAAGAGTACAACATGTCAATAGCGGTTTGGCAGGTCAGAAATTGCAGTAATATTTTCAGCATGAATTAATTGAATAAGATGATTTGAGAAGCAGTTAAAGTTAGAAATGAATACAGTTGAAGCCAGAAGAAAGTAATTGAAAGTAATAATAAGAACAGAAATCGTGGAATATTTTGCAAAAGTGTTCAGTGTGATCAGAGTAGCGCAGCGGAAGCGGAAGCAAGAAAGATTTAATATTCACAGATTGTTCAAGGTTTGCTTGGATAAGGAGAAAGTAAAAAGTTTTGTGTAGCGAATAAAGGAACATAGGTTATTATGGTTTTTAATCAGAATGATTTAAAGCGGTATGGGCAGAATAATATGAAAAAGGGCAAGAAATTCAAAGATGGTGATTGGTTTTCTTTGAAAAAAAATGACAGTTGCGAATGTAAATACAGATAAGGCAGGGTAACAGTAAGCAATGATAAATAGAAAAAGAAAATGGCACCGGAAAATTCAAGAATTTGGAAAGATTATAGCATGGTAAAGTATTACAGTGTAAGATACTCGAGAAAGGTAAAGCGGTCCCGAAAGAAAGGTTGCAAACACAGTCGAAAAAATATGAAAGTAGGTTCAGTCCAAGGAGATAAAGCGCCACCAGCAAGGCAGAATCACCTGCAGATAAAAGGTAAGGAAATAGCAGATTGAAATTACAAAATAAGGCAGTTGTGGAATGAATTGAAAAGAAAGGAAAGGCAGAACAAACATGGGAATGAACATATGAATTAGTCATCGCAGATGATTGAAGAGAAAGATACAAAGGAAGTGTATCCTACTTGCTCTATATACAGTTTTGTTCTTTTTAGGTGATAATCCGATTTGTTGTGATTTACTTTGCATGTCGAGGATGACATTCTTTTTTAGGTGATAATAATGTAACATCGCACGTTTTTCAGATCTTTGCAGATCCCTGCTTAGTGGGTTTGGTGGCCAATGTGTGGCCCATTAGTGCGTGTTTCAGGTGTTTACGCGCGTTGTGAGGCTTGGTGGGCCGCCAGATTGGGCCCAAAGCGCTCACAGGTTTTTTACTTGTAAACGCGACAGGGGTATGCGTCGCGTTCTGAATGCGACGGCCCTGGGGGTCGTATTCTTGTTACCGCTGTTGAGTGGTCTACGTCTGCATGCGTGCCACGCATCGCGCGTTCGGCGGCCTGCTGACGTCGGGCTTGAGAAGGCGACGACCGCCTACGTCGCGTTTAGGTTACGACGTAGGGCTATGTCGCGTTCTCAACTGCAATGCGTTTTTAAGGAACCCTGGCCGAACAGAGCTTTCACAGGGTCTGCTCGACTAAGGGGAGCTGATGCGGGGTTTCTCCGGGCGATTCGAGGTTCTGGAGATGTGTGGGGCGTGTTCTCGCCGTGAGGTCGTTGAGTGGAGCGGGGGAAACTCCGAGTGATCTTCGGTTTTCGCGTTCTTCGCGAAGGTAAGGAGTTCTACCTTGTTTTGTGGTTTAGATTGCATGTGGCGCCTGTTTAGCTCGTTTAAAGGCTTACAAACAGTAGATACGATGCTATGGTATCCATTAAAGCATGAAAAATGAGAATTAATTGTGATTTGAATGGTCTGGAATGGTGATCCGTGGAGCTCCTCCCGGATTAGGGTTTTCGCCTGCGAAGGCGACAGCTCTGGGTGTCGTGTTGTGAACGCGACAGCCTGACCTGTCGCGTTCGTGTTATGAACACGACATGTTGAAGGGCTACGTTCTGAAGGCGACTTGGCCCTTTGTTGCGACCTCAGTTGAGAGGTCTGGTTATGCATGCTTTTGGTGTTTTGGATATCCGGTTATCGGTATTTGTTGTGCATGGAAATGACATGTAGAGCCAGTGCACTTGTTACACTCATAGAGCGTGTTGCTCACGAGGTGGGCATGTTTTACATGGTTAATGTGTTATGTACGTAATCGGCATGGTGTTTACGTAGTATGTGTGGTGTGTTGGCACCCGTAGTGCTCTTGGAACGTGCTGTCCATGTGTTGGACATGTTGTTTACGTGAATAACGTGTGGTGCACTTGGTTGGTGTATTATACACATGGTGTCTACGTGGTTTGGATGTCGTGCATATGGTTTGTGTGTATGGCACATCGTACGTTATTGTGTTTATTGTATCTTAATTATTGTGTTAGTCCGTGGTGTTGTGGCAGTGAGGTTCATGTTTGAAACTAGCCTTGATCCTTTAGGATCTTTTATAAGTTATCCTCGATGGAAAATTAGTAAAGTATAAGTATGATTATTACGTGATTATCGTGTACTGTGTTTAGTGTGGCCGTGGAGGACACAAGGTGACCGATGACAGGCCGTGGTGTTATTATTAATATGGTTTATGTGTGTGATTGTGTAGGTTAGCTTGTATGTCACAGGGTGACTGGAACAAGCTATTCCTAACATATGTACCGTGATTAGTAATAGAAAGTGTTTGTGTATATATCGTGGTTTGAGCTTTCCGAGTGTGGTGGTCCGGCGCCTGTTCCGGAATGTCTCTCTAGTCGGGTACCCCAGGTTCTTGTGAGCTAGGCACGTGTGTTTGTTGTGCTCGGGGTTTGTCCCGGTACTTGTGTTGTACCGTCGAGGTCTGTGTCGTCTGTCCTGGACACCCTCACTCCTGTATTTGAGTTGTACGTCTGGCTGAGGGAAAGACGGCAGTGGGACAGCGACTTCCCAGAGCTTGTTTTTAGTCGCTTGTAGCGCGCTCGTAGTTGGGGGTACGGACACCAGTAGACGTCACTGGTCCCCAGCTAGTCCTATTTTCCAGTGCCTCACTTTAGGGTGCTCCGGCCAGAGACCCTAGAGGTGCCAGGCATGGACTTGCAGCTGTGTGTCTGCAGGTGTGGTGTTAGTTGGTCTCCACAATTGTTTGACTTATTCTCGTGGAGCGGTAGTTGGACCTTTCGTCCGTGACTGCAAGATTGAGAGGTTGTTCTTGTGTTGTGTTGTCCGGGTTGGATACTGGCCTGATCAACCAATAGTCTGTTCCCGTATGGTGGCGTCGTTCTTTCCGACTCGTGCTATGCCGGCTCTGGTTGTGGCTTGTGTGACTTGCTGGTTGAGGTTTCACTTGTAATGTTGTGCCTAAGTGATGGCACAATAAAGTTGTGGTTCTGTGTGGTGTTTATCACCTACTTGTCCCCTTCGTACGGGTGTTTGTGTTGTAGTACCTCAGGGTAGTAGGTACCTGTACCCTTTTGTGGGTTGCTTTGCAGTTTTATAGTGTATACAACTTTTTTAGTTATTGAGGTAATACTCTTGTTTCTATGGAGGTCTTATGGATTGACCTGCCACTTGTTGTATTTTATCCATTTTAAGTAAGTCTTCGTTTATGGTTTATTATGAGGTGGATTGGCTTGTGGTTGCCAATCCTGTTACCCCTTGTGGGTAATTTACCGATGAGGCTTGTGGCCTAGGCGTACTATGGTTTGGTGGAGCTATGCTCCGTGGAGGTCATGTGATGGGACCTTCCACTTGTGGTGTTTCACCTTTCTTTTGATAAGCTTTCGATTATGGTTTTAGTATGTGATGGATTGGCTCGCTGTAGCCGATCATGTTACCTGGTGTGTGTAGCTTCTGATATATCGTGTTTGGGGTTTAATAGACCAGCACTTAATTGACTGTCCTATTACCCACGAGGTTGAGGTTCGCGCGGGAAGCTTGCAGCCTAGGCAATGACTTGCCTGTGTGGCATAAAGCGTAGGCGACGAGTTGTTGTTATGGTTTACCTGTGAGGCTTAAGGCTTAGGCATTTCAGTTGTTGTGTGGACTAGTGATGCGAAACTAGTCCTGTTGTTTCTTCTTACCTTCCGAGATTATGTTTGATTAAGGTGTTTATATTTAATTGCAGCTTAAATTCAATTGTTGTGAGCATGAAATGGTTTGACTATTAGTGTTGCTAATGAGACCCTCTGAGGTTGAGGTGTCCATAGTTTTGTTGTTGTTTTGGGTAGCCCCTGCTGAGCCTGTGACTTGTTGAGGCTAACTTCCCTACAGCTCTTTTCAGGGCTTGCCGTTTGTGTGGCATGTGGAGAAGTTTGTGGCAGAGTTGTACCATCAGCAGTTATGTTGTAGTAGTGTTGTGTGAGCTTGTGCTCCCTCGTGGTATGCCCCAGGTAGTTGTACTTTTTAATTGGAGATGTAGTAATGTAATGGGACAGTTGTAAATTGTTATATGCAGGTATAAGCACATGTGCTTTCTTGTGTCTTATATTGTGTAGTTGTCTTTTATATTCTTACTGGACACTTGTGTGAGCTATCCCTTACGAGACTTCGGTCAATTCGCGGGAGCTGGATTTGGATATGGGGCCTTATTAGGCATAAATACCCTGGTCCGTCACACTATTCCTTCCTTCTGTGAGTATCCTTTTGCAACCAACCTTGCCTTGTACCTTTCTCCTTCCTTCTTTCTATAGACCAACTTGCAACCTATGGCTTTCTTTCCTTTTGGAAGTTCTACCAACTCCCAAGTCTTGTTTTTGTGTAGTGACTCCACTTCTTCCACCTTAGCTTCCGTCCACCTGTCCTGTTCTGGACTGGATATTGCCTCCCTAAAAGAACTTGGATCTCCACAACTAGAAACAAGAGCAAATGAAACCATATCCTCAAAACCATACCTTGTTGGCGGTTTAATAGTTCGTTGTGCTCTATCAGAAATCAGAGTCTCCTACGGATGATCTTCTTGCTCGACATCTGGGGATTCCTCTTGAATTTCTTTTGCTTTTAAAGATCCCCTGTCAAGCTCCACCTGAACTCTTGATTTTTCTTTGTCATCATCTTTGACAATATTATCTCCCATTTCTCTTAGCATAGATGTCTCATCAAACACCACATCTTTGCTTATGACCACCTTCCTTTTCTCTGGATCCCAGAATTTATATCCCTTCACTTCGATTAGGTATCCGATGAAGATACACTTTCGAGACTTAGGTTCCAACTTGGACCGTTGCTCTGCTTGGATGTGGACATATGCTGGTCATCCAAAGATTTTCAGCCTGGAATAATCAATCTCCTTATTCCTCCACACCTCCTCAACAACCTTTCCTTCCAACTTTGAAGAAGGGGATCTGTTTACCAAATAACTTGTTGTTTTTACCGCTTCAGCCCAAAAGCTTTTAGGGAGACCGGCATGGATCCTCATACATCTTGCCCTTTCAAGCAGTGTCCTGTTCATTCTTTCTGCTACCCCATTTTGCTGTGGGGTCCCTGGAGCTATGAAATTTCTCATAATTCCTTCATCTTTGCAGTAATCAATGAACTCAACTAACTTGTATTCGGTGCCATTATCAGACCTGATGCACTTCACATGCTTCCCTGTCTGTTTTTCAACCATGGCTTTCCACTACTTGAACTTTGTAAATACTTCTGATTTGTGCTTCATGAAGTATACCCACACCTTCCTTGAGCAATCATCGATGAAGGTGACAAAATATAAAGATCTCGCCTTTGATGGTGTAGACACTGGCCCCCACACATCTGTGTGTACATATCCTAGCACTTCCTTGCTCCTGTATGTTGAAGTTTTGAAATTGACTCTACACTGCTTTCCATACACGCAGTGTTTGCAGAAATCTAACTTGCATGTTTTCACACCATTCAGCAATTTCCTTTTGTGCAGTTCCATCATATCCCGCTCACTCATGTGACTAAGTCGCATGTGCAAAAGAGCAGTGTCATCTGTGCTGGTCTCAGATGAAGTTGTAGTAGCAACATTTCTCACAATTGTACTCCCTATGAGCCTGTACAAATTGTTTTCAATTCGCTTTCCCTTCATCACAACCAAGACACCTTTACTGACTTTGAACGTGCCGCTGCCAGGAGCTGCTGAAAGCCCATGCCCTGTTCTCTCTAATTGACCAAGAGAGATTAAATTCTTCTTCAACTCTGGAACATGTCTGACCTCTCCTAGTGTTCTAATCACACCATCATGCATCCGAATTCTGATATTCCCGATACCTATGACTTTACACGGGTGATCATCACCCAGCACGATAGAGCCACCTTCATAATTCTTGTACGTATCAAACCATTCTCCGTGAGGACAATAATGAAACGAGCATCCAGAATCCATAGTCCATGTGTTCAAGAATGAGTCCTTACTTGATGAGGCTACTAATAGCTCTCCATCATCAGAGTTGTCCACTGCCACGCTAGCAGAACTTGAAGAAGGTCCGACCTTGTCTTCTTCCTTTTTCTTTAGCAAAGGACAATCTCTCTTAAAGTGCCCCTTCTGATGGCACTTATAGCACTCTGTCTTCTCAGCCTTCTTTGATTTAGACTTGGACCTTGATATGTTCTTCCCTTGATTCATGTCTTTTGATCTTCCTCTACCCTTCTCCTTTGCAATCAGCCCCTCTGCCTGAGAGTCCTCGTTGCTATACTTTTTCCTTGCCTCATTAGACCTGAGAACTGCAGTGACTTCCTCAAAGGCAAGAGTTTCTTTTCCATACATCAGTGTAGTAATGAGATGGTCAAAAGAGAACACAATAACATGATTGCTTTATCTTCCTCATCAAACTTGACTTCAAGTTGCAACAGGTCACTTACCACTTGAGTGAATCGATTCATATGCTGAATCAGATCTCCTCCTTCTATCATCCGAAGGCTGTAAAGCTCTTTTTTCAAGAAAAGTTTGTTTGTAACATTCTTGGCCATGTAGAGACTTTCTAACTTTTTCCATAATCCTTTTGCAGTCTTCTCCGTCATCACATCGTATAGAACTGAATCTGTCAGACACATTCGAATGGTGCTGAACGCCATTTGCTCCAACTCTTCCCACTCTTCATCATCCATCTTTGCAGACTTCTGCCCTGTCAATGCCCTGATGACCCTCTATTGCACCAGAAAATCCTTCACTCTCATCTTCCATAGACTGAAGTTTCCCTTTCCATCGAACTTGTCGAACTCAGCTTTCATCAGTCCGCTCATCCTTGATATGTGTTTATCAACCGGAGATGAACTCGCACCAACCTACTCTCTGATACCAATTTGTTGTGTGGAAACGCCCTCTGATGCCTCACCTTCAAGCTCGAGATCGGACATATGCAAGATGAAAAACACAAACACAACAGAAATAGAGAGAAGGAGAAGAGACAAGACACAAGATTTACGTGGTTCGGATTGGCGATGTGCCAAACCTACTCCACGGAGCCCAACCTCCCTACAGCCGCCTTTTCCACTATGAAGAATCGTTCCACAACCCTAGGCCAAAAACATGGCCTTAAATACAAAGAAGCAAACCGAGGAAACTGTCCAAAATTGGACCCGCCGGAAACGGTCGACCGACCTAGTCAAATCGGTCGACTGATTTTCACAGGACTGGCCCCTGCTGGGTTGGGTTGAGAATCGGTCAACCGATCCAGGCAAATCGGTCGACCGCTTTTCCCAGGCTGTCCAGTGCCACCCGACCCAGCCCGAACCTCGCCGATTTGATCCGTGCCGTGGAGATCAATGGCCTCCGCACTCCTTCACTGTACCTGAGGAACACTTGCTCATACTGTTGTTACGGACCCGAAGATGTCCCACTAAATTTGAGCCACATCTCAACACTACCTTTTGCTCACTGCAACCTAGCTCCAAGGTGATCATATAGCTACCCACAAAAATTCCGAGTGATGGAGGCGGCAAGGTGCAAATGCCTCATGTGGTTGACATGAACAGCCATTTGCTGTTAACTATAATTAGATCAAAATGTCGATGCAAATAACACGTTTCAGGTGGCAAGGTAAAGGTGTGGATTCACCATCGTAATCTGCATGGAGTTTCCGGACGAGTACTAAAATTCACTGCCACAGAAAAAGCTGCATCTTTTGCGTGAAAATTGGATTTTTTTTTGTTTTGCTTTGAAAAATGATATTATGTTTTTACTACCCTGTAATCTTTTGGGTCTGAAAGATACTCTACCTCAATTAGATTCCCTTAATAACAGAGACTCTAAAGTATAATTAAACAATATTTAAACGAACTCTCGGAGGATCCTGTAGACAATTTGGCACCCCAGTGGGAGAGTCACGGATCCAGGCTTTTGTGTCTGTCTCCAATCCAACACTATTCAGGTACCTGCAATTATATATTAAACGAACTTGTTTTTAGATTACAGTTGGCCATGGCCATGCCTTCAATGAGGAAGAGATGTGAGTTGGGTATCACAAATACGGGATTAAGGGGTGCCTCTTTTGTCTTGGGCCATGGACTTCTTTTTTCTTTTTTCAAGGCAAAGGAGGAGCTAAAAGCTCCGATATTCAATTAAACCATATTACATACAATATCAAGGTGACGAAGAATACATAGAGAGCAAATCACAGAAGCCACAAAACAACAAACGTCTAGGGAGACAGCATCATGCATAATGGTCCATTCACTAAAGTTGTGTTTGGTATCGAAATTGATTGGAAATAGAGTGAGAATATTTTCAAATTTTAAAAATATTATTAATTTATTCTCTATCTATCTTAATATCAAATGACCCTTAAAAGATTTGACCAACACACACACACACACACACACACATATATATATATATATATATATATATATATATATATATATATATATATATATATATATATATATACTACGCACGTGTGGTTACTATGACCATCAACGAGAGCAGACCCACACACACACACATATATTTAAATTAATATACTACGCATGTGTGGTTACGAAATTGCATATTTTTATTAATTTTATTCATTTTTTAAGTAATAAAAAATCATTAGGTTTTGATTTGTGTTAAAAAGTTACATTCACACACACACATTTAAATTAATATACTACGCACGTGTGGTTACTAAATTGCATATTTTTATTTATTTTATTTATTTATTAAGTAATAAAAATCGTTAGTTTTGATTTGTGTTAAAAAGTTACATTTTATGTTGTAGTGACGTTTTATTATTGGTTTGAATATGATTTATAGTAATCTTTTTCATTTAGACAAAGAGTTTCATCATAACAATAAATCATATTTGATAGAAATATGAAATATAAAAAAAAGAATGAACATACTGAGTCCTAAATTCTTGTTTTTTTTTCACATAATTACTATATAATTGTATGATCCAACTAAGTTAAAAAAATTTATCTTCTCAATAAATATATTTATATAATTTATCTATTCTTTCGAATACTTATGTATATCAAGTATTTATATTGAGAACTATCACGATCTCCTATAAGTATGCACACATCTCATTTTCGTCAAAAAAATATTATTTGATAAAGATCGGATAGTGGTGATATCAATCCTTATATATATACCATAGCTATCTTTAAGCAAGTCATATATCTAAAATATGTTCTTTCCAAATACTTTTTAGAGAGACATCTGATGTAGTGACTTTACAAAAAATTCATTTTATTTTTTTCGTTTAAAAATTTATCAAAAGATCAATTCTAAAAAATTAAAAGAAAAATTATTAATAAAAGGAATCATGTGTCTCTAAAATCTCAAATATGAAGAGTAGCTCCTCATTACTCTTATGAAATTAATGTTCAATTAAATACACTCATGTGGAGTTGGACCCATGGATGTTGGTTACTCAGTTTTATTATTTGTTTATGTTGAATGGGTTTAACGTTGACAAATGTATTGTCTCTCTTATATTATTATTTGATGTGTTGTAGATTTCATTGTTTGAATACAGTCCTTTAATATTTTTTATTAAAAAGAGACAATGGCATCTGATTTATCTGAGGTGACATATTTGTATAATTATATTTTTATAAAATAAATTAAAAATTCAGAAAATAATTAAATAGATTTTGGCTACTTATATTCGTATTACCAATTGTTGACATTCCCATGAGTTTTTTCTCCTCTTTTTTCTTGTCTCTTTTCTATAGCCTTATTTTCCTGGTGGGGGGACCTATTTTATGCATAATGAGTACAGAGATAGAGAAGGGTTAAGTAATAATTAGTGGGGGTTGATGGATAAACAACGTGTAACACCTTGAAAATTCAGTAATTTAAAATTTTGAAATAAATTGAAAATAATAAATCCAATAATTTTGAAATAGTAAAAATGTACGTGCTATTATCATAGGTACAAAAATATATCGTAAAATTTCGTAAAAAATATAGTTCAACTCTAAATAATATTCCCAAATGACCCACGAAGAAATCCGTACAAAGAAAAACCTGATTGGCCAGGATTAAGGTGTTTTGTGACTTATTATCGTAATTAAGGAATAATTCAGAGAACCCATTAACACATATGCATAAATGATTCAAATATTAAAATCAAATTGTGAGTAGGCTTCAAACAATGTGTGTTAATGAACAACTTTTGGGCCATGAATAAATTCAAGTAAAAAAAAACCTCAAAATTCGTAGCTCCAATTGGACATAAATTAGAAAGGGTAATTAGGGCAAAATCAAAGACAATTAGACTTCCATACTAACCCAAATTCGTGCCTAACCATACTAGGAGGTTTCCTAATAGCCCTCACACTCCAATGGGGATGTGAATCCTCAATATTAGGAAATAATCAACTCAAATTCGGAGCTCCCT
The DNA here is from genome assembly GCA_014218235.1 of Colocasia esculenta. NCBI lineage: Eukaryota > Viridiplantae > Streptophyta > Magnoliopsida > Alismatales > Araceae > Colocasia > Colocasia esculenta. The sequence continues at coordinate 20,666,516 of CM024761.1, read as the reverse complement.
TTTTCCTAGTTACATTAGGACTCCAAACAACCCTAAATCTATAAATACCCTCCCTAAGCTTCTTGGGAACGATTTCACCATATGTTGGGGTCGTGAGGAGGCTAGCAAGAGCACAAAAGGAGGAGGAATTCGTCCCTAACCCAAAGCTTCTTCCTCAACTCATGCTCTATACAACCTGTGCAGAAGACTTTCCTTAGGAGCGATCAAAGGTAGATGATCTCGGGCTCAAACTTAACATGGCATATACCATAGGAAATCTCTTCAAGTCTACTTTCATTTGCCCCTATTTTGCACAATTTTCTTGGCCCATGTTAAGAGTATTAAGTGTTTTGCCATCATCATGCAGTTTTAGGGTTTTCTTGTTAATCTCATGCTTCACGCATCCTTAGGTCACATTAGGTGAAACCAAAGTAACAGGGTTCTTCCTCTAAAAGTTTCTAACAAGTTTCATGTTGACCATTTCGTCTAAAAACCCCTAGAACCTTGAGTTTCGAGCCAAAACACAAGATCACGCAACCTAGTCCGCAATCTGTCTGCCTATTTGAATTGCGACCAGTCCAGTGATTGCGATTCAGTGACTTAAATCGCGACGACTGGGTCCGTCGCGAATTTGACATGTTTTTTATGATTTCCATTTGACCAATCATGACTTTTAGGTTTACCCTAACCCCCATATGCTTCGTTTTGCATGATATTTCGGTTTTCGGTCATTTGTGAACCGCTACGACTCAACCCGTCGTGATTTTCATAAAACCATATTTTTCTATATATACCATGAAGATCCACGATGACTAAACTCGTCGCAATTTCTAAAGCCCACCCGAGACTTTTTCAGTCAGTCTAGGCCGTATGTCTTGCATGTTATGATTACTAGAAAGTATTGTTCAGTCTGTCAAGTGGCCTAAAAGTTATCAATCCATGTAAAATCTATAATAACATGAAATTGAATTCTAATTGTTTCTAATGAGTTGTTTGATTCAATCTATCATGTGATTGCTATATTCTTCCTTCATGATCTAGCTTGATATTAACCAGGAAGTATGTCATGTTAAAATACTGAAATGCATGTTGCTTTAATTACATGTTCTATACTGGGTCATCATGTTGCTTGCTTTCCGTTGTGTTAAATCGATGGATTGTGATATTGAGACACGTTCTACACTACACACTTGCACATATAGGCAGCCCTTAGGGAACTGGAAACTCTCTGTCGGTCATTCTGTATCGACAGACTAGTGACCTTTTCTCTAAGACCTCTGTAAATCTCCATACTCTGTGGATTCCCTCATAGAGACCGAGTTGGTTGTACCATTGAAGTTCTCTGGAGGTAGTGTGCACATCCTCTCTCGTCTCGTTCTCATGAGTGTGGATTTATAATCATGGACTCAAGCCATTAATGAAAGGATTTAACTAAAAGTGTAAATTGCGCCGTTATGCTACCAAAATTCAATCTTGACCATTGCCATCATGTTCACATAACTTGTTATGCTTGAAATCATTATTGACATGACACTCTTTATGAGACATCGAAACATTGTTATTGAATAGATAGTCATTACTCTTCTCGATAAACTTGTTTGTGTTACATGCTATTGAACTCACTCTTGACATGATAGTCTCGGACTACTAGTGAACATTGTCCCTTGACATGATCGTACTAATGTTCTCGGACATCCTGACATGACATTCTTGAACTCTTGAAAGTACCCTCCTGGGATCCTTTGAACTATTGTGGCTCCTACTATCTTGAACTGTTCTGTATAGTCTAGCACTATAACGGGTCTTACGACTCCACTGGACTTAAATGCATACTGCTGAGGGCACAGAGAATGTCCGAGGGGCTCAAATCTAGTCCTGAGAGCAGAGAACCACTCGAAAATACCTGCAGGGGCTAATGACGGTGTCTACATTTGCACCGGATCTGACTGTTCTGATTGAGCTAGACATCTGACTGTTATACTGTCATTGTTAGTCTGTTAGTTCATACGTACTGCATTGTTACTATACTACCACTGACTGTTACTGAACTGCTATTATCCTATTATTGAACGACTACTATCGTACTCTCCTATTGCACTGCTACTGTTCAATTACTGTTACCTGTTATTGCTTGAATGAAGTAAAGTGTTGGATCGAAATGGCAGATACACAGTCCTAGAGGGGGGCCGGGTGAATAGGACTTTTCTTGCTTTTCAAAAATTCTTCTGAAAATCACAACACTAAGTAGATATGTTAGTGCTCGGTGTTATGTGTGTGATTCAAGTGAGAACTTGGCAGAAACAATCACACAGAAACAAGAGATTTATCCTGGTTCGGCCCTTCCCACATGAAAGTCCTACATCCAGTCCTCAAGCCAACCACTTGAGTTTTTCACTAAACTGTCAATCAAATTTGGTCTTCTCTCACCCTTGAGAGGAAATTACAACACCCACTTGCTCCATAGCAAGTCTTCCCTAAACAGGGGAATACAAGACTGCCTTGTACCAAAGGCCTTCCCTTCACAAGAGGGGTAAAGCAGAAATTCTTCTGCAGAAACAACAATTAAAGGAGAAAGAAAAACTTGTGTGTTTGCCTCAAGGATGAGCACAAAACACACACTTTCCAGCAGGATTGAATGAAGAGAAATGCAGTCTAAATCCTAGCTGAAGCTACTTGGGTGGACTTCAAAAGAAGGAGCAATTACAATTGCCACCCAACGGGCAGATCTTCAGAACAGAAATTCCTAAAGATGTGCTCTCACACAGAAGCTGAACAGGAAGGCTTTGAGAGCTTGAAGGATGCAAGATGAGCTTTCAGAGAATTGGCTTGAAAGAATTTTTGCACACATGAAATTGTTGTTCTTCATGAGCTTTCTCCATCTTTTTATAATCTTCAAAAAACTAGTCGTTGAGGAAGATAGCCGTTGGAGTAAGATGGTTGTTGCATACTATCCGTTTGAGGAGAGTTTTGGGGATCCTTTGGATCTTGGAACTTATATCCAAAAGGTCTTGAACTTTTGCCTCTTCCCAAAGTCTTTAAAGGCAGGAGCCGTTGTCACAGCTAGAAGATAAGCTCTTTGAGACTTGAGCTGAGCAACCCATGCTTAAAACATGCTCTCTAATAAATGCCTGTTTGCAAGGACAAGACAAAGACAAAAGCATATCCATACCTTTGTGGTAGGTGAGTCAGTGGAGTACAACAAATAGTATGGAACCTAGTATTCTTAGTCCTTTCGGAAAATAAGACAGACAGACAAAAAGTTGAGGTATGGGTCTGTCAGTGGTAGGTGAGATGGTCAGATACCATGCGCCTGATTTTTACATAAATGCTTTGAGTCTTTTTAGAAGAAATATATTGAGGCAAAGGACATCAAGACTGTAAGAACTAGAAGTATATTTCAGAGAAATATTTTTACAGGAATGTGAATATGTGAATGTACTGAATTTTCTGTCAGAAAATATATTAAAATAATAATCTTGTACGATCTTAAATACATATGATAAGTAACATGAAATATGTCATATATTTTATGCTTAAGAGAAAATTTACAACAAGAAATGACAATTAGAACTGACAGAGGTACGAGTACAGTTGACAGTGTAGTCGAATTCAGTAGAACAGGTAATGCGACTCAAGAAGTAAGTATGATTCGATTCAGAAGAATAGTGTAATTCGACTCAAGAAGGAAATCGACAATTGAATGAGGTGTAAAGTTATGAGTCGAATACAGTATAGAAGATATTCGACTGTATGAGTAGAAGTCATGAGTCGAATACAGTATAAAGACATTCGACTGTATGAGTCGAAGTCATGAGTCGAATACAGTGTAAAGACATTCGACTGTATGAGTCGAAGTCATGAGTCGAATACAGTGTAAAGTTGTATGCTTAGAAAAAATTTGGTCTTTCAGCATATTGAAGCAGTCTAGAAATTTTGTAGTATATCTATATTTTTAGAAGATACATATTTGGGAATTTATCATGGTAGACACAAAATATTCATTTAAAGATTTGTCTTATCAAAATACTTTATTTATCTGAAGACATAGAGGAAGTTGCTCAACATAAAGTACTTGCTCATCTCGTGAAAAGCACCTTATACCTTGATAGTCTAAATTCTAATGTCTCGATACGTTCCTGTCTACATGATATCTTGATAGCACTCTGTCATCGATTTTGTCGTGTTTATCATTTATCTTGATTACTCGTGCTTGCCTAGTTCTTAAATTGTTAATCACTTATATCATTGCCCGCACATCGAGATGTAAATCCTACTAGGCTAGTTTGCTCATACCTGCCTTCTAACATTTCAGGTAGTGAAGATGAGGAGTACATTTGATGATGGGACTTGTGCGTCGAGTGTGACATACCCCATATAGAGGGATTATTTAGTTAGTTAGTGAGAGATTGGTCATCATTTGTAATCTTGTCTTTCTTTGAGAGATAGATGAGACTAGAGAGTTGTTTTTTTTGACATTGGAGATTGTAATAATCGTTTATGATGAATAAAAGAGTTTGATTATTGAATTTATGGGCCCTATTGATATTAGTCATTCGTCTATAACTTCTGCATACTTGCTTGTTCATCGCGCTCCCGATTAATTCCGTTGCTAAACATTTGGGTCGTGACAGAGTGGTATCAGAGCTTAGGCTTTCCCTAAGTCCTAGGATATATTCGAGGTTAAGTTGTAAACATAAGCTATAGGAATCTTGATCGTGAGGATCTAGGTTCCATAAGGTTGTGTTCACCATTAAGCTAGGCACCTTGTGAGATTGGGTAAAAGCTTAGGGGTTATGCTAGGGGCATTAACTATATGTATAAGCACCTTAAGTTTAAGAAGAAATTAATTAATTGTTATTACTCACAGGAGACTAGAGGAGATGGCCGGCGAGTGTGCACAAATGCGGAAATTGCAAAGGACCGTACAAGGGTTAACTCAAGCCATTAACAATGTGATTCAAGTAGGAGCAAGAAATGGGGCAGGAGACTTATATGGGAACTTTCAACAAATGAATCCTCCCAGTTTTAATGGAACCCCAGATCCCGATGAAGCTGAAAATTGGGTGAAGGCTACGTAACGAATTTTCAAAGTTATGCAATGTTCAAAGCAGGAGAAAGTTCTTCTGGCAACCTTCCAAGTGGACCGGGATGCTAGAGCTTGGTGGGAAGCTGCCAGTCGACATTTACCCAACATAGACATAGAGTGGGATGAATTTTTAGAACTTTTCAACACCAAATATTTTTCCGAGAGGATTCATGAGAAGAAGGCAAAGGAATTTGCATATTTAAAACAACGAATGATGTCTGTAGGAGAATATGAAGCACAATTTGAAAGAATAGCACAGTATGCACCACATTTGGTGAGTACATAAAAGATGAAGGCGAAGAGATTTTTAGAAGGGTTGAGGACTATCTACTGGGAAATGTTGGCTCCACTAGACATTGTAGTATATTCAGACATGGTATTGAGAGCTCAATTAGTAGAGGACACCATGGAATATCTTGAAAAGATCCAGAAGAAGATAGCCTTGAAGAGAGAACGAGTTGTGCATCCCAATGGCAATAGAGAAAGACATACTGTAGATAACAAAAGAGGGAAAGGGGAAGTGGAGAGGAAGGAAGTCTGTGAATTTTGTGAAAAGGTAGGGCATCAAGTTGAAAATTGTTGGAAGAAATTGGACATATGCTTGCGATGTGGAAGTCAACAACATCGAGTCGTTGATTGTCCAACAAAGAAGAACCAACCTCCACGCCAAGGACGATTACAAGCCCTGGTGGATATAGATCCTATCAATGAAGGTGGACAAGGTACCTTCACCGAACCCTTCATCTAATTTCGTATTTGTTTTTCTCGTTAGCAAAGTCTTAAGTGGGGGAGATGATGAGAAGAAATATTCAAAATAAATTGGTAGTCAAATCATATCATATGAATTTGAGGACCAAATTCTTTTAAGTGGGGGAGGATGTAGCACCCTGGAAATTTAGTAATTTAAAATTTTAAAATAAATTGAAAATGATAAATCCAATATTTTTAAAATAGTAAAAATGTACGTGCAATTATCATACGTACAAAAGCACATCGTAAAATTTCGTAAAAATTATAGTTCAACTCTAAATAATATTCTCAAATGACCCACGAAGAAATCCATACAAAGAAAATTCTGATTAGCCAAGATTAAGGTATTTTGTGACTTATTATCGTAATTAAGGAATAAGTCGGAGAACCCATTAACACATATACATAAATGATTCAAATATTAAAATAAAACTGTGGGTAGTCTCCAAACAATGTGTGTTGATAGACCATCAAGAGATTTGGATCAATGAACAACTTTTGGCCCATGAATAAATTCAAGTAAGAAAATACCTCAAAATTCGTAGCTCCAATTTGACATAAACTAGAAAGGGTAATTAGGGTAAAATCAAAGACAATTAGACTTCCATACTAACCCAAATTCATGTCTAAACATAATAGGAGGTTTCCTAATAGCCCTCACACTCCAATAGGGATGGGAATCCTCAATATTAGGAAATAATCACCTCAAATTCGGAGCTCCCTCTTTCATAGTTACATTAGGACTCCAAACAACCCTAAATCTATAAATACTCTCCCTAAGCTCCTTGGGGACGAGTTCACCATATGTTGGAGTCGTGAAGAGGCTAGCAAGAGCACAAAAGGAGGAGGAATTCGTCCCCAACCCAAAGCTTCTTGTTGCCCAGCTAGCAATCCCAGAGGGGGGGTGAATGGGATTCTTAAAAATTATTTAACATTCAAAACATGTTCACAAAACAGTCACATAAAACACACTTTGCATATTGTTAGTGTTAGTGATTCGAAAGATCAAACACACAAAAGCAATCACACGACATAGAATTATCCTGGTTCGGATCTCCTCTCCTTAGGAGTCCTATGTCCAGTCCCTGAGCAATATCTCAGGATTTCACTAACAAGGGTACAGTCCCCCTTAAGGACACTACAACATCCAACACCCCAGCTGGTCTTCCTTCAACCGAAGGGAACAACACCCTGGATACCCCACCAGGTCTTCCTTCACAACAGAAGGGAACAACACAAGAGAATGTGTTCAAAGAGATGATGCCCCTAGATCAAGTTTATAGAACACTGCTTGATCTGAAGCAAGGACTGAGAAGAAAGAGATCTACAATCAGGGACTCTTCTCAGAATAGAAAGCTCTCTCACAGATCTGAACTTAGCACAGAGAGCAAGAGCTAAGACTAATGGGAGTTTTTGCTTGGCTCTACGAAAAGCTTGCAGAAGATTGAAGGTGTTGAAAAACTTCTTGTTCTCTAACTGTTCTGCTTCTTCGTTGTTCTTCAGAAACTTCATTCTTCTATATATATCATCTTTTGAAATTCGAACGTTGAAGTGTTCGTTGTCTCTATGCATAAGTGTACGTTAGACTGCTTGACACTTGGAAGCTTCCAGTCAACAGTCCTTTATCTTTTCATGCACGCAAAGAGAGAGAGGATCTTTTGTAGTCTTCTTTGGCTTCTATTTTGTCCAAAGTTGTATGACGAATGCTGTCAGAGACCTGCACATATTTAAAGCTTGAACAGTAGACAGCTAAGTTGTTTCTTGTTGTCAGTCAACGTCAGAATGAATGTTCATCAAAATAGTAATGTCATTTTGTTGTTCTAAAAGATGTTTACAGAGAAGATACAATAATGGATGCAGAGATACGTGTTGAACCACTCTATGTTTGTCCTTGTATTTTGGTGATAACAAAACTTATGATAAATATATCTTTGTGATAACAAAATTTATGGTTAATTAAATATTATTAAATATCTTGTATCATCTATGTCGCATCAATCTTATAGCGAAATGCTAAGTCTCACATTGATGCAATAAGGCGCACTAAAATGCTAAGTCGGTGTTCATTCAATATACATCGATTTCTATTCAAAGTGCCACATCGATTTCACTAACAACGATTTGATAAGTCACACAACGATTTGATTGTGTAACGATTCGTTAAGTGAAACATCGATTTGATCGCATAACGATTTGATAAGTGAGAACAACGATTTGCTCTCATATCGATTTTGGTTCTCATAACGATTTCATAAGTGAGAACAACGAATTGCTCTCATTCGTTCTCATAACGATTTGATAAGATTCATAACGATTTGCTTCTCACATCGATTTGTTAAGTCTTATAAGTATAACGATTTGATAAGTAACTTAAACAACGATTCACTTCAATTTAAACACAGTTTGTTTAAGTGCTTTTTGGCGCCTAATGAGAAGTCAAATATCTTCTAATAGAAACAGTTGCATGCATGTTTCAGAGTCTTGTCAGAAAAAGATATGAACTACTATTTTCAGCATGATAGCAGAAACACAGTGGCATGCACCGTTGATCATAAACACTCTTTTATGCTAACACTCTCTTCTATGCTTACAGACCTCGAAGACCACCAGAGTCTGATTAAGACAAATGAAGAGAAGATCAGCAACGTCTAGAAGAGCTCCAACAGATCTCTTCAATGGATCTATTCAAAGCTTCGCATATAAAAGATGAAGTAAGGCTGAAGATCAAATAGAGAGCTTTCCTGAAAATCTTTGAAGGAGTGTACAACCAGTGAGGAACCTCAACGCCACATACACTCAAAGAAAGAGAGAAAGAACCTGAGCCAAGAAGAAGCAAGCAAAAGCGTCTCAAGCATTCAAGCCTTCAAGCTTTCTTTTCTCTCTTCATTCTCCCTGTGCTTATTGTAATTCTTGGGGAGAGTTTTTGCTGAGAGTTTTTAGGTAGAGGTCATTCTTGTAGAACTCTCAGCACTGTTCTTTCTTTTATAGGAAAGACATCATGTCCAGCTGTAGGACTGTATACAGTGTAGAACCTAGCTAGGGGTTTATGTCTAGCAGAACCGCACTGGGGTTTGTACCAGGAGGTTTGCTTTTGAGCCTGTAAAAGAAGTGGGCTGCCTTCTTGCCCGGGAAAAGAGAAGAAGACCAGCTGGGGTGCTGGGTGTTGTAGTGTCCTTTGGGGGGACTGTACCCTTGGTTAGTGAAATCCCAAGAGGTTGCTTGGGGACTGGACGTAGGACTTCCATGTGGGAAGGGCCGAACCAGGATAAATTCCTTGTGTCCTTTGTGTGATTGTTTTATTTGCTTCCGCACTGCTACTCTTTATCACACTAAACTAACCAAATCTTCAAGTGGTATTTTTCTGTGTTTCAGTTTCTATTTGCAGAAATCAGGAAAACCAATTCACCCCCCCCCCCCTTAGGTTAGCTTGCTGCCGTACCAAAAGGGCCAACAATATGTACTATCATAATAAATGCATGGCTGTCAAAAAGATATACGTGAAGATTTTGACTTTTCAACGTATTCAAAAATTAACTCGAAAATCGAATCGTTGCTTTCCATGAAATCGTTATATATATGACTTATAAAATCGTTGTGAAGTTATAAACAAGTCGATGTACAAATCGTTATGATGTTATGAACAAATCGATGTACAAATCGTTAAGATGTTATGAACAAATTGATGTACAAATCGTTAAGATGTTATGAACAAATCGATGTACAAATCGTTAAGATGTTATGAATAAATCGATGTACAAATCGATATAATGTTATTAACAAATCGATGTACAAATCATTAAGATGTTATGAACAAATCGATGTACAAGTCGTTAAGATGTTATGAACAAATCGATGTAAAACCAAATCGTTTTGCTTAAGAAATCGATGTGAGACCAAATCGTTGTTCTCCACTTAAGAAATCGATGTGAGACCAAATCGTTGTTCTCACATAAGAAATTGATATGAAAGTAAATCGTTATGATCACTTAAGAAATCGTTGTGAGGGCAAGTCGTTGCGATCACTTAACAAATCTTTGTGAGGGCAAATCGTTGCGATCACTTAGCGAATCGTTGTGAGGGCAAGTCATTGCGATCACTTAACGAATCGTTGTGAGGGCAAGTCGTTGCGATCACTTAACGAATCGTTGTGAGGGCAAATCGTTGCGATCACTTAACAAATCGTTGTGAAACTAAGGAAATTGATGCGTACTTAGACAAATATTGATGCTTTGTTGTAGTGTGATGAATACTTACTTGATTGGCTTGTTTTCCCTTGGTTTATTTCATGTGCTTAGACTTCATAGAAAATGTGTTAGTAATCTTTATCATAGTTTTATTAATCACCAAAATAGATGTGTAATTTATTTAAATTACATGGAGATAGACTGATCATCAATCTCCCCCTTTTTGGTGATGACAAAACTTAACAATAAGCACACATTATCTGAAATAATTCTAAGTATGATTGTGGAAATAACATAAGGAATGTATTTTAGAAATGTAATATTTCTCCCCCTTTTTATCATTTAAGCAAAAAGATAAGGTATTAAGACAAAGAAAGAGAGAAAAGATAAATGAGAGACCATAAAAAGATTGGATTATGCTTGTTGGGGTACAGGGAGATAGAAAGCAAGAGACAAAAGAGAGGCATAAAGAGAAATAGTTTCCCAGGCCTGTTCTTCCTACTTTTCAAAAAACCGTCTAAAAATCCCAAGCTCAATAGAGTAGGAAGGTCCCATGAGGGGAGCCATCCTTCGAAGATGATGGACTAGCTACTCATCAAGAAGCCGAGCATACTGATCTGAATCAAGAGATATCTTAAGGAATGAAACTTTCCCAAAGCTGGCACATGCAAGAAACTGATCCATGGAGACTGGATAGAAATTCTGCTTGTGCTTCAATTCCATCCGCATAGATACATAGACCTTGTACCTTTCAATCCAGGTTTGATAGGGATCATGAACAAGATGAATGGAGTTCATGTCCAGAAATTGAGCAGCTGAAATATGAGATTTACCTTCTTGGCTAGAGATTCATTTACATGAGAGAGCTACTGAGCAAAAAGGGGATAGAGCTTGGTCCAATATTCAGGAGATAATCATTCACATTCTGACAGAGCAGAAGCAAGAACATCTGCAGTGACATGGCCTTGGTGATACTCTCTGAACAGAAACTTGTTGAAAGCAACTAGGTAGCCTTTCTGCACTTTTATTCTGCCCAAGACTCTGGCAAAACGCTCAAAATAATTGAGCCTACAGATGAATCCATTATTAGAGAGTGAAGAGGGGGAAGAAAGGCAGAGTCAGGCAATTGGAGGGTTACAAAATCTACTTGGACGGCTTCAGTGTGAGCTCCACCTGGTCCAAGTGCTTTAATGGCCGCTATGAACTGACCCAACTGAATCTCTGGCAAGCGATGAAGATACCGATAATCATTGAACATTTTGAAGAACTTGATCATCTTGATCTCCTTTTGAATGAAAGGGGCCCAGCTGTCCTTATGGTGGATCAGGAACCATTCAGATAAAGTCAGGGAATGGTCCCTTCGAGGGAACCTCGCAGATCTGGCAAGAAGAAATTTATTGTAGAGAACTTTATTTGACCGAGCCCACTGCTCTTCAGTTTGGGATTCGGCTGCAGAGAAGATCTTTGATTTGAAGAATTTGGAAAGAAAGGTGAAAGGCAAAATAGTGGTTAGATGGTCGGTGAGATGTAGATGAGGAAGATTAAAGATAGAGGCAAAAACAACTTTCTGGAGGAATTCCCTGTAGAGAGGTTTATTTTTGGTGACCTCTGTGAGAGAAAACCATAAAGGAGGATAATAGGGATCTGAAGATTTAGAAAAAGTAGAGGTTATTTTGCGTTTCTTAGGAATAGGACTAGAGGAGTCTGTCCTATGAATATGTTCTCCAACCTTCAGAATAGATCGGAGAATGGCTTCCTCAAAGTCATCTTTGATGGCCCTAAGATCAGGACCATTAATCTGAGCATCCTCCGGAATGATAGTAATGAAAGAGGGAGGAGCAGAAGGATGAAGAAGAGAATGGGAGGTGGAAGAAGGTATGGCAGTTGGTCCAGAAGGGGAAGGACCAGAGGAGGAGGAGGCTTCAGCTGAGGAGGAGGATGGAGGAATGTGTGTGGAAGAGACAGGAGATGTAGTGGATGGTGAAGGAAATGGGGCTGGAGAGGAGATGACTCTGGGTAGAGGTTGTTTGAAGGGTTGAGGAGCTAGAGGTGCTGTGGAGGATGAGGGTGGAGAAGGAGGGGCTGGTGTCTTAATAGGAGAAGGAGCTGGGGGCTCTGGAGCTAAAGCTTCTTCTTCTGCTTGGACCTGCTCAGACTCTGTCTCCACTGGCCCGGTTGGCCCTGACAAAACCTCAACTGGCCCTGTTGGCCCTGGCAAATCTTCAACTGACCCTGTTGGCCCTGGCAAATCTTCAACTGACCCTGTTGGCCCTGGCAAATCTTCAACTGGCCCTCTTGGCCCTTCAGCTGATGGCCCTGTTGGCCGAGGTGCTTCTTGAACAGAAGATGGCCCGGATGGCCCTGATTCTTCTGTAGGCAGAGACCCTAATGGTCTAGGGACTTCTTCTTCAGTTCCCTCAGATGGTTGAGCTACAGGAGGAGGAGAAGCAGGACGTGCTGATGATCTTACCTCCTTTAAGATATCTGAAAGTATAGCCTTCATGCTTCCCATTTCTTTATTAAACCACCTGATAGCATTCTTCACTTGTGACAACTCTTTTGCAGCTGAGGCTTGGCTCATAAAGATTGAGTTGACGTCTGATTGTACTGAACAAATGATTTCACCTTGTGCATCTAGTCTTTCTATCACAGGCTTCAAAAATCACCTCTCCATCCTTCATAATAATGCATTTGGATTCTTGAAATCTGATCTGATGTCCCTTGTCGCATAACTGGCTAATGATGATAAGGTTGTGCTTCAGGCCTTTTACACATAGAACATCTTCAATTACTATCTTGCCTTTGCTGCTCACTGATCCACTGCCTATCACAGTCCCTTTTCCATTATCTCCATAGGTGACTGTGCCTTCTTCAACTTCTAAATGGGTAAACAGCCTTCTGTTTCCTGACATATGCTTTGAGCATCCACTGTCCAAGTACCACTTCGATGTCCGAGGTTTTTCCTGAAATGAAAACATCAAGTTTTAGGTACCCAAGTTCTTTTGGGTCCTGATTGGTTAGTGTCATCAGTTTTTCTTTTGATTATCCATCTTTTATGTTTAGTTGGACATGTTATTTTACTGTGACCTAGCTTGTTGCAATGACTACAACATGTTGTTTTAGTTACCTTTTCATATGGAGTATATTTAAAGTTTGATTTATATGCTATATCTTGTTCAGGTACGAATTTTGGAGTTGGATATGTTTTAGGGTATATTGTTGTATCTTCATTATCTGGTGGAATGTAACCTAATCCATTCTTCTTTTTGCCTGATCTTCTGGCTCCTCTTAGTATTAAGGAATTTTTATCATTAGTAAATTTTTCTAACGTACTTGATAGTTTATCATTTTCTTCTGTTAATCTTTTGATTTCCTTTTTTAATTCGTCTGAACTTTCTTGTTTTTCTAATTTTGTTATTTGTGTATTTTTATCTTTTAGATTTTCGCATAGCAACTCATTTCTTCTTTTAAGTTCACTAACTTGCTTCTCTAGTTGTTCATTTTCTGATTTTAAATCTGAATTGGTATTTTCTAGACATGCAACATTTTTCTTACCAGCTTTTAATAATTTAGATACTTCTCTATATTTATCAAATAGTTCATTAAAAGTATCTTCTATGTTATCTGAATCAAAATCATTACAGGAATCAAAGGATGAGTCAGAGGTTACCTTTTCTGCGATGTCTGCCATGAAGGCTAGGTTAGCCTTTTCTTCTTCCTCACTGTTTGAGCTTGACTCGCTATCGGAGTCACTGCTGTTGTCCCAAGCTGCTGCCATGGCTTTCTTCTTATATCTTCTAAACTTTCTTGAACTGTCCTTCTTTCTGAATTCAGATTTCTTGAGCTTTGGACACTCTGCCTTGATGTGTCCTGGCTTCTTGCACTCATAACAAATTGGTTCATTCTTCTTGATGTCCTTTGCTTCAGGTTTCTTGAAATCCTTTCCTTTTTTGAAGTATCGTCTGCCAGATTGATACTTCTTTTTCTTGGCCAATATCCGTTGTAGTCTCCTAGACAGCATTGCTTCTTCATCTTCACTGTCTTTACTACTGGCTTCATCTTCTGATTGTTCCTCAGAGCTGCCTTCTACTGCTTTGAGGGCATTTGTGTGCTTCTTTCTAGTAGATGATTCTCCTAATCTCTCCATGTTTATCTCATGGGCCATGAGGGACCCAATGAGCTTTTCCAATGACATCCTTTTCAGGTCATTGGCTTCTTCTATAGCTGTTACCTTGGGAGTTCAAGAAGATGGTAGGGATCTAAGAATTTTTCTTACCATATCTCCCATCTCATAGCTTTTTCCTAATCATGCTAACCTGTTGGTGATGTCTGTAAATCTGCTGAACATTTGGGTTATAGATTCTCCTGGCTGCATCTGGAACCTTTCATATTGTGTCACCAGAATGTCTATCCTGGTTTCTTTGACTTTGTCGGTGCCTTCATAAGTGATTCTGAGCTTTTCCCACATTTCCATCGCAGATTTGCAGGCTGAAACTCTGTTGAATTCTTTCTTGCTAAGTGCACAGCATAATATGCTCTTAGCTTTGCAGTTGAGAGAGATCTTCTTTCTATCATCTTCTGTCCAGTTGTCTCTACTGTTTAGAATAACTAGATCGCCTTCTTCTACTATGGACCATATTTGGAAATCGAATCCTTGTAGGAAGTATTCCATTCTTGTTTTCCAGTAGGTGTGATCTTCTCCGTCGAATAGTAGTGTCCTGTTGACTGACTGACCTTCTGAGTGACCTTGGGCTGCCATTTGATCTTTTCTCTTCAGATCGTTGCATCTTCTTCTTTGTCGAAGAGACTAGCTCTGATACCACTTGTTGCCCAGCTAGCAAGCCCAGAGGGGGGGGGGTGAATGGGATTCTTAAAAATTATTTAACATTCAAAACCTGTTCACAAAACAGTCACACAAAACACACTTTGCATATTGTTAGTGTTAGTGATTCGAAAGATCAAACACACAAAAGCAATCACAGACACAGAGAATTATCCTGGTTCGGATCTCCTCTCCTTAGGAGTCCTACGTCCAGTCCCAGAGCAATATCTCAAGATTTCACTAACAACGGTACAGTCCCCCTTAAGGACACTACAGCACCCAGCACCCCAGCTGATCTTCCTTCAACCGAAAGGAACAACACCCTGGATACCCCACCAGGTCTTCCTTCACAACAGAAGGGAACAACACAAGAGAATGTGTTCAAAGAGATGATGCCCCTAGATCAAGCTTATAGAACACTGCTTGATCTGAAGCAAGGACTGAGAAGAAAGAGATCTACAATCAGGGACTCTTCTCAGAACAGAAAGCTCTCTCACAAATCTGAACTTAGCACAGAGAGCAAGAGCTAAGACTAATGGGAGTTTTTTCTTGGCTCTACGAAAAGCTTGCAGAAGATTGAAGGTGTTGAAAAACTTCTTGTTCTCTAACTGTTCTGCTTCTTCGTTGTTCTTCAGAAACTTCATTGTTCTATATATATCATCTTTTGAAATTCGAACGTTGAAGTGTTCGTTATCTCTATGCATAAGTGTACGTTAGACTGCTTGACACTTGGAAGCTTCCAGTCAACAGTCCTTTATCTTTTCATGCACGCAAAGAGAGAGAGGATCTTTTGTAGTCTTCTTTGGCTTCTATTTTGTCCAAAGTTGTATGACGAATGCTGTCAGAGACCTGCACATATTTAAAGCTTGAACAGTAGACAGCCAAGCTGTTTCTTGTTTTCAGTCAACGTCAGAATGAATGTTCATCAAAATAGTAATGCCATTTTGTTGTTATAAAAGATGTTTACAGAGAAGATACGATAATGGAAGATATTGTCTGCATGCATGCAGAGATACATACTATCATAATAAATGCATGGCTGTCAAAAAGATATATGTAAAGATTTTGACTTTTCAACGTATTCAAAAATTAGCTCGAAAATCGAATCCTTGCTTTCCATGAAATCGTTATATATATGACTTATAAAATTATTGTAAAGTTATAAACAAGTCAATGTACAAATCGTTATGATGTTATGAACAAATCGATGTACAAATCGTTAAGATATTATGAACAAATCGATGTACAAATCATTAAGATGTTATGAACAAATCGATGTACAAATCGTTAAGATGTTATGAATAAATCGATGTACAAATCGATATGATGTTATTAACAAATCGATGTACAAATCGTTAAGATGTTATGAACAAATCGATGTACAAGTCGTTAAGATGTTATGAACAAATCGATGTAAGACCAAATCATTTTGCTTAAGAAATCGATGTGAGACCAAATTGTTGTTCTCCACTTAAGAAATCGATGTGAGACCAAATCGTTGTTCTCACTTAAGAAATCGATATGAAAGCAAATCGTTACGATCACTTAAGAAATCGTTGTGAGGGCAAGTCGTTGCGATCACTTACCGAATCGTTGTGAGGGCAAGTCGTTGCGATCACTTCGCGAATCGTTGTGAGGGCAAGTCGTTGCAATCACTTATCAAACCGTTGTGAGGGCAAGTCGTTGCGATCACTTAACGAATCGTTGTGAGGGCAAGTCATTGCGATCACTTAACGAATCGTTGTGAGGGCACGATCACTTAACAAATCGTTGTGAAACTAAGCAAATCGATGTGTACTTAAACAAATATTGATGCTTTGTTGTAGTGTGATGAATACTTACTTGATTGGCTTATTTTCCCTTGGTTTATTTCCTGTGCTTAGACTTCATAGAAAATGTGTTAGTAACCTTTATCATAGTTTTGTTAATCACCAAAATAGATGTGTAATTTATTTAAATTACATGGAGATAGACTAATCATCACTTCTTCCTCAACTCGTGCTCTATACAATCTGTGCAGAAGACTTCCCTTAGGAGCGATCAAAGGTAGATGATCTTAGGCCCAAACTTAACATGGCATATACCATAGAAAATCTCTTCAAGTCTACTTTCATTTGCCCCTATTTTGCTCAATTTTCATGGCCCATGTTAACAGTATTAAGTGTTTTGCCATCATCATGCAGTTTTAGGGTTTTCTTGTTAATCTCATGCTTCACGCATCCTTAGGTCACATTAGGTGAAACCAAAGTAACAAGGTTCTTCCTCTCAAAGTTTCCAACAAGTTTCATGTTGATCATTTCGCCTAAAAACCCCTAGAACTTGAGTTTCGAGCCAAAACACGAGATCACACAACCTAGTCCGCGATCTGTCTGCCTATTTGAATTGCGACCAGTCCAATGGTTGCAATTCAGTGACTTAAATCGCGACGACTGGGTCCGTCGCGAATTTGACATGTTTTTTATGATTTCCAATTGACCAATCATGACTTATAGGTTTACCCTAACCCCCATATGCTTCGTTTTGCATGGTATTTCGGTCTTTGATCATTTGTGAACCGCTATGACTCAACCCGTCGTGATTTTCAGTCGGAACCACTTTACATCGAAGAAAACCACATTTTTCTATATAAACCATGAAGATCCACGATGACTAAACTCATCGCAATTTCTAAAGCCCACCCGAGACTTCTTCAGTCAGTCTAGGCCGTATGTCTTGCATGTTATGATTACTAGAAAGTATTGTTCAGTCTGTCAATTGGCCTAAAAGTTAGCAATCCATGTAAAAGCTATAATAACATGAAATTTGATTCTAATTGTTCCTAATGAGTTGCTTGATTCAATATATCATATGATTGCTATATTCTACCTTCATGATCTAGCTTGATATTAACTTGGAAGTATGTCATGTTAAAATACTGAAAGACATGTTGCTTTAATTACATGTTCTATACTGGGTCATCGTGTCACTTTCTTTCCGTTGTGTTAAATCGGTGGATTGTGATATTGAGACACGTTCTACACTACACACTTACACATATAGGCGGCCCTTTCTTGGGGAATTGGAAACTCTCCGTCAGTCATTCCGTATCGATAGACTAGTGACCTTTTCTCTAAGACCTCCGTAAATCTCTGTACTCTGTGAATTCCCTCATGGAGACCGACTTGGTTGTACCATTGAAGTTCCCTGGAGATAGCGTGCACTTCCTCTCTCGTCTCGTTCTCATGAGTGTGGATTTATAATCATGGACTCAAGCCATTAATGAAAGGATTTAACTAAAAGTGTAAATTGTGCCGTTATGCTACCAAAATTCAATCTTGACCATTGCCATCATGTTTACATAACTTTTTATGCTTGAAATCATTATTGACATGACACTCTTTATGAGACATCGAAACATTGTTATTGAATTGATAGTCATTACTCTTCTCGACAAACTTGTTCGTGTTACATGCTATTGAACTCACTCTTGACATGATAGTCTCGGACTACTAGTGAACATTGTCCCTTGACATGATCGTACTAATGTTCTCGGACATCCTGACATGACATTCTTGAACTCTTGAAAGTACCCTCCTGGGATCCTTTGAACTATTGTGGCTCCCACTATCTTGAACTGTTCTGTATAGTCTAGCACTATAACGGGTCTTGCGACTTCACTGGACTTAAATGCATACTGCTGAGGGCACAGAGAGTGTCCGAGGGGATCCAATCTAGTCCTGAGAGCAGAGAGCCACCCGAAAATACCTGTAGGGGCTAATGACGGTGTCTACATTTGCACCGGTTCTGACTGTTCTGATTGAGCTAGACATCTAACTGTTATACTGTCACTGTTAGTCTGTTAGTTCATACGTACTGCATTGTTACTGTACTACCACTGACTGTTACTGAACTGCTACTATCCAATTATTGAACGACTACTATCGTACTCTCCTATTGCACTGCTACTGTTCAATTACTATTACCTGTTATTGCTTGAATGAAGTAAAGTACTTGCTCATCTCGTGAAAAACACATTATATCTTGATAGTCTAAATTCTAATGTCTCGATACGTTCCTATCTACATGATATCTTGATAGCACTCTATCATCGATTTTGTCGTGTTTATCATTTATCTTGATTACTCATGCTTACCTAGTTCTTAAATTGTTAATCACTTATATCATTGCCCGCACATCGAGATGTAAATCCTACTGGGCTAGTTTGCTCATACCTGCCTTCTAAGATTTCTGGTAGTGACGTTGAGGAGTACATTTGATGATGGGACTTGTGCGCCGAGTGTGACATACCCCATAGAGAGGGATTATTTAGTTAGTTAGTGAAAGATTGGTCATCATTTGTAATCTTGTCTTTCTTTGAGAGAGAGATGAGACTAGAGAGTTGTTCTTTTTGACATTGGAGATTGTAATAATCGTTTATGATGAATAAAAGAGTTTGATTATTGAATTTATGCGCCCTATTGATATTAGTCATTCGTCTATGGCTTCTGCATGCTGGCTTGTTCGTCGCGCTCCCGATTAATTCCGCTGCTAACGTGATAGAACGTATGTGTGATGATCAACCAAGAGGGGAGGAGTGAATTGGTTATCGTCTATTTAAAAATTCTTTGATAGAAGATAAATTAAACTTAACTAAGAAAATCTATTATGAGAGATGCACAATAGTATATAACAATTATAATAGCGAAATCAACTATCCTAGCTTGTGTAGATAGGAGGTAGAAGAGAATACAATAAACCACAAAATGCACACGTGTTTTAAAGTGGTTCGACTAACACACATATGTGCGCCTACGTCCACTATCTCACACCCCCATAAAGATTTCTACTCACTTGTTTCAAGTTACAAATGGATAAACCCCTCCACATAGACTCACGATTGTTTCCAGGGATGGCACAAACCCCACCTCGTTTCTGAAGACAAGATAACCTGATGTGTGGTATGCCATACGCACCACACACCAACCACACAATTTTTCTTAGTTTAAAGAAGAACAGAAGGCAAACATGGACATGAGAACAACAATCAAACACAAAGATAAAGATTCCCTCTGTCATAGAAAGGTCGACCTCTATAACTGTCTTTTTTGGACTGTCTTTAAACAAGTGTTTCTGGGAAAAATGGTCGTCCGATTTCTCCACATCGGTCATCCGATTTTCAGTTTCTTCATCAATCGGAAGCTTTTCTTCATCAATGGATAGCCTTGTCTTCTTCACCAATCGGAAGGTCCTTCTCCAATCGATTGGCCTATCATAATCAGTCGACCGATTCTTAGAATTCGATCGTCCGATTTTCGAGTGTTCCCAGACAAGTGGTCCTGGGAAAAAACTGGATCAGTCGTTCGATTTGCAGAATCTTCTTCATCAGCCGAAGTGCCACTTCGATTGACACTTTATATAGCTTCAACTGATGGGACGATTGATCATCTGATTTTTTGAAATCAATCGTCTGATTGTCAGATTTGCACAATCCATATTTCCTTTAAGTCCAGGGCTTGCCTTTGTGAAATCTACTTTAAAGGTGATTTTTGGCCTCTTTTGCTGCACACTTAACACATAAATTAAACCCTCAAATTATATACACATGAATCAAATACTTGGATCATCAACATGAATTAGAGTTTGTGAAGTTATCAACATGAGATAGAAATAATATTTTTTATAATCATCAAAATCTACATAGTACAACAGGTGTATTTTTTAGTTATCAACTATTGAAATGAGAGTATTTGTATGCAAGATGTTTGCATAAGCCATAATGTTATTCTACTACAATGATATTTATCACTAAAAGATGTTGTATGACAAGAGGATAAAAGTTAGTTTTGTAAGAGTAGATTCCCAAACTATCGACAGAATTTGGGGAGATATGAGATCTTATGATCACTACATTTGATAAGATAACTAAAAATACATCAAAATAGGAACATCATCTTCATAGAATAATCATAAGTTGCTCTAGCAAGACTCATGGTCTTTATACACTCTTAACTTCATATGCTGAAAAGTCTATTAGATAATGTTAGACTAAGACCAATAGATTTATCCATTTGAAAAGTTTAGGTCCAATAAGTGTTTAACCCATGAATTAGATAATCAGTCAACTTATAAATAACATAATTTTTAATGAACATATTCAATGAGGTTGTTTAGTATGCTAAAGTCCTAACTTAGTCAAATCATTATGCAACAATGTGTTCAATAAAGAAAGTTAGTATAATAATTTTGTAAAGTAAAAAAAAAATTGTCATTTTGAAACTATTTTTTGAAGGAAATTTAACAATTGTACAAAGTTAATACATTTGTGAATCTAAAAATAGTGATAGTTCAAAATCTTAGTATTGCTTATTTCATATTGTGGATAATTCATTATATATTGATACAAATCTAATCAAATTTCTCATAATAGACTATTGTATTGCACATCCATATATCTAGTATTTTTATTTAATAAAAAACATGTATATAATCTTATGAATTTTTATAAAATGTACATATATATTCAATTAATTTGTGTAAATTAACTTACAAGTGTAAACTGATAGCTCTTTGAAACAAAATACTTAATGTCTTGTTGAGACTAATTGTATTACTATGAATATAATTGTAATTTCAATTGTAGATGATAATAAAAAAATTATAAATATAATTGTAATTTCAATTGTAGATGATAATAAAAAAATTATAAATAAATTGTAGAAGTGTGAGAGCTTAAGATGTATTGTGGTGCTAGCTTTACCATTATCACATTTGAAAATTATAAGAGAAATGGTAGTCTGCTAAACTTGGTACGATTGCAAATTAAATATTTTTATTTCTTTGAAGAAAGTTGCTTGATTATTTAAAATTTCTTCGAAAAGTTTATCATCTAATTATCACATGTTTAAAAGTGTAAAAGTTGATAGAGGAAATACACAAAAAATTATATAATGTCAGATTTATTTCGTACATATTAATACTTGTTTCATTAAGAATATGAGAGGCCAGTAAGAGAAAGAGGTGGAAACTCCAAATAGAGGAGAGAAAGAGAAGAATTAAAATATATATAAAATTAGAAAAAGAGAGGGGAGAAAGAGAATGAGAGGAGTTCAAGCAGAGAAGAGTGAATAGATTAGAAAAAGAG
Organism: Colocasia esculenta; assembly: GCA_014218235.1. Classification (NCBI taxonomy): domain Eukaryota; kingdom Viridiplantae; phylum Streptophyta; class Magnoliopsida; order Alismatales; family Araceae; genus Colocasia; species Colocasia esculenta. Next base: position 20,644,575 of record CM024761.1, on the reverse strand, counting down.
AAGAGAAAGAAAAATTAAAATAACCATTAAATTACAGGAAAATAAAGAAATGAGTTCATTAGTAAAAGGTTTGAAAACTGCGCAAGAAATAAAAGTCTTTTAAATTTGATAAGATTGTAAATTAAATTTTTTTCTTTCTTTGATGAAAGTTGTTTGATTGTTTATATATATTTTTTAATTTTATCTTCTAATTATCACATGTTTAAAATGTAAAAGTCGATAAAAAAAAATAAACAAAAACTATATAATGTCAGATTTATTTCGCATGCATTAACACTTGTTGCATTAAAAGTATGAGAGGGGAGTGAGAGAAAGAGGTGGAAACTTCAAGTGAAGTAGGAAAAGAGAGAAGAGAATTAAGATATATATATATATATATATATATATATATATATATATATATATATATATATATAATATATATATAGAGAGAGAGAGAGAGAGAGAGAAAGAGATGGGTGAGACAGAATAAAAAGAGTTCAAATGGAGAAGGGTGAATAAATTAGAGAAAGAATTTAAAGGAGAAAGAAAGAAAAGTTAAACTAATTATTAAACTAGAGAAAAAAATGTGCAGAGAAAAAAGAGTGACTAAAATGAAAACAATTTACTTCTGCGGCCAAAAGTGATGAACATTAAGTAGTAAGTTGAAGTGTAAAAAAGTGTCAGGAAATGAAACGAAGCAATGGCCGTGAAAAAAAAGTGAATGCCATGCATACAACATTGACGGGCATAATTTTTTGACAAATATTGGGACATGATCATCAAACATTGCCGGGGGAGGGGTGTTGGGTTTGATAGTGTCCCAATATGCTTGAGATTTGTCTTCTTCTCAGGTCATGTATGTATGACGTTGGTAGGTGTATCATGCTGTCTCCACCCTCCATCTTGCCTTCTCATACCAGGGAACTCCGGCATGGGCATGGCAACCTCTTGAATAAAAGAGCACTTAGGGTTGGGCCTTGGGGAGCTCCCACACGGCTGTTGACGAAGTTAGAGAAAAGGGCAACTATGTAATTAGTAAATATGAAAGAGCATATATTACCAAAAAAAGTATCTAATTTTTAAAAAATGAAATAGGAACAACGTTATATTTATTTAATATATCAAGTATACTCTCAATATCAAAATTAGTATCAGCAGACATATAGCATAGCTTGATTGCCCTGCCCGACACCAGGACGAGGTTCCCAAGCCAAGAAGAGTATCCGACAGCAAATGGGTATTTTGTCGTTTCATCCGTGGATGGAAGATTCGCGCAAAAGACATGTGAGCTTAGGCCAAGCATTTCTTTTCTGGGTTTATAGTTTTTAACTCGACTAGGACAAATCAAAAAATGAGACAGCTTAAATGAACAGCTCGGATTATGACAATCAAATTTGTATACATGGTTATAGGTTTGGACTGCATAATTGAGTTGGATCAGGACAAGTGAAACCTCGAGTACTTGTTAGAATGGCGTCTTCCATCTCTCCCGGTAATCTAATTTTAACGAATATATATATATATATATATATATATATATATATATATTAACAAAGGAAAAATGTTTTGGATTTCTGGGGTAAGAGAGATTTGACTCAAGTTAGCATCAAATCACATGTTTGAGTAACGTTTTGAATACACTCAACACCACGGCAAATCTCTTAATGTGTCGTAAGAGATCTCTAAAAAGGATCAAGAGGCCTGGCAAACATTTGACGGAGTTGTTGAATAAAATTCTTAATAACTAATATCAGAATCTAGATTACCTTGCGCTCTTCTCATTGAACTTCCCTGATCATTAACATAGACACCAACTAAGATCAACTTGATCCAAGCATGAGGTACATTAGCCTTGCAGTCAAACATGGCCTCCTTGGACACTTATCATATAAGATTCCCTGACCAGAATGTCACATTGCACATCACATATACCCTAAAGTTTGGGAACCTTATTATGGAGGATACCTGAACAAGCATTGGAAATGGGGTGGTAATTGCATACAAGACAGGGGGGGGGGGCATTACCAGAACCACCCCCTTACAAGCTCAGTCCTCTCTACAAGTTTGACAGCTGACAGAGGGTGGCTGTTTGGACAAGAGGAAGTGGATGCCAGTAGGTGCTTCACCACCTTTTGGGTGTCATTTCCCTGTGAAGGCCCCCCCCAAGGGACAAGCAGTCTTCCAGTCCAAGGCACTGCACCAAGCAGGGCATGTGAAAAGGACATTCCATGTACATGGGGATTTTGGGTCCCTCACAGCGGCTGCTGAAAGATTAATTGTTAAGTATGTTTCTTCATTGAGACTTCATAATCTGTGTTTTTGGATGGGGTTAAATTGAACTAGTTTAAAGAGTCTAATTGGGAACATTAAGAATGTTAATAGTTATTTTTTTTCCCATTTAAATGAGTATCTATCTAGATTTTACATTAACATCCCACAGGAGGGGCTCTGGAATTACTCTTAAAATTTGCTATCTTACATCTAATCTTCTCCAACATTGAGGGAGGAGCTAAAAAGTTTGAGAATCTAACATATGGAGGTAAAATTTTCAATATCTTTGTAAAGATAGGATAGAAGACATGCAATTGCCCGGTAGTTAAGACTTAAGAGGATCTTGGGCCCGTGTAAAAATGTCTGAAAAGTTACCTAGGCGTAAAAAAACTTAATAGGAAAAGGCCATAAACGGTGAAGAGGAAAGTACAGGAAACAAGCTAGCTGAAATCAAAAGCCGTACCAAGATCTGCACATCTCTCAAAATTTATTTCTGAGTCAAGCAGATGATGCTATTTTTAATGGAAATTATATATGCATATATGAAATCTATCATATTTGAACATATATTTTTAAAATTTTTATATTATATTATATCTCTCTAAAATCGAAAAAAAAAACATCATAAATATTTTTATTCATTTGATTTCATCTATTTAACTTAACTACATTTAAAATAAGAGAATAAAAACATTGACTTATCTTTACCAATCTCTCTTTGAAGGAGGAAAAAAAAAGGAAAAAGAAGTCACCACATAATCACCCAATCCTATCAAATAACTAGCATTTCTACCAACTTAAAAAATAATAAAAAATTAGCCAAAGAATGATAATGGGCTGGCCACTTTTAACCCATATTTAAAACCGTTCGATCTTTTTCTTTAGTAATCTTTCAAGCCATCCAATCAATAAACAGCACATCGTAGAGATGTATGCTCTGAGAAAGATACACATTTTGATCAAAGATAGAGTCCCTCTTGATGCACACCCGGATCGGGGTGTGGAGGGGCTTGCGAGACAGAGGAGGTATTAACTCTTTGCCTCACTCAGCATATTTATATTGGGTGTATCGAGTCTTACCGCATATCAAAATACGCATTTTCTTGATCAAAATATTCAATCCAGATGTACAACAATAACTTCACAATTAACAAAGTCACACAAACCAGCACGTTCGATATAATTTTTTTGGACAACTTGATTGTTGTTCTGTAGACTTGAGGGTTATGATTGGATCCCATGCATTTGCCCACGCTACCATCTTCTGACTAATTCAGAGAGATGTGTATTTTTTTTTCTTTTTGAAAGTTCAAATAAATGTATACCAAAGGAAACCTAAGACTTCTAATTAATCGAATGGAGATGGTGTGGATGAGTTGTGTCAAAACTGCAGCCTCTCCACCCTCCAGGGCATCCTTGTCCGTGGCCTCAACATTGCGTTTTAAAAGTTAACAAGATTTGGGAATCTTCCTACATGTATACGAGAAATGTTTATTGCAAGAGTTCTCTTAAGATGGATTAATATGTTATGATATATTATATATGAGTTCAATCTAAATATTTATTATTTTAATTCAAAATTTTATGAACTCAATCTAAATTTTTATGAATCCACTTACCACTCAAATATAAGAATACTCTTATAGTAAGTATTGCTCTTTGTATATATCGGTAAAAAGCAAGGTCCACCATTAGCGGGGGAGATCCCTCGTGCCGCACATTAATTTATTGGAGACCCGAAATAAGAAAATAGATATATATATACATAGGGAGAATTAATTTCCGGTCCCTGACAGAGATCTGACATTAATTTCAGATCTCTGTCAGCTTTTTCCAAACCATGCGGTCCTTGCTTTATGAGGGACTTATTTTTAAGTCCCTGCCTTTTGTCCCCGTTATCCTCCCCCGTTATCTCAAACTGTGTAACAGTTATCCCAAAAGTGTGTAAGAGTTACACATAAATCCTGTAATTGTGTAACTTGTTACCCAGTTACTCAGTTACCAAGTTACATACTTACACAGTTACACATGAAACTATGTAGCTACATAAAAATTTTATAAGTTTGTAACTCTATAATTAGGGCTTACCTAATTACGTAGTTTTAGAAGAATTTACCTAATAATTTTATAACCGTTATCCCAAAAGTGTGTAAGTACGTATTTACACAGTTACATATAAATCCTGTAATTGTGTAACTTACCCAGTTACCAAGTTACATACTTACACAGTTACACATGAAACTATGTAACTACATAGAAATTTTATAAGTTTGTAACTCTATAATTAGGGCTTACCTAATTACATAGTTACATAGTTTTAGAAGGATTTACCTAATTATTTTATAACTGTTATCCTAAAAGTGTGTAAGTATGTACTTACACAGTTACATATAAATCATGTAATTATGTAACTTACCTAGTTACCAAGTTACATACTTACACAGTTACACATGAAACTATGTAACTACATAAAAATTTTATAAGTTTGTAACTCTATAATTAGGACTTACCTAATTATATAGTTACATAGTTTTAGAAAGATTTACCTAATTATTTTAATTCGTAATATATCAAAAGTGTGTAACTGCGTAAGTACGTAGTTACACAGTTACATGTGTAACTGGGTAAGTATGTAAATTTTGTAACTGTGTAACTTACTTAATTACACATGTAAGTATGTAATCATGTAAGTATGTAAATTTTGTAACTGTGTAACTTACCCAGTAATACATGTAAGTATGGGTAACGTCCCGGAAAATTTTAATTGTAAGAAATTATGAATAATATGGTCATTATACATTATGATTGACATTAAATTGAAATAAATAGAATTTGGGTTTAATTAGTGGTAATATACGTTACCTCAGTGTCATACACAGAGGTGTGCGTTCCGATAGGGCGACACCGAAAAACAGTAACGAAATAAAAATCTGAGGACACCATAATTTTTAGAAAAATGTGAAGATATCAGAAATGTAAATATCTAGATTTGTTGACATACGAATTTCGAGATTAAACCGACGTAACTATTTTTCGGATAATTTAACACCCTGTGTAAAATAAAATCTAAAAATTAAAATAAAATTACCATAATTTGTAAACCTATCACATTAGTCTATGATTAAAATATTAACATAAACGGACATCGTTTGAATATATAAAAATGTAGATAATTAGACCAGTCGAATTATTGTCCAATTACGGTGGAGAATTTTTTAGATTTTTGGGCTGGGTTCCTCATGACAGTGGTTGTCGACAAGTAAGCTGTCGACAGACACTATCAAGACACTATAATCTGTTATCCGTTTTCCCTTATATAATTTCTTCTTCCTAAAATATACAGAGTGGCTGTCGCGTGGCTGTTGACAGCCTCCACAAAGATGCAAACTTTGCTCGATTCCAGCCACTACACAATAATGTCCAACATGTCACTGGTGGTGCATTCCCCAGTGGGATTACCAAGCCTTAGGTTAACCAAAATACAAATTCTTTATTGGAAAGGAAGGAGGTAGCAGCTACGGGGTGTTCCTCATTTGTGAGCTCACTTCATATCATCCTTTGCCAAAATCCGTGTTGTGGTCACATTGTACGTCGCTCTCTCCACTGCACGGGCACCTCATCATACCCCTTGTGAACACCTTGCCACTCTTATTTATGGGGTCAGATAGAATGGAATTCAAGAGGCAGCCTAAAAATCTCAAAAATTCTCCACCGTAATTAGACAATAATTTGGCTGGTCCAATTGTTTATATTTTTATATATTCAAACGATGTCCGCTTATGTTAAGATTTTAACCATAGACTAATGTTATAAGTTTACAAATTATGGTAATTTTAGTTTAATTTTTAGATTTTATTTTACATAGGGTGTTAAATTGTCCGAAAAATAGTTGCGTCAGCTTAATCTCGAAATTCGTAAGTCCACAAATCTGGATATTTATATTTCTGATATCTCCATATTTTTCTAAAAATTATGGTGTCCTCAAATTTTTATTTCGTTACTATTTTTCGGTGTCGCCCTGTCGGGGCGCACACATCTGTGTACGACACTGAGGTAACGTATATTACCACTAATTAAACTCAAATTCTAATTATTTCAATTTAATGTCAATCATAATGTATAATGACCATATTATTCATAATTTCTTACAATTAAAATTTTTCGGGACGTTACACATACTTACATGTATAACTGGGTAAGTTACACAGTTACAGAATTTACATACTTACATGATTACATACTTACATGTGTAACTAAGTAAGTTACACAGTTACAAAATTTACATACTTACCCAGTTACACATGTAACTGTGTAAGTACGTACTTACGCAGTTACACACTTTGGATATATTACGAATTAAAATAATTAGGTAAATCTTTCTAAAACTATGTAACTATGTAATTAGGTAAGCCCTAATTATATAGTTACAAACTTATAAAATTTCTATGTAGTTACATAGTTTCATGTGTAACTGTGTAAGTATGTAACTTGGTAACTAGATAAGTTACACAATTACAGGATTTATATGTAACTGTGTAAGTACGTACTTACACACTTTTGGGATAACGATTATAAAATAATTAGGTAAATCCTTCTAAAACTATGTAACTATGTAATTAGGTAAGCCATAATTATAGAGTTACAAACTTATAAAATTTCTATGTAGTTACATAGTTTCATGTGTAACTGTGTAAGTATGTAACTTGGTAACTGGGTAAGTTACACAATTACATGATTTATATGTAACTATATAAGTACGTACTTACACACTTTTGGGATAACGATTATAAAATAATTAGGTAAATCCTTCTAAAACTATGTAATTAGGTAAGCCCTAATTATAGAGTTACAAACTTATAAAATTTCTATGTAGTTACATAGTTTCATGTGTAACTGTGTAAGTATGTAACTTCGTAACTGGGTAACACAGTTACATGTGTAACTGGGTAACAAGTTACACAATTACAGGATTTATATGTAACTCTTACACACTTTTGGGATAACGGTTACACAGTTTGAGATAACGGGGGAAGATAACGGGGACAAAAAGTAGGGACTTAAAAATAAGTCCCTCATAAAGCAAGGACCGCATGGCTTGGGAAAAGCTGACAGGGACCTGAAATTAATGTCAGATCCCTATCAGGGACCTGAAATTAATTCTCCCATATACATATAACATGAGATTAATAAATTGGTTATTAAAATTCCTCACCAACTCCATCAATAGATGTTAATGAAAAGATGAAGGCGCAGATATCTAATATGTTCCCTCCTTGTAAGGGTAAGATTATTCAGCTACATATATAGACCCACCAAAAGTTATCTTACATCATAGGCCATTGGGCTATCATATCACTAGGTAAGAATAGGGTTAGCATTTAATGGCCTGTTTGATGTGAGATTAAAAGAAATGGAGATAGAGATAAATTAATGGATAAATTAATTAAGAGTCCTTGACTGTAATTGGGAGGTTCTTGCTGTAACATAGTTTAACATATGCTGTAACAGGAGATAACATTTACTGTAATGAGTTACAGCTCTCTCAGGGACTAGAAAATAAATCAAATATTTGACAAGGACTCCTAATTAATTTACACTAAATTAATTTAGGGATGCATTATCCTTATTCTTAATCCGTCTCTTGTTTAAAATTTTTAGGGTTAGAAAATGAGGATAAATTATCCCACCAAAAAAGTGGGACGAGCTATCTCTAATTTATTCCTATTTTTTTAAGATATCTCCAAAATACTTAAATCATGTTTATCTCTATTTTTTTTTAGCACTAAATATGAGATGGGGTTAACTTATCTTATATCTCCTATTTAATCCTATACCAAACAATCACTAAGTGTTAAATTTTTGACATAATTATTAAAATAACTCTATTATATGTATAATCATAAAAAAACACGATTTGGTATCCATTATTTAATATAGACCTCCTGTATTAGCCCTATGATTACCTGCCATCTAAGAACAGATGAAGGCGCTTGATTTATATATAGAAGGTTGTGACACATAATGAAAGAGGTGTTTTTTCACTTACATTTAATATACATATAAGAATTATACTATGACTTCAAATATTATACCTTCACAATATACATGTAATAAGATTTTCCCTGTTTTTATGCCTAAATTTCTCCATAGAAGATGGATTAAGGAATGGGCTCTTAAGGGGGAGGGAAGGGGGGAAAAAAAAAGCACGGAAGCCGAACTCTTCAGACCAATCCAAGGTTAGTTGATCAGCACCATCAGCAAATTCCACCAAACCAAGAATGCTATATATATTTAACTCTACATTAGTTCATCCATATCCATTCATCTATTTTGTTAACCTACTTAGGTCAGTTCATGCTCATTCTTGAAGAATGAATGATTGATGACATGAGGGAATGTCATCCCACAACTAATTTAGTGCACCACCCACCTGCCAGTCATAACAATGAGGATAATGCTTATAGTTTAGATGTTAATCTCTTGTGAAAGATGCCAACCATTGCATGGACCACCCATCACCATCAAGTTATCTTAGCCTACACCCATCACCATCCCAGGACATGGACCCCATGACATGAGTCTGCATCTTTATTTGGGTCCTGCCTTTTCACAATGTGGGTGGTCTGATTTCTGAGCTTTGGGACAATCTCTTAAGTCTTGAGAACCCAAAAATGTGCAAATCCCATCTGCACTCCCTAATCATCACTGCAGATTGTGCGGGGGCCATCAAAGAGTTTCGTTCAGAGAAGTGATGCCACTATCATGTTTGGAAGAAGATGGGGTGGGGTGGGAGTGGTGGGGAAAGTACGCATGTTACATGACAAGGGTCTTCTTTTCTCTTAATCTTGAATCTTATAAGAGAGAAATTTAGTATACTTCAAAATTATATTTTCTCATACATTTTCTTACTTTTTATTAGATAGACACAATATATCCCTAGTGTATTAGCTAATGTCAAAGTGCATAAAAAAATACAAATGTCAAGTATAGTAAATTTTTTTCATCTTATGAACATCGAAGTAATGCATATACATATATACCCAAGCAATGTACATATATCTAATGTTACCATTTGCATCCAGCAGTACTTGTAAATTTTCACGAGAAAACATGTCATTGCCCTTTTTGATGCAGAATATTGTTGAAAATAATATATATATATATATATACCCAATTAATATTAATATTAATATTCATCTTTACTTCCGAGGCCCAAAATATTAATACCTATCAAAGAAACCAGGATGTGCCTTTCTCTCTTTCGCTTTCTCTCTTTTACTCCCGTCTTTTTTGCCACGTCGGCACAAACATCATCATGCGGCTGCAGCTGTGGCATCGTTGGATGGTGGGGCCCGCGCAAAGGGGCGGTGCTCTGTCCACCCTGACGCCAGCCCACCTGAAATGATGACCAATGGAGGGTGTCCACGTGTGGGATACTTCTTTCACTTTTCCTTTTCTTTTTTGAGTTCGTGCAATATCCTGCCATAAAAGTCTGGTTTTTTTTTTTTTGTTGAGTTCGGCATAAAAGTCTGGTCCGTCCATCGTTCTCATCTCATAAACATGTTATGTAGGCCCTCCAACATGATGACAGCATATGACTTTGTTCATTCATGAATTTTAGATAATAATTATACATCTATACGTAGTTTTAGATTCTTTCAAAAATTCTAGAATAAAACTTACCATACACCTTGCAATAAGTGTAAACTTTGAACGCCTACTTTGTTTTTTATTTTTGTGGATAAATTATTCACAAATAATTATATATAGTTTTAGTTTGTCCCATTTTAATATGGAAGACAACAGAGAATATATTAATCTCTCCTTGACGAAGTGATAGGATGGATAGACCAGACCGTGCAGCAATGCCGCAGCGGTCAAGGGTCTTGTCTTTTATAATGGCCATTTGGGTTCAAACCTCACCCTTGCTATTTCTTGGTAGGGGTGTAGCCCCTGGAGTTTTTCGAAACCCCAGAAGTGGTTCGACTATGAGCTGCATTTTGTTGCGCAGTTAGAGGGGTGCGCATCTCAATACTTATTCGAGATGTTTTTTAAAAGAGAAAATTTTAGTGTATTTTTGTATTATATATTAAGTGTAATATGATTAGATAATAATTTATGTGGTATTTTCATATGAGGAGCGATAAAATGACAATTTAATTATTAGATGTCACATAAATTATTATCTAATTATCTTATATTTAAAATACAATACAAAAATATAATAAATCTTTCTCTTTTAAAAAATGTTGGGGAGTATTTTTGGAGTGGTAATATGTCCTGACCCCCGGTTCCAAAAAAGGATGGACAGACCATTACAATAATATAGAAATATTTGATAAAGAACTAATAAATAATCCAAATTCAAGTTCTCTAATAATATATCAAAGCTAATAGGAATTTATTTTTATTAAAGGTGATTTTACTTATCTGTAAAATTAAAGCCACTTTCTTATTATCCGCCAAACAAAGTCCTTCAAAGATAGCACATGTGAATTATATATATATTTTTAATTTATTTGACAAATGTTATCATATTTTGTCATTTTTTTATCGATCAAAGAATGACCTCACACTTATTACACATGTAGGTGTGGAACAAATATTACTCTTCCATATGGCATGTATCATCTTAGGCTTGGAAATAATATTTAGGAAAATCGACGTTTTCCTAAGATCCAAAGCTTTGAAACAAATACATTCTCAAATGAATCAAGAATCATCAATCCATGCTGTCTTTCTCTTTTGCTACCAAATATCTATTTGACTCATGTAGTTAAAGTTCTCGCCGTGGAGATGGTTCAATCCTTAGTATTTACAACTATTTTCTTAAGTAGATAATGTTCTCACCGATTATGTTGTCTTCTTTTCGTGGTTATTTTAAATTTAAAAATCATTTCATAGTTCGCATACTAGTTAGGGCGTTTTTTACATCACTAGATACTGTAAAATGTCATAACTTATTAACTTATGTCGAAAATTTTGCAACATTTTCCGACAAAATAAACACCCGCCGCTTGAGAGTCTCAAGAAATTAGACACCCGTTACCTTAGTTTTGCTTCAAGTTTCATCATCCAAATTTGTAAGGCAGACATGCCTAAAGCTGGTCATGCTCATTATTAATTTAACATACTTGCACAGAGCAACAAAGCAAAACCCTGTGACCATCTCAAGCAAATCATGGTCCATTCTTCCTAGCCAAAACATAGGGTTAGCAAACATATTCATCAATCATGGTGAAGAATCTTGGATGGACAGGACACAGTACCTCTCACAAGCTTGAAAGTACTACTAGCTATCTTCCAACCTTGAGATTGAAATGGTAATCTGACTAGATGTGAACCAAATAGCTAAGGTTAATAGAACTTTCATACACATAAGACATAGGAATGAAATAATGTATACATTTGGGATATCTTCTTCTCGCTTCGTTTTTCGCTCTGTTGCCCTAGATCTCTGTCGCTATTCTAGTCAGAAGGGGAGGTGGTCTACTGCATCAAAACGGAGCCCCCCGCCTCTATCTCCGACTTTGGTCGGAGGATCTCTTCCCCTTTGGGGTCATTTTGTCTAGGTCTCCCAAGATCAATTTTCCCTTGCTCGGGTGGCCTCTTCCCTCTTCCAACTTTGTCGACGAGACGGCCCTCCGGCAGCGGCTTAGTACCTTTGGTGTTTTTCTTCTCTAATCTATTTCTGGTCTTCTTGTGTAGGTTTGCTTGTTGTTGGCGTAGGTGGTTGTTGTTTCTTACCTCGCCCTTGGGTTCCAGTGGTGCCTTCGATTCGCTTGCCGTCTCAAACCCTTGGTTGGTGTCCGCAGTTGAGATTTGGAGATTCTCTTTTGTACGTCAATGTCGAGCTCCCTCCTGACGGTTATGATGGCCATGGAAGTGCATACCCTTGTTGTTAACCCACTGGCGCTCACTGGTGTGCCTTTCGATAACTCAGAGCGATATACGATTCCTACTGTATGTTTGTGCTTGGCGCCCTTGGTTGCGCCCCTTCGCGTCCCCATCCCTAGCCGTTCGTCAAGATCTACACTGACATCCATGTTGCCCACAGGCAGTCATCCTCCCGTCGTACTTCCTTGCCTCCATTCTTGGGTTTGGGGATTTTTTTCTCTTCTATGTAAGGACCGATGATGAATGGGTTACTATTCTGGGCTTCCTCCAGTGGCGTGCGCCGCCCTTGTTCGACAGAGGACGACGTCCTCCTCATCTATGCACTTTGTTTCGTATGAATGAAGTCTTCATCTTTCACTGTCAAATAATAATAATAATAATAATGTATACATGTCTTAATCATAAATTCTTTCCAAATGGTTGGGTTGTCATGCCCCCATCTCTAGTCTGGCTCAAGTGAGCCTTTGATCGAGATAGAGATAAATCAAACAAAATCTCGTAAGTGAAATGTAAAGCAACATATCTGTTGAATATTGGGTGATTGGGAGGCAATCTATAATAGAAAGGAAAAACTCAAGGTTGATGAAGTAAAGGGTGTGCTAGCTTGGTCTCCTTATGTGTGGGGTCTTTAGTGCCATATTGAAAACTCTAAAGAGTGTGAGGACTTTATAACCCCAAAGGTGTAGGAGACTATGTCTTATAGACAAAGATGGGGCTATGCTAGACCATATCACACACGCGAGCCGCCGGCCGGGTTGGGCTGGGCGGGCGCGCGCGTGTGGTGACGCGGTCCAGCCGGCTTGCCTTATCACCTTTTTACTTTTTCTATTTGCGATTTTGCCCTTTCTTGGAGAGTTTAGAGTTATTTGGGCCGGTTTTCCAACCGGGCCCATTATTTTTACCTTGCGCGTGCGTGTGGCATTTAAGGGTCACGATTAGGGATTTCTAATCACGGTTACGCTCTTTCTTCTCGGAGATCGCGCCTATTTGACTCTCTAAGGAACCGCTCGCTGCCTGCTCGCTCCGCCTCTCGGTCTTCCGCCTGCGTCGCTCTCGCCGGCCGGTCGCACGCCTTCGGACGTCCAGCGCCCTCACTGTGCTTGTGTCTGACCGCCTTCGCTGTGTCTCGCTGGTGCTCGGTGCATGCTCTCTTTCCCTACTGTTTTGTTAAAAGAGGATTAGGTTTCAAATTGCATAGCTTTACGAGATAGCATAGGTGTGAATGTTTATCTTGTTGTGGTAGTCGTATCCTGGAAGAAGACTGCCATACCCGACGCACTATTCTTGTGTGGGCGATATCTTCTTTAAGGAAAGTCTCTTTTTGAGGCGCTTCTACTACGTTCATTTCCTTTATTTCTGTATCTATCGATGCACTTCGTCCATCTCATGTATAATGTATATTGGTTGTTGTTATCTGAACTATTCCCATATGCTTGCTTTCTGTGGTATTGCGTTTATATGTTTAAATCCGATTGTTGCCCTGTGTCGACCCTGTTTCACACTATATTTACATCAGTCTTAAAGAATATATCAATCATGGCAACCTCTTCAGTGGGTTTTAGGGCGAGGGTGGATCTGTCTAGGATGCCTGAAAAGTTTTTCGGACAGCACTTCAAGCATTGGCAACAACGCATGAAAGTGTGGTTCACCATGGTCGGTCTAATCTCATTGATTGAATCGGATCCCTCTGTTCTGGATGAGAAAGATCCTGATAGTGCTAAGAAAGTTGAAGAGTGGAAGGAGAAGGATAGGTTAGGGCATGGGTGTATACTCACTGCTCTGTTTGATGTCCTGTTTGATGTTTACAACTCCTCCACTTTCAAAACCACTAAAGCACTATGGGATGAACTTGACCGCAAGTATAACACCGAGGATCAAGGCCTGGAAAATACTATGTGGGAAAGTTTCTCAAGTTTCAGATGACTGAAAACAAACCAGTGGGGGAGCATGCTCATGAACTTCTCCTTATGCTCCAAGGTTTAGCTGAGGCAGATATGAAAATGCCTGAAAAGCTTCAAGTCATGTGCATCATAGAGAAATTGCCCAGATCCTGGGAGGATTTTGGGATGTCTCTTAAACAACGTAAGGAGACTATTTCTCTTGATGATTTGATGAAGGCTATTGCTATAGAAGAGGAGCATAGAAAGGAGAAGCCTTGTATGCCTATTGATGTAACTGCAAACCTGGTAATGAAGCATAAGGGGAAAGATTCTAAACATAAAACCAAAGGTGATTCCACTTCTCAGATGAAACCCAAAGGGAAGATAAAGAAGAAGATGGTGTTGGGAGAGTGCTGGACCTGTGGTCAAAAGGGTCATATGCGCAACGACTGTCCCAAAAGGAAAGAAAAGTTGCTGAACAAGACCCAACAGACCAATCTGAATCCAGCCCAAGTCAATGTAATGACTGGCGGTTCTTCTTCTGGTGCTGAGTATGTTACTCTAAACCCTCAATTATTTGCTATATATGAACCGAATGAGTGGCTAGTAGATACTGGAGCCAATGTACATTTATGTGCTGACCGGGCTCACTTTGTGTCTTATCAGGCCCATGGAGACCGTTTCGTGATAATGGGAAATGGTAGTTCAGCTAGGGTGCTAGGAGTTGGACGTGTTGATCTGAAGTTTGCTTCAGGACGTGTTCTATCTCTTTCTCTAGTGCACCATGTTCCTAGTGTTAGGAGGAACATTTTATCTGGTTCTGTTTTAGTAAGAGAGGGATATGAGTTAAACTTTAAGTGTAATAAAGTTGTGATACTTCGCATGAAATCTTTTATAGGAAAAGGTTATCTTTCTGATGGTTTGTTTAAAATCTTTATGGATCATGTTGTGAACAGAAATTTAGATTGTGCTGCTAATTTTGAATCTGTTCCTGTTGCTTATAACATATTAGATTCATCTGATATATGGCATGGTCGTCTTGGTCATCTAAATTTTAATTCTTTAAAACGGATGATGAACCTAAAAATGATTCCCACGTGTGCTATTGATAAATCAAACAAATGTGATATCTATGTTCAGGCCAAGCAACCTAGGAAGCCTTTCCACTCAGTGGTCAGGGATTCTGAGATCCTAGATTTGGTTCACTCAGATATCTGTGAATTTAATGGCATGTTAACTAGGGATCATAAAAAATATTTTATTACCTTTATAGATGATTGTAGTAGATATTGTTATGTGTATTTGCTTAAGTCTAAAGATGAAGCCTTGCAAAAATTTGTCATCTTTAGGAAGGAAGCAGAAACACAAACTGGTAAAGTTCTAAAGAGGTTGAGGTCAGATAGAGGAGGAGAGTATACCTCTAGTTTGTTTGTTGAATTTTGCCAAAGTCATGCCATTGTTCATGAAACAACTTCACCATACTGTCCTCAATCTAATAGGATAGCTGAAAGGAAGAACAGGGTTTTTATCGATATGGTCAACTCTCTCCTGCAGAATTCAGGATTGCCAAACTTTATGTGGGGGGGAGCATTGAATACTGCTTGCCATATTCTAAATCATGTTCCCCTGAAACATAAAGATAGTATTCCAATTGAACTTTGGAGAAACAGGAAACCCAGTTTGAAATTTCTCAAAGTGTGGGGCTACCTTGTTAAGGTACTTGTCCCAGAGTATAAGATAAAGAAGTTGGGTCCTAAGACAGTTGACGTTGTTTTTGTAGGCTATGCTGAAAACAGCTATGCATACATGTTTTTGGTTATTAAATCAGAAATTTCTGGCATAGATGTTAACACCATAGTTGAATATCGAGATGCCACGTTCTTCGAAAATGTCTTTCCTATGAAGACTGGTCTACCTCAACATCAATCTTCTGAGACTGTAGCCTCTACATCTGCATCCATTCCAGATCAGGTGGAAAGGATGTCTAATGTGGGGGGTAGTGCATCTGGGCCTTCTCCTGATGATAGTAATCAGGAAGAAGTAGAACCAAGGAGGAGTAAAAGACAAAAGGTCACCAAGGATTTTGGTGGTGAATTTATCACTTATCAGATCGAGGGTGATCCTTCCACCTTTAGTGATGCCATGGCTTCATCAGAAGCAAGGCATTGGAAGGATGCCATTAAGAATGAAATGGATTCCATTCTTGCAAATGGCACTTGGGAATTGGTCATTCCTCCCCCTGGTTCTAAGACTATAGGATGCAAGTGGGTTTTTAAGAAGAAGTTAAAACCTAACGGAACCATTGACAAGTATAAAGCAAGGCTAGTTGCCAAGGGTTTCAAACAAATGGAGGGGATATACTATTTTGATACTTATTCCCCTGTCACTAGGATGACCACAATCAGGGTGCTGATAGCATTAACATCCATATATAATCTGAAAGTCCATCAAATGGATGTTAAGACTGCCTTTCTTAATGGTGATCTTGACGAAGAGATTTATATGGATCAACCTGAAGGGTTTGTGGCCCCTGGAAGTGAAAGAAAAGTTTGTAGACTTATTAAGTCTCTATATGGTTTGAAACAAGCCCCTAAGCAATGGCATGAAAAGTTTGATACTACTATCATATCTTTTGGCTTTATTGTTAATGAGTTTGACAAGTGTGTCTATTATAAAGTTAAAGGTGATGAATATATAATTTTATGCCTATATGTAGATGATATTTTATTGTTTGACAGCTCTTTGGGAATAGTGAATGAGACTAAATCATTCTTAAGTAGCAGATTCGAAATGAAGGATATGGGTGAGGCTAAAGTAATTCTGGGACTGACTCTTACAAAATCAGTTGAAGGGATAGTAATTTCTCAATCTCACTATGTTGAGAAGGTTCTAGAGAAATTTAGCTATCAGAATTGCAAGTCAGTCTGTACTCCTTATGATCCTTCTAGAGTTTTCTGCAAGAACAAGAGTGGTGTTCCAGTGTCTCAATTACGATAATCTCAGGTTATAGGAAGCTTGATGTATCTAACTAATTGTACGAGGCCTGACATTTCATATGCAGTGTCTAAACTTAGTAGATACACAAGTTGTCCTGACCAAACTCACTGGGATGGGCTAGATAGGGTTTTGAGGTACCTAAAAGGTACTATTACCCTAGGCTTGCATTTTGTGAGATTCCCTGCTGTCCTAGAAGGATTTAGTGATACAAGCTGGATAGCTGAAAACTCAGGGAGTAATGGTATTTCAGGGTATGTGTTTACTCTGGCAAGTGGAGTAGTCGCCTGGAGGTCTTCTAAACAGACCATCTTATCTTGGTCTACTTTTGAGGCTGAGTTGTGTGCTTTGGATACTACTGGGTTGGAGGCTGAGTGGATTAGGGGTCTTCTTTGAGAACTTCCCCTAATGTGTAAGCCTACTCCTGCGATCTCTGTGCATTGTGATAACATGACCACAATTGCAAAGGTCAAGAGTTCAAAGTACAACCAAAAGGAGATGAGACATATCCAAATCAGATTGAGATCTATAAGGGATTTAGTATCTCATGGAGTGATCGTTGTAGACTTTGTTGGTACCAATGACAATATAGCTGATCCTCTGACCAAAGGGCTTGATAAAAAGAAATTCCAAATGTTCAGGATGGGGATGGGATTGAAACCCATTTCTCATTCTCCTGCAGAGGCAACCCAACCTATTTGAGTAGAGATCCCACGAAAAAGGTTCAATGTGGTAATAACAATCTGCTGAGAGAATGTGTTGGCACTTAAATGTAAGATATTTAATATCTGAGTCAATCCCCTGTAATCTTGTATAAGTGCTGGAAATTGCAAATGTAGGTTGAGTATTTACTACTCTTAATAGGTTCAAGTCTGGAAAGACAGGATATTTGCAGTATATCATTGGAGAAGCCTACTTAAGTGAGTACTACTGTGTGGCCGCAGTTAAGGAATTTGGGTTGTTCCTGAATGTACTCATGATACAGGATAAGGCGCATGGCCTTTAAAGCGCCAAGTTTATAAATTGCTATCAAAGAAACCTTATATTGTGTTGTCTCTTAGCAAGTAACCCTCACATAAAGAATCAAGTTCAAGATTTTATTCACTTCGATTCTGTGGGGGTAAAAGTTAAAAGACTAAGGTAAGGGTTCAAACCCGAAAGGTACCTTTACTGAAAGCATGATATGTTTATCCTCTTCTATTTATTCCCCATTATCAAACCTTGAGTTTGTGCGGGAATGTTGAATATTGGGTGATTGGGAGGCAATCTATAATAGAAAGGAAAAACTCAAGGTTGATGAAGTAAAGGGTGTGCCAGCTTGGTCTCCTTATGTGTGGGGTCTTTAGTGCCATATTGGAAACTCTAAAGAGTGTGAGGACTTTATAACCCCAAAGGTATAGGAGACTGTCTTATAGACAAAGATGGGACTATGCTAGACCATATCACACACGTGCGCCGCCGGGACGGGCTGGGCTGGGTAGGCGCACGCGTGTGGTGGCGCGGTCCAGCCGGCTTGCCTTAACACCTTTTTACTTTTTCTATTTACATTTTTGCCCTTTCTTGGAGAGTTTGAAGCTATTTGGGCCGGTTTTCCAACCGGGCCCATTGTTTTTGCCTTGCACGTGCGTGTGGCATTTAAGGATCGCGATTAGGGATTCCTAATCACGGTTACGCTCTTTCTTCTCGGAGATCGCACTTGTTTGACTCTTTGAGGAACCGCTCCCTGCTTGCTCGCTCCGCCTCTCGGTCATCCGCCTGCGTCACTCTCTCCGGCCCGTCGCACGCCTTCGGACGTCCGGCGCCTTCGCTGTGCCTGTGTCCGACCACCTTCGCTGTGTCTCGCTAGTGCTCGGTGCATGCTCTCTTTCCCTACTATTTTGTTAAAAGAGGATTAGGTTTCAGATTGCATAGCTTTACGAGATAGCATAGGTGCGAATGTTTATCTCGTTGTGGTAGTCGTATCCTGGAAGAAGACCGCCATACCCGACGCACTGTTCTTGTGGGGGCGATATCTTCTTTAAGGGAAGTCTCTTTTTGAGGCGCTTCTACTGCGTTCATTTCCTTTATTTCTGTATCTATCGATGCACTTCGTCCATCTCATGTATAATGTATAGTGGTTGTTGTTATCTGAACTGTTCTCATATGCTTGCTTTCTGTGGTATTGCGTTTACATGTTTAAATCCGATTGTTGCCATGTGTCGACCCTGTTTCACACTATATTTACATCAATATCAAGTTTCATTAGAAGAGCATTGTACTTAAATCTACAAATGGTCAAACCATCATTCCAACCAAAACACCACTGTGCCATCACTATTAGCATAACCCACATGATTAATTTGCAATATACCCCGATAACATCTACCAAGCTCAGAATTGTCTGAAATTACATATCACAATCCTAAAGGGGCAAAATAGAACCTACTCTATTCACAATGCGATGAAGTTGATCCCTTGGACTCTGTTCCAAATCCTTTCACGCTGGAGCCCCAATGTCTCTCTATTCTCAAGAAGTTCTTGAAAAATATTAAGTTACATGTGGGCCCTAAGACCCAGTAGACACATTTGAACCAAAACATAAGCATCTCAAGGTATGAATCATATTATTACATGAGTTAATCACATTCTAAACATATAATATAAACTAAGAAGAACATGACAAAGCGAGCATAAATTGATCTCATGCACAGTCTTCAGATTGAAATTTTAGGTACTTAGAAAATTTCATATCACAGTGGGCTGATAGTCTTAACAAATCAAAACATAAACAAATGTGGTGCACTCAAATCAGATCAGATATTTAACTTAACATATTACACCACTTCATAGTCAAAAGATTCAGGTCAAAGCTTATAAGATCAGATCAAATGTGAAATCGGGCATGCATCTAAACCACAACATAAGGGACTAGAAAATATTCAAGTAGCACTTGGATCTTACTCAATTCTGCAAAAGTATGTGGATTGCTTGTGAAGATTACTTGACAAGCAATCCATAGGGGACTTGTTACCAGACTTGAGTGGTAAGAAGCATTTCTCTGATGTAAATACCCCACCATCCACCAAACCAAAATTCGACTTCCAGATTTAACAAATGATTGCCATCTATGGAAACAGAATGACATCCCATAATGGACACTTGTCACATCCCAACACAAAATATTAGAACATGGCACTTATATTGTTCACGTCGTTCAAAGCGTATACTAAAGGATTAACATAATTCCATAAATAATAATCAAAGTAATGCTAGAATAAATCACCATAATTTTATTGATATCAAAAGTCACTAATTCCTATTACATAAATTCTTCATCACCAATACATAGGGCCCATCATGACTATTATATTGACCTTCTAGTAAATAAAGACTCTATGACTCTACTAAAACTTCTAGGATAACTAGGATGCTCCATTATGGGTGCTCATCCCCATCCGAGTGTATTTCATTATTAGTATCATGAAAATCACAAATGTACGTAGAATGAGCATAAAGCTCAGACATCTTTACATGATTAATGCTTTAACAAGTAGGATACGCCAATGCCATAAAAACAATTTAAACTAAAGTCAATTGAAAACAATAATCATAATCATGAGGATGTGAATGTGGATATATAATGAGCAAGAAAGGATGAGACAAGCATAGGAATTCAAAAGCATGGAACTAGCTTGCAAGTATTCAAGAACATGCATCAAGTATAAAGATAATGAATTGGGCATAACACAAGCAATAACCGACAAGGGCAACAAGCACAAGTCAAGCAATTATTCATTCATTCACGAGAGAATTACCATTGATCAATCTAGCATGTATGTATTGGTGCAATGTCACACCATTGTCAATCAACTCCTATGGGTATAAGTACTTTCTGGCACTCCTCTTAGGATCAGACTAGACCCTATTAGTGCCAGATATTGGGGTTCTGGATCTGGATCTCATATATTATCTAGACAATTACATTTTGAAAGGAACAAGACTATGACTAGCCCTAGAGGGGGGTGAATAGGGCTATTAAAAATTGTCAAGAACGGCCAGTAGAAACTAATGCAGAAATAAAACATGGTGCAAAATAGAAAGAAGTGAGAGGGAAGAAGGAGATAATCACACCAAGAGGCATAGATTTTTATTCTGGTACGGTAAGACCCCCTTTGATCTACCTACGTTTAGTCCCCACCAACATGGTAAATTTTACCCTCACAAGAGTGAACAAACTGCACCCACTGGTTGATGCAATTCCCAGCTCAGCAAACAAATTTATTGGTTGATACGGTGCCTAGCTCACCAAGACAACACCAAAATAGGGGATAAGAATCTCAAACTTCAACCTAGAAGGTAAAAGCACAAGCCAATAATCATAATATTAAAGAAGGATTTTGCAGAGAAAGTAGATAAAAAGCATATAAGGAGGATCTCTAGGTGTTTATGAAGCTTCAAAACCATTGAGAACTCCTCCTAAAAATCTAGCCGGTTGGAAGCTCAAAAGGAGAGAAAGTATGAAAGGAAAGTGCTTCAGATGAATCCTTGAGGGTGGCTCTCTTTTCCACAAAATCCACCACCTAGGATTTTCCCCAAGTGTATTTTTTATAGCCTTTTCAAAGATGTAGCCATTTGAGAATAGGTGAAAAGTAGGTCTTGGTCAAAAGATGTTTAGAAGACTATTTTTTTAACAGATTCGTGGGTCAGAGTCGACACTCTCTTTACTAGGGTCGGCCTCACTTAGACCCATGGTTGACTTCCCCTCAGCCTCAAAGCAATCCACAACAAGTGGGGTAGACCCACTCTCCTAAAGCTGAAATCTGCATCTTCAGAGTCGACTCCCTTAGAAGCCAAGGTCAACTATGCTTCTGTAAAACTTGCTGAACTTTTGTGAAGAGGTCGATCCCCTAAGAACCTTGTGGTCGATTCTGTTTCCCAAAGCAAAAAAAAAAAAACCTTTTTTTAGAGTCGACTCCTTCACATTTTTGAGGTCAACTCCACTTCAACCTGATCAGCCATCATAAGAGGTCGACTCCCTTAGAAATTTGGGGTCGACTCCATCTCTTAGAGAGGAAAGAACCATTCTCAGAGTCAACTCCCCTTGATGCAAGGGGTTGACTACCCAAGTCCAAAACTTGTCAAGTACCTTTGAGAAGTTCATTTGCCTTGGAGATGTTCTTACTTGTTGCACACAACTCAAGAACCTTGTTAGCCAACAAAATAAGTGTTTTGCGATCATCAAAACTCTAAGAGACCCAACACATTTAATAGCCAAGCAAATTCCAAGGACTAGGATTTTAGTGATGCAAAGTGATGATTACAAGGTATTCAAGGATTTTCTAAAGATTTCATGATAAGGAATAAGAAGCTGATGTGATAGAGACATTGTTAATCAAATCTTACATAGAAAACCATAGGTAGAAAGTGTATGCACAGTTTGGACAAGCAACTGGCAGAGGCAGGTTAAATGCACAAGGGACAAGTGGTGCCTTTAAAGATGCAAACATGTACCTAGGCTTGTTTAGAGACTAAAATGCGGTCATCAGTATAGGCATATTAAGAACACGGTTTATAGGGTGTGGTGTGTTAACAAACACGATATCTAATGATGGCATATTTAGACAAATTGAATAGAACTCTCTCTACGGCCGATAGAAACATGTCTTATAGGTCCAACATTGTTTCAGATTGGTGTTTTGGGTTTTTAGGATACAATTTGCTCGGCAATGATGCGAAAATCCATAGCTAGCGGAGTTTTATAGAAGTCGTATTGAAAAAGTTCCAATCTGATAAGAGAAATATCTAGTAGATAGTTCTAACATTATTAAGGGGTGTTCATAATAGAATTCTGAATCATACCACCGTTGAGGCGACATGGTTCTGGTTACATATCATTTGAGCAATAATCATATCAGTTTAAAAACATGAGACTAATCAGAAACATGGTGGATTTACATGAACTCAATTCTCACAATCATCGAGCGACAAGTTTGTAGATTATTTCTGACATGAAAGAATCAACTTGTAAGATCAAGGTAAGGTAAGATCAAGTAGAACATGATTTAAAAGATGATCTCATATTTTATCATGCATATTTTAAGAGATGTTTATATAGCTAGGTTACTGTAAACATCAAGATTAAGATGAAAACATGATTTTTAATAATATGGCTCTTTAGATAATTGGGTTATGTTAAAAATAAGTATAGTTTTAAAAGAGAAGATGGAGTCGCGGTCATTATAGCCAGCACTACTTGAAATGCAGAAGGTATTGCTGACACTATAAAAAATAGGCTAACACGACTTATCTTGGATGTGCGACTCTAGTCGCGGCTTATCGCGATGGCATGTCTCTAGTCGCGGCTCGGGAACTTGAAACATTAACGACACATAAAACTTTCTCTAACAGCTTTCAATTTTAAAACCCAAAATACTCGACATATAATGATTCTAAAAGAGGAAAATATACATGAAACTCATGTATACATGTCAAGAGACATATATAATAGTTTAATTAGAATTAGTTTAAGAGATCACCTACCTTTAATTTACTTATTTTAGGGAAGAAAAAGATGTAGAATGTAGAGAATTAGAGGAATCTCCAAGATCTCCTTCCTCTCCTCGTTGCATGCCTCCAACCCTCATCCAACAACCTCTTGGAATAGCTAGGGTCGGTCAAAAAAGATTTGGGGGTTTATTTATAAGCTTAGGGTTCGAAGGAGCCAATTTTGGCTCTTATCTTATGTGTTAGATATACATCTGATTTTTGGCCCAATTTATGGCCAATTTTCTCCTTTTAAATTCTATTTAGGCTAGGGTTTTGGCAGAAGTTCGGACTCCCTTTATTAGGCTAGAGTTTTGCTTCTAATCATAATCCATTAAACTTAAGTTTAAGCTTATTTGACCCAATTTAACTATAGATTTTTGGGCATTCTGAATTTTAAAGATTATTCTATCTTTTAAGCCCAATTAAGTCTTTCTTTGACCCACTTTATTGTAAAATCTTCTATTTAGTACCATATTAAATCTTTATTGGATTGTTCATAGAAGTATTTTTTACGAATTTTTATTTCTTTAAAATTTTCAAAAATTCAGATTGCTATAACACTAGCTACGGGTAGCCTAGAAATTTTCTTAAGATAGCACAGTCCATAAATTTGATTTTACTTCAGATTACATAAGGCATGGGTCATGACTAAGTTGTATTCTTACTAAAACATGACATGAAGTAAAAATCTGGGTCATGTTCAAGTTGGATATTTGTTAAAACATGACATGCAATGCTTAAAAAGTATTCGTATGATTATAGAAACTTTTACAATATTAAATGCTACAATTTTATCACTATAATTCTGTAATAATAGATGTCATAAAACCAATTGAAGCTTGCAAGGTTAAAATAACTTAGTGTATAGGTAAACATAAATAACTTCAAATTATCTATGTCATATTTATATAAATAAAACATAAGTTTTTAGACATGAAATAACCTAAAATATCAAATAACATGATATCGGTTCATCACATACCTATCTATGCAGTGGCGGAGCTAGAAATATTTAGAAAGGGAGGCAATTAATAAAATTAATTGTCCATAGATACTCAAAATAAGGGGGGCAATTAATAAAGTTAAAAAAATCTTCACATATCCATCAATTTAATTCACTCAAAAAATTAAGAAAAAATTTATGTAAAAATTAAGGGGGGACAATTGCCCCCCTGGCTCCGCCACTGTATCTATGGATTGAGACTCCAAATCAACACAATGTAGGTCCTCAAAACCTCCTATAACAACTACTACACCTCCTTGGGTAAATTCCTTATCATCTAAAATAGTCACATTGCTCCTACTTCTCCTTTCTTATTTCTGTAGCTATTTCCGGAGCTCACCTTCTCCCTACAGCTCATTGGGATGAGTTTCTAAAGTTTAAACTTTTTTTTCCTCAAACCCATAAACCCAACTTCTAAATCACCAACACCTTAACACATGTCATTATGCATGGGATGCATACTAACACTCCTAACACATGCCAAGTTCCATCCACACTCCTAACACTTGTCACCATGTATGTAATGACAGATAGGGTAAATATTCCAACCATCTTTATACACAAGTTCTAAAAGATATATTAATTTTACCTATTATTCATATGATTTAATATATATTTCACCATTGATTATGGAGAATCAATACTTAGCTAAACTCTACTATATTATGTATACATAATTGACTATTGACGTACAATAAGAAAAAATTAATCATTTATCGTATCATTATATAACATATACTTAGTCAATAGAAATCAAGTATTATATAATACATAACCGATTATAGAAAGTAGATAATCGATTATGGAGGATTGATAGTTGATGGAAACAAACTCTACTACATACTACATAGTCGATTATTGAAACCAACAAAAACAACTTAATCCATTTAGAGACTCACTATGTGGTACTTAGCCATCGAAGCCAATACTACACAGTGAGTAGGCATAATCAATCTAAGATGCTCACAGTGTGACACTTAGCCGGTGAAGCGAATGCTACACAATGAATAGGCGTGAACAATTATCACACCTACTGTCTGGGACTTAATTATAAAATCAACTCTCTTTCTAGTGAGACATAATCGATTATCAGGATCCATAGTTGATCAATTAAGTGCCACTGTGTGTGATTTGGTCATAGGAACAGAAAACTAGTGATAGTGGAATATAATTGATTATTGGGATACGTAATTGATTATGGTGCGACTGTGAGAGATTTATTCGAAAAATCAAAACTCTTTCTAAGGAAAACTTAAGCGATTAACGAAACCGGTCACAAAAAAACATGATCTATATATCCGGAAGGCTTCTATAAACTAAAAGGGCCAACTCATTGAACATTTATTAAAAGCCTAAAGCATATTTGTACCTTCTGAAATTGGGATGTTACATGGGTTTTTTTAACTGTCTCTATTGAACATCTCTTTGAATGCTACTTCTTTGTTGCCTAAGGTGCTATCTCGTGTGATGTAAAATATCATAATTTTCCAAGTTTAAAAGCCGCTGGGTCTGAAGCTCTTCGGAATTTATTTTCTTAATTTGACTACCTTTCTGTATTACTAACATTGCTTGATGGTGGACATTAGTTTCCAAATTTCCCAAGGATTATCATTACTAAAAAATGATCATATCCAGTTGATGTGAAGAAAAGCATATCACTACAAGTAAGTACTTTTCAGGTGGCATCTATTTAGATGAATTGGTGGCTTACTCCTTTTCAGAAAAAAAGTAAAGGAAGCCTAATTATTAACTTCATCAATGTAATCTTTAGAAACACTGTTTTCTTTTATACATATTATCTTTTTCCGCTTTCATATTTAATAACCCTTCCATGGCTATTTACAAGATTATGCATACCAGTCGAGTAGCCTTGTTTACTTGTTCTATAGTGTTGCCCAGCTAGCAAGCCCAGAAGGGGGGGGGGGGGGTGAATGGGATTCTTTAAAAAATGATTATTTAAACTTGCCAACAAAAACGATCAACACAAGAGACTACGTTCGAGTGTTAGCATAGTAGTATCGAAAATAACAAACACACAGAAGCAAACACACTGCACAAGAATTTTTATCATGGTTCGGATCTCCTCTCCACAGGAGTCGTGCGTCCAGTCCCTGAGCAACACCTCAGAATTCTAGTACCCAAGGGTACAGTCCCCCTCAAGAATACTTACACATTCAGTCGTAGCTGGCCTTCTCTTCACAACCGGAAGAGGTACAATTCACCCTGAACCTCAGGTCTTCCTTCTACACGAAGGGAACACAACCACCTGTCAACTACAGGTCTTCTCTTCAACCCAGAAGAGGAACAACACAACAAAGTGTTAAAGAGAAGACAAGCCCTTAGACCAAGCTCATAGAACAATGCTTGATCTGGAGCAAGATTGAGAGAGTAAGATCTACAATGAAGGAGTCTCTCAGTACGCTAGAGCTCTTTCAAAGCTAAGCAATGGATGCAGAGAGCTAAGAGCTACAGCAAAGCTTAGGAGAGAGGCTTGATCTCTTCTATGGTGCTTGGAGATGTCAAATTGTCAAAGAGAGATAGATAGATCGATGGATAGATCATTCTTCACGTAGACATCTGTCTTCTATTTATATCTTCTTTGAAAAATGTAGTCGTTGAAGTATCCATTGTCTCTGTGTTGGATGCTCGTTAGACTGCATGGTTTGACGTGTACGACAGGTGCTTCCAGTCATTTAATGTTTTTCTGATCCATGTATGCAAGGAAAGGATCCTTCCAGATATTCTACAGCTTCTTGTTGTCTAACGTTGTAGAGAATGGTGCTGTCAAGGATCTACAATAAATACCAAACAATGGACAGCTAGACTGTCTCTAGACTTGTCAGTCAACATTAGAAACCAAGCAGTAGGAATATACACCAGAATGGAAGTACCTTTCTGCTATTCTAAAAAGATGTTTTCTATAGAAGCATAGGAATGAAAGATATTCAAATATGCATCGTGCAGAGATATGTTCAGACACATTAAATGTATAGATATCGAGAAGCACGTGAAAGACTTTGACTTTTATTATATTCGAATATCAAATCAGTATCATCCACGAAGTACTATTTCACTTATAAAATCATTATGTGAATGAGTCGATGTTTATGTAAGTCGTTACACATGCATAAACAAATCGATGCGAACACAAATTGTTATATAGTCATAACCGAATCGTTGTAAAGACAAATCGTTATGAGGGTATAAGCAAGTCGTTATGAATAAGTTTATAACCAAATCGTTGTCTCACTTATCAAGTCGATGTAGTGATCAAATCGATGTTTTGCCTTATCAAATCGTTACACAGACCAAGTCGTTGTTGTGACTTATCGAGTCGTTACAGCAAGCAAATCGTTGTGTAACTTATCGAGTCGTTATAGTGACCAAGTCGATGTGGAACTTATCAAATCGTTATGAAGACCAAATCGATGTGGAACTTATCGAATCATTATGAAGACCAAATCGATGTGGACTGAATCGTTGTGGAAGTAAATCGTTATTCTCACTTATCAAATCGTTACAAGAATCAAATCGATGTGAAACAAAATCGTTGTGCTCACTTACCAAATCGTTGTGAGATTGAAATCGATATGCTCACTTAGCGAATCGTTGTGAGGTCGAAATCGTTACGCCCACTTAACGAATCGTTGTAAGATTGAAATCGATATGCTCACTTAGCGAATCATTGTGAGGTCGAAATCGTTATACTCACACGAAATCGATGTGTACTTAGAAAATTATATACTCTGAACTCTTAAATGCTGCAAGGTAAAAAATACTTACAAGTTTTGCTTGACTTTCCTTGATTTATTTCTTGTGCTTATACTTCATAGAAGACTTGTTAGATTAAACTTTAATTGAGGTTTGTTAATCACCAAATAGATATGTAATTTATCTAAATTACATGGGGATAAGTTGATCATCAATCTCCCTCTTTTTGGTGATGACAAACATAAACATAGATGTTCTGAAATAATCTAGATAATTGTACGGAAACAATGCGAAAACACAATGAGAAATGTATTTCAGAAACACTAATTTTTCTCCCCCTTTTTGTCATTAAGCAAAAAGATATCATAATGAGACAAAGAAAAAGAGAAAAGATAAATAAGAGAGCAAAGAAGAGGATTTACATTAATCTTGAGGGGGTACAAGGAGATAGTGAGCAGGAGACAAAAGAGAGGCATGGCGGGTTATAATTGGCCAAGCCTGGCGTTCATGCTCTTCAAAGTGAGCTTGAAAGGCTCCAAACTCAATAGAATAGGAAGGGCCCATAACAGGAACCATCCTCTGGATGTGCAGTTGCCTCTGATCTGAAAGGAAGGGACCATATGCATTCTGGCCAAGAGACATTTTGAGGAGGCAAATGGTGCCAAACCTGGCATGCTGAAGGAACTGATCAATTGAAATAGGATAGAAGAGCTGCTTCTACTTTAGTTCAAGTCTCATGGAAACATAAACCTTGTATCTCTCAACCCAAATAGCAAATGGATCGCGAACAAGGTGAATGGAGTTCATGTCCAGGAAATCAGCAGTTGAAACAGGAGGCTTGTTAATTTTGGCCTGAGAAGCATTCAGATCTGCAAGCTGCTGAGCAGAAAGAGGATAAAAACTGGCCCACTCAGCTAGAGATAACCTCTCACATTCTGACAAGAGAGGGGCAAGAACATTTGCATTTATGTGGCCCTGATGGTACTCTCTGAACAAGAACTAATTGAAACTGACAAGATTACCCTTCTGCACATGAATTCTCCCCATGACTCCGGCAAAACACTCGAAAATGATGGAGCCAACATCGGAGTCCATAATCAGAGAATGAAGAGGAGGGAGAAACACTACATCAGGAAACAGGAGTGTAGCAAAGTCGACCTTGATAGCTTCGGTATGAGCATCACGGGAACCAAGATTATGAATAGCTTTCCAGAATTGGCCAAGCTAAATTTCAGGTAAATTGTTGAGATATCGATAGTCATTGAACATTTGAAAATACATGATCATCTTGATCTCCTTTTGAACAAATGGAGCCCAGGTATCCTTGTGAAGAATTTGAACCATTCTGAGAGTGTCAAGGAATGATCCCGGGGAGGGAACCTGGCTGACTGACATTCAGAAACTTATTGTACAAAATCTTGTGGCCCCGAGCCCATTACTCTTCTGTTTTGGCCTTAGCCATGGAGAAGATTTTGGATTTTTCAGATTTTGAAAGAGAAGTGAGAGGGAGAATGATATTTAGGTGGTCTGTTAAGTTGAGATGTGGAAGGCCAAGGAGAGTGGCAAAGGTAGTTTTCTGAAGGAATTCTCTATACAGTGGTTTGTTTTTATTATCTACTGTAAGAGAAAACCAAAGGGGTGGATAGCAAGGTTTAGAAGAAAGGGAGTGAGTGGAAGTTAGTCTCCTTTTCTTAGGGATAGGGCTAGAAGAACCTGTCCTATGAACATGAGTACTAACCTTTAAAACTGAACGGAGGATAGCTACTTCAAATTCATCTTTGATGTCCCGAAGGAAAGGGGCATCAATTTGAGCACACTCTGGAATAATAGAGATAAAAAAGGGAGGAGTAGGAGGATGAAGGAAGGAGTGAGTTGTAGAGGGAGGAACATCAGATGGTCCAAAGGAGGAACGACCATAAGAGGAGGCTCCAGCTAATGAGGAGGCTGGAGGAACCTCAAAAGAAGGAGAAGGTGGAGGAATGTGAGTGGAAGAAATAGGAGATGAGGAGGATTGGGAAGGAAAGGGTGTAGGAGAGGAAATGGTTCTGGGAATGGGTTGTTTAAAGGTGGGAGGTGCTGGTGGTGCTGTGGAGGATGATGGTGGAGAAGGAGGGGCTGAAGTTGGAAGTGGAGAGGGAGCAGGGGGCTATAGAGCTACAACTTGCTCTTCTGCTTTGACAGGCTCAGCCACTGAATCCATTTGCTCTGATGACCCAGGGATATCCCCAACTGGCCCTGATGGCCCAGACCCCACAGCCTCAGCTGACCCTGCTGCTGCCACTTCTTCAATAGTTCTTGGCCTTTATGGCCCTGCTGGTTCTTTAGGCATTTGCCCTGATGCCCGACCTTCATCAACAACTGATGGCCCTGAAGGCCCAACATTATCTTGACTTGGCCCAGATGGCCCTGAGTTGCTAACAGGTGCTGCAGGAGGAGGAGCAGGAGGGGCATTTGTGGACTGTGCCCTCACCAAATCTGTAAGTGCAGCTACAGACTCCTTAATGTTTATTAGCTCACTTCTCACCCATCTAACTGCATTTCTGACCATGCCCATCTCCTTAGTTGTAGTACTCTGGCTTATAAAGATAGATGCAATATCGGATTGCATAGAGCATAAGATCTTCCCTTGTTCATCCAATGTTTCAACAATAGGCTTCATGATGATCTTCAACTTCTTCTTCTTCTTCAGCTTCTGATGTGGCTTCCTGGTAAGGAGGGGAATTTCAGGAGCCACTTCTTTTCCCTTGACACTGGCCCTAGCAACGGGCTCCACATTATCAACATTAGCCTCTTCATCTGAGGCGCTTTCCACAACTCCTTCTCTGAAGAGATCATCAATGGGACACTAGTGTTGGCCCTTTTGGCCCGACAGCAAGCTACCCTAGAAGCGGGGGGGGGGGGGGTGGGGTGAATAGATTTTTTTGAAATCTGAAATAGAAACTTAAACCAGAAAATTAACACTTGAAGGTTTGGTTAGATTAGTGTGATAAAGAGTAGCAGTGCGGAAGCAAATAAACAATCACACAAATGACACAAGGAATTTATCCTGGTTCGGCCCTTCCCACATGGAAGTCCTACGTCTAGTCCCCAAGCAACCTCTTGGGATTTTACTAACCAAGGGTACAGTCCCCCGCAAGGACAATACAACACCCAGCACCCCAGCTGGTCTTCTTCTCTTTCCTGGGCAAGAAGGCAACCCACTTCTTTTACAGGTCAAGAAGCCAACCTCCTGGTACAAACCCCAGTCCGATTCTGCTAGACACAAACCCCTAGCTGGGTTCACTATTGTATACAGTCCTACAACTGGACGAGATGTCTTTCTTATAAAAGAAAGAACAGTGCTGAGAGTTCTACAAGAATGGCCTCTACCCAAAAAAACTCTCAGCAAAAACTCTCCCCAAGAATTACAATAAGCACAGGGAGAATGAAGAGAGAAAAGAAAGCTTGAAGGCTTGAAAGCTTGAGACGCTTTTGCTTGCTTCTTCTTGGCTCAGGCTCTTTCTCTCTTTCTTTGAGCGTATGTGGCGTTGAGGTTCCTCACTAGTTGTACACTCCTTCAAAGATTTTCAGGAAAGCTCTCTATTTGATCTTCAGCATTGCTTCATCTTTTATATGTGAGGCTTTGAATAGATCTGTTGAAGAGATCCATTGGAGCTCTTCTAGACGTTGCTGATCTTCTCTTCATTTGTCTTAATCACACTCTGGTGGTCTTCGAGGTCTGTAAGTATAGAAGAGAGTGTTAGCATAAAAAAGTGTTTACCAGATAACAGTGCATGCTACTGTGTTTCTGCTAACATGATGAAAATAGTAGTTCATATCTTTTTCTGACACGACTCTGAGATATGCATGCAGCCTTTTTGTCAGAAGATATTTGACTTTTCATTAGGCGCCAAACATATTTGAAACATCTGAAGGAAATTGATGTTTACATGAAGTCGATGTTATAAGTATAGGCAAATCGATGACCAAATCGATGTTCAATTATAAGCAAATCGATGTTTGACTTATCAAATCGATGTGAGAAGTAAATCGTTGTTTCTTACTTATGAAATCATTATGATGATCAAATCGTTATGGCAAGCAAATCGATGTGAAACTTATCAAATCGTTGTGAAGCCTTAGCGAATCATTATAGAAGGCAAATCGATGTGAGAGTAAATCGTTGCGCTCACTTATCAAATCGTTATGAGCCTTAGCGAGTCGTTATAGAAGGCAAATCGATGTTAGAGCAAATCGTTGCGCTCACTTATCAAATCGTTATGAGCCTTAGCGAGTCGTTATAGAAGACAAATCGATATGAGAGCAAATCGTTGTTCTCACTTATGAAATCGTTTATGAGAACCAAATCGATATGAGAGCAAATCGTTGTTCTCACTTATGAAATCATTGCACGATAAAATTGATGTTTCACTTAACGAATCGTTACACAATCAAATCGTTGTGTAACTTATGAAATCGTTGTTAGTGAAATCGATGTGGCACTTTGAATAGAAATCGATGTATATTAAATGAACATCGATTTAGCATTTTAGTGCACCTTATTACATCAATGTGAGACTCAGCATTTTGCTATGAGATTGATGCGACACAGATGAAATAACATGTTCAATTTAAGTTACATCATAAATTTTGTAGCACCAAAATATGAAGGTAATAAAGAGTGGTTCAACAACTAGCAGTGTGCTCCCCCTGAGATGCAGCTTCCTTCGCAATTGACTGCTCCCCCTCAATAGGAGCATCCTCCATAACAACATTTTGAATGTAGCCTGGTGCCACAACTTCAGCTTTTTGATCACCACTGATAACTAGCTCCCCCTGAGTGCTGGGAATGGAGTCCAGTACATCCCTGAGTATTGAAGCTATACGGGATGAAGGAGGCACATCCTCTACAATTTGCCCTACGGGCACAATTTGCTCTGAAGGAATGTCCTCAATTATGCTTTCAAAGACCACTGGCTCTTGAAGACTAACTTCTTCTGCATTTGCTTGATCAACTGCTGCTGCTACTGCTGCTGCTTGGTTCTTGGACCACTAAAGTTTCAGCCCTTATTTCTTCCTACTGCACTTGGACCATTGGCACTTCTGGCCTGGCAATCTCTTGCTCAACTTGAACTTCTGGTGTTGCTGCTGCTGCCTCTTCTTGGACCTCAGGGACTTCACCAAAAATGGCCTCGCCCTCTGCTGCTTAGGTCTTGGTCCACACACACACTAACAAGAAAATCCACTTTTCTTAAGATTCCTGGACTTGGCCCATCTCTTGAGACTGCCCCATTCAAATTCTTTACTGACTCAGGCCCTATGGTCAAATCATATTAACAGTGCTGGACATATCTAAGCAAAATGCAAGAAGAGATACATTTACTACTATCACAGAAGCATTTACAACATTCTCTCTCAAATTCACCTCTGCCATATACTAATACTACATTTTGGATAGAGAACATCAATGGAGTCACATGCAGAGAGGGTGCACAGGAACCAATATCTGCAAAAGGAATAATCAATAACTGAATATCAGAACCTGATCGAGTGCCAACTCACGACTGCACTCAACAGAAGACTCCATGCCGACATGTGCACTAGACTGCTGCAATCATGCTCACTAGTTCGCCATAGGATGACCGATAAGGACACCACTCCACCATGGACAATGACTCCAAGCTCATACGAGATTCGAATTTGGGTTCCTTTGACCAGGATGTCAAAGACCCGTCTCTTCAGACTTCAAGCAGACATAGAACACCTGACCAGGTCTGGATACTCAACTCTGATAGAGTTGCCATCTTGTCCCCATTTCATTCTTTCCCTAGATGCTACGATGTTGTGCATTCCATTCTTCTTCAAATCTACAATGTCCACTGCTTTGTTCTCGCACAACTTGATTTTCACTGTTGTAAACCTTTCCTGCTGCTCGGTGGTGAGGAAAGCAGCTCCATAGCCCCCGACGGTGCCGGAAACTCCAGAAACAGCCTGGTTTTGAGTGGAAAAGGTTCTGGATGGTTGGAAGGAAGATTGGAGCAAGAACCCTTAGGAGATTTTTTGCGGGAAGGGATGGAAGCTTTGAAATCGCACGAAGTCGATGCCGGAGTCGATAGGGTTTATCGTCTCAGGCAAGTCGAAAGAGATGAGAGAGAGAGATGAATCGTTATGACGTAGATTTTGGGTTATATCAAAATAAAGATAAGTGCCTTTTGAGGAGATGGTGCCATAAATGCAGAAAATGACAAAGGTGACAGGTTCGAGAAGAATGAACACTTTTAAAATACTGAACCGTCAAAGATTTTTATGACGTAAGCGATCTTTAAGGATTTAGCTAAATTTCGGGAGAGAGAATAATTGAAATTCTGAAATAATTATTATTTCAGTTATTTACAGACAACTCTATCACAAATTACACATGCCTAATTCCCTTCTAAGAGACGTAAATCTCTCTTGAGGTAAGACTTTTGTGAATATATCTGCTAACTGATTTTGCGTATCTATAAAGAAAATATCTATATTACCGTTGGCTATATGATCACGAATAAAATGATATCTAACCTCTATATGCTTTGTCCTTGAGTGTTGAACTGGATTCTTGGTAAGATTTATCGCACTGGTGTTGTCGCACAGTAAGGGGATTGTCTTGATGTGTAGCCCATAATTCTCAAGTTGCTGCTTAATCCATAAGAGTTGTGTACAGTAGCTTCCAGCAGCCACATACTCAGCTTCAGCTGTTGACAGTGCTACTGAATTTTACTTCTTTGAGGACCATGAAATTAGACATCCTGTAAGGAATTGACAACAACCACTGGTGCTTTTTCTATCTATCTTGCATCCAACGTAGTCAGTATCAGAATATCCTATTAAATTAATCTCACAAGATTTTGGATACCATAGACCTAGATCATGAGTTCTAGCTAAATATCTAAAAATCCGTTTGACACTAATTAAGTGAGACTCTCTAGGATCTGCCTGATACTTAGCACACATGCATATACTAAACAATATATCAGGTCTACTTGCTGTCAAATAAAGTAATGAACCTATCATATCTCTGTAGAGCTTTTGGTCTACTTTCTTACCATCCTTATCACTGGCCTTGTAGATGTACTCATTGGTGTTGACAGTGGCTTGGCGATTTCAAAACCAAACATCTTTAGTAGCTCTTTGGTGTACTTGGCTTGACAAATATGGGAGCCTTTCTTTCCTTGCTTGATTTGCAATCCGAGGAAATAATTAAGTTCCCCCATCATGCTCATTTCAAATTCTCTCTGCATAAGCTTTTCAAAGTACTTACAAAGAGATTCATCAGTAGAACCAAAAATTATATCATCAACATAGATTTGAACAAGTAACACGTTTTTAACTTTAGACTTAATGAATAATGTGCTATCTACTTTTCCTCTAATAAAACCATGATTTAACAAAAATGCACTTAATCGTTCATACCATGCTCTAAGTGCTTGTTTCAAACCATATAAAGCCTTGTGCAATTTAAATACATGATTTGGAAAATCGATATCATCAAAACCAGGAGGTTGTTCTACATAAACTTCCTCCTT
The DNA here is from genome assembly GCA_014218235.1 of Colocasia esculenta. Lineage (NCBI taxonomy): Eukaryota > Viridiplantae > Streptophyta > Magnoliopsida > Alismatales > Araceae > Colocasia > Colocasia esculenta. The sequence goes on along the minus strand of CM024761.1, from coordinate 20,608,768 downwards.
TATGTAACCATTTAGAAAAACGGATTTTACATCCATTTGAAATAATTTTAAATCCAATGCTGATGCATAAGCAAGTAAAATCCTAATTGCCTCAAGTCTGGCTACTGGTGTATAGGTTTCATCAAAATCTATGCCTTCCTCTTGAGAATAGCCTTGAGCTACCAATCTAGCCTTGTTTCTAGTGATCACACCAGCTTCATCCAATTTGTTCCTGAACACCCATTTGGTGCCAATCACAGGATGATCTGATGGTCTCGGAACAAGGGTCCATACTTAGTTTCTTTTGAACTGATTAAGTTCTTCTTGCATGGCTAATATCCAAGATTCATCAGACAGTGCTTCATTGACTGTCTTAGGCTCTATTTGAGATACGAAAGCTAAATAATCACAAGGGATTACGTTACCTCTAGTTCTTACCCCAACCGAAGGATCTCCAATAATGTTATCCAATGGGTGATATTTCTTGTATCTCCATTCTTTTGGAAGATTATCATGAGATATATCTTTTTGTTGTAGATCTTCCAAGGGTGGAACTTCCTTGTCCTCAATGGATGTATTCTTTAACTTCTTGGACAATTCATCTGCATCATCAACATCACTTTCTACTTCCTTTCTCAAGGAAGGGTTAGTTTCATCAAAAATAACATGCACTGTTTGTTTAATTAATAAACTATGCTTATTAAATACTCTATATCCTTTGGGTTTAGAAGCATACCTCATAAATATACCTTCATCAGACTTTGAGTCCAGCTTACCAATATCTCTTTTTCCATTATTGTGAATAAAGCATAGACATCCAAAGGTTCTGAAGTGACTGATCTTTGGCTTCTTATGCTTGTAAAGCTCGTATGCAGTCTTCTTCAGGATTGGCCTAATCATCACTCTGTTGATTATATAGCATGTTGTGTTAATGGCTTCGGCCCAAAAATACCTTGGTAAATTGTATTTTGATAACATAGTCCTTGCCATATCCAATAAGGTTCTGTTCTTTCTCTCAACAACTCCATTTTGCTGCGGTGTCCTTGGTGCTGAGAAATTATGTTCTATTCCTTGATCATCACAGAACTTTGCAAATCTTTCATTCTAAAATTCTCCTCCATGATCTGATCGAATGCTGACAATGATATACTTATTGTCTTTCTGAACTCTCTTACTGAAGCTGACAAAACTGTCAAATGTGTCATCCTTGTGCTCCAAGAATGATACCCATGTAAATCTGGAGTAGTCATCCCCTATGACAAATCCAAAATTCTTTCCTCCAAGACTTGTGGTCCTCACTGACCCAAATAGATCCATATGCAATAATTCCAAAGGTTTTGAAGTTGCTACCACTGACTTTGACTTGAAGGATGACTTAGTGTGCTTTCCTTTTGCACACGGCCCACAGACACTATCCATTCTTGTGCTTGCTTTGGGTAAACCTTCCACCAAATTTCTCTTGATTAACTTTCTTATGCCATCTAAGCTACAATGGCCCAGTCTTCGGTGCCAAAGTTCAGTTGTCTGCTCTTTGTTTGCTGCCAGACAAACATCTTGATCTTTCAAGTCTTCTAAATGAAGTACATACAAGTTCTTTTCTCTGCTGGCTTCAAACACGACTGCACCATCCTTCATGATACTGCACTTTGATTCTTGAAACTTGATCTGATGACCTTTATCACACAGCTGACAGATGCTGATAAGATTGTGCTTGAGTCCTTTTACGCAAAATACATCTTCAATAAGGATTTTTGCTTTACTGCCAACTGATCCGCAACCTATGATTGTCCCTTTTCCATTATCTCCATATGTCACTGTGCCTTCTTCAGCTTCAAGATGAGAGAACAGCTTCCTGTTGCTGGACATATGCCTTGAGCACCCACTATCCAGGTACCATTTAGATGCTCGAATGCTTCCCTGCAACGAAAACACTAAGCTTTAGGTACCCAAGTTCTTTTGGGTCCTGATTGGTTAGTATCATCAATTTTCCTCTTAATTATCCACCTTTTATGTTTAGTTGGGCATGTTATTTTAATATGACCTAATTTGTTGCAGTGGCTACAACAAGATATTTTACTTACCTTTTCATTTGGAATATTTTTGAAGTTTGACTTATATGCAGTATCTTGTTCGGCTATAAACCTAGGTGTCGAATATATTTTAGGGTATACCATTGTTTCTTCATTATCAGGAGGAGTATAACCTAATCCATGTTTCTTTTTACCTGATCTTCTAGCTCCTTTCAGTATTAATGTTGTTTTACCATTTGTAAATTTTTCTAATGTGCTTGATAATTTTTCATTTTCTATTATTAATGTGTTAATTTCCTGTTTTAATTTATTTATTATTTCTTGGTTTTCCAATCTTGCCATTTGTTCATTTTTATTTTTCAGATCCTCACATAATAAATCGTTTCTTCTTTTTAACTCAGTAATTTGTTTTTCAAGTTGCTCATTTTCAGATTTCAAATCTGAGTTTGTGTTTTCCAAGCAAGCATGACTTTTCTTACTCTCTTTTAATAATTTACACACATCATTGTATTTATTATATAGTTCATTAAAAGCATCTTCTAAACTGTCGGATTCAATTCATTGCATGAAGAAAAGATAATCAGATGATACCTTTTCTTCAATGTTAGCCATGAAGGCCAAGTTGGCCTTTTCTTCTTCATCTCCACTTGAGCTCGACTCACTGTCAGAGTCACTGATGTTATCCCAAGCTGCTGCCATAGCTTTCTTCTTGTATTTTCTGAGCCTTCTGGAGCTGTCTTTCTTTTTTACTTCTATTTTCTTTAGCTTTGAACATTCAGTTTTGATATGTCCGGACTTCTTGCATTCATAACAGATGGGCTCAGCTCTCTTTGAGTCTTTTCCTTCTGGCTTCTTAAAATCTTTGTTTTTCTTGAAGTATCTCCTTCCGGACTGGTACTTCTTTTTAGCAAGTATCCTTTGTAGTCTTCTGGAGAGGAGAGCTTCCTCATCTTCACTACTTCTTATGCTTTCATTATCATCTGAATATTCTTCTGATGCAACTCCTTCCGCCTTGAGAGCGTTGGAATGTTTCTTTCTGCTTGACGACTCTCCCAACCTTTCCATGTTGATCTCATGGATCATTAGGGACCCAATGAGTTTCTCTAGTGACATTCTCTTTAGATCATTAGCCTCTTCTATTGCTGTCACTTTAGGAGTCCACGAGGCTGGTAAGGATCTTAAGATCTTTCTGACCATATCTCTCATTTCATATGTCTTTCCAAGATCAACCAATCTATTTATAATATCAGTGAATCTACTGTACATCTGTGTAATTGTTTCTCATGGCTGCATCTGGAATCTTTCGTACTGTGTCACCAGAATATTTATTCTGGTTTCTTTCACTTTGTCAGTACCTTCATGCGTGATCCTCAACTTCTCCCACATCTCTATTGCAGATTTGCAGGCAGATATGCGGTTGAACTCTTTCTTGCTAAGAGCGCAACACAATATGCTTTTGGCCTTACAGTTGAGAGAGATCTTTTTCTTGTCATCTTCCATCCATTTGTCTTTCTCGTTTGTAACCAGAAGATCTTCTTCTACAATTGACCAAATCTAATAATCAAGCCCTTGTAGGAAGAACTCCATTCTTGTTTTCCAGTAAGTATAGTCTTCACCGTCGAACAATGGCGGCCTGTTGACCGATTGACCTTCAAAGTGACCTTGGGCTGCCATTTGATCTTTTCTCTTCAGATCATTGGATCTTCTTTGTCGAAGAAACTAGCTCTGATACCACTTGTTGCCCAGCTAGTAAGCCCAGAGGGGGGGGGGTGAATGGGATTCTTTAAAAAAAAAATGATTATCCAAACCTACCAATAAAAACGATCAACACAAGAGACTACGTTCGAGTGTTAGCATAGTAGTATCGAAAATAACAAACACACAGAAGCAAACACACTGCACAAGGATTTTTATCCTGGTTCGGATCTCCTCTCCACAGGAGTCCTACGTCCAGTCCCTAAGCAACACCTCAGGATTCTAGTACCCAAGGGTACAGTCCCCCTCAAGGACACTTACACATCCAGCCGTAGCTGGCCTTCTATTCACAACCGGAAGAGGTACAATTCACCCTGAACCTCAGGTTTTCTTTCTACACGAAGGGAACACAACCACCTGTCAACTACAGGTCTTCTCTTCAACCCAGAAGAGGAACAACAAAACAAAGTGTTAAAGAGAAGACAAGCCCTTAGACCAAGCTCATAGAACAATGCTTAATCTGGAGAAAGACTGAGAGAGTAAGATCTACAATGAAGGAGTCTCTCAGTACGCTAGAGCTCTCTCAAAGCTAAGCAATGGACGCAGAGAGCTAAGAGCTACAACAAAGCTTAGGAGAGAGGCTTGAGCTCTTCTATGGTGCTTGCAGATGTTGAATTGTCAAAGAGAGATAGATAGATCGATGGATAGATCATTCTTCACGTAGACACCTGTCTTCTATTTATATCTTCTTTGAAAAATGTAGTCGTTGAAGTATATGTTGTCTCTGTGTTGGATGCTTGTTAGACTGCATAGTTTGACGTGTACGACAGGTGCTTCCAGTCATTTAATGTTTTTCTGATCCATGTACGCAAGGAAAGGATCCTTCCAGATATTCTACAGCTTCTTGTTGTCCAACGTTGTAGAGAATGGTGTTGTCAAGGATCTGCAATAAATACCAAACAATGGACAGCTAGACGGTCTCTAGACTTGTCAGTCAACATTAGAAACCAAGCAGTAGGAATATACACCAGAATGGAAGTACCTTTCTGCTATTCTAAAAAGATGTTTTCTATAGAAGCATAGAAATGGAAGATATTCAAATATGCATCGTGCAGAGAGATGTTCAGACACATTAAATGCATAGATATCGAGAAGCACATGAGAAGACTTTGACTTTTATTATATTTGAATATCAAATCGGCATCATCCACGAAGTACTATTTCACTTATGAAATCGCTATGTGAATGAGTCGATGTTTATGTAAGTCGTTACACATGCATAAACAAATCGATGTGAACACAAATCGTTATATAGTTATAATCGAATCATTGTAAAGACAAATCGTTATGAGGGTATAAGCAAGTCGTTATGAACGATTTGTTATAACCAAATCGTTGTCTCACTTATCAAGTCGATGTAGTGATCAAATCGATGTTTTGCTTTATCGAATCGTTACACAAACCAAGTCGTTGTTGTGACTTATCGAGTCGTTACAGCAAGCAAATTGTTGTGTAACTTATCGAGTCGTTATAGTGACCAAGTCGATGTGGAACATATCGAATCGTTATGAAGATCAAATCGATGTGGAACTTATCGAATCGTTATGAAGATCAAATCTATGTGGACTGAATCGTTGTGAAAGCAAATCGTTGTTCTCACTTATCAAATCGTTACGAGAATCAAATCAATGTGAAACAAAATCATTGTGCTCACTTACTAAATCGTTGTGAGATTGAAATCGATATGCTCACTTAGCGAATCGTTGTGAGGTCGAAATCGTTATACCCACTTAACGAATCGTTGTGAGATTGAAATCGATATGATCACTTAGCGAATCATTGTGAGGTCGAAATCGTTATACTCACATGAAGTCGATGTGTACTTAGAAAAATTATATACTCTGAACTCTTAAATGCTGCAAGGTAAAAAAAACTTATAAGTTTTGCTTGACTTTCCTTGATTTATTTCCTGTGCTTATACTTCATAGAAGACTTGTTAGATTAAACTTTAATTGAGGTTTGTTAATCACCAAAATAGATATGTAATTTATCTAAATTACATGGGGATAAACTGATCATCATATAATTCCCATGACCATCCCTTGTAAAAGTGACCTTTTGGTCTGCAATGTCTATGCTACCTTTGGTTTTGCAGCCTCCTTTCTTATTTCATTCACTTGTTCTTGTGTCAAGATATCTACAAAACTATAAATGATCTTTTGAGTATTGAGTTAACTTGAGAGTTTTTCCCCACAAAAGTTTGATAATCTTACTTATACAATCAACTATCTTGTGTTTGAAGGTCTTAGTGGGTATATTTTCTTAATTTCTACATATCCAAACTTTAGATTGTTCCTCTCATACAACCGCAAAAGATAGAATCTGAACACATGACTTCAAAAAAAATGTAGAAAAAAAACGAACTATCAATTAAGTCAAAGCTCAATAAAAATAGAAGAATACTTAAGACCTGTTTGATAATACTTAATGAACATCTAAAATCTGGAATATTTAATTTTAAGATTTAATATTATTATTTGATAAAATATCTAAATTAATCATTTAAATCTAAAAAATCACTTAAGTTTTAAGTCAAGAAGAATTACTTTTTTAAGACAGTCAATTTTTCAATCCACGGGCGACGTCGCCGATGAATCGTCAACCGTTAGAATCTGTTGACGACCGCCATCTTTTCTCTGAAATCCAGATGTCGATGGGCAACAGTCGCCGAAATCTAGCGTGACGGTCGTCGGATTCCGACCGCCAGCGAATGTCGAAATCTGGCGATCGTTGGAATCCGATTGCTGGCGGCTAGATTCCGGCGAACCACAGGTGGCCACCGTTTGATTCTGGCCATCGTCAGCACCGGATTCCGGCGAACATCCAACAACCACCACCAGATTCTGGAGACCGTCAAGGTCGTCGTCGGCACCAGATTTCGACAACTGTCGGTGACTGATGACTCGGTTTCAAAATGTTATTTTTGTTGGTTATAGTTTTTGAACCAAAAACCTACCCAATAGAAGTGTAACATTTTAACCAATTGTGCCTCAATTTAAATGTTATTTAAGTTGGTTATCAAACACCTCTTAATAAATATCTTATAATATCAATTTTTTATAAAAAATTATATTTAGAAAATATATGGAAAATAAGATTTTAGATTTAAACATTAAGTGTTATCAAATGGTATCTTAATACACATCATTGATGTGCACAAAGTTGAACACATCCACTAAATATGTGTCATCTCCATCTGAGGGTTAAAAAATTCAGGATGGGGGAATACATTAAATATTTTCTAGGTGGAGGTCACACACTATTAATGGGTGTGCTCAAATTTACGCACACCAAAAATATGTACTAAATATCTCTCTTAAAAGTATACCGGTCTTCCATCCATGTTACTTAGGTTTGACTACCTTGCTCCATCATTTGGAAAATAGCCGTTTCCATGCCCAAATTCGTACCCCAAGTTTGAAAAAAAGGCACATGTGAGAGGAGACTGTTCGGCCGAAAAGACCAACGTTTTGCGGTTGTGAATCCCCATTAATTCTAATTAGGATTTTTTTTTGAAAAAATAATGTATTATATCATCCTCTATAACCTTCTCATAAATTTATTTTCCGTAAAATTGGTACTTTTAATTTCATGATCTTGATGTACATAGAGGGTTAATATCACTAGACTACTACTTAAGTACATCTTAAATTAATATTTTTTGTACTAAAAATATACCTAATTAATTATTACTACTTATTATATTTATCGTTACAAATTCTCATTTTAAGCCTAGCCGGGGCTTCAATCCTTTGACCTTTGGATGTGCAAATGGACCTTAACCAACCAAGTTAGGACTTACTGAAGAGTCATGTTGGTTTCTTGTGCGGTGCGAGGATAGATATGGAAGAAGTTGCAACTTGAGTCTCTCTTAGGTAATGGGTCAGATTAAAGTTAACTCAGAGTTAATTCAAAATTAACTCAAAAAATAGTTTGGAAAGATTATAAAATTAAACTCAAGTGGGATAGATTAAATATGGATCAGATGTGAGAGTTAATTTATTGAGTTAACTATTTTTTTGTCATGGCGATACACAATATTAATTGCTACTTTCTCTTTTCAAATCACTATTTGATATGAAAGTGAGTTAATAGTAGATTAACTCACTTTATATTGCCAAAATAATCGAGTTAACTTACTGTAATTAAACTGAGTTAACACACACAAAAATTAACTAAAAATGAGTTAATCCTGCATAATTTTAATCATAGATTGAAGTTATCTCTAACCCCAATTCATTGTCAAACAATCTGACGTCTAACATCTTTTAAGACCGATGTCTGACCTCCCTTTGTCGGAAAACGATCAAAGATTGGTCCCAGTTCATCGATCTGACGTCAACCAATCTAACCCTGAACTCTCATTCGCGGATGGCACCTATTGCAGCTTGTTCCGGGTCGGGCATTACATGATACCCGGCATTGAGTATTGGAAGATGGAGTGGGATCCGACAAGCTCGCGTGTCCTATTGGCTTATTTGGGTTAGCATGCAGCGGCCAATAGTCGTGCCCACCTCCTTTTTGGAGCGTCACTTTCAAAGGACAGAATCTACCTGTCTAAAGTACTCACCAAACAAACGATGAAAAGAGAAGATCACATGTGGAATTTTGAACCATCCCCATCTAGTAATTTAGTGCAATTTTTGGTTTCAGATTTATTTCAGGTGTAAACTTAAGTGGGTGTTTATGTATAGATGTCTATATCAACCAGCTTTAATGGTTATATCGTTTGTTTATTTATTCATATGGTGGGTTAGAAGCCATTCTTGGTTCACATGTCAAACTACTCCCCCTCTCACCCATGAATGCTGCTCTAAAAATCCTATGAGCTAGTGCATTGTTATAAATCTTCCATGCCTTACCAAAAAAATCAATGGTCATGGTTGGATGGTAAGAGAATTGGAAAGATAGATCAAGTTATTAGAGAGTGGCGATGTGTGGATAGAGTGTATTTGAGTGGAAGACAGCTCATCCATTGGATAAAAAATGGTTGTAATTTGTTCTACAATTTTGAGTTTGGTCTCGCAAACGTATTGGTGACCTTGATGACATGCATGTCGAAGTTATCTCACATTAGATAATTTAAAAATAGATTTGTGTTAATATAATATGACCTTCCACCTCTTAACACCTTAAGTTTTGAAGGTGAACTTCTACGATGAGATTCTATCTTTATTATGAGTTTTATGTTATTCTTTATTAATATTTATTTGATATTTTTGTCTAATATAAAATTGGTATATACAGAGGCGTGTTAAAATTATCTCACATTGGATAATTCAAAGATAGACTTATACTTATAATATGTGATCTTTCTCCCATCAACACTTAAATTTTAGAAGTGAAATTTTACAAAAGAATTAAAAGATTAAATTATGGGATAATCTTGTGCTCGAGCATAAGCTTTTTTTTTCATGCCCCTTCTATATCAAATAAGCATAAGCTCTTTCGATCCACTTCACATCTTCTATCAAACATGTGATGCAGGTGAAAAGGAAATGCATAAACAAGTTGATGCATAATTGGAGGCAAGAGAGCGATGTGGAGAAGGTGACACTCGATTCTTTTCTTCGCAAGGAAGCCTCGCGATTGGGTCCATCTTTCATAGTATGCAGAAGGGAGATACGTCACCATGTAGGGGTCTATGTCTACGTTCTCATGGTCTGTATAATTGCCACGAAAATTGTTGGAGTTACACATTAAAAAAAAGTTACACTTCAAAAAAAAAAAAGGCCTCCTAATTGGATAAGGGTTCATGGGCAGCTGATGTCTGAGTTCTATAATAATATGATCCGACATAATATCAGGGGTGCAAACAGGTCATGGCAATAGAGAGACTTGTTTATAAGGAATTAGTTTCATGGCTTAATAGTGAAGTTTCAAGGATGAAAATTAATTACAAAAATTAAACAGATAAATTTTAAAATATCTAACAAAGAGTCATAGAAAATTTATGGTTGTGCAAGGGAAAAAAAGATTATTATGCATGACTAGGCTCAAATGATATATATATATATATATATATATATATATATATTTGGTAAATATGAAGGCAAAATATTTGAATCTAAATCGCTAAATATATAGGACATTTATTAAAAATAATAATTCTAAATATACCTTGTGTAAAAATATTTTAAAATTATGTCTCTTTCTTACCATGTGTGCTAACTTGTCACAGCCTCTTATTTTTTCTTTTTTATGTCACATCAACATCCTCTTTCTATAGTTTGAAAGAAAGAAAGAGAGAGAGAGCCGGCCATCGCACCCTCGGCAATGTCTACTTGTTGTAGAGGCAGTCCACCCCTCGTCACGGTGGCCAAGACAATGGCACCGATGTTAGAGAGAGAGGATAGCTTGCAAGTAAGGGTGTTCAGTATTCGGTTCAAATCGAACCGAACGATTCGGATTGGTTTGGTTCGGTTTGAATATAAAAAAAAAAATTAGTTTGGTTCCTAACCAAATCGAAAATAGAAAATTTGGTTTGGTTTGTTTTGGTTTGGTTTCTAAGCTCGGTAAACCAAACCAAACCGATTAAACCGAATTACAATAATAAGTTTTAATTTGTATATATCTATCTAATTTATTCAATATATTTACATAAAAATATATATTATGGAGGGTAATATAGTCATCAATATTTAATAGTTCATTTCAAATCTTATTTGATAGTGATTTATTAGAGAAACAAGTGATTAAAATCTTATTTAAGACTAAGAGAATCTAAAGGCTAACTTATTTTCAAGTTAAATCGAACCAAACTGAACCAAACCGAATTTTTTTGGTTTGGTTTCAAGGAACTTCGGTTTGGTTTGGTTCGGGTTGGGTCTGAATTTGATTTGGCTTGGTTTCTTAAAAATATTCTTTAAACCAAATCAAACTATGAACACCCCTACTTGCAAGAGAAAGTAATGAGAGAGAGATCACATGAGGGGGAAAGACAGAGAGACAGATAGAGCAATGAGGGAGGAATGAAGAAATATAATATAGAGAGAGAGGGTAGTGTGTGTGTGAAGAGAGAGAAAGAGAGTGAGAGAGAGAGAGAGCAAGGGATAGAAAGAGAGAGAGAAGGGGGTGGGAGAGGGCACCGGAGAGAGTGTGGGAGAGAGAAAATTATGAGAGAGATGCAATACACAAATAGTCTCTTAATTATGTACCCGCACAATAGCACGGTGGACACTGCATAGGCGCGATTGGGGCACGCCCAGGGATCGATCCCTAGACGTGCATAGGTATGCGCATCAGGCATAGTGGCTTCAACCACTGTGTTGAAGAACAAAAAAAAATAGTCTCTTAATTATATGAATATAATTTAAGTATACAAATTTGGTCTAAGTTATATAAATTTAATTTAAGTTACATAAATAGCATATTGATTACACAAATATAGTCCATGTTACATAAAGTTAGTCCAGATTCCGTAAATTTGATCCAAATTACACAAATATCATTTAAATCACACAAATATCATCTAGCTTACACAAATATGATCTAACTTACATAAATTTGGTCAAGATTACACAAATTTGATATAGGTTAATTACACAACTTTAGTTCAAGTTTGGTTCAGGTCACAGAAATAGTCTATTAGTTACACAAATGTGATCTAAGTTACATAAATATGGTTTGGACAAATAGTCTATCGATTACACAAATTTGGTCCAAATTATATAAATTGATTAAATCTAATAAAAAATTTAAAGTTCACATAATAATCATTAATCAATTATATTTCACTATATACAAGTCGATAATCAATTATATTGTAGTGCCACAACAGTTTCTATGTCCACACACGTTAAGTGTTAATCAATTATGTTTCATTATACATAGTTGTAATCGATTAAGTTCCACTATACTAATCGATCATCGAGTCTTGTTGTGGACTTAGACATTTTTACAATGCTAAACACATAGTCGATTACCATGTCAATAGTTGTGAACCTCAAAACTTTTCCACTACTGAAGATATAATTGATTGGCACGTTCATTGTGTAGATTTAGAAAAATTTTATAATAAGAAACGTAATTAATTAACAGACATATGGATTCAAGCGAGAAACAATATAATCCATTATCAAGTTCTCTGTGTGGATATAAAAAATTTTACACATACGATGACACAATCAATCATCAACTATGTAGAATAAAACATAATCGATTAATACTTACTGTGTGTGGATTTAGAAATTTTTGTGATGCTACAACATAATCGATTATTTACTTGTATAAGGTAAAACATAATCGATTAATGATCATTGTGTGGACTTTAACTTTTTGATTAAATTTAATTGATTTGTGTAGTCTAGACTAAATTTGTATGACATAGATTAAAATTATGTAACTTAGGCCAATTGTGTAATTGACAGGTTATTTGTGTAAACCATATTTGTGTAAGTAACAAATTATTTATGTAATGTGAATGAAATTTGTGTAACCTAAACTAAATTCATGTAATTTGGACTAAATTCGTGTAATCTAAACTAAAGTTATTTAAGCTGGATTAAATTTGAGTAAGGTGGATGATATTTATATAACTTAGAGTATGTATAATTAAGAGGCTATTTGTGTAATCTAGATCAAATTTGTATAACATAAACCAAATTTGTGTAACATGGATCAATTTTATATAACATGAACCCATATTTATATATGTAATGAGCAATTATTTGTAACTGACAAATTATTTATATAATTGCATCTCCCTCATGTTTCTCCCTCTCTTGCACTCTCTTCGTTGCCCCCTCCCACTCCTCTCTTTTGCATCATTGTCTCTCCCGCTCTCTTTTCTACACTTCTCTCTCTCTCTATGTTCTCTCCCGCTCTTGGGTGCTCTCTCAGTACCCTCTCTCATGCAATCCTCTCTCTCCCACTTCCTCTGTGCTCTCGCTCTCTCACTCATTGCTCTCTCTCTACTTTCTCTCGTCATCACTACTCTCTCCTTTGTGCTCTCTTTCTCTCTCACTCTTGCACGTTATATCTTTTCTCTCTCTTTCATATATCGGTGTCGTCATCTTGACCACTGTTGTGAGGGAAGTTGCCTTCCACAATAGGTGGACACTAACAAGAGTGCTATGGTTGGTTGCTCTCTCTCTCTCTCTCCTCTCTCTCTCTCTCTCTCTCTCTCTCTCTCTCTCTCTCTCTCTATAAAAGGACAAGTGACACAGAAAAAGAAGAAATAAGATGTGACAAGCACGGTTGGCCAAACCACACTGTACCGGTACGATTTGGCCGTGCTGCACCGTACTTGGCAAAAGTCGATACCAGGCATGGTCGGCACACTCCCTCCTCACGCATTGCCTCTTCTCCCCATCTCTCCGTTCTCTCTTCTCTCTCTCTCTCTCTCCGTTCTCTCTCTCTCTCTCTCTCTTCTCTCTCTCTCTCTCTCTCTCTCTCTCTCTCTCTCTCTCTCTCTCTCTCTCTCTCCTCTCTCGTTCTCAGTCACTCTCTCTAGCTTGTGTTGTGCCATGGGGAGGGAGGGGCTGGGGTTGGACCCAGCAGGGGGGGCTAAGACTGTGGGGGGGAGGAGACAGAGGGGAGGGAGGAGCCTGGCGGCGGCGACGGCGGAGGGGGGGGGGGGGGGGCTAGACGGAGGAGGAGGGGTATAACGCCCCGACGCGAAATATCGGAGAGGAATTACAGTTATTAAATAGCACAGAGAAAAAAATAAATGACAAACCATTGCACAAATGGAAATAACCAAACATCTTCAATTCATTAATATTCCATCAAATATCTATTACATCCAACCATCAGAGCCAAACTAGGGCCCATAGTACTTTATTGAAATCCAAACTAATACATCAAGACTGACTGACTCACTAATTTATAACTATACTAACTAGCTACTAAGCAGATGGTTGCTGAAAAAGGGTCACTCCTGAGCATTGTCCTCAGTCCCATCCTCGTGAGTGTGGTCATCGTCAAATTCACCTGTAACACAATGAATAAATACGCAGGATGAGCGAATAACGCACAGTAGGACTTATTATCTCATGAGAACAAGCATGCTTAAAGTAATTAATATCTTTAGGAGGTAGGATATGAGAACAAGTTGTCATGTATAGTCAAGAGAATGATGTAACAAGATAACGTGAAACATTAACTCATTCACGAGAGTATAACATCACAGAATTGGCCATATCACGAGATAGCAAGTAAACTAGTCACGATAGTAAGTATGGGTCGGAATTTCTTTCAACCCCGAGTTCAAGTAACAAACAAATGATTGATTGATTGTCATAGATTAAATCTTGTGTGTCATGAGTTAGGTGTATGCCATCACCCAGATCATTAGACCCCGCAAGTTATAGCCTTTCAGGTGCTCCTCCCAAGGACCAGATCGGGCCCTTATAATATTGCCTAGTATAGTCATGTTTGTTATCTTAGACAATCAATTGATGGCCAGTAGAGTACTAAGAACAGATGAGAGTAGTAGATGAAATAGATGAGAGTGTAGAGAGAACGCGAACAGATGAGAGGATATAGATAGTAGATGAGATAGGGACAATATCGTAAAACAACGTAACACTGATAATAACAGTTGCGCGGCACCAAGTCGAGTACCGGCAGTCTGGTAGAAATCATCACCGCCCACTAGCCGTGCTATGAACACAGGCTAGATGGTCCGGCATGATCACAAGGTAAGAAGAGAACACACTAAGGCCATGGATCGTACTGATCCCTAAAGGTGTATCGGGTTTTAGGGTACAACCAGCTCGTCGGCTAAGGACGTGCGCAAAAACCAAGAAGACTTACGGAGGCCTTGACAAGGAGTCCCTGGCCCAGTCGAGAGTATTCCCGATAGAGAGGTGGTCCAAAATAAGAGAATGTGTGTGGAAATTGGTCCATCGTGCCTCGAGTGCTCAAAGGCCAAGGGAAAACGGTAACGGTATTCAAAATACGCGTATAAAACAAAGACAATTGTATAATTATTTAAATAGGGAATTAGTCATTTATTTCACTAAATACCAGATATATTATTGAATAATTTAACAAGGTTTAATGGCAAATATGATGGTTAAGTGTGTGTAAGTGTAGATCACGAATGGTTGTACATATAGCTTTTAAATAATTAAATTTTATACTTATTGTCCCATCATTGATTTTCCGAGTCGAAATAACTTTACATGGTTTAATCATGGCTATTTAAGAGAATATAGCCTAATTAACAGGGGCATGTGCATAATTTAAGTTCTGGCCGCCATAGTCAGATCACGACGCAGGGGTCTGTCGCGTTCAGGTCACGACACAGGGTCGGGTCGCGTTCAGGTTTCATGTCGCGGCCCCAAGGGCTGTCGCATTAAGGTCATCGCGACGCCCAGGCTTCGTGCGTTATGTGAACCGGTATCGGGGTGAACTGGCGGGCAGGTTGCGACCCGTCGACCTGTCGCGATTAGATCACGACGGGTCCTAGTGTCGCGACCCCCTCTCAGGTTGCGGCAGATCGGGCCATCGCAATCTCAGGGAGTGGCCCGAGCCCAGCAAAGAGGGATTTGCCCCTTTTCCAGGTGGGTTTACATGATAAGGGTTATTCAAATTCGATAATAATCACATAGAGATCCAAAAGCATGAAATCAGTTTTAAACGAGAGTAGACATGGAGATCTATCAACAGACATTAATTCGAAAATAGACAAGGTTTAGGTATGCTTTGATTAGGTTACATTCTAGTGACCTAAACATACACAGTCAAGGTTCAATGAATTAATTAACGATGGATACATGATGAAAATTAGGAAACCAGGGGCATTTGAAAGCTAACATGATGTAGTATTTATGAGAATTTTCTCATTGCATGGGATCATATATGCACGAGGTTTGAAAGAAAACATGAAAGGTTAGGTACATAGATCTGACATGGATTCAAAGAATTAATTCTCCCTCATGGGAGATCGAAATAGAGCAAAAACTAGAGGGCTTTGCACTGGATCATGAAGTCTCCCTAGGGTAATTTTTACACGAATTTGGCTTGAGAGATTGCCTACCTTTTTCGTGGAGTAAAGGAATCCCTAGTTGGTGACGAATAATGAAGAAGAAATCCCTTGTTCTAGCTCCTCTCCTCCTTTGCCTCTTCATCCTCAGCCCTTCTCCTTCGTCTCCCAAGTCTCCAGCAGCGATCTATGGTTTGCTAGGGCCGAATTGGAGGAGTTTTAATGTCTAATAGAGTCCTACCCTCTTCTAACTCTTCTCTTTTCCTCCAACTCTGAACATTAGTAATTATCCTCATATTTTCTTTCATTTATTTGCCTAATGGGGTTGGGAAGATAGCTAAATTCGTGGCCATGGGTTAGGATAGGCTAAGGGCTCTTATTTTAGATAAATACAAGTTATTTAGTATTTATGCTAGCCTTTTACTATTTACTAATTAATTAAATCCGAATTTGGGATAATTTTTCCCATCCCATGATGGGCTCCACTTTATTAGGCTCATTATTTTGTATTGAGCCATTTACACAACCCATTAGGGTTTTAACTTAATGGCTTGCTTAAATTCCCTTTTATTCAACTTATTTCCATTTATTCTAATTAATCTATTACACCTCATTTATTAAAATAAAATTTCATTTTATTTGGTTTTAAAAGTCAAGGGTGCTACATCCTCCCCTCTTAAAGAATTTGGTCCCCAAATTCATATGATCGTGAGAGGAAGAATGACTTACTGAATAACCCTCCGGGTAATTCCGTCGCATTAATGCTTCGTGCTCCCACGTGGCCTCTTCGACTTCGTGATTTCTCCACAGTATCTTAACCACGGGTATAGATTAATTCCGAAGCTATTGCATCTTCTTGTCCAATATCTTCACTGGTCTTTCTTCATAGGTCATATCTTTGTTTAAAATAATGTCATCGTAGCTGATTACGTGTGACGGATCATACACGTACTTCCTCAGCATTGACACATGAAAAACATTATGTACGGTGAAGAACTGAGGAGGTAGTGCTAGTCGGTACGCCACCTCGCCAACTCTATCCAACACTTCAAATGGGCCTATGAATCGCGGTCTCAATTTGCCTTTCATCCCAAATCTTTGGAATCCTCTAGTCGGAGATACTTTCAGCATCACATGATCTCCGGCTTGAAATTCTAAGTACGTCCTTCTTTTATCAACATAGATCTTCTGTCTGGACTGAGCTACCTTAATCTGGTCTCTGATAATCTGTATATCCCTGCTAGTGCTCTGCACCATGTCTGGTCCCAACCATTGCTGCTCACCTACTTCATTCCAACAGACTGGCGATCTGCAGCTTCTGTCGTACAGTGCTTCAAATGGTGCCATCTTAATGCTCACCTGATAGCTGTTGTTGTAGGCAAATTCAATTAGGAATAGTTGCTCATTCCAATACCCTTCAAAATCTATAGTGCAGGCACGAAGCATGTCTTCCACTATTTGATTTGTCCTTTCTGTCTGTCCATCCGTTTGTGGATGGAATGCAGTACTGAAGTTGAGTTTCGTGCCCAATGCAGTCTGGAGTTCCCTCCAGAATCTGGAAGTGAATCTGGGGTCATGATCTGAGACAATGGATACATGAACTCCATGCAATCTTACTATCTCTTTCACATAGAGGGCTGCTAGCACATCGACACTCCAAGTACTCTTAATGGCAAGGAAATGTGCGGACTTAGTTAATCGGTCCACAGTAACCCAGATAGCATCAAGTCCACCACAAGTTCGGGGGTAAACCCATGATGAAATCTATTCCGATGCTTTCCCACTTCCATTCAGGTGTGTCCAGGGGGCTAAGTACACCCGCAGGACGACGGTGTTCAGCTTTTACCTGTTGACAGTGAGGCAGTGCGGGGCATGCTCAGCCACCTCACACTTCATGTTTGGCCACCAAAATGACCTTTTCATGTCTTGGTACATCTTGGTTGCACTTGGGTGAATTGTGTACATGGTCTTGTGGGCTTCATCCATCAGCTTTCTCTTCAGTTCTTCATTGTCAGGCACACAAGTCCTGGCGTGGAATAATATCCTCTCATCTTCAGCGATGGAGAAATCTGGCTTATCAGCTATGGTCTCCCTGACTCAGATTAGGAACAAATCATTTGGCTATTGCTCTTTGATCTCGACAAAGATGTCGGGTTGAGCTCTAAGATTAGCCACTATCATCTTATCACTTCTCTTTTCAATGTTCAGGTCCAGACTGGCAAATTGTTCCAACAATTTCATCTCGCCCATGACTAGACAGGATGAAGAAGCTACCGGCTTCCTACTGAGTGCATCAGCTACTGCATTACCTTTGCCTAGGTGATATTGGATATTGAAATCAAAATCCTTCAAGTACTCCAGCCATCTCCGTTGTCGCATATTGAGCTCCTTCTGAGAAAATAAATACTTCAAACTCTTGTGGTCGGAGTAGACAATAAATTGCTCCCCATATAGGTAATGCCTCCAGATCTTGAGTGCAAAAACCACTGCAGCTAATTCTAAGTCATGGACTGGGTAGTTGACTTCGTGTGGCCTCAACTGCCTTGAAGAATACTCTATCACCTTTTCGTTCTGCATTAATATGCAGCCTAGACCGATTCCAGATGCATCAGTGTAGACTAAGAATCCTTTGCCCTCGACTGGTAATGCGAGGTCAGGTGCAGATGTCAATAATTGCTTGAGTGTCTGAAAGCTCTCTCGCACTCCTTGCTCCAGACGTAGGGGTTCTCTTTCCGTGTAAGATGCGTAAGAGGTACAGCTATCTTGGAGAAGTCTTTTATGAACCATATGTAATAACCAGCCAATCTAAGAAAGCTTCTTATCTCTGTGACATTGGTCGGCCTTTCCCAGCTCAGCACAGCTTCTACCTTGGAAGGATCGACAGCGATACCATCCTTGGAAATAACATGGCCTAGGAATGACACCTCCTCGAGCCAGAATTCACACTTGCTCAATTTGGCATAGAGCTTGTTGTCCTGCAGAATCTGCAGAGCAATCCTCAGATGCTCCTCATGCTCTTCCTTGGTCTAGAAGTATATGAGAATATCATCAATAAAAACCATGACGAACTTGTCGAGGTAGGGCCGATAGATGTTGTTCATTAGTTGCATGAAAGCTGCAGGAGCATTGGTTAGTCCAAAAAGCATGACTACAAATTTGTAATGACCGTACCTGCTCCTGAAAGCCGTCTTGTATATGTCTGCATCTTTAATCCACATCTGATGATATCTCGATCTAAGGTCAATCTTAGAAAAATATTTGGCTCCTGATATTTGATCAATTAATTCATCAACACGAGGCAGAGGGTACTTGTTCTTGATAGTGAGATTATTCAGTTGCCTGTAGTCAATGCATAACCTCATAGATCCGTCCTTCTTCTTGACGAATAACACTGGTGCTCCCCCAGGAGAAGTACTCGGTCTGATAAATCCTTTCTCCAGCAGTTCCATCAATTTCTCCTTTAATTCTTTCAATTCAGCGGGGGACATCCTGTAAGGTTGGCGTGATACCGGTGCAGCTCCAGGTATGAGATCAATTGAGAAATTCACATCTCTCTCGGGTGGATTGCCTGGAAGCTCATCGGGAAACACATCGGGATATTCTTGCACTATATGAATGTCTGATATCTTAGTTGCTTTCTTCTCAACTACAATTGCGGCAAGAAATGCCACACAGCCCTTTCTTATCATGTTTTGTGCCTTAATAACAGAGACGAGAGACAAGTGTCTCTTGTGTCTACGTCCCATGAAGGTCAGCTTAGGGAATTCACTAAAAGTAATCTTCCCTCTTCTACAATCAACACAAGTCCCATAAGTAGATAGCCAATCGGCTCCCAGAATAACATCGTAGCCCTCCATGGGCATACAGATTAGGTCAGCTCTAAGGTTAAGTTCACCAATCTTAACATCAGCTAAAGGAAAATATTTATTCAATTGAGCCTTTTCCCCAAGTGGTGTCGTGACAGGTAGTTCAAATTCCATAGATGCAGGTTTTTCTTTTAAGGTGTTAGCGAATGCTTGTGATATGAAAGAATGCGTTGCGCCAGTATCAAACAAAACAAAAGCTGACTGAGAGAAACTGGTAAAGTACCTTCTACGACCCCACCATCCTCGGTGGTCTCCACTTCCTGTAAGGCTTGAAGTCTGTCGGGCTTCTTTTGTCCTATGGGACGCTTCTCCTTCTCCTGCTCCTTTAACACAGGGCACTTAGAAATGCGGTGATTACGATTTCCGCATCGTAGGCAAGCATATGCTTTTCTCCAGCATTTAGCGGCAGTGTGACCAGGCTTGTCACAATGCTCACAGTTGGTCTTGTTGGTGTTCGGGGCAGTAGGAATCTTGGGCTTCCTAACCTGGTTCGGCCCTCCAGTGATGTTGAACGGCCGCTTCTTGCCATTTGTGGGCTTGCTTGAGGAACCCGATGCTGGTTCCTTCTTGACCAATCTACCCTTGATGCGATCAGTGATATCGGTCGCATCTTCCAGTAATTGAGCCTTCTTACCATTTTAGCATATGTCTGAATGTCCATAGGTGAAAGTTGAGTAATATAAGAAGGCTTAAGCCCATTGAGGAAGCGCCTTGCCTTCATCTTTTCGGTGCTGACCAGGTGATTAGCATATCGGGCCAATCGAGAAAACTGCGCTTAATATTCAGCGACTGTAAGGTGCCTCTGCTTTAATGCGGCAAATTTCGATGCCTTCCTCTCTTGGACTCTTTCAGAGAAATACTTGGAGTTGAAGTGTTCCTTGAACTCCTCCCATGTGAATTGTGTGTCGGCTCTTATTGCCTCAACGGACTCCCACCACGCACGAGTGTCCCTCTCGAGCTGGAATGTTGCAAGTAAAAGCTTGTCCCCATCCGCGCACTGCATAACGCGGAAAATGCACTCTATCTCCTTGAGCCAATTCTCGGCCTCATTAGGATCTGTGGTTCCACTGAATCGGGGTGGATTCGGTTGCGTAAATTTTGATGTAACTCTCCAGCTCCTCGGTTGTTGTTGTTATTAGCTCCAGCAGCCTGGAGTAAAGCCTGAGTGAGCTGCTAGATTGTCCACTGCATGTCACGGAGTTGTGCACGCTCCGCTGCCATTGTTGTGTTTTAAGTTCCTTCAAAAGAGAATGTACTTATAAGAAAATGAGTTTGCACTAAGTTTGTGCGTGTGTGAGTTTATTTTATTTTACTACCCAAGGTTCTACCCATCTCACATAGGTATGGAACATAGACTCTAAGTCGAGGCAGGTCAAACCTAGATTATCCTATACTTAAGAATAACCTAGGTTCTGATACCACAAAACTGTAACGCCCTGACGCGGAATATCGGAGCGGAATTATAGTTATCAAATAGCACAAAACGAAAAATAAATGACAAACCATTGCACAAATGGAAATAATACCAAACATCCAATTTCATTAATATTCCATCAAATATCTATTACATCCAACCATCAGAGCCAAACTAGGGCCCAGAGTACATTATTGAAATCCAAACTAATACATCAAGACTGACTGACTCACTAATTCATAACTATACTAACTAGCTACTAAGCAGATGGTTGCCAAAAAAGGGTCACTCCTGGGCATCGTGAAACATTAACTCATTCACCAGAGTATAACATCACAAGAATTGGCTATATCACGAGATAGCAAGTAAACTAGTCACGATAGCAAGTATGGGTCAGTATTTCTTTCAACCCTGAGTTCAAGTAACAAACAAATGATTGATTGATTGTCATAGATTAAATCTTGTGTGTCATGCATTAGGTGCATGCCATCACCCAGATCATTAGTGTGACAGAACGCCTCGTTCAAGCCCGTTAAACCACTAACGAACTTGATCCGAGTCCGCCTCTCGCGAACGAGCCGAAGCCTCGCAAGGGATATCATACACATGTCCGTGAAAACACAAAGGAACACACCTGATCACATATATGATTCACAAACTCATATATAATGTACAAGATTTAAATAGCCAAATTTCAACAAAAGTACGAGAAAGTACAGGAGCTTGGGGCATACCCCGAGGTAAACTAGTACAACTGAGAAAAGAAACTATACTACTGGAGGTGCTGACCGAACACCGCTGCGACGCGACTCCGAACTGGACAACGGTAACGAAACATCCTCCTTGCCCTCACCTGTGAGGGGTAGGGGTGAGCCTCTCTAGTCACTGGCTCAGTAGGGAACTCCCCCAACACCGAACAAACCAAAACACAAGTACGGAAACAGTAAACTGCGCTAGCAATTTATAGAACAACTAAGCAGGATATTAAAGCTGTAAATGTACTTACCGTTTGCCGACTACGTAAAGCAACTGTAATAAATAAACGGCAAATCCAAACAGGTGTACGAGCTACAGTAGAGACCGCCACACACGAGCCACGTGAACTGGTTCGCGACACCAGTGACTGACTCGGACAAACTAACACAGGTCTACCTCTCAGTCTCGCAGCCACGGACGAAAGGTCTAGCTGCCGCTCCATGTGAAAAAGTCAAACAACTGTGGAGACCAACTAAACACCACTCTTGCGGACACACAACCGCATACCCATGCCTGGCACCTTTAGGGTTTCTAGCCAGAGCACCCTAGAGTGAGGCACTGGAAAAGGACTAGCTGGGGACCAGTGTCGACAACTGATGTCCGTACCCCCAACTAAGAGCGCGCTACAAGTGACTAAAAACAAACACAAGAGTCACTGTCTCACTATCGTCTTTCCCTCAGCCGGACGTACAACTCAAACAAAGGAGTGAGGGTGTCCAGGTCAGACGACATAGACCACAACGGTACAACACAAGTACCAGGACAAAACCCCAAACTAACAGCCAGGCTCACAGAGAACCTGGGGCACCCAACTAGAGAGGTAACCACGATAGGCGTCGTACTACTTGCCATGCAAACAGAACCACGTGCACATCATACACAAACCATGTGAAACGTCACGTAAACCTCAAGTAACAATTGTCCACAACATGTGAACACAGTGCAACTCGCGTGCGTACCACGTTAACACACAAACCACTAGCTAGCTACGAAACCAACATGCTAGCCTCGTAAACATGCACTCCCAGAGTGCTACAGGTGCCAATGCACCACACGGTATTACTAAATACATCGGATTATGTCAACTGGATAATCATATTTTATAAATCATGTACATTCAAACCACTCGGGTGTGGTCGCGACATGGGCCTGTGTCGCCTTCATAACACGACAGCCCGATAGGTCGCCTTCAACACATTAACGCGACGCACAAGCAAGCCGCGTTCACAACCTTAACGCGACGGGTCAGCCCGTCGCCACCTGATCGCAACAGGGGGATCCGTCACCTTAGCAGACGGAAACCCTAATCCGGGATCCCCTCCACGGATTACCAACCCATACCATGCAAACCACCCTTAATTAGTGTTTTTAATGCTTTAATGGATTCCTAGGCATGATATCTATTGTGTAGAAAGCGTTAAACTGATCACACCCTGTATTCCACACGATTCTTGCCCCGGAAACGGGAGGAGTCACCCTACCTCGCAAAGAACACGCGATACCACGCTCCCCCAGCATTTATCTCGCTCCACGCGAGCTTCCCACGGCACGAGCACGCCGAAAGCATGGATTTCCACTAGAAATCATCGCAGCTCCTCTTCCCCTGGCCGAGCAGAACTCACTGCAGTTCTATTCGGCTGGAGTTTCTTAAAAACACCCAGCGGTTTGGAACGCGACGTATCTTCACGTCGCGACCTGGTTGCGACGGACCTAGGCGTCGCCTTTCTGCATGCCGCTCTGTGCGCTACACGTGGCGCACATGCAGACGTTCAACGCCCCAAGGCGGCCACCAGAACGCGACGGTTATCTCGGTCGCGTTCAGAACGCGACACTCCTCCCTGTCGCGATGACAGGCTGAGGACACGGGGGTGCTGCAGGCCCAGACTATCGGCCCAATAAGCCCTTGAGACACGCTCACGTACCACACACAAACCACATTGGTCTCACGATAGCCATCACAACCACTAAACACAGAATCCACGAGTATCCGAAAAATGCGCGACGTTACATTACTATCATCTAAAAAGAAATTTCGACCTCGAAATTCATAACTTAATTACAAAAAGTTTCATCACACATATTTACAAGTACTATCATCTAAAAAGAAGTGCAAAACCTTACTCAAATAAGTAAGGATACCCTTTAGCCATTTCCTCGGCTAATTCCCAGTATCCTCACCACCCAACCTATTCTCCCATCTCACTTTAACTAATTCAATTTCTTTATTTCTCAGCTTCTTTGTCTTACGGCCAGTAATCTGCACTGGATATTCTGGCATAGTCATATCTAGCATCAAGTCACCACCTTGGTAACTATTATCTGCGCTGAATCTTCAATGCACTTTCTTAACATAGAAACATGGAAAATATCATGAACATCTGCAAAATCAGCTGGCAAATCAAGTCTATAAGCTGTTTCCCCAATTCTTTCGAACACCTGAAAGGGTCCCACATATCTCGGGCTCAACTTTCCGGTCTTGCCAAACCTCATAATTCCTTTACTGGGAGAAACTCTTAGAAAAATAAAGTCTCCCACTTCAAACTGAAGTGGTCTTCTTCAATTATCAGCATAACTCTCCTGCCTGCTTTGAGCTGCCTACAACTTTTCTTTAATGAGCTTCACTATTTCCGTGGTTTGCTGAATTAATTCAAGACCCACCATCTGCCTTTTCCCCACTTCATGCCAGTTCAATGGGGTTCTATACATGGCCTTCCATATAGAGCTTCATATGGTGCCATCCCAAGACTGGTATGATAACTATTGTTATAGGCAAACTCAACCATACTTAAATGATGCTCCTAGCTACCTCCCCAAACCAAACAATAAGCTCGCAACATATCTTCAATTGTCTGAATAGTCCTCTCTGTTTGTCCATCCGTCTGGGGATGATAAGCGGAGCTATATCTCAACTCGGTGCCAATTACCCTCTGCAAGGTCTTCCAAAAATCAAAAGTAAACATTGGATCCCTATCAGATACAATAGTCTTCGGGATACCATGTAGTGGAACAATTCTATCAACATAAATCTTCGTTAATCTGTCCACTGTCCAAGACATACTTACTGCTACCAACCTGCACACTTTGGTTAATCTGTCAACAAATACCCATATTCCATTATGTCCTAAGGTTGACCTTGGCAAACCTGCTACAAAGTCCATAGCAATATCATCCCATTTCCACTGTGGAATGGGCAATGGTTGCAATAGACCTCCAGCCTTCTGATGCTCTGCTTTAATCTGTTGACAGATAGCACATCTTGCAACAAATTCTGCTATTTCTTTTTTCATATGAGGCCACCAAAAATGCTTCTTCATATCTTGGTACATTTTAGTACTACCGGGGTGAATAGTGTACCGGGATTTATGGGCCTCTTCTAATACTTTCTGTTTTACTTCTCTTTCTGCTGGCACAAATAACCTGCATCTGAGCCTGACCACACAATTATCATCAATAGTAACTCCTTCCATTTTCACTATTTCAGCTAAATTCACATCTACTTTTTGGGCCTCAACAATTTGCCAATACAGTGACGGCTCCACAACACTACTAGCTAGTATTGCCCGTTGCTGACTACTTGGCACATACAGGGAGTTCTATGCTATTTCATCATATAATTTCCATTCCTTGATCATCATTTGGCTTAAATAGGCTTTTCTTCTTAGGGCATCAGCCACCACATTGGCCTACCCGGATGGTAAGTCAAACTAAAATCATAATCTTTTAAATACTCCACCCATCTACGCTGACGGAGATTCAAATCTTTCTGGAAAAAGATATACTTTAAAATTTTATGATCTATAAAAATTTCAAATCTTTCACCATAAAGATATTGCCTCCACATTTTTAAGGCAAACACAACTGCTGCTAACTCTAAATCATGAGTGGGGTAATTCTCTTCTGCTGGTTTCAATTGCCTGGACGCATAAGCAATTACTTTGCTATGCTGCATTAACACTGCGCCAAGCCCCCTTCTAGATGTATCTTTATACACAACAAAACCACCATTACCTGTTGGTAATGTCAACACTGGTGCCGCTGTAAGCCTCTTCTTTAATTCCATGAAACTTCTTTGACATTCACCAGACCATACAAATGGCACACCCTTTCTAGTCAGTCTAGTCATAGGTGCCGCAATCCTAGAAAAATCTTGAATGAAATGCCTATAATAGCCTGCTAACCCCAAAAAGCTTCTTATTTCAGTAATTGTCTTAGGTACTTCATATCTCATCACTATTTCCACTTTACTTGGGTCAACTGCCACCTCAGCTGATATGACGTGACCCAAGAACTGAATTTCCTTTAACCAAAATTCACACTTACTGAATTTGGCAAACAACTGGTTATCTCTTAATAACTGTAAAGCAAATCTCAAATGCACTGCATGCTCCTCTTCAGATGTTGAGTAAATCAGAATATCATCTATAATGACCACAATAAATTGATCCAAATACAGATGAAAGATTCTATTCATCAGATCCATAAAAGCTGCAGGAGCATTGGTTAGCCCAAATGGCATAACCACAAACTCATAGTGACCATATCTGGTTCTAAATGTTGTTTTATCTATATCTTCCTCCTTAATCCTTAACTGATGGTACCCAAGTCTCAAATCAATTTTAGAAAATACCTTTGCTGACTGCAACTGATCAAACAGATCATCTATTCTCGGTAATGGGTACTTATTCTTAATGGTCACATCATTCAACTTCCTGTAATCTATGCACATGCGAAAACTGCCATCTTTCTTTTTCACAAACAACACTGGTGCTCCCCACGGGGAATGACTCGGTCTAATAAACCCTTTCTGTAATAACTCTTCTAATTGCTTTTTCAACTCTTTAAGCTCTGCTGGTGCCATCCGATATGGTGCTTTAGAGATCGGCATGGTACCTGGCAGCAACTCAATAGTAAAGTCCACCTCTCTATGTGGAGCTAAGCCATGCAAATCTTCTGGAAAAACATCGGCAAATTTCCTAACCACGGGAACTGCCTCCATTGACTGACTAGCCTCTATTAGACTCATTGAAGCTAAATAAGTCACACATCCTGCATTTATCAACTTTCTAGCTCTAATTACAGAAATTATAAACTTAGGAGTACAAAAAGGCATACCTTGATATTCAAACACTGCACCATTAGGATGACAAAACCTGATCCTTTTCTTTCTGCAATCTAACATTGCTCCATAGGTCTCAAGCCAATCCATTCCCAAAATAATGTCATAATCTATCAATTGCAGAGCATATAACCGACCCGGCATCTGGTTCCCTCCAATCACAACAGGAGCTTCATCTAGGTAGCTCGAAGTGAGCATAAACTCACCAGAAAGAACTTCCACTACCAACTCACAAGACTTTTCTTCCAAAGGATGAGTCATACAATTCAGGAATTCTTCGAAAATAAAAGAATGAGAGGCACCCAAATCAAATAAAAATCTTGCTGAATAATCATAAATGGGTATAATACCTTCTATCATATTCGATGCCTCCGCCTGGCACGGGTGATAGCCATAACCCGGCCTCTGCCTCGCTGCTGCGGTACACCTCCACCACGACCTGCTAAAGGCTGTTGGGGCTACTGCTGTTGAACACCCCTACCATACCCATATTCTCTTGGATAAGGGCAATTGCGGATCAAATGCCCTGGCTGATTGCAATTATAACATCTATAACCTGGTAGAATAATGGGTTGCCTGGCAATACTTTGCTGCGATTCTTCTACCTCTGGCGTATAACCACGCCCCTACTGAAACTGCTGACGACCCCCTCTTCCTCTTCCTTTGCTCTTGAATACTTGCTTTAATTTCTGACCCCACTTACCAAAACCTGAAGAAGAAGGTCCTGCTGGAGCCTTTCCCCTACTAACTCCTGCTGCCTGCTGAGGTAGCCGAAAACTACCTGAACCTGACCCACTTGCTTGACGAGCCCGAATAGACCTCTCAAGAGTAGCTGCTCTCTGGGCTGCTTCCTCATCTGATCTACACATTAACGGTATTACCGCATTTTGCAACTCTTCTCTCAAACCCCGAATAAAACATTCAACCATCATAGCATTATCTGATACTACATAAGGTGCATATAGGCTAAGTGCCATAAATCGCATCTGATATTCTAAAATTGAGGTATTACCTTGCTGAAGTGTCCGAAATTGCTCTCTTTTCTCCTGCTGCACTTGAAGTGGAAAGAATGTGTCATTAAATACTTCAAGAAATTCTGGCCAGGTAATAACCTCCTCTGACCTGCCTGCAAAGGTGGTCTACATCTTCAGACGCCACCACTGCTGCGCAAAGCCTCTCAAATGGTATGTGGCTAGCACAACTTTATCCATTGCTGGACACCTCATGGTCGTAAAGACCCTTTCAACCTCATGAATCCAGTGCTCTGCTGTATCTAGATTCGGCCCTCCTGTATAAGTGGGCGGCTGCAACCTCAAAAACTTTTCAACTTGCATCACTGGCTCTTCTACTGCCATTACTGGTGGTGGTACAGGTGCCACATTAGGTACCTCCACCCTCGGCGGTGGTGCAACAGGGGCCACAGGTACTTCAGCAACTGGTGGTACTGCTGCTGGAGGTACCGGTGCCTGCTGTTCCATCCTTACTCGAATATCAGTGAGGCTTTCCCAAATCCTCTCAATCATACACTGAGTGGACTCTTCAGGGTCCTCACCTCCACCACCCCAATCCCTTCTATCAGCCATTTCAACTTCCTACACAAATAACATACCAATTACAAACAAAACCGATCATTACGAAACCAAGTCAGCTACCAGCAGTGTACAAATGTAGAAATATGGCTATATAATTTCCTAGTTCCTTTATATTTACACGGACCTCGCTCTGATACCACTGTGACGGAACGCCTCGTTCAAGCCCGTTAAACCACTAACGAACTTGATTCGAGTCTGCCTCCCGTGAACGAGCTGAAGCCTCGCAAGGGATATCATACACATGTCCGTGAAAACCCAAAGGAACACACCTGATCACATATATGATTCACCAACTCATATATAATGTACAAGATTTATATAGCCAAATTTCAACAAAAGTACAAGAAAGTACAAGAGCCTGGGGCATACCCCGAGGTAAACTAGTACAACTGAGAAAAGAAACTACACTGCTGGAGGTGCTGGCCCAACACCGCTGCGCGCGGCTCCGAACTAACGGACGAAACGTCCTCCTCGCCCTCACCTGTGGGGGGTAGAGGTGAGCCTCTCTAGTCACTGGCTCAGTAGGGAACTCCCCCAACACCGAGCAAACCAAAACACAAGTACGGAAGTAGTAAACGCGCTAGCAATTTATAGAACAACTAAGTAGGAATTAAAGCTGTAAATGTACTTACTATTTACGACTACGTAAAGCAACCGTAATAAATTAAACGGAAAACCCAAACAGGTGTACGAGCTACAGTAGAGACCGCCACACACGAGCCATGTGAACTGGTTCGCGACACCAGTGATTGACTCGGACAAACTAACATAGGTCTACCTCTCAGTCTCGCAGCCACGGACGAAAGGTCTAGCTGCCGCTCCACGTGAAAAAGTCAAACAACTGTGGAGACCAACTAAACACCACTCCTGCAGACACACAACCGCAGGCCCATGCCTGGCACCTTTAGGGTCTCTGGCCAGAGCACCCTAGAGTGAGGCACTGGAAAAGGACTAGCTGAGGACCAGTGTCGACAACCAGTGTCCGTACCCCCAACTAAGAGCGCGCTACAAGTGACTAAAAACAAACACAAGAGTCACTGTCCCACTATCATCTTTCCCTTAGCCGGACGTATAACTCAAACAAAGGAGTGAGGGTGTCCAGGTCAGACGACACAGACCTCGACGGTACAACACAAGTACTGGGACAAAGCCCCGAGCTAACAGCCAGGCTCACAGAGAACCTAGGGCATCCAACTAGAGAGGTAACCATGGTAGGCGTCGTACTACTTGCCACGCACACAGAACCACGTGCACATCATACACAAACCACGTGAAATGTCACGTAAACCTCAAGTAACAATTGTCCACAACACGTGAACACAGTGCAACTCGCGTGCGTACCATGTTAACACACAAACCACTAGCTAGCTATGAAACCAACATGCTAACCTCGTAAACATGCACTCCCAGAGTTCTACAGGTGCCAATGCACCACACGGTATTACTAAATACATCGGATTATGTCAACCGGATAATCATATTTTATAAATCATGCACATTCAGACCACTCGGCTGTGGTCGCGACATGGGCCTGTGTCGCCTTCATAACGCGACAGCCCGATAGGTCGCCTTCAACACATTAACACGACGCACAAGCAAGCCGCGGTCATAACCTTAACGCGACGGGTCGGCCCGTCGCCACCTGATCGCGACAGGGGGATCCGTCGCCTTAGCAGACGAAAACCCTAATTCGGGATCCCCTCTACGGATTACCAACCCACACCATGCAAACCACCCTTAATTAGTATTTTTCATGCTTTAATGGATTCCTAGGCATGATATCTATTGTGTAGAAAGCGTTAAATTGATCACACCCTATATTCCACACGATTCTTGCCCCGGAAACGGGAGGAGTCACCCTACCTCGCGAAGAACACGTGATACCACGCTCCCTCGGTGTTTCTCTCGCTCCACGCGAGCTTCCCACGGCATGAGCACGCCGAAAGCACGGATTTCCACTAGAAATCGCCGCAGCTCCCCTTCCCCTGGCCGAGCAGAACTCACTGCAGTTCTGTCCGGCTGAGGTTTCTTAAAAACACCCAGCGGTTTGGAATGCGACGTATCTTCGCGTCGTGACCTGGTCGCGACGGACCTAGGCATCACCTTCCTGCATGCTGCTCTGCGCGCTACACGTGGCGCACATGCAGACGTTCAACGCCCCAAGGCGGCCACCAGAACGCGACGGTTACCTCGGTCGCATTCAGAACGCGACACTCCTCCTTGTCGCGATGACAGGCTGAGGACACGGGGGTACTGCAGGCCCAGACTATTAGCCCAATAAGCCCTTGAGACATACTCACGTACCACACACAAACCACATTGGTCTCACGATAGCCATCACAACCACTAAACACATAATCCACGAGGATATGAAAAAAACGCGCGACGTTACAATTAGACCCCGCGAGTTATAGCCTTTCAGGTGCTCCTCCCAAGGACCAGGTCGGGCCCTTATAATGTTGCCTAGCATTGTCATGTTTGTTATCTTAGACAATCAATTGATGGCCAAGTAGAGTACCAAGAATAGATGAGAGTAGTAGATGAAATAGATGAGAGTGTAGAGAGAACGTGAACAGATGAGAGGATATAGATAGTAGACGAGATAGGGACAATATCGTAAAACAACGTAACACCGATAATAACAGTTGCGCGGCACCAGGTCGGGTACTGGCAGTCTAGTAGAAATCATCACTGCCCACTAGCCGTGCTATGAATACAGGCTAGATGGTCCGGCATGATCACAAGGTAAGAAGAGAACACACGAAGGCCATGGATTGTACTGATCTCTAAAGGTGTATCGGGTTTTAGGGTACAACCAGCTCATCGGCTAAGGACGTGCGCCAAAGCCAAGAAGACTTACGGAGGCCTTGACAAGGAG
Organism: Colocasia esculenta; assembly: GCA_014218235.1. Taxonomy (NCBI): domain Eukaryota; kingdom Viridiplantae; phylum Streptophyta; class Magnoliopsida; order Alismatales; family Araceae; genus Colocasia; species Colocasia esculenta. The sequence continues at coordinate 20,577,450 of CM024761.1, read as the reverse complement.
TCTCTGGCCTAGTCGAGAGTATTCCCGATGGAGAGGTGGTCCAAGTCAAGAGAAAGTGTGTGGAAACTGGTCTGTAGTGCCTCGAGTGCTCGAAGGCCGAGGGAAAATGGTAACGGTATTCAAAACACACGTATAAAATGAAGACAATTGTATAATTATTTAAATAGGGAATTTAGTAATTTATTTCGCTAAATTACCAGATATATTATTGAATAATTTAACAAGGTTTAATGACAAACATGATGGTTAAGTGTGTGTAAGTGTAGATGAATCAAGAGAACAAGTATGGTTGTGCATATAGCTTTTAAATAGTTAAATTTATACAATTAATGTCCATCATTAATTTTCCAGGTCGAAATAACTTTAACATGGTTTAATCATGGCTATTTAAGGAGTATATAGCCTAATTAACAGGGGCATGTGCATAATTTAAAGTTCTGGCTGCCATAGTTAGATCGCGACGCAGGGGTCTGTCGCGTTCAGGTCGCGACACAGGGTCGGGTCACGTTCAGGTTTCATGTCGCAGCCCCAAGGGCTGTCGCGTTAAGGTCATCGCGACGCCCAGGCTTGGCACGTTATGTTAATCAGTATCGGGGTGAACCGGCGGGCAGGTCGCGACCCGTCGACCTATCTCGATTAGATCGCGACGGGTCCTGGTGTCGCGACCCCCTCTGAGGTCGTAGCAGATCGGGCCGTCGCGATCTCAAGGAGTGGCCCGAGCCCAGAAAAGAGGGATTTGCCCTTTTTCCAAGTGGGTCTACATGATACAGGGTTATTCAAAATTCGATAATAAATCACATAGAGATCCAAAAAGTATGAAATCAATTTTAAACGAGAGTAGACATGGAGATCTATCAACAGGCTTGATTAATTCGAAAATAGACAAGGTTTAGGCATGCTTTGATTATGTTATATTTCGATGACCTAAACATGCATAGTCAAGGTTCAACGAATTAATTAAAGATGAATACATAATGAAAATTAGAGAAACTAGGGGCGTTTGAAAGCTAATATGATGTAGTATTTATGAGAATTTTCGCATAGCATGGGATCATGTATGCATGAGGTTTGAAAGCAAACATGAAAGGTCAGGTACATGGATCTGACATGGATTCAAAGAATTAATTCTCCCTCATGGGAGATCGAAATAGAGCAAAACCAGAGGGCTTTTACATGGGATCATGAAGTCTCCCTATGGTAATTTTTACACGAATTTGGCTTGAGAGATTGCCTATCTTTTTTGTGGAGTAAAGGAATCCCTAGTTGGTGACGAATAATGAAGAAGAAATCCCTTGTTCTAGCTCCTCTCCTCCTTGCCTCTTCATCCTCAGCCCTTCTCCTTCGTCTCCCAAGTCTCCAACAGCGATCTAAGGTTTGCTAGGGCCGAATTGGAGGAGTTTTAATGTCTAATAGAGTCCTACCCTCTTCTAACTCTTCTCTTCTCCTCCAACTCCAAAAATTAGTAATTATCCTCCTATTTTCTTTCATTTATCTGCCTAATGGGGCTGAGAAGAGAGCTAAATTCGTGGCCATGGGGTTAGGATAGGCTAAGGGCTCTTGTTTTAGATAAATACAAGTTATTTAGTATTTATCCTAACCTTTTACTATTTACTAATTAATTAAATCCAAATTTGGGATAATTATTTCCCATCCCATGATGGGCTCCACTTTATTAGGCCCATTATTTTGTATTTGAGCCATTTACACAACCCATTAGGGTTTTAACTTAATGGCTTGCTTAAATTCCCTTTTATTTCACTTATTTCTCATTTATTCTAATTAAATCTATTTACCTCATTTATTAAAAATAAAATTTCATTTTATTTGGATTTTAAAAGTCAAGGGTGCTACAGGGGACGAGACGGTGGGGGGGGGGGGGGGGGAGGAGACATATGGGTTTGGGGGGGGGGGGGGAGGAGACGGAGGGGTCTGGGGGTGGAGCACTAGACGAAGGATGGGGAGGGGTCAAGATGGTGGGGGGAGGAGATGCACGGAGGGGAGGGAGGGGTGGGGGGGAGAAGGGGCTGGTGGTGGTGGGTGGGGGGGGGGGGGGGGGGGGAGACGGAGGAGGGGGTGGGGGTGGCGAGATGAGATGGAGGAGAGGGCCGTGGCAGTACGCGGTGTACCGTACCGTCTTAGAAAAAATTCAGATCGGCGTAGTACATCGGTACGGCGAACCCTGATGACAAGTTTGCACACATATGAGAAAGAGACATAGTTTTGTAAATATTTTCTTTGCACATAACATATTTACATAATATTTATTAAAATAAAATTATTTTAATGAATCTCCAAATATATATAGACAATTAAATGAGAAATATATTATAAAATATAAAGGGATTTTTACTTCCGGTCCAAAAAGGTGACATAGAATTAATTTTAGGTCCAATACATAGAAATTTTAATTTTAAGTCCTAAGACTGTTAATTGTTTAATGAGTGGTGAAGCCCTCTCCCCCACCCTGAGCCCACCCCACCCTGCGACTACGGTGGAGGGCTTCAACCGACGGAGAAACCCCCTCCCCCACCCGTGAGCCCACCTTGTGACTACGGTGAACCGTCGAGGAGAGGGAGCAGCCGAGCTTGGCTGACGGTACACTGCAATCTTACCTCACGCAGCTCCTGCAGGTGTCGCTGGTCTTCGACGAGGAGGGCTCGGGGACCCCTTCCAGGCCAGAGGAGAGTAGGCTCGGAATGTGGACTTCCCGGTACCATAGGGGGGAACCCATCGCGATTGTAACATTCCAGGTTTTGGCTTCCTTGGTGCTATCCTTGGGATCGCGATGGATCGGGGTGTCGCGTTTTGAACGCGACGTGTTCCCTGTCGCCTTCTTGTTGAGAAGGCGACGACCCTTGTGTCGCGTTCCCGTTGTCTGTTGGTTTGTGTGCCACTTGTCCGAAGAGTAGGTGTGAAGGCGATGCGCCAGTTGTCACGTTCACCTGAGTCACCTGCATGTGTGACATGTGATCTAGAGGCTATCGGCCTGGTAGGAGACCTGTCGAAACTTTTGAGAAGGCGACGAGGTAGGTGTCGTGTTCTGGTTGAGGACGCGACATGCATCTTGTCACGACCTCAGTTTCGAGGGCTTAAGCTTGGAAGACACCTCTTTCTTCTCTTTTCTTTCCTTTCTTCTTCCCTCTTCCTCTCCGAGGTAGGGAGGCTTCCCCCCTCCCCCCCTTCCTCCGATGGCTTGGGCATGGTGGAGTCGCCGGCGAGCTCGTGGCAGAGCGGCGGAGCGACATGGAGTGAAGAGGAGGCGGCCGAGGCTTCGTGAAGGCCCATTTGGGTTAGGTTCTTCATTTCAGTAGGGATCTCTGCTCTCTTACTTGTTGGTGTGGATGGAGCTTGTTTTGGAGCGATCCGCCCCGTGCTCGTAGTGCTCTTGTAATTTGCACGGGCGGATGCTTGCTGGTGGTGCTCCTTCCATGTGTTTAAGCTTTGTGCATGTTATGTGTGGGTGAGGAGAGGTGGCATTGGTGCCCCTCGAGCCCTCTTTTACTTGCTTTTGTGGTATTCTCCCCTCCCCCCTTTCATTTGGAGGTAGTATTGTAGCTTGAGAGACCATGGTATGGCCCCAATGCTCAGTTCGGGCTTCTGTCTGGGGTCGCAACAGGTTAGCTGTCGCTACACCAGACAGAAGGCGACGTGAAACTTGTCTCATTCTGGTGGCGACAGGTTGTCCGTCACGTTCCCCTCTACTCTTCAGTCTCCGAGTTCCGATCGTGGCGGAGATGGCTCGTGTCCAAGTGGTTAGAGGGAGGTCTCTCCAACTTGGCACGAGGCCAGTCCTCCTGTGTGGGCCATGGCCTTGTGGCTCTTTGGGGTGTGGGATTTGGGGTGGTTCTGTCCCAAGGGCCCTGCCTTCAGATGAGGAACGCGACAGTTTGATACTTCGAGTTCTGAATTTGAAGGCGACACCCTGTGTGTCGCTTTCTGGTTGCGGTAGGATCCTCGTCGCGTTCTGTTGTTGGGTTGCGACAATCTCCTTATCGCTTTCTTGCTTCTATGTCGTTTGGTTGCTGACCGATGGCCCCGCTTGGGGTCCGACCTTCTGATGCTGAACGCGACGGTTCGACACGTCGCGTTCAGGTCAGAAGGCGGCACCCTATTCGCCACGACCTGTGGCGACAGGTTGGTCTTCGCCTTCTTGCTCAAGAAGGCGACGCACCTGTGGTCGCATTCTGGTTGCTTGGTTTCTGTTCTAACTAGTGCTGTTCCAGGTTCTTGGGCTGTGCCGTGTGTGCCGGCATTGGCCGACGGCCCTTCTAGGGGTTTTCGAAAGAGGTACCGTGCGTGCCTGTGCCTGCTGGGCTTGTCTTGGTTACAAGCTAGTTGTGCCGTTTCTGTGGTGGTTGCAACGCCAGTGTTCTCTTTCGCCCGGTGCTCGGCACTTGAGGGCTTGTCCGCGAGACAGGTTGTTACCGTTTCCTGGGACCCCTAGCCCCACGCGCCTGTGTCAGAGGGTGTTGCTCTGGGCAGCGGGCGTGCTCAAGTCTCAGACTTGGAGCAGAAAGGGGAAAACGGTGGGGCAGCGGCGTGAGCCGTTTGTAGAGCTCTCTTAGCTGGTCTGGGTCTCCGAGGTGGTTCAGCGCTCATTTGGTGCGGACCAACTAGTCCTTCTCACTGCTTCGCTCTGTGTTGGTTCTAGAGCCACGTAGGGAGGTCAGGCGTGGGGCCGCAGTTCGACCGACTGCGGTGGTTGTGGTTGTGGTTGCTAAGTCCACGCATCTCACTCCGACGGTAGGGGAGACCTGGACTAAGGCACTTGTGGTGGTGGCTTGGTTGCTTTTGTTGTGACGGTGTTTCACGCTGGTTCTGAGATTGGGTTTCTCGTCGCCCTAGCCTGCACGGTGGTTGTAGCCTATTCGTGTATAGTTCCGTGGGCTTGGTTGGTTTGGCCTCGTGGGCCGTGTTTAGTGGTTTCCGCTCTGTAGGTTCTCTCGGGGTGCCTTAGGTAGGCACCCGACTGCTGTTTCGGTAACCCGTTCCTTGGTGCCGTTCGTGGTGGCACCGGTAGGTGTAGTTCCCTGGCCTCGTGGAGTGTCCGAGGTGTAGGTTGGTTCTGCTTGTGGACCTTCAACCTTGCGGAGGTCTAAGGTGGTCGTGCCTGTGGTGAGACGTTGCTTCTCACATGGTTGTTCGGTGTCTCTCGTGGTGACACCTGGTTGTTCCTTCCCGACCTCGTGAAGGTCTGGGATGTTGAGTGCTTGTGTCGTGAGACTCTGGTCTCACATGGTCGCTCCGGTGTTCCATGAGCTCCTTTGTCTCGGTGGGTGTGTGCCGAGGTGTTTGCTTCCGCATGTGTTGACTCCGCTGGTTCTGCGGGAGTCATCTTTGGCCTGACCCGGGTTGTGGTCGAGGCGTTTCTCTGTATCCGTTGCTTTGTAGTACTCTGTGGTAGGTGTTTCTTGCTTTACTGCTTTGTAGAGTAGTTTTACTTCCGCTTGTTGGAGTTCCTGCTGCTCTGGCTGGTAAAGGACTGGTTATCCCTACTAAGCCTTGTTCGCGAGGCTCACCCCCCTACTCTCTTCAGGTAGGGACTCGCTGTCGCAGGAGTTCGTTGCCGGACGGTCGTGGTGGTGGTTTGTTGCGCCGTGCGTTGCCAGCAGTGTGAGTTGTGAGCGTGAGTGCTCTTGTAGCGTGAGTTGAGAGTGGCTTTTTTGCAAGTCCTCGGGGTATGCCCCTTAAGGACTGCGCCTTCTTTCTGTACCTGTACTTTTATTTTGAGACATGTTGTACTTAATTTCTTTATTAATGTATAGTCTTTCTTGTTATAGTTATTTGAATTAATTGCTTATCTCACTGGACTAAATTCTAACCCTTCCGGGTCATTAGATCCGTGGGTGGCGGCACGACCTTCGGGGGTCCCTGGCTGGGGTCCGGGAGGTCGGGTCGTTACAGTGGTATCAAAGCTCAGGGGTCCAACGAGATTTGTAATGGGTTAATAACTATGGCTGTCCCAAAGAAAGGTACTCGTGCACTGCTGGCCCGTCCATGTGTGGTTGCTGTTAGGTGAGCTTTTGGCTCTTTGTTGCAGGTGGCTAGCTTTCCAGCAGGGTCCGAGTGTGTTGCTGCTGCTGCTGGGGACGCGTGCTGTGAGCGTGGTTGCTGTTTCGCTTGTGCTGCGGTTGGGTTCATCCTCGGCTTACACGTCCATGTGGGTGTGTCGCGAAGGCTGAGAGAGCCTACGTGTGGTGTGGGCTTCACCGGTGCAGGGTTATGGTCTGCGGAACCGGTAGAAGGTGTCTTAGCCTTGTTGGCTGCCCCCTTCTTGTTGAGGTGTGTCCTTGTTGGATGTCCCCTTCTTATTGGGGTGTGTCCTTGTTGGATGTCCCCTTCTTGTTGGGGTGTGTCCTTGTTGGATGTCCCCTTGTTGTTGGGGTGTGTGTTGTTGGCTGTGTGTTTGGCCTTGCGTGCCTATGCGCCGTTAGGCGCTGTGCTCTGCTCAATCGACGTCTTTGCTCGAGCTAAGCAGATGCTTGTGTGCTGTGTTGCACCGCTGGTTGAGAACTACAACACCTGGTTGTGGTTGTTGTCGGCCTTGCGCTGACTGGTTGTGGACTTTGGTGAGGTGCTCCCGGAGTTCTTCTCTGCTGGTTCTGGTGGAGGTGAGGTTTTCCCCAGAACTTTGTTGTGCTCGTTTCTGGTTGTTGCGGCATTTCCCTCTGGGTTGAGGTGCATCGCTTGGCTACTATGTTCTGGTGGTGTTTTCCAGAACTGTTTGTTGTTGTCCTAGTGAGAGTTCCTCTCCCTCTGGGACTACTTCTGTGCTCGTCAAAGTCTTCCGCTGTGTTGCCTCTTTGGTTGAGGTCTCTGTTGTCTGGTTGGTTGCCGTTGCATTGCCCTCGCGGTTGAGGTGCATCGCTTGGTTGTCCTACGTTTTGGTGCGGTTTCCCAGAACTATTGGTTGTTATCTTGGTGAGGTTCGCTCTCAGGACTGTTCCGGGCTTGTTTCTGCATGTTGTTGTGCTACCTCAAGGTTGAGGTATGCTGCTATTATGTTGGCCGTTGCGTTCTGGTGGGTTTTCCCAGAACGGCGCCTTGGTGGTTCTGGTGGAGGTTCTCCTAGAACTAGTTGTGTTGCTTCCACTGGCTTCTGTGTTTTCTCTGTTGGCCATGCATTTTGGTCGTTTGGTTGGGCTGCGTTCTAGTGATGGTTCCCAGAACGGCTCTTGGCACTTTGGGTGGAGGTCCTCCCCAAGCTGCCTTGTGTTGTTTTGTTTGTCGCTGCTCTCTCACTCTGTGGAGATGAGCTGTCATTGTTTCCGGTTGGACTATCCATGTTACAATCTACCTGGGTGCTGCCGGTCAAGGTGTGGTGCCTTTGACTGTGTGGCTAGCCGTGGTACTGGCCAGTTTGTCTTCCTGATCATTTTTTCGGTTTCCCGGCTGTGCTGGTGGGACTTCGTGCGTCCCTAGGATCGGAAGGTTGGCTTCGTTTCTCGCGCTCTGTGGGCTCTGCCAAATGGTGGTCTGGTGAGTGCCATGGGTGTCTGGCTGGTTGTGCTTCTGTGGAAGTGCCAGTCTCGTTTAGTGGTTTTCCCTTGCGTGTGGAAGAGACTCGTTGTGAGGGTCTCCTTCCCCTGCTTTCCGTTGGTTGCCCGGGGTGGTGGTGCTGGCAGGGCTGTTGGTGCTGTGTCGCACACCGTGGTGACCTTTGTGGTGAAGGTCCCTCCCCTTGTGCTGTCTTGAGGTTGAGCTGGTTGCTCCCCTCGTGCGCGTGGTTTTCCTTGTGGTGCGATAGGTTGTGGTGACCTATTGTCTCGTCTCTTGCTGTGTTGGTTTCTTGTTGCCTGACAGAACGATGTGGGACAACGTGCCTTGTGTTCCGTGTGAGGCAGCACCGGTTTTTGGTGGTTTGGCTTGCTTGTGCAAGCATCATCCCGGTATGTGTTTCCGCTTGTGCCTCAGCTGTGCTTGGAGGCACTTGTTGCCGTTGGGTGTGTGGCACTCTCCACCTGTGGTGGTAGGAGTGGTGCCTCGTATTTGTGTGCTTCTAAGAGCCGATGTGTTGTTGCGCTCTTGAAGCTGCTGGTTCTTCGCGTGTTTTGCTGTGTGGGTCTCTGGTGGAGAGTCCCTTTCTGTTGGCTTTGAGTTGTTTCAGGCCGTTGGTGCGGTTGTGTACTACACCTGGAGTGTGCTTCCTTTTCGATGTTTTGTGTCCTTGTGCCTTGAGGGTTCGTGGCCGGTGTGGCCTGTTCTACCCTTTGTGGCATGCGATTTCTTGTGGGTGGCTTTTGGCAGGTCTCTTGTAGAGAGTCATTCCTGTTAGCCGTGTTGTTTCGATTGTTGGTGCAACTGTGTTGCATCTTGCCGAGTTTTGGTGCTTGTGGTGGCACCCTGTGCTCCTGCTCGAGTGGTTTGTTTTCGTGTCGTCTGGAGCCCTGGTGCATTGTGTTGCACTTTGGATGGCTCCTAGTGCTTGTGTGGCACCGTGTGTTGTGCTGTATTCCTGATCGTAAGATTCGTGAGTTGCTCGGTGTTCGAGGCGTTGAGCTTTCCACCTCTGGGACACTGTGTGCTGGCCAATGCCGTGTGGTCGTACCATTACCGCTGTGGGGTGGCTGCTTTGCCTTGTCTAGGTAGCCCTATCGGTGGTGCGCCAGGCTTTGGTCGTGGCCTGTGTCTGGTTGGGGTTCCCTGTTTTGATTTGGATTCCCCTGAGGTCGACGTGTTGTCCTCGACCTCTGCAGCTATTTCAGTTTCTGTGTGGTTTACCGACATCTCGGGATGCTTGGCTTTGCCAACACCAGACGTCTTCTTTGGTTTTGCCTCTGTACGTGTGCTTGTGGAGTAGGTGTTTTAGCTTTCTGTGGCTCCACAGTCGTTGTGTGTCCTTGTCGGACCACGAGGATGATCTGGGTGAGATCTAGTGGTGTCGGCGGACACTGTCTTGCTTGCCGTGGGTTCTCCACGTGCGTGTTTTCCGCTTGGTTATGGGTCACCATTAAGAAGCTCTCGTTTGGCCTTGCCGTAGGTACTAGCTATTGCTAGTTCTGCGGAGCCATTCAACGGAGTCTTGTGGATGACCTCTTGCATTTTCCTCGGTTGCCGTCAGTAGCTGGGACCTCTGTCTAGTCGTTGGTGATTGAGGGAGTTACTGACCGGTTGATCTCAATAGTGTGGGCTATTGAGGTCTCAGTTGTGGTTTTTGATTGACATTTTCAGTGTTTCTGGTCGGCTTGATGCGCGTCGCGCCTGTGGAGTTGTCGACATCTGCTTGTGTGCTCTGCGCCGTTGTTGTGCGCTCTGTGAGCTGTCAGATGTCTGGTTTGGCACTCCCTTTGTGGCGAGGTCGTGGTGTTGACCACCGAGAAGTCATAGTACGACTTAGTGGTCCCTTGGCACCTGTTGCTTTTCTCCGACCAGGTTTCGCCCTTAATTTCGAGGATGAATTTTTTTTTTGTTGGATGTATTGTAACATTCTAGGTTTTGGCTTCCATGGTGCTGTCCTTGGGATCGCGATAGATCGGGGTGTCACGTTCTGAACGCGACGTGTTCCCTGTCGCCTTCTAGTTGAGAAGGCGACGGCCCTTGTGTCGCGTTCCCGTTGCCTGTTGGTTTATGTGCCACTTGTCCGCAGCATAGGTGTGAAGGCAATGCGCCAGCTGTCGTGTTCACCTGAGTCGCCTACATGTGTGACATGTGGTCTGGAGGCTGTCAGCCTGGCAGGAGACCTGTCAGAACTTTTGAGAAGGCGACGAGGTAGGCGTCATGTTCTGGTTGAGGACGCGACAGGCATCTTGTCACAACCTCAGTTCCGAGGGCTTAAGCTTGGCAGGCGCCTCTTTCTTCTCTTTTCTTTCCTTTCTTCTTCCCTCCTCCTCTCTGAGGTGGGGAGGCTTCCCCCCCCCCCCCTCTTCCTCCGGTGGCTTGGGCGTGGTGGAGTCGCTAGCGAGCTCGTGGCGGAGCGGCGGAGCGACGGAGCGACGTGGAGGCAGTCGAGGCTTCGTGAAGGCCCATTTGGGTTTGGTTCTTCATTTCGGTAGGGATCTCTACTCTCTTACTTGTTGGTGTTGATGGAGCTTGTTTTGGAGCGATCCGCCCCTTGCTCGTAGTGCCCTTGTGATTTGCACGGGCGGATGCTTGCCGGTGGTGCTCCTTCCATATGTTTAAGCTTTGTGCATGTTATGTGTGGGTGAGGAGAGGTGGCATTGGTGCCCCTCGAGCCCTCTTTTACTTGCTTTCGTGGTATGCTCCCCTCCCCCTTTTGTTTGGAGGTAGTATTGTAGCTTGAGGGACCATGGTATGGCCCCAATGCTCAGTTCGGGCTTCTGTCTGGGGTCGCGACAGGTTAGCTGTCGCTACACCAGACAGAAGGCGACGTGCAACCTGTCGCATTCTGGTGGCGACAGGTTGTCCGTCACGTTCCCCTCTGCTCTTCAGTCTCTGAGTTCCGATCGTGGCAGAGGATGGCTCGTGTCCAAGTGGTTAGAGGGAGGTCTCTCCAACTTGGCATGAGGCCAGTCCTCCTGTGTGAGCCATGGCCTTGTGGCTCTTTGGGGTGTGGGATTTGGGGTGGTTCTGCCCCAAGGGTCCTGCCTTCAGATGAGGAATGCGATGGTTCGATACGTCGCATTCTGAATCTGAAGGCGACACCCTGTGTGTCGCTTTCTGGTTGCGGCAGGATCCTCATCGCGTTCCGCTGTTGGGTTGCGACGATCTCCTTGTCGCTTTCTTGCTTCTGTGCCATTTGTCTGCAGGCCGGTGGCCCCGCTTGGGGTCCGGCCTTTTGATGTTGAACGCGACGGTTTGACACGTCGCGTTCAGGTCAGAAGGCGACACCCTGTTCGCCGCGACCTGTTGGCAACAGGTTGGCCATCGCCTTCTTGCTCAAGAAGGCGACGCACCTATGGTCGCGTTCTGGTTGCTTGGTTTCTGTTCTGCTTGGTGGTGTTCCGGGTTCTCAGGCTGTGCCGTGTGTGCCAGCGTTGGCCGATGGCCCTTCTGGGGGCTTCCAAAAGGGGTACCGTGCGTGCCTGTGCCTACTGGGCTTGTCTTGGTTAAAAGCCAGCTGTGCCGTTTCTGTGGTGGTTGCAACGCCAGTGTTCTCTTTCGCCCGGTGCTCGGCACTTGAGGGCTTGTCCGCGAGACAGGTTGTTACTGTTTCCTAGGACCCCTATCCCCGCGCGCCTGTGTCAGAGGGTGTTGCTCCAGGCGGCGGGCGTGCTCAAGTCTCAGACTTGGAGTAGGGGAAAACGGTGGGGCAACGGCGTGAGCCGTTTGTAGAGCTCTCTTAGCTGGTCTGGGTCTCCGAGGTGGTTCGGCGCTCGTCCGGTGCGGACCAGCTAGTCCTTCTCACTGCCTCGCTCTGCGTTGGTTCCGGAGCCACGTAGGGAGGTCAGGCGTGGGGCTGCAGTTCGGCCGGACTGCGGTGGTTGTGGTTGTAGTTGCTTAGTCCACGCGTCTCACTCCGACGGGAGGGGAGACCTGGACTAAGGCACTTGTGGCGGTGGCTTGGTTGCTTTTGCTGTGATGGTGTTTCACACTGGTTCCGAGATTGGGTTTCTCGTCGCCTTAGCCTGCACGATGGTTGTAGCCTAGCCGTGTCTAGTTCCATAGGCTTGGTTGGTTTGGCCTCGTGGGCCGTGTTTAGTGGTTTCCGCTCTGCGGGTTCTCTCGGGGTGCCTTGGGTAGGCACCCGACTGCTGTTTGAGTAACCCGTTCCTTGGTGCCGTTTGTGGTGGCACCGGTAGGTGTAGTTCCCTAACCTCGTGGAGTGTCCGAGGTGCAGGTTGGTTCTGCTTATGGACCCTTGACCTTGCGGAGGTCTGAGGTGACCGTGTCTGTGGTGAGACGTTGCTTCTCACATGGTTGTTCGGTGTCTCTCGTGGTGACACCTGGTTGTTCCTTCTCGACCTCGTGGAGGTCTGGGATGTTTGATGCTTTTGTCGTGAGACTCTGGTCTCATATGGTCGCTCCGGTGTTCCATGAGCTCCTTTGTCTCGGCGAGTGTGTGTCGAGGTGTTTGCTTCCGCATGTGTTGACTTCGCTGGTTCTGCGAGAGTCGTCTTTGGCCTGACCCAGGTTGTGGTCAAGGCGTTTCTCTGTTTCCGCTTTTTTGTAGTACTCTGTGGTAGGCGTTTCTCGCTTTACTGCTTTGTAGAGTAGTTTTGCTTCCGCTTGTTGGAGTTCCTGCTGCTCTGGCTGGTAAGGGGCTGGTTATCCCTACTGAGCCTTGTTCGCGAGGCTCACCCCCTACTCTCTTCAAGTAGGGACTCGCTGTCGCAGGAGTTCGTTGCTGAACGGTCGTGGTGGCGGTTTGTTGCGCCGTGCGTTGCCAGCAGTGTGAGTTGTGAGCGTGAGTGCTCTTGTAGCGTGAGTTGAGAGTGGCCTTTTTGCAAGTCCTCGGGGTATGCCCCTTAAGGACTGCGCCTTCTTTCTGTACCTATACTTTTATTTGGGACATGTTGTACTTAATTTCTTTATTAATGTACAGTCTTTCTTGTTATAGTTATTTGAATTCATTGCTTATCTCACTGGACTAAATTCTAACCCTTCCGGGTCTTCGGATCCGTGGGTGGCGGCACGACCTTCGAGGGTCCCTGGCTGGGGTCCGGAAAGTCGGGTCGTTACAGCGATGGTTGCGCCGAGGAGCCCCGGCGACCGCAGGCGACTGCTCTTGCCCGTCAGGAGCCTGAGGTCGCCTGCTCCCCATGCCCACTCACCGGGAAGGAAGGAGGAGCACGAGAAGCATTGGATCGCCGTAGCCGAAGCCCTTTCGTTCCCTAGGGGAAGGGTTGAGGACAGGAAGGTGAGAGAGGCGGGTATAGTGTTGGAGTACCGTCCTACCCAGAAGGAGGAACTCGCCGACGACAAGTTCGTCGATCTCCCTTCCACCATCCCCTGGTGGTCGAGGTCGGCGAGGATGGATCTGAAGGAGGAGATGGCCGATGCAGTCACCTTCAGATCTCTATCCTTCCGCTATCTGCCATTGCGGCCAAGCTCGGCTGCTCCCTCTCCTCGACGCTGGAGATTAGAGAAGGAAAACTCTTAAAAGACGGTGGAGCCCTGGTCATGACAGAGATGCGCCCTGCTCATGGCAACAAATAGCACAGCACTGTAAAGATGGGTGCCCTGCATGTGGCAGAAGGGTATTTTGGATTTTTCAGACCTAAAAATAAAGATTTACAAAATTTGGACCGGATGTTAAAATAAATTAGTCAATGGACTTAAAAATAACTATGAGGTCCAGATTTGGACCGGATATTGATTTGGTCAAATATAAAATATGTAGCTCATATATAGGGGTGGCAATGGGCTGGGCCTGGATCGGACCTGAGTTGGCCTAGGTCCAGCCCGATCACTAAACGATCGGCTCGGGCCCGCCCTAGCTTGGGGCGAGGCCCGATTCTTAAAAATCTGGACCGACCCGGGAAGATTAGGAAAGGCTCGGCCCTAGCCCGGCTCGGCCCGATTTTACCTTTTTAAAGGTATTCTTATTCTTTTTTTATTTTTTTTACAATAAAATTATTGTTCATTGAATCAAAACAATGTAAAAAAATATTAGACTAATCTAGATAAACTTATTTCTAATTGTTACAAATATGAAATAAATATTAAGTCATTAAACATAGCTCCACAACACAATTTTCAATCCAAAATTTTAAAATATTAGAATTACCGCCGTGTCGCTTATTTTTTTTAAATTATCGAGCCACCGGGCCACCCAGATTGGGCCGAGCCAAGCCCGGGCCCGACCCAATTTTACTCCGGACTGAGCTCAAAATTTAAAAGAAGTTAAAATGTTCGGCCTAAGTCCATGTAAAATCGAGCTAGGCCACTGGACTTTCGAGTCGGTCCGGCCTAATTGACACCCCTACTCATATATTATTTAAAAGAAGTAAGAATCATGTCCTAAATATTTTAAAAGGTAAATTAATTAGGAGTCTCTAATAAATATTTAATTTATTTTCTAGTCCCTGACATAACTGTAACTCATTACAATAAGTGTTATATCTGATTATAATATACGTTAAATCATGTTACAATAAAAATTTTCTATTACAATCAAAGACTTCTAAATAATTTCCTCTATTTTAAAACATTGCATCCAAACCTTGTCTCTCGTCCCCTCATCAGCCTTTGAAACAAGGAAATAGGTGACATAGTTAAAACGCTAACATATGATGCGTTGGGACTTGGGAGTGGGAGATACAACATTCCAAATTCAAACTATAGACAGATGGATCCTTGAATAGGAAGAACCCTCCCTCCTCCCTCTTCCCGCTTGTTATTGTCACGCTCCACGCCATCCCCCTCCGTCACATCAAACCGTGGTACGCGGCACCGCCCTCCTGCTCCCCTTCTCTCTCTCTCTCTCTCTCTTCACCGAATCCCCACCCCTGTTTCTGCCACTCTCTCTCTATATATCTTTCTCCCTTCTCGAAATCCTCTCTCTCTCGTCTCTCTTTCTCTCTCTAGTTTTGGGAGAGGGGAGGGGCGGAGAAACCTGTCCAATCCGTGTCACCACGCAGGGGGCTCCGTCACCTGATCACTGCCACCATGTAAAATATTGGGATTTTTTTTATAAAAAAAATTATTTTAAAAATATTACACAAACATACTCAAATCTAAAATATTTATAAATCTATATCTCTCACTTATTAATTCAATATAATTTACATAATTTTTAACGACTTATATATATATTTACAACTTACACAATTTAATATAACTTACATTAATTCAGTATAACTTACACACATAAAAAATATGAAAATTACATGGAATTAGTGTAAGTTGTAAAGAAAGAATGTAAATTATAAAAAAGTTATATAAATTACATTGAATCAGTATAAGTGGAAGATATAAATTTATAAATTACATTGAATCACTGGTGCCTGACGAATTGAAATGTATCATATTAATGCATTCCAATTTATTTTAATAAAAAAGAATAAAATTATAGATATCAACTTAATTGTACATGTTTGAGAATTTGACTTTCTCAAATACAATACAATAGGAGACGATGCAATACATCCAATTGTACATCAAATATCAATTAAAAAGGGAAAACTTATGCTCGCCCATCATAGATCAGCTCCATCTATGCAGAATCATGGAAAAATAATGGACATCTATCAAACATATCATTCAATATATGAATATCAAAAAAAAAAAATATATATATATATATATTTATCATTTGCAAAAAAGGGGATCCGGAAGCGAAAAGCGAACCGGGGAAACGCGGTGTGGATCCTCCCCGGTACAGAAACGGCAGCCTCGGCAGTGGCCCCACCATGATACCACGTCTCCTCCTCTCTCTCCCAACACCCAACAGGCCAACACCATCTGAAATAGAAAAAAAAACTGGTCTCCTCCTCGCAGACCTCCACTTGATGAGACTATTTTTCTATTTTTCACACATAAAAATGTATAAACTTAAAATCGAAGAAAGCAACAAGAATGGTGTTGAAAGCTATTATAGTCTTCTCTCCATCCCTTGTTAACTTCAATTATGACCATTAAACTGACTAATGTGTGTTAATTAAGGTAGTGAGATGGGGAGAGACAGAAACCGGTCTTCTCTCTCTACTTCTTTCTGTGAATAATTAAACTTATTTTATGAGTTGATATGGTTTCAATTTAGGGATTATCTAATGCGCTGGTTATTCTCTCTCCTTCTCTCTATCCCACTTCTCCCACTTCTCTCTCTCTACGGCTCTTCTCTGAAAAGTAATTTATTGTCCTTAATTATGGCAATAATTCTAATTTTTATAGATTTTTTAGTGAGAGACATTCTCTCTCTCTCTCTCTGTGTTCCTCTTTTGGCTTCTGTTGCTCTGCTCTGCGGCCTCTCTCTCTCTCTCCTCTCTTTCTGCTTTTCTCTCTCTCCTCTTCTTCTTCTCTCTCTGATGCAGAGGGTGGAGAGAGAGAGGAAGAAGAAGAGCAGAGAGGAGGGGAACCTCAAAAGGGTGCTCGAGGAGAGAAGAGAGGGGGAACGGGGCGGGGGTGCTCTCTCTGCATCACCTGCTTCCTGGTTCTCCGCCATGGAGGACTTCCAGTTCCAACGTCGGGGACCTGCGGCGGCACTGCCGGGGAAGGTGGCGGCTGGGGGGCGGGCCAAGCCGGCTGCTTGCTACGACGACGTCTTCGGCGGGCCGCCGAGGCCCTCCCCGGTCCCGGCGCGGCCGGAGGACTACCGGGAGATCTTCGGGGCCGCCGCCGCCTGCTCCATCCCGGTGCTGGATCTGCCGCCGCCGCCGGTGGACGGCTACGAGCTCCGCCAGTGCTCGGCCCTGGACTACCTCGACATCTTCGGCGGCTTCGGTGGCGGCGAATTCGCTGCTACCTACCACGAGCTCTTCGCTTTCCAGGGCTCTAACGGGATCGGCGCGCCTCTGCCGTCGGAGCTCGGCAATACTGCTGCCGTCACCGGCACCAGCAACAGCTGGTCCGTCTCTGCGACTTCTTTGCTTCTCCTCATTCCGTTCCTCGTCCTTTCCCCCTTCTTCGCTTCCTCTGTGTGTGTACTTGCATGTAGCTGCATTTGTCCAGCACTTCAAACTTCTTTCTGATACTGAGTTGGGTTTTCTCTCCCATATTTGGATATTTCCTTTTTTCTCTTCATCCCTTCTGCTATCTTCTTCACTATGTCTTGGGTTAGCTTGCTTTACTTATATCATAAAAAAACACGATTTTTCCTACTTTTTCTTTTTGCCTGGGAGGGAAGTGTTTCTTTTCCCCTCTTTCTTTATTCTCTTTCTTATTCCTTGGCTGGGAAAGGAGGCGAGGTGATGGGATGGTAAAACCTTAGGAGAATATGTGATCGAACCGGAAACACCATGTTTGCTGGCCAAGGTTTCAGCTCCGATATGGAGTTTAATGTATGCCGAGTTACCTTCTATGTTACTTTTCTTTTGGTATATGGTTCCTCAACAGGAGCACACCAACATTTGCAGACCCAGCATTGGTGTGCGGCATGGTGCATCCAAGAGTACCTTTTCCTTTCGTGTTAATTTTCCTCTTTTTCTCCCTGTTTTGCTTGAGGGTATTCTGCTTCTGCTTTATGCGTTTTGTAGGTTTTTTTTTTTTCCCTCACACCAACATTTGCAGGCCAAGCATTGGTGTGCAGTTTGATGCATCCAAGAGTACTTTTTTTTTTTTTCTCTTTTGTCAAATTTCCTCTCTTTCCCCTCATTTTACTTGGGGGTATTCTGTTTCTGGTTTGTGGGTTTTATAGGCTGTCTTTCTTCAAAGTTCAAACCGACATTTGCAGACCAGGCATTAGGATGCAGTGTGGTTCATCCAAGAGTACCTTTTCCTTCTTTGTTATGTTTCCTCTTTCTTTGCACTACTTTTACTTGGGGGTATTCTGCTTATGCTTTGTGGGTTTTAAAGGTGAGAAATGATTATTGCACACCCTGCGGGCCAGTGCGTGGGTGGGCACAATGCACCGCCCATTGCACGGGCCAATGGGAGACCTGAATGCACAGAGGGGATTGCAATAAGCATTTGTCTTTAAAGGTTGCCTCTCCTTTTGGCCGCCACCTTCTTGGTTTTATTGCAACTGTTCTCCATGTTTTAATAAAGGGAAAATTAATTAGAAGTCCTTAACTGTAATATGGAGGTCCTGACTGTAACATGATTTAACATATACTGTAACAGGAGATAACACTTACTGTAATGAGTTACAGCTCTGTCAGGGACTAGAAAATAAGTCAAATATTTTTTAGAAACTCCTAATTAATTTGCCCTTTAATAAAAGGTCGCATTTGTGAAGTATGCAATATACCCTGTTATTTAGGCACCACTTGGAATTTTTCAGGTGTTTGATTCTTGGCATAAGTAGTGAATAAATATGTGCAAAATGGAAATAAGATGATGAAAAGACAAATGAGTGTACAGAGTTTTGGATTCCATTTCACTTAGATTTCTCTTCCATATAACTTCGTGTTGACAGACGGCAATTGGCTGTAGTTATGATGCTTAAATTTACCTGCAGAGCGGTTACCATGCAATGCTTTAAGACTCACTTTGGTAATGGAATATCCCGGCATATCTGGAAGTATTTGGCTGGATAATGCCTCCCCCACTTTAAAAGTGGGGATAAGCTAAGCCGACCTTGTTCCGGATAAGACTGGACACTGCCATATAAGCATGTCCGAACCAACCCACCAAATTAGCTTATCCGGCCAATTATCAGGGGCATTGGATGAGGGGTAGGAAGTAATTAGTGGGTGCTATTCAAGGTGAGGTAGACTATTGATACCAAATAGGGATAGGGACAAGACAGTTTAGCTATCTGCTGATAGGCTATCGGTTGCCAAAGTGGCTCTAAAGGGTTTCCTTGATCCCATATTCTTAGAGGCTTTACCTTTATGGATTATTTCCTTGCATGGGAGTTTATCATTTCAATGGTTTTGTTGCTGGTCCACCCTTGCTTGGGGGCTCAAGACTACTTGGCACACACAGTAGAATCACAAGTTATCCTACGCTGAAAGGGTGATTTCATCTTGGAAACTCACGTTCTAGGCTTCACCAAATGGAAGAAACCAGAATATGAGTTGAAAGCACAGAACCACCCAAGCTAAGGTGTCCGGTGCTGGAATATGAATGCATACTTTTACAACGATGAAAGTGATGATCGAACTCTCTTTATTATGATAGACTAAATGTTGCTTGCTGCATCATGTGACTTACAAATTGGCTTATTAGAAAATTTTAACCAAGACAAGAGTATGATCAGTATATCCGTTCAAGTTCCACCTGATATTACTGAATGGTCTTTATTTGAAAACTGGCCTCTGTGGGTCTTTTAAAGGATGCTTTCTCTTATTGGAGATAGTTTTCCATTTGGCACTTTCGTGTTGGGTGTTCCTGGTGGTGGTATAGTAGTCTTGACCAGGTTTATTTTGTTGGGATTCACTGAAGGCTGTCTAGTCTTATACTGGGTATTCACAACACATCTTGTGCTTACATAGCTTCTGGCCCTTTCCACGTGCTTGAGTTTAGGCCAGCAGCTTAGTTCAGTAGCAGTGCCTATTTAAGTTAAAATTCTAGTGTTCTCATGGTGTTACTGCCATTCTCCCATAAATTTATAATTTATTTTACCCATTTGGATATTTTCAAAAGGAAAAGCACCTAAGAAGTTGTCATCACACATTTTATTATCTCAAACTTGCATTTAGCTATTGTGACTTTGATATATCTTTGTATTTCTCTTCTTACGATGCTTGCCATCTCTCCCTCCTCTGCATCTTCACAACCTTTGCAGTTATCTTCAGCATGCTGACCTGTCAGCTAAACGCTCCATTGGCCCCTTGTTGGGATTGTCTGTATGCGTAACAGTATTTTTGGATTGGAAGGGTGACATATTAAGTTGCATACTTTTATCATGCTTGGATTTCATTGTTTTTGCCGCGTTCCAATCTGGAAACTGTTTGATAATCCTTTTGCTTTTATAAGAATAACATATTCATTAAATATAACTCCAAAAGTTTTTTTTTAAAATTGAGAATACGGTAATTTGACATTCTTCTTGTCTACGGACTTGCAGGGAGTCTAAGAGAATGGGACATGAAAAACAGGAAATGCCAGTTTCTGGAAACATCACCGAGGGCCTTAGCAGAGATCAATTTGGATGCTCATTAAATGGAGTTGCTCTCCATTTAAATGATGGAACAAGTCAATTGAATAGACCAACTGATATGGCAAGCGGGAGTAGCAAAAGTGAAGCAGTAAATGGGACCATACACAAAAACCAAGTTCAGACGATTCCTGGATTTTCTTACATTGTTAGAGATCCAGAAATTGATAAACCTCATATTGAGGTGGATATGAATATTTTTTTTGACTCAAGTTCTAGCAAGGAGACATCAGAACTACAACATCTGACGAAGGCTGAGTTGTCTACTTCATCTGGTGGTGAGTTGAACTATTCTGTTAGTGCTATGAAAGATGATCAAAGATCAACTCAATTAGAGCTTTCTGGTTCTATGATTGCTTCCACATACAAAGATAATACATCATGCTCTTCTAAAAATAAGCCAGCCATCTCAATCTCGAATGGTTATTTTTCTGCTAAAATGTCAAACTATCAAAGTCCTCATGAAAATTTTGTGGAGAAGAAAGTAGAAGGGAAATGCCAGATCAATTGCACAAATACAGGTTCTCAAAGCGATCTGAAAGTTAGGTTTGTTGCTTCTGAAGATGTTCGTCCAAATGAAGAGCATTTTTCATGTTCTTCTAAGGGCCATTCAGCATCCTGTAATATCAAATTATCTCCTGACTGCTCAATGGATGACATCACCAGTGATGCAGGAAATACTAGAGTTGCTGAAGCAAACCACTTCAAAAAGTTGATGCCAGGATTCCCACCTTGCATTATTTCACAGAGTTCAGAGGACAAGACAGCAGGACAGAAAATGTCAAACTCAATCCCTGATCCTCTAAAAGATGTGACTGTAAATGAAAGCCTACATTCACGCTCGTCTAGCAGTCAGTCAATCTCCAGTTTGGATCGATCTTCTCCTGATAGCACATTTTTGACAGTGTCTGATATTAACCTCCGAACACAACCCTCTCAGGGGCCACCACCTGCCAGGCCGCCACCTGGAAGACCATCATCAAAGTTTGACATTAGTGGAAGAAATTTACGCCGAACATTAACAAATTACCAGAAACATGATGTTGGGACTGGGACTACTTACAAGAGTCATTCATTTAAGCAGACTGTGAGGGATGGTTTATCTCCCTTTGACATGGAGGTTGATGTGAGTTCAGCTGCTGCAGCTTCTGTTGCTGCCATAAAAGAGGCAATGGAACTGGCCCAAGCTAAATTAAAGAGTGCAAAGGTATCAAGGGAAAGAAACAAAGACAATCTTCAATCTCGCCGGAAGTTAGGATTGAATGAAGATCTTAGAAGTACAAATAGAGATGGGCATCAAACTGTCCAGGATAACCAAAGAATCAGAGAAGATATGGTTGTCCAGTTAGCCTGTGGAAATACTGACGGTCAAGATAATGTTTTTACTGCACAAAAGAAAACAGCATTCACTCCATCCTTGCTGACTGGAGATTCCAAGGAGAAAGAAACAAACACTAGATCAGCTGAAGTGTCTCTGCAAGCTGAGCATTGGGGAGAACCTGAGGTATCAAGTGTGTCAAATATAAAAGAGGACAAAGTTGGAGAATGGAAGATAGCAGAGCAATTCTATGAGTTCATACAAAGTGAGAAGAAGCTCCCAAAGGTCCCAGAGAATTCTCTGAAGGGGGACACTGAGAAAAGGTCTAATACAAGAGTTGGCATCATAGAGGAAGAGCAAAATGCATCTGAACTCAAAAGGAGGGAAAATTTGTTGGAACCTTCTACGTTTGTTGTGTGGGAAGGTGACAGTGATAGAAGGCAAAATCCTTCCTCGCAGGAGCCCTCTCTAGAGTTTGATATGCCGGGAGATTGCTGTTTGAGGCAAAAAGAGGCGGTGAATGCTCACTGTCAAGAGAAGCAGCCTGTGGAGATTCAAGAACTGCTAACCACTGAACAGAAAACTAAATGGAGAACATCTGAAGAAGGATTCATATGTGAATTAAGCAAAAAGAATCCGAGAGGTAATAAAGATGCTCTCAAGTATAAACCAGGTTATGGATGTCAAGGTCCAGAGAAGGTGCAAAATGGTGCTGATGAGACTTTTGGGTGTGAAGAAACTGGAAAGGACATAAATGTAACAGATGAGTACTTCAAAGATCATGGGGAGGATAGCATTGTTCTCGATAAATTGTCTAAGTTGGATGGAAACAAGGCTGAAGCTAATGTGATGTATGTGTCAAATGTCTCTGGAAAGGAGGTTCACCTGAAGGCTGGTTGCACGAATCATGAATATGGTTCTCTTACTGAAAGTTGGGAAGTGGAACCAAAAGAAGCTAGTCTCTTATTTGGTCAAGATAATGGAAAGACATCAAAGTTATCTCATCAGGCATATGAATGGGCAGAAAATGAGAATGATCTGAAAGTACCGCTGGACATTCCTGATGTAAAAGGCAAGTATGGTACAACAGGTGCACATGAAGGCTTCAAGGGGAAAGTAAAGGAAAATATGCAGGAAGTTCAGGTTGTTGATTCAAACAAGATTTTGAAATCTGCTCAAGGTAGCTGGAAAGGCACTGGAAATGTCAGGAAAATTGAAGATGCTCGGAAAGCCAGTTCCTTCGGAAAGCAACAATACATATCGAAAGTGCTTCTGGAGTTTTCAGGGAATGAAGATGCAGGCTCCCCTGTTGAGAATGATGCTCAAGGTCATGAAACAAGGAATCTGAAAGGAGACAAAAGGGAGAATGTGGAAATGAGTGACTTAGACAAAGTGAGGGAGATGAAAAGGATAGAGTTAGAAGAGAAAATGCTAGAAGAGGCAAAAGAGAGAGAAAGGAGAAAGCTGAAAGAGGAAAAAGAAAGGGAGAAAAAGCTTGAAGAGGAAAAGGAGAGGGAGAGGATAAGACTAGAAGAAGCAAGAGAGAGGGAGAGGATAAGACTAGAAGAAGAAAGAGAGAGGCAGAGAAAGAAGTTAGAAGAGGATAGGAAGTTGAAGATGTTAGAAGAGGAGAAGGTGAAGAAGTTAGCAGAGGAGAGGGAGAAGAAGATGTTAGAAGAGGAGAGGGAGACAAAGAGGTTGGAAGAGGAGATGAAGAAAAAGAGGTTAGAAGATGAGGAGGGGGAGAAGAAGAGGTTAGAAGATCAGGAAAGGGAGAAGAAGAGGTTGGAAGAGGAGAGGGAGAGGAAGAAGTTAGAAGATGAGGAAAGAGAGAAGAGGAGGTTGGAAGAGGAGAGGAAGAAAAGAAATTAGAAGATGAGGAGAGAGAGAAGAAGAGGCTAGAGGAGGATAAAGAGAGGAAGAAGTTAGAAGATGAGGAAAGGGAGGAGAAGAAATTGGAAGAGGAGGAGAGGAAGAGGATGAAGTTAGAAGATGAGGAGAGGGAGAAGAAGAAATTAAAGAGGAGGAGAAAGAGAGGAAGAAGTTAGAAGATGAGAAGAGGGAAAAGAAAAGGTTACAAGAGGAGAATGAAAGGGAAAAGTCAGAGAAAGTGGATAGAGAGAGGAAGAAGTCTGAGGAAGCAGAAGAGAGGAGGCTAGAAGAAGAGAAGAAAAAGTTGGAAGAGGAGAGGGAGAGCAGGGAAAGAGAGGAGAAAGAGATCATAAGAAAGAAGCAAGAGGAAGAGGACAGGGAGAGAAGTAAGTTGGAAGAGAAAGAGAGGGAGAGGAGGAAACAAGAAGAAGAGAGGGAGAGGAGGCGGCTCGAAGAGATTGAAAGGGAGAGAAGGAAGCTAGAGGAGAAAGTGAAGGAAAGGAAGAGGATAGAAGAAGAGGAGAGAGAGAAAAAGTTAGAAGAGGAGAAAGTGAGGGAGAGGCAGAAGATAGAAGAGGAGAAGGCAAGGGAGAAAAAGTTAGAAGAGGAGAAGGGGAAAGAGTGGAGAAAGAGGGAAGAGGAAAAAGAGAGGGAGAGAAAAAGGCTGGAAGAAGAGAGGGAGAGGGAGAGAGAAAAGGACAGACAAGCTGTTGAAAGAGCAACACGAGAAGCTCATGAAAGGGCATTTGCTGAAGCTCGCGAGAGGGCAGAAAGGGCTGCTGTGGACAGGATCACAGCTGAAGCTCGACAAAGAGCATTGGCAGAGGCCCGAGAAAGAGCAGAGAAGACTTCTGCTGAAGCTTGGAGAAATCTATGGCAGAGAAGGCTTCCAGGGAAGCTAGATTGAGGTCAGAACGTGCTGCTGTTGAAAGGGCAACTGCTGAGGCTCGGGAGCGTGCTGTAGAGAAAGCAATTGCTGAGAAAACTGCACAAGATGCAAGAGAACGTGCAGAAAAGCTTGCGACTAGCTCTAGGGAAGGGGTGAGGCAAAACTTTTCTGTAAGTGGAGTAGCCATCTAAAGTAGTTTTCCACTGCCTTTGCATCTGATTATACTTGAAATATATATTCATTTTTTGGTGCTATCTAAAATTTAAATCATTTCAGAATGTACGGGAATTTGATCCTCATTTCAAAATGTGGGTTCCTCCAGAGGTAGTTATCAGAAGCAGCCAGATTCTAATGGTAATATACAAGCACTTCATCTCCTCTGATAGCATATTTGGTATTTCACTCGTAGGCGCACTATTAGTGGTGCCTGTTAGGTTTCATCTTGTACATTTTCTTGTTTGTATGTGTGAAGCTTCCTTCACGAATGAAAAACCTGGAGGATCTGAGGGTGAATCTGCTATAAGATGCAAGGCAAGAATGGAAAGACATCAGAGGACAGTTGAGCGTGCAGTAAGTAAAGTGCTTAAATCCTCAATCTTTTATATTTTCCTGGTCTAAATATGTTTCTTGAATGTTTATTACTTCATGTATGATGTCAGGCCAAGGCTCTTGCTGAAAAGAATTTGCGTGATATCATTGCTCAAAGAGAACAAGCAGAAAGAAATGTAAATTGCTTCTCATACAATTTGGCTTCTTGAATGATCTGGGAAGCTCATGCATTTACTTCTTTCTTCTGTCATAAAAGCATGTCCATGTCCTTATGTGATCTAAACATTCATTGCAGAGATTAGCTGAAACTCTTGATGCTGATGTCAAGCGATGGTCGAATGGGAAAGAGGGGAATCTGCGTGCTCTTCTTTCAACCCTGCAATATGTAAGTTGCTCCAAATTTGTGGATGTTTGCTTCTGTTTTTTATCGTGGTGAGAATGTCTTTATGTGATTACTGTCAGCTCTTTTTGGTGGTCCACTCAAATCAGTTGGCATTCATATCCTCTAAATTTATCATCTTTTCTCAAGTGATGACTCAATTAAACAATATTTGATTTATGAAAATGTTCTAAATGTTTGTCTTGAGTTACATTAGCTGGTTTTTTTAATTTATGACTTTATTTTAGGAATGGTGTAAGAATTTATTATTTGATTTTATTAACATATTTCACCCCTTGTCACCTTGCCCTATGGACACATGTCTAGGTCTGGCAAGTCTCTGTAGTCTGCATCATATGTTCCATGTTTGGAATCTTTTTTCACTAAAACTGGACTACTGGAACCATCAAGTTCATATCCCCCCCCCCCCCAACAGAAAAAGGAAGGAAAAAAGAACCCATCATAATTCCATCTTAGTGTCGGGTTATTTTTTGTGTAAGATTAGGATGCCCTCTACGCCTTCCCAAAAAATGTCTCTTAAAGAGTGTTCTAGCAAATATATGCAATTATGGGTTGATATAGATATCGGGAGCCAGCAAATGGGTTCCTAGATGTGAAAGATATGCTGGGTATAAGATCTAAAAATGCCTTCAACTTAAACAGCCACGTCTTCGCTGTGGGTTAGGGCAGGGGTGTTAATGTTTACTTCTTATTGCAGCGCATTATGGTATAAAGTATATTACATTCTTTTTGACATCAAAGGAATAATCTGCACGTTTTGCCATGGATAATAATGCTAATCATGGATCAGTCAATTTTACAAGAAGAAACAGGCTTAATCACCACTCATACCATTTGAGATTCCAATTAGACGAAAAGGTCTGGCATCATCAACAGCATAGTAAACCAGAACTAACATGTATGCCTATGGCCATTGGCCATAGGTACAGATGGTTGCACTTTATTGCTTGGAAGGCAACAGCTGTCTACTCACTCCAGAATATTTGGATTTGCTATTTGCCAAATAAACCATGAATGTATTCCAAAACTCGACTTGTGGTTGTTACCAGTTGCATATGGTTGTAATAATTAAAAAGGGTGGGAAAAAAAAATCCTGTAGCATGTTAACCGCAACCCTGAAATTACAGTATACTTTGCCGCTGCTTATGCCTGGTCCTTCCTGAAGCAATGTGTTTCGTTGGTCTTTATATTCGTGATGATGTTTCATTTTTTGCTTTTTGATGTCTAATTTTGTTTATTTTTAGATCCTTGGGCCTGAGAGTGGCTGGCACCCAATTCCATTGACGGATGTTGTAACAGCTCCTGCTGTAAAGAAAGCCTATAGGAAGGCTACGCTCTGTGTACATCCTGACAAACTGCAGCAAAGGGGTGCTAGCATCCAGCAGAAGTATATATGCGAGAAAGTTTTTGATCTTCTCAAGGTTAATTTTAATTTCTGCTCTTTTAGATCATGTAGTTTCTGCATTTGCATTGTCATATTCCAAGCTACACCTCCAGGCCAAGATGACTGATCAAGGATATGCACATGTTGGGCTAAAAGATGGAAAATACAGTTGCAATCAGTAGCGAACAAACATCCGTACAAATAAATGGACTTTTTTCACAGAATAATACCCCACATGGGATAACTTTTCATCGTATAAGAGTGAAACATGATCATGATATCCGTTTATTTGTGTGCAATTTGGCTGACAAGCTCCTTCGCTAATATTGGCTTTGCAAAATCCCTTATTGCATTCCTACTGTTTCTTTGTTTCAGTTTTCTTTCCCATCTGACCTGTCTATTGTTTGATCATAATAAGTTGGCAATGTCAAACAAGGGTGCCCAGTATCAGATTACGCTTATTTTTATGCCCAAGGATATACAGTTATGGAAAACCTTTTCTTTTACTAGGTCGTGTGTTAGCAAACTTATATGCTAATAATATTGAATGCTCAGAGGTCATCGTTGCATCTTGCCTGTCAGTCGACTGTTTGATCATATTAGATTCTTG
This sequence comes from Colocasia esculenta, assembly GCA_014218235.1. Lineage (NCBI taxonomy): Eukaryota > Viridiplantae > Streptophyta > Magnoliopsida > Alismatales > Araceae > Colocasia > Colocasia esculenta. The sequence goes on along the minus strand of CM024761.1, from coordinate 20,550,828 downwards.
CTGAGTTCATATTGCTCTATCTGCAGGAAGCTTGGAACAAGTTCAATTCGGAGGAACGGTAGCGGGGGCTGGGTTATTCATTCATTATGCCTGTGGAATGCGGTGGTGGTGCTTGTTAGAGTTCAATGGCGGTCACCATTTTAGTTCTTTGGGAGGATGGCAGGGGGTATTTTTTTGTGCAATTTGCCATGTAATTCTCGTGAGCATTATTTTGTTGGCAGCTATCCAATGTTCATATTTACGTATAGGTGGTAGAATCATCGTATGCATTGTAATTATGGTAACGAGAAGGTGTTAGGTTCTAGTTGGAAGATAGACAACATATTTCTAAGAGTAATAATTTTCAATATTTAAGATTTATCATTCAAGAGAATAAAGAGATTTATGATGATATTGCACGTAGGATTAAGATAGGTCCGTTAAAGCGGAGAAATGCATCAAGAGTCTTATGTGATCGTTGTATACTAAGCGAAATTTATTTAAAGAGAACTCTTATAGAACAACTGTGAAGTTTGTTTTATTCTATGGTATCAATTATTGGGCAATATGAAAGGAACACTTTAATGAAAATGTGTGCAGTAGAGGTGATGATGTTGAGATGAATGTGTGGTAAAATTAAAAAAGATATGATTAAGAATGAATGTTTCATAAGAATTTGATGATGGCTCTAATTGATAATAAAATAAAAAGTGATTTAGATATATACATTGTCGTCATTAGTTAAATGATGTGATTAAATTTTAATAGATGTTAGTAAAAGAGTTTAAAGAAGGTTTAAAATAGGTTGATGTGATGTTACTATTACAAAGGATATTGATTTTTTTGAGTTTAAATATATATAATATTTGATAGAGATCTTTGATGGAATAAAATTTATATAGTTGACTTTAAATAAGGAGATAAGATTTTAATGATGATGATTATGATGCATCATCTTCACATTGGTGCTCTCTCTGTCAAAGAGTTCATACAAAAGGATCAGAATCTGTATGAATAATAAAAATAATAAAAAAAAGATAATAAGACTTTGTTGCTCATGGCCACCATACCATAATGCATGCAGAGCATTAACCGTTGGCGAATGTAAGATGACATCCTACTGTATAATTGGAAAATGAGACAGTAAAAATGGCGAGCTCTAGTTAGTATAATGCTTATATTTTCGGGGTGTAAATTCGAGCTCGGCATTCTCCCACCCGTGTCATCATATTCTAGATGACAAATGCTGTCTACCCGTAGACCAATCCGTATCATGTTGCAGGTGGATGTGACCGCCGTGCCACCTGTTTGTCTTTGCCGGACATACCTGCCACAGCCGTCTTGTCGGACACTGCTGATCTGCACTATTTTCTCCTGCGCTATTTTCGCCTGTCACAGGTTGGCATCCACCCATGGCATGTGATAAAAATTTAATATATTTATATTTTATTTTTATTAAAAGAGTATTGATTAATGAGAAAGTAAGAAGTGTGTGTGTAAAATCTCTGAGTGTAGTAAAATTTTTTTTTTCCATATCTAGATTTAAGATTTAGGGAGAACTAACATGGTGCAATTAGTTTCGACGGGTCCGTTTGTTTGAGGGTAAAACCCCATTAAGAAATAGTTTTTCAGGAAAAACTTTTTTTTAAAACCATTTGGTATTTCTGAAAACGGAAATTTGGAAAACCTTATCCAGAAACTCCGGATTTTGGCATCCCCGCAAACCATGCGGATGCCATTTCCTTACACGCATGTGCAGGTTAACAATTAATGTTTGCTACAGTGATAATTGTTTTGACACTATTTATTTTAAGTTGTTTTATTATTTTTTTCTCTTCATTTTAGTCATATTTGTTAAATCTAATTATTTATTATTTATTATTTATTTTTAAAATTTTTATTAAAATATCTGTAGAATACTATTTATTCAAGTTATGTTTTATTTTATTCTCTTAATTTAAATTGTTTTTGTCAAAATTATTTTTTGTTCACTAATTTTTTTATTTTTTAAATTATAAAAAATAAAATAAAATAAAATAAATTGATAAATAATGTTAGTACAAATGAGTATATGACTCTCTTCATTTTAATGGATCATAAAATCTCATGTTTCTCCATACAACTTTATATTTATATGACAACCAAATAGACAAATTACGTTTTCATTTTCATGTAAAATTATTCCGTGAAAATTGTTTCCTTAGTAAACTATTTACATGTAACCAAACGGGACCCTAAACCCACTTACTAATTACTTGATGTTGTAGAGTAGCTGGTATCTTCTCATTTTAGATTGGAATACCTACAGATATTGAGATGGCCCTGAAATGGGCTCGAGGTCATTTTGTCCCCCACCCCATATATGAGATAGATATGATAGGGCCTTGCTATTGTACAGGGAGTAGCCTCCCTTTTCGCATGGGCCGTAGGGAAAGGGGATGACGTCAAGATCACCCTTTATATAAGGGTTTGTAACAATTCCAATTGTACCAGCAATCGCTACTGCCAGATTGTCCTGTCAATTGGCCACGCTAGCTTGGCCCAATAAGGCAGTGGGCTGGATGTGCTAACATCGAGGTGTTTAGGGTTGGAGAGAGGAGAGGGGCAGGGAAGTCGGGCTGTTGTTCACTATGGGCTAGGCTGGGCCTAAACTGTGGTGGTCCTCACCGTCCGGATTCTAAACAGAACTCAACTCCACCTCTCGCAAACCACTAAGACCTGCAAAGAAATATCAACACATGTTTCTAGTGAAAATATAGAAAAGACAGTTAAACATGTCTAAAGATATAAGATATTTACATGATCTCATACATATTTATATGAAGTTACATTATCATAATAAATAAACTCATGTCCCAAAAAGAAAAGTATATGATTGGAGCAAAAGCTCACGTTACTTATGGTACAAATCCGCCTCCATGACCACGAGAGTCGATCTCAGACGGGGAACAAGAACTCGTTGGCTATTAATTACCGGAAAGGAGAGTAAGAGTGTGAGCCTCACAAGTTCACCGGCTCAATAAAGAAACTTCCAAAACATGGAGCTAAATGAGTAATGCATGCAACCTTATTGATCAGCTAATGTGCAGAAATTAAATATAATTTATGTTTGAAGGAAAATAAAGCTCAATTAACAGAAAATAAATTATCCATTTTTCCATTCCATGCATAGCAGAGGAAACATGAGTTGAAAAGGCTCGGCACTACCACTCGGGTCACTAAGATTGGTTCATGACACCAAAATCTGACTCGGACAAAAAACATTAGAAAAATCTTTTGGTCTCACAACCACGTATGTAAGGTCTAACTACAGCTCCACCTTGACTAAGCCAAAGAAATGTGAAGACCAGCCAATCACCACCTATAGTCTGGCCAGACTGCAGACTCACGTTTGACACACGTATATAGGTTCTAGGGGCCCATAGAGTGACGTTGTGGAAATAAGAGACTAATTGGGACCCGACAAGTCTGCTGATGTCTGCTTTCCCAACCACGAGTGCACTAAAAATGACTAAAAGTAAAGCCAACCACACCGCAAGTCGTTGCCCTACTGTCATATTTCCTTTGCCATATGTAAAATCCATCACAAAGGAGTAGGAGATTCTAAGAAGATGACACAGACCTTGACGATACCACTGTAGTGGAACTAACCTCTAGAATAAGCGTCGGGCCACTGAACTTTGTAAGCCATGATGGCATTGCTAAATCTTGTACTAGAGTTGCTGACAATCATTTACACTATCGTCAAACTATTAACTAACCTTCATTTGTTCCGCAGACCATGTTGAGATCATTTAGTAACTAAAAGTAGGGTTCACTTGACTAGAGGGTCAATCTCCAAATCTTGCAGGAAGATCAATTCATATGAAAACTACTTAATGACTCAAATCTCTTTATTAAACCACAATATAACCATCCGATAGCTTAGACCAGGGTTCAGTTGACCAAAGGGTCAGTACCCAAGCATTGTTGGACGAAATACTTACAGAAAACTTGAGCACACTAAGGGTACCAGACACATCAAGAATGCGCCAAACTAGCCAACAGTGGTTTGGAAGTAAAACGTGCTGGAGATTACTGGTACATTAAAAAGGCACCTGCCCCAACGACCATGTTCTCACACAAAACATTAGTCATCATAGGATTCACTCAAAAACTTTAAAAATCACCATTTTCGACCATTCCAACTCACTAAAACGTATTGTACACTATTTGAGCTATATAAAATCATCCAAACATGCTTTGAAATGACATAAAACATTAAAATGAATGCCCCAAGCACAAATCCAACTCTCAACAAGATCTCCTTCCATTAGACATCAACTAAAACATCTATAACATGAATTCCATGCTTGGACAGTAATAAGATTTTGTTAATTGATTTATTCACCATATTAATCCTCGAAGAAATGAAAAAAGAAGTGGGAAATCTCCCTACCTCTGTGATGAACGAAGCTCGCGGGATTTTCTTGTGATCCAATCACTCCTCCTGTACCAAAACTGCATTGAACGGAGTGCCAATCGCCAGAATTCCTTGAAAGTCATCGAAGCAACATTCTCCCAGCTAAGCTAGAGCTTTACCTAGCTCAATTGGTGAAACCCCTCTTAAAACCGTCTTGAATCGAAACATGTTGGGGTCAAGTGGCGCATTATAAATGCTCTCTATCGAGCTTCTGCGTTCACTAACCTCACGCCATACATCACTCCCGGTATGTCAAATGTCACGCATGCGATGAAGCACCAGGAAAAAGCCTAACTAAGGGTCTGTTGTTTGACGGAAAACCCGTGTTAGGAAATGTTTCGGGGGAAAACTTTATTTTTCAAGTAGTTGTAACGGTGAAAAATAAAATCTGGAAAATGGAATCTCCAAATCCGGAATTGGCATCCGCGGCAAAACCGCGGATGCCATTTCCAAGCAGAGTTGCTACAGTAACAGTTTAGTATATTCACGTAAATTGTGTTTTATTTTTTTTTCCACTTATTTAAATAGTATTTGTCAAATTTAATTATTTCTCAATAGTTAATGTATTTTTTTTACTTTTATTAAAATATATTTAGAATATTATTCATTCAAATTATATTTTTATTTTATTTCTCCAACTTAAATTATCTTTGTCAAAATTACTTATTTTTCATTAATTATTTTATTTTATTTTATTTTTTAAAAATATGAAAAATAAAAAATAAAATAAAATAAAAAATTGATGAATAGTATTAATACACAAGGAATATAGGACTCTTTCTCATTTGATTAGATCATAAGATCTCATATCCCTCCATACAACTTATATTTCCTAACAACCAAATAGACAATTACGTTTTCATTTTCACGGAAAAGTTATTCCGTGAAAAATTATTTCCCTCTGAAAGGTTTTACATACAACCAAACGGACCCTAAAAATGTGCTAGAAGTCATTAGCATGTTCAGGATGCGCCCTTCCAAAGTGAACGCGTCTCCAAACTAAAAACTACGGCACAACGAGCCACAAGTTTTGGCCCAAAAACACTCATATAACCCACAGAAGCCTAGAAACACAGTTTATTGACCACACATTGACCTAATAACCAAATAAAATTTGATAATTGTGAACCCAAAATGTCTGGGCGCTACATCAAGACTCACAATGTGAGCCTTAGTTGGGTGGGGTCACAATTGGACTTGGTCTAACTTAGCCTATTGATACCCCCTACTCGTGATATCACGAGGTTTGGCAGATGTGGGTTAGGATTAGTTGGTGATGGGGGAGGGCATATGCATTCCAACCAAAATTTTTAAAAATAATAAAAAATGGGCCTGAGGTTGAATTTTTGGTTGAGAAAATTTAAAGGACTTTTCTAGCTTATTTAGGCTAAAATTTGCGAAACATCATCTCTTGTACTTTAGTTTACATTTTGAGAATGAAAATTTGGAAAAACATTGCTCCCAAACGATGTATCAACAGTATTCGATATGATTCTAGTTTGTGGGGTTAGAATAAGAACTCAATAGGTATACGTACCAGTGGTCACCAAGCAACTTGGACACCCAAATATCTTTTAAAAAAGCCACATGTGCTTCTTCCCCTCAGTTCATAAGGATTATATGTATACAGAGAGATGACTAATTTATCTGGCAATGGGCTTTGATGCATTGGCTTAGTTGTTTATCTTAATTTCTCAACAATATTGAAGGATATGCCTTATTACATTTCTACATGGAAGACCACTATTGCCACGAGCATGCAATGGTGTTATTCCATAAGTTTCAATATGCAAATTCTACAACTAATTAGGATGACTTGAAAGTGATGCAGAAATACGGAAAATTTTCTCAGTTGTTCTCATTTTTGTAGCTTACAAGTACAGAAGAGTGGAAAAAAAACACAAATGGGCAATGTTATGGTAACACGTTTTTTGTTATTATTATTATTTCCTTAGCTCTTGCTCAATAACATAATCCAACTTTTATTGTGAAAAACTTAAATTTAGTGAGGTAAGATGTTCAGTGAAATATAAAGAGAAATTTTATAGAATAATTGTGAGGCCTAACTTGTTATATGATATTGAGTGTTAAGTAGTACGAAAAGAACACATTAATAATGTATGTGTAGGAGAGATAAAACTGAATAAAATTAGGAATGTGCATTTATGTGAGGATTAGAGATAATTTTAATGATTAAAAAATAAGAGAAAAATATTTAAGTAATTTAGACACATGTAACGTAGTCCAAATTTGACGTCGGTTAAAAGATAAGACTAAATTTGAGGACATGTTAGTAAAAGAGTTAGGAGAAGACCTAAGATAAGATGGTGGGCTGTTAATAAGAATTTGAACTTCTTAAATTTTAATGTAAATACAACATTTGATAAAAAGTTTTAACAATAAAAAATTTATGTAATGAAACCTAAATAATAAGATAGCAGAAGGCATCACATCATGACATCACGTTGGCGCAGTGGGGACGTCATGCCATCATTGCCTTCTGCAGTCGGCGGTTGGCCGTGCAACCGACTTGCAAGTCGTAGTGTGCAAATCTCTCTGATCTAATCGCCTAAACCTTAGGTGCCATCTCTCTCTGTCTCACCCACGAACTCCTACCTTCTCACCATGTGTTCCTAGCTACTCGTATATATTATATGAATGTAGTAAGACACGAGTAAAGTGGTGGCATGTGCCGTTGCAGCTGCGTGTTTAATAGTTGATGAGCACACAGGTCTGGCTGTAATAGGGAGGAAAAGAGAGCACAGATGGGCGCCAAGAGAAAGACGCCACCGCTGCCTCCCTACTCCGCGCGAGGAGCTTCCTTCTTCAAAGTCATGCTTGGGGATTTTAAACGTGGACTGGGGCCTCGTTTGCCCTCTACCTCCCTATGGATCCTCAGCATGAATGTGGTTTCTACTCAGATTTTAGTGCTCGATTGCATCTTAAAAACCTCTTCTCTTCATGTGGCGCTGTCTTATCGCTGGGCGAGATGCATATTGAAGTTGAACATTCATTAATTACACTTATTAATTGCGGGCTCATGAATACTAGACATAGTACACATCGACATGCTCGTCTTTAAATCCATATATACATTTCTTCAAACAACTTTAAATCTACCCCTTACTACTCTTGTTTTCTGGGCATAATGGTTCTATGCCCCTCTTCTTCTCCAAGTGCCACGCTCTCATGACATGGTTCAATCATTGGTCATTAGTAGATTTCTCTGTTTCTCTTTGTTATGTGGTTTTCTTAAAAGAGAGTAGTAGCAATAAGTAGCTAACTAGGATGCCCAATCCTTAGTATGTGGGCGGCAACTGCGTTCTCTGGCTCTTTTTTTCAAACGTTCATGACTGTCCTTGTGTTAAACAAGTTGTTCTCCTCAGTTCTCTGCAGTTATATGTCTGGTAGACTTGATCTTGGTAGTTGAAGTGATATGTTTTCTTCTTTGCAGCAGGTACCACCCTCCTTTGCAAGGCACATTGTGGGGAAGGTGCCATGTAGGTTCGCTCTGCATAGCTCCACTTCTGATAGACCATGGTGTGTAGGGGTGGAGAGGGTGGCTGCTGATCTCTTCTTCCATGACGGCTGGGGAAAGTTCTCGAAGGACCACAAGATTGAAACAACAGACTTCCTGGTGTTTTAGTATGATGGAAACTTGGGATTTACTATAAAAGTATTTGGTTCTAATGGGTACATGAGGTGCATGAAAGAGATATTTGACGATGATGGCAACAAGGCGAAGCTGGCCTTGAAGGGTGCAACATCCATGATTGTCCATCCAGGAGAGCAGCTCAACACCGAGTCTAACAAGGAATGGTTGTTTCTAGGGAAGGTTCGTACTTGTGGAGGATGTGCTTCCAACCCCCCCTCCCAACCCAAGGTCATACTTAATTTTCTTTCAACTTGGTAGGTGCTAAAGGTTGTGGAATATGAAGTTGGCTCGCTCCGTCTCACTTCGTTGAGGCATCATACCTTCAATAACCATTGGAAGGGAGAAGGCATTGGAAGAAACTCTTCCTTCAGGCTGAAACATCTCTACTTTTTTGCCACTTGGAGGAAAAGTCGTGCTTATCAAATGGTCTGATCCACTTCATCTTGATTCATACAATTAATTTCTACCATTAATAGTTGCGGCTTCATGCTTGTTATTATTCATGGCAAGTTAGTTTTTGGTGAATCTTTATCCCAAGTCTGAACCATTACAAATATCTATGAATGTATTCCATAGAAGCAATACAGATGATTGGAGTGCACTTGTAATGATGCCCACAGTCTGGTTGCTAGATGGTATCTTGATGTAGTCAGTCCCAACCCAATCTTATGAGCTCAGAGTGTGGGAGATCACGTCGGTCCCGAGATGACCTTGGACTAGGAATTATGGAGTGGAGAACAACAACTTTGCTCGGCTTGGTCTTGTCTTGACTTGCAAAGAAGTCGATCCCGAGGAGAATTCTAGGGACAATCCTATGATGGTCAAGTCAGTGAAAGTGAATTCCAAATTAAGAAAAAATATTTTAAGAGAGGGTGGAGAGAGAGAGTTGGCAATGTCTAAACATAACACCTGGCCATCCCCTTTTACCTGCGATTTTTGGACTTTCTTAAAAGCTTCCCGAGAAGAGGGAAGGGGGGGGGGGATCCTTGATTTTCGGTATGGGATTACTCCCTCTGGGAACAACAGTGCCCAAGGTGCTTCTTGTGCTGTTGTGTTGGACCCTTGCTGGGTCTTATTGGGTCGGGCCCTAGCAGGAGGCCAAGGCTCTATCACAAGCCCCCTACTTTGAGATTGGGCATCGGGTAGCGAGGCCGGACTTCAAAGTAGTTAGAGTTTGGCTAGTGATCGTCTATGTGGGGTTCGGCGTGCTGAGCTGGCCCTTTTGAGGCACCAATGGCTTGTCTAGCAGCAAGGCTCCTAGGAGCATGTGGGCGGCAGCTAAACCACCACGCATCATATGGGAGCGGCCTGTGATGAGGTAGCTACCCTCAATCCTCATGCCTCCTCTAATTGCTTCCAAGTGTCATCCACCGGGGCCATGGGGAGGCGAGGCTAAGCCTATAAGAGGCCTGTAGGGTGCCATTTGCACGTTCACACCTGGTGGTGGGTGTTGTCTTCTTGGGAACGGTCAGTGTAGAGCACTTAGGATAGTGTGGCGTGGTGCTTCCCTTGGGAGAAGGTGATTGCATTTGGTGAGTTCTGGCAGCCTAGATCATGTCGTTTGGGCCTGTGCATGGGTCAGGGGAGAGCACGAGTTTGGGCACTGCTCGGTCCAGGATCGTGGGTAGCACGAGAGAGGCAGAAGGTCTTCTTTTTCATCATCATCGTCGTTTGAGTCTGACTCTGAGGTTCAACTTGTCAGAGAACGATGGCCTGTTTGAGATTGCGAGCGGACCCCTGCCTCATCAGCTGAGGTTGACAGGTTAGGCGAGGAAGAATGGGTTGAAGGAGGATGTCAAGTTGCTTTGAGCCGCCGCTATGAAGGCTGATGAGAGGGAGAAGGTGGTCGCCTGTCAAGCCATGTAGGAAGTCCGCACGAGTATGACGATCGGTTGAAGGTAGGCTGGGCGGAGGCCATGGAGGACTTCAAGAAGTCCAAAGCATACCAAGAGTTGCTCGTTGATGAGACTACGAACACGTACGTCGGTAGATAAGTTGTAGCACCAACAAAATTCAGTAATTTAAAAATTAAAAATAAATTAAAAATAGTAAATTTAATATTATCAAAATAGTAAAAATATACATGTCATTATCGTATGTATAAAAACACATAAAAAAATTCCATAAAAATCATAATTTAACTCTGAATAATATTTCTAGTCAACACACAAAGAGAGTTGGGTGAAAAAATCTAATTAGCCAAGTTTTAAACATTTTACGACTTATTATCGATATTAGGAAATAAGTCGAGAATTCACTATCACGTATACAAAAGATGATCACAAACTAAAATAAAAATGATGGGTAAACTCAAAACAATATGTATTGATAGGCCAGCATAGGAGGAATTTGACCAATGAATAACTTTCGGCCCATGAATAAATTCAAGTAAGAAAATACCTCAAAATTTGTATGGCCCAATTAGCCAGTAAAAAAAGGAAAGGAATTAACATCCAATACACCATCATTAGACTTCCATATTAACCCACATTCGTGCCCCATCAAGAGGAGGGGTTTCCTAAAAGGCTATGCTACTCCAATTAGGATGTGAATCTTTCAAACTGGAAGGGATCAAGCTAAAACTGCAACCCCCACTTTCTAGACACACATTAAGACTCCTAAACAACCCTAAATCTATAAATACTTGTCATAAATTCCTTGAGGATGAGTTACCAACTTACTAAGGTCATAAGGAGGATTTCATATGCATCTATTTTGCCCAATTTTTATCAAGCATACTTTGAGTATTATGCGTTTTCCAAGAGTCGTGCAACACTAGGGCTTTTCATGTTCTTACCGTGATTCACACATATCGAGGTCAAAGTGGGTCAACCCAAAAGTATAGTTCTCTTCTACTCTTCATCCTCTACAACTTTCGTGTTCAGAGGTTTGTCCAAGAAACCTTGTATAATGAGTTTTAGATCAAACAAATGGATCAAGGCCGTTTTCTACGTTTTCGGGCAAGCACCTTAATTCGCGACAGAACCAAACGTCACAGATTATAGGGCCTTTTCGTGACACACTTGACTGTCACATTTTATTGAATAACGATTGTTCATATCGTCATGATTCATAACCAGGATTTGATTGCATCAAGCTGTGTGCACGTGATTTTCAGTGTCCTTCTGAATCGCGACCGAGTTATCCATCGCGTTTTAGTTGTTTTTATCGCCTTCAATTTTTGTGTAATTTTATAATTTGATTTTTGAAAACACCTATAAATAGTGACGTTCTTAACTGTCATGATTTAAGGATAAGGCGATTGTTCAAACTGTCGCATTTTAAGAAATCGACTATTGCCTTGCTTCGACTGACAACGGCTTACTTAATAGCGACGTCTAAAGCCGTCGCGATTTATAAGGCCATTCGTATAAGCCTTAGTGAATAAAAATGACTGAATCTGTTGCGATTTCTAAAAGCTTACCCCAGACCTATTTCAGACAGTCCAGGTTGTAAGACCTGCATGTTATGATTGTTAGAGAGCATTGTCAGTCTATCTTGTGGCTTAAAAATTGTCAACTCATGTAAAAGTCTTAATAAACCTGAAAGTCTATTCTAAATGCTCTTAATTGCATGATCTATTCTCTTTGAGATTGTTATACTCATCTTGATGTTTCTAGCTTGACAAACTAAAAGTATACCATGTTAAAATGTAGAAAGAACATGTTGTCATAATGTTATTGATTGTTTTATATTGTGTCTTTATGTTACTTGCTTTCTACTTGTTTTAAACCGGTGGATTGTGATATTGAGGCACGTTCTACACTACATGATTGCATTGTAGGCAGCCTTTCTTGGGGGATTGGAAACTCTCTATTGGACATTCCGTTCTAGTAGACTAGGGACCTTTCTACTAAGACCTCCGTAATTCTTCATACTCAGTGGATTCCCTCATGGAGATCGAGTTGGTTGTACCATTGAAGTTCCCAGAAGATAGAACACACTTCCTTTCTCGTCTCTTTCTCGTGAGGGTGACTTTAATCATGAAACCAAGCTATTAAAGTAAAGATTTAACTAAAAGTATAAATTGCGCCGTTATGCTGCTGAAATTCTTTCTCGACTATTGTCATCATGAAATCATGTTCGCATGACTTACTTTTTCTTGACATCATTATGAACATGATATTGAAATGTATGCTTCTTGAAACTCTTGTTATTGGCCATGATTGACTGTGGGTATCTACATTTGAAATAGTGAGATGTGTATCGGGCACAACGAGTGTCCAAGGGCTCCAGTCTAGCTCCATCGACAGAGAGTTGTAAATATACTATTAACCACGGGGTATAATAATTATTGGCGTTGCATCTACGCTGGGAGTACTTGCGTGTTGAATGCTACATACATAACCACATACACGTGTCATAGTATGCATTCTATGGTGGCATAGATCCTTAGTGCACATTATGTCATCGTGCCTGATTATAGTTACATGTTAAAAGTTCTTGCTCATGTGTACTTGCTTGCTTGCCTGATATGGCCATCTTACGTTCTTGCAAACGATTGATATCTTGCGTGCTTGTACATACTGCTCTATTATTAGTTATTGTTTGTTATATCATTCTAGATCTTGTTCAATCACTTTTGTTCAATCTATCTTGCTCACGTATCATGTTTAATGTGATTTATTGTTCATGCATATCTTGGTAATCGTGCTACCTAGTTCTTAAAATGTTAATCACTTACATCATTGTCCGCACATTGAGATATAAATCCTACTAGACTACTTTTCTCATTACCTACTTCTTAACATCTTAGGTGACATTGAAGTGGAAGATGAAGGCCAGGACATGGATGGGAATGCGTCTGAGTGAAGAGCATGTTCCACCCATAGTGTCTACTATTAGTCTATTTGAGAGTTAGTTTAATGTAGTAGGTAGTGAGGAAGTATATTCTCATGTAATTTTCCCTTTTCTTGAGTCATTGTAGTTGAAAGTTCATGAAGTAGTAGTAAATGCTATGGAGATTGAATAAAGCTTAATTGTGTTCATTATGTGGGCCCTATTATGATTGTGTTGTTGCACATCTAATGCTCACTAGCTAGAGATTTATTTGTCGACTGTTCACGTCTCAGAATATCAATTTAATCTAATATTTCCACTGCGTAATTCTCGGGACGTGACATAAGTCAACTCCACCAAGACTATGCGTACACAATATTACGAGCTCGACCATAGCTTCCTATCACCCCACGTGAAGGTCAACTAGTGGTTGTCGTCATTGTTGTCGGAGGCAGGCAAGAAAGCAGCAAGGGCATGGCGGATAACAGTAAGCATGTTAGGGATGATGATGAGTAGTTGGCCCTTTGGTCGTGGGAGTATCTTTTTAGCTATTTGTCCACCCCCTCCTTTTTCTTTTTTAAATTGCTCAAATGTTGTAGACCGATATTTGATTGCTTGATTTTGTTTCACTCGAGCACACACTTATAATTTTTTGGTGTGAGTGGAAATGGAAATTGAAAGTCAATTTTTGTGTAACCTTCTTCCTTTTGATGTGGTTGTCTATTCTCGTATGGACTTGTTGGTTCTCAACATGTGGCTGAGATGAGGTGCTGACCCAAACCTTGGTGGTAGGTTCATGGTCGGGAACCCAGTGTAGACACGCTAAAAATGACACCATCACGGGAAAATTTCAACTTACGCCATAATAACAAAATGGCTCTCTTTTTACCTTGCGAGAGTATTTTCTCCATCATTCAGGGTCTCCCCCATTTCCCCACATTTCCTGGTGCTTTCCCTTCATTTTTATGGGCTTGCTGAAGTTTTAAAAAATGCCTAATACGCGATAGACACAGTGGTCGCGATTCACTTCGATTGATGGAGAAGACAAAAATGCGTCGGGTCAAGCCGTTCCGATTCCGCATCAATCGATTGGTCTGCATCGATTGTCTTAAATGCGTCAGGTCGGGCCGTCACGATTATGTATCGATTGATGACCAAACATCGATTGCCAGAGCCCATAATCAATTATTCTTAAACGCGTCAGACCTTGTCGACACGATTCAGATCGATTTTCTTAAACGCGTCGGGTATGTACGTCGTGATTGTGAGCTTCCATATTTTTTAATTATTTCCTTATTTTATTTTTGGAAATACTTATTGCCTTTTTTTGAAATGCGTCCGCTATGGCTGTCGCAATTCTAATTTCCATATTTTACATTTGGCAAGTTTCCATAAACAAAATTAAGAAATTCATAAACGTGTCGCACATGTCCGTCGCGATTAAGGGTCAGAATCTGACCATAATCGAAATCCCAATAATGCGTCCACTCAACCCGTCACGTTTCAATGTTAATAGTGACCACTGTGTTCGTCGCAATTTGCATTCATGTTCCACCTCGGATTTTGAGCCCGTCTCCAATATATACACTTCATGTCTCATCGTCCCCAAGGTTGGACCCCCCAGAGTAGACCCACGTCCAGTGACTTGAGAGAGAGAGAGCATCTACGACGGAGCCCTGCCGGACTGCCGCCTCGCGTCAACGCCTCTCCATCTCCATCCTATGAATCAGCAGCAGGAGTAGTACCAAGGCCTCCTCTTCCTCCAATCCCAGCTTCATCAAGCTCCAACAGCAAGCTCTTGTGCCATCATCATACACTCAAGGGGAAGCATCTCCCTCCTCTCTCCCTTTGTTCATATTATTCACACATGCACATGCTCCCACCATGAACACTTGATCTCCCTTTGTTTTTTTTTTAAATTTTGCAATCATCATACTCTCCTCATACAAGCCCCAACGTGGCTGCCATCATCTATTCTTCTTTTAATCAACAAAATTCAATCAACACACACACACATACACACACAGCCGTGCTTCGTAGAAGAAGAAAGAATCCACATCTTTCCGCGCAATCTCCCCGCTCATAAGTTATTTCTCGTGATCATCATCTATTTGCACACGCTGCACCTCCTTCGGTACCTATGCGTACCTGGAAATCACGATCACATATTAGAAGTTGTGCTCCGTTCTTTATTTTCCCATATTTTTCTCAATATTTTCTTTGCAGCGTTTCTTAGTTCGAAAGAATGAAAAAGTGACATCTGCACCCAAGTGATCGATTGGAGAGATGACATCATGGGGTTCGATCGATCTCAGGGCCTTAGTTATCAGTCAGAGATATGGAGGCGCGGGATTCAGATTGATCTCAGGGCCTTGGTGGCCAATTGAAGATATGCCAACATGAGAGATAATGGCATGAGGGGTCCAACTGACCTCAGGGCCTTAGTGCCCAATTAGGGAGGTGGCAGCATGGGGGTATGTCCGATCTCGAGATTTAAAGGCTAAATGGAGAGATGGTGGCATGAGAGTCCAACCGGTCTTAGGACCTTGGAGTTCGATTAGGGAGGTGGCAGCATGGGGGTCCATCCAACTTTGGGCCTCGGTGTCCGAATAAAGAGATGGCGGCATGGGGGTCCAACCAATGTCAAGGCTTTGGTGGTCTATTAAAGAGATGGTGGCATGGGTGGTCATACGACCTCAAGCTTGGCGGCTGAATGAAAAGATGGTGGCATGGGGGTCCAACTAATCTTGAGGCCTTGGTGGCCGATTGGAGAGTGCTCGAAGGAAAGAGAACTTGATTTCATGAAGAGCTTGTATGCCTCGTGCTCAAGATTCTCATTGACCCTATAGGGTCCTTCCCATGTCGAGATGAGCTTGTTGATGGCTCTAAAGGGGTTGGATGTCTCCATCTTTCTGAGGACAAGGTTGTCAATGTTGCGATTAGGTGCATAGTTGTAATATCCGGTAGGTTCATTGAGGTTTATCGGGTTTGGGGCCAATGTATGCCCCATTGGTAGACCATGTAGGTCTACATGTGTTTTTACAGGTTTATGGTACAGGTGGGAGGCTGGAGGGTTTGGCATCTCAGCCCAAAACAGCCTCTGCCGGGTTCACTAAGAACGCGTCTAACACAGACGACGCGTCTCTTAGTGTAACGCGTCCACCTTACCCGACCCGACTATAAGTATAACGCATCAACCTGCATGGACGCGACTTTCGACCGCTGTTGTGTGGGCGCCGCTGCATGCGCGCCGCGTGGCGCATGCAGGGATGTCGAGGTTTAAAGGCGTCGCTAATGTCGGACACATTTCTAAATGCGGCGAGACGACATGATGCGATTTAAACACACTGTGTTTTGGTCTCCTGCCCTTGGCCGAACAGTGCAGTTGCACTGTTCAGTTTGGAGGAGTGCTGCTGCGGTTTTGAAGGAGATTTTGGGAGTTTTCCGGCCAATTGGAGTCCGTTCAGCGTGATTTCGGCGTGAGGAGGAGCTTCGGAGCTCGGGGAACGCCGAGATATCATCAGATTCACATTTCACTTACTTGTAGGGGAACTTTGCCCTATTTTCTCTCCCGTGGTTTGAATGGATTAGGGTTTACAGCTTTGAGGTGGAAATTATGTATAGAGGGTAGAGATCCTACTTAGGGTTTCATTTACATGTTGGTTACCTGTTTATTTACATGTATGGGAATTTAGGAGGATTTCCGGAATGGAGGTTTAGGTCTGAGTTCTGTCACCTGAAAGGCGACAGACTCAGACGACGCGATTCAGTCTTTAAGGCGTCAGGTAAGTCCGACGTGATTCAGTCATCTAAAAACGTCCACTGTGTTGGACGCATTTTGAAATGTGGTCACCCGAGCACCGATGTTCTGTGGCCAGTCTGTCTAGTTTCTGTCCCACCTTGCTTGTGCTGTGTTGGCAAGGCAATGTAGGGCTTGCATGGGTTGTGTTGACTCGTACTCTAGTTGTTAATGAGAAATGTTGTGTGGAAATGTGTGCATAGCAAGTCGGGTCATAACGCCTTCCGAGGTTACCTCTCTAGTCGGGTCCCCAGCACCGGGTGCTCGGGGTTTGTCCCGGTACAGTGTGTACCATCGAGGTTTGTGTCGTCTTCCTGGATACCCTCACTCCTGAGTTTGAGTTGTACGTCCGGCTGAGGGAAAGACGATAATGGGCAGCGACACGTGTTTGTGGGTGTGCGGTCACTTGTAGTGCGCTCTTGGTTGAGGGACAGACATCGGTAGACGTACTGGTCCCCAGTTAGTCCTGTTTCCAGTGCCTCACTTTAGGGTTCTCGGCCGGAGTCCCTAAAGATGTCAGGCTTGGGCTTGCAACTGTGTAGCCTGCAGGTGTGGTGTTAGTTATCTCCACAGTTCTTGTCTTGTTGAGGTGGAGCGGCAGCTGGACCTTCCGTCCGTGGTTGCGAGACTGAGAGGTGGACTTGTGTTGTTTGTCTAGGTCTGTGGCTGGTGTCATGGACCAGTTCTCGTGACTCGTGTGTGGCGTACCCTTCTATAGCTTGTACATGTGTTGTGATTTGCTGTTTACTTACTTAAAGCTGTAGTGTCCTGCTTAGGCATTGATATCTGTTAATTGCTTACAGCTTTGTTATTTATATTTGTTGTTTATTGTGTTTATCAGCTTTTGGGGAGTTGCCCTACTGAGCCAGTGACTTGTGAGGCTCACCTCTTCTTCTTCCAGGTGAAGGAGAGCAGGAGGGTTCCCGTCCCTCTTCTAGTTCGGGACCGCACCGTAGTGGAGTCGGGCCTACACCACAAGCAGAGTAAAGTCTTTACTTGTGTAGCCTTGGGGGTTTGTCCCAGGCTGTTGTACTATTTAATGACTTGTGTATGGAACTGAGTATGTACATTCATGTGAATATATGTGATAAATAGTATCTTATGTGTGTTCAGTATGTTTCTTTATATTTCCATTGACATGTGTAAATGATATCCCTTGCGAGGCTTCGGCCCGATCGCGGGAGGCGAAGTCGTGTCGGGCACGTTATTGGGTTAACGGGTCCGAACGGCGAGGACCGTCATAGTTGGTATCAGAGCAAGGTCTGTGTAAATATGAGGAAACGGGAAATGTACATAGTATGTTCCTTACTATAGTCTACTGCTGGTAGTTGGCCTTGTTTTTGTAATGATATGTTTGTGTATTGTGTGGATGGAATGTTGTGTATGCAGGTTTATAAATGGCTAATAGAAGAGATTGGGGAGGTGGTGGTGATGATCCAGAGGAGACAACACACCAGATGATAGAGAGGTTGTGGGATAGCATTACTCAGATTCAGACATGGTTAGATCAGCAGCCATCGGTTCAGCTAGTGGGAGTACCACCGGTTCAGGAGGAGGTAGTGTCGGCACCCATAGCACCACCATATGGAGCAGAGGTACCACCTGTAGTACATGTGCCTCCAGTTGCACCAACGAGGTCAGCCAGTGTGGAGGAGTCCACGATGTTAGTGGAAAGGTTCCTGCGGTTGCAGCCACCTACGTACTCAGGAGGTTCAAATCCAGATACAACGGAGCATTGGGTGCATGAAATAGAGAGGGTATTTGCTACTATGAGGTGTCCACAGACGGATAGAGTTCTTTTGGCTACCTATCAATTGAGAGGTTTTGCACAAGAGTGGTGGAGACTCAAGATGTAGACTGTGTTTACAGGACGAGCGGAAGATACCATCACATGGGCTGAGTTTCTTGAAGCATTCAACAACACTTTCTTTCCGGTGCAAATTCAGCAAGCAAAAAGGGAGCAATTCAGGACACTTCAGCAAGGGAATGTGTCGGTGTTGGAGTACCAGATGAGGTTCATGGCCTTGAGTAGGTATGCACCTTATGTGGTAACCAACAATGCAATGATGGTGGAGTACTTCATCCGGGGGTTGAGGCCGGAGTTGCAAGATGCAGTGATACCTTTGATGTGTGGTACAGTAGAAGAGGCAGCCCAAAGAGTAGCAATACTTGAAAGAACTGTGCAAGCCAGGCAGTCCAGTGGATCAGGATCAAGCGGAGGTAGTTTCCGACTTCCACAACAATCACCGGGTGTTAGTAAAGGAAAGGCACCTTCGGGAGGAGCTTCTTCATCGGGTCTTGGTAAGTGGGGTAACAAGTTAAAGAAGATATTTAGGGGTTGAGGAGGTGGCAAGCAACAAGGATTTCAGCAAGGTAGAGGTTATAAGCCAGAGATGGAAGAGTCCTAGCGAAGCACAGCAAGGCAGCCCGTAGAATTCAAGTGTTACAATTGTGATCAGCCGAGCATTTGGCAAGGAATTGTCCTTATCCGAGAAGAGCTAGCTATGGTAGAGGGGTACCGCAGCAACAGTAGCCACAACAGCAGCTTTTAGCTGAGCGAGGTAGAGGCACACCGTATCAAAGAGGAGGAGGAGGACAAGGACGTGTGTTGGCGATACAAGGGCTCAAGCGGAGGCGTCAAATCTGATAGAAGGTATTATACCTCTACTTGAATTTTCAGCTAGAACATTAATTGATCCAGGTGCATCCCATTGCTTTATTTCTGAAGACTTTATTGATAGTATGGTGCATCCATTTGAGGAGAGGCAGTGTGAGCTTGTAGTAGAGGTCCCTTCCGAGGATTTCATGCTTACTACATACTATTTGGATGAGGTTCCCATTATAATTCAAGGAAATCAATTGCCAGCTAGATTGTATGCACTACAGTTGAAGGAGTATGATGTGATACTAGGCATAGATTGGTTGGAAGCATATGGGGCAGTTGTTGATTGCAGAAAGAAGAGAGTGAGGTTCAGCCATTCAGGAGGGGATATATTTGAGTTTCAAGGTATGCCATTCTATGCCCCTAAATTTATCATTTCTGCCCTTAAGGCTAAGAAATTGATTAATGCAGGGTGTGTAGCCTATTTGGCATCTGTTAGTTTGGTTGAGACAGGTAAGACAGTAGATATGGTACCAGTGGTGAGGGAGTTTGCAAATGTATTTCCAGAGGAGTTACCGGGCTTGGCACCACACAAAGAGGTGGATTTCACCATAGAGTTGCAGCCGGGCAGTATGCCCATTTCCAAGGCACCTTACCGAATGGCACCTACAGAATTGAAGGAGTTAAAGAAGCAGTTGCAAGAGTTACTTGAGAAAGGTTTCATTCGGCCGAGTCACTCACCATGGAGAGCACCAGTTTTGTTTGTAAGGAAGAAGGATGGAAGCATGAGAATGTGTATTGATTACGGCCAGCTGAATCAAGTCACAATAAAGAACAGGTATCCACTTCCACGAATAGATGATTTGTTTGATCAATTGCAATCAACAAGGGTGTTTTCCAAGATAGATTTGAGGTCAATTGAGGATACGGGAAGAAGACATTGACAAGACGACATTCATGACAAGGTATGGACATTATGAGTTCGTGGTTATGCCATTTGGGCTAACTAATGCACCTGTAATGTTTATGAATTTGATGAACAAGATTTTCCATCCATATTTAGATCATTTTATTGTGGTGTTTATAGATGACATTTTAGTGTATTCAGCCTCAGAAGAAGAACATGCAGCTCACTTGAGGGTCACATTACAGACATAAGGGAGCATCAACTTTATGCAAAATTCAGTAAGTGCAAGTTTTGGCTTAAAGAAATACAGTTTTTGGGGCATGTCATTTCAGATGAAGGTGTTGTAGTTGACCCAGCAAAGGTGGAAGCAGTTATGAAATGGGAGGAGCCAAAGACAGTGTTAGAGATCAGGAGTTTCCTTGGTATGGCAGGTTACTATAGGCGGTTTATCCAAGATTTCTCCAAGATTGCAGCACCTATGACAATACTTACCAGGAAGGGTGTGCCATTTGTTTGGTCATCCGATTACAGACGCAGTTTCATGGAATTGAAGAAGCGGCTCACTTCGGCACCGATATTAGAAATACCATCAGACCAAGGTGGTTTTGTGATTTATACAGATGCATCCAGAAGAGGACTTGGGGCAGTGCTTATGCAACATGGAAAGGTGGTGGCGTATGCATCCAGGCAATTGAAGCGGCATGAGGAGAATTACCCCACACATGACTTAGAGTTGGCAGCGGTTGTATTTGCATTGAAGATATGGCGGCACTATTTGTATGGTGAGAGGTTTAAGATATTCACGGACCACAAAAGCTTAAAGTATCTTTTCACAGAAGGACTTGAATTTAAGGCAGCGTAGGTGGATGGAATATCTCAAAGATTATGATTTTAGTTTGATATATCACCCAGGCAAGGCAAATGTGGTAGCAGATGCTTTGAGTAGGAAGGCGGTTATGAGTCACATGATGATGAGGGAGTGGAAATTATATGAAGACATGGCAGAAAACTCCTTGATTGTTCCAAGTAGTCAACGAAGGGCTGTGCTAGCTAGTAGCACCGTGGAGCCGTCTTTGTATTGGCAGATTATAGAAGCACAAAAGGTAGATGAGCACTTGGCCAATATTGTAAAGATGGAAGATGTCACCATAGATGATGGTTGTGTGGTTCGGTTCAAGCACATGTTATATGTTCCAAGTGAAGCTGGTGTGAAACAGAAAGTGTTAGAGAAAGCACATCGGTTCAGGTACACCATACACTCTGGGAGCACCAAGATGTACCAAGATTTGATGAAATATTTATGGTGGCCAAGTATGAAGAAGGAAATAGCAAAATTCATAGCAAGGTGTGAAGTATGTCAACAAGTTAAGGCGGAAGATCAAAGGCTGGGAGGTTTATTGCAACCATTACCAATACCGCAGTGAAAGTGGTATGATATCTCAATGGACTTTGTTGCAGGTTTTTCGAGGACAGCGTCAGAACATAATGGCATTTGGGTCTTTGTAGACAGATTAACAAAGGTGTGCAGATTATTAGCAGTGAGCATGTCATGGGCAGTGGACCGTTTGGCAAGATTGTATGTTGAGAGAATTGTACCATTGCATGGAGTACCGGTCACTATAGTTTCGGACAGAGATCCCAGATTCACATCCGGTTTTTGGAGGAGTTTGCAGAGGGTTGTGGGCACACAATTGAGGTATAGTTTAGCCTACCATTCCCAAACTGATGGGTAGACAGAGAGGACAATCTAGACCATTGAGGATATGCTTCGGGCGTGTTGTTTGGTTTGGGGAGGCGGACGGGAGCAACACCTGGGTATGGTTGAGTTTGCCTACAATAATAGCTATCATACGAGCATCGGCATGGCACCATATGAGGCACTTTATGGAAGAGCTTGCAGGACACCGCTAAATTGGCATGAAGTGGGTGAAAGGCAGGTGATGGGACCAGAGTTGGTGCAGCAATATGCGGAAATGGTTAAGTTTATTAAGGAGAAGCTTCAAACGGCACAAAGCAGGCAAAAGAGTTATGCGGATACACGGCGCAGACCTCTACAGTTTGAGGTTGGTGATTATGTGTTTTTAAGGGTTTCTCCAACCAAAGGAGTGATGAGGTTTAGCAAGAAGGGCAAGATGAGTCCCAGGTACGTGGGTCCGTTCCAGATTGTGGAAAGAATTGGAGAGACGGCTTACAGATTAGAGCTTCTAACAGACTTCACAGATGCACACGACGTGTTTCACGTCTCAATGTTGAGAAGGTACATTCGTGATCCTACCCAAATAGTCAGTTATCAAAGAGATGATTTGAAGCCGGATATGTCCATGCCGGAGTATCCCGTGATGATTATAGGCCGCCGCACACAGAAATTAAGAAATAAGGATATTGAGTTGGTAAAGATCAGATGGGAGAACAGGCAGGGTGGTGAAGATATTTGGGAGTTGGCCGAAGAAATGTACAAGATGTATCCATACTTGTTTGAGTAAGCGTTAATTTCTTTTTAGGTGATAGTTGCATATATATTGAACTGTGTTTACACTTATTCTTTTAATTTCGAGGATGACATTATTTTTAGATGATAGTAATGTAATATGCGGTATGTTCAGATCGAGGTTTATCGGGTTTGGGGGCCAATGTATGGCCCATTGGTAGACCATGTAGGTCTACATGTGTTTTTATAGGTTTCTGGTACTGGTGGGAGGCTGGAGGGTTGGGCATCTCAGCCCAAAACAGACCTCTACCAGGTTCACTAAGAACACGTCTAACACAGACGATGCATCTCTTAGTGTAACGCGTCCACCTTACCCGACGCGACTATAAGTATAATGCGCCAACCTGCATGGACGCGACTTTCGACCGCTGTTGCGTGGGAGCCGCTGCATGCGCGCTGCGTGGCGCATGTAGGGACGTCGAGGTTTAAAGGCGTTGCCAATGTCGGATGTGTTTCTAAATGCGGCGGGATGACACGATACAATTTAAACACACTGTGTTTTGGTCTCCTACCCTTGGCTGAACAGTGCAGTTGCACTGTTCAGCTGGGAGGAGTGCTGCTGCGGTTTTGAAGGAGATTTTGGGAGTTTTCCGATCAATTGGTGTCCGTTTGGTGTGATTCCGGCACGAGGAGGAGTTTCGGAGCACAGGAAATGCCCGAATATCGTCAGATTCACTTACTTGTAGGAGAACTTTGCCCTGTTTTCTCTCCCGTGGTTTGAATGGATTAGGGTTTACAACTTTGAGGTGGAAATTATGTGTAGAGGGTAGAGATCTTGCTTAGGGTTTCATTTACATGCTGTATGGGAATTTAGGAGGATTTCCGGAATGGAGGTTTAGTCTGAGTTCTGTCACCTGAAAGGCGACGGACTCAGACAACGCGATTCAGTCTTTAAGGCGTCAGGTAAGTTCGACGCGATTCAGTCATCTAAAAATGTCCACTGTGTTGGACGCGTTTTGAAATATGGTCACCCGAGCACAGATGTTCTGTGCCCAGTCTATCTAGTTTCTGTCCCACCTTGCTTGTGCTGTGTTGGTAAAGCAATGTAGGGCTTTTATGGGTTGTGTTGACTCGTGCTGTGGTTGTTGATGAGAAATGTTGCATGGAAATGTGTGCATAGCAAGTCAGGTCATAATGCCTTTTGAGGTTACCTCTCTAGTCGGGTCCCCAGCACTGAGTGCTCGGGGTTTGTCCCAGTACAGTGCGTACAGTCGAGGTATGTGTCGTCTTCCTGGACACCCTCACTCCTGAGTTTGAGTTGTACGTCCGGCTGAGGGAAAGATGACAATGGGCAGCGACACATGTTTGTGAGTGTGCGGTCACTTGTAGCGTGCTCTTGGTTGGGGGACAGACACTAGTAGATGTACTGGTCCCCAGCTAGTCCTGTTTCTAGTGCCTCACTTTAGGGTTCTCGGCCGGAGTCCCTAAAGGTGTCACACCCCGACGCGGAATATTGGAACGTGAGGCAGTTGCAAGTGAGCGAGTATAGAGCGTAGAATAGACATCAAACTATTGGACAATTAAATAAAACTAAATCAAATAACTTTTATTGATAATTCAACGGTCGTCTATTACATCAACTACTCAGAGCCATATCATAGGGCCCAACTGACTCTAATACATAAAATGGAAATAAAATACTACTAAGACAATCTAGGATAACTTGGTGTCGTCATGGCACTCGTGGATCACTCCTGGTCCTCCCCATCCTCGTGAGTGTATTCATTCTCCTCAGCCTCACCTGAGACACAATGACAAATAACGTAGGGTGAGCGACAACGCCCAGTAGGATTTATATCTCATGGTGCGAGCAAACTTTACATGATTAATATATTAAAAGCGGAGTTACTAATTGATAGAGCGAGAGAGAGAGTCAAGTAATGTAAGAGATAGCATGATAGTACATGATAGAAATAGCACAAATATCCAAATATAGCACAGAGCAGGATGGCCATAGCACAAATAGCACAAAGTGTAAAATAGCACAATGAGTATAGTATAGTACTTGGATTGTCATTTAGATAGTCGAGATAGAGAGCACTTGAGTGTAATGCCAAACACTCTGATCATTTAACTCCTGCGAGCAAATAGCACTTTTGGGCGCACATCCTAGGACCTGACCAGACCCTTTATATTTTGCCAGACATTGGTTATATTGTTTATCTTTAGACAATCAGTCAAATGGCCAATAGAGAGTACCAAGAAATACATGAGAGTACTAGATGAATAGATGAGATAGCAGAGAGAGTGTGAATAGATGAGAGAGTAGAGTATAGACGAGAACTATAGATCAATGCGCATAAAACATCGAATTAACGGGCGATAGTAACAGTTGCACAACACGCACAATTGTGTTGGCAGTCAGGTGGAATTCACAATCCTTCCACTGGCCATGTTATGCACAGGTCCAGAGGTCCAACGTGATATCAAGACGAGAGAGAACTTCTAAGCCATTTGGATCATATCGATCTCTAAGGGTGTTATGGGCGTTAGGGTACAACCAGCTCGGTTTCTGATAATCACTTAATTTTAAGTGTTAAATTTTATACATATAGTTGATTTTAGACATCTTTTATCTGTAAATAATGTGCAGTTTGAGTTTAAATTTCAGTTCATCCATGAATAGGATTTTGAACATGTTAGTTGATATTGAGATTAGAACACATGTTAGATTTTCATTTAATATTGTTTATCTTTAGACAATCAGTCAAATGGCCAATAGAGAGTACCAAGAAATACGAGAGTACTAGATGAATAGATGAGATAGCAGAGAGAGAGTGTGAATAGATGAGAGAGTAGAGTATAGACGAGAACTATAGATCAATGCGCATAAAACATCGAATAACGGGCGATAGTAACAGTTGCACAACACGCACATTGGTGTAGTCAGGTGGATTCACATCCTTCCACTGGCCATGTTATGCACAGGTCCAGAGGTCCAACGTGATATCAAGACGAGAGAGAACTTCTAAGCCATTTGGATCATATCGATCTCTAAGGGTGTTATGGGCGTTAGGGTACAACCAGCTCGGTTTCTGATAATCACTTAATTTTAAGTGTTAAATTTTATACATATAGTTGATTTTAGACATCTTTTATCTGTAAATAAAGTTTGAGTTTAAATTTCAGTTCATCCATGAATAGGATTTTGAACATGTTAGTTGATATGAGATTAGAACACATGTTAGATTTTCATTAATAAGTCATTTCTTTTATTCACTTTGGAAAAATAAAAGCCATTTGTAAATAAATATTGTTACAATAATAAATATCTTTAGTGGTAAATAAATAGAGATAGATAAATAATAAAATTTTAAAACCCCACCCCATCCCATTAAATAAATAATAATAATTTTTTTAAATACTCCACCCACCCATCATGCCACATACCCCCCTTCCATAGGTCTATTGCACCATTCTATCATCCAATTTGAATTAGCCACGTACACCACTAACTTTCCCATTTCTTCCTTCCCATTAGGTTCCGGATGTTAAAAGTAGAATCCAGAAGAAACTGCTCTGGGCCTTTGGCGATGAAGCTTTGGAGGCGGCGACGGGGCTGTGGTGATGAGCAGATGAGCAAGGCAGCCAAGGTGCAAGGGAGCTGGAGGCGGTTGGAGCTGGGGAGCCCAGCTGAGCTGGCTGGCGATGGAGGCCACCTGAGGTGGCTCCTGGTGTGTGAAGGCGGCCCAGCTGTGCGCTGGCGATGGAAGCTGGGAAGGCAGGACTGGAAGCGGCTGGGCAAGGTGGCCAGGGTGCTAAGGAGCTGGGCGCGTGAGGCCGGTGCAGGGTGTGGAGCGCATGCAGGAGCCGGCTGCTGTGTGTTGGGCACGATGCTGAGGTGGCAGGGTGTGCAGAGCAACAGGAGCAGCTGGCGGCCAGCCCCCAGGTGCGCTCGGGCGATGGAAGCGGCTGGGCTGGTTGTGCAGGTGACCCTGGCCAGATGGCGGTGCGCAGTAGGGTGGCTGAGGTGGCGAGCGGCTGGTGTGTGTATGCGGCTGGGCGGGAACCAAGGAGCTGGAAGGCGGCTAAATCTGGAGCTCGCCCGTGTGATGAAGGCGGTGTGATGGAGGCGGTGTGGAGCAGGATTCGGAGGCGGGAAGATGGAACTGGGGCGGCCAGCTGAGGTGGATCCGTTGAGGAGCTCGTGCTGAGCTGGAGGCCGCGTGGTGATCTGGCGATCCTGGTGCCGATCCTGGTGAAGTTGGCGGGCTGGGGCGAGGCTGGTGCAGCGATCCAGGAGCCCGGGCGCCTATAAGAAGACCGATCCTCTTCTCCGGGAGAGTTTGGTTGGGCAAGTAGGGATTTTTATTTTATTTTTAGTTTCCATTTCTTGTATTTTATGTTTTAGCAGAGCAGGTGTTAGAGATCTGGGGATTCGCCAATTCGACATTTAGGGGTTTTCTTAATTCCTGTTCTTCGAGAGATCAGAGCTGAGAGAGTGTTGCTTCTGCTTTGTTTGACATCTTTTTTTTATTTCGTACTTCTGTTCTTCTGGAAGGAGTTCATCAAGTTGGTTGGTTCAGAATTTTTGGAATTTCTTTTTGTTTCTACATTCCTTCTGTTCTTCGTTCATCAGATCTGCTTAATTCAGTAAGTTTGAGAGTTTGATCCAGAGAGAGTTGTGCTCATCTGGGGGTTATGTATCTAGTTTTAATTCAGATTTTTTAGCATTTCTTCTGTGCTTGAGAAACTTTGGGGAGTAGTATTTTTCATTCCTTTATGTTCCAGCGATCCAGTGGAGTTTAGTTCTCGTTTCTTATATGTGGATTATCTCATTTCTTCTGTGTTAGTTCCATTGCTTCTGTAATGTCCAAGGTCTGAAATGTTCGAGTGCTATGTTCTTTTCTTCATCTGTGTTTGATTACTGAGAGATTAGAAGTGTGTAGCAGAAACAGTACAGAACAACCAAGAATACTTCATTTCTTGGCTTGTTCTGGAGCTGTCTGGTGATTGGGAGGTTTGACATCCGGGAGTTCTGCTGTTGGGAGGGGAGGCAACTGTGATTTGTTAGAATTCCTTGTTCCATTTCTTCTGTGTCGGAGACTTCAATCCAGTGCCGTTTGTTTCCTTTCTTCTGTGTGGAAAGTTCTACTGCATTCTTCTTTTCTTCTGTGAGGCGAGGTAGCTCCGATGCTTGGAATGGATTGGTTCACTGGTGGTCACAGGAGGTGAACGGCCCAGAAGTGCATTTGCTGGCTCATCTCCGAGAGGTGCACTGCATGGGAGGTCGACGGCATCTAGAAGGCTCCCAGGGGGAATTCTGGAGATATATCAGACCAGATCCAGAGTTAGTTCGTTAGTTCATTTTTGTTATAGCAGTGAGATAGTCTTGAATTCATGAGGGATTTCGGGGTTTCTTAGTGTTATCAATTTTGTTCTTACCCTTGTTCTGTAGTGGTAACATTATGCGTTTGATTTAGTAATGTTAAATTCTTGTGTTTGAATTTTCTGATCGATCTTTTCTAAAGTTTCGGTTCGGTTATTTTTGAAATTTCCATTGCATCCCTGAGCTGTCATCTTTTCATTTCCTTTGAGCTCCAGACTTTTGTTTAGAGTTAGAAGTTGCATCAGTGTGTAATTTCTGGTTGTGGATTGAGCATTCGGAGAGGTGAGCGTGTTCTTTGGCTAGCTTTGATTGAATCTGTTCATCCAGTCATATGAGAATGTCTATTTCAGATTTCCGTTGATCTACTTGATCCCTCAATTGAGAGGGTATAGTGTTACCAATTTTTTTTTATTTTCCACTTAGCTTGTTTTTTCCTTTTATTTGACTTGTCAAGATTGTGCGGGATTTGATTAGTGTTGTTTACACATTTACTTTTAATACATTGTCGTTAAAATGATTTCAAGTTAAAGTAGTTTAAATCGAGTTCTATTCGGCCTCTCCGTGGATATGACCTGTTCTCACCACTGTATGAGTTCATCTTTACAATATTATTTTTGTGAGACAGTTTAGAGGAAGTGCGCATATTGACTTGTGCGAGGAACTCTGGACAACGAAATGCATAGTCAACAATGTCGCGCATTCAGTTTCCATGAGGGAATCCACAGAGTATAGAGTTTTTACGGATGTCTTAACAAAAGGTCCCTTGTCTACCAGAACGGAATGTCCGATAGAGAAGTTCCAACTTGTCAAGAGAGTAGTGTGTAGAGGAAACAAGTTGCGCGACGTTCCAGAGGAATTCTAGAACAGTGGAGCGGCGATCTCAGTGTTCCAAAACCACAAAATAAACGAAGACAATGTTATTATTAAAATGGGTGATTTATGTACAATTATTTAAGTAAATTACCAGATAATTTATTTCATGTATTTTTCGTATCATTTTATGGCAAGGATGAATATTTGGTGTGTGCATGTGCATGAAATCATGAATATTGAATGATCGTGCATATGATAATTTAAATTAAAGAATTATGGGACATAAATCAAATTTTAATAACATGTCGGTTTACTGTTCATTCCTCAACTTTATAGGGTATAAACATGCTTAAATAGTCCAAAGAATCATATAAATAGAGCAAATTTCGGTGCTGGAATAATGTAACTAAATCGCGTCGGGGGTCATTGCCGTGATTTGAAGGCGGGTAGAAACACATCGGCAGGGTTCGTTGCGTCCTTGAAACCCTAAACAGTCAAACAACACGCTTTCCCAGAGGTGGGAAAACATAGAGAAATGCGTCGACCTCCTCGGTCGCGATTCAACGGCCATCTGACAGGTCAGATGGCGCACAATTTGAGGTGCTGGACGCGCCAAAACGCCTCGGCCTCAACGAACACATTTTGGGTAATCGCGGCGGCAGAAGCCGACGCGATACCAGTGCTATGAATCACGTCGCCTGGACTGGACGCGATTCAAGCATCAACCCAAAAATGGCAGAAAATGCAGGAAACATGTTGCGACATTCATGCAACGCTTATATCTCTTAAACTAGGGCACATGGGACAAAGTGATGATCATGAAACTTGTAGAGGACATCAAGATGAAGAGATCTATGCTTTTCGACCGATTGATTTGGTCTCGTAAGGCGTGTAAACATGTATGAACAAGAAACGACACATATATGCGCAACGATGGGAAAACGCTTATAACTCAATGATTTCATGATGGAATTTGGGCATATTGTGGATACCGTTTTCCACTCCCCTCTTTTCCGAGGTTCCTTCGGGACCCCGAAGAAGAGAGAAAGAGAGAGAGGCCCACAAAGAGGGGGTGGTATTGAAATGGAAAGTGGGAAAATACGAAAAATAAAAAGATCGTGATTGCCAGGCACGCGAGGGTGCCGAATGGAGACGCACGGCGAGGGGTGCGGGTGGAAGGAGTGATTGCAAGCGTACCTTTTAGAGCGTGGGAGGTTGCACGGGGGTGTGGGTCCTTTCTTCCTCTATGAGCACGACCGGCCGTGGTAGAGGGTGTTCCCTTGTTGATTACCCTGTCAAAGAAAAAGACAAAAAATGAAAAAGGGATTAGCCACGGGCGTGTAGTATACAATCCTAAAAAATACAATAAAAGAATAAACGGCAAGGGGAACGACTTACCGTGTGGTGGCTTTTAAACCCCTAAAATAGGTGTGTGTGTGTGTATATATGCAGGTGTGTGTGTATATAAAAAAAGGAGTAAATGGGCAACGTGAGGCCCCGGAGGAAGTAAGTAAAAAGCAGCCACGTGGGGCCCGAGAGAAGTAATGAAAAATAAAGAAAAGGGGAGGGGGTGCTTCCCCGAATAGTGGATGGCACGTCGGCGCTGCGGCGTTTCCGTTAGACGGATGGAGGAAGACGAGGAAGGAGCTTCCACGCCGCTCCGCTCCGGTACACGTGGAAGAAGGCGGGGATGCCGGCTGGACGGACGAGGGAAGAGGAGGTCCCCCTAGGCAGACGTCGAGACGGGAATCAGGCAATGATTCACCGCAATCGTGGAACCCCTTCTACAAATGACCCTCGGGGGTCTATTTATAGGCATCAGACGCTTGAATCGCGTCGGCTGCAGCGGACGCGACTATGATGCTGAATCACGTCCGGGAGGCACGCCGCGATTAGAATCGTGTCGGGCAAGAAGGCCGTGATTAGGAAGCACCGCATTTGCCATTTGTTTTGACATAAAGCACGATGATTACGGTCTGCGGCCACCTTCATAATTGCGTCAGGTATGGCTGCCGCATTCTTGAAACGCGTCAGCCAACCCCGCCGCGGCTTCCTTTTGGGCACGTGGGCCATAATTGCGACGATTTTGGGGTCTGGCATGTCAGGCCTAAGAGCTAATCATGTCGGGACAGGCAGACGCGATTCAGAGATTTCGCGTGATTCCAAGGCCCAGGCGCTTGAGTGCGACGACTTTGGGGCCTAGGGCCTATTCGCGTCGGCTAGGTCCGACGCATCCTTGATTTGAAACGCGTCCAGATAGCAAGACGCGTTAAGAGATTTCTATATTTTATTTAAAGAAATACTGCCAAAACCGACATTAGAATCATGGCACTCATAGCAGACGCGTTCATGAAATGGCATTGGGCATTTTCCATAAATAAAATAAATAAATGCCTTGTCGCGTCACTTAAGGCCGCCGCGATAAGGTCCTGTTGGCCTAGTCGTGCCCAAGGTGCCCGTCACGACTTGGAATCGCATCTGCCATGCCGGATGCATTTAAGAACGCGGCCTCCAGACCCATCGCGACATGATTAATGCGCCCCGGAGAGCCGTCGTAACATTGAAACAATGCCTTTTGCCATTAAATAGACCCCGAGACCATTAAATAGACCCCAAGAATAGAGGGGGGAAGCACCGAGGGAAGATGGGTGAGATCTGGAATGATAGGGAAATACTCTTGCGGGGCAAAATGAGGGCCATTTGTGGCGTTATGGCGCAACATGAAAATTGCCCGCGGTGGAGCCAAATTCGCGTGTCTGCAGCTGCCACACCTTGGCGTCTACTTTGTAGGGGGCGAAGCGAAGGGACACGAAGTGGAGCGAAATGGAGTGAAACAGAGTGAAATGGAGTGAAAAGAAATGAAGTGTAGCGAAATGGAGTGTAGCGGGAGCGGACTGAAAAGTATATGCCAAGGTGAAAAATAGACACGTGCGAGCAATGGGTGACTGCCACCTGATGAGAGTCTTTCCCCAACACCGAAGGAAGTCACCATCAGAGAAGAAGACTTGAAGAAACAAATGCTTGGACATAGGGATGGGATCCAAGTAATGTAAAAGTGGTATGGGCTGGACGAGAGCTGCTTTACTGTCTGTAGGTACTTGCTCATGATGGGATCCTTAGATTCATAACTTCTCAGGATCTATCTGACCACCAATTGGGAATCGCTGCAAGTTTGAATCTCCTTGGCCCCGAGGAGTAGGGTTGTGTTGAGTCTCAGGATCAGAACATCCTATTCTATGGCATTGTTGGACGTCGAGAATGTGAAGCGTAGGTCATACCCTAGCGAGTGTCCTCTAGGTGAGATGATTATGAGATCTGCTCCACTTCTGGTTACACAAGACAATCCATCAATCATCAGTTGCCAGGCCGAGGTTGACACTAGGTTGTTGCCAAGTTGCTCATCGAACCCCTTCTCGATGGAGATAGTAGGAGCTTCCTCCTCAGTGGATAAGGCTGTCATTTCGGTGATGAAGTTGTCTCCTTCGATCACCATTTTTTAGAGGAAGTTGATGTCGAACTCGTCTAGCTCAAGAACCCATCGCAGATATGTCACGCTTCTGTATGACTTGTCTAAGAGAGAGGTTGGTAAGGACTGGCACCATGTGCAACTAGAAGTACGACCTTATCCTCCATGTTGTAGTCACCAATGCTAGGGTCACCTTGTTGGCAGTCGAGTAGCTGATATTCAGCCCTTGGAGCACCCTGTTAGCAAAATAGATGAGTTATTGGGCTCGGCCGTCCTCTCGGACTAGCACTTAGCTGACAGTATGGTTGGTAGCCAAGAGATAAAGATAAAGGGTTTCACTTGGCCGAGGCTTAGATAGGATTAGAGGTGCCGATAGATAAGTCTTTGAGTTGTCAAATGCCTACTGGAAATCCTCAATCCATCTAAAGGTTTTCTTGAACTTCATGGCATGAAGAAATGGTAAGACACTCTCCACCAACTTAGATAGAAATCGGTTCAGGGCGGCTAGCCACCTATTGAGGTGTTGAACCTCTTTGATGGTCTAAGGAGGTTGCATGTTGAGGGAAACTTGCACCTTCTCGGGGCTTACCTTGATTCCTCAGTGGTTGATGTGGAAGCTGAGGAACTTCCTTGAAGTTGTCCCAAACACGCACTTGGCTAGATTGAGCTTTATCTTGTGCCTGCATAGGGTGGTGAATGTCTGCTGAAGGTCAGCAAGTGAGAGTGGCCTTCAGGCTCTTCACCAGTATGTCATCCACATACACTTCCATGTTCCTCCCGAGCTAAGGTTTGAACATTCAGTTCACCGGTTGTTGGTGCGTGTCACTGACGTTCTTCAACCCAGAGACGTAAGGGTGTAATAGCATTATGCCAAGGTCAGTGGTAAATGTTGTCTTCTCCTCATCCATCAGATGAATCTTGATCTAATGGTACTTCGAGTAGGTGTCAAGGAAGCTCAACAACTCATGTCTTGAGGTGGCATCGACCAACTGGTCTACTTTGGGGAGTGGGTAACTTCTTTGGGGCATGCCTTGTTTAGATCTATAAAGTCCACACAAATGCGCCATTGACCTAATGTTTTCTTGACGAGGATGACATTGGACATCCATGTTGAGTATTGGACTTCCCAGAAGAGTCTAGTGTGGCATCTACCTTGAAGTTGGTCAGAGATGAGTGCTCACTTTTCATTGTTGAGGATCCGCTTCTTTAGCTTCACTAGGCAAGCTGATGGGTCGATGTTGAGTAAGTGTGTGATCAGATCAGAGTCGACTCCTGGAAGTTCATCCTCTTACCATGAGAAGACTTCGGCATGTTGCTCTAGAAAGGTGAATAGGAGCTATCGTCCCTCTTTCGGCAATGCTGCACTGATCTTGATTGCTCGATCTTGGTTCCTAGACAGGTTTACGGTAGCTAGCTTGACCAAAGGATCTGATCAAGGCTAGAGGTTGGGCTCCTCTTTCTCGGTGACACTCATGGTCTTGGGTCAGTTAGCCCGGAGGGCCTTGGAGTAACACCTTCGTGCCTCGACTTGATCACCTTTGACCACCCCAACCTTGACCGGGTTTAGGAATTTCAACTTCTGATGCACCGCGGATGGGATGCCCCCGATTCACTCCAGGATTCCTCGACTGATGATCAAATTGCACGTCATAGTGACACACACGATTGCGAAGTTGGCCTGGATGGTGACCCGACATGTGTCGCTCTCGTGGGTGACCCCTCCCTCCACCTTGGCAAGTCCCCATTGAATCCATAAATGGGGGAGAGGACTGGACAGATCCAACCAAAGGGAATGTTGAGCTTTTGGAAATAATAGTAAAATAAGACACTTGGTGCACTTCCATAATCGATTAAGACCCTTTTTACATCATACTGATTGATGTTGGCCGACATGACCAGAGCATCATCGCCTAGTGACTTGACCCCTTCCAGGTCATCATCTGAGAAAGAGATTACATATTTTTGGTCAGATTTGGGGTGCTTCTCTTCCTCAATCTGATAGACCTCCTGGATGCTAGCCTTTCATTTCCCTGAGCTAGATCCATGGGGGGTTTGGTCCGTTGGAAAAAACATCACTATCCCTTTGATTAGTATCTC
The DNA here is from genome assembly GCA_014218235.1 of Colocasia esculenta. NCBI lineage: Eukaryota > Viridiplantae > Streptophyta > Magnoliopsida > Alismatales > Araceae > Colocasia > Colocasia esculenta. Next base: position 20,516,452 of record CM024761.1, on the reverse strand, counting down.
CTCATCCCTTCTTGAGCAAGCATCGGACTTCACCTCGGTGCCCACCTTCAAAGTTCTTGTCGACGATGCCCCTCTTGATGAGCATTTGGATCTTGAACTTGTGTTGATGGCGCTCGTTGGTGGTATAGTCATAGTCCCGATGGAACTCGTAACATCTGCCTTTGTCTCGCTTGCAGGGGTTCGACTTCATCTTCTTGGCCCACTATAGGTAGGACTTGTCTTGGATCTCCATCTAGTTTTGAGTCGGGGTGATGGTGAAGGCTGATAGAGGAAAGCGACCTCGCCTTGGTAGAAAGTCACACCGGTCGTCCCTTCTTGGCCTTTTCTTCTCCTCGTGGTAGTAGGACTATTTAGATTAGGTGCTCTACTTCTCCTTAATCATGACTGGGGTTGGCGTATGGGCTTGGAGGATGGCTTCCAGATTCATGTAGCGATTTGCCTTTCCCATGAGGTCAGAGAATGTGGTCAGCAGTTTCTTGGCCAGTGAACCGCACAAGTTCATGTCCATTGTTCCATCCATGAGGGTCGAGACGACGGTGGTGATGTCGAGGCCCGTGATCTATAGATCTTCCACATGGAAGTGGCCCACATAGTTGCTGAAGGATTCCCTGACTGCTGATGGATAGAGAGGAGATATGTTGAGCTCTTCGCGGGTCGAGCATACCTGGCGAAGTGATCCAAGAAATGAATGTTGAGCACTTGGAAGGAGTTGATAGACCCTGGGGCGAGGATCTTGAACCATGCTGTTGTTTCCCCTTTTTTTAGGGTTGGGAATGCTAGGCACTTGACCTAATCCAACGCCCCTTGAAACAATAAAAGAATGTTGAAGCACTCCAGGTAGTCAGATGGGTTGGTAGTGCTCGAGCTTCCTTGGGTGTGTAGCTTTCTAATCTCCTCAGGGAAAGGCGACGAGAGGAAACTTGAGGCTCGACCTCAACTAGCCTCTGAACCTCCTTATGCATCTCTTATAGCTTGTTCTATATTCTTCTTACCTCGGGGAGGACCAGAGCCGATTGGTGAGCTATAGATGTGGCTGGCTTCACCCCTGTGGTCGGCATGGGCTATGCTTCTCTTGTGGTTGGTGCTGGGCTTTTGAGTTGAGCATGGAATATGGGGAGAAGGTGCTTGAGGCACTGACCTTAATGTTAGATGTCTATTGCTAGAGGGGAGCCTGTCACAGGATCTGCAACATGAGGAGGTTCTCTGGTGACTTCTGTGGAGTATCCTTGGCTTTGGAGGAAGAGCCTAGTTAATGGGATAAGGCCCCCATCAACTTAGGAAGCCTTGAAAGCCCCCTCAATGTCCCTCCCATGGTGATTACTTGTTGTGATAATGCTTGCAATTGCTCAACTGACATCGTGGTGACCTGGGCAGCAATTTGATCGACGACACCCGCAATTGCCTCTAGCTCTCAATGTTCGAACTCTGTTGACTGAGTTGTTTCCTTGCCCTTTGGTGGAGCCATGGTGAAGAGAGTCTTGTTCCCACAGATGGTGCCAATGATGTGGTCAGTTTTGACTAGTCTTATAGGCCCAGAGTGTGGGAGACCACATCGGTCCTGAGATGACCTCAGACTAGGAACAATGGAGTGGAGAAAAAGTGCTCTGCTAGGCTTGGTCTTGCCCTAACTTGCAAAGAAGCTGATTACGGGGATGAGAATTCTGAGGACAACCCTTCGACGGTCAAGTCAATGAAGATGAAGTTTGAATTGAGAAATAATATTTTAAAAGAGGGTGGAGAGAGAGTTGGCAGTTTAAGCATGACACTTGGACACCCCCCCCTTAACTACCATTGTTAGGGTTCCTCTGAAGCCTCTACTTTGGGGGTTGGGTGGGGGGTGAATTCCTGACTTCCGGTATGAAATTACTCTTCCCCTCCCCCCTCCCCCCTCCCCCCTAGAAGGGTTCTAATAGTGCTCATAGTGCTTCTTGTGCCATTGCGTTGGGCCCTTGACAGGTCCTATTGAGCCGTGCTAGAAGGCCCAAGGCCCTATCATATCCTATCTTATGAAGACAAAGATTCATGTAGTCTTATATGATAGGATTTTAGCATTTCTTCTATAGAACATTTAAGATGTACCCTACAAAAAAGCAAGAAAAATCTTTTAGGAGGCCACCTACTGCTAGGGGTTTGGTGTTTTTGTACAGATTAATTTGTATTTAAGTGAAAATTGCCAAAGAAAGAAAATGACATAGAACAGATTTGTTGATTCCCTCCACAAAATCTGCTCCATTTTAAAGGTTCTTTTATGCAAAAGCAACTCCAAAAGAATGCCAAGTCTGCCCTCTATGTGCTTGCTCCATTCGTCGATGTTATGCAGATTTCATTTAAAGGAATGAACCATATGAGATAGATAAATGCTAAGTGCTCAGTATGAAATACTCGAACACCAGGCACAAGGCGGATAGGGCCCGTGCGCAATGGACAGTCTATAGTGACAGGTTACCCCTCCCGACCGGTTAAGAGGCAACACACACACTAGTCAAACAGAAACATCTTACACATCATTATGGGAAGGTCTTCTATGCTGCATGCAATATATATAGCAGCCCAAACACAAGAATTGAACGTGGTATAGATACAAAGAAAATGTTTTCTAATATAGCATCATACACTCGTGCAAGAACCACATAAACATCTATACAATAACATAGTATGTTCTCAATTTACATGCCATAAGTTTGAACACAAAAGGTGCAGCCATTGCTTAAACAACTTTTAACATGCACAAGGTTGCCCAGCCTGCCGCACAAGCCTATCATGGAGGTCGGCTTGAGAGGGAACCTCCTCAGAGTGAAGCATTGAAATGGGTGCGAACAAAGACATGAGTTCTAAGGGAACTTAGTAGACAAAACCAAACGTAAGATGTAGAGCAACATGGGAAAGATAATACACGTACAAAGCAGATAGCAAGCATGCATGGATAGTTAGTTATAGAACTTAAACAAATCAAGGCATCATCAAATCTCTCCTAGGTGGTTTAACATATGCTAATCTCCTATTAAACAGAAAGTAAACATGTATGTATATATAACTAACTGTTGCCCAGCGGACTAAGCCTAATCACCCACGTTTAACTTGTGGGACGAAATCATCATCACGGCTGACAACTCATGTATGATGCCCAACATGAGATTGTCCTAAAATACCATCCCAAGGAGAGAGAGTCATAACAGTTTGTCAATGAGATCATAACATAGCATGCAGAAATTCATGTTGCATGATAGGAAAATCGGGACGACGATGAACATATGGTTATGCCAACCTAGTATGGAGAAAGCCAACAGGAGATCCACAGAGAATTGGAAGGCCCGAACCCCGCTAGGAAGCTGCTACTGCTCCAACTCAAGCCTACGATCTCTCAGTAGTAGGAGATAGCAAAAGTCCACAGTGATTGGTCACCAAGCTATATAAGGGTTTTTATTTAAAGGTGGGGCAATACTAACAAGAGAAACTAGACACCTGGCCAACATGCAGACTAAAGGAAGATATAAACCCTGTGGATGAGACTGATGGCAGTATGAGGGGATGGTTCTTCACATGGCCAGTTGCGTGATTTGTAGAAAGGTATGAGACATACTGACAGTCCTAGGGATCTATACCAAAAAGTTGCCAAGTCAAGGAGTCCGAAGATGATGGTCATTCCATCCCTCTAACACAAGTACCAACACTACAAGATTATACCAAATTCTGATTCGCTAAGAGGGATGAGGAAAACATGGACTGTTGACCAAAACATCGATTACTGACTGAGACATCGGTTACCAATCAAACATCGATTTCCAGTTAAAACATCGATTACCCATTAAACATCAATTTCTAGTTTAAACATCGATTACCTATTAAACATCGATTACTAACTAAGGGGCGTCAATATATGAAGTTCCCACTTCGACCGATGACGATTTAAACAGAAATAGTCGAAACCCCGCTTCGTCATATACAAAGTTACACTTCGTCGTATGCGAAGCTGCACTTCGACCGACAACGATATAAACAGACCAGTCGAAGCCCCACTTCGTCATATGTGAAGCTGCACTTCGACCGACAATGATATAAACGCAAACAGTTGAAGCTTCACTTCGTCATATATGAAGCTACACTTCGTCATATGTGAAGCTGCACTTCGTCATATACGAAGTTACACTTCGACCAACAACGATATGAACAGACCAGTCGAAGCCCCACTTCGTCATATGCAAAGCTACACTTCGACTGACAACAATATAAATGCAAACAGTCGAAGCTTCACTTTGTCATATACGAAGCTACACTTCGTCATATGAGAAGCTGCATTTCATCATGTACAAAGCTACACTTTGTCATATGCGAAGCTACACTTCGTCATATATGAAGCTGCACTTCGACCGACCGCGATATAAACAGACCAGTCAAAGCCCCACTTCGTCATATGCGAAGTTGCACTTCGACCGACAACAATATAAATGCAAACAGTCAAAGCTTCACTTCATCATATACGAAGCTACACTTCATCATATGTAAAGTTGCATTTCGACTGAAAACACAAACTCCTAAAGGGAAACTCAAACTGTAACGACCCTGAGAACCCGACCCTCGGCCTAAGCCGAGGACCCGATTTTTACCATCACCGCCTACGGATCTGGGGACCCGGAAGGGCTATAACATAAGTCTAACAGAATATGTAAGGGAAATAAATGTCAACTACTGAACTAGAAGCACACATGCGGAAGCAGAAAGAAGAGCGAGACCGTAGTGTATCGCTCTAGGTACAGTCCCAACACACGCACAACTAGTACAAGTAAAAAGGGAAGGACAAAGCCCTTAGGGGCTTACCTCGAGGGTGTGTACAACTGAAGGCGGAAACCATTGCTGCCTGCGGGGACGATGACTACCGCCCTGCCTACTCCGCCCGACGTGCGCCATGCCACTGCTGAGAAGTCTCACCTAGAAAAAGAAGGGATGAACTTCACAACAGAAGCTCAGTAGGGACTACCAAGCTTCTACTGGCTCTATCAGGCGGGAAAGAAATATATGAACAATTAAATAACAACAGTTATATATTCTACTCTACCATAGAAAGTGCAGAAGCAAAGCTACTAACTGGCAACGGTACGGAAGGACATCGCGGTTGGAAACTCCATAAAACCTGCACGTCGTGACCACCACACGGCTGGCAACGAAGACAAAGAGAACCCTGCCTGGACAAGCGACACTAGCTATGGAAATCGGTACCACTAGTCAACCGGTCAGGTGCATCCCCTGACGTCTTATCCTCTACCCAGGTCCAAACCTCCACGTCTCGTCAGAGTGGAGGTAGGAGCACAAAGTACACAACAGTAACCGCCATAGTCTGACAGGACTACGGTCCCATGCCTGGCCTCACTAGGTGGTTTCGGAGCCACAAAGAGTGAGGCAGTGAGAAAAAGGACTGGCTGGCCTACACCAGGTAGAACTCCGACCATCCTCGGTGTCCCAGACCAACTAAGAGAGCTCTGCAAACGACTCGACGCCGCTATCCTAACCACCATTTTCCCCTCAACTCCAGAGTCCGTGACTCGAGTACGCTCGTTGCCCCGAACTGTCACGTCCCGTCATTTAATAATTTCATAAATGTTGAGATGCAACCGAACAGGAAATCGAGAACAAGTTTAAAATTTTTCGAGCAGAAATTGCTCGGGGTCATGACATAACATAAAAATATAGATTTAATAGTCGTTCCTCAAAGTTGAGGTATTTACATGATTCTCAAACCGTAATTCAAAGGTCAGACATGACAAGTGTTGATCTCTTAGTGCACAATTCTCGTTGCCCAGCCTTCTAGAACTGATGTATACCTGGAAAAAGAGTAGGTATGAGCAGTCTTGCCCAGTAGGATTTATTCTCTAATAACAAAGAAATAGATATTGGAATCAAGGAAAATTTGCTGCATACGAGGATAGCAATTAACAGTGTTCAAGAAAAGGATGAATAATGCAAATCAAGATGTACAATATTAAACCATGCAAGATTAAATCGATACATTAATGAATTGAATCAAAACAACGAGTGTCAGGCACATAATGACATGCCATCATTATCAAACGTGCAATCACTATCTAGCAGTCCATTGAACACGTACTGACAGCAAGTGCAACTCAGTTATGTCATGCTGATGGGAAATAATAACAAATAATTCATCAAACAAGCAATAGGTAGTGTCCGATGCTGAGAAACTCAGTATGTCCATTCTCGACAGGACATATTCGAATAGACCAATTCAGTGGCTGGGTTTGGAAGATCCATTCTCGACGGGTATATTCGAATAGACCGATTAAGTGGCCGAGTTTGGAAGATCCATTCTCGACGGGTATATTCGAATAGACTGATTTAGTGGCCAGGTTTGGAAGATCCATTCGCGACAGGTATATTCAAATCATGTCCGATTCAGTGGCAGAGTTCAGTGTTCCTCCCAAGGACTTGGACTTGCCCTAATAAGCATCTTGATCCAGTAGAGTCCGAAGACCCGAACAGTAAGTACACATTCATTATTGTTATGTTCCCAGAAAGTTATGCAGCACTTTGGAGTTTCAAGATAAGTCACATGTAAAAGACTGTATAAGAATCTCAAAAGAGTTGGAATGATTGGAATTTTAAGGGACAACACAATTATGCAATATGAGAGGTTTATGATGTTGCCCAGATAGCAAGCCCAGGGGGGGGGGGTGAATGGATTGCTAAAAAATTCTTCTTCAAAAAATACCTGTAAATAAAAATGCTTGACAACAACCACTACGATGGACAGTTAGTGCGGAATAAAGAAATACAAGCAATCACACATAGACAACATGAATTTTATCCTGGTTCGATCTCCTATCCCAAGGAGTCCTACGTCTAGTCCCCAAGCAACCACTTGGAATTTCACTATATAGGTACAGTCTCCCTTAAGGACACTTACACATCCAGCCGCAGCTGGCCTTCACTTCTCAACTAGAAGAGGAAGAACAACACCTGTACCAATAGGTCTTCCTTCTTACCAAAGGGAAACAACCACCTGTTCAACAACAGGTCTTCTCTTCACAACTGAAGAGGATCCACCACACGAGTGAGTTGAAGGAGGGAGGCCTCAAGACCAAGCTTATTAGCACTTGCTTGATCTGAGGCGAGGTCTGAGAGGCACAAGATTATTACAATGAATTTCCTCTCAGATCTATGCAAGCTCTCTAAAACAATAGGCTATTCACACAGAGAGCTAAGAGCTACAGAAAGATTAGATTGGATGAACTGGCTCTTCTTGTTCTTCAGATGACTAGGGCTTTGAGCTTCTCCAAGGATTGAATGATTTGAATACTCTGGTTGTCTAACTGTGGTTCTTGGAGTCACCAGTCTTCTACTTATCTCCCTTGAAATATCTTGACCGTTGTAGATCTGTTGAAGTGTCCATTGTCTCACAACTTCATGCACGTTAGAGAGATAGGTCTGAAGCATGGAGCAAGTGAGACTACAACCATTAATGCTTGGATTGACAAGTACACCTTCAAGGAAAGATTGTCTGAATCTTCCATGCTCTTGTCAGGTCGACAGGTCCGTCTTTGACGTGCATTTAAACAAAAATCCTACATACAATAAATGCTGACACCTAGACAACTTCTCTTTGTCTAAATTGTCAGTCAACGTTTAGTAGATGTGCAGTATGAATATACATGAGAAAGGAAACACCATTATGTCATTATGTAAGCCTACATTTTATGTGACAAGAAAGGTATGCAAGGATATATTGCGTGGAAGTATATTGTACTATCACAATATAAATGTACAAGATCATGGATACATTATGATGCACGGGAAGGTTTTTGAATTCTACAGAGATTTGAAAATATTCATACTTAAATGTCATAAAGGAGTGTTTCTTTAATAAAATAATGCATGATTAAAAATATTTGAAGCTAAAGGATATTCTGTATAGCAATTAAATCAATCATATAATCATGTGAGAATGTGATCTATGTATATTTTAATGAAATCTATCATGAAATCATTGTTTCAATGAAAAAATCATTGTGAGATTGAAATCGTTATTTAAGTGAAGACAAATCGTTGTCTGTGATCAAATCACAGTTTGTGATCAAATCGTTACTTAAATGAAGGCAAATCGTTGTTTTCAGTCAAATCGTTGTTTTGAACGTGAATCGTTGTTTAAGTGAAAGCAAATCGTTGTTTTATAAGCGAATCGTTGTTTTCGATCAAATCGTTCTTTAAATGAAGGCAAATTGTTGTTTGCGACAAAATCATTGTTTGAATACAAGCAAATCGTTGTTTTCGATCAAATCGTTGTTTAAGTTGAAGCGAATTGTTGTTTGCGATCAAATCATTGTAGCGATGGAAATCGTTGTTTTACTTATGAAATCGTTGTAGCGATGGAAATCCATTGTTTTACTTATGAAATCGTTGTAGCGATGGAAATCGTTGCAGTGATGGAAATCATTGTTTTACTTATGGAATTGTTGTAGCGATGGAAATCGTTGCAGTGATGGAAATCATTGTTTTACTTATGGAATTGTTGTAGCGATGGAAATCGTTGTAGCGATGGAAATCGTTGTTTTACTTATGGAATCGTTATAGCGATGGAAATCGTTGTTTTACTTACGAAATCGTTGTAGCGATGGAAATCGTTGCAGTGATGGAAATCGTTGTTTTACTTATGAAATTGTTGTAGCGATGGAAATCATTGTTTTACTTATGGAATCGTTATAGCGATGGAAATCGTTGTTTTACTTATGAAATCGTTGTAGCAATGGAAATCGTTGTTTTATTTATGAAATCGTTGTAGCGATTGAAATCGATGTGTACTGAGAAACATATGAGATGAAGTTCAGATATCAGTAAGTGATGGTAATTTATAGATTATTCTGGATTTATTTTCTATGAGGGAACTTCAGAAATAGTTGTTAGAAAACATTTTTCCAAGGTTTTGTTAATCACTAAAAATACTTAAAATAAAAGATAATTTATTTATGGAGATGGACTGATCATCATATGATAGTGAACCAAATTCGAGGTGTAATTCTTTCAGAAGTTAATCGGGAGTCGATGTATCAAGTAAGTTTGCGAATCAAATACTAAACAGAATTTCCAAACGATATTACCATGTCGAAACACCAGTCGTAGTTACAAGACGGTTTAAACTTACAAGTTCTGGAGATATCATATAGCATTTTATACTCCTTTTTAGGCTTTAGAGAATAGCTCTGTGATACGATACTTAGGCTTACTTAACATATTAAGTCTCAAGCCTTTTATCGAAAAGTCAACGAAGAATACATCACGAAGATAGTCATGAAATCAATATGGCCGATAGAATCATTCAATTACTAATTCTTATTTAGGATTGGAGATAATATCATATCAATGTAAAAGTCATATTAATGTAGAATAATGGATTAACATGTTTGACGTTTCTTTCAGTAGGAGAGGGCTCCCTTGGAGAAGTCATATGTGTGCTTATCATTTTTCACCGGACCTTAGATTTTTAGTATTCTACTAGGTTTATTTGAATTATGAGACTTTTAGGTAGACCAAATTGTGAGAGATTAGAAAGAAACTATTTTGATGGAATTGCCAAATCACGTTTTTCTTCTTTGATGGGAGAGTTGACTTTTTATTGGTAAGAGATATAATTTTCCTGATATTTTTATTGGATTCAAATGGGAGGTACTTCCTTATTTACATGTAATATCTTATCTTAAGTAAATGAAACATCAAATTATAACATTTACTTAAATGATATGGAATGTAAATAAGATATGAGTTTGCAGTCTCGCAGGTTTCTGCTGACATTTCAGGAAGAATCAGTCCTACAAACTGAACAGGAAAACCGGTCGACCGGAATGGCAGGGTCGGTCGACCGACCTAGCTAGTGCTGGAATCTGGGTTTCAACTGTGGAATCGGTCGACCGAAGTAACAGAATCGATCGACCGGAATAGCAAAATCAGTCGACCGAAATGGGAAAGTCGGTCGACCGACCTGACTAGTGCTAGTTGCTGAGTTTTAGAGGAAGAATCGGTTGACCAAAATAACGAAGTCGGTCGATCGACCTAGCCAGAATTGGTTTTCTGGGTTTGGACTGTAGGATCGGTCGACCGAAATGACCAAGTCGGTCGATCAATTTCGGTAAAAACCAGAGTCATAAAAGCTTCAATCGCACGGTCCAAATATGCTTGGAATAGAAGTGAACAATCAAGAAGGATAGAGAGGAATCTACTTATCAATTGGGCATGGCCGTCGGGTGGAGATGAACTTCCTAAGCTTCTTATCTCTCTTCTTTCTCTCTCCTCCATGCACTGTAGCCTCTTTCTCTCTCTTCCTTGCCTCTGCACCTACTCCCTCTCTTCTTCTTTTCTCTGCACCTACTGCTCTCTCTCTTTTCTCTATTTCTATTGCATGATGGTGGTGGTAGGAGGAAGGTGATGAAGAAGAAGAAGTGTGAAGAAGAAGAAGAATTGTGAAGAAGATGAAAAAGAAGAAGCAGCATCAAAGGAAGCCGCTGGAAGAAGAAGAAGAAGAAGAAGAAAAGAACTAGAAGATGTAGCAGAAGAAAAAGTGAAGGAAGAAGAAGAGGAAAGAGGGGGGGGGGGGTTTATAATGGCTAGCCCTACGGAGGGGGAGGATGCTTATCCTCAATCATCAACCTCACTTGCTGCCATGACCCTTCATAGATAAGGATTAGCCAAAGGCCAACACCTATCCTTTTGCTTACATAAGTAGGCTTACGTAAATCAGTTACGTAATTTAGATTTAATTTGTTTAGGTTCTTTGGACCACTAATTTTATACTTAAATGATATCCAATTGAGATGAGATTTCAAACATACGCTAATTGAGATATAATCCAAATTATGGTGATTTTGTCTAATTTTTGAGATTAATTTTCCGTTAGGTGGAAATTGCCCCCAAAAATCATCATGTCAGCTTAATCTGGATATCTGTGCATCAATAATTCAGAATATCTATATTTTTGATATCAGATATCAGTACATTTTTCTAGTAATTATGATGTTGTTAGATTTTATTTTCGTTACCGAATTCCGATGTCGCCCTGTCGGGGTGCGCACATCTGAAGACAGTACCAAAATCACATAAATTATGTGAAAAGATTCTATATTCAACTGTAATCATATTCTTACATCTTTTATGGTAATCAATATCTTTTCTAATATTTAATATTTTATTATTATTTGAATTTCGGGTGTTACAAATCCTCCCCCACTAAAAGGAGTTTGGCCCTCCAAACTCTATGACTAGTTTGGATGGATCACAAGGTTCAATCTATTAAGTTTTATTTGGTTTATGTTAATCTTACCAACTCTGTCATGCTTATCGAGTCATACGGTATGTGCACCTACCATATGTCTCGTAGCCCTGGCATCGATGAAAAGTTTGGTATTTAGCATTATTCATGAAGGTTTAAGAGACATGGTTGCAATTCCTAATTCATTTAGATGCAACTTGGTTAGATTCCCCATAATATATTTAGTGTTTTGCAAGTTCTTAACAATATCTTATTATTGTTACGGTCTCTCCCACTGAAGGTCAATCTAGATCCTCGAAATCTCCATTGATGCTTGTTGCAAGCATGACATGAAGATTGGCATAATACATAAAAGTAACTTTTATAGGATTTCACAACATTACATGGATTTCTCTTTAACTAGATTCAATTTTTACAGGTTTGAAATCCCAACATCCTTGTTGTCTAGGTATAATCGTTGCCTACTTCTTGATGGCTGTGAAAGGACGCGGACTACTTAACCATGGAAAATTCAACTCAATTGAAAATACGGAGGTGGGAATGAGAGGATGGTTGTGCTAAAGCACCTGCCCTTCCAGTTTGACTTGATGCTCTTCCATACACATATGCAAAACTATCGGCACCACTACCAGCAGCATTCGAGTGAGTCAAGTTTCACAGACATCCCTTCCAACAAGATTTGTGTTTTTATACTTCCTAGGTCACCTTTTGTTAGTTAAGGGAGTCATCACATAGACCTCGAGTCTTGCCTTCTCCCTATCTTGTATCTTTAACTTGCTTTCTCGCAAGCACCTTCGACCTTACTAGCACCATAGGTTTACTAATCAATGAACCCTCGAAACCTATTGTCTTTTTTGAGAAAGTCAACAAAGCCGGAACAAATTGTCATGGTCATTCAATAGTTTCTGCCCTCTTGATCTTTATCCGCCTCTCCTAAGGCTCATGGTCTTCATGACCTTCCGCCAGATTCTTGCATCTTTCTCTAATTGGCAAGTAGCTAACCTGACCTTATCTTCTTCTAGACATCAAGTAACTAGAAATAAAATCCTTTCTATTTCCTTAACCAAATTTCTGCTTCATCAGGATCAAAAACCTAGGTGGTTCCATGCTCTAAAAATTCTTATACATATGAGTTACTTCCAATAACCTCAATCAATTCTCCTCATAGCGCAGGGTCTTTCTGCAACCTTGCCTTTACCATGTAGTGGTACTGGCGAACTGGGGACATTTTGATATGTGGTGCTTCTGACTTCCATATTTGAAACCTGCTCCCATCTTTCCCCAACACTCATCTATTCCATGCCCATATTTTTGACAATATGCACACGCTTCCTTCTTCTTCTTGGAATTATTATCGTTGATCTGACTGTCTTTATCTTAAATCTTTCTTTTGATATTCCTCGATCCTTTATCCATCGCTGAGCTACTTTGTCGATTAGATTGTGTCCTGGGACATTATGAGATTCGATGGTTTAGTCCTCCACATATCAAACAAGCTCTTTGTTTTCTCTAGCAATTCTCCTTGGTATGATCTGGTTTACGACAGCGTTCACAAGCTTCCTTAAGTTGCCTCTTGATTTTCTCTGGCCCATCAGTTTGCTTGATTTCCTAAGTTTCCTTATTTCTTCTCATCATCTTGTTGCCAATTGTTCTTTTATTGCTTGAGGTGAATGTTTCCTTTCTTACACTATCTTAACACTCACAGTCTCCTGGGGATTCAAACTTCACACGTCCCCAAGTAGTTCCACTTTCCCTTGATTATGACCTGGGTTACTTGCTTCCAAAGACTAAGCAAAGCTGTTCATTTGTTCATACTGCTTAAATCTCCTTCTAATGTGTTCCTTCTTCCATCACACTAGGCTGAGCAATTAAGTTTAAGTTGATTAATTGACATGCAGTTTAGAAGTTAGCTTGTCTAACTAATACTATTGACATAATTAATACCATGCGCATCTTGTTACTTGATACATTGGTCTTAATAATTAAATGATGTCTTTACCTTACACAATTTTGACATATGACTGATTGTTTAACTACAATCAACTGTAATTATCTAGCTTAACCTCAAGTTTCTACCCATTCTCACAGGTTACCCTAGGCTATTGAAGATCAAATAACTCTCAAGTTATTGTGATACCAACCTTGTCACGTCCCGTCATTTAATATTTTTATAAATGTCGAGACGCAACCGAACAGGAAATCAAGAACAAGTTTAAAATTTTTCGAGCAGGAATTGCTCGGGGTCATGACTTAACATAAAAATATAGATTTAACAGTTGTTCCTCAAAGTTGAGGTATTTATATGATACTCAAACCATAATTCAAAGATCAGACATGACAATTGTTGATCTCTCAGCACACAATTGTCGTTGCCCAGCCTTCTAGAACTAATGTATACCTGGAAAAAGAGTAGGTATGAGCAGTCTTGCCCAGTAGGATTTATCCTCTAATAATAAAGTAATAGATATTGGAATCAAGAAAAATTTGTTGCACATGAGGATAACAATTAATAGTGTTCAAGAAAGGGATGAATAATGCAAATCAAGATGTATAGTATTAAACCATGCAAGATTAAATCGATACATTAATGAACATTATCAAAACAACGAGTGTCAAGCACATAATGACATACCATCATTATCAAATGTGTAATCACTATCTAGCAGTCCATTGAACATGTACTGACAGCAAGTGCAACTCAGTTATGTCATGCTAATGGGAAACAATAACATATAATTCATCAATCAAGCAGTAGGTAGTGTCCGATGCTGAGACACTCAGTATGTCCATTCTCGGCGGGACATATTTAAATAGACCGATTCAGTGGCCGGGTTTGGAAGATCCATTCTCGACAGGTATATTCGAATAGACCGATTTAGTGGCCGGGTTTGGAAGATCCATTCGCGGCGGGTATATTCAAATCATGTCCGATTCAGTGGTTGAGTTCGGTGTTCCTCCCAAGGACTTGGACTTGCCCCAATAAGCATCTTGATCCAGTAGAGTCTGAAGACCCGAATAGTAAGTACACATTCATTATTGTTATGTTCCCGGACAGTTATGCAGCACTTTGGAGTTTCAAGGATAAGGCACATGTAAAAGACTGTATAAGAATCTCAAAAGAGTTGGAATGATTAGAATTTCAAGGGATAACACAGTTATGCAATATGAGAGGTTTATGATTGTGAACCAAATTCGAGGTGTAAATCTTTCAGAAGTCAATCGGAAGTCGATGTATCAAGTCGGTTTGCGAATCAAATGCTAAACAGAATTTTCAAACGATATTACCATGTCGAAACACCGGTCGTAGTTACAAGACGGTCTAAACTTACAAGTTCTGGAGATATCATGTAGCATTTTCTACTCCTTTTTAGGCTTTAGAGAATAGCTCTGTGATACGATACTTTGGCATACTTAACATAAATGGCCTGGTTTGCTACCCATGGGTAGTTTAACCATGGGTCTCTTAACCCAGAAATTAACCTACCCCACTTTGACATCTTACCCCACTAACCACCACTAACCAAGGGTAGACTTACCCACCTTTTATTTTTTTTAGTCAACTTAAAACTTTGACTTAATTTATTTTTTTGTAATTAAAAAGTAAAATAATTTTCATAAATATATAATAAATAATATTTAAAACTTAATGATTTTTTTTATAAAAAATTTCAAAAAAAAAAGTTACCCACTACCCAGGTTACCCCTGGGTAGGTTGCCCCCCCTTCCCAAAGTGCACAAAGCACTTTACCCATGGGTAACTCCAAGTTACCCATGGGTACCCCCCTCCCAAACAATTAAGTCTCAAACCTTTTATCGAAAAGTCAACGGAAGAATACATCACGAAGATAGTCATGAAATCAATATGGCCGATAGAATCATTCAATTACTAATTCTTATTTAGGATTGGAGATAATATCATATCAATGTAAAGGTCATATTAATGTAAAATAAGGGATGGGCAGGTTTGACTTTTCTTTCAGTAGGAGAGGGCTCCCTTAGATAAGTCATATGTATGCTTATCATTTTTCACTGGACCTTGGATTTTTAGCATTCTACTAGGTTTATTTGAATTATGAGACTTTCAGGTAGGCCAAATTGTGAGAGATTAAAAAGATGCTATTTTTATGAAATTGCCAAAATCACAATTTTCTTCTTTGGTGGGAGAGTTGACTTTGTATTGGTAAGAGATATAATTTTCCTGATATTTTTATTGGATTCAAATGTGGGGTACTTCCTTATTTACATGTAATATGTAACGACCCTCCCTATACCGGTACGATTATACCAATCCACATTGGTATAATGAACACCGTCACAGTGGGGCATTTACCCAACACTAACACTAGATTGAGATGTACACAAATATAAGAAGATTACAGCGGAAATAAAATAAATCAATCTTATTCCATCATCATCATTCTATCCACAGTCCATATAGTAAGAGCAAGATACAAATGTCCACATAATACAATTCCAAAATAAATACATTATCCATGAAATATACACCACTTATTGATTACATACTTATGCAAAATGAAGTACAATGTCGAAATTTCTACAACATAAGCTACTCTCGCTCGGAATCGCTCCTAACTATCTCCTACTCGGAAGTGGAGACACCTGTCACACCTGTACGCCGAAGCAAGAATGAGTCTAAGAGACCCAGCAAGCAATCCATGAACACAACCATACACATGTCACCTACACATGCTAGATTCCTAAGCAATTGAGAATAAACATGTAACATGTTTCATATTATTTAAACAATTAAGTATAAAACCTATGACATGCTTTCTACACTTTGTAACCAACATGTTTTAAATACTTAAATCTAACTTGATTCATGTCACAATTTAACACAACTATAGCATGGAATTATGAATATGGTAAGTAGCGCACTAGCATGAATTCTAGTCATTTCTCATGCAATTATCACAATTACGCCTACCTTTTACTTGCTGTTTTGACATAATTTAAACATAATCACATGGTTTACACTTATTCACATATTAACACATTCACTTTACAAATTCACATGCTCATAGTTCACATTGTACACTTCACATGATCACATATTCACATTTTTACTTAGTTGCCGTGACACATAGTCCAAACCACCACTAGAAGGACACACATATACACATTCACATACCTATCACCTAGGCAACACAGTGATAGATCTTGGTTAACTGCGCAGAACCGAAAGAATCACTCTCCACCCTAACCAGTGGTACTTGTCCACCTCTAGGATTTGATCCTAATTGCCCATAAGATATCACACACATTGAACCTTCCCATAGAGACTTTACTACAGTACAGTTCCACAGCCCTCTATGGTAGCAGTGTCACTAACGGCACATATTTACCCAATTTACATTTAACACATTGTTTACACACTTCTCATGCATCATTTAGACACAATTGCATTTACTTTTACACAATCGCTTAGGTTTCAGTTCACCTAGCATGATGCTACTGTTCACAGTGTTAATCAGGACATAACATCATCCTAATCATACTACTAACCACTGAATTATACATAATCTAATTTAACATGCTCAATATGTTCATTCTTATGTAATAAATCATTAACAGTATTTATTATTATCCAAATAGTGCAAAATTTTTATCACATGTTCTAAACAGACAATATGTTATATGCCCAATTTTCCAAGAATTTTTGAATCTATACACTAATTATAAATGTTAAAACAGATCACAGGCATATTTATCACTAATTTCACTTAAACAGGTTCCACAGTAAATCAATTATTTCCAACAGTGTCAACACCTATACACAATCATCATATAATCATATAAAATTTATGAAATCCTAAATCACATCTGATCTATTTTTACAAGATTAAACATACTCAAAGTACAATTATAGGAATTTTAATAATTAACACAAATTATATAAATTTGGCACATCCTCATGATATGACCTACTGATTAAACCTGACTCAACATAAATTCTACAGTAAACACATACAACTACAAATCCGAATATGATCATACATATGTGAAACTAGGGTTCTCTAAAATCCAGATGAAGTTGGCGTCACACATGTTGCCGCCAACGGGGGTTAACAGCACCATAGGTTGCTGCCAACTTAGGATCTTAACGACATCAAATGTTGCCATTGTAGACGCGAGATTTGGCCCATCCCCGCGTGGTTCCATGGCTCAATAAGGCCCGTTTGATCATTTGCTGACTTGCCTCGGATACCATGTAGACGGCAGCATTGACTGCCGCTGACTACATGTTGGCGGCAAGCCCCCTGGACGTCGACTCTAGTTGCATCCACCTATGTGGACATCTGCATGGGGTTGGCGGCAGCATCGTTTGACGTCAATCTGGTTTACCTGGTCTGCGCAACTGCCCGAGATTCCAGCCCACTAGCGCCATTCTCTCGGCCATGCAACACATGTAGCCGTTCCCATCGGGTATATGGGCCACCTTGGCACCCCCTTGACCCAGTAAAAATCCTACTTGGCCCCCTCTCATTGGTTGGAGCCTAGACACATGGATTGCCAAGTGTACAAGTGTGTTTCTTCACACTTGAGCATCCTAGGCACCCTACCTCCAACCCTACAGTCTATATAACTCACCCTCTGGCCTTCTAAGTGAGAGGGGAGATGCTGGACGTCCAGGCCATGCTACTTGGAGAGAAGAGGAGAAAATCCACTAAAAACTTCCAACCCTTGTCTCCTCTCTCCCTCTCAACTCTTTGAACGTCCAGAAGGCTTCATCAAGTGCTGGAGGAGTCCACTAAGGAGCCATCAACCACAACAACGAGGATCATCTCCCTCCTCCTTCTCTCTTTCCCTTCTCTCTCTCCTTTAGTTTTGCATGTTGAACACACACACACACACACACACACACACACACACACACACACACACACACACACACACACACACACACACACACACACACACACACACACACTAGGCACGTAGGGCACCTTCCTACACACCTAGAAAGGGGTTTCCCAAACCAAAAACGGAGGGAAGAAGGGTGGTCATCGCATTTGGCCACCCCTCTTCTCAAGTCCGAAACCGGTACGGGGCTCTCCTTTTGGGATTTCCTCTTCTATTTAGGATGTTTACCACACTTCCTTTAGTCTAATAGAGTCTCTTTTCGTGGCAGGAACACATCGAAGAAGACCGTGGAGCTCTCTTTCTTTGGCCAGCCGAAGAGGGAGAAGTTGAAGTCCCACCACTGTCCGCTGCGCGAGGCACGTCACCGGCGTGATCACAACACTCCTTGGGCACAGGTAAGGCCCTGGCGATCGCAACCTCTCCTGTTCTTTTGCTATTTTCTTTGTTTTTCCTTTTGGTCAACGTGGTCAACGAGGAGTCAACAAAGTCAAATAGCTCGCCTTCAACACCAACGAGGGGGCGGCGACGTTCGTGAACCACCGGAGGATCCATAGTCACCGGGGTGTGGTGAACGGAGCGTCCATAGCTTCTTCTCTGGCGATCGCGATGGGACGAACAGTGCTGCCTCGGTCTCACTCTGCACCCAGGTAAACGACAAGCGATCCCGCCGTCTACCGAGGTAAGCGTCCACTGTTCCTGACGTTTAGTTCTGTTTAACGTCCATCTAGGTAGTCGTTTACTCCATGTCAGCATCCGTCGATCATGCCGTCGATCAGTTTCTGATGAACTGAACGTCTATGTTCTTGCCGTTTATTTCACAGAAACCTATTTTCTGACTGTTTTGATTGATTTTCTTTTCTGTTTGCTTCCTGTTTGTTCTCTAATGGTCCTCAGTCACGAGGGGGTCTTTCTTCTTCTCTGTTCTAGCCTCCCCACACGTTCTAGGATAGCCCCTCCTTGGTTTACAACCTTTTACTCGGGGATTCCCTCTCGGGTAAATCGGGTTGGTTCCAAGGGGAACTCTATAAGTCCCTAAATTCTGTGGATTCCCTCACGATACAGGGCAGGAGAACCTTTACCCTCCCATTTAGACTGCCTATTCACCCAGGTTTGGGTAAGATTTGAGAGAACCGACCTTGACAAATCAAGTTAACACACAACTTCAAACTTCTAAAATTTTGGGGACGTTGTTTGATAACATTGTTTGGTAGAAATTCACCTTTCTCCTAAGAACAGTGTAGTTAATCAACTTAGCCATTCTAAAATCAGTAGGTTGTGTTTGCTAATGGATTCTTGGTTGAACTCCGTGAATATGACTGACAATCCGGCTTTTGAGTATGAGGATAATGTCCATGAATTTGTTGGTATGGTTAACACTAATGTTCAGCTTGAGGAATCGGTTCAATCATCTTCTCAAGCTGACAATGAGGATAGCGTGAGTTTGAGGGTCAATCCCACATATGCTCAAGATGTTCAAGAAGACCCCGAATTCGCCAAACTCATGTCTCGCTATTCGCCCGAGGACATCATTTCAATGCTTTCTAAGCATACCGTCCGGGCAGCGGCCTCTCCTTCTTCTCCATCCCCTTCTCCTTTCCATCCTTCTTCATCCAGGCCCACTCCTAGGCCCGTCCCCCCTTCCCGGGTTCCTATCTCCCCTATCCTCATCTCCACTCCTATTTCTCCTCCTACTCCTCTACCTACTCCCGCTCCAACCCCTCCGCCCGTCTATCCACCTTATGTTCAGCCCACTCCTTCCGCTCAATCCGAATCCATCTCTCAGTCTGAGATGGAGGGCCTCATTAGGAAACTCTTAGCGGAGTCTTTGTCCCTCTCCAAGCCTCACTCTCTCCAGAACTATTGCAAGCTCCCCAATGCCTATTTTCCTTCAGATTTCAAGTCCCCGAAATACCGCAAGTATGACGGGACCACCGACCCCCAATTCCACCTCGTCGGCTTCACCATGGATTCCCACCGGTGGCTGTATGATCGGGTCCTTTTAGTCCACCTCTTCCAACAATCGTTAGAAGGGGAGGCTTTGAGATGGTTCACTGCCTTACCCACATCGGATCTTATTAATTTTGACATAGTCTCCGAATGGTTCATCTCTCATTTCTCTTACATGGCCACCCAAGTCCCCACACTCCCTGACTTGGTGGCGAAAAAGATGAAGCCGGATGAAGACTTTGTCACATTCGCCAACTGATGGAGATCCATGGCTTCAAGGGCTGACATCCCCATCCCGGAGTCCCAAGCCATTACAATGATCGTCACCAACACCACTCCTTTGCTCCGATCCATACTGATGCTTAGTGAGTTCCCCTCCTTCACACACCTCTACAACCGAGCTTGGGTGGTCCAAAATCAGATTAAGGACTCCTCCCTCCCACCTTTCTTTGAAGGGAAGCCCAAGGGATGCAAGGCTCCCGTGGCACCTACCACCGAGGGGGTGACCGTCAATGAGTCCGTCAGCGCTTGTAGTCAGCCGTTGAGGCCTCCTAACAAGCCCTACAATCCTCATCAGTTCCCATCACACCCCCACCCCCCCCCCCCAAGCCATATTCGACTGTTCCTCCTCCTTCTGGCTATACCCGTCCTGGACACAGAAGGTCTCATTATCCTGCCCTCCCCAAAACCCTTGAGGACGTATTCTTTGCCCTTATGTCTTGTGACGCTATCTGACTTCCCCTGTAAAAGGAAAGCGTCAATCCGAGGGCCGATACCTCAAAGTATTGTCCTTATCATAGGGCTCATGGTCATGAACTCCACAATTGCTTCACCTTCCGTGACTGGGTGTATGACATGAACGACCAAGGTAGGATAAATTGAGAGGATGTCAAGGTAGCCATATCCAAGTCTAGGTATACTAAGAGGGACCTTGGTATTGTGCAAAATCCTCTCCACAACCACCAAAGCAACTACAATCCCTCTTCCTCTAAGTCCCAGGAAAACATCAATACCATGACACATTCTGAACCCAGGTCGTGAGAAGAGAACAACAATGGGGGGTAGAAGGTTTTGAAGAGTGGTAACCATGTCCCTCCGTAGAGTCCAGGAGCCCTCCATCAGCGTAGATGCCATTTTAGAAGAGCGGCCCTTGGTTCTCATCCGACCTGCTCGTCAAGAAGTCTATCCTTCCTATGAGTCGGCCACTCATGACAGCAAACCCCTCCAACTCATTCTCCCTAAGTCTCAGGAGGATGTTCATTCATACTCCGGAATCGGATTATTCCTCTACCTCCACGGCCAACTCAAGATGAGGAGGACAATGGACCTCCGCCACCTGCCGATACCGAATATGATATTCCTCCTCCAAGAAAGATCATGGTCAACGATGACCTTCCTCCCAGCGGGGTAACCAATGCCATCCTCTCCCTCACTTAAGGACCCTCATTTCTTTCTCGGACAAGGATCTTGCTGCCCCCGAGTGTCGTTCTCTTCCGCTTTGTCTCACCGTTACCCTCAATGGGGTGTCGGTAGACTCCACTCTCATTGACACTGGGGCATCCATTAACGTGTGTCCGATGAAGACTCTCAAACAATTGGGTTTGGGGGAGGATAATCTGGAGAAGATCTGCTCCACAATAGCCGCCTATGATAACTCCAAAAGGGTTGCCAAAGGTAAAATTGCTCTCCAACTAGAGATTGGACCTGTTACCATGTCATCTGAGTTTCTGGTTTTGGATGTCGATCCGGCCTACAAGGCCATTCTTGGTCGTCCCTGGCTAGAACAAACTTTAGGGGTCCCTTCCACCACCCACCAATGTTTCAAGTTTCCATTCAATGGGCGGGTTATCAAAATCAAGAGTATTACTACCTTGGAAGCTCTCAATTCTATCACTTCGGAGCAGATGCCGCACCTTTTCATTCCGACAAGGGGAAGAAGCCTGTCATGTCCATCTTTGATTTCCCTCTGCCCCTTGATCTGAACCAACCTCCCTTTTGGATGACGAATCTGAGCATATCCCATGTGCTTAAGGGAAAGGTTGGGAAGTGATGGCCAAGATCGGCTATATTCATGGCCGAGGGTTGGGTAGGAGTGAGCAGGGTCCTGTCCATAGTGTCCAGACAAGGAGGTTGTTAGATAGGGCTGGTTTAGGCTTTCATCCGAACCCCGTTCATCTGGATCCTTTCATCCCCTATACCCCTCTCACTTGGACCCTGAAGGAGCACTTCATTCGGGGACCCCTCCAACCGGGAACTCGCGAGCCCGTAATAGAGGAGTTGTCTGACTCCGAGAGCGAAGAAGAAGAGGAAGCTGGTGAATTTGAGGAAGTCTGCAAGGACTTCAGCCTTCTTTCGCTCTTTGGTTCTGACTCTCCATCTCCCTCCTCATCACCTTCATCCCCTCCATCTCCTTCATAATCTCCCGCTACTGAGGTGTGCCCGGCACCCGATTTTCCTTCTTCAACCACTCCCTTCTCCCTTCTTTCTCCGCCTCTCCTTTCTCCATTCCTCACCTGGCCTGTCGAGGCAACCTTGAGTCTGCAACTCATGGTTTTGAGCCTTGACTCCAAAAAAAAATGCCAATTCTCAAAGGTTGGAATGCGAGGTCTCCATCGAGCACCCTTCCTCTTTGGAGTCTCTTCTGCTCGGCCAGGGGCCGACACTTTCCAGCCTAGACTCTCACTCTCGCCCGCCTAGGGGCACTTCCCCTGTACAAAGTTTTGTACATAGCAGTCTTGTACATAGTAGTCTAGATTCTAGTTTAAAGTCGGGGTTAGAGTCAAGTCTAGAGTCGGGTTTAAGTTTAGAAGAGTCTAGTCCCTCTCAGCCATGTGTTCATAAGGAGAAGGGTAGGCAAGTCCGTGCCCGTTATGTCATGGCCTTAGCTGAGAGGTGTGCTAAGTTGAGTCAAATCCCAGAGTTTCTTGAGGAGCCTGCCCTTGTAGAGTCTGATTTTGAAGAAGGTGACTCTGTAGATGATGGTTTAGGAGTCTATCTGCTAGATTTCGATGAGAAGGGTGAGCCGGGAGACCTTGGGTCGGAAGAAGAGGACCCAGTGAGCTCCTATGTGGATGGCACAAAGAGATTCGACGAGCCAACCATGGCTGCAGATGAGCCAACCAAAGAGGTCAATCTTGGCACCGAAGAATCTCCGAAGGTAGTTTTAATTAGTGCCAACTTGAGTGCAGAAGAAGAAGAAGCCATTGTAGCTACCCTCAAAGAATTTTCCGACGGTTTTGCCTGGTCCTATGAAGACATGCCAGGGCTTGACACCTCTGTGGTTGAGCACCTGTTGGTCTTAAAAGCTGATGCAAAAGCCGTCAAACAAAAGCTAAGGAGGCTACATCCCAAGTTTGCACTCAAGATCAAATAGGAGGTTGACAAGTTGCACAAAACCAAATTCATCAGGGTTGTTCTTTATCCACAATGGGTAGCTAATATCGTCCCTGTGATGAAGAAGGACAGTAAGGTTAGGATCTGTATAGATTTCCGTGACCTTAATCGTACTTGCCCAAAGGACGATTTCCCTCTTCCGCACATAGATGTCCTAGTGGACAATACTGCCAGCTTTGAGATGTTGTCATTCATGGATGGTTTCTCTGGGTATAACCAGATCCGTCTGGCCGAGGAAGACCTGGAGAAAACTTCTTTCACAATGCCTTGGGGGACCTATTATTATGTTGTGATGCCCTTCGGATTGAAGAATGCGGGAGCAACTTATCAAAGGGCAATGATGACAATTTTTCACGACATGATGCATGTGCACATGGAGGTCTATGTGGATGATGTCTTGGTTAAATCAAAGACTCGACATGGCCATGCTGAGGTCCTCCGGGTAGTTCTCCAATGGTCTAGAGAACATAAGCTCAAAATGAACCCCAAGAAGTGTGCCTTTGGAGTCTCTTTGGGGAAGTTGCTCGGGTTCATAGTAAGCAAGCGGGGAATCGAGATTGATCCCAATAAGGCCAAAGCAATAATCGACATGCCTCCTCCTAGGAACATTAAGGAAGTTAGGGGGCTAATTGGAAGACTTCAGTTTATTAGGAGATTTATCTCTCAGCATTCTATCCATTGCAAGCCCTTCTATGAGATGCTTAAAGGAGAGGCTAAGTTTGATTGGAACGATAAATGTCAAAAGGCCTTTGAAAAATTGAAGAGTTATTTGTTCAATCCCCCTGTTCTCTCTCCTCCGGTCCCGGGTCGGCCTTTATTGCTCTATGTGTCAACCACTGAAGACTCAACTGGAGCAGTCCTGGACCAATATGACGACAAGAAGAAGGAGATAGCGGTGTACTATCTATCCATGTTGTTCAATGAAGCCGAGAAAAAATACACTGCCATGTAAAGTACAGGTGCGGCCGTCGTCTGGGTTGCCCAGAAGTTAAAGCATTATTTCCTAGCTTATGAGGTGAAACTTCTGGCATGCATGGACCCAATTCAATACCTACTTGAGAAGCCCGTCCTATTGAGCGGTTGATGATGTGGCAAAGTTTCCTCAATCAATTTGATGTCACCTACATTAACCAAAAGTCAATCAAGGGGCATGCTATTGCCGAGCATTTGGCCTACCACCCCTTACCTTCATACTCTTCTGTCGATGAAAGCTTTCCAGATGAAGAGTTAAGAGCCATTATTGATGGTGAACCTTTGTGGATACTTTACTTCGACGGGGCTCTTAATTCTAAAGGGTGTGCAATAGGGGTAGTCCTCCTCTCACCGGAAGGGTAGTCATTCCCACGCCTATCAATTAACCTTCCCCGCCACAAATAATGTGGTCGAGTATGAAGCACTCCTAGTTGGGCTGAAAATTGCATTACTGGCTCGAGTCAAGAGTTAAGGATTACTGGAGATTCGCAGTTGATACTCTGACAGTCTCTCAGCAAGCAGACCCCGATCCCAAGTTAAAACCATACCATAGTTGGTAGTAAGGTAGTCCAACAGTCTAGGAAGCTCACTCTAGTCCACACTCCTAGGCTCAAAACATTCTGGCAGATTCACTTGCCTCCCTAGCCTCTTCCATCCCTATTCCGCTAGGGAGGTCTTCTGAAACTGTCTCTGTCCGAAGGTTGAAGTCCCTTCTCATGTCGATTCTTGGTTCGCTCAACTCAAGTCTCCCTCCCTTCGAGTCCATGCCTCTCAAAGAACCAAAAATCGACCTCGAAGATGGCCATCCTTGGTACTTTGACATCGAAAACTATCTCAAAGATGCATCATTTCTCCGTTATTGCCCACCTCTTCTGACAGAGGGGCCATTCGCCATGTCTCCAAGCGATACAAGATCATAGGTGGCATTCTTTACAAGAATCCTCAGTGGGGTTTATCTTCGTTGCCTCGATGAGATCGAATCTCAAAGCATTGTTGAAGCCGCTCACTCCAGTGAATGTGGTGGCCATGTCAATGGTAGAGCAATTGCCCAAAAAATTGCTAAGACACTATTACTGGCCTACCATGGAAGAAGATTGCCGTCACTTCGTTCGTCATTGTGCTAAATGCCAATTACACGGTGACAAAATTCATGCTCTTTCCTCTTCTCTTCACCCTCTCATTGCTCCATGGCCTTTCGCCATGTGGGCATTCGATGTGGTCGGTCCACTCACGGACAGAACCGAGAAATCCATAAGAAGTCCTTCATTCTAACCGCCACCGAATACTTCACAAAGTGGGCTGAAGCGAAAGCATTCATAGAGGTCAAAGCTTCAATAGTCGTCAATGGTCATCAAGCGCAACATTCTTGCAAGATTCGGCGTGCCTCGGGACATCGTCACCGACAATGGACCACAATTCACTTTACAAGAGCTTCGCGACATGTGTGGTAAATATGGCATCAATTTGCATCATTCATCCCCATATTATCCACAAGGTAATGGACAAACAGAAGCTACTAATAAAACTCTCATTAAAATTATAAAGAAAACTTGTAAATCTCATAACAATGCTGACTGGCCAGACCGCTTAGTTGAGACTCTTTGGGCTTATCACACCTCGGTCCGAACTCCTACGGGGCAAACCCCCTATGCTTTGACATACAGATCAGATGCGATACTCCCATATGAGATCTTCGTCCCTTCACTTCGAGTTCAATTGGATTCCGAGCTTGACCCCGATCAACGTTGGAGGCCTTTTGGCACAACTTGAACTCTTAGATGAAAGGCGAATGATAGCGGCTGACCATGCGCAAGTTAATCGCCAAAGAATTGCACGTTTTTATGCCAAAAGAGTGCTTGAGAGAAATTTGAGTGGTGAATGGTCCTAAAGCTCAAATCATTAAGGCACCAGGTCCCAGGAGTAAATTGCAAGAAAATTGGAAGGTCCGTTCGTTGTCAAAGAAGCGTACTCAGGAAACGCTTATAGGTTAGTGGACTCCGAGGGAGTTGAGTTGTCGCATCCTTAGAATGCAGTCTACCTCAAGAAGTTCTACCCTTAGTCTGTCGGTCGGTCAAGTCTGTTATTCATCACCTGTCGATGTCGTGGGTCTGCGACTCTACTTTTCACTTGGTCATTAGCAAGGTAGGGTCCCCTCACACACCACACGATGTTGGAGTACTGTTCTTTAGCTGGAAAATCATAAGTACACTCGGATGGTCTAATTTGGTCAATATAACCCTATTCTCTTCTTACTCAGTCAAGTTTGGAAAAGGGGCAAACCATGAGTAGGGGACCACCCACTCTCACCTAAGAGACAAGGTCACCATAAACAGGGGCAATCAACAAAATGCAAAATGGTTAAATGATAAATCAAGCCTAAAAGAGGCAAAGAAAAGCCAAGAAGGTCAAAAAAGGGTAGCAAAAAGTACGTACCCAGAAAAAGGCTGACCAAATCAATGAGGTAGCAAATAGTACGTGCCTCCACCCCAAAAATGAAGTGAAATAAAAATACCCCTGAAAATAATTGTTGACCAAATCTTTTAGTGTGAAATATTGGTTTAGAAACAAAAAGTGGTTTGAACCAAATCCTCACATGACCTTCTATTTATTTCTTCCAATTTCTCCCTCTAGGGGCAACTTGACCTTATAAGACCCTCCATAGTGGAAAATATCAAGAAGGCTAGGGGCAATCTCCAATATCAAGGATTTCATGCACGATCCTCCTTGCTTATGGCCTATGTGGCTAAGTAGATTATGAGAACCCTATACCTTGACTTATGATGAATATGTGTTTTAAAGTCCAAAAAAATTCAAAAACAAAATCAGGAAAATTCAAAATCCAAAAAAAATTAGTGGTATCATGTATATATACTAACGTTTTCCTTATTTTCTTATTAAAGAAAATGCATGTGCATATCTCCCTTCACTATTTTATTTACGTTCCTATCTTTAATTAGAAATTAGCCCCTTGACCAGATCTCAAGAAAGGTACATCTTTTAGGAAAGGGACTAATGACAGATCTACACTAACTTTTTTTCCTTTAAGTGTTGTAGATGCAGGAATCAAGACACATCAGCAAACCATTCAAAGCACAAGTACAAAATCCACAAAAGTCCACTATAAAGGATAAAGTTATGTACATATCATGACGGGAGCATACCCCTGGTGGTACAACTCACTCCTCTCTCCCTCACTAGGCCTCTGCCTATGTGAGGTGCTCACCTCCTCCTCCTCTCTCTCCCGACGCCGGTCTGGGATAGGAGGTCTTGTCACCGCCGACGCCTCGGGTCGTAGCCCTCCTTGCACCACTGATGGGTCCCCTAGGGACACAATGTCGTCAAGTGATGTGAAGGCCGACCTCGTCCTCCCCTGCGCCTCCTGCTGGGCCTGCCGCTGCTGCTCCCGGCGCTTCTTCAGCACCCGGTCCTTCAGAATCTTATAGTTCATGGCGATCTCTACCCGAGCCCTCTCTGCATCTCTCTCTCGCTCCCTCGCCTCCTTCTCCCACTCCCTCGCCTCCTTCTCCCACTCCCTCGCCTCGAGCAGGCGACCCTCCACCCTCGACAACTCCAGCCGCAGACTCTCCATCTGCACCTGGAGCGGGGCCAGGCGACCCTCCACCCTCGACACTCCAGCCGCAGACTCTCCATCTGCACCTGGAGCGGGGC
Organism: Colocasia esculenta; assembly: GCA_014218235.1. Taxonomy (NCBI): domain Eukaryota; kingdom Viridiplantae; phylum Streptophyta; class Magnoliopsida; order Alismatales; family Araceae; genus Colocasia; species Colocasia esculenta. The sequence continues at coordinate 20,488,320 of CM024761.1, read as the reverse complement.
CACTCCTCCCTGTCGCTGCACATAAATGAGCAAACATGTCAAGTTAAACAAATCATGTGCAGAAAAGGTAGTGATTCAATGTTTTACCTATGCCTCTAGCTCCTGAGTCCTCGCCTCGAGCTTCTGGACCCTCGCCTGCTCCCGATCCAGGGCCTCCTATAGACGGACCTCCAGGTCCCCTCTAATCGACTGTGCAGACAAGCTCGCCCCCGCTTCTCTGCTCTCCTGCATCCTCGCTAGCTCCCCCTTCTGCATTTACCATACCTTGGTCAGAAATAAAAAAAAAATTCAAATTTCAAATCATTGGTGAGATGTGTCTTACCAGCGTCCGTATCTCCGCGCGGAGCCTCTCTATCTCCATGGCCTGCTCCGCCAACCTCCCCTCGAGGAGGCGCACTGCATGGGATTCCGGCATCTGTCATTCACACTTCAAGGTTAGAATCATCCAAGCTAATTCAGATGACAAGGAATAGAGTTAGAAATTCACTTACCGCTCGCCGGTCTAGCCGGAGTCGCCCGGCATAGCATGTCCTGTAGCTCTCTAGGTATGCGGAGCTGTCCTGGAGGTTCGTCTGTCGGAGCACCCACTCTCCTCCCTCTCACTAGTAGGCGACTGTGCTCCCATGCTCGTCGCCCCAGTCCGGTCCTCGGCGAAGAACCATCGGCGGGAGTGCCCCTCTCTCCCTAGAGAAGGTACCTCTACGGCTGGCTGGTGCCAGCCTAGAGTGCGTACTACCAACTCTAGGTAGAGGGGCTCGCACGTCCCCAAACAGAGAAGAAGGATGTGGCGGTCGAACAGTGGATGACCCGCTGCCACTGCTGAGTGGAACGCCTCTGCCTCTCCCAAGTAGGGAGTCCAAACCACCTGCAAGGAGAGGAATTGGTTAGTCACATCAAAATAGCAATTGAAAGGAAGAAGGAGAGCTAGTTGAAATGTGTACCTGGTCGTGGGGGTAGTGGTCAAGTGCAGCCCGCACATCCTCCGCACGCCGGTCCGTCACTCGCGGATCGGGCGTCACCTCCCACCAGGCCATCATAGGGACCATGGCCTGACTCCCCTCCCTCTGTACTCCGCGTCCCATGGGGAAGCGAGTGTATCCCCAGATCTGCAAGAGAAGAAGAAATGTCAGTCAGGCAGTTTATCAAATTAATTCAATGATGAACATTAAATGAAAGAAAACTGTGTACCTGAAGAAAGGGGGTGAAGCCCCCGGTGCTCTGAGAACGCCGCGAGCTACTGGCGAGGAGTGAGAAGAGATGCCCCAGCATCACGGCACCCATGCGTACCTGCCCGCCTGCTCCAAGTCCCGGAGAAGCAGCATGAACTTACAGTTCATCTGAGATGACTGCGTCGCGAACAAGAGCCGTCCGAAGAGATAAGCGACGAAGATCCGCACCGATCGCTCCTCGCTCTGGTCTCCCAGCTGGATCGACCTCCGCACCCCAGTGTAGAACTCGTCCAAGGTCTCTAGGGGTCCTCTCCTCCCCCCTCTTAGCCCTACTGCCTCTAACAACGACCCGAGCAAGGTGCTCCGGATCGGTCTCCTCCTCCCGGCCACAAACTCTGGCCCCAACAACTCTACTACGTCGTCGTAGTAGTCCATCCTCTCGTGTCCAACCACCGACTCTCCCTGAATCAGCAGTCCAGTCAAATACGCCACGTCCTCCAACGTGGGTATCATGTGCCCCCAAGGCATAATGAAAGCCTTGCAGTCCTCATCCCATCGCTCCCGGAGCGCCTCAAGGTACGACACATCCACGTGGAAAGGACGCACTGCCAGCAGATGTCCAAATCCCATCCGTGCTATCCTTATCTGCTAGGCCTCCGGTAGTGTCCGGTACCAGGCCCAACACAAGTCCCATGTCACCCTGCTCCTCATTCTGCCTTTTCTCTGCAAAAACACAGAAAAGTCAACGTCAGTATCGATTGCCGTTAAAGTAAAGTTGACGGCATGGGTCAGGCCGTTTACAAAATATTGGCGTCCATGGGGTAGCCGTCGAGTTCAACTCTAACGTCCATGCCCTTTCCGTCAAGTTCACACTAACGGCAAAGTCCTGGACGTCTACAGGAACTCGACGGCAACCGATACTGTCGTCAATTTTTTTTGTTGACCCAACGGACTCCCCTCTGTTTCCCTTCTCTTTTCAACTGATTACAATCACATCCACACAGGGATTTAGGGTTGAGGACCTGCCTTTGGCCGGCGTGGGTGTCTCCGGGCCCCTTCCACTTCCGTCTCTTCTCCCCCTCTGTCTTCTCCAGGGGTTTCTTCCCCCTCCGGCGCACTACCATCGGCATCCACCTCCTCCTCCGCCGTATCCTCTGCCGCAGTCACCTCCTCCTCCTCCGTCGGTTGGGGCTGCATCCGCAGTATGTGGCATTTTCCCCTTGCCATCGGAGAAACCTAAACACGGTCCAATTACAGTCTGAGGGGCAAAGGGAGCAAAGACTAGATGATTTTGGATGAGTTTGAGAGTGAAGGAAGTGGAGGAGTTGATGTGAGAGTTTGAGGCGTCCCGTAGTTTGAATGAAGGTGAAAGGGAGCCCGGAAAAGCGTCGGTTTGATAAAAGGCAGATTTTTGAAATCGACGTCAAGCCCTGGCCGTTTACGTTTCCTTGACAGACGCCCCATGGCCGTCCATTTCTTGCTAACGACGATCCGGTGGACGTCGATATCTTTCCCCGAGGCACCTGTCAGACCCTCGTTCTCTGTGCGACGACCGGGTGGTGGACGCCTACTTTGAATTAGGCGTCCCCTGATCTGGACGTCTATAGCCTCTCTGGCAGTTAGCGGCTACCCGGTGGTCGTCTACTGCTTTCCAGCGTCCATCGATGTGGACGCCAACTGCTCCGCGCTCAGTCTCTCACAGAACACTCAATCCAATCCATCTGAAGCCAATTCACACAATGCAACACAATTGAGGCAATTCAAGCACCATTCAAACAATTCAAGTCAATTCAATGCAATTGAACCAAATGTGACTCAGTGCTTATTCATCTAACATGTGTTACACAAATTGTAATTTGGGAAGATACATCATTTTGCTTTACGAGCCATAAAGAAATCACAAGAGATTGGGCGAATTGTGTCATTGAACTCCTCATACTTCTAAATGTCTTCCCAATTCTCCTGCACTGCTTGTCCCACCTTCTTACTCACTATGTATTTATCCCATGTCTTCTTTGCTTTCTTCATCAGCTTCTCATTTCTTCCAGACAAGATCATGTTGGTGCAATAGGATGAAGCTGAAATTCCCCGTGGTATTCCGAGTTGACAATGTCACCGATGTGGTTGGTACACCACCATCTGATCTGCACCCACTAGCCACAAATCTCTGTCCTCTCTGGTTCAAATCTTGAACTCAATAGTCCTCATGAACAATGGCCTCACTATGAAGTCCTCCATTAGAAGGTAGCCTAGGTAATCTCGCCAGGCATGTCTGCTCTTCAAGTGTGTTGTTATACACTTGATCTCATCCTCTGGCTCATACCATGCCCTGCTGCAGTGCACTGAACTCCGAAGGAAGATTCTGGAGGGGGTAGGTTGCTTCTCAGTAAAATCAAACTTCAAATGAGCTTCCATCCATGCCTGAAGCAGGAACAAGCACCCGCATGTGCGTCCGCCTAAGCTCATCGTGGTCAGGGAGCTGTAAAGGTGCGCCAGGACTGCAGGGGCAAGTGACTGCCCACGCCATAGCAGAGATAGGACTCCCACGTGCTCGTAGAGGAGGAAATTGCCACTGGTGGGGAACAAGAACACGCCAGCTAGACAGAGTGTCAGTCCTCAGGTCGCCCTCTCACCTCCAATCTCCTTTGTATGTTGGATCAACCACCAGGCCAGCTGGTCCAGGAAGAACCCATGCTTGTTCATCATCCTCAGCACCTCCTTCTTGTCCTGCACGATGTCTGCGAGGATCTCTTCCCACGGGAGAAGAGGAGTCATCACATCGTACTCCAAGCAGCGCCTCCACCCCAAAACACTCTACCTCTTCTAGTAGCACGCTCGCTTCGAACCCCTAGAACACAAACGTGTGCGTGTGTGGATGCCACCGCTCCACGAGTGCTCCCAGGGCGTCAAAGCTCCACCACATCTCCTTCATGTTCTTCGCCAACACCACCATAAAACTCAGATTCCATGCCCCGATGAAACTCCTCATATCCAAGGTTATTGCGTTCATCAAGTTCACGAGCCAGGAGAAGGCCCGTACTTGACCCTGGCTTGGAAAGGCAGACACCTCTTGCACATCCATGAAAACCGTGAGAAAAAGTTTTGGGGCATTTTTCAGCCTAAGAAGGAGCAGAAGTGAACAATACGTACCTTCCCATTGGCCAATCGGGTGCTTAAGTGCCCCGGAACCTCGCTCAGAATTCCCAGGTTCACGCTCGTGGATGCTCCAGTCGATGAGGAGGCCATCCTGCTGCTTCAGTTCTTTCCAAAGCCCTCTGGTTCACAGTTGAATAAGGAGGGGACGAAGGAAGGAGAAGGAAGAGTCCTTATGGCCTTCCAATAGCTATTTTTTCGGTTTAATGCGCTGGTTTGTAAACGTCAAGATCGGTTGCCGCTAGGTCTCTGTTGACGGCGGCATATGTGGACGCCTACCCATGTAGACGGCGCATAATGGTGACATCAACAGAGTGTTGGCGGCATGCGATCTGGACGTTAACATTTCGGATTTTTCAAAGCTTTATTGTTCCATATGGGTTATTATTTCTATATCTTGTGCTTCAAGTTGTCTTGCAGATATTTAAGCACAAGCCGCACTTCAACTTCGGAACACTCATGCGACTGTGAGTGTTACACATGTATGTCTAACATAGGACCCCACCAAAGGCGAATAACTTGGCGACCGTGAACCCCTAATTCCCCTTTACCAAAAACCAGGACGGGTTTGCGATCTCTCAGTTATTTGTTGGCCTTAGAATTTTCCTTTGGTTCTAACTTGCATTTTAGATAGGAAACCCACACCAGCATGCATTGCTAACTGCTTTCTTGCTAACTCAAAAAAAAAAACAAAACAAAAAAATGGAGATGCTCCTCAATCACTCTGTGGCTTCCCAGTTCAGATGGCCTACCGGGTCAGCACTTCTTTCTTGAATATTTGAGTCGATTTTGGGTCTTTGTTGTCCCCCTTCTCCACTTGTCCCACCATGCATATCACAAGTAATCAAGCAGCCTTGTTGAGTCCACGTGAACCTTCGCCAGTCATGAGCTTATTTCAGGACTTCCGGCTTTCCAAACATTGATTTCAGTTAGAATATTTTGATAGTCCTTTGAGAGATCAACCAATCCTTTGTCTCCACAACCCCCTAAATCTGGACAGACGTCCTAATTAGGTCAGCGAGCCCACATGAGCTCCGGTTATGAGACTCTCTCGATTCAACCATCATATTACAACTCCTTTGACTCAGACACACCAGAAACTAGTCAAAGTCCAACAAGGCAACGCCAGGGACCCTAACGTTGGGTTGAAGTTGTAGTTACACGGGTAGATCACCGTCCCCCTTATCCTCATTTGTCTCTCAGACGATTCGTCATTTGTTTCTAGCCTAAATCTTTCGTATGGCTTGCTAGAATTCCTATCCTCGGAGATGGCCCTTCCATTAAATCTCTGCGTCCTTTGTTTACCGAGACACCAATCTTTCAGTCTGCTCTGCTCCCCTGCAAGACCGGATGTCTCAGAGGGGCATTTGTAGACGCAAGATTTGGCCCATCCCCGTGCAGTTTCATGGCCTAATAAGGCCTGTTTGACCATTTTCTGACTTGCCTCGGATCCCATGTAGAAGGCAGCATTGACTGCCGCAGACTACATGTTGGCGGCAAGCCCCTTGGACGTCGACTCTAGTTGGCGTCCACCTATGTGGACGTCTGCATGGGGTTGGCGGCAGCATCGTTTGACGTCAATTTGGTTTACCTGGTCTGCTCAACTGCCCGAGATTCCAGCCCACTAGCGCCATTCTCTCGGCCATGCAATGCATGTAGCCGTTCCCAACGGGTATATGGGCCACCTTGGCACCCCCTTGACCAAGTAAAAATCCTACTTGGCCCCCTCTCATTGGTTGGAGCCTAGACACATGGATTGCCAAGTGTACAAGTGTGTTTCTTCACACTTGAGCATCCTAGGCACCCTACCTCCGACCCTACAGTCTATATAATTCACCCTCTGGCCTTCTAAGTGAGAGCGGAGATGATGGACATCCAGGCCATGCTACTTGGAGAGAAGAGAGAGAAAATCCACTAAAAGCTTCCAACCCTTGTCTCCTCTCTCCCTCTCAACTCTTTGAACGCCCAGAAGGCTTCATCAAGTGCTGGAGGAGTCCACTAAGGAGCCATCAACCATAGCAACGAGGATCATCTCCCTCCTCCTTCTCTCTTTCCCTTCTCTCTCTCCTTTAGTTTTGCATGTTGAACACACACACACTCACACCCTAGGCACGTAGGGCACCTTCCTACACACCTAGAAAGGGTTTCCTAAACCAAAACATAGGGAAGAAGGGTGGTCATAGCATTTGGCCACCCTTCTTCTCAAGTCCGAAACTGGTACGAGGTTCTCCTTTTGAGATTTCCTCTTCTATTTAGGACGTTTACCACACTTCCTTTAGTCTAATAGAGTCTCTTTTCATGGCAAGAACACATCGAAGAAGACTTTGGAGCTCTCTTTCTTTGGTCGACCGAAGAGGGAGAAGTTGAAGTCCCACCACTGTCCGCTGGGCGAGGCACGTCACCGGCGTGATCACAACACTCCTTGAGCACAGGTAAAGCCCTGGCGATCACAACCTCTCCTATTCTTTTGCTATTTTCTTTGTTTTTCCTTTTGGTCAACGTGGTCAACGAGGAGTCAACAAAGTCAAATAGCTTGCCTTCAACGCCAACGAGGGGGCGGCGACGTTCGTGAACCACCGGAGGATCCACACTCACCGGGGTGTGGTGAACGGAGCGTCCACAACCGTTAAGTTTATGTCTGCAGGACTACAGACAGAATGCACAAAACAAAGGTGAATGGGGGTTCCAGGACACGAGATAAATTCCATAAAAATATCTAGGACCTGTTGCCCAGTTGACAAGCCCAGAGGGGGGGTGAATGGGTCTTTAAAAATTAATCTAGAAGATACCTGTAACTAAAAACATTCACACAAACGTTCTTCGAAGTAGGTTAGTGACAGTTAGTTGAAATAACAAACACACAGAGAAGACAATCACACAACACAGGGATTATCCTAGTTCGGACCTCCTCTCCTTAGGAGTCCTACGTCCAGTCCCTGAGCAACAACTCAGGATTTCACTAACTAGGGTACAGTCCCCCTAAGGACGCTACAACACCCAGCTCAGCTGGTCTTCCTTCACATCCGAAGGGAATAACACCCTGGATACCACACCAGGTCTTCCTTCACACCCGAAGGGAACAACACCCTGGATACCACACCAGGTCTTCCTTCACACCCGAAGGAAACAACACAAAGAGAGTGAATGAAATCTAAGCCCCTAGATCAAGCTTTTGACAAGCAAGGATCTGAAGCAACTAGAACTGAGAGCAAAGAGATTTGAACAAGGCACACTCTCAGAACTACACGGGCTCTCTCAAGATTTTCACAAGCTAGTGGAGAGCAAAAGAGCAAAAGCTCAGAGGAATGAAGTCCTTGGCTCTGGACTTTCTTTAGAAGAATTTGAATGCTTGAATGCGCGATATATGTTCTTCTATTCTTCTGACTTGAATTTATATCTTCAATTTGAAATGTGGACGTTGAAGTGTCCGTTGTCTCTCTTTTGAGTAGTTGTTAGACTGAATGACATCTGGAGTCTTGGAAGCCTCCTGTCAACAGTCTTTTGATCACTTGAGCACGCAAAGAGATGAGATCTTCAAAGATATCTGTTGGCTTCTATTTGTTTAACGTTGTACCGTGAAGCTGGATCAGAGGTCTGCACAAATGTCAAACTGAAATAGCAAACAGCTAAGCTGTCTCTGATGTCAGTCAACGTTAGTAGCAATAGACATGGAAATAGTAATGCCAAATAGCTTAAGTCTAAAGGACGTTATCAGAGTAGGCACGATATGGTCTGCATGCATGCAGAGATATGTTCAGGTCTCATTAAATGCAGGTGCGTCAGAGAGATGTCTACGTGGACTTTGACTAGTCAACACTTTTAAGATGAATAAGATATCAAGATATGAAATCGATGACTATATGACTTATGAAATCGTTATGAATAAGTCAGGTTGACCAAGTCGTTGTGATACAGAAGAAGTCGTTGTGAAACACTTAACAAATCGTTATGAGATGCAAATCGTTGTGTTTATGAAGAAGTCGATATGAAACACTTAACAAATCGTTATAAGATGCAAATCGTTGTGTTTCTGAAGAAGTCGATATGAAACACTTAACAAATCGTTATAAGATGCAAATCGTTGTGTTTCTGAAGAAGTCGATATGAAACACTTAACAAATTGTTATACAAAACAAATCATTGTGAACACTTATCAAGTCGTTATGAACTCTAAAGAAATCATTATGGAACATGAAGTCGTTACAATAAGCAAGTCGTTGCGAGTTCTAAAAAAGTCGTTACGGTAACTTATGAAATCATTACAACAAGCAAGTCATTGCGCTTTCTAAAGAAATCGTACGATAACTTATAGAGTCGTTATGACAGGCAAGTCGTTACGAGTTTCTAAAGAAATCGTTGCGACAACTTATAGAGTCGTTGCGACAGGCAAGTCATTACGAGTTTCTAAAGAAATCGTTGCGACAACTTATAGAGTCGTTGCGACAGGCAAGTCGTTACGAGCTCTAAAGAAATCGTTACGGTAACTTATAGAGTCATTGAGACATCGACTTGTTTGAAATAATGACTTTTCAGTCTTATAAGGAAATCGTTGCGATCACTTATAGAATCGTTACGACATTGATTTGTTTGAAACAACATGACTTTTCAGTCAGAAGGGAAATCATTATGATAATTCTATTGAAATCGATATGCTTATAAAGAAATCGTTATGGCCTTCAACAGAAGTCGGTATGGACTTAGAGAAATATCATGTTGAAAAGATTAAGGCTTCAGAGAAGTAATGCATACCTTTTGTGGGCTTGTTGACCTTGGTGATTTTCCTATACTTTAAGACTTATGAAATATTCATTAGATATAATTGATAAGCTCTTGTTTGGTTTTGTTAATCATCAAAATATATGTATATGTAATTAATTAAAATTACATGGGGACAGTCTGATCATCAGGACCTACTAGACATGGGTATGGACGATGTCCAATGATTACTTTCCTGAGGAAAATTGCTAGACGAGATTAAATTGCCGAAGAAGCTCTCCTCGGCCAAGCCAAGAAGCGCCCCAAATCTTCTCCCAAACCGGTTCTGTGTTGATGTAGCTTGCACACCAAAGTTGGGTAAGCCTTCCTCTATGCTCAGAGCTCCTTCCAGTCAAAGAGGATTGCCGAAGATGCACCAAGTCGCCGGATCAAAGTCTCCAAAGTTCCAGGTTCGCACCAAATGTTCTAGGGTTTTGACAAAAGCCAAAAGAACCTAATCCGCTCTAATCTGGTATTTTTATACCCTAGGGGAGTCGAGATACACGATTAGGTAAGGATTCTACCATTGGAAGACAGTTTCCAAAACAAGGGCCGAAGAAATCGCGGCCATTTTCGGATCTGAAACCACACAGTTCTGGGGAAATAGACGTCCACATTGTTGGCCGTCTATTGGGAGTTGGCGTCCATCGATCTGGACGTCGACTCCCCCTCTAACGTCCATGCATGTTTCCGTTAACATGCACTTCGGCCAGAACACAGAAATGCCCATAAACTTACATACATTATATACATACAATGTAAATAGATCATTATGTACACAATAAACATGTATATACACATCGTAGTGCATTCTCCATTCGGTACCCTCACGTACCTGGCGATCATGATCTTTTCTTTTCTTGTCATTTTCTTCCATTTCCACTCCATCTCCCACATACACCACATCTTTTCTCTCACTCCCATATCATCCCTCTTTGTGGACTCGTTCTTCGTCCTCCCCTAAAAAAAGGGAACAAAAAATGGTATCTACAGTGACCCCTCTTAAATGTCGCGGTCTTAGGCGCATGGCTTAGGCTTTGACTTTTAATCGTGGCGGCTTTATCGGACAGGATTCCAGATAGTAGGTACGGAAAAAGGCAAGTGTGATGCGCGTCGGTTTTACCCGCCGTGGATCACACCCTTTAAAAGGCGTCTACTGTACCAGACGCGAATATTTTAAGTTCAACAGACCCATTTGACCCCTTTAAAAAATTCCTAAAAATTCTAGAAAAAAAAAAAAAAATAGAAAAATCACTCAAGAGGTTAATTGAAGAGGGCCACTTTAAGGTATTGTGGTGTAACATGAAATTTGCTCGATATGCTGTTGAAATGGCGTGTTTACACCGAGGACCCAATTTTTGCGATCGCCGCCCATGAATCCGGAGACCCAGAAGGGATATAATATAAATATAACATGATATGTAAAGGTAGTAAATGTCAACTGCTAACTAGGAGCACACACGCGGAAGTAGAAAGAATAGCGAGACTGCTGCGTATCACTCTAGGTACAGTCCCAACACACACAACTAGTACAAGCAAAGACAGGGGAAGAACAAGTCCCTTAGGGGCATACCCTGAGGGTGACATACACTGAGAGGGGGAACCACTGCTAGCTACGGGAACCACGACTACCGCCCCTTCTCCTCTGCCCGGCGCGCGCCCTGCCGTTGCTGAGAAGTCTCACCTGGAAAAGGAAGGGATGAGCTTCACAACAGAAGCTCAGTAGAGACTACCAATCTCCTACTAGCTCTAATAGGCAGAAGAATATTTATATAATTAAATAACAGCAGATATATCTTCTACCTACGAACGAAGTGCGGAAGCAAGCTACTAACTAGCAACGGTACAGAAGTACAACACGGTCAGGAACTTCGTACGACTGCTCGTCGTGACCACCACACGACTAGCAACACAGATAGAGAGAACCATGCCTGGACTAGAAACACTAGCTACAAAAGACACAACCACTAGTCAACCAGTCAGGTGCGTCCACTAACGTCTTATCCTCGAGCCAGTTCCAAACCTCCACGTCTCGTCAGAGTGAGGCAGGAACACTAACTACACAACAATAACAGCCATAGTCTGGCCGGACTACGGTCCCACGCCTGGCCTCTCTAGGTGGTTCTGGGGCCACAAAGAGCAAGGCAGTGAGAAAAAGGACTAGCTGGATTGCGTCGGGAAGAACTCCCAAAACGACCTCGGCATCCCAGACCAACTACGAGAGCTCTGCAAACGACTCAACGCCGCTGTCCTAACCACCATTTTCCCCTCCGCTCTAGAGTCCGTGACTTGAGCACGCCCACTGCCCAGAGTACTCCCTCAATAGGTGTGCGGACGGGGGTCCCAGACAACAGTAACAACCTCTCTCACGGGACAAGCCCTCAAGTGCCGAGCACTGGGCGAATGACTAGTGTAGGACCGTACTAGGGAACTAGCACTGGTGCCACGGGTACAGTAAGAAGCGGGAACGGTGAAGACTCCACAAAACACAGAACTTCGCAAGACCTACTTGTCTCTGCTGTAGTCGCGACGCATCGGGCCGTCGCGACCATGTCGCGACGCCCTACCCTGTCACGACACTGTCGCGGCGGCCCAAGCCGTCACGACCTTCTCGTGACGTACAAGAGCATCGCGATGATGTCGCGGCAGCCATGCCAGTCGTGACATCATTGCGACCTTTATAGCGGTCGCCTCTTCAGCCAAGGAGGGTTCCAAGATGGTCCTCCTAGAGACCACCTGAAAACCGATACATTCACATTCCACAGGGGGAGGGGAGCATGGAGAACATGTAGGAAAGCCTTCAAAATATACGCACCACCTTCAAACCCCACAAAACATGGAATTACAAGAATCTATGCTCGATGGAAAATCTCACTCAATATGAGCACGATTCCTCACACTCCCACAACCCAAATCACGGGGAGAACACGATCTCGAGGAGAAGGGGAGCATGCTAGGGTGAGAGGAGTCAAGGGTCCCTACCTCCAAGAGTAGAGCTGACTTGTTGGGCCTTCACGTCGGAATGGCCACCTCCTCCTCGCTCCAAGCACCACAAGCACGTCCCCTGCACGATGGAGACGACACCACCTCACTACGAGCACCAAGAACTGTCGAAGAACACAAGGGAGCTCGAGAGAGGAAGAAGGAAGAAGAAGGGGAAGGAAAGGGCGAGAGGGGGAACTGGGGCGCAGCCCTCGGTTTTAAACCGATGGGCCCCAAGATGCGACGGGTCGGCCCGGCGTGACAATGACCATGTCGCGACGCCCCTAGGCGTCACGACCATGTCGCGATGGCCACCCCCAGTGCGACCCCAAAAAGGCGATCAAACCTCGAAGATCGGGAAACCAGAACATGATGGCCTGACATGTCACGTCAATGTTGTACGCACATGACACCCGACAAAGCCGTTCTAACAGAAGGACCGTGGTCGCATCAGTCAGAAAAGCAGTCGCGATGCCTCCAGACGCCGCAACAAGAATGCAACGCCCACCCCTATCACAACCATGTTGCGATGGCCAGGTGTGTCGCCACACAAACCATGTCACGATGGGCTCCCCTGGTGCGACCATGTCACGACCAGGGTGCCTGCCGTGACCTTGAGGACAGGGCCAAGGGTCGAAGAGGGCCGGGTCTTACATGCCCTGTGTTTGTTTTTGTCGTCGCTGCTATCTCTCTATGTAGAGATGAGCTGTCGTCGTTTCCAGTTGGACTGTCTGTGTTACAGTCTGCCTGGGTGTTTCCGGTCAAGGTGTGGTGCCCTTGGCTGTGCGTCTGGCTACTGTGTTGGCCAGCTTGTCTCGTTGTTCGTTTCCAAGTTTCTCGATTGCGCCGGTGAAACTTTGTGTGTCCCCGTGGCTCGGATGGTTTGTTTTGTTTTCCTATTCCCAGCATGCTCTCCCAGATGGTGGTCTGGTGAGTGTAGTGGGTGTTTAGCTGGCTATGCTTCTTGTGGAAGTGTCAGTCTTGCATTGTGGATTTCTCTCTCGTACGTGGAAGAGACTCATTGCGTTGCGTGTCTCCTTCCTCTATTTTTCGTGGGTTGCTTGGGGTGGCGATGCTCAACTGTGGTGTTGTGTTGCCAGGGTGTGCATCGTTGCGACTTTCTAGTTGAATCATCTTCCCTTGAGTTGTTTTTGGGTTAAGCTGGTTGCTCCTCTCATGCCGACGTTTCCTTGTGGCACCGTGGGTCAGTGGACCGGTTCGTGCCATTTGTTGTTGTGATTGTTTGTTGCTGCCTGCTTGAACATTTTGTGGCATTGGGTCCCTGTTGGTTTGGTGTGAGGTAGTACCATTTCCTTGTTGGGTTGCATGCGTGAGTGTTGCTCTGCTGTGCACCTGTTTTCTTGCTTGGCTTGCTCGTGCAAGCGTTGTTCCAGTGTGTGCTCGATTGTGCCTCGGCTTGTGCATTGAAGGCTTTTCGTGTCATTGTTTTGATGTTTGGCCTCTCTATCGGTCGCGATAGAGGTGGTGCTTCTTGCTCTTGCGTGCCAGGGAGTCTCTTTTGCTCCCTGTGCGGCAGCGTGGTGCTACGTGTTTTGTGTGGTCTTTGGAGCTGATGTAGTAGTTGTGCTCTTGAAGTCGTTGGCTTTCTGTGTGCTTCTGTTGTGGGTCTCTAGTGGAGAGTCAAGCATTTTTCGATGCTTCATGTTTTTGTGCCTCAAGGGTCGGGGTCGGTTTGGCCAGTTGTGCCCTTTCAGGCTTGCAGTTCTTTGCGTGTGGCTTTTGGTGGGTCTCTGGTGAAGAGTCCTTCCTGTTAGCCCGTGGTGTTGTTTCGGCCGCTGGTGCACCTATGTTGCACTTTACTTAGTTTTGGTGCTTGTGGTAGCACCGTGTGCTCGTACCCGAGTGTTTCGATTTTGTGCCGTCTGGAGCCTTGGTGCATTGTGTTGTACCTTGGGTGGCTTCTGGTGCTTGTGATAACACCATGTGTTGTGGCGTGTGCCTGTTCATGAGGTTTGTGTGTCATTTCACGACTTCGCTCGGTGTTGGAGGCATTCAGCTTTTCGCCTCTGGGACACTTTGTGCTGGCCTATGTCTTGTGGTTGTACCATTACCGCTGTAGGGTGGCTGCTTTGCCTTGTCTAAGTAGCCCTATCGGTGGTATGCTAGACTTTGGTTGTGGCCTGTGTCCAAGTTTTCTCTCTCGCTTTGGGAGCGAGTGTGTTTGGTTGTGGTACCCTGCTTCGGTCTGGGTCCCTCTGAGGCCGACGTGTTGTTCTCGACCTCTGCGGTTGTTTTGGTTCCTATGTGGTTGTGCGTCTTTTTGGTGGTTGGCATGTGGTACCCGTGCTGAGCCCTGTGTGCGCAGGGTGGGTGTGCTTCCAACCCTTCGTTGGTTCTCTAGTTGTGCGTGGCGTGGTGAGTCTGGAAGTCGATGGCGTAGTCTCCTATCAGTTTGTCTGATGACAGTGAAGCCTATTGGTTTACTAGTACTTGACCACGTGGTTTGTTGACATTGTGAGGTGCCCAGTTTTGGCTTGACCTCAGACATCTTCTATGTTTCCATCACGGTGTGCCACATTGTGTAGCATGTAACTCCCAGTTTTTGTGGCTCCGCGTGCGTTTGGTGTTCTTGTCGGACCATGAGGAAGGTCTGGGTGAGACCTAGTGGTGACAGTGGATGTTGTTTTCACGTGTTGAGGTTTCTCCGTGTGTGTTTGTTGTCCCTGTTGGACCACGAGGAAGGTTTGGGTGAGACCTAGCGGTGGCAGTGGATGCTGTTTCATGCGTTAAGGATTCTCTGCGAGTGTGTTCTCACTCTGGTTCTTGTCTCTCGTGTGGTTTCTCAATTGGGCTGGTGACTGATGCTAGCTGCTGCTAGTAGCGTGAGGTTGTTCCTTGAGTGTTGTGCTTGACTCTCAAGCATTTTTCTATTGGGTTGAGTGTGAAGACAATTCATTTCCCCTCATATTTTGATGATGACAAGGTGTGATTTTAATACAAAATAATTGGAACATGTTAGATGCACCACACATGTTATGACCACATTCAAAAAGCATGTTTCCAAACATATTTATCACTTATATTCATGATAAATCAATGGACTAATGATTTATATGTTTTAATTCTCAAGGACAAACATTTCTTGCAAAGGTAGTGTCGACACACCTCTCACTGGTGTTGACACAATGCTTCAAAGCCAAGTAAAAATGTTGATGAAATGGTCAAGTAGTGTCGACACTAGACCAAGTCAGGTCGACACTAGAGGCAGCTCCCAGAGAACCATGTCAACAGGCCTCTACAACATGTCGACACCAAATGCAGTCAGGTCGACACTAGAGAGCCTTCCCAGAAGGCCTATTTGTCAGTTGTCTACAGCAGGTCGACACTAGACCATCTCAGGTCGACACTAGAGACCTCTCCCAGGGAAGTTTTTCTGCCAGTCTGGGACAGTGTGTAACGTCGCGCGTTTTCCGGATCCCCGTGGATCCAGGTTTAGCGGGTTTGGTGGCCAATGTGAGGCCCATTAGTGTTATGTGTTCTTACTAGATCCTTACGGGTTTGGTTTGGGTCCGTGTTGGTGTTCAGCTTGCTGGACACAGTGTGTTGGCGTCCAGGTGGTGACGTCGACTGTGTGTTGGCGGCAGTGGTGTGCCGTTAACATGGTGTTAACGTCCATCGATGAGGACGTTGACTGTTGAACTTGGCGTCAAGCTTTGTGGACGTCTAGTTGTGGCGGTCTGGTTAAACGGCCAAAGGGTTGACGTTAACCTGGCATGCCTGTGTTTTTATGGCAGACCCGAGCTCTGTTCTTTCTCCTCCTTCTCCCTTCCTCTTCCCCCACCTTCACCCTTGAGCTTCTTCGCGAGTTCTGACGGTCGGCGGGAGCTCGTGGGAAGGCCGTGGTGCGCGTGGTAGCGGCAGATCGGGCGGGGAATGACGGATTGGAGCGCGATGTTCATGGGACGTTTCTCGGGTTTCGGCGTGATTCGAGGTTCTTCGGGAGTTTAATTGCGTTTCTGAGGTAGGGGTCGAGCCCTGTTAGCTTGTTGGAAACATTAAAACACGACTTAATCACTTGAACCAGCATTTTTATTGTATTTCGGATCAAGTCGTACCATGCGGGGTTAAAGGGTGGTTTGATGAATTTAATGTGTAAAGCATGTTGTAATGGGTTGTTCCGGGTTCTAGTATGTTAAAGGAACCGTTTTTATATGTTTTTTCTGTACTTTAAACGGTTGGAAAACCTGTAGAGCTGGATTAGGGTTTCTGCAGGGTTTTAGGCCGGAGAACTTGGCGTCAAGATCGCTTGCCGCCAAGCTCACCAGCCGGGATATAGACGGCTAGATCGCTTGCCGTTTACTTCCTTCAAGCGGCAGTCGATGTTGCCGCCAACCTGTGCATGTATCCATGCAGTGTTGTTTACGTAGCTTTCCTGGTTATGAATAATGTGTGATTGTGTGTGCATGGCGATGACGGTGTGAGCCAGTGCACTTGGTATGCTCTATACTGCTCATGTAATGGGCAAGCTTTACATGAATGATGTGTGATGTACGTATTCGCTTTTCGGGGTATGTGTGGTGCGTTGGCACCCGTGGCACTCTTGGAGTGCGTTGTCCATGTGTTGGACATGTGGTTTACGTGGAAGACGTGTGGTACACCATCCAGGGTGTAATATACACGTATTGTCTACGTGGTTTGAGTGTGTGTTTACTACACACTTTGTTGTAATGTAATTCTTATGATTTATCATAGTAACTGGGCAGTGAGGTTCCTGTGTGAGCCTAGCCATGACTTTGTGGTGTTTAGGCAGTGAAGGTCCATACCGACCTAGCCCTGGTCCGTTGTTGTCTTTCGAATAATATTATATGGATTTATGAAGTAAGTAAATGGTGTGTTGTTACGAAGGTCATCTCATGACCGATGATAGGCCAAATATGATTGGCTATCGTGATTTATATATGTGTTGGTGTGGGATAGCTTTGGGGTCACACGGTGACCGATGTTAAGCTAATCCTAACACTTGTATATTGTGAATTATAAGTAAAGGCTACATGTGTAAGTATCGTGGTTTGTGCTAGCCGAGTGTGGTGGTCCGGCGCCTATTCCGGAATGCCTCTCTAGTCGGGTACCCCAGGTTCTTTGTGAGCCAGGCACGTGTGTTTGTTGTGCTCGGGGTTTTGTCCCGGTACATGTGTTGTACCGTCGAGGTCTGTGTCGTCTTCCTGGACACCCTCACTCCTGAGTTTGAGTTGTACGTTCGGCTGAGGGAAAGACGGCAGTGGGCAGCGACTTCCCAGAGTTTGTTCTTTTGTCGCTTGTAGCGCGCTCGTAGTTGGGGGTACGGACACCAGTAGTCGACACTGGTCCCCAGCTAGTCCTGTTTTCCAGTGCCTCACTTTAGAGTGCTCCGGCCAGAGACTCTAGAGGTGCCAGGCATGGGCCTGCAGTTGTGTGTCTGCAGGTGTGGTGTTGGTTAGTCTCCACAGTTGTTTGACTTCTTCCTAGTGGAGCAGCAGTTGGACCTTTCGTCCGTGACTGCGAGACTGAGAGGTAGTTCTTGTGTTGTGTTGTCCGGGTTGGATATTGGCCTGATCAGCCAGTAGTCCGTTCCCGTGTGGTGGCGCTGTTCTTTCTGACTCGTGCTTTGCCAGTGACTGTGGTTTGTGAGTTTGTGACTCGTGGTCGAGGTTTGACCAGTTCGAGATGTGCCCTGGTGTTGGCACAATTGTGACTCAGTTGTGGTTTGTGTGACTCGTCGATTAAGGTTTCACCTGTAATATTGTGCCTAATTAAAGGTATAATATAATTATGGTTCAGTGTGGTATTTATCACCTACTTGTACCCTTGTTCGGGTGTTTGTGTTGTGGTACCTCAGAGTAGCAGGTACTTGTTCCCTTCGCGGGTTACTTTGTAGTTTTGTGGTGGTACATTGTGTACCAACCTTTCCAGGTACTTGTGTGTTGTGGAGGTCTTGTGGTTTGACCTGTCACTTGTTGTATCCTAACTGTTTTAGGTAAATCTTTGTTTATAATTTATTGTGGATTAGTTTGTGATTATTAATTATGTTACCTTTGTGGGTAATTTGCCGATGAGGCTTATGGCCTAGGCATATTGTGGTTTAGTTAAGCTATGTTCCGTGGAGGCCGTGTGGGACCTTCCACTTGTTGAGTTTTACTCATCTTGGGTATGATTCCAATTATAGCTTTAGTGTGTTATGGATTGGCTTCGTGTTAGCCAGTTCCATTACCTTTGAGTAGTTCTGTTGTAAAGTGGTTTGGAGTATAAAGGACCAGCTCTTTGTTAGCAGTCCTATTACTCAAGTGTTTGAGGTTCGCCTGTAAAGCTTGTAGCCTGGGCAATGACTTGCCTGTGTGGCTTATAGTTTAGGCAACCCGTTGTTGTAGCAGTGTGCCAGTGAGACTGTGGTTTAGGCACTTTAGTAGTTGGGCTGATTAATGATATTATGTTAGTTCTGTGGTCCTACTTTTCTTCTGAGGACGTTATGTTTATTATCATAAGCATGTTTAATTGTTATTTATTATTAAGATGTGAGCATGAAATGGTTTGGCTATTGTTGTTGCCAGTGAGACCCATTGGGGTCGAGGTGTTTGTGGTTATAGTGTTGTTTTGGGTAGCCCCTACTGAGCCAGTGACTTGTTGAGGCTCACTCCTCTACAGTTCTTTTCAGGGCTTGCCGTGTGTTTGGCTTGCAGCGGTGTTGTGACAGACTTGTACCACCAGCAGTTGAGTAGTAGTTAGCGTTCTGTGAGCCTGTGCTCCCTTGGGGTATGCCCCAGGTAGTTGTACTCTTTTAATTGGACATGTATTAATGTAATGGGACAGTTGTACAATTTGTAAACATATATGAGCACATGTACTTTCTTGTATCTTATATTCTTGTGGTTTGTCTTTTATACTCTTACTGGACACGTGTGTGAGATATCCCTTGCGACACTTCGGTGCGTTCGCGGGAGGCGGATCTGGATATGGAGCCTTAATGGGCATAAGTACCCCGGTCCGTCACACAGTGTGTCGACACTAGACCAAGTCAGGTCGACACACTCCAGAAAGTTTGTGACTTAAATCATCTCCTGGACACGTGGCACCCTAGGGATTTAGTGGATCAGCCTTGGATCATGTGCCCACGACCCCCAAGGGTACTTTTGGATATCTTGGGCTATAAATAGTCCCCCATTGGCCATCCAACCTAGAAGAGAGCAGAAGAGAGCCTCCAAGATTCTTCCAGAAGCATTTTTGGCGGCAAAGCTATTCTCCTCCCTGTTCGTGCATCCTCTTGTGCTTCTTCTTTCCAATTCCCACATCTCCAAGCACAAGAAGGGAGATCTGATCCAAGATGGAGTAGTAGGATCAACTTCCAAGGTGCAGATCAAGTAGAAGCAGTCTTTTGTGAAGAATTCGAGGAAGATCCCAAAGATCAAATTGCAGAGCATCGGCCAGGGACTTCCAGAGATCAAGCCTCTTCACAATTCGACATCTACAAGGGAGTCTTTTGAAGAACAAGGACATTTCAATCCATTTCTCATTTCCCCTTGTGTCTTCTTGGTTGTTCTAGAGATCATGTAGTGTCTATTGCATCAATTCTCTTGAATGAGCCTTTTGAGATCAGATCTTAGCTAGAGGATCTGGATCTTGTGTTGTTGTCTAGCAAAGTATTTGTGAGTCGTTGAACTCAGTGGTTTGTGAGCTTGTGTGCTCAGTGTTGAGTCGTCGCACTCAAGTTTGGTTGAGCAATTGTGCTCAAGTGTCTAGAGTAGTCTTGCTCTAGGTGTTGTGTTGAGTTGTAGAACTCTTTGTGGTGGAGTTGTCATGCTCCAGTGTGTGTGTATCCAAATTGATAGTGGATCCTCACTGTGTGAGGGGTGGATGTAGGAATCACATGGTGTGATTTCCGAACCACCTAAAAATCTCTGTGCAGTGGTTTGATTGTGATTCGAATTTACTTTGCGTTAGATGCATGCATAGGATCTTTCGAATTCACATCTAATTAACTTGTTCGCACACTCTTATTTCACAACTCACTCAATCACTCTTCAGATCTGTGAAATTCATTTTCAAATTGTCTCTGATTCAAAGAGTTTTTCTAAATTGGCTAAGCTTCCGCAATAGTTGGCCTAGATCTATTCAACCCCCACTTCTAGATCTTGTCCACATCATTTCTCGATCCTACAATTGGTATCAGAGTGGGTTTACACTTGATCTGATCTAATCTGAGTGCTTTCTGATTGTTCTGTGTGTTTTGATTGTTTGCTTGTTTGTTTGCTGAGTATCTCTTCTTTGCACCATTTAATTGCTTCAATGGATTCAAGAGGGTTCATGGCTGAGGGTCACTCTATTAATAGGCCACCCTTTTTCAATGGGACTGACTACACTTATGGAAGAATAGAATGCAGGTCTTCCTTAGAGCCCAAAACTATGAGATATGGAAGGTAGTCGATGTAGGTCCCTATGAGAATCAGGGGGAGGAAGAGACCTGGACTAGGGAACAGATTAGGAGGGCCACTTTGAATTATAGTGCCATGAACATGATCCAATGTGCAGTCCACCCTAAGGAGTACTCAACACCCAGCTTCCTGGCTTTCCCTCCGGTGTCTGCGATGACTAGCCACTAACGCGTCCGGGTTAGGCGACGCGTTAGTGTCGCATCGTGGGTGCCCGATGCGACAGTCATCCTTGTCGTGACCAACTTGTGCATCGTGTTCTTGTCGTGCCCTGCTTTCCCGTCGCGTCTTCATGTCGCGCCTGGTCAATGGGTCGCGATAGTGTTCCGTTGCTTCGGTCGTCTGACGCCTGTCAGGGTGGTAGGTGTGTCAGTACGACCTGTCGGGTTGTCGCGGCGTCCATGGGGGACGCGTTCTTGTCGTGGTGCATTGATCTGTTAGGTAAAGGTCCTTAACGCAACGTGTCGCCCCATCGTGTCTTGGGTGCCAAAGGCTTAAGGCCTTGGCCGGCGACCCCTTCTCCCTTTTCCTCCTTCCCCTCTCTTCTCCTCCCCCCTCCGGTGATGCTTTGCCTCCCTCTCTCCCCTTTATGCATTTCAGGTGAAAAGGAGGGTTGTGCTCGTGTCCTTGGCGTTGTGGAGCTTGCGTGGACCGAGGAGGAGGTGGCCAATCCGACGTGAAGGGCCCCAATGGGTTCAGTTCTTCGGTTAAGGTAGGGAATGCTTGTACTCTTCTCGATCGGGGTGGATTGGGAGCTTCTCGTGCTTTCTAGTTAGTTTAGATAGCTTCTCCATACTCCCCTCCCCGTGTGATATGTGTGTGGCTTGTAGGTGGCCCCGGGATGGAGCATCCCGTGGGTCTGCCTCTCTGCTGGTGTCGCGACCGCGGTGCGCGTCGCGAGACTAGAAGAGGCATCTGCCAGGTAGGTCGCGACCTTGTCGCGACGCCCCATCATGATAAGGATCGCTGTCACGACGCATTCTCCTATCGCGACGCTCTGCCCTGTCATGACAGGGTTGCTGTCGTAGTGCCCTTCCCCGTCGCGATGGTATCGCGACGGCCTAGGAGGTTGCAGTAGTACATATGTTGCCTCGAGTGTTTCCGTGGTTCCGGTTGGGGTGTTGGCGTGTGCCCCAAGACTGGCTTGCCCTTAGGACCTTCGGGTAGGGAACGCGGCAGGTTGCCTCACTGCATTCAGTGACCAAAGGTGACACCTTCGCGGCTGTGTCCTCGCAGCGGTGTCAGAAGGGTCGCATCTGTCTAATAATCGATCGACCGACAGTCTATCGATTATTAGTAGAGCGATGCTTTCCGTACCGATTGGTGGTGTTCCGAGGTTCTGGCTTGATCGTGTGTGTGCTTTGGTTGGCCGACAGCCCTCTCGAGGGTCTGTGCATGCCTAGTGGTTGCTGGGCTTGTCGTGGGTTGCAAGCCAGTGGTACGGCGTGGTTCTTGTTGTGCTTGCCCCGCCTGTTCGCCTGATGCTTGGCACCTGCGGGCTTGTCCCGTTCAAAGGTTGTGTTCGTTGCCTGGGACCCCCATCCTCGAGAGCCTGTTGAGGGAGTGCTCTGGGTTACGAGCGTGCACGAGTTGGCAACCGACTTGGCGGACTCTAGAGCTGAGGGGAAAATGAGGTTTGGACAATGACGATGAGTCATTTGTAGAGCTCTCTTGTCTAGGGTGGGACGCCGAGGTCATTGAGGTGTTTTCTTCCCAGCGCAGCCTAGAGAGTCCTTTGTCTCACTGCCTCTCTCTGCGTTGGTTCTGGAGCCACGTAGTGGTGCTAGGTATGGGGCCGCAGCTTGACCAGGCTGCGGTGTTGCGTGCATTATCGTGGTGTTCTTTGGCGGCTCTGTCTTGCTCTTTTGGGGAGGTTAGAGGCAGGAGCCAGGCTGGCGAGCAGAGGGAGTGGCTGGTGTGTCGTCCTCTTGGCTGCCAGTGGCGGTGGCTTGGTTGCTGTTGTTGTGATGACGTTTCCTCACGACGTTTCCAAGTGTTATCCATTGCCCTAGCTGGCAAGACGGTTATAGCTTGGCCGTGCCTAGTTTCTGTAGGCATTGTTGGTTTGGCCTTGTTGGTCCGTGCTTCTGGTGGTTTTTGTTTCGGTGTTCTCTCGATTCCGTAGTCTCGTTCTTGGGTGCCAGTCAGTGGTGGCACCGACGCGTGTGGCTTCCCTACCTCGTGGTGTGTTAAGGGTCCGGGGTGGTTCTACTTGTCGGCCCTCGACCTTGTGGAGGTCTGAGGTGGCCGTGCTTGTGGTGAGACATCGTTCTCACCTGGTTGTTGCATATTCTCGGCGGGTGTGTCGAGGGTTGTTTTCGCTTGCTGCTTGACTCCGTTGGTTTCTGCAGGAGTCGTGTGTGTGTCACGACCTTGGTTGGTGGTTGTGGTGTTGCATTGTTCTATTCCACTGCTTTGTAGTACCCTACTGTAGGTGTTCCTTACTTTACAGCTTTCAAGTGTGGTTTCTTATTTTTGGAGTTCTTGCTGCTCTAGCCAGTGAGGGACTGGTAATCCCTACTGGGCCTTGTTCGCGAGGCTCACCCCCCCTACTTCCTTCAGCTAGGGGCTCGTCGTCGCGAGAGCTCAGTGCCGGACGGGTTGCGGAGGCGGCTGTGGCACTGTGTGTTGTCAGCAGCAGTGAGAGCGAGTGTTGTGAGCTCTTGTACCTGAGTGAGTTGAGAGTTGTGCTTTGCAAGTTCTCAGGGTATGCCCCTTAAGGACTACACCTTTCTTCTTATACCTGTGCTTTTACTTGGGACACGTTGTATAGTTGTTATATTGTTATAGTTATTTAAATTCAGTACATATCTCACTAGACTATTTTTTCGAACCGTTCCGGGTCTTCGGATCCGTGGGTGGCGACGCAAACTTCGGGTTCCTTGGCAGGGGTCCGGAAGGTCGGGTCGTTACAACTCCACCTTTGGAGAAGGGCCAGACGAAGAGGAAGGCCTTGCTGTCGCTGCCCAGGGGGAGCAGCAGCTAGGGGAGCTTGGGGTGAGCCCTGCTTAGGCGCAACACTCTTCCACCCCATCACCGAGTTAGACACTTCCTCAGTTGTTGGAAGCAACTTCCCCAGTGTCGAGCCTCTGCGGCGTGCAAGGAATCGCCTTCAGATTAGTGCTCGGGGCAGGGGGAATCTCACCACTGCCTGCGCAGCCATGGTCATCGGCGTCCTCTTCTCCTACCTTGGTCTCTTCCATAGGATATTTTAGAATAGGACGTGGAGCAAGATCTTGAAATAAAAAAAGTCTGCCTCCCCCCCCCCCCCTTTTATACTCTCGGAATCTTGTGTTATCTTTCATGTTTTTGAATTTGATTCAGAAATTGAGAAAGAGAGGTAGGGGTGAGGGGGTGGAGAGGGGGGAAGGAGACAACGGTCAACAGGACTCACACCCCCATACATCATCGCGGTGCCGATGAAAATTTTAAACATTCAAAACCCCCGCCCTACATTTGAAACCAAAAATAGAGTGCGCCTAAAGTTTTTTATTTAACTTTTATCCGTATTGGAATTTTAATTGGATAATGGTTCAGAATTAATTGATTCCAATTCTGATTCCGATAATATATCAGAATATCTGATACGATTTCAATAAACTTGTTGGGTTGAGTGTGTTTTTGGAATTAACCAATTAATACACCTTGTGATTTTGTGTATGATGTGTAAAACATGTTACACATATCTTTCATGTCATAACAATGCCTAAACAACATGTTTTTTAATGGTTATTATCTCATACTTTGATGATAATATCTTATGCTAATGGCCTACATTCAACATTTTCAGGATTACACAAGTTTGCCACAGTGGTGTCGACACATTCCCTGATGGTGTCGACACTAGATAACTGTCCCAGAGACATTTTCTAAAAGAAAGGACCAGTGGTGTCGACACACTCCCTGATGGTGTCGACACTGGTTGACTGTCCCAGAAGCACTTTCTAAAAGAAATGCCAGTGGTGTCGACACACTCCCTGATGGTGTCGACACTAGTTCACTGTCCCAGAAGCCCGGTTTGAAGACTTTGCCAATGGTGTCGACACACAATTTGGTGGTGTCGACACACATCGGATAAAATCTCAGTACTTGAATTCTCTGGACATGTGGCCGCCTGGGGATCAAGGGAATCTGCCTAGGTTTTTGTGCCCACGCACTCCAAGGGTTCACATGGACCTATGGGGCTATAAATACCTCTAATCCTTGCCCCCCAAAGGCTGCTGCTGCTGTTGCAATTCCCAGCGAAACCTTTTTGGCGGCAAAAAGAGGTCTCTCCAGATCTTGCTCATCTCCAGAAGCTGCGATCTATTCTTTCAAGAAAAAGTACGAGGGAATCAAGGCCAATTTCTGAGGAGAGCCTTGTTGTGCTGAGCAAGGGAGTAGATCCAGCAGGAGCACAACAATTGAAGAGACTTCTCTGGCGATTCAGAAGCTATTGAAGTAGAGCATCGCCAATTGACGAGGAGCTTCATCAAGCCTCTTCAATTCAACCTTCTGCAAGAAATCTTCATCGAAGAACACTCATTCTACATCCACTTCTCTAACCTTGAGTTTGTTCTTCCTTAATTCGTCTATGAAATTTGTCCATGAAGTTCTACACAAATTCCTGTGAATGAATCCATCTTGAGTTAGAACATTGCTAGAGGATCTGATTTTTTTTGTCTTTGATCTAGCGTGGGTTTTGTGAGCCGTTGAGCTCGGTTTTGTGAGTTGCACACTAAGTGTGTAGTTGAGCAGTTGTGCTTGATTACTGGAGCGGCTGTGCTTTGGTTTGTGTGTGTGAGTTGTCGAGCTCAAGGTTGTTTTGGAGTCATCGTGCTCCAGTGTGGTTGATCTTTGTGATTAGTGGAGCCTCATTGTGTGAGGGGTGGATGTAGGAATCACTTGTGTGATTTTCGAACCACCTAAAAATCTTTTGTGCAATGGTTTGATCTGCTTTTCTGCGCTAGATCCTTGCATAGGATTTCGCTTTCACACTAAGTATTTAATTGCTTCACACATAATCTACACACACCCACACTTCAGATCAATAAATTGTTTGTTTGAATTGATCTTTGATTCGAAGTAATTTTGAATTGCTTGAGCTTCCGCAGTAAGTTGTGTCAGATCTATTCAACCCCCCTTCTAGATCTAATCCATCTACCTATTCGATCCTACAATTGGTATCAAAGCAGGTTTATATCTATTTCTGATCTGATTTGAGTGAGCTTGTTTGAATTTTGTGTCTCATTTGCTTGAATTGTTTGGTTTCTCTATCATTGTCTTTCATCTCGCTTAATGGATTCTCGAGGATTTGTTGCTGAAGGCCATTCCATCAATAGGCCACAATTTTTCAATGGGTATGATTACTCTTATTGGAAAAATCGCATGCAAGTTTTTATTAGGGCTCAAAACTATGAAATCTGGAAAGTAGTTGAAGTGGGTCCTTATGAAAAATCAAGGAGATGAAGAGAATTGGACTAGAGAACAGATTAGGAGAGCTACTCTTAACTATAGTGCCATGAACATGCTTCAGTATGCAGTCCACCCTAAAGAATATTCAAGAATATCCATGTGTAAATCGGCTAAAGAAATGTGGGATAAACTTGAATTAATGTATGAAGGAACATCTCAAGTTAGGGAAACCAAAGCAATCATATTTGTTTCTGAATATGAATTGTTTATGATGAAATCTGATGAATCAATTTCTGAAATGTTTGCCAGGTTTATGACAATTGTCAATGGACTGAAGGCACTAGGTAAAGAATATGCTGATGCTGATTTGGTAAGAAAGATTTTGCGCTCTCTATCATCTATCTGGCATACAAAGGCCACAGTGATTGAAGATTCTAAGGATTTATCCAAAATTTCTTTGGATGAACTTATAGGGTCTTTAATGACTTATGAAATAAATTTGAAAAAAAGTGAAGAACATATGTTTAAGGTCAAACCGGTAGCACTTAAGGCTTCATCAAGTAATAAAGAGAAAAGTAAAGAGAAATCAAGCTCTGAAGAGTCTCAGTCTAATGAGGATGAACTTGCTCTCATGACTAGGCAATTCAAAAAAATTTTAAAATCAAGAAAAGGAAAATTTACTGGAAAGAAGAAATTTTCTTCTGGCAAAAGGAATATCTCTTCTTCTTCAAATTTTAGTTCTAGTAGAGATCAAAAAAACTGATGAAGTTATTATTTGCTATAGATGCAACAAGGCAGGACATATGAAGGGGGAATGTCCTGAGAATAAGAAGGACAAGTACAAAAAGAAAAACAAAATGAAGAAGCCTAAAGCTATGGTAGCAACTTGGTCAGATGATGACCAAAGTGAGGATGAAGACGAAAAATCTTCAAGTTCAGGAAATGAGGAGCTATGCTTTATGGCTAACAACAGTGATGGAAAGGTAAGCTCTTCTTTTGACCAATACTCTATTGAAGATTGGCAAGATGCATATGTTGAGTTGGTTAAAAATTCTCTGAAATAAGAAAAGAAAACAAACATCTGAAAAAGAAATTTGAAAATACCATGCATGATACTTCATTGAATAGAAGAATTTCTGAACTTGAAAATGAAGTATATGAACTTAATGAAGAAAAGGAAGAACTTCTGAATGAAATTGATGAACTCAAACTTGCATATCAAAAGGCCAATAATGATTTTGAAAAACTTTCTGAAAAAATAGAATTGCAACAAAAGGAAAAGCTACAAGCTGTTGATGAAATCCAGAAACTTAAGAACTTGTTGGGAGAAAAGGAACAAGTAATTGAAAGCTTCACAAAAGGAAAAGAAAACCTTGATGCATTGTTAGGAGTAAGAATGAATGCTGAAAAACATGGACTAGGATTCACCACACAAAAATCTTTGAAGAATAAATCTGGTGAAAAGAAAGAAAAACCTTCAAAAATTCCTTTGATAATTGTCAAAAGTACTAGTCCAGAAAACAAAAATGAACGTGTCAAAGAACACATCTGAAATGTCCAAGAATCAGAACAAAAAGAATGTCTCTAACCAAAAGAAACAAGATAGGTCAACACATCAATCTGATTGGATTAACTCTTGGAATAAAAGGTATCATAATCCTTATTGGCACCATTCACAATCCTTTTATCCAAAATTCCCAAGATACCAATAGAAATTTTGGTTTGGAGTTCTTTACATGAATAATCATGCCAAAATGCATAACCTCCATGCTCATGAAAGAAAGAACACTGGTGCTCTCATTCCATGAAGAATTATTAGAATGCCAAAAAGAGAAATCACTTCTGAAACAAAGCAAATGCCAAAAACAACTCAAATATGGATTAGAAAAGATCTATTATTTCTGCTCAAACAAACTGATGGTCTCAACAATGTTTGGGTACCAAAATCTTTTCTTCTCTGATCTTATTCTTGCAGAAAGGTCGTGCACCCAACTTCAATGTGTGGTTCCTTGAAAGTGGGTGTTCATGACACATGACTGGAGACAGAACAAAATTTTCATTTCTGATTGAAAAGGAAGAAGGATCTGTTACTTTTGGAGGTAAAAATAAAGGGAAAATCATTGGATCTGGAAAGGTTGGTAAATCCTCCTCAAACTCAATTGAAAATGTTTTGTTAGTTGATGGTTTGGATTATAATATTTTGAGCATTAGTCAATTGTGTGACAAAGGTCACAAGGTTGTTTTTGAATCTGATTTTTGCAAAATAATTGATTCTTCAACTGAAAAGATAAAATTCTTTGGCATAAGAGAAAACAATGTCTATATGATCAATCTTGATAAAAACTTTGCTGAAAACATTTGTTTGGTTGCAAATAAAGATGAAATTACATGGACTTGGCATAAAAGACTTGGTCATGCAAGTTTCAACACAATAAACAAACTTTTAAGGCTAAATCTGGTTAAAGGATTTCCTGAATCTTTTCCAAATATTGAGAATCAACTTTGTGGGATATGTGCTCAAGGAAAACAAACCAGAAAATCTTTTAAAACCTTCAATGATGTACTCACTTCAAAGCCACTAGAATTACTTCATATGGACCTTTTTGGGCCAACAAGAATTCTTAGTCTAAGTGGCAAAAGATATGGTTTTGTCATCATTGATGATTTTACTAGATATACTTGGGTTATTTTTCTATCCCACAAGAGTGGTGCTTGCCTAGAATTTAGAAACTTCTGCACCTCTGCCTTAAATGGTTTTTCACATAAAATCAAATCCATTTTGACTGATCATGGGGTGAATTTGAGAACAAAACTTTTTCTAATTTATGTGATGAACTGAACATTTTTCACAGATTCTCTTCTCCAAGAACTCCAGAATAAAATGGAGTTGTGGAAAGGAAGAATAGAACTCTGGTGGAAATGGCTAGATCTAGGCTCTTGGAAAGTAAATTGCCCAAATCCTTCTGGGCTGAAGCTGTGAACACAGCAAATCATATCTTGAACAGAGCATTGGTCAAACCAAAAATTAGAAAAACCCCTTATGAACTTTTGAAAAACAAATAGCCAATTTTATCTTATTTTAAAGTCTTTGGTTGTAAGTGCTTTATACATAATAACAATAAAGAAAATCTTGATAAATTTGATGCCAAAAGTCATGAAGCCATCTTCCTTGGTTATAAAGAAACATCTAGAGCTTTTCGAGTGTACATTCTTAAGAATAAAACTGTGGAAGAATCTCCACATGTAATCTTTGATGAAAACTCATTTTCAACTGATGATTCTACATCTTGCAGGGTTCCTCAAAATAATGAAGAGGATGATTTCATTGTTGAATCTTCATCAACCATTGAGGAGAATAAAGACTCATTTGAAATTCTGGACAACCAATCACCTACCACAAGTGGATCAGGTAATATTGTTCCAGACTTGAATGCATCTCAAGAGGTAATTCCTAAAAACAGATTTTTAAGAGATCATCCAATTGAGAATGTAGTTGGTAATATGCATGATAGAGTTAGAACTAGATCATCTTTTCTGAATGCAATACATGAAGACCCACTAGTACTAATTTCCCAAATTGAACCCAAGTCAATTGATGAAGCTCTAACGAGTGAGGATTGGATCAATGCAATGCATGATGAACTTCATCAATTTGATAGAAATCAAGTGTGGGAATTAGTACCTAGACCTAGTGATCAATCTGTTATTGGTACTAGATGGGTGTTTATAAATAAATTGAATGAAAATAGACAGGTTGTTAGGAATAAAGCTAGACTAGTTGCCAAGGGGTACAATCAAGAGTTTGGAATTGATTTTGAAGAGTCATATGCCCCTGTAGCTAGGCTAGAAGTTGTGAGAATATTTCTTGCTTTTGCATCATCTCTGAAATTTAAAGTTTACCAAATGGATGTAAAAAGTGCCTTTTTGAATGGATACATTAAAAAAATGTTTTTGTAGAACAACCTCCAGGCTTTGAAAATGAAAAATTTCCTGATCATGTTTTCAAGCTTAATAAGGCTCTTTATGGTCTTAAGCAAACTCCAAGAGCTTGGTATGATCACTTGAGTTCATTCTTATTGGAAAAAGGATACACTCGAGGTAATGTTGACCAAACTTTGTTCAAAAAAACTGTAAATCAACAAATCATTGCTGTCCAAATTTATGTTGATGACATAATTTTTGGATCCACAAATAAAGAATTGTGTACTGAATTTCCTGAACATATGAAAACTGAATTTGAAATGAGCTTGATAGGCGACTTATAGTTCTTTTTGGGATTGGAGGTGCACTAAACCAGTGAAGGGATATTCATTAGTCAAACAAAGTGTGTCAAAGAACTTCTGAAAAGGTTTGACTTTCAGCACCTCAAACATTCAAGCACACCAATAGCAATGAATGTAAAACTAGAAGAAGATTCATTTGGTAAGTCAGTGGACCCAAAGACCTACAGAGATATGATTGGATCTCTACTTTATCTCACAACCTCTAGGCCTGATATTCAATTTAGCGTATGCTTGTGTGCAAGGTTTCAAGCCAATCTTAAAGAAAGTCACATGTTAGCTGTCAAAAGAATTTTTAAATATCTTGTTGGAACATGTGAACTTGGAATTTAGTACCCTGCTAGTTGTAAGTTAGATCTAATTGCTTACTGTGATGCTGATTATGCTAGTTGCAAGTTTGATAGAAAGAGTACTAGTGGATTGTGTTTATATCTAGGTGGTTGCTTAATTTCTTGGGCCTCTAAAAAGCAACATTCTGTCGCTCTATCCACTGCAGAGGCTAAATATGTTACAGCTGGTTGTTGTGGCACTCAAATTCTTTGGGTGAAACACCAGCTCCTAGATTATAATCACAAATTAGGGTGCATTCCTATATTGTGTGACAACACTAGTGCTATCAATTTGTCTAAAAATTCAATTCAATATTCACGAACAAAACACATTGAAATAAGGCATCATTTCTTAAGGGATGAGGTTGTTATGAAATCATTTGAACTTCACGTCATTGAAACTGAAAAAATAAATTACTGATATTTTCACTAAGCCTCTTCCTGACAACAGATTTTCATTTTTAAAAGAGAGCTTGGTTTATGCAAATGTCCACAATTTTGAGATCTTCCAAAAAAAAATTTATATAAATGTTGTTCTGGTTTTACAAATAAACTATCTCTTTTTGCATTACATTGGTTTCTTGGTATATCAAATGGTGATTTGTAGAAATGCAAGTCAAGCTTGTCCAAATACTTTCACTATGCGAGAGTATATGTCTCCGCCAAGTATCAAGAACCTTGTAGGCATTTGTTCAGAGGGAGCTTTTGTCTTCAGTAAATTGTTTTTGTTCATACTTCTTAAATTCTATGCCATTGGGTTGAGTGTTGAATGCTTTATTGAGGCACATTTTGAGGGGGAGTCGTATTTGTTGTAAAGAAAAGTTAAGCTCAGGGATGGAGATTTGTAATACTGTGACTGATCTGAAAAATGTTGAAGTAATGTGAGCCTTTGGTGTCAATATCAAATTAACACCTTTCAGGAAGTCTTGACAAAATTCTGCATTGTCTCTTGTGCATTCCTGTTCATTCTTATCTTTACCAAATCTTCATTCTACCCTTCATTCAATTCATGTGAATATCTTCTCAGTACAGAAGGATCCTCTTTATTTTTTTATGAAAGAATGATGGAATTAACAACTCAAGGGGAGCTAAAGAATTCATTGCATTTCTCTCTCATAAAATCAGAATTGCTTCAATGTGTTGATACAACATCTGTATAAGAAATGTTCATTAATTTCATTTGAAGAAACCAAAGAATGACTTCTTGATTGCTTTATTATATTCTCTTAGTCATCCTTCATTTCTATTCTGAACTTCTAAAGTAATATGCTTTCTTTAATGGAATTAAGGTTAATTGTGCATTGACTTTACACATCTTTTTCACACTTGATGACGGATAAGGTTGTAACTCATATCTTATTATTCACTTTCAAATATTTTTTGATAGAGCAATGGCATTAATGTTGAGAAACTACACACCTTCACAACGAATGAAGAGCAATGTATGTCATGATGTGTTTTTGCTATCTCTATTCTAAAGGGTCTATCTAAAATTAAAAAAAAAAAATTCAATGACAACTGATCAGTAACTGGAAATATTGGCGTCTGATAAACGTATATTTCCATGTCAAAAGGTTATCACTCACCCCTTGAAGCTGGATAATGAGTAAATCCTTAGTAACCAGAGACTATGATGTGTAAAAAGCATTATTCTTGGGTGAAAGAGATTTACTACAATTGAAAGCTCTTTGCCAAAATGTTAACGAACATTCAATCAACAAAACAAACAACCTACACCCAAATAAGACTGTTTAAGAATGGTTAACTTCAACTCAATTGACTTAATCCTAAAGCAAGCACATTACTTTGGATTAGTAAGAGATGAAAGATTGTAATTGACTGCATAGAATATCATATCTCAATGAAAACTGTCATTCTAGTGTTTCAGAAGAATTTATGAACAACTCTTGTGAGCTGTTGTTTAACCCTTGACTAAATAATGGTTTTATGATGACAAATGGCAAATGCTTTCTTTAACATATTAAAAATCCTTGAATACTTGGTTCCATGACTTTTTCATCATCATAAAGACTTTCCTTCCATTTTTCCTGAAAATTTCACCACTTTTTGCCCCGACAGGTCGACACAATCTCCTTCTTGTGTCGACACCAAAGTCTGTCAGGTCGACACCAGTCTTCTTCTGTGTCGACACCACAGACTATCAGGGTGAGTTCTTTCGCCAGTCCATGTTTAGTGTAAATGAACCGGCGGTTCATTTTACCTCTTCTATCGACCCTCCTTTTTCTTTTCCCCTTTTACTAGGTCGACCCACCGCCTTCAAATCTTCTTTTCTTTAACCTCCACCTTCTCTCTCTCTCTCCACCTAGCAAGGAATGGAATCTCTTCCACGTTCCCGCCATCTCCATATCACTCCCTCCCTCTCTTTCCTTCCTGCTCGCCGTCATGCCTCCCAAGCAGTCTCCAAGAAGGGGCGCAAAGTCTAGGGCTACGACGCACGGGGTCGTGATTGAAGAGCCCCAGCTTGAACGTCGAAGCAAACTTCGCCATGATCCGTCTAAGTGTCCGGGTGCTCCTTCTCCTTCCGCTACATCCTCCAAGCGGGGAAGGGTGACTCCCTCCAGTAAAGGCAAGTCCCCCATTTCGTCTCGACACCCAAGGCGGAAGATTCTCTCCAGCTCCTCAGACTCCAGTGCTTCTCATACCGAGGAATCCTCATCCAACTCCTCTGATTCCTCTTCAACTCCTGGAGTCACACCATCCAAGGTTTCTATTGAAGGAAGATCCATCCTTAAGCCCCGGGCTGTGGACTTGTCAGACGAGAATTTCGCCAATGCTTTTCCTGGTTTTATCACTTTCTTCCAATTTCAAGGCTGGTTGAAATTTATTTCTGAATTTCGCACTTTCTACCCTCGATTAGTTCAGGAATTTTATATGAACTTGGAGGATGTTCCTGAGGGTTTTAAGTCTGAAGTCAACGGCACTTCAATTCTGTTTACTCCTGAACTGGCTTCTCGGCTATTCCAGTTTCCTAATGATGGCGAGGATTACTGTGCATTTGAATTTGATCTCCATGATGCATACACTCTACTCACTAGTCTTCCACATGATCGTACTGATTCACGACAAACTCATGTCACTCGATTTAACACCAATACCTTTCCTCCAGTTCTTCGTTTAGTTCATCACATTTTCACCACTATTATCACACCTCAAGGTGGTGGGAGGAATAGACTGACAGATATACAGAGGTTTGTGATGTACTGTATGAAGAAGGACATTAAGGTCAACTTGAATCTGATTATGACTCAAATTCTGTCTGATACAATCAGAAAGGATCTCCACAGGTCTCTGCCTTATGCTGCCCATCTCACTGAAGTGTTCAGACATTTTGGAGTTTTATTTGATAATGAAAAGGTTCAGACAATCCCAAAGAACAACATTTACTGTCTCAAACATTTACAGAAAAT
The DNA here is from genome assembly GCA_014218235.1 of Colocasia esculenta. NCBI lineage: Eukaryota > Viridiplantae > Streptophyta > Magnoliopsida > Alismatales > Araceae > Colocasia > Colocasia esculenta. The sequence continues at coordinate 20,454,410 of CM024761.1, read as the reverse complement.
CATGGGCTTTCAGATTGAAGGTGATCAGATTATTAGAGGACCAGTTGTTGTGCCACCAGCTGCACCTGAAGGAGAAGCACAATTTCCAGATGTTGATGTTCCACAGAATGATCCAGCTGATCATTCTCCAGTTGAGGTTGAGATAGAGGTCCCACAAGACACACCTGCTCCACCCACACCTCATACACCTCCTCCTCCTTCTAATGTCCTAATTCCTTTCACTTTCTTTCACCATTCTCATGCATCAGCCTGCACATCTTCTGGTGGACCTTCTGTTCTACTAGAGTTGTACAAATTTCTTCAAGAGTAATTTGACAATCTCAATTCCTCTATACAGCAGATGTCAGACAGATTTGAGCTTCGGATTCAAAGATTGGAAAATTCAGTCAATGGGCAGTTTGTTAGACAGCAAGAGGCAGCTGACCATGCCACACGAAGATTCAATAGGCTCATTGGAACTTTGGGTGATGCTTGTACCCAACTTAAAGACCTTCAACTCAAGACTCAAGCTGTTCTAGAAGCTATTTTAGCCAACACTCAACAGGGTCTTTTCAACAGTTAAGAAGCTGTCTCTCAAATGTCTAAGAGTCGACTGTCTTTTGCTCACTTGGTTGATGATATGGACATAATGAAACCCTTGATAGCTCACATTGATCAGGAAATGACAGATCTCAAGAATGAGCTCAGTAATTTCAGTCAACATGGCACCATCCCAAGCTCCTCTTCAGCCTCCGCACATGTGTCAACTAGTCTAAGTGCATTTCAAGAGAACATGTATGATAATCATCAAAGGATGGAAGACCTGTTGCATACAAGATTGTCCACCATGCAAACACATATGAGAACAAGTCTGACTGCCTTGGAAGCCAAGATGAAGAATTTTGAGGCCCTCTTACTCCCTATTCCTCCTCCACCTCCATCTTCTTGATCAATCCTTTTGTTTTGCTGATGTCAAAGGGGGAGATGGATTCATTTTGTAATGGAGATTTTTTTTTTTTTGCATTTCAAGATATATCTTCTGATATGGTTATCTTTTTGTATGATTGAGGCTTTTGAGAATGACAATTGAATGAAATGATGGTTGATTGAATGATGAAAATGTTGAATGTCACTGTTATGTTTCTTGTATGTTTGGAACTATGTGAATGAATGGCTTAAAATCACATATGTAAGAAAATCTAATTACCATGATGAATCATTGTTGCCATCATCAAAAAGGGGGAGAATGTTGGGTTGAGTGTGTTTTTGGAATTAACCAATTAATATTTTTCTCTTCCTAGTTTTGATGATGATACCTTGTGATTTTGTGTATGATGTGTAAAACATGTTACACATATCTTTCATGTCATAACAATGCCTAAACAACATGTTTTTTAATGGTTATTATCTCATACTTTGATGATAATATCTTATGTTAATGGCCTACATTCAATATTTTCAGGATTACATAAGTTTGCCACAGTGGTGTCGACACATTCCTTGATGGTGTCGACACAAGATAACTGTCCCAGATGTTGGCCCTTTTGGTACGGCAGCAAGCTAACCTAGAGGGGGGGGGGGTGAATAGGTTTTTCTGCAATCTAAAATAAAAACTTAAACACAGAAAATTAACACTTGAAAGTTTGGTTAGTTTAGTGTGATAAAGAGTAGCAGTGCGGAAGTAAATAAACAATCACACAAATGACACAAGGAATTTATCCTGGTTCGGCCCTTCTCACATGGAAGTCCTACGTCCAGTCCCCAAGCAACCTCTTGGGATTTCACTAACCAAGGGTATAGTCCCCCTCAAGAACAATACAACACCCAGCACCCCAGCTGGTCTTCTTCTCTTTCCCGGGCAAGAAGGCAGCCCACTTCTTTTACAGGTCAAGAAGCCAGCCTCCTGGTACAAACCCCAGTGCGGTTCTGCTAGACACTAACCCCTAGCTAGGTTAACTATTGTATACAGTCCTACAGCGGGACGAGATGTCTTTCTTATAAAAGAAAGAACAGTGCTGAGAGTTCTACAAGAATGGCCTCTACCCAAAAACTCTCAGCAAAAACTCTCCCCAAGAATTACAATAAGCACAGGGAGAAAGAAGAAAGGAGAAGGAGCTTGAATGCTTGTGAGCTTCAGCTACTTGAATACTTTTTCTTGGCTCAGGCTCTTTCTCTCTTTTCCTTTGAGTGTATATGGCGTTCAGGTTCCTCACTGGTTGTACACTCCTTCAAAGATGTTCAGGAAATCTCTCTCTTGCTCTTCAGCCATACTTCATCTTTTATATGAATGGCTTTTCAATGGATCCGTTGAAGAGATCCGTTGGAGTTCTAGCCGTTGCTTTTCATTTGTCTTAATCAACCTCTGGTAGTCTTCGAGGTCTGTAAGCGTAGAAGAGAGTGTTAGCATAAAAAAGTGTTTATAAGATAATAGTGTATGCTACTGTGTTTCTGCTATCATGCTGAAAATAGAAGGTCATATCTTTTTCTGACAAGACTCTGAAATACGCATGCAACTTTTTCTGTCAGAAGAAATTTGACTTCTTATTTAAGCGCCAAAAACACTTGAAACCAAATCGTTATAACACTTATCGAATCGATGTGAGAAGCAAACCGTTGTGAGAGCAAATCGTTGTTCTCACTTAACAAATTGTTATAGCTATTAAATCGTTATGAACCTTATCAAATCGATGTGAGAAGCAAATCGTTGTTTCTCACTTATGAAATCGTTATGATCATCAAATCGTTATGGCAGGCAAATCGATGTGAAACTTATCAAATCGTTGTGAAGTCTTAGCGAATCGATGTGAGAAGCAAATCGTCGTTTCTCACTTATGAAATCGTTATGAGAGCGAATCGTTGTTCTCACTTATGAAATCGTTATGAGAATCAAATCAATATGAGAGCAAATCGTCGTTCTCACTTATGAAATCGTTGCTCGATTAAATCGATGTTTCACTTAACGAATCGTTACACGATCAAATCGTTGTGTAACTTATGAAATCGTTGTTAGTGAAATCGATGTGGCACTTTGAATAGAAATCGATGTATATTAAATGAACATCGATTTAGCATTTTAGTGCACCTTAAAATAATCATAAATATTGATGAAACAATCTAATCATAAATTTTTTTAGCACCAAAATATGAAGGTAATAAAGAGTAGTTCAACACCAGAGACATTTTGTAAAAGAAAGGACCAGTGGTGTCGACACACTCCCTAATGGTGTCGACACTGGTTGACTATCCCAGAAGCACTTTCTGAAAGAAATGCCAGTGGTGTCGACACACTCCCTGATGGTGTCGACACTAGTTCACTGTCCCAGAAGCCCGGTTCGAAGACTTTGCCAATGGTGTCGACACACTATTTGGTGGTGTCGACACACATCGGATAAAATCTCAGTACTTGAATTCTCTGGACGCATAGCCGCTTGGGGATCAAGGGAATCTGCCTAGGTTTTTGTGCCCATGCACTCCAAGGGTTCACATGGACCTATGGGGCTATAAATACCTCTAATCCTTGCCCCCCAAAGGGTGTTGCTGCTGTTGCAATTCCCAACGAAACCTATTTGGCGGCAAAAAGAGGTCTCTCCAGATCTTGCTCATCTCCAGAAGCTGCGATCCATTCTTTCAAGAAAAAGTACGAGGGAATCAAGGCCAATTTCTGAAGAGACCCTTGATGTGCTGAGCAAGGGAGCAGATCCAGCAGGAGCACAACAATTGAATAGACTTCTCTGGCGATTCAGAAGCTATTGAAGTAGAGCATCGCCAACTGACGAGGAGCTTCATCAAGCCTCTTCAATTCAACCTTCTGCAAGAAATCTTCATCGAAGAACACTCATTCTACATCCACTTCTCTAACCTTGAGTTTGTTCTTCCTTAATTTGTCTATGAAATTTGTGCATGAAGTTCTACACAAATTCCTGTGAAGGAATCCATCTTGAGTCAGATCATTGCTAGAGGATTTGATTTTTGTTGTCTTTGATCTAGCATGGGTTTTGTGAGCCGTTGAGCTCGGTTTTGTGAGTTGCACGCTAAGTGTGTAGTTGAGCAGTTGTGCTTGATTACTGGAGCGGTTGTGCTCTAGTTTGTGTGTGTGAGCTGTCGAGCTCAAGGTTGTTTTAGAGTCATCGTGCTCCAGTATGGTTGATCTTTGTGATTAGTGGAGCCTCACTGTGTGAGGGGTGGATGTAGGAATCACTGGTGTGATTTCCGAACCACCTAAAAATCTTTGTGCAATGGTTTGATCTGCTTGTCTGCGCTAGATGCTTGCATATGATTTCGCCTTCAGACTAAGTGTTTAATTGCTTCACACATAATCTACACACCCACACTTCAGATCAGTAAATTATTTGTTTGAATTGATCTGTGATTCGAAGTAATTTTGAATTGCTTGAGCTTCCGCAGTAAGTTGTGTCAGATCTATTCAACCCCCCTTCTAGATCTAATCCATCCACCTATTCGATCCTACAAAACTATCAATATAAAATTTTAGTTTCGAATATAATAATATTTTTATCAAAATTAGGTCAGAAATTCATATTATCAGATTCCATTTGCAGCCCTACTCGGAATGGAACCTAAAATGGGTGATTTCGGATCAGCTCTGAATCGTAATGATAAAACTATTTTGGGTGAAAATGTTTGATCCAAATAATTTGAATTTCGGATCATGGTCGGATTTGCGTATCCTATAGATCCATTGACACCCCTAATTGTCTTGATAGTTCTGCCCTTTATCTTGAATTTATGATTTGAATTTTTTTGCATATCATGATGATATTCATATCATTCAATATTCATATTAATGATTCGGTTGCATCATTCTCCATGATTATCCTTCCTTTTCGGTTACATTACTGGAGTTTCTGTTTTGTCTCCTACAAGTTAACATTGGATATCTGTTATTTTATCAAATTTCCGACAATTCCCAAAGCATTGGTGAAGGAATTTGATTTTGGGAGGAAAGAATACACCACACGTGATTATTTGGGTAAGTTGTGGCCCGTTGATGCCACTACACGAGGAGATGGTCGTGTGATTTTGGCAAGTGGTTGGACAAAATTTTGTAGTGGGAACCTTTTGAGGGAAGGTGATGAATGTATCTTTGAGTTTATTGATGAAGGTGACATCATCTAGGCTCACATCTTGCAGATGGAGAAGGGAACCGATAGAGTGATCAAACGATGTGGTAAGAATCCCATAGTTTGGTATCGCAAATTAAGTGTTTTCAGAACGTATCTCTTATGTGTTTGACATGAAATAATGAAGGACTTTATTCTTGACAGACATGTAAATACTTGTCTAAATGAGTATCTTGAGCCCAAAAAGTTGCGAAAGGATGCAATGTCAGTGAAATATTGGGTTTTTCAATTTCAGCTAAGAAAATTGATAGTGTTCATGTGTATGATGTATGATTTCATGAATCTTTTTCTTTTTATTTTAATCCAGATTTTCTAGTGACCAGCTTCTCAAAGACAATGGCATTTAGTAGCAAGAAGATGTACGTGCAACCAGCAGGCAGAGGCAAAGTGCTATCCAAATGGCACACTCATTCAGACCATCCCATTCCCATTTATGATCATGTCTTGGAGACGGTCACTTTTACATCACAAAGTGAGTCTATTATATTTTGTTAACTATAATATCCAAAACCCTTGGTTATTAGTTATTTGCAGCACCATTGTTCTTGACATCTTTACTCCGATCTAGAATATGTCTATTTGGTGACGAGTAAACCGTCATACGAGGGATCAGGCTATCGTAAAAAGTGCTACATTTTAAGTTTTATAGGAAGGGTAGAAATACTGCTGCAATACCCTCCAATTTAATGTGGTTAAATATCAAGAAGAGAAGAAAGGTTTTGCTCACCCTAGATTGTAGTAGATACAAGATTTTAGTCCCTTTGCAGTTCTCATGTTTTCTCTCAAGTCCTAGCTGTACATTTCTGTTGAATAAGGCCAATACAATTGTTGCCTTGGTAACTTGAGATGTTTTAGGTTGCATCATCAAGTTTTCTAAAGTTTGCTTTCACTGGGTCATCTTTCATTTGCTTCACAAGAAATGAGATCTAGGTTTCATCCTCCATGTAAATAGATCACATAAACATATTTGTTGCTTGCATGCGATGTATCTACTAAACTAAGCAGATGCAATGTTTCATTGGCAAAACTTGTTCCATGGAATTCATAGAGTTCCCAAATTCTTTATAAGAAAGCATAGCCTTGGAGGCAAGAAGTCGATCTCTCTGCATGACCATCGTGGGAGAACTTGGACTACAAGGGCTCAAACACGTGCTGATGGTATAGTGGATCTTAGAGGGATGGGTACATTCTTTAGTAGTGTTAAAGAGGACTTATGATTGATTCTTGTACAGTCAGATCCCTTTCTTCCTTCTATATTTTGTATTATACTAGAATAAGAAGTTAGCTACTGTCCTTGTCTTTCTTTGCAGCCATTGTATTTGTATATATAGATGGTAATTTAAGAGGAGAGGTTATCCCCCTCCCCTTAAATTCCTTCACTCTCTTTGTTCATAACATGATATCAGAGTAGGTGTTATTCTTCTAGTTGTGGATCTCATACCATCTCATTATGATTGACGAAACCTTTGCCCTATATGGGGGTTGACATATGCGAAGGCGTATTGGATAGTCCTACATGGAATAATTTAGTAGTGGTGTCCTTGTATAGTGTTGCTTTTAACTCCAAAATATTTTGATTTTAAGGATGACTTTTTATTTGCACATGATAATAGAGTATGCTTCATTCTTTCAATTGTAGAACAATGTCATTCCATTAAACATCCATGTGGCTTTTGCCTTATATGAGGTTGACATGTGTGGGAGCATGTTACATAGTCCCACATCAGGTAATTTAGTAGTGGACCTATCTTTATATAGTGTTGTCTTTGTCTCCTCAACACTTGAGTTTTGGAGGTGACTTTATATTTGTGCATGGTATTAGAGCCAATGGGTTCTTGACATACTATCAACATCGGTTGCCATCTCCCACTGTTGTTTCCATCTACAGTCTATCTTTATATAATGTTGTCTTTCATGAACGCAACATCTGAGCATGGTCCTCTTGCTACGAGCCCCCTTGCAAGCACTATTTCACCTCCACTGCGCCGCTCGTTGCTCTATCTTTCATGAGCGTAGCATCTAACCATGGTCTTCTTGCTGCTAGCCCCCGTGCAAGCACTGTCGCACCTCCACTGCGTTGCTCGCTAGTCTGCCACACCACCCTCCTCTATTGTTGTGTCATCCATTTCTAATGAATTCTACTACACATTCTAGTCGTGGTCTTCCTCCCAGAATAGTTTGCCTACTATCGTCATTCTCGTAGCATTGTCTGTCCCACTATCACTAATGCACCTTATACAGTTGTTGTTGAGCCTTAGCCGCCGTCGGACTTCATTTCCCTTTGGCTGCCTACCTGTTGATGCCATTCTTGTCGCCCTTCGGTTGCCTACCTACCACCAAGATTGTTTGTGCAAGAGCTTCCATTGACGCGATTGGTGATCAACTACTAGTACTATTGCCCGACTGCCTAATCACTCATGAACATAGTTGTGCCACAATTGCCATCTCCCATCATCACTACTTGTAGCTATAGCTACCTAGTGCACCACTGACCATGCTTGCTATCGCACTATTGTCACTCCCTCCAAACTGAGACTATGCTGCATGAACTTGTTCATGATTGTGTGGCCTACACCTCAACCACCCGCCTACTATGATCACTGTCAAATGGATACCATTGGCCTCCCTAACCACCATGATCACTGAAGGCATCCATGGCCGGAGGCTACTGCTACTTGTCAGTATCCCTACTCATGGACTCCTTGTACGGCTAGGGCAGTCACCTTCATCGGGTGTAGAAGAAAGGGATTGGGCCTTGCAAGACCATCCACAAGATCCATTAGGTCTAATTTTTAAGGGGATCCAAATCCATTTAAATGCCCTCCTGTACCTAGTCTATTGAGCCTTAGGGACCCTACTGATGTCAACATGGATCAACACCTGCCATAGCATACCTACACCCATCTGGGAGGTTTTCGACATTGCAATTGCATTCGTGTAGTCTGTTTCATCATTCAACATCACCTTTGGACCTTCTACCTTTAACACCATGTTGTTCATGCTAGATATTCTCAGGATGGCTATATCGACCTGACCTTCTCAATAGCGTACCTCCCATAAGGCTTCCCTTGAGGATTCCATTGGCTCTACACCTTTTGTCACTCAAGATGTAGCACAGTTGGTCATCATGTAGATTGAGCTTTACAACATCATCAATAATTTCAATAGCTTCAGTCTATTGGTTTCCTCATTGAGCCTTCTACAATATCTACCTTCTTTGGATCCTCATGCAAGTCAGAGGATTGAAATTGATCGTAAAGTGGGCAGCTTGTATCGCTTGGATTCACAATATCTTCCCCATTTGGCCATCATATCCTTTTGTGCTTGTGAGTCGACTTTTTCTATTGTTGACCTTTGGCATCATCGTCTTTGTCATCCTTTTAAAGCTTGTCTTAAGTCCTTGTCTCAGTCTAGAGTCTTAGGGTCATAATAGTATTCTATTCGTTTGTCTCATTGTGAGAGTTGTAAGCTTGCTAAGCATTCTTCCCTCCCTTTTTCTTCTTAGTAAATTAGTATCTTCAAAATCTTTTGCTTTAGTGTATTCTATATTTAAGGTCCATCTTTTTTGTCTTCTATGGTAGATTTTCTCTACTATGTCAGTTTTATTAACAAATATACTCACTTTACTTGGATTCTTCTTATGCATTGAAGATATGCCCTTCTATTTATTTATTATCAATTCTATGAGATAGTCATTCAGTTTCACTATCGCATCAAAGTACTTTGTGTTGATAGTGCTCACAAGTACTTTCTAGCTATCCAATCTTCTCATGGAATCCTTCCTCAATAGTCTTTCCCTTACACTCCTCATTCATTGAGCACAAGCATTGTCATATCCTTGACACAACTCGGCTCTTTGCCTCTATTCCTCGTGCCTTTTGGGTAGAAGTTGTTCGCACTTCTATTTATCTTATCAATATCACCATGTCTTCTATTCTTTCTAGATGTTCTCCCTATGAGTGTCTTTATGATTTTCCTCCTACCTATAGGATCTCTGCACCTTCCAATATTGCACTTGTTTTATTCTTCCCCCTCCTCATGAGTGCACAAATCCTCCCTATAAGTAGTTAAGTGTGTTCTCTTGTGGTACATCATGGAGCACTATGGGTATTGCTGTTATGATCCTCTAGGTCATCAGCTTTGCATCTCTCATCAGGTCATCTTCTTTGAGGACATTCTTGTTGCCCGGTTGACAAGCCCAGAGGGGGGGTGAATGGATCTTTAAAAATTATTCGATTAATACCTATACTTAAAACATTCACACAAAGACGTTCTTCGAAGAAGGTTAGTAATAGTTAGTTCAAAGCGCAATCACACAAGATAAGCAACCACACAACACAAGAACTTATCTTGGTTCGGACCTCCTCTCCTTAGGAGTCCTACGTCCAGTCCCTAAGCAATAACTCAGGATTCCACTAACTAGGGTACAGTCCCCCTATGGACACTACAACACCCAGCTCAGCTGGTCTTCCTTCACACGAAGGGAATTACACCACCCTGGATACCCCACCAGGCCTTCCTTTAACACAGAAGGGAATTACAACAGCAAAGGTAATCAATGAGGACAAGCCCCTAGATCAAGCTTCAACAAGCTAAGATCTGAAGCAAGCAGGACTGAGAGTAGAAGATCTAAACACACAAAAGACTCTCAGAACTACACAAGCTCTCTCAAGATTTTCACTACAGAGTGGAGAGCAAAGAGCAACACAGAAAGGAATGAGGTTCTAGGCTCTTAGAATTCTATCAGAAAATTTGAATAGCTTGAGTGTTCGTCATATATCTTCTTGTGAACTTCTATCTTGTATTTATATCTCCATTTGAAATATGGCCGTTGAAGTAACCGTTGTCTCTTAGATTGGTAGACATTAGACTGCTTGAAGTTTGGAAGCTTCAACAATCTTTTATCCAGTTGAGCACACAAAGAGATAATGTCTTCTGGCGTCTGTATGGTCCAACGTTGTATGACAGAATGTCTTTAGGACCCTGCACATATTAAATGCTAAAACAGTAGACAGCTAGGCTGTCTCTTTGTTTTCAGTAAACGTTGATATGAGTATTCACCAAAATAGCAATGCTAAATAGCTTGTTCTAAAAGATGTTGACAGAATATGCACGATAATGAAAAGATATCATCTGCATGCATGCAGAGATACGTTCTGTCTTCATTAAATGTACAGCAGTCAGACAGATAGAAGAAGTCTTTGACTATTCAACGCTTTAAGAGATAAGATAAATATCAAGTCGATATAAACTATATAAAGTCGTTATCTATATGACTTATGAAATCGTTATGAATACCAACAAGTCATTAAAGAGAGCAAATCGTTGTATTCAATGAAGAAATCGTTATAGTCATTTAACAAATCGTTATGAGCTTTAAAGAAATCGTTGCGCGAAGCAAATCGTTATGAGCGCTAAACAAATCGTTGCGTGAAGCAAATCGTTATGAGCGCTAAAGAAATCGTTGCACGAAGCAAATCGTTATGAGTGCTAAAGAAATCGTTGCGCGAAGCAAATCGTTATGAGTGCTAAAGAAATCGTTGCGCGAAGCAAATCGTTATGAGCGCTAAAGAAGTCGTTGCGCGAAGCAAATCGTTATGAGCGCTAAAGAAATCGTTGCGCGAAGCAAATCGTTACGATGGGCAAATCGTTATGATGACTTAAGAAATCGTTACAATGAGCAAATTGTTACGATGGGCAAATCGTTATGATGACTTAAGAAATCGTTACGATGAGCAAATCGTTTCGATGGGCAAATCGTTATGATGACTTAAGAAATCGTTGCGATGAGCAAATCATTACGATGGGCAAATCGTTATGATGACTTAAGAAATCGTTACGATGAGCAAATCGTTACGATGGGTAAATCGTTATGATGGCTTAAGAAATCGTTACGATGAGTAAATCGTTTCGATGGGCAAATCGTTATGATGACTTAAGAAATCGTTGCGATGAGCAAATCGTTACGATGGGCAAATCGTTATGATGACTTAAGAAATCGTTACGATGAACAAATCGTTACGATGGGCAAATCGTTATGATGACTTAAGAAATCGTTACGATGAGCAAATCGTTTAGATGGGCAAATCGTTATGATGACTTAAGAAATCGTTGCGATGAGCAAATTGTTACGATGGACAAATCGTTATGATGACTTAAGAAATCGTTGCAGAAACGACTTGTTTGTAACATCATGATATTTTGGTCTTATGAAGAAATCGTTATGATATTAAATCTTTATAGCTCTATTGAAATCGATACACTCATAAAGGAGTCGTTGTGACTTTCAACAGAGATCGATGTGGACTTAGAGAAATACAGTCTCGAAATATTTAATGCTTCAGAAATATAATGCTTACCAATATTGGCTTGATTGACCTTGACCTTGGAGTATTTCCTATACTTTAAGACTTAGAGAACTTTGATAAGGTTTTGTTAATTACCAAAATACATGTATATTTAAAAATTACTTGGGGACAAACTGATCATCAATCTCCCCCTTTTGGTGATGGCAAAAATTTATCAATAAGCATGAATATTTTCGGAAAGTATTTCAAGCATGCTAAGTATTTTTATAAATCTAAAGATTTTCGGAATGTATTTCAGACATGCTAATTTTCTTCCCCTTTTTGTCAGTAAGCAAAAAGATACTCTGAGACAAAGAAAGAAAAGAAAAGATAGAATTGCAGGCAATCAACTTATATTGATCAGTTTTGAGGATTTACAGATAAGTAATAAGCTGGGGATAACAAGGAGCCAAAACACTTGATTACAGGGATTGCCTGGTGTTCCTGCTCTTCAAAGAAGGCTTGAAAGGCTCCAATTTCAATTTGATAGGAGGGTCCCATGGTGGGAGCCATCCTTTTGATATGAAGCTGCCTTTGATCTGAAATGATGTCCCCATACTTAACACGGCCAAGGGCTAACTTGTAAGTTAAGAAGGACCCAAAGCTGGCAAACCGAAGGAAAGCTTCAATCTTGAGGGGATAGTCAATCTTAAGCGACCTAAGCTCTTGCTTTAAGGCAAAGAACACTTTGTATCTTTCGACCCAGGTCAGATAGGAATCCTGGATGAGGTGAAGAGAGTTTGCATCCAAAAATTCACTAGGTGACAGGGAGGTTGATTGGAGCTGGCCTGAGAGGCATTTAGAACACCTAGCTGCTGAGCAGACAAGGGATAGAGTTGCGTCCACTCTTCAGGAGACAGCCGCTCACATTCAGAGAGAATGGGGGCCAGAACATCTGCCTTGATATGCCTCTGAAGATATTGCTTGAAGACGAATCTAGGAAAGGATAAGTCACGGCCGTCTTGCACAAATAATTTGACCATTACCCTTGCAGCTCGCTCAAAGATAAGTGTTCCCACGGAAGAGTCCATAATCAAAGCATGGAGAGGGGGAAGGAACACTACATCAGGAATAACTAGGGTTGCAAAATCAATCTGAAGGGACTCAGTATGAGCTGTGCTTGAACTGAGGGCCCTGATGGCTGCACGAAACTGACCCAACTGAGATTCTGGAAGGCGATTTACATAGCAGTAGTTACTGTACATCTGATACTTCCGGATAAATTTGATTTCTTTCTGAATGAAGGGGCCAAACAATTCTTGTGATGGATTTGGAACCATTCAGAAAGGGGAAGAGGAGCTTCCCTAGGCGGATATCGGGCAGCTTGAACTCGGCGGAATTGACTATATAGGTCTTTGTTGCTTCGAGCCCACTGCTCTTCAGTTTTGGCTTCAGTCATGGAGAAGATTTTTGACTGTTGAGCCTTAGAGAGATGGGTATAGGGAAAGATGGTGGTGAGATGTTCAGAAAGATTTTGGAAAGGAAGGCTAAAAATATGGGCAAAAACTACCTTTTGAAGATATTCTACATAGATAAGTTTCTGCTTGTTGGAGATAGAAAGGGAAAACCAAAGGGGAGGATAGCAAGGTTCAGAAGAGACAGGATGAGAGGATGTGAGTCTCCTCTTCTTAGAGACAGGACTAGAAGAGTCTGTCCTGTGAGAATGGGTCCCAACAGCCAGGACTGAACGAAGTATTGCTACTTCAAATTCATCTTTGATGTCCTGGATTTCGATTTGAGTGAGTTGGGCACCTTCAGGGATAATGGTAATGAAAGAGGGAGGTGTAGGTGGATTGAAGATAGAATCAAGAGTGACTGTAGGAAGAACAAAAGTTTATGAAGTAGAAGGACCAGAAGAGGAAGGTCCAGCTGAAGAGGATGCTGGTGGAAGCTGAGGAGGAGAGGATGGTGGAGGAGGAACAATGGTGGAAGAAGCAGGAGATGAGGCAAGTTGAGAGGAAAAAGGTTGGGGAGAGGAAACAGATCTTGAACGGGGTCGTTTAAAGGTGGTTGGAGCTGGAGGTGCAGTGGAATAAGATGGAGGAGAGGGAGCAGCTGGAGTGGTAAGTGAAGAAGAGGCAGGGGGCTCAGGAGCTACAGCCTGGTCTTCTTGTTCAGCTACCGGATCCACTGGATTGAGTGACTCCTTCTCCGGTCCAGACTCCTGACATAGAACAGAATCTTCACGAGGCACTTTTTCAGAGATCTGAACTTCAACACTTGGCCCTGATGGCCATGCTGGAGCAACAGATGAAGGCCCTGATGGCCGCTCCATAAGATCAACACAGACTTGCCCTGATGGCCCTGCATTAACCTCATTTGGCCCTGAAGGCCCATGCTCTTGAGGAATAGGATCTTTGGGCCCTACTGCCTTCAAGACCTCAGACAACATCAACTTCATAGAGCTTAGCTCCTTATTGATCCACTTCAAAGCAACATTTGATTGATAAAATTCATTTGACAAAGATGCCTGGCACTCAATGATAGTACTTACAGCTGAATTTACTGAGTCCAGGACTGCACCTTGATCATTCAATCGCTTCAAGATGGGCTTTAAATGCATCTTCTTTAAGAATTTCTTCTGCCTTTTGTGAGCAGTTTTCTTGCTGGGGCTTCCCTTTTCTACTTGCTCCTCGATATCTATTGGAGCTTCAAACTGCTCTTCATTCACAGGAGCATCTTCAATAGGTGCATCTAGAGATGCTGCTTCCTTCTCAATATTTTGCTCCCCCTGAATAGGAGCATCCTCCATAAATCTTTCTTGCTCCCCCTGAATAGGAGCATTAATCAGTACAGAATCTTCAATGTGGCTAGATGCCACAACCTCTTCTACTGAATTTCCACCAATCTCTGGAGTGACTGGGGTGGAATGAACATAATCCAACACCTCTCGAAGAATTGAAGGAACAATAGAGGTGGGCAAAGGAGCTGTTGCACCCTCTAATGCTTCTCTTACTGGAGCTTCAGAAGGTTGTGATTCAACTGCTACTTCTGCTTGCTCTGCTGCTGCTGTCAACATAGGTGATGCTGCTGCCTCTTGAACTGCTATGCTACAGCTGTTGGTTCTTCTGATACTTCAGACACTTCTTCCTGAATATCCGGAATTTCCCCAATAATGGCCTCTCCCTCTGCCACAGAGGTCTTAGACCAAACTCCATCAATAATTGAAAATCCACTCTTTCTAAGATTCCTGGACATAATAGCTTTGCCCATCTTCTCAACTACTGCCCCAGACAAATCAATACCAAAATGTTTGAAAATCTTGGTAAGAAATGGGCGTAGGGCAGAGAAACATTGAGCTTGCTCTTGGTATCCCAAATCTGATCATGAGCAAACTTCATCCTTTCCATCATTACTTCGGCCATGTTGATTTCTTGGTTTTGAATGGCCCAAAACATCATATCCGAGTCTGCCTTGGTGCAAGTTGAGAAAGTTGCACTTCTTGGAACCAAAATCTGACAAATTATGAAATGAAGGAGGCGATTGAGAGCACTCAACTGGTTAATATCTAACTTCCCATATCTTAGTCTGAACCCTGGTCCTACAATACCAAGTCCTTTAACTTGGGCGTCCACGGTGTGAACCCCACTGTGCCCGAAAGTCTTTACGCCAAACAACGAATGCAACAGCTCATGATCTATCTTTATTTGAATTCCCTTGACTGATGATATCAGTGACCCGTCTGCCTCTGTCCTCAAACACACATAAAAAGCCTTCACGAGGTCTGGATAGCTTACCTCAGAGAAGGTGGTGATTCCCATCCACTGCATCCTGCTCATTGCGGCCACTACACTGTGCATGCCATTTTTCTCAAGATTAGCTACATCCACTGCCTTATTTCGCAAACCTTGGTCTTTACGAAAGTATACCTCTCCTGCTGCTCTGCTGATAGAAACTCAGCGCTGTAGCCACCCAAACTGCCAAAGATCACGGTCGATGCCATGGACTTTGGGTGAGGAGGATTTTCTGGAAGGTTGAGATGAAAAGGGAGAGAAAAGGTCCTCAAGAAATTCTTCGCAGAAAGAAGAGAGGAACTTCAAATGAGCAGAGAGGCGATGACGGAGTTGTTAGGGCATCGGCTCAAGCAACCAGACAAAAGAGGAAAAAGGGTGAAAGGGGGAAGATGAATCGTTTTCACATCGATTTGGGGTTAAATAAAAAGAATGCCGAAAAGCGAAGCGCCAAGAGGTGGCAGAAAACGACAAATAAGTTTGACCAGCCAAAGCAAACTTTATTATGAAGAGCGACCAGAAGGGAACAATTTTAAATTTCTTTTGCTTAAAGCCAAGGAGAGAAAATTTACTTAACTCTGAACATTTATGTCCCAGTTTTAATCAGAAGTCTTTTCACAAATTACACATGCCCAATTCCCTTCTAAGAGATGTGAATCTCTCTTCGGGTAAGGCTTTTGTGAAAATATCTGCTAACTGACCATTTGTGTCAATAAAGGATATTTCTATGTTACCATTTGCTACATGATCCCGAATAAAATGATATCTAACCTCAATATGCTTGGTCCTTGAATGCTGGACTGGATTTTTGGTGAGATTGATAGCACTGGTGTTGTCACATAGTAGTGGAATTGATTTGATATTTAGTCTGAAATCCTCAAGTTGTTGCTTTATCCATAGGAGTTGTGTACAGCAACTTCCAGCATCTGCGTACTCAGCTTCAGCTGTAGACAGTGCCACTGAATTTTGTTTCTTTGAGGACCAGGATATTAAACACCCTGCAAGAAATTGACAGTAACCACTGGTGCTTTTTCTATCTACTTTGCATCCAGCATAGTCAGCATCAGAATATCCTACTAGATTAATTTCACAAGACTTTGGATACCACAAACCTAAATCATGAGTTCTAGCTAAGTATCTAAATATTCTTTTTACGGAGATCAAATGAGATTCTCTAGGATCTGCTTGATATCTTGCACACATGCATACACTGAATAGAATATCGGGTCTACTGGCCGTTAAATAAAGCAATGAACCAATCATACATCTGTAGATCTTTTGATCTACTTTCTTACCATTCTTGTCACTATCCATCCTTGTAGATGTACTCATGGGTGTTGAGAGTGGCTTTGTGTTCTCAAAACCAAATTTCTTCAAAAGCTCTTTGGTGTACTTTGCTTGACAGATGTGGGTGCCATCTTTTCCTTGCTTGATTTGTAGTCCAAGGAAATAATTTAGCTCCCCCATCATGCTCATCTCAAATTCTCCCTGCATCAACTTTTCAAAGTACTTGCAAAGAAGATCATCAGTAGATCCAAAGATAATGTCATCTACATAAATCTGTACAAGTAATATGCTTTTAACTTTTGTTTTTACAAATAGAGTGCTATCTACCTGTTCTCTAGTGAAACCATGGTTTAATAAAAATGAGCTAAGCCTTTCATACCAGGCTCTTGGAGCTTGCTTTAAACCATATAATGCCTTATGAAGTTTAAAAACATGATTTGGAAATTCTATATCATCAAAACCTGGAGGCTGTTCACCATACACTTCTTCCTTAATTAAGCCATTTAAAAAGACAGATTTAACATCCATTTGAAATAATTTTAGATCCAAAGCAGATGCATATGCTAATAAAATTCTAATAGCCTCAAGTCTAGCTACATGTGCATAAGTTTCATCGAAATCTATGTCTTCCTCTTGGGAGTAGCCTTGAGCCACCAATCTGGCCTTGTTTCTTAAGATTACACCAGTCTCATCCAATTTGTTTCTAAACACCCATTTGGTGCCAATAACTGGATGGTCTGATGGTCTGGGAACAAGTGACCATACTTAGTTTCTCTTGAACTGATTTAGTTCATCTTGCATGGCTATAATCCAAGATTCATCGGTGAGAGCTTCATTGACTATCTTAGGCTCTATTTGAGAGACAAATGCTAGATAATCACAAGGTATTACATTATCTCTTGTTCTTACCCCTACAGATGGATCACCAATAATGTTCTCAGGTGGGTGATCTTTCTTGTATCTCCACTCCTTTGGAAGATTTTCATGTGTAATATCTTGTTGTTGCAAATCTTCCAGAGGTGGATCATCCCTATCTTCAATTGAGGCATCCTTTAGTTTCTTGGACAGTTCGTCTGCATCATCATTGTCACTATCTTCTTCCTTTCTCAAGGAAGGGTTAGTCTCATCAAAAATAATATTCACAGACTGTTCAATTAATAAGGTACATTTGTTAAATACTCTATAACCTTTGGGTTTAGAAGCATCCCCATAAAGATACCTTCATCTGATTTGGCATCCAACTTGCCAATATCTCTTTTTCCATTATTGTGAATGAAGCGAGGACATCCAAAAGTCCTAAAGTGGCTGATCTTAGGCTTCTTTCCTTTAAATAGTTCGTATGCAGTCTTCTTTAGGATTGGCCTGATCATTACTCTGTTGATAATATAGCTTGCTGTGTTCACTGCTTCAGCCCAAAAGTATCTTGGCAAATTATATTCTGACAACATTGTTCTTGCCATGTCCAATAGAGTTCTATTCTTCCTCTCAGCAACTCCATTTTGCTGTGGTGTCCTTGGTGCTGAGAATTGTGCTCGATCCCTTGGTCATCACAGAATTTATCAAATCTTTCATTTTGAAATTCTCCTCCATGATCTGACCGGATTCCAACAATGCAAAACTTCTTGTCTTTCTGAACTTTCCTGCTGAAGCTTACAAACTTTCAAATAATCATCTTTGTGTTCTAGGAATGACACCCATGTAAATCTGGAATAATCATCAACTATAACAAATCCAAATTCTTTCCTCCAAGACTGGTGGTTCTCATTGGCCCAAATAAATTCATATGAAGGAGTTCTAAGGGTTTTGAGGTTGTCACTACAGTCTTTGAATTGAAGGACTTCTTAACATGTTTCGCTTTAGCACAAGGTCTGCAGACATCATCCAATTTTGTGCTGACTTTTGGCAGACCTTCCACAAGATTCTTCTTTATCAGTTTTCTCATACCTTCTATGCCGCAATGTCCCAGTCTTCTATGCCATAGCTCAGTTGATTTTTCTTTGTTTGCTGCCAGACAGACATCTTGATCCTTTAGTTCTTCAAGATGAAGTACATACAGGTTCTTTTCTCTATTGGCTTCGAAAATTGTTGCCCCATCCTTTAATATGCTGCACTTTGACTCTTGAAACTGAATCTGATGACCTCTGTCACAAAGCTGGCTGATGCTGATGAGATTGTGCTTCAGCCCTTTGACAAGCAATACATCTTCAATGACTATTTTTCCTTTGTTGCTCACGGAACCACTGCCAATTACTGTGCCTTTCCCATTGTCTCCATAGGTAACTGTTCCTTCTTCAGCTTGGAGATGGGTGAATAGCTTCCGATTTCCTGACATGTGCCTTGAGCACCCACTGTCCAAATACCATTTGGATGCTCGAGTGTTACCCTGAAATAAAATCATCAAGTTTTAGGTACCCAAATTCTTTTGGGTCCTGAAGGGTTAGTATCATCAACTTTCCTTTTATTATCCATTTCTTATGTCTTGTTGGACATATAACTTTTATGTGACCTAACTTATTGCAATGACTGCAACAAGATGTTTTTGTTATTTTTTCAATATATTTGAAGTTTGCTTTATATGATATGTCTTGTTCAGGTACAAATTTTGGAGTCGGGTATATTTTAGGATAGACTATGGTTTCTTCATTATCTGGAGGTGTATATCATAATCCATGTTTTTTCTTTCCTGATCTTCTGGCACCTTTTAGTATTAAGGGGTTTTTACCATTTGTAAATTTTTCCAATGTGCTACACAACTTAATATTTTCTACTGTTAGTGACTTAATTTCGATTTTCAGTTCATCTGAGCTTGCTTGTTTTTCTAGTTTAATTATTTGTTCATTCTTAGCTTTTAGATCCTCACACAATAGTTCATTTCTCCTTTTAAGTTTAGTTATTTGGCTTTCTAATTGTTCATTTTCTGATTTTAGATCTGAATTTGTGTTTTCTAGACAGGTATTGTTTTTCTTGCTTATTCTTAACAACTTGGTTGCTTCTCTATATTTACTGTATAATTCGTTGAAAGCTTCTTCTAAACTGTTGGAATCTGAACCATTACAAGAATCAAAGGATGAGTCAGAGGTTACCTTTTCTTCGGTATTTGCCATGAAAGCCAAGTTGGCTTCTTCTTCATCACTGGTTGAGCTTGACTCACTGTCTGAGTCGCTGTTGTTGCTCCATGCAGCTGCCATAGCCTTCTTCTTATATTTCCTGAATTTCTTGGAGCTCTCTCTCTTCCTAAATTCAGGCTTCTTGAGCTTTGGACATTCAGCTTTGATATGTCCTGGCTTTTTGCACTCGTAACATATGGGCTCACTCTTCTTTTGATCCTTTCCATCTGGTTTCTTGACGTCTTTATTTCTCTTGAAGTGTCTTCTACTAGATTGGAACTTCTTCTTCTTTGCTAGAATGTGTTGCAATCTTTTTGACAGCATGGCTTCTTCATCTTCACAACCACTTGAGTTCTCATATTCAACTGATGACTCATCTGACTTGTCTTCTTCTGCTTTAAGAGTATTTGAATGCTTCTTTCCGCTAGATGACTCTCCTAGTCTTTCCATATTGATCTCATGGGCCATAAGGGACCCAATGAGTTTTTCCAAAGACATCTTTTTAGATCATTAGCTTCTTCAATAGCTGTGACCTTTGGGGTCCATGAGGATGGTAAGGATCTAAGAATTTTCCTCACCATGTCTCCATTCTCATAAGTTTTTCCTAGTCCGGCTAACCCATTTGTGATATCTGTAAATCTACTAAACATCTGGGTTATGGATTCACCTGATTGCATCTGAAATCTTTCATATTGTGTAACAAGAATATCAATTCTTGTCTCCTTCACTTTGTCTGTGCCTTCATAGGTAATTCTAAGCTTTTCCCACATCTCCATTGCGGATTTGCAGGCTGAAACTCTATTGAATTCCTTTTTGCTTAGTGCACAGCACAGAATACTCTTAGCCTTACAGTTCAAGGAGATCTTTTTCCTGTCATCGTCTGTCCACTGAGCCTTCTCATTTGTGACCAGGAGATCACCTTCTTCTACTATTGACCATATCTGATAGTCGTGACCTTGGAGAAAGTACTCCATTCTAGTCTTCCAATAAGCATAATCTTCACCATTAAAGAGAGGGGGTCGGTTGACAGACTGACCTTCAATGTTACCTTGGGCTGCCATGGATCTTTACTCTTCAGATCATTGGATCTTCTTCTTTGTCGAAGAGACTTACTCTGATACCACTTGTTGCCCGGTTGACAAGCCCAGAGGGGGGGTGAATGGGTCTTTAAAAATTATTTGATTAATACCTGCACTTAAAACATTCACACAAAGACGTTCTTCGAAGAAGGTTAGTAATAGTTAGTTCAAAGCGCAATCACACAAGATAAGCAGCAACACAACACAAGAACATATCTTGGTTCGGACCTCCTCTCCTTAGGAGTCCTACGTCCAGTCCCTGAGCAATAACTCAGGATTCCACTAACTAGGGTACAGTCCCCCTATGGACACTACAACACCCAGCTCAGCTGGTCTTCCTTCACACGAAGGGAATTACACCACCCTGGATACCCCACCAGGTCTTCCTTCAACACAGAAGGGAATTACAACAGCAAAGGTAATCAATGAGGACAAGCCCCTAGATCAAGCTTCAACAAGCTAAGATCTGAAGCAAGCAGGACTGAGAGTAGAAAATCTAAAAACACAGAAGACTCTCAGAACTACACAAGCTCTCTCAAGATTTTCACTACAGAGTGGAGAGCAAAGAGCAACACAGAAAGGAATGAGGTTCTAGGCTCTTAGAATTCTATCAGAAAATTTGAATAGCTTGAGCGTTCGTCATATATCTTCTTGTGAACTTCTGTCTTGTATTTATATCTCCATTTGAAATACGGCCGTTGAAGTAACCGTTGTCTCTTAGATTGGTAGACGTTAGACTGCTTGAAGTTTGGAAGCTTCAACAATCTTTTATCCAGTTGAGCACGCAAAGAGATAATGTCTTCTGGCGTCTGTATGGTCCAACGTTGTATGACAGAATGTCTTTAGGACCCTGCACATATTAAATGCTAAAACAGTAGATAGCTAGGCTGTCTCTTTGTTGTCAGTAAACGTTGATATGTGTACTCACCAAAATAGCAATGCCAAATAGCTTGTTCTAAAAGATGTTGACAGAATATGCACGATAATGAAAAGATATCATCTACATGCATGCAGAGATACGTTCTGCCTTCATTAAATGCACAACAGTCAGACAGATAGAAGAAGTCTTTGACGATTCAACGCTTTAAGAGATAAGATAAATATCAAGTCGATATAAACTATATAAAGTCATTGTCTATATGACTTATGAAATCGTTATGAATACCAACAAGTCATTAAAGAGAGCAAATCGTTGTATTCAATGAAGAAATCGTTATAGTCACTTAACAAATCATTATGAGCTTTAAAGAAATCGTTGCGCGAAGCAAATCGTTATGAGCGCTAAACAAATCGTTGCGCGAAGCAAATCGTTATGAGCGCTAAAGAAATCGTTGCACGAAGCAAATCGTTATGAGTGCTAAAGAAATCGTTGCGCGAAGCAAATCGTTATGAGTGCTAAAGAAATCATTGCGTGAAGCAAATCGTTATGAGCGCTAAAGAAGTCGTTGCGCAAGCAAATCGTTATGAGCGCTAAAGAAATCATTGCGCGAAGCAAATCGTTACGATGGGCAAATCGTTATGATGACTTAAGAAATCGTTACGATGAGCAAATCGTTACGATGGGCAAATCGTTATGATGACTTAAGAAATCGTTACGA
Source organism: Colocasia esculenta (assembly GCA_014218235.1). Lineage (NCBI taxonomy): Eukaryota > Viridiplantae > Streptophyta > Magnoliopsida > Alismatales > Araceae > Colocasia > Colocasia esculenta. The sequence goes on along the minus strand of CM024761.1, from coordinate 20,432,141 downwards.
TGAGCAAATCGTTTCGATGGGCAAATCGTTATGATGACTTAAGAAATCGTTGCGATGAGCAAATCGTTATGATGACTTAAGAAATCGTTACGATGGGCAAATCGTTATGATGGCTTAAGAAATCGTTATGATGAACAATTCGTTTCGATGGGCAAATCGTTATGATGACTTAAGAAATCGTTACGATGTGTAAATCGTTACGATGGGCAAATCATTATGATGACTTAAGAAATCGTTACGATGAGCAAATCGTTACGATGGGCAAATCGTTGTGATGACTTAAGAAATCGTTACGATGAGCAAATCGTTTCGATGGTCAAATCGTTATGATGACTTAAGAAATCGTTGCGATGAGCAAATTGTTACGATCGACAAATCGTTATGATGACTTAAGAAATCGTTGCAGAAACGACTTGTTTGTAACAACATGATATTTCGGTCTTATGAAGAAATCGTTAAGACACTTATGAAATCGTTATGATCTTAAATCTTTATAGCTCTATTGAAATTGATACACTCATAAAAGGAGTCGTTGTGACTTTCAACAGAGATCGATGTGGACTTAGAGAAATACAGTCTCGAAATATTTAATGCTTACTAATATTGGCTTGATTGACCTTGACCTTGGAGTATTTCCTGTACTTTAAGACTTAGAGAACTTTGATAAGGTTTTGTTAATTACCAAAATACATGTATATTTAAAAATTACTTGGGGACAGATTGATCATCAATTCTTTTCTTTGCCTCTTCATCTTAGAATTCAACTTAAGTTCTTTTATTCTTATTTGATCCTAAGCTTTCTCTTCCAACCGGTATTCTAGATTTTCCTCTTGATAAGCCTTCTACTACTCCCTCTCTCTTGTCTCACAAGCTTTCCTCACCTCCTCAACCTCCCATTGTCCATGTCTATAGTCATCCTCATGATCTTGGAGATGATTCTATAGGTTGATGATGTTCATGACTCTCATGGAAAAGACTCATCCACTCATGCTTCTATTGCTCCTGCTCTACCTCCTGCAGATCCTCCATGGTGTAACCTTCCATGTAACCACCATCCTTTTGATCCACTTAATATTGTTTTGCCTAACTCTTATTCTCCATTGTTCTCTATCTTATTTGTAGCACTTCATACTTATCAAGAGCCTCAGAGCTGTCACCAGGTGGTTCGATTTCCTGAGTGGCAATAGGGTATGGTAGAAGAACTCAAGCCCTTCAGTGGACTAACACTTGAGATATTGTTCCACGTCTTTTGGTGTTTCTCCACTCAACTGCAAGTGGATTTACATGATTAAGACCAAGCCTGATATTAGTATTAAATGCCGTAAGACTCAACTTTTGGCACGAGATTGCACACAAGAGTACAACATTGATTGCAAGGAGATTATTGATTACGAGGAGATTTTTACGCCGATGGCCAAAAATGACCATTGTTTGTACTCTCATTGCTATTGTGGTTGTTTGATAATGGGCTCTCTTTTAGCTTGATGAAAATAATACTTTCTTCATGGTAACCTCTGAGGAAGTCTATATGCAGCATCCTCTTGGTCTTTCTACACCGTCATTATATGTATGTCACCTTCGAAAGGCCCTATACAGACTCAAACAAGCTCCTTGAACATGGTTGACCAGTTCTGCCATGTTGATTTAGATGTTAGTCTTTGGAAAAGTGCAAAGGATTATACTCTCTGTCTACAAATCTCCTCTTGGTCGAGCCATTCTTCTTCTCTATGTTGATGATATGATCATCATTGGAGATGATGCTACTGCTATTGCCTCTCTTAAGCACTGTCTCCATTAGTAGTTTGAGGTGACAGACCTTGGGCCTTCGCAATACTTTCTTGGTTTTGAGGTGGCCTAATCCTCTTATGGTTATTTATTATTGTCTCAATAGAAGTATATTAGTGACATTCTTTAGCATGTTGCTCTATCTAATTCTTGCACTATTGATACTCTTGTGGAGTTTCATCTTAAGCTTTGTCCATCCGATGGTGTTCTCTAAGAGGATCTGTAAGATCTGGCTTCCTTGGGCCCTTAGCCCCGTCCTTAGGGTTGTGACGGACCTGCTGGTCGCAACAGTGTCACGACAGCAGTCGCGACTAGCAGGGTCGGTCGCGACATGTTTCTTGTTGCGCCACCCTTAGGCGTCGCATTCTTGACGCACCCTTGGGAGGCATCGCCTTCTTAACGTGCCATCTAGAGGCAACGCGATCTTGTTTTCTGACCGTTTTGACATCGTCCTTTCTTGTCATAATGGTCTGGTCTTGTCGGGTGTCAGTGTGCGTACGACTGTTGATGTGACCAAGTTGATCGTCACATTCTTGGGTGTTCGATCTCCGAGGTTTGACCTGCTTTTGGGGTCATGCCGGGGTTGGCGGACGTGACATGCTTTCGCGACCGGCTTGGTTGTCGCGACAGTGTCTTGTCGCACCGAGCCGGCCCATTGCGTTTTGGGGCTGTCAGTTCAAAACCGAGCAGGTGCCCCATTTCCCCCTCTCCTTCCTCTTTTCTTCTTCTTCTTCCTTATTCTTCCTCCTCTGAGCCCCCTTTGCTTCTCCGGTGTTCTTTGGGTGTTCTTGACGTGGAGGTGACGCCCTCTTCTTATAGGCGGTGTCTGTGTGGTGCTTGGAGCGAGGAGGTGGCGGCCATTCCTATGAGAAGGCCCCAATGGGTTGGCTCTACTCCTTGAGGTAGGGACTCCTCTTCTCCTTCTAGTTCTACCATGCTCCCCTTCTCCTTAAGATTCCTGTGCTTCCTTCGTGTTTGGGGTTTGGGGTGAGAGATCCATGCTCCATTGTTGGGAGGTTTTCCTTGAGCGTAGGATTTCTTGTTTAAATGCATGATCCGTGGGGTTTGAGGGTGGTTTGCCTCATTTACAAGCTTTCCTAGAGTCTACCATACTCCCCTCCCCCAGATGTATGTGTTTTGGGTGTTTTTGGGGTGATCCTTGGAAGGACTGTCCTGGGACTCCCTTTGTCTAGTGTTGTGACCAATCAAAGGGCTGCGATGGTGTCGCGATGCATGCGCCGACCACGACAGGCTTTCTGCTGTCGCGACAGGCAGGGGCGTCATGATACCATCGCGACCGCTTTGGGCGTCGTGACTTTGTTGCAACGGGTCTTGGTATCGCGATAGTGTCGCAACGGCCCTGGGCGTCGCAATACTGATAAACACATATGAGTTCCACGCAGAGTCCGTTTCTCGTCGAGTCTTCGCTTGTTCTTGGTTTCTTCTGTACCCATGGCACCAATGCTAGTTCCTAGTATGGTCCTAAACTAGTCATTCACCCGGTGCTCGGGACCTGAGGGCTTCTCCCACAAGAGTTTGTTACCGTTTAGCTGGGACCCCCGGCCATCCCTGTGCGATCGTTGAGGGAGTCTCTAGGTGATGGGCGTGCTCGGGTCACGGACTTTGGAGCGGAGGGGAAAACGGTGGTAGGACAATGACGTCAATTCATTTGCAAAGCTCTCGTAGTTGGTCTGGGATGCCGAGGTCGTTCGGAGTTCTTTCCGGCGCAAGCCAACTAGTCCTTTTCTCACTGCCTCGCTCTTTGTGGCCTCGAAACCACCTAGAGAGGCCAGGCGTGGGACCGTGGTCTAGCTAGACTATGGCGGTTACCATGTGGTTACTTTGTGTTCCTCGGCTCCACTCTGACGAGACATGGAGGCCAAGATTGCAGTCGAGGATAAGACGTTAGTGGACACACCTGACCGGTTGACTTGTGGTGATTGCTTCCGTAGCTAGTGTCATTTGTCCAGGTAGGGTTCCCTCTATCTGTGTTCATAGCCGTGTGGTGGTCACGACGTGCAAGTCATACGATGTTTCTGATCGTGTCATAGTTCCCGTACTGTTGCTAGTTAGTTAGCCTTCCTTCCGCACTTTCCTGCGCTAGAGTAGAATATATTTATAACTGTTGTTATTTACTTTAATTATATTTGTTATCATGTCTGTTAGAGCCAGTAGGTGATTGGCAGTCCCTACTGAGTTTCTATTGTGAATCTCATCCCTCCTTTTTCCAGGTGAGACTTCTCAACAGCGGCCGGGTGCGTGTCGGATGGAGTAGGCAGGGCAGTCATCATCATCCTCGTAGCTAGCAGTAGTCTCCCCTTTACTTCCAGTTGTACTTCACCCTCGGGGTATGCCCCTAAGGGCCATTTTCTTCCTCTTTCTTACTTGTACTCGTTATGCATTGGGACTGTACCTAGAGTGATACGCAGTACTCTCGCTCTTTCCTTTCTTACTTCCGCGTGTGCTTTTAGTTCAGTAGTTGACGTTTATTTCCCTTACATATCTTGTTAGACTTGTTTATAGCCCTTCCGGGTCCCCGAATCCGTGGGCGGCAATCGCAAAAATCAAGTCCTCGGTTGAGGCCGAGGGTCGAGTTCTCAGAGTCGTTTCATTATCCTACACACAATTGATAGCTTGTTGGAGCTTCATTATATTTGACTATTTCTTATCCTAACATTACTCATGTTGTACATGTCTTGAGTTAGTTTCTTAGTGCACTAATAGTCCACTTTGTTGCTCTTTTGTGCATTCTTTGTGTTGTGATTTCTCCAAGTTTTGATGTTAACGAAATCTATTTAGGTTGGACTAATCAAGTTTTGATGGCTGACACTTTTGTTAAGATCATTTGGCTTTGTTGACTTCTTCATGATTTTGGAGTCGATTCTTTGGCTCCGACACCACTTTATTGTGACAATCAGAGTGCTCTTCATATTACTAGCAGTCCCATCTTCCATTAATGGACAAAGCATTTTGAGATTGATTGTCATTTTGTCTTTCAACATTATCTCTCACATTGTCACCTTTATACATTTTCTCTGCTAAGTAGCTTGTTGATCTTTTTACGAAGTCCCAAATGTCTTTGTGCTTTAGAGAACTTATTGGCAAACTCTTCGTGTATGATCTCGTTTGAGGAGGGGTGTTAAGAGGATCCTATGGATCCTATGAGGGTCGATCCACCCTTATAATTCTCTTTCATCCTTTTATATTTTGTATTATATTAGGAATAGGAAGTTAGTTGGTGTCATTGGTCTCTTTTGGGGCCATTGTACTTGTCATAACAAGAAGGAACAACTTGGATGATGGAGATGCATGTGTTCAAGTTTGCTACGGAAGATTTTCATTTATGTTCTTGGCTTGGATATGGTTTTTGAGATTAAGGCAGGCCATCTAAGAAGTGTTTTTTTGTGACCTACTTCTTCCTATCCTCAATTTTTTGGCTCTTTCTTGCTCTTGGGAATGGAAGTATGAGGATTTTAGCAACATGTTGAGGGTGGAATATGAACTTTGTAGGACACTATTGTAGTTTGTGATGAATGGGTAATGATGAGGTTAATTAATCTGATCTTGGTTGTGTTGATGGGCTGACCTCAAGATGCCCAAGCTTGGAGCTCAGATGTGAGTATGCTTTATACTCTGGGGGAACAAGCACTTGCTTCTAATTGAGGACTATTTGACCTGAAAATGATAGTCAATCTAAAGAAGAGGTTCTCGAGACTGACCTTCCGACGGTCAAGTCACTCCAACTTGGTTTAGCTCAGTTTAATAAGAGAGAGATTCAAGAAGAGGAGAGAGAAAATAAGGCGTCAGACTGGACAGATGTCACCAAGTGTCCAACCCTTTTTACCTGCATTGATTGGCCTTCCTTTGAAAGCTATTAGGGTTGCAAGGGGAGAGAGAAAGTTAATATAGGAGTAAAGTTCCTTTGACAATTCCCCCTTCCCCTTTTTTCTTCTACGAAGGGCTCTATTGGTTCGGGCCTACTGGGTATTATATCGTAGGACAATGCAGGGATTCATATGTGTTCGATCTTGTTCGGGGTGTTTACCTCGTGCGTTGTGGAATCTCGTAGGATCGAGAAGAAGGTTACAAGGGTTTTCTTCGTAGTTTTCTCGCTCCAAATGTCTTCGGAATCCGGTGGTGATGTCCTGTGTGAGAAGTCTTACACAAGAGTGTGAGAGAGTGAGAGAGAGAGAATTACGCAGGGTCTTATCCAAGAGAGAGAGCCTTCTCACTTTTTTGCATGCACATGGGAGAGAGAGGAGAAGAGTCCTCTTTGCATAGGAAACAACCGCACTGGCGGTTTGTCTCCTTCCCAGGGTTGCCTTTGCTGGGCACCCAATGTGAAGGTTCTTCCAGTTATGTTCCCGTTGGCAATAGGGATAAGAAAATCTCACAGATAAGTCCCTTATTCGAGGGAGACCCCTGAGAGTTTATTCCTTCGTATCTATGAGCTTGACCATCATATGCTATCCTACTCTAAGCTACCAACGGGAGAACGCAAAAGACTCAAAATTTTCTATCCAAGCCTATTTTATCCCAGCATATCTGCTCCCATTAACAAAGCAGGCCGGTCCAATTTGCTGTCCCATTCCCATTCTAAATCGATCAACAGTAGAAGGAAAAAAAAAAAACATTCACGGGCTCATCATACATGTCCCCTGGTGATCATTTGGTTGGCCCCATTCACACACATTCATCCCAATCTCATTTGGATAAGATTATTATTATAAGTGCACATCTCTTGCAGGTAGGTAGGAAGTCCTTTCATTTCATTATTCTCCTGTTTAAATCTTTTGGTGTGTTCAGTGTTCCAAACAAATTTTGTGTGGCATGCATGTGGGGAGGGTGGGAGGATGCCTTCTCTCACCACTCAATCCATTCAGCTGTTTCTTCTTCCATGTCCACTGCCACTGCCAGCAACACATCCCCCTTGTCCTTGTGGGTCCATTACTATCCACAAATAAAACCAGGTGGGATCTAAGCTCATGTGTCTTTTGCCCTATCGCTCTATACATGGGCAATAGAAGTAAGGTGTTTGGGCCATGTCACAAAGCAGCACTATGGACACCACAACCTGGAGGATTCAGTATTGAAGTTCTCATGGTTCCAAGTGGCTAATTAATATGTAGAGTTTCGTTTTTCAACCTGTTCATGTTCATGCAAATAGAGTTTGCAATGTATACATGTTTAGGAAGATGAGAGAAATATGGACATCGAATAAATCAGCATAGGGTTATCCCCATATTGTATACCGAATGCTAGAATAGGATGGGTTATCCCCATATTATGAGGATAAAACAACTCCAGTTGAATTATGCCTATTCCTGATCTCCTTTCTCATCATAATACCAAACATGTCTTAAAAGTTGTTTACTTTTGTGGATTGCCCACCTACTGAGAAATATTTTGGTCTCAGATTTTTTAGAAACATGGATACATCAAGGCAACCGCAACAACTCTTCTTCCATCTTCCTAGGTGGGTCAACTTGATTGACGGGAAGAACAAGACACGGGGCATGACGAATGATGCCAGGGGTTCCTAAGACTTTACAAAAAAATGATTTGGCAGAAAAAGTTGTAACGACCGGCATAATTAATATTTATATAGGAGAAAAGTTGAGTGTATTTGAGTTTTACATTTTACACTTATATTTCTTACTTCTCCTTAGATAGATGTATTGTGCTATTTTTTATTGGTTAATAAAAAAAGAGATATATAAATGTAAAGTACAAAATTCAAGTACACTATTTTTTTTAGATAGAAATTTTTTTTTCAAATCTTGAGATTCTCCAAGGCTAAAACTGCTAACAACTTATTAGACATTATTTGCTACATTTGTTATAATATCTTATAGTTATATACAAAAATATCAGCATCAAATTTGGTAGACCATGGACCGAACATTCACCAATAGTAATAGTAACGAAATTGACGCTGATAGAACGCCATGAAGATCTGGCGTTAATATGGTCCAACCAAACGTCTCCCCCAAAACCCAAAATCCCCGGCCCTTCTTCTCCGTATCATAAGGAGATTCGAGGAGACTGGGCCCACAAGACGTAGATGAGAGCGGGGGACAAACAAATCATGGACCCAGCCGGGCCACCCGTCCAGGCTTACTGGGCCCCACCCGGTATAAACTCCAGCTTCCCGAGTGGGTGAAAGAGCGGGCGGCACCGCAGCAGTCCATCATGGGCCGTGTCATGCGCCTGATGTCAAGCCGAGGCCCGTGCACATATTCTCTCTCTCTCTCTCTCTCTCTCTCTCTAAATTAATAACGAAGGAATACGCAGTTGATCATGGGCCGTGTCATGCGGCTGATATCGAGCTGAGAGGCCTCTCTCTTTTTTTCTCTCTCTGGACCACAAAAAACATTGGCTCGAGGAAGGAAGGGAGGTGATGAGTGATACGTTTTGAGTGTAGAGATGTCAACCAATTGCTATCATATGCGAACCACTCTATTAATTTGATGCATCGGTCCATGCCCGGTGGATGTAGAGAGAGCCAAGGAGTGGTACCAAGTAGAGTCGGCCGTACGTCTCGGGACCGCAGGTGATGCTGATCCATGATTCAAAAAAAAAAAAAAAAACAGAGTAACACTAACACTAGCTAGCTGCACTCTTAGGCCAGAGCACAACAAGTGTGCAACAATTCTTTGTATGCAAGTCCTCTTGGCATTAGTGTGACGAGTTGTAGGTGGGACTCATACCACACAAATTAATGATACCGCGCGCCGCACATCTTTGAATTAATTACTCTTGCCAAAAACAAGGATTAATTATAAACATAACGTTGCACTTGTGTTGAAACAATGCAACCTTGAGGTGTCATATATACTCGTTGTTCATCATGCATGCATGGAACTATTTCAAGTAGAGAAATGTGTACCATCCTTCTAGCTAAACGGACGGTTAGTAGAAGTGCCCATCTAAAATTTTACTATCCGTCCATAAGCTATTTATCACCGTTAAAAGTCATTGGTGATCACCTTAAAATCATTTGCCAAAACATATTTGTTGTTTTTAAAAGACATTTGTCACCTTACCTTTAAGGGCGACAAACAAGTTTTTATCCATCCAAATCAGTAATAAGTATTTTTAAACGGATGATAAGTATTTCTCTTTTAAATATATATGTTCAGTATTTTTTTTTCTTCTTGTTTATCGCCAGGTGTATCATGTATGTACGATTCTCCATCTTTTTTATCTACAGGAATTTCGAGCGTGCTTACAGTATCCACCACCTGAGACAATGAAAGGACAATATAAAGTCGGCCACCGAGGAAAAGGGAAAGAGTCCTGTGGTGGGTTCTCTCTCTCTCAATTAACGGGGAGCATAGTTGATAGAGATTAGTCTTTTTTTTAATATGTGAAGAGAGAGAATGTTAAATATAAGAGAGAGAGAGTGTATTGTAATATTATTTGTGTGTATTATTATATTATTTTATTATTTATGTACATTATATAATTATTTATGTGTGCTATTTTGTACATACAATTTTTTTTCTTACATTAAATATATTCTCTCTTTTACATTTAATATATTTGTTTTAAAAACATAGCATTACTCTAGTAATATATTACCTTCAGTTGGGGTGTGGGGGGTACCACGCAAACCCCTTCACGTGGTGGTGGGCAACACAATGTGAAAATGACCCGAATACCTTATATCATATGATCCTTTTGACATGCCGCAATTGGTGGTGCAACGAAGGAGAATGAGAATTCCAACTCTCTTATATATTTAAGGTACTCTTCCATATATATTTTAATGACGTTAAGTTTAAATCTCCATTCCCTCTTTTTTCTTAAATCTTTCTGTGCATGTCAGATAGAGAGAGAGAGAGAGAGAGATATGCTTCGACCTAGTTTAAAGATGCTATGAGAAACCTGTCTTGCATGTCGCGCACAAATTAAAATTGGTCTAATATATAGTAGCCAATTTACTTGTTTTATTTGATTTCATAGCAAGTAACTAGCGACTTCTGTGTTTAACCCCACTATCTAATATGGACTTTTTAATCGCATAAGCCTCATTACTATATGTCTGAGAAATCATTAATTTCGAATCATACAGTCATGAAATACACCTCTTAAAGTTTAGAAAAGACCATTGGATCAGGAGTATGGGGTGTTCATGCATGCTGTTAAAAGGGGAAATCAATAATCATGATATTTTTCTTTCCAAATTAAGGATATTCATTAAAACAATGTGTATACATGCATTCATACATATAAATAAACTGCTGCACTCCCAAAATTAAAAAAAAATGGGAGGTTCCTTCACCATATTAATTAGATATGGCCTTGGGGGGCTTGACTCAAAGGGCTCTGGGCTGAGTCTTTTTGGTTTACTAATGTTATTTTTTGACATCCCACACTACAACAATAACATTCTATAGTTACGGCTAACAGTTACGGTTTTGGTTTCCGTAAGAATAAGTGTATGAACATTTACGATTTTTTTATATTATTAATTTTATAAGAACCGTAATAAATTGTGAATCTTTTCTTAATAAAAAAGAAATATATATCTAATCTGTAACTAATCGGTTAACTATTTTTTTTTTTCATTCGTTTTGCTCTCGAAGTCCCGCGTTCTCTTTTGCCCTTTCCCTCTTTTTTTTTAATCTTTTTTTGTCCTCCCTCCAAAACCCCTTTCCTCCACCCTCAGTGAAACCCCACCAAGCCGAGGTCTCTGTGATGGAAACCCGACGACTGCGAGGACCCCTAGCCGGCTTGCCGATCCACCGCTGCCGCACCGCCTCCACCTCAGCCGCCACCTCCAGTTTCGATGACCTGGCGTCCATCACCAAGAAGCACGACTCCCCAGTATTCTTGTCTTGCAGGTAGGTCACCAGGTATCCGTCGTCCTCCTCCGCCCCTTCGTCTGGTGCCGCCACGAAGAAGGGCTCCCTCCTGAACCTCCCCGCGCCGTACGTCCGACTGGCCACCACGCAGTCCCTGTTCCCCAACTTCTGCCCCTGGTAGTCCAGCTTCACCACGCCCCCCACCTGCGGCAGTGGATCCCCCACCCCCATGTAGGCGTAGCGGTTGCTCCTCCCCTGGTAGTGGGCGGTGGGGTTCCAGAGGGATCTACTGGCGGGGGCGGCGATGGGCGGGGTGGTGCACACCGTGGTGGCGCCCATCGAGCGGGCCAAGCTGCTACTTCAGATGAAGGAGGGGAACGCCTCCATCCTTGGCCTGGGCGGGCGGTCGAGGCGGCGGCGGTTCCGGGGGATGGTCGACTGCATATCGCGCACGGTGCGGGAGGAGGGCGTGCTCTCGCTGTGGCAGGGCAACGGCACCAGCGTCATCCGGTACTACCCCTCCGTCGCCCTCAACTTCTCCCTCAAGGTATGCTTGTAGGCTCTCCCTCGATGTCCCTCTTGTTCTTCTTCGCCAGCTCGGCCGGATCAAATCGGCGTCGTGATTCCCTCAACCATGGTGTCTGATATCTCTTCCTTACATCCGGGTAGTTCGATTGTTTGTTCTGCTTGAATTTAGGGTTCTTCTCCTTTCGCCTCTATGGACTAGATGTTGATTGTAATGGATAATGTCTAGTGATGCTGACGACAATAATGGACGACGCACAGTGGTGTTGGCAGTTGTACTGGATGATGCAGACAATTTTTGGGACACCATGTTGTGTTCTCTCGTGCAAAATGGATGTTCTCAATCTCTGTTGGCATCCTGTAGATGGAGGCAGGAACAGACTTACCTGCCTGTTGCCAATATCTATTGTCAGTATTTGATTTATTCTCTTATTATGCTCATGAATACTTTCTAATATTGCTACATTCAGGTTAGATTCTTAACATTCAATGTGAAGGCTTGGGAGCCAACCATTTTGGATATGTTTCGTGCATTGGGTAATTCTTACTGAAATTCTGTCTGGGAGGAAAGACTGCAATCTCAACTCCAAAGGTATGCTTTCAGGATGATGTTGGTTTGATGTCTAGAATTCCTGAGCTTGTCAAGTTAAGCAGGTAAAAGTTAATGATTAGGTGTCTCCATTATTAGGTGTGTTTACTGTCATGTCTCTGCTTCAATCTCATCCACAGAGCCTCTTTCTTTTCCTAAAGACGGTTATTGATGTTCACTGGCATGGCACTCTCAATTTTCCCGACTTAGGAGATTCTCAGATTTCAGATGTTTTGTTGGGAAGAATAAAGGATGGTTATGCTGAACTCAGCACATACTTGAATCGAATCTCAAATTTCACCAAGCTTTTACAACAAAATCCATCAAGGTTGATGACAAAACTACAGAACTATATCTAGAGGTCAGCAGAATCTTTCTCAAATGGGAGTTGCCTTAAGAAAGTTGCTAGCTGTTAATATTTTCTTTAAATATTGCACCTCAGAATGTGCAATATGGTAAAGTCTATTCATGATGATTGTCCAGCAAAAGGAGCCCACTTTATGTCATATGAAGAAAGCAGAATAGGCTTTCACTATCTTATTTGGCCGATTTTGCAAATATTTTTCTTATTTTCTGCCTTGTTTCACTAGTTTACTCAATGAAATGGGCTTCTCGTATATACCTTATTTGGCTTTCTTGTTGATGTCATTCTATTTCTGTGCCTTGATCTGCTATGGTACATTAGCAAATTGGCTGGATTGTGGTTGATCTGTATTTTGAATGTCATGCCATTTTTTCAATTTGTATTCTAGCTCTCTATTTTAAAGTGACTTTCATGAACCTTCTTCCAAATGCTCTGATGTATTGAAGTATGACTTTTTCTGTCTTTCAGATGTGAAGCATCTAATTGGTAGGAGGTTCTCTTATCCCTCTGTTTAGAGTGACATCAAGTTATGGCCATTCAAGGTCATCGCTGGCTCTGAAGACAAGCCCGTGATTGCTGTCCAAGACAAGTGTGTGGTAATGTTGCAGACATATCCAACTTTGTGATTTATGTTGCATAGATTTATTCTTCTCATTGTTCATGTTGCAGAATTCCCAGGCTTCCAGCATCTTAGTCTTCTGTCCCTTTGGTTTTCCCTTCCCGCCCTTTTGTCCAAAAGTACCCTCTTGTTGTTCATTTTCCCTGCTTATTTCACTATTCTATTATTCTCAACATGTCATCCACTTAATAAGAGAGTCTACTTTATAATTGTATGTCTATGTAATTGTAGGATTGCTATAGCTTAGAGAAGACAATCTTCTACCTGATTCTAATTTTCTGTACACTTCTACTGCACGATCATCATGTAAGTTATAAATACAATATATTCATCTTGGTTTAAGCATTTTAGATACACTATTGGTTTATTTCATCTTGGCTTATTTCATATGATTTGTTTGTAATTGCAGGGGAAAGATATGGCAAATATGGCAAACAAAAATTCATCTAACTCAATTTATGAAAGATATGGCTGACAAAATTAGCAAGATTGAGTCTCTTGTGCTTAAGGTAAGAAGATGAATAACTTTATTTAATTAATAAATAGTCTAAACCTTGTGTTATACATGAGACCTAGAATAATATATATATATATATATATATATATATATATATATATATATTCATTTGGCTCAATAGGGAAAAAAATCTGGAGAGAAACAATATGGTTCATCATCATGTGTTCAGCCATCTCCTAAAGAACAGGTATTAGAACCCAATCAAGTGCAGGTATATTCTCTTCTTTCATATGCATATGTTATCAAAAAGTGTGCAGTTGTTCACTTATCCCTTATTTTTGTAATACTTCACAGGTCCAAGGTAAACGGGTTAAATTGTTAGATTTGGGAGGAGAAGAGGTTGCAAGTGGCATATTGATGAGTGAAGATAAGGAGAAAGTGGTGATGGGAAAGGTTTTAGGAGATGCCTTTTATGAGGTTTCTATTTTCTTGGCAATTAAACCAGATGCACCATTATTTATTAAAGATGTAGAAAGAAAAAAGATCCAAGATGCTGTGGGTAGTCATGTTGTCTGGTTAAAAGATTATGTAAGTCTATATGAATATGCTTTTTGATTTCAGTATCAATATGTACATGCTCAAATAACATTTTTTGAACAAATTTTTTCACAGGTTCAAGATGCTTAATAGAGGATGCTTAATGGATTGTTGTCATGAAGCAAGGATTTCACATATGTTAATGATATTCAAACTTTAGACAGATTAGTGCATCATTAGTTATATTGTTTACTTTTTTGTGGTGGAAGGATGTAAATTTTGGATTAACAAATTTATATGTTCGGGTCTGTTAAACTATTTATGTGATTTTGAAGGACAAATGTGATATGTAGTTGAATGGATTGATGAAAATATGTCATTATATGGCATGAATTCTGTGACAGATATTGGTTCTTTTCTTTTGTGATTGAATGAGTTAGAATGAGCACTCTGTTAAACTATTTTTGTGATTTTGAAGGACAAATAATGTGATATGTAGTTGAATGGATTGATGAAAAAATGGCAGAATAAGCACTTTCACAGCTACAGGTGAAAGACAAATGTGATATGTAGTTGAATGGATTGATGAAAAAAATGGCAGATGGAGACCGGTTGTATGGTCTGTGAAAGTGATATGTAGTTGAATGCATGTGATTATGATATGTAACTTTCACAGCTACAGGTGTTCGAAATGTGATTGTGAAGGACAAATGTTTGATGAAAAAAATGGCAGATGGAGACCGGTTGTATGGTCTGTGAAAGTGATATGTAACTTTCACAGCTACAGGTGTTCTAAAACCATGTAATGAAGTTTTACTTACGGATGTACACTTACGGTTGTTTGGTCGATGGTATAGATCAAGATGTAGTTACGGTTTTAAACCGTAAGTAAGCTACAGTAACAGTTGTTGTGCCTACGGTTCACTTACGGTTCGTAACTGTAAGTCATTCCGTAAGTAAATTATTTTTGTTACGGTTTTATGAGCTATACTTACGATTTATTGCCGTAAGTATAGAACAAGTTTGTTGTAGTGCCAATCTAATGTGTTGAGGTGGTAGTACCACATCATATGGTAATGACACAATTAATGACAAGCCCTTCTAGGGAAGAGAATATTCCTCAATCTTTCATCTTCCTTCCATTTTCTGCAATACTTTCTTCATCTCATCTATTTTCTTTTATTCTACTCAACATTTCCATTCCTTACTTTTTTAAGGATGATCATGAACATCATTACCTGACTTGTTTACCATTGCCACCTCAATGTATTAAATTATCAGAAAAAAGTGTTACTAAACCATTTTCTTTTATTCTACTCAACATTTACATTCCTTACTTTTTAAGGATGATCATGAACATCATTACCTGGCTTTTTTACCATTGCCTCTTGATTCTTCACGGAGGGAGAATTTTTACATGCAAGATCTGACTTTCATGGAAGTAAAGAACCTTGCCTTTCATTCTCCTCATGGCCTTGTGCTCCTCTCTTTGTCGGTGGATTTGGAAAACTAAGTTATTCATATAAACAAAAGACTAATTAATGTAACTAATAGTTTTATCATCTCCAAAACCAACAAACAATGCATTATGCTAAACACACGATAATACTGTTGATGCACCGTACGTAGCTTCTAACCTACCAAGGCCGATAAAATAGAAAACAAGCTTTACATTGAAAAACGGCTGCCATATAGCCTTTGATAAGTCTTGTTGATGTTAATCTAACTATCAAGCCTAGGAAAGCAAATGTTTGATTAGGCCAAACCAATCAAAATTAACTAAGCAACTTCATCGTTGATCAACTTAATTCTATGATTCGAATTTCTTGGACTACGAAAAAAATTATAACTCAAGATGGATAGATGTCTCAATAGAGGATTCTATATATGTGAAGAAATCCTCTACAATGTTCAAGGAAACAACCCTAGAAAGAGTGTGCAAGACTTCTTTAACGTACTCATTGCTCATAATATGATAGCAATCAACCAAAGGCAAGATATATGGTCGTTAAACCTTGGGGCCTGATCCTTAAATCCCCACACTATCTAAACATGAAAATCACTTATAAACTATGATTAATGAAATTAACAAGTATATTTTATCATAAGAAATCAGATTATCATGTTTACTCACTATCCACTATCTCTAGCCCCCACTGAATATGACTAGTGTCCACGAGGAATAAACCCCATCAGCATAGAAACCCAACCCTTGAAGAAAAGAATAATCTCCACATGCATGGGATTGGGAATGCAATACAAAGGTCTACCCATTGTTGTGGTACATAATCTTCAGGTACTCCATGCAACTTTCCATAAATCTCAAGAATCACATGGTCATAATAAATGATATTCTTTTGACCCTGAAAAAGACAGCCATAGACATGGGTCATAACTAGTACGTGCTGAGCTTTTGTCACTGCTTGCTTGATGGGGAGCATTATTTACCTTACCTTTTCCCCCAACGGCACCAGTTGTCCTTGTCACCACTGCCTCTAGATTCCTCTTCGGGAGTGATTTCTAAGCACATCGTACATGCATGCTAGAAGAAAAATAATCCTAGGGCCATTCACCTCCCTTTTACTCTTCTCATCTCATCCCCACATATCACAGTGTCGGTAGCTTGCCCTCCACAACCTTATATTCTCTTAACACCACATTACGCATTATATATATATATATATATATATATATATATATATATATATATATATATCGTTTAAACAATCATTAGACCAGCAGACAAAAGATAAACAAATGGGTACTGTGTTCTGCATCAGCTTCGAAACCATTATAAACACCAGACTTGTAGAAGAACGAAGTCTTCCACATTAAAGTAAACGATGAAGAATTAATTAAGGGAAAATACCTCTATATCCCTTAAATTATACATATTTTTGGATATACTCTTGAAATCTAATTATTAGATATATATCCATCAAATTGAAAAATAATCATCACTTATATTCCTGGAGTTAGTTTGTCGTCAGAAGAAAAGGAATATTCTGCCAAAAGATGGACGAAACCGTCCAAAACACGACAAACCGATAAAAATACCCCTTAAGAAGACATTCCATAGAGAGTGAGAGAGGTCGGCTTTCTTGCAGTAGCGGCATCCTCCTCCCATCTACCCTCTCTGTCGACTGAGGACATGCCATTCGGCGGGCCCTAGGGGAGGCCTTCAGCCGTTCCCCACCATAGTGGAGGCGCAGGTGCTACCCCGGAGGGGCTCTAAACGAGGGGGAGTTGCTCGGCGAGGGAAGCTTCAGTAGAGTCTACACAGTGATGTACTTGGAGATCTTCCCCTGCAGCTTGCCATGTCACACTTTCATGGCACTGTTGACGGAGCATGCGAAGATAAGGCCATTGAAGCCTGCCAGCATGGTGTTGACAGTGTCGTTGTGGGCACCGACCGATTCAAGGCACTTGGAGTTGGAGATCTGCCAAACATTGAAGGTTTTGTTCCATGAGTTAGAACAGAGGAGGCGCAATTGCTCATTGATGCTGAGGTAGCACATAGTGTTGAATATTGGGTGATTAGGAGGCAATCTATAATAGAAAGGAAAAACTCAAGCTTGATGAAGTAAAGGATGTGCTAGGTTGGTCTCCTTATGTGTGGGGTCTTTAGTGCCATATTGGAAACTCTAAAGAGTGTGAGGCCTATATAACCCCAAAGGTGTAGGAGACTATATCTTATAGACATTGATGGGGCTATGCTAGACCATATCACACACGTGCGCCGCCGAGCCGGGCTGGGCGGGCGCGGTCCAGCCGGCTTGCCATGACACCTTTTTACTTTTTTTAATTATATTTTTGCCCTTTCTTGGAGAGTTTGGAGCTGTTTGGGCCGGTTCTCCAAACCGGGTCCATTGTTTTGCCTTGCGCGTGCGTGTGGCGTTTAAGGGGCGCGATTAGGGATTCCTAATCATGGTTACACTCTTTCTTCTCGTAGAACACGTCTGTTTGACTCTCTGAGGAACCGCTCGCTGCCTTCTCGCTCCTGCCCTCAGTCTCTCATCTGCATCGCTCTCCCCAGCCGGTAGCGCACCTTCAGACGTCTGGCCCCCCCTTCGCTGTGCCTGTGTCCGACCGTTCTCGCTGTGTCTCGCCGGTGTTCGGTGCACGCTCTCTTTCCCTTCTGTTCCGTTTAAAGAGGATTAGGTTTACGATTGCATAATTTTACGAGATAGCATAAGTGCGAATGTTAATCTCGTGGCAGTAGTCGTATCCTGGAAGAAGACCGCCATATACCTGACACACTGTTCTTGTGGGGGCAATATCTTCTTTAAGGGGAGTCTCTTTGAGGCGCTTCTACTACGTACATTTCCTTTATTATTGTACATATCGATGCACTTCGTCCATCTCATGTATTATGTATTTTGGTTGTTGTTATCTAGACTGATCCCATATGCTTGCTTTCTGTGGTATTGCATTTACATGTATAAATCCGATGGTTGTCATGTGTTGACCCTGTTACACACTGTATTTTCAACAATCTTAAAGAAGATATTCTTCATGGCAACCTCTTCAATGGGTTTTAGGGCGAGGGTGGATCTGTTTGGGATGCTTGAAAAGTTTTCCGGACAACACTTCAAGCGTTGGCAACAATGTATGAAAGTGTGGTTCACTATGGTCGGTCTAATCTCATTGATTGAATCGGATCCCCCAGTTCTGGATGAGAAAGATCCTGAGAGTGCTAAGAAAGTTGAAGAGTGGAAGGAGAAGGACAGGTTGGGGCATGGGTGTATACTCACTGCTCTGTCTGATGTCCTATTTGATGTTTATAGCTCCTCCACTTTCAAAACCACTAAAGCACTATGGGATGAACTTGACCGCAAGTATAACACTGAGGATCAAGGCTTGGAAAAATACTCTGTGGGAAAGTTTCTCAAGTTCTAGATGACAGAAAACAAACCTGTGGGGGAGAAGGCTCATGAACTTCTCCTTATGCTCCAAGGTTTAGCTGAGGCAGATATGAAAATGCCTGAAAAGCTCCAAGTCATGTGCATCATAGAGAAATTGCCCAGATCCTGGGAGGATTTTGGGATGTCTCTTAAACACCGTAAGGATACTATTTCTCTTGATGATTTGATGAGGGCTATTGCTATAGAAGAGGAGTATAGAAAGGAGAAGCCTTGTATGCCTGTTGATGTAACTGCAAACCTGGTAATGAAGCATAAGGGAAAAGATTCCAAACATAAAACCAAAGGTGATTCCACTTCTCAGATGAAACCTAAAGGAAAGATTAAGAAGAAGAAGGTGCTGGGAGAGTGCTGGACCTATGGTCAAAAAGGTCATATGCGCAACGACTGTCCCAAAAGGAAAGAGAAGTTGCTGAACAAGACCCAACATGCCAATCTGAATCCAGCTCAAGTCAATGTAATGACTGGCGGTTCTTCTTCTGGTGCTGAGTATGTTACTCTAAACCCTCAATTATTTGCTATATATGAACCGAATGAGTGGCTAGTAGATACTGGAGCCAATGTGCATTTATGTGCTGACCGGCTCACTTTGTGTCTTATTAGGCCCATGGAGACCGTTCCGTGATAATGGGAAATGGTAGTTCAGCTAGGGTTCTAGGAGTTGGACGTGTTGATCTGAAGTTTGCTTCAGGACGTGTTCTATCTCTTTCTCTAGTGCACCATGTTCCTAGTGTCAGGAGGAATATTTTATCTGGTTCTGTTTTAGTAAGAGAGGGATATGAGTTAAACTTTAAATGTAATAAAGTTGTGATACTTCGCATGAAATCTTTTATAGGAAAAGGTTATCTTTCTGATGGTTTGTTTAAAATCTTTGTGGATCATATTGTGAACAGAAATTTAGATTGTGCTTCTAATTTTGAATCTGCTCCTGTTGCTTATAACATATTAGATTCATCTGATATATGGCATGGTCGTCTTGGTCATCTAAATTTTAACTCTTTAAAATGGATGATGAACCTGAAAATGATTCCCACATGTGCTATTGATAAATCAAATAAATGTGATATCTGTGTTCAGGCCAAGCAACCTAGGAAGCCTTTCCACTCTGTGGTTAGGGATTCTGAGATCCTAGATTTGGTTCACTCAGATATCTGTGAATTTAATGGCATGTTAACTAGGGATCATAAAAAGTATTTTATTACCTTTATAGATGATTGTAGTAGATACTGTTATGTGTATTTGCTTAAGTCTAAAGATGAAGCCTTGCAAAAGTTTGTCATCTTTAGGAATGAAGCAGAAACACAAATTGGGAAAGTTCTAAAGAGGTTGAGGTCAGATAGAGGAGGAGAGTATACCTCTAGTTTGTTTGTTGAATTTTGCCAAAGTCATGGCATTGTTCATGAAACAACTACACCATACTGTCCTCAGTCTAAGGGGATAGCTGAAAGGAAGAACAGGTTTTTATCGATATGGTCAACTCTCTCCTACAGAGTTTAGGACTGCCAAACTTTATGTGGGGGGAAGCATTGAATACTGCTTGCCATATTCTAAATCATATTCCCCTGAAACATAAAGATAGTAGTCCAATTGAACTTTGGAGAAATAGGAAACCCAGTTTGAAATTTCTCAAAGTGTGGGCTGCCTTGCTAAGGTATTTGTCCCTGAGCACAAGAGAAAGAAGTTGGGCCCTAAGACAATTGACGCTGTTTTTCTAGGCTATGCTGAAAACAACTATGCATACAGATTTCTGGTTGTTAAATCAGAAATTTCTGCACTAGATGTTAACACCATAGTTGAATATCGAGATGCCACGTTCTTTGAAAATATCTTTCCTATGAAGACTGGTCTACCTCAACATCAATCTTATGAGACTATAGCCTCTACATCTGCATCCATTCCAGATCAGGTGGAAGAAGTAGAACCAAGGAGGAGTAAAAGACAAATGGTCACCAAGGATTTTGGTGGTGAATTTATCACTTATCAGATCGAGGGTGATCCTTCCACCTTTCGAGATGCCATGGCTTCATCAGAAGCAAGGTATTGGAAGGATGCCATTAAGAATGAAATGGATTCCATTCTTGCAAATGGCACTTGGGAATTGGTCGTTCCTCCTCCTGGCTCTAAGACTATAAGATGCAAGTGGGTCTTTCAGAAGAAGTTAAAACCTGACGGAACCATTGACAAGTATAAAGCAAGGCTAGTTGCTAAGGGTTTCAAACAAATGGAGGGGATAGACTATTTTGATACTTATTCCCCTGTCACTAGGATGACCATAATCAAGGTGCTGATAGCATTAGCATCCATATATAATCTGAAAGTCCATCAAATGGATGTTAAGACTGCCTTTCTTAATGGTGATCTTGACGAGGAGATTTATATGGATCAACCTAAAGGGTTTGTGGCTCCTGGAAGTGAAAGAAAAGTTTGTAGACTTATTAAGTCTCTGTATGGTTTGAAACAAGCCCCCAAGCAATGGCATGAAAAGTTTGATACTACTATCATATCTTTTGGCTTTATTGTTAATGAGTTTGATAAGTGTGTCTACTATAAAGTTAAGGGTGATGAATGCATAATTTTATGCCTATATGTAGATGATATTCTGTTATTTGGCAGCACTCTGGGAATAGTGAATGAGACTAAGTCATTCTTAAGTAGCAGATTTGAAATGAAGGATATGGGTGAGGCTAAAGTAATTCTGAGAATGACTCTTACAAAGTCAGTTGAAGGGATAGCAATTTCTCAATCTCACTATGTTGAGAAGGTTCTAGAGAAATTTGGCTATCAGAATTGCAAGTCAGTTTGTACTCCTTATGATCCTTCTAGAGTTTTCTGCAAGAACAAGAGTGGTGTTCCTGTGTCTCAATTACGATATTCTCAAGTTATAGGAAGCTTGATGTATCTAGCTAATTGTACGAGGCCTGACATTTCATATGCAGTGTCTAAACTTAGTAGATACACAAGTTGTCCTGACCAAACTCACTGGGATGGGCTAGATAGGGTTTTGAGGTACCTAAAAGGTACTATTACCCTAGGCTTGCATTTTGAGAGATTCCCTGCTGTCTTAGAAGGATTTAGTGATGCAAGCTGGATAGCTGAAAACTCAGGGGGTAATGGTGTTTTAGGGTATGTGTTTACTCTGGTAGGTGGTGTAGTCACTTGGAGGTCTTCTAAACAGACCATCTTATCTTGATCTACTTTTGAGGTTGAGTTGTGTGCTTTGGATACCACTCGGTTGGAGGCTGAGTGGATTAGGGGTCTTCTTTCATAACTTCCTCTAATGAGTAAGCCTACTCCTGCGATCTCTGTGCATTGTGATAACATGACCACAATTGCAAAGGTCAAGAGTTCAAAGTACAACCAAAAAGAAAGGGGACACATCCAAATCAGATTGAGATATGTAAGGGATTTAGTGTCTCAGGGAGTGATTGCTGTAGACTTTGTTGGTACCAATGACAATATAGCTGATCCTCTGACCAAAGGGCTTGATAAAAGGAAAGTCCAGATGTTCAGGGTGGGGATGGGACTGAAACCCATTTCTCATTCTCTTGCAGAGGCAACCCAACCTATTTGAGTGGAGATCCCACGAAAAAGGTTCAATGTGGTAATAACAATCTACTGAGAGAATGTGTTGGCACTTAAATGTAAGATATTTCATATCCGAGTCAATCCCCTGTAATCTTGTATAAGTGCTGGAAATTGCTAATGTAGATTGAGTATTTACTACTCTTAATAGGTTCAAGTCTGGAAAGACAGGATATTTGCAGTATATCCTTGGAGAAGCCTACCTAAGTGAGTATTACTGTGTGGCCGCAGTTAAGGAATCTGGCTTGTTCCTGAATGTACTCATGATACAGGATAGGGCGCATGGCCTTTAAAGCGCCAAGTTTATAAATTGCTATCAAAGAAACCTTATATTGTGTTGTCTCTTAGCAAGTAACTCTCATATAAAGAATTAAGTTCAAGATTTTATTCACTTTGATTCTGTGGGGGTAAAAGTTAAAAGACTAAGGTAAGGGTTCAAACCCGAAAGGTACCTTTACTGAAAGCATGATATACTTATCCTCTTCTGTTTATTCCCCATTATCAAACCTTGAGTTTGTGAGGGAATGTTGAATATTGGGTGATTGGGAGGCAATCTATAATAGAAAGGAAAAACTCAAGGTTGATGAAGTAAAGGGTGTGCTAGGTTGGTCTCCTTATGTGTGGGGTCTTTAGTGCCATATTGGAAACTCTAAAGAGTGTGAGGCCTTTATAACCCCAAAGGTGTAGGAGACTATGTCTTATAGACATTGATGGGGCTATGCTAGACCATATCACACACGCGCACCGCCGGGCCAAGCGGGGCTGGGCGGGCGCGCGCGTGTGGTGGCGCGGTCCAGCCGGCTTGCCTTGGCACCTTTTTACTTTTTCTAATTATGTTTTTGCCCTTTCTTGGAGAGTTTGGAGCTGTTTGGGCCGGTTCTCCAAACCGGGCCCATTGTTTTGCCTTGCGCGTGCGTGTGGCGTTTAAGGGGTGCGATTAGGGATTCCTAATCACGGTTACGCTCTTTCTTCTCATAGAACACGCCTGTTGGACTCTCTGAGGAACCGCTCGCTGCCTGCTCGCTTCTGCCCTCGGTCTCTCATCTGCATCGCTCTCCCCAGCCGGTAGCGCACCTTCGGACATCCGGCCCCGCCTTCGCTGTGCCTGTGTCCGACCGTTCTCGCTGTGTCTCGCCGGTGTTCGGTGCACGCTCCCTTTCCCTTCTGTTTCATTTAAAGAGGATTAGGTTTACGATTGCATAATTTTACGAGATAGCGTAAGTGCGAATGTTAATCTCGTGGCAGTAGTCGTATCTTGGAAGAAGACCGCCATATACCCGACGCACTGTTCTTGTGGGGGCGATATCTTCTTTAAGGGGAGTCTCTTTGATGCGCTTCTACTACGTACATTTCCTTTATTATTGTACATATCGATGCACTTCGTCCATCTCATGTATTATGTATTTTGGTTGTTGTTATCTGGACTGATCCCATATGCTTGCTTTTTGTGGTATTGCATTTACATGTATAAATCCGATGGTTGCCATGTGTCGACCCTGTTACAACTGTATTTTCAACACATAGCATGGTATGTCGGATGCGATGTTGATGGGGGTGGTGGAGGAGATGTTGGGGTCCGAATGGAGCAACGTAAATAACTTGGACGACCTCGGCACGCTCTTCGTGTTGCACCCTACCCCTATAGATCATTTTTCGCAACCATGGCAAGGGGCTACACAAATGGAGATCCACACTCACACTTTATGGGATGGACCTTCTGCCACTATATGTGCTAGTACAGTCAGCAAACTATTCCATACTGCAAACTCATAATGTAGTGAAATATAAGTGTAACTTTTACATCGTAATTCACCAAAATGTGCATAATAGGGGCTGTTTAGTTCATACATATATAATTACATATCTAGGGTTGACAAAAGTACAAAAGCATTGCAAATAGTCATGAGCTTCAAAGTTGCAGTGGCGTATTGGGTCAAAAGATCTAGATATCTCTTAATGGACTGATCTAAAATGTTCATGGAAAAAAAGTCATGAGTCAAAAGGACTCAATAGGCAGACCAAACATGAACTCTTTGACAAGATTGTTGCATGGAAAATAAAGAGCAACCAACCAATTGATTAATACCTACTTGAGCATGCTTTTAGGTTTCAAAAAGAAATGAGCATAGAACATGGTGATGCAGAAGTAGCTGAACATATAGATTTCAGAACTCAACAAATCTTCGTAAATAATGGGGAATTCCTATCATACAGAAAGCAACAAGACTTGGGTTTCTTATCACAAATCGACAAGCATCAAAGCTACTCTCAAGAAGTTAAATACATAGCTAAATATACAAACATCTTCCATACTTTGGCGATAAAGCACTTCATATATTGCCCTTGCATACGAACAAGGTCTGATTGCCCAGTTACAGAGTAAGAATTTTCTTATAGACAGCCAAACAAAACTGGAGTCTTCATACAAAATCATTGTCTATGGCAGACCACTTGTGCTTGATGCTTACCATAAGTAGTTCTAACCCCCACTTTGATGTTGCCCAGCTAACAAGCCCAGAGGGGGGGTGAATGGGGCTTTAAAACTTCGTCTTCTAACTCTGTACACAAAAACGTTCACATAAAATACACTTCGATGGATGTTAGTGATAGTGAAGATAAACAACAATCACATAAAGACAATCACACAACACAAGGAATTATCCTGGTTCGGATCTCCTCTCTTTAGGAGTCCTACGTCCAGTCCCTGAGCAAAATCTCAGGATTTCACTACCAAGGGTACAGTCCCCCTTAAGGACCCTTACACCCAGGCGCAGTTGGTCTTCCTTCAACCCGAAGGGAATTACAACCCCCTAGATACCACACCAGGTCCTCCTTCAACACGAAGGGAAAGACACACCCTGGATCCCACCAAGTCTTCCATCACAACAGAAGGGAACAACTCAAGAAATAGTGATCAAAGAGATGATGCCCCTAGATCAAGCTTATAGAACACTGCTTGATCTGAAGCAAGGACTGAGAAGAAGAAGAAGAGATCTACAATCAAGGACTCTTCTCAGACCGAAAGGCTCTCACACAGATGTGAACTTAGCACCGAGAGCAAGAGCTAAAACTAATGAGAGTTTGTGCTTGGCTCTAATGGCTTGCAGAAGGTTGAAGGCGTTGTAGCTTATTGTTCTCTAACATCTTCAATTGTCGAACTTCATTCTTATATATATATCAACGTTTGAAATTCGAACGTTGGAGTGTCCGTTGTCTCTATGCTTAAGTGTACATTAGACTGCTTGACCCTTGGAAGCTTCCAGTCAACAGTCTTTTATCTTTTCATGCACGTAAAGAGAGAAGATCTTTTGTAATATCCTTTGGCTTCTATTTTGTCCAACGTTGTATGACGAGTGCTGTCAGTGACTTGCACGCATTACAAGCTCAAACAATAGACAGCTAAGCTGTCTCTTGTCAGACAACGTTAGATTGATTTTATACACAAATAGAAGTTTCATTCTGTTCTTCTAAAAAGATATCTACCGAATAAGCAGGAGAATAGAAGATATCGTCTGCATGCATGCAATGATACGTACTATCATAATAAATGCATTGCTATCAAAAAGATATACGAGAAGACTTTGACTTTTCAACAAATTCAAAAATTAGCTCGAAAGGCAAATCGTTATTTTCCACGAAATCGTTATATGCATGACTTATGAAATCGTTATGCAAATGAGTTGATATTCATGTAAATCGTTGTGCGCTCATAAGCACGCTGATGTACTAACAACCAAATCGTTGTAGAGACAAATCGTTGTGACTTCATAAGCAAATCGTTATGCACGAGTCGTTATAGTCAAGTTGTTAAAGACAATGTGAATGAATCGTTATTTGCTGTATCAAATCGTTACAACGATCAAGTCGTTATGTAACTTAATGAATCGTTACAGTGATAGAGTCGATATGTAACTTATCGATCGTTACAGAGATCAAATCGTTATTCTTACTTAGAAAATCGATGTGAGACCAAATCGTTATGATCACTAAAGAAATCATTACGAGAGCAAATCGTTATGATCACCAAAGAAATCGTTATGAGAGCAAATCGTTATGATTACTAAAGAAATCGTTATGAGAGCAAATCGTTATGATTACTAAAGAAATCGTTACGAGAGCATATCGTTATGATTACTAAAGAAATCTTTATGAGAGCAAATCGTTACGAGAGCAAATCGTTATGATCACTTATCAAATCGTTGTGAGGGCAAATCGTTGCGATCACTTATCGAATCGTTGTGAGGGCAAATCATTGCAATCACTTATCGAATCGTTGTGAGGGCAAATCGTTGCGATCACTTATCGAATCGTTGTGAGGGCAAATCGTTGCGATCACTTATCGAATATGAAATCTTTATGAATGTAAGGAAATCGTTATATCTTCATAGAAACCGTTATGAACTTAGACAGATATAATGCTTCAAACTTACATTGTTGTAGAGTGATGAATACTTACATCAAGGTTGATTTGCTTGTTTACCCTTGGTTTATTTCCTGTGCTTAAAAACTCATAATAAATTGTTAGATTAAACATTTATCATTGTTTTGTTAATCATCAAAATAGATATGTAATTAATTTAAATTACATGGGGATAAACTGATCATCATTTGAGAGAGCATTATCTTTCAATTTCGAGATCAAAAATATATTGCATGTGCATGGGCTTCCAAAAAGAAGGATGAAATCACACGGGAAGGGTCAAAGAGCACAAGGAAGCTCTTAGGATAGGAATGTCGGTCTTAAGGTAGTGAAGGGAACTCCAAAAACATTTCAAACTAATACACATTGAGCTTTAGTTGGAATAGAACAAGAATGGGAGGCAAAATTCGATATGAACATTGTAAGAAAACCAAGATCTGGTCATGCCTATCTTCAGGAACTTGAGGTCATAGTCCAAAGAACACCCTGTTCTAAACTAGCCACTCTACTCCTTCGGCTAAGCTCAAGGGGTCGCATGCCATAATGCCTACCTCTCTATGATGATAACAATGTTTTATATGAGTATTATCTTATCTGGACATCAAAACTAAACTCTCTAGACACATAGCTTCCTGGATGTTAAGACTTAGGATTTTCTTAGCAAAATTGATGAAATGAGGTTGATTTAACTCGGGTTGGGAAGGGTTCATAGGCATGCATTAAAACCTTCAGAATGGTCATCATAACACTCCATCTCTTATGCTTACGTAGATTTCCATTGAGAGTTATTTCAAAATTATTTGAGGCAGAAAATTTGTCATTTTAATGGAGATTTGTTCCTTATAGAACTCTCTCAAGTTTAGTCTAAAAGATAGTTTTAAATTTAGAAGGAATAATTGTTTCAAGAACTTAAATTAAAATGATTATTTTGAGAATTTAAATCATAATAATCGTTCGAGACCTGAGTCAAAATGATCATTTTGAGACATAAGAGAAATGATCTATTTAAGACTTAAGAGGAATGTTCAATCTGAGATTTATAGAAATGATCATTTTGAGGGACATACATAATGCTCAATTGATTTGAGCAATTAAGGAAGAATGATCATTTTAGACTTGTGAAGAATGATCATTTCAAGACAAGTTCAAGGAATAGATTCAAAGCACTTATAAAGAATGATTGTTTTGGATTTCCAAAAAATACTCGATTCAGAATAGTCTAAAGAGTCGATTCTGGAAGCTTATGAAGAATGACTATTTTGAGACATAAGACAAAAGGATCGATTCTGATATGTGTCGACTGGATGGCTTAAGCCAGAGATAGGATGATCGTTTCAGTGACTTAAAGGAAAAACTCATTTTGGATTCTTTAGTCAAAGGCTTATCTCTTATAACGCAAGAGTCTATTCTTTTACACTTGGATTCTAATTTTTAGCCTTTATTTCAAGGGATTTCAAATTAAAATGGGTAAATTAGTCTACCAATTAACAAAGTGAATAATTTACTCATCTGATTTCTTAAGTAAATGATATTTTTTGAAAAGGTCTATAATTTTGAGGTTATCCTCAGTTTATCCTCGATCTATTTTAATACCAAATAACCCCGAGTGATTATGATGTAAGATTAATCATAGCTGAAGTTTATCACTAAATGACTCAAAACCATATAGTCATTACAGAAAGTCTAATCTCCGGGTACTACACTCCATCTCCTTGTTCACGCCCCCACCTCCAATACCATCTCCTCTTCCCTCCCTCATCGCCGGCTCTATACCCATCATCAACCTCTCCCGTTTTGCCTCACCAATGGAAGCCCTCCCCTCCAAGAACTAATCAAGCAAAGAAGCAAGGATCAAAGTGGCATAGGTTGAGAGGGTTCCGCGATGCCGACTGACCCATGAGAAATAAAGCAAGGGATGTGATAGAAGAAGGAAGGAAAACATATGAAAGAGAGTAGCTGTGGGGGCAGAAAACGAGTAGTGGGAATGGGATAGGAGGAGGGAAGGTCACATAAATAGATTGTGTGGGGGTGTTGAAGGGGTCTCTTTCTCCAACTCCAGTCGTGAGAGAGAAGAGAGAGAGAGATTAAAAAATAATAATTTTTTAAGAGTTATAAGAGGCAAGTTAATTTTTTTGCACTTTTCATTCAACTGCGATTGAGTTAAATAGATGAATTGAAATGGTAGAGATATATATAATGATTTCTTTCAATTTGAGGGGTGTACAATATAATAATCAAATTTGGGGGATAAATGTAAGAAGATGTGAAAAATTCATACACCACCACTTACGAGCTAGTGAAAAATCTCTCATGGATTTCCCCTGGATCACTAACCTTCCACATCTGTTTTTTCTAAAAATTCTAGTCATGAAGAGTAGACCAGTAATTGGACCATCATCAGTGTGTTTATACAGAAGTTATGTCAAAAAACAGTTCACAAACAAGAAGCTTTATGGCTGCTGAGGAAACTGGCTGGAGGACGACACCACCTGTGTTGGGTGGGGGAGTGGTCCCTCTTCCCTCTCTATGGATTTTTCGCCTGGCCCAAATAATCCATGGTCATTGAGATTTGATTGAAAGAAAGCTCCTAACCATCCCAAATAAAATGCCGTACAATGGGTGCTAACATCCTCCTCTCAAATCTGCCCAAAAACTAGATCTGAACCAAGCATGGGTCAGTGAAGAGGCTACTGGGCACCATATATATGTTCCCCAGGAACAATCCTTCCTACAAAAGTCAGATCTTAGAGTGCTTTGATAACATGGGTTTCTTATGAGTCCACTTGTTTTCCTCTGAAAACTTGGAATTATCACAACAGGTAGGCAAAAAGTAGGTTTTTTTTTTTGGTTTTAATTGTAGTGGGGCAGAGAAGGATACGTCGGGGAGTGGCAGATTAAAGGAAGATTTGCACCTTTCCCCATCACCTACACTTACCCAACTGTTGCCTCACATGAATGATCAATGAACTGCAATCCATTGTATTTAATCTCAAAGCCACTGAAGGCTCCAAGCTTGTGTCCCCTGTTTGCGCTTTTTTAAAACAGGAAATTGGAGGATGGGTCCAAATGTGGGCATCCCATTTAATTCCCAATCCAACGAGAAGATCTACTGCATAAAAAGTTGCAAAAGCCCCAAGATGTTGTTGATTTCAGGTCAAAAAGTTAATTGGTACAAGAGTCCCCCGTTAACTTCGGAGAGAGGCATTATGTAAAATGCATCTTGTCTAGAAAGAACGCAGCTGGAGGTTGGAAGTCTACACAGGTGGGATAATGGAGATGTTCTCCTAAAATATTTTGACAGATGAAAAAGGTCTGGAGCTTTTGTTCTTTGACTGACAGTGGACTGAGAAATTTTAAATTATCTCCCATTCACTAGAAATTAATCCAGAGGTGAAAATTTGGACTGGAAATCGATTGCCTACCCCCTTTTCCTTTTTCTTTTTTCTTGTTAATGGTGTTGGAATGGGCATAGGATAGGAGCACACTTGCTCTTTGCTATTTATATACCTAGGAAGTGCGAAGCCTCCAATGTACTTGCGTTGCTACCAGACCCATCACAGGAGCCTGGAAGGTACAGGAGGTGGAGGGAGAGGGAGATGAAGAAGGTGGTAGGGGTGCTGTCTCTGCTACTTCTCCTCCTGAGCCAGCAGCACCACCTTGCAGATGCAGGATGGGGTGGAGGCTTCATCAAGGTCAGGGGCCAGAACTTCGTGCTGAATGGGAGCCCATTCTTTGCCCATGGCTTCAATGCCTACTGGCTCATGTCCCTCGCCTCAGACCCTTCCCGGAGAGGCAAAGTGTCCACCGCTTTCCAGGAGGCCTCCAGCCGAGGCCTCACCTTGGCCAGGACCTGGGCCTTCAGTGATGGTGGCTACAATGCCCTGCAGACCTACCCAGGGGTCTACAATGAGCAGGTGTTCCAGGTAAGTGCAATCTGAATCCATTTCTCCTGTGGGTTTTGTGGAAACTTTGGCCACATTTGCTTATTGGTTTGTTCGTCATCTCCTCCTTTGCTTGCAATGCAGGGGTTGGATTTTGTGATATCTGAGGCAAGAAAGTATAGGATCAGACTCATCTTGAGCTTTGTGAACAACTATGAAAGCTTCGGTGGGAAGAAGCAGTATGTGAACTGGGCCAGAGGCCAGGGGCAGAGCATGACATCTGATGACCAGTTCTTCACAAACCCTGTTGTCAGAGGATACTACAAGAACCATGTTAAGGTAAGGAGAACAGGAGGAGCGAGATGAAAGAGGAAGAAAAAGGAACGGGGATGTTTCTTTCAACACCCCTTGTTATTGCTTTATCGGTATCTGCAACCTTGGTTTCTTCTTCATGGATTCTGATAGCTGGGTCTCTTTAGGTGCTCCATCCAAGGGGCTCTCTCTGTTCTAAGCATTTGTATATTTCTGTTTTGCTCAGATCATCACCGCACTTGCCTGTTCTTTGGTGTTGTTTCTCTCTCGTTTCTTCCAGCTGTTCCCAAGGGTGGTTCCTTAGCTTCTGTCTATCTTATCCGATTCGGATAGCGTCCTTTTTTTTTTTTTTTTTCTTGGCTGTGGTTTTCTAGCATTTCATTGCAGCATCGCCTGTTCTTGATAGAAGAAGTTGAAAGTTCTGAAGTTTAGAGGACAATATCATTACCTTTTGTTGGTACACTTGGTATCAAACATCTGAAGCCTTTATGATCTCCACCTGTTTAATCGCATTCTTTGTTTTTTTTTTTATTCTATTTTCCGTCAATCTATTTGAAATTTTTTGGCTTGTTTTAATGGGTCTCCCTACCTTTGATGCTCATGCCTGTACCAGACTCTGATCACTAGATTCAACAAGTACACTGGACTTCGGTATAGGGATGATCCGACCATCCTTGCATGGGAGCTCATGAATGAACCCAGGTGTACATCTGATCCATCCGGGAGAACTATACAGGTTTTACTCTCACTATTTGTTCCTGACAAGTGCTTTAAATTTCATCAGACTCACTTCCCTGTGTTCCTGTTCCTGTTCCTTACACATCCCGTTATGTTCTTTCTCATCATCTTTCTTCGTATTAAACCTCATAAGATGACGATGCCAACCCTTTGTGATGCATGCCCATTAGCAAAAAGGTCATCATCATTCAGTTGTAATTGTTGTTCTGCAACAGGGTTGGATTACTGAAATGGCAGCCCATGTGAAGTCCTTGGACAGCAATCACTTGCTAGAAGTTGGCCTGGAAGGGTTCTACGGGCAGTCATCACCTCAATGGAAGAAATTTGTTCCTGGTTTCGATGTTGGGACAGATTTCATAGCAAATAATCGGATCTGGGGCATCGATTTTGCTACGGTTCACTCCTACCCAGATCAATGGTAATCTCGTCAACTGCCCTTCCCATTCAATCCTAAGAATCTCAAAAGTTAGTCCTTTTATGAGAGAAAGTATCAATCTGCGCGGCAAATGAGATCCCCTTTCACTAAGCCAAGCTCCTGGCTTCTCCATGAACAGGCTATCCAGAGCAGACGACAGAGCCCAGCTTGCCTTCCTGCAAAGATGGCTCGACACCCATATCCAGGACGCCAAGAACATCCTCCAGAAGCCGCTGCTGCTCACCGAGTTCGGCAAGTCCTGGAAAGACTCCGGCTTCAACCCCGGCCAGCGGGATGCCGTGTTCGCCACCGTCTACAGCAGGGCCTACTGGTCGGCCAGGAAGGGCGGCCCCGCCGCCGGCGCCCTATTCTGGCAGCTCCTGACCGAAGGCATGGACTCCTACAGAGATGGGTATGAAATCATCCTGAGGGAGATCCCGCAGACGACGTCCAACATGATCACCCAGCAGTGTCGTATCCTGCGATATCTGGGGAAGCTGTTCGCAAGGGAGAGAAACGTTAAGAAGCTGAAGAAGGCGAAGACCATGAGAAAGTCTCAGGGACTTGATGGGAAAAAGGGGTAGATGTTGGTGAGAGACCAACAATGAGCCCTGCAAGTACTCTACAACCATTTCTTGATTGAGTCAAACATGTATTAATCGCATTCAGAAAGGCAAAGTGTTGCACAGCTTTTTGGACACTGAAAACATGTATCTTAAATTCTAAAAACAGAAAAGCAAACTACCTTCAACATAGTTTGAACATCGAGGGATATATATACACTGAAAAAGGCAAGCTATAAAACTGATTTGGACAAAGTACATGTGCCCTCTTTGAGATGATAGCTGCTCATCCAGGAGGAAGGTGGTTCTTACTGTTGATGCTGCAATTTAAGAATGAGTGGGTTCTTTCGATATATAAACCTTCTCTCATTGATGAATATTGAATATACTTATACTACAACCAGAAGCATTTATCTCATTGATTGGGTGACACAACACCTCAACCTTCTGTTCTAGATGGTATTTTGCTGTTTCAGTACTGCTCGGCACAATTTCTCTCCTTGCCATCCTGGCAATTTCGCATGAATTCAAAGGCCCACCTTACAATAGGCAAGAGAATAAATTATTTATGGGAACAAAGTATTGCAAAACCAAAATATGGATATTTCCATCAAGTTATCTGGGAAAAATAGTATACACTTGCTAGCCTCCAAACATGAAACAGGAATTTCTAATGTACATGGGAAACTGCAGCTGCATTCGTATTATTCTATAGATATTTAGCTGTAGCAGACTGCCGATGCAGAGCTTCCTCCATTACCAGTATGCGTGCACATCTGTTTGTGGACTGGTTAGACAACCCCACACATCAGATGGAGATATGGCAGCTTTTATTCTCCTTTGTACAGAATTTGGTCATTGCATATGTTCAGCTGCATTCTACATGGGGAGATCTCATCCAGGACTCTAAGCATCTCATATCACAGTCCCATCTTTGATTGTTGTGCTTTTCAGTATAACGACGATGCCAGACCTAATATAGAATCCTTCTCTTGGCCGATCAGCTTCTTGAACACCCTACAGAGAGATGAAAGCTTGGGGGTCAGTATGATAGCAAATTTCTGGGCAATGGCAGTAGGGCTGAGGATGGCACTGCACTTACATTTCTATTCTCAATAATAACGTTCTTTCCAATCTTTGCATTCTTGTCAATGATGCAATTCCTGGAGGAAAGAAATGCGATGAGATATAGTTCACCACATTCTCATAGTCCCATATCATGCTTGCCTTCATGTGATTGTCAAGTCCTTACCTGATCTTCGTGAATTGTCCCACACCAATGGGGACCTTCCCATCTGCTAGTAGAGAAGCTCTTTCAGCTTCAGTTTGATAATGGTCAGCCCCCATCATCATGGTATCCTGATATGCCAGAAAAGAAGTGTAATGATGTAACCCGTGTAAATGACTTTTATAGGGTATTGGAGTTTAGGGTTTAGTTTAGAAGCTGCAATGACATGTAGATGACTTGAGCTTACCCTAACCTTCTTACAATCACCTATTGTTTATTATGAAAAGTCCAAGGCTTAGTTTAGTGACTCTTAGCTGCAATGTGATGACCAATGATATCTACATGCTCGTAGCAATTTTATTGCTGTCCTTCCAATTCAGGTTCAAATACATGATCTCTACACTGCAACCCACATCACGAACTTAAGTTGCATCTTCATAGTTAATCCTTCTCCTTATAGTATCCCTTGTCATTTTTATTGTTCATCTGGGTAAAGGTATTATCATATTATTCTGTAACTGGGAAACGGGAGTACTACCCAAGACACACTTAATCTCTATTTAGTCTACTGTTGCTTTTCCCTCTTTCATTTTTTTCTTTTCTTTCTTTTCTTCCCTTTCCCTTTCTTAATGGAAGTTACTGTTCGATATCAGTTTTGTAAGATATACAGTTTTGGTTCCATTTTTGGTGGAAAACTGGTGTTCAAACATTTAGAAAAATGCACACTAGTTAAATGGGCCATCTTCCATTCAACACCATGCAGCCCATAACCCAAGCATGATCTATCACCTACAATGAACACATGGGAAAATGCACACTAATTAAGAGGATCACCTTCAATTCGACACCATACTCCAAGCGTGATCTATCACCAATAATAGAATGCTCAACACCGCAATGATCCAAGAAGCAACCATGCGAGACAATAGAATCGATGATCTGCATGATTTAGGTCATTTGTCAGAGAAGCAGCAAGACAGGAAAATGGGGAAAAAACTAACTCCAAGCATATATACACACCCTGCACTTGTCTACTTTGGTAGGGGGCAAGTGACGAGGCGATGTGTAGAAAGGTGTCTGGGGATCATAGAACTGGAACTTTGGAGGCTGCAAAACAAAGAAAGGGGAAAGGTTTAGAATTGAACACGACCAAGAACAATATTAATGCAATGAATAAAAATAAAATGCCCCCTTAGAACAACCCTTGGTGATGTGAACCAAATGAATAATATTGCATTTTCTCTGGTGCGAAGACCAACCTGATCCGTCAGGGCCAAGTTTGCATCAAAAAATGACTTAATTGTTCCAATGTCTTCCCAGTAATCATTGAACAGGTAAGCCTGTCAAAAAAGATGAGAATTTAACATCACTTGTTATAACTTATAAGGGCCAGTGGTATCTAAAGT
Source organism: Colocasia esculenta (assembly GCA_014218235.1). Classification (NCBI taxonomy): domain Eukaryota; kingdom Viridiplantae; phylum Streptophyta; class Magnoliopsida; order Alismatales; family Araceae; genus Colocasia; species Colocasia esculenta. The sequence continues at coordinate 20,396,988 of CM024761.1, read as the reverse complement.
GTCATATTTTACAAGATCTATAGTATCTGTTTCTGGGATAAACACCACCTTCACCACAAGGTGGGAGAAAAATGAGCAAAATCAAGGAAAGGACCACAATTCCCTCTCACCTGGACATTATGCTCCTCCACAGCAGATGGGATGACTTCTGATCCAAAATCATTGGACGTTGGATACCCCCACCTGCAATAGGAATCCAGTATTCATTTATCTTTCTAGCAGTAGAATATATTAGTCCTTAGTATTTCTGCTTAAAAGAGGTACTTACCTCAACAGATTTAGAAGAATTTCTGTTTTAAAAGCATACACTCCCATTGATGCAATGTATGGATTCTTTTCGGCTTCATGAGGAGACAGCCCAAGAATGGTGGTGTCAACTTTCTGCATTGAAGCATGCATGCTTGTTAGGCAAAAGTTAGAACTACCCATGGATGGCAAGTACAATGCAAGGCTGTAACACATACCATGGCCTCCAGAGCATCACCCTTTGGTTTCTCAGAGAAATGTAAGATCCGACCCATTTTATCAATCTCCATCAAACCAAAGTCAGATGCACGGCTTCAAGAAAGTATAATTAAGATTTATTAGGTAACTTATCATTTCTGAAGATAACGTATTATCCTTTCTATAAAAACAGAACTCGTGGCCAGCAATAACCAAACAAAAGATCCATGATTAGAAGTGGCAAACAAAAATTCTTTGCATTTAGATGATGAAGCAAATGATATCTATGATTTATACATGATAAAAAAGAGTGGAGACTTAGTATCATATACGCAGAAGAGATTGCATGAGCAATTGTTACAGACAATACACTCTAAAGACACCATACTGACAGTCATGGCACTTTTAGATGAACCAAATTGGCTGCTTTCATGTAAACCAGATCACAATTTGCAGGAAAAATTGACATCAATGTTGTAGCACAAGACATTAGTTGCAGCAAGTAACTGATGAGGCTTAGGTAAAGCATTTTAATGGAGGACAAGACCCAGATTCAGGTTGAATGTCAAAAACAATGAAAGAGGCAATCTACAGGTTGTGGATGAAGAACAAGAGCTTTATAGAAACTCCAATTCAATTTAGACAAAACTAAGACTCAAATTGTATGTAGAACAAGGACACTAGGCATACCTATCATCCATGGGTATGCATGAAACTGTGATGTCCGCCCGAGTCTCTATGTGCTTCTGCAGACATATCACCATGTCAATAAAGTCGAACTTATGAATATAAAATTCTGTTGCATATTATCTGACTGAAAACTATTTAGCATGCCTGTATGAAGTCTGTATAGTCCATCCTGTAGAGATGATCACCAGACAGGATCAGTACATGTTCTATGTTCTTCTTGCCTGCATCCTACATCAAATAAACAGAAACCATCAAATATCAAAGCTCATACAACAAATTATTCGAATAGAGTGAAATACCAACCTCAAAAAGCCACACAAATTGCCTCACAGCATCTGCTGTTCCCTGAAACCAGTTCATGCCCTTGTCACCTGGGGTTTGAGTAGCTGCTAGAACCTGACAACCGTGTTGAACCAGCTTTTCATTAGGAAGTAGGACAGGAAAGGATTAAACTGGACTCTATTCAAGTACAAAAAATGATATAAAAGTCCATCTAATAATTGTGCAGGTGGATTAGCTGGACGGATATCAATTTTCTGTACCACGCAAAGTTTTAGAGAGGCTGGATCTATCTAGTTTGTGGACGATAACGAAGTTCAAGTATTACAACCTTGCAAAATAACACTCATATGGACTGCACCGTGGTTACTAGCCTAGGTCTTCTAACACCCATTTCCTGGGAGTAATATTGATGCTAACATGTACAAGGCAAAGAAAACACTTAATCTAATTTCACGGTTCTCTCAAACAAACCTCAACAAATCCATCACCAAAGTTAACACCATTTCCGAAGTTGTATGTGCGAGCAAGATGGCGATTAAGGGATGCAGAATTGAACTGGGTCATGACATAGATCTTGTTTATGCCACTGTTGATGCAGTTGCTCATTGGAATGTCAATAAGTCGATAGCATCCTCCAATTGGAACCTGCAAATCAGAACAAGGGATGTTAACAGCTAAGAAAAAGATGTAGACATCTGATTGCAAATAACTTTCCTTAATAAAACTTTGAACATCTAGCTTAATGCTTACTGGAGTTGGCCTAATGGCCCTAATCAGTCATTAGTGCATAACCAAACTCTAAATTGTGATACTATTTTTTCAAGAATGGGGACTTGATTCATAAATAATCAATCAATTGCACGGAAATTCAAGAATCGCATCCTTGAGTTGGTATAAAAAGAATGTAACATCACAGAATTGAATTACTGATGGTTGCTTGAGAAGAATAATTCTTGAGGAGCTTCTGCTTTTTCTCCAAAAATCAATTAATAGCTAGCTCAAGATCTGTAATCTAGATTAGGCCCTGAAGAATATTGAATCAAGCTCTGGGTTTATGAAGATGATTCTTTTAAGAGCACTGCCTCCCATGTTCAACACATAAGAAATCCGAAAATAACAGTAACCAAGGCACCCATCAAGTAGGTTTGGCCCTTGCATCAAAAAGGAAACAAAAATCCAACTTACAGCAGGTTTGGCCCTTGTGCTGGTAAGAGGAAAGAGCCGGGTCCCAGCGCCTCCCCCAAGGATGATCGCGACAACGTTCTTCGGATTCACCCGCTCCCTCTCAAAGAATGGTGCCGGGAATGTCTGCGAGATTGGGCAAATGTATGAGCAATCGTGACAGCTACAATTACATCTAATGTTACCTCATTAGGATCTGCACCACCACCGTTCCCCTTCCTACTCACCAGGGTGTCCTGGTTGACATCTGAAGTGAGGACGGAAACGGTGACACCAGCACGAGGTGTCCTCCGGATGGCAGCCGGAGCACTGGTGGTCAGAGTGCGCATAGGCATCTTTGTGCCACAAATCCCCGCAGTCCCTGAGCTGCCACCTCGCACTTCCCCACCCCAAATCGCTCTTTCCTCCCTCAAAAGGCAACCACCTCCCTGGCGCGCCCGGCTCACGCAGGCGATGTTGGCCCTGAGGTGCATCACCGAACTGCTGGCTTCCATGGTCACACGATCTCGAAAGACTATCTTCCCCTTTCCTGTTTCCTTCTTCTCCTTGCTTCAAAGGTTATCGTTCCCACTCTTCTATCCTCCTCCTCCCTCGTGCTGCAGTGATCCTACGGCAGTCTGTAATAAGACCATCAAGTAAGAACAGTTAATCAACAGAACTGACGACCATGTCTCTTATTGCAAGTTGCAAGCAAAAATACAAATGCCCCGGTGCTTTTAACAACCAAATTTTGTGATCTGAATGTTAACACTAACAATTGAATCATGCAGACAGAGATCAACACGCCGCAACCATATGGAAACAGGGGAGTTGATATGGAGTGGAGCATGTGGATTGCAGAGGAAACAAAGCAGGAGGAGGAGGATCAGAAATATGTAAACTGGTATCCTAAATTGTGCACAACAACGCCGCTTCACATGGGAAGACGTGACCAGCGCGGAAAGTGAGAAGGGCCAAAACATGGAAAGCTATGAGACCCAGATCAGCAATAATGGTGAATGCATGAAAGACGAACAATAACATCAGTGAGCACTCTGTGTATGAGAGTGGGATGGCTCCCCTGTGTGTGTGTGTACATGAGAGAGAGAAAGAGAGAGAGAGCACCTTTCTGATCTGAAGCAGAGAACCTGGAAGTCGATCACAAAAAGCAGAAGCATAAGAAAAAGTGATCTTGGGGGCTACCAGGATTGCCAAAACCAGAGAGACATGCACGTGCAGAAGCGCAGAAGAGAAAGAAAGACATGCAGACATGAGAGGGAAGACAACCCACCTTTGCTCCCAGATGCGGAGGAGAAAAACTGGGGAATCCTTGGCGGCCCTTTTGGGTTCCTCTCCCCTTCCTCCTCCTTGATTGCGTAGTAAGAGAGAGAGATAGAGTGACACACAGACAGAGAGTTAGAGAGAGAGAGAGAGAGAGAGAGAGAGAGAGAGAGAGAGAGATAGAGAGAGAGAGGAGAGGTCAGAGTGTGTGTGAGAGCGGGAGAGAGAGGAGGCGAAGGTGGCGGAAGCAGGAGAAGCAATGAGAGGAGGAGGAGGAGAGAGGGGGCAGGGGGTTCTTAACAGCTGCACGCGGGCAGGTGCTGGTGCGGTTGGCGAGGGAGGGGGGCTCGGGGATGTGTGCGCAGTGGAGAGGTAGGAGGTGGTGTGTGATATGGGGGGGTTGCGGGGGAAGAGGAAGGGGGGTGGCGGGAGACCGTGCGTTGGAGGGACAAGTCAGCTTGGTGGGCCGTTGGCTTCTGCTCCTGCCTGGGGGGGATCCATGTGACGAGGCATGAGACCAACCTTTTTACGTCATGGGCCTCTCCGCCTCTCCACCGTCAATCCCCTGCCACGCCCATGAAGATTTTTTTCTCCCTTATGCTGTCCTTTATTGCTCTCTCTCTTGCTCGCATCTTACAAGTTCAGTTCTTTTGGAAGAGCAGAGGCCGAGATCTCGGTCACACGGTTTCTTGTGTTTTGGGCACACGTAGCTGCATGTCTTAGTTCAACTCAAAAATATGTACAATTTGAGACGAAATAGTTTACTTCCTTCCAAGTATAATTGTTATGACTATTCAACAATTTATCGATTTAAGATATAATCCCGAGGAAGTTCTACTTAATTATATCGATGACCTTTTTTCCATGCAGTAGAAGAGTAATATTTATTATAAAGTTGATCTTGTAATAGTATTAAAGTCAAAACGAATTTGACCACTCAAATAATTTATCCGCTTATTAAGTGGACCCAGATACCGTTAATCCTACTAACTTACGAGGATGCCTTAAGGGATATTCCTTGAGCCGGCAGGAGAAGAAGAAAGGGTCTAAACATGAAGACCTCAACTTTGGCATCCTCGAGCTATAAACATCTATTTATAAGAGAAGAAAATCCTAACTCGGGGTTCATATATAGGATAATCATGAATAAAATTAATTTTTAGATAATAAATTCTCAAAAATAAGCTCTAGACTGTTTAATGGATAAATATAAATATTAAAGCCCTAAAACCTTGTAAAAAATCAAGTCCTCTAAGAGATAATGACGTGACGACTCTAGCCACATAGGGACTACATCAAAAGTGTATATATGAATACATCATATCACATTAGCGCCTTTTAGCACTTGGTGTACCTTGGTGACACATTCAAGGAGAGCGAAGGAGAATACGTCAATGGACCTTGATATGTCCATGCTCTAATTGCATGAACCTTGAGTTGCATAGATCTTGAGTTCAAATGCAAGATTGGGTTTGGAATTAAGATATAATAGGCTCATAATGGGTCAAGGATAGGCTCAAGAACATTGATTGATTAGGGTATCATTAAAGTGAATAAAAATTGACTCAATTTATGGGTCAAAAATTAGTATTTACAGGTAGTGAAAAACACTGAGGGGGGAAAGAGATGCATACCCTACAAGTCAATCACATGAGATGAGATGACATTATTTCTTGTATTATCTCATTTTTATAAATAATAATAATGACATTTTTTCATCACATCTTATTTTTCTTACATGTGCTTATCGTGTGATGTGGTGGAGTCCTTAATCACATGCAATGGTGATTGAATCATAATGAAATTATGATAATAAGAACAATCATCTAAAAATATGTATTTTAAATGTTCCTAGTCATAGAATCTTCGAAATAGGGCATTGACGATCCAGATAGATTAGTGCACATTATACCTACTCATAGAATGATGATGACTGATCTCATTAGTCATCAATGTAGTTACACAAAGGTACATGTGTAGGTGCTCATTACATGAATGAGTTTATTGAACTGATATAACCTAGAATCCTTAAATGATGATCATATTAACTATCAATCATGGTATTATATAGTCTTAGTAGCACAATTAGGTCATTGACCTAAGTCATGAAAAATGTCTTGCTTGAGGACTATTAGATATTTGTTTACTAACTTATGAAACTCAAATCTAAGATTTTGTACATTTAGTTATTCAGACTTAATAGAAATCTTGTGAAGGTAATTGTATGGATAACACATGATCATTCCTCTAAGATAAAATTAGAGAGAGAATGCCCTATGGATTCGTACTAAGAAACCCATAGTCAGGTATGAAAGTTCACCATGAATTTTTTTTTTCCAGTGAACCTAATTTCGAGTACATGTTCCATTAAGTCAAGCATATTAGGATTTGATTGTATGATCGTACCCTAATCCAGCTTGGGACATTGAAAATCTATAGTTGTACAAAATCTATAGACGGAAAGGTTCTATAGTGAGTTGCATATCCTCAATGTCTTTTGAGATCATGAAGCATTGCTTGGCACTTCCCATGATCAGAAAGCTTCTTAAATTCATTATGAGATAATGAGCAATATTTATTATGTTAATAAAGTGTTCTTAACTTAATGAGCTAAAAATCAAACTGACATTTTGGTCTAGAGGGTCATACATAACAGAGTTCTGATAAGATTGGGTAGGTTGTAATTATAAACAATTACTAATATTTTTATAAAAAATATCAGAGTCTATAAATATAACATGTTGGCCTTGACCTGGGCCAATCTCCAAGGCTTGAGCACAACAACCACCTCCTCCTTCCTCTCTAGCTTGGTGCCCCCACCTCTCTCTCTCTCTCTCTCTCTCTCTCTCTCTCTATATATATATATATATATATATATATTACAGTGGATAGTGAAGCTGAGATTGGGATGCCACCGAGAGGTCGTAGTGAAGAACCTATATGCTATTGAAACTCGTGTAGATACATCTAGAGGTCAGATGTTTGAACAATTGGCGACTCTGAGATCGTTCCCTCAATCATCTTCATTGCTCGGGAGTTTCACAATCTCGCAAAGGTGAAAAATCATTCTCCCCACATGTCTTACCAGTTTTGTCCAATTTTGATATTCAGCAATGATGCCATTTTAATGCATCTAGCTTCCGCTGCCACACCTATTAATACTTTATAGTGAAATTAGAGTCAGGTTATTGGCATTTTTAAAAATGGACGTCAAATCATCGTTATTTTATGTGTTCTCATTCATTTGTAGTTTGAATGAACTGCCATGTTTTCACCATTTATTCATGTGATGAGAAACATAATTTTGATGCTCGATAATTGTTCCCGATATCAAGGTGAGCACAACGTAACTTCAATGCATGAGAAAGGCTTTCTGCACTTGTGAAAGTGCAGAAATGCCTAGTCATCCTGCACTTCTCTCCTCCCATTGGTGGAAAAGAGGAGAGAGGTCTATGTGACAGCTTGATTCCCACCAATGGGAGAGGGGAAGTGCAGGATGGCTAGGCATTTCTGCACTTTCACAAGTGCAGAAAGTCTTTCTCTTCAATGCATTGCCCCCTGAAGAGGTGAAACCGCCTCCATAAAGATGGTGGTGCAAGTATGGAAGAAAGGCCTTAATTAAAATGAGGGTTTTGGGGCCCATCGGTCGAACTTGCCAACACCCAAACCGCAAGGATTTTTAAGGTGTTTAAAAAATCTAGAAAAGATTCCTAAAAATACGAAATATCATGTTAGAAAAATCTCAAATTATTTTAGTCCTTGTTAATGTATTACTTAAGAGAAATTCTAAAATAGTTTTAGAGATTTCTTCTTATCTAAATAATATAAGTTAATAAACCTAAGAATGTAATTCTTGGGATATTAATTACTGTAATTTATGGTCCATCCAATAACTGTGAATGACTTATGTCTAAATGTGTTTAGACAATATGCATGTTAACTAAATAGTTAAGCTAAGCATATTTCCTTCATACTTGAAAATTATCTTATTTTTGAAATTAGAAATATTACATCAATAATTATATGATAATTATTGTATATATATATATATATATATATATATATATATGTTTTTTTTAAGTGCAGTAGGATCAACAACCGGTCGAGTGTACTCCACCACAGTAGGGTGAAATAAAACCACTCCCCTAGGCGATCAACCTACTACAAGAAATTTTATAAATCATGAAGCAAAGTACATATGCTACAGGGCTTACCCCTGAGATAACAAGAACAATCATGTTTGCCTAAAATTTCCAAGTCCCGTCCGATCCCCAATGAAAGCAGGAAAGCAAGGGTGTGGGAGCTTTCTAGAGGAGGAGAAAACCTCATTACAACGCATAGAACACGCAACGTTTGCTAAGGCATCGGCCACTTGATTAACCTCCCTGAAGACATGAGTAACTTGGACGCCATTATGATGAACAAAATCAAGAACAGTCTGCCACCATCTGTAGCAATCCTAGGAGGGAGCAACACCAGTACGAAGAGAGGTAACCAAGGTCAAGGAATCTGAGCAAATATCAGTGACCCTGAAACCCTTCTCAACAGCCGATAACACGCCATCATGCATGGCACGAACCTCGGCAACAATGCAAGAACCAACACCATAGTAATGAGAGAAAGCCAAAGTAGTATTGCCATGAGAATCTCTGAAAATACCTCCACCACCACAAGGGCCCGGGTTACCTTTGCTTGCACCATCAACATTGAGCATCAAACCATGAACAGGAGGGATCCATCTCACAAATTTGGACATCTTATAAGGTGCAATAACAAGTAAACCAAGGTCCTTAATAGCATCCATTTGCTGAGGTGTAGAACTTTTTTTGAAAGCCATCTTGCCAATGGCGATAGAAAGAAACTCTTGAATGTTGTAATGCATAGAGATTGGAGAAATCTGAACCTGTTCACATTTCATTTTACACCTAGTTTTCTAAGGCTCCCAAACAATAAGCATGGAATAGTAGATAGTGACAAAGCCATGAGGATTAGATAGGCTGCAAGACTTAAGGATATCCCAAAGACGAAAAGAGATATTATCATGAATACCATGACCAGCAACAAGTAGGGGAGAAGCCCATTGCAAAAGGGATTTAGCAAGATCACTTTTAACAAAGAGATGATTCATATCCTCAACCTGAGGACTCAAACAACAGCAACAGCAGGAGGGTAGTGGAATTCCACACTCAACAATATGATCATCCACAGGAACAGCTCTGTGGAGCAATTGCCAGCAGAACAAGGAGGCACGCCTGCTAAAAAGATGATGCCAAATGCGAAGTAGAGGCATGCATTTAACTCCATAACTACGAATCAGATTATAGGCACTTTTAATAGAGAAAATTCCATTATTAGAAGGAGCCCAAACACAAACATCTTCATTAGTGGTTAACTGCAATTGATCCAGATTAGCATCAATAAGAGAGCGCAGGTGATGGCTATTATCAAGCATGACCTCCTGAACAGTGGGAGAAGGACCTAAAAGCAGAGTTGATAAATTATTTCGAAGGGGCTTCTGACCAATCCAAACATTATCCAAAAAACTGATACTAGTACCATTACCCAAAATCCATCTAGAATTTTGTTTAACAACGTCATGCGCAACATAAAATAGTTTCTTGGAGATACCATGCGGATGTCTAACAAGTTGACCGCCTTTAAATAATCTGTCCTTGGCATATGTAACCCACATAGAAGACCCATGATAAATATTCCAGATAACCTTGATCACCATAGATGACTGAACATGCCAAAGATTGTGCACACCAAGACCACCTTCTAGAATAGGCTTTTGAATAGTAGACCAAGAAACCCAATGCCTGTGGTTCTCACTAGGAGAACCAGCCCAGAAGAAAGCAGCACAAAGGCACTCAATAAAAGTGAGAATAGTTTTAGGAATGGAGGAAGCAGATGCAAGATACACATGCATAGAAGTAAGAATCGAATTAATGAGAGTAAATCTACCTGCTTTAGATAGAAATCTAGATTTCCAGTTGCTAATACGAGCACTTACTCTATCCATCAAAGTCTTGTAATCAGCCACCAAGTTCCTTCCTTGCTTAATAGGCATGCCCAGATAAAGCATTGAACCTTTTTGACGATGAAACCCAATAATCCGACTAATCTTGGAGGCCACATGAAGAGGGGCAGAATTGGAGATAAGAAAGCTACTTTTGCCATGATTGACCCTTTGCCCAGAAGAATCCTCATATTTCTTAATGAAATTCATGAATTTTCGGATATTATTGGCTTGACCATTGAGGAAAATGAGAGTATCATCAGCATATAAGAGGTGAGAGATGAACATGGAATCCCTAGGGCCTGAGTAAGGCTGAATAACACGGTTATCCAACAACATGCGGATACCCCTACTGAGAGTTTCTTCCATGATAATAAAGAGAGCCGGAGCAAGAGGATCCCCCTGACGTAATCCTCTGGATGACTTAAAGAACCCAGCAAGGGAGCCATTAAAAAGAACTGAGAACCAACAATTTGAGATAAGCATGGCCACATAAGAAGTGAATCTAGGGGAAAAACCAAACTTGCGAAGGACTGTCAAGAGGAAATCCCATTCAACTCGGTCATACGCTTTCATCATATCAAGTTTAAAAGTAACGTTATGACCACGAACTTTCCTTCCAAGGTCAGAGACCAGCTGTCTAGCCAAGTAAATATTGTCCATGATATTTCTCCCTTTAACAAAGGCACCCTACTCCAAAGAGATGATTGAAGGCAGAATAGTTGTAAGCCTATTGCTAATGATAGAAGACACAATTTTATAACTGAAATTACATAGGTTGATGGGGCGGTAGTGACTGTAGCTTTTTGGATTTTCCACTTTAGGAATGAGAGCAATAATAGAAGAAGAGACCCCTTTCGGAAGAGGGTAGCCAGCAAAGAAACCCCAAACTGCATTAACAACATCCGTGCCAATAATATCCCAACACAAAGTATAAAAATTCCCTGAGAAGCCATCTGGTCCTAGAGCGCTATCACCATTCATGTTCCAAACAGTTAATTTAACCTCCTCGGCAGTAGGCATGGTAGTAAGCATATGGTTATCATCATCATAAATAAGGTTAGGAATGGAGTGTAAGAGGTTATTATCAACACTATGGTCCTCAGAAGTAAGCAAATTCTTAAAGAAATGCTCAGCCTCCTCCATAAGCACTTCTTGCTCATCTCATCAAGCTTCATTAATCTTAAGTCTATGAATAAAATTTCTAGTGCGATGATCCTAGACAGCAGCATGATAAAACGACATGTTACGATTACCCTCTTCCAGCCATTTAACTCTAGATTTCTGACACCAAAAAATCTCCTGGCAATGAAGGATCTGCCTAAGATTGGCATTGGCTTTGTTAAGGTCAGAGCAGTGTTCCACAATAGAAGAAGAATAAAAAATCTATTGTTTCGACACAATTTGCTCCTTAGCTCTCTTGATGTTATCATCAATATAACCAAACACATTTTTATTCCAGAGTTTGAGAGAGATTTTGACAGCCTTGAGCTTAGCTTGAAGCTTGTAGAAAGGGTTAGGAAACCACAAGTCCTGGTCCGTCTAAGCTTGGCTAATGCAATTCAGAAAAGTATCATGAGTCGACCACATATTCTGAAAGATGAACTGCGAGGGCTGGGAGTTAGATATATGCAGATTGATTAAAAGAGGAGCATGATCAGAGGGACCACGAGGAAGATGTTGGACGCTAATCCCTGGGAAATTGACATGACACAAACTGTTAACAAGAACTCTGTCCAATCTAGCTTTAATCGCATGGTTGCCAACTCAGTTATTAGACCAAGTATAAGGAGAACCCTTGAACCCAGCATCCAGTAACCCAAACGCCGAAATGAAAGCATTAAAGTCAAGAGTAGAAGTAGTGTTATGCATAAGACCACCTTTCTTCTTAGCAGAATGAACAACGACATTAAAATCACCCCTAACCACCCAGGGAACATTCACAGTATAAGCCAGTTCTAGAAGGTCCTCAAACAAACATCTTCTGTCATGATAGTCGCAGCTAGCATAAATAGATGATACAAAGAGCAGAGGTGAATCACCTATTTCACAGTGCCAAAATGCAACACAGAGGAGTCAACCCAATAAGAAGTATGAGGTCGACATCAAAACACAGGAGATCTGCTTTTCATTTGATGTCGACCTCAGTTGAAAGGAGAGGTCGACCCCATTTTCCAGTGTTGAAATGGGGTTATAATGGGTCGACCCATGAAGAAATATGGGGTCGACCCATGAAGAAATATGGGGTTGACTCCTTAACACGATGATTTGAAAAGTGTTTTTGAGATCCGATATCACTTGAAAAATGTTTTGGTTGCTGCACATAACTTCGCCACTTGTTAGCCAACAAAGTTGAGTTTTTTGTGAACAAACACTTAAATAGAAAGATTTAAATTATCCTTAAACAATCATGTATTTACTCTAAGATTATTAATATGCATAAAAATAGTGTAAGCAAGCCAAAATCTATTCATAAATCATTTAACTGTTCTCTAACAATAAACCATACATGTAAGGATACAATAAAACATAAAATGACGAAGACTAACGTGGTGGTGGTTGGCGAGATAGAGAATCCCATAAGAAATTTCCAACGTCGGCCAAGTCCTGCAAGTTCTTTCGCATCTCATCATGATTGCCTCGTATAAAATCCTGTTGTTTGGCAATAGCTTGAAGAAGCATATCATTGCGGTCTTGCTGTCCCTTGAGAATAGAAACATCAGACTGAAGCTCTTCAATATGAGCTTCCAAGGATACAAAGCGATTGTCCAAAGAGTCAAAACGAGCATTCATATTGGTAGTCAGCGTATCAAACAGATGAGTCAGCTGATCTACGAGAGGAGTAGGAGGTCTAGAGGAGCCTGGAGTAGACGTATTGAATTCATCACCATCTTCATCATGTTGGAGGTCCTACACTTTGTAAGGAGACTGAGTACCCGTGCGGACAAAAGATCCATTTTGAATAGCCATCCTCATACGTGCGAGAGTACTCCCATCAATCACATTAAACATTGTCAATGTTTGGAAATCTTCACCAGCAAAACTGACTTTGAATTTCTTCAAGATACAGGTAATAAGCATACCAAAAAGAAGATTACGCTTAGCCGTGCCTACTACATCCCGCATGGTGTTCAAGGTGATATTTGGAAGATCCACAGGAGTCCCATCTAGAAGTCCTTAAATTAAAAGGATATGGTCATCGGTGAGTACTCCATTCATGCTACTAGTCCTTGGAATGAGAATAGAGCAAACAATCTTGTGAAGAAACCGATGGTAGGCCGGAAAAGAGTTGGCATTCACACGCTCAAATAGTTGGTTCTCAATCTCAGTTCCCAATAATCTTTCATAAGCTTCTCGATGATTGTCTAACCGATCAGCATATTTAACCCCGTTCTTATATGGAATACGCATCACTTTCAAAAGCATTGAAACTCTAAGAGGGATATGGATCCCTTTCACATAAGTACTCAATTTCTTGTCCTCATCTTCCTCCAAATTTGCATAAAAGAGACTAACCAACTAAGGGTAAACCACTTCATTCATGGTGACATAATGTCCCCATCCCAATGTCTCAAAGATGCATGCAAGATCAACCCCATTACTTTGAAAGAAGTCAAAATCAATTATTTTCCCAAAATGCACCTTCCTACGTGATATATCGGTGGTGAAGAAATCAAATGCCTTGAGACTACGAAAAATATTACCGTCAAAGCTTCAATTTGGTGCTCCACTGCTGCCTCGAGATCTCTTGGAGGGAGTCTGATCACTAGCCACTGCCTTTCCCTTGTCACCATGCCAGGGAGGAGCCATCTGATGGAAGGGAGAGTTTGGAAGAAGAAGGAACAGGGGAAGAGGAAACAGAGGAGTGCAAAGAGGAAGAAGGGTCGACCAGTGCAAAGAGGAAGGAGAATAGGAGGAGGTCGTCTGCACTCAAGGGAGGAACAGAAGGGGTCGACTGGTGCAAGGAAGAAGAGAAGAGAGGAGAAGGCACTTTGACATGTATTTCTATCTTACCCCACTAACTAAGGGTAGAGTACCCACTTTTTATTTTTTTTAGTCAACTAAACACTTTGACTCAATTTATCTTCTTTAAAAAAATAAAAAATGAGATAATATTAAGAGATATATAATAAAATAAAAATTAAATTTTAATGATATTTTTTTCAAATTTTTTTTATTTTTTTAAAAAAGTTACCCACCCTGCCTCACCTCTTGAGATGGGGCAAGGTTACCCAAGGGTAAAGGGTACTTACCCAGGTTACCCTCACCCTCCTCCCCAAAGTAAGTGGAGGAGTTTACCCCTGGGTAAGGGGTACTTACCCAGAGGTACCCCCCCCTCCCCCGGGGTATGCCCCTTAAGGGCTACTTTCTTTGAAAGTTAGACTACCCAAAGGTAGCCTAATCAAGGGTAGCCTAACCCCAAAAGATACATATTTTACTTTGGTTGCTATCTTTGGGTTAACTTATTTTTTTGGGTCAACTATCATCTTTGACTCCACTTATTTTCATGTGAAAAAAAATGAGATATATAATAGAATAATATTTAAAATTTTATGATAATTTTTTAAAAATTTTAAGAAAAAAAGGCTACCCCCCTCTACCCCACCTCTTGAGGTGGGGTAGACTTGAGACAGACAGGTAGACATGTACTTATAATGTGAACTTGTACTGTTTACTTCAGGGTCACAGTTGTTTGTCTTCTTTGATTACTTCGCTAGGTCTCATATCATACATCGATAAAGCTTAGCGTCAGGATCTCAGGCATAGGCTTCAGGATCTCAGGCATTGCCATTACGCCAAAACTCAAGTTATTGTGTATGAATACCATCCTTCCTTATAACCCACCACATGGTACAGCCCCCCTACTTGACAACTTAGCAACACCCACAGGTAGGTCCACACCCAGACCTACGCATGACTTGGCCAACCCGGATCTAGATAAAACATTTTATTCCTCTACGAGTAGGGCTGTAAACGGATCCAGATATTATTCGAATCTGATTTTTAGTGGCGACAGCGACATCGACAAAGGGTGATCATACATAGACATCTGATATCTTTTTTGGTATTGTTGCGGCTACATCGACCGAAATGTTAGTGAATTTAAATGTAATAAAACTTTTTTTTAAAATATTATATTTATTTTCAAAGTAATTAAATTGTTAATATTTAAAAATATTAATATTTAAAGTTATGATGTAATATTCTCTCCCTCCCCCCGAAACACCCCGTGCTTCCCTTCCTCCCCCCCCCCCCTCCTGAAAAAAAATTGGCGGCATTTTAAACCCCGCCTTCCCCTCCCCCTTGAAACACCCCATGGCAATCTCTCCCCCGCCATCGCCTCCAAGTTGCTGCTGAACCCACACCGCCGGAGCGTCGCCGCTGGGAGCCTTCGACCGCCGCCTCCATAGGTATGTGACTCTCCCTTCTGCGCCTCCTCCTCCTCCTCCTCCTCTTCCCTCCTATTATTTCTTTGCTCCCCCCACCAGAACCGATGGGGGTGAACCCCCCTCTGACATCTTTTCCTCATCTCCACGCAGGCCCCATTGCATAGGGGAGCAGCCCCTTGCCGCCGCCGCCTCCTCCTCCTCCTCCTCTTTGTGTCTATTATTTCTCTGCTCCCCCCACTAGAACCGAAGGGGGTGAACCCCCCTTCGACATCTTTTCCTCTTCCCCATGTAGGCCCCATTGCAGAGGGGAGCAGCCCCTTGCCGCCGCCTCCTCCTCCTCTTTGTGTCTATTATTTCTCTGCTCCCCCCACTAGAACCGAAGGGGGTGAACCCCCCTCCAACACCTTTTCCTCTTCCCCACGCAGGCCCCATTGCAGAGGGGAGTAGCCCCTTGCAGCCGCCGCCTCCTCCTCCTCCTCCTCCTCCTCCTCTTTATGTCTATTATTTCTCTGCTCCCCCCACCAGAATCGAAGGGGGTGAACCCCCCTCCGACATATTTTTCTCTTCCCCACACAGGCCCCATTGCAGTGGGGAGTAGCCCCTTGCCGCCGCCGCCTCCTCCTCCTCCTCCTCTTTATGTCTATTATTTCTCTGCTCCCCCCACCAAAACCGAAGGGGGTGAACCCCCCCTCCGAAACATTTTCCTCTTCCCCACACAGGCCCCATTACAGAGGGGAGTAGCCCCTTGCCGCCGCCTCCTCCTCCTCCTCCTCCTATTTGTGTCTATTATTTCTCTGCTCCCCCCACTAGAACCGAAGGAATTTGGGATTCAAGTGCAATTCTTAATTGAAAATAGGAATTTAAAGTTTCAAATGGGACTATGCGCGATTGGGATATACCATGCTTTGAAATAATCTAAGGAAGGACTCTATTAACTAAAGAAGTCTGGTTTCCATCAAATTGGAAAATAAGAATCTAAACCCATTAGAAAACTAGTGGCATAGGTAATCCTTGCAGTTTGAAACCTGTTGAGAAATTTATGAGTATACCCATTTTAAATATAGTTGCGTTCCTCTTAGTCAACCCTATGTTGTTGTTGGAGACTTTTGAATATGGAAAGGACTGGCTGGAATGGAGTTTGGACTATAGAAAGCTGTGAAGGACTTACTATTGTCGTGTTCACCACTGTTGCACCTATGTTTTTGCTTCATAGATTGATAAAAAGGTAGATGATCCTTGTTCCTGACCCAATTAAATGTCTCAAAGATAATCCGTGTTCTTGGCATCTAAAGAGTTCAGTAAGAAATTCACAAGTTAAACATGTGTAAAACCTACTGTAGATAAAATTCTTGGCAGAAAAATTAAATTCATAGTTCCTATAGATCCTTCCCTATACATAGAACTATGGACAACATATCTTTTGCCCCAAATTATTGTTATTTCTTCATGAAATTCTCTATTACACATGGTTTATGATGGAAAGACCATGTTCATAAGCATATCATGCTATATAGTTCAAGTATTCTTGAAATTCCATATTCAAACTTGTTTCTTTCTTGATTTTTTCCCTATAACTTTAGTTCATGCACTATCAGATTTTCTTGATTTAATTAGTATCCTATTGATTAGCCAGATTTAAGTCTAGTTGGTTAATTATCTAAGTCCTAGATTTTCAGAAACTATGAACTTCTAATATGTTATTGAAATCTAGTTAATTGATTTATTCTGACGCTAATTGATTAATAATCAAATCCCAGACTTATAATGTGTCAAATTTAAGTAAAGAAAAAAAAATCAAGTTTAATTTCTAGTCAAAAACAAGTCTCAATATCAGACAAAAACAAGTCATAAACCTATTCAAAAACAAATTCCAGTAAAACAAGTCTTAAGATACATGTAAAACAAGTCCCAATAAAAGACAAAATAAGCCATAGAAACACAATCAAACAAGCCATGCAAATAAGTATCAAAACAAGCTAAAATAAGTCTTAAGGAATAAGATAAAATAAGTCTCAAGACAAATTAAAATGAGTCTTAAGGAATAAGAAAAATGAGTTTTAAGATAAGCTAAAATGAATCTTAAAGACTAAGACAAAATAAGTCTCAAGATAAGCTAAAACGAGTCTTAAGGAATAAAAAAGAGTCTCAAGACAAGTTTCCTTGGTCACTTTTTATTAATTGTTTGAGGCTTTTTAAAAAGGGGCAATTAATTGACTATCACGGTTTGCCATATCAGGAGACTCATTTTTTATTTGATTATAGGTGCCATAGTCTGGGTTAGTAACTTAGTTGTGCATAACATCTTATGTACGTTGCAAATTTGCAATAGCTTATCTATCATTATGTTTTTTTTTTGCACCCAGCTTGACCTTCTCCAACATAATTGGACTTATTATTGGCCATTGTCTTCACCGTTGGCTACCAAGGTATGTGATCCAGCGAGCCTGGGTGGTGGCTCACTTTTATAATGCATATTTACATTATAATCGATGTGGTTATGTGAATGTGATCCAGCGAACCTGGGTGGTGGCTCACTTGTATAATGCATATCGACCGAAATGTTGTATGGTTATGTGAATGTTGCCAGATTTTTCATTGACATGTATGTGTGTACATGTATGTTAAGTATTATGTATTGTGATTGTGTATGATTATACAGAAATGATGTCTATTTCTTACTTGACAGTTTGCTTTGTGTTCAAAATATGTTTGTATCATAGAATGACGGAATTGTATAAGAGTTGGATGGATATTCCTAATAGGCTAGACCCTAGGTATGTCAATGGAGTTGAAGAATTTTTAGAGTTTGCATATCATGATGACAGAATAGGATTTAGACATGGAGAAGACAAAGAGTTGATTCAATGTCGTGTAGAAGATGTTGCAATGGCTTCATATTTAGAAGGGACCGTGTGAATGAGCACCTAATATGTGACGGAATATGGTTAAATTATCGGACTTGGCTATCACACGGTGAGCAAGTACACGATGATACCCCAACACCAGAGACACAACTTGTTGAATCAGAAAATGAATTAGAATTCGATGAAGTCATGGACATGCTACATGATTTTCAAAGGGACAATGTGCTTGTTCAAGAAGATGAGGAAAAACTAAATCCAAAAGCACAAAAAATTTATAAGTTATTAGAAGACATAAAAACTCCTTTTGTATGCTGGGTGCAAAGATATGTCTAAGTTGAAGTTTCTTTTGAAGTTGATACACATGAAATCTTTGAATAGTCTTACAGCTAAATGTATGAATATGATACTTGTATTGTTTAAACAAGTTTTGCCTAGTGATGTATTTGTACCTGAAAATTGGTATGAAGCAAAGAAGATTGTCAAAGAATTGGGACTTAGTTATGAAAAGATTGATGCATGTAAAAATAATTGTGTGTTATTTTGGAAAGAAAATAAAGATAAATTTCAATGTCAAGAGTGTGGTACTCCAAGATATAAAGATAATACCTCAAAAAGTAGTAAGAAGGTGGCAAGAAAGGTGTTGCACTATTTTCCTTTAAAGGATAGATTGAAATGCCTATTTATCTCATCAAAGACAGCTCAATCGATGACATGGCATAATGGCAGTCGTCCTTACCAATCTGAGGGTGAGATGCATCATCCTGCAGATTCTCCAGCATGGAAGGTCTTTAATCAGCTGTACCCAAATTTTGCTTCCGAAAGTCATAATGTTCGATGACAACAATGCTGCAGGGTGGGTGATAGTTGTTAAGTCACCACCTAGAAGTTATTATAATATGTCTAGCGGTGCAAGTGATGATGGTGAAGAGCCCTATCAAGAAGGCCTTGTTGATGTGTCTGTGATGTTAAATGATGTAGACATCCATGCACAACTTCAAAGTGAAGAATATATACACGTGAATTTTTGATATTTTGTAAGTATTTAATTTTTTCATATCTAGTGGAGTCGACCCCATGGTTCTTAATGGGTCGACCTGCATTCTTGTGTTTTGGTTCTGGGAAATGGGGTCGACCTCATGTTTCAACTGAGATCGACCTTAAAAGAAAACATAGTGTAGTGGGGTCGACCCCATGGTTCCTCATGGGTCGACCCTCCAATCCTCAATTTTGGTTCTGGAAAATGGGGTCGACCTCAGGTTTCAATTGAGGTCGACCTCAGAAGAAAACATGGTGTGGTGGGGTCGACCCCATGGTTCCTCATAGGTCGACCCTCCATTCCTCAGTTTTGGTTCTAGGAAATGGGGTCGACCTCATGTTTCAACTGAGGTCGACCTCAGAAGAAAATATGGTCATAGCAAGGGGATTGTTCTTAAATGCATGTCTATTTATCTCATTTCTTTTTCACTTTTTCACAGACCTCATTTCTTTTTCGCTTCTTCACTTTGCTAGTAGGGTTTCATTTTTGTACATTAAAGATGATTTCACAGACCTCATATATATTTATTATTATTTTTGTTAAATATCCTTCATTCAACAGATGTTTAACAAGTTCAGCAAGACCCGTCGGTCGGCCCAGTAGACCACTCTAGGGGAGTCGTCCCATGTGCTGGGGCTGGCTTCCTATTCACATGTATCAAGTTCACAGGAAGGGGGGCTTCAGACACAGGCAAGGGCTTCAGCCTCATAGTCTGCACATGTACATTTACAGGCATCAGCTTCACAGACAGGAGCTTCAGTTTCACAGTCTGAACATGTACATTCACAAGCAGGGGCTCTACAATCAGGAGGGCTGCACACACCTCGTTCCTTACCAGATGCCGCAAACATCTTTGAGCATGCAACCATCAGTCCTCAGACTCCTGGGAGTGCATCTTCAGTTGCTTTAGGTTTACAATGTTTTTTATTTCTTGAATTTTATTTGTATAATTGCATTCACTTCATCTTTTTTATTTTCATTTAGTTGGTACCACTAGACGTGGGAGAGGTTTTGTTAGGGCGACCAGCGTCAGGATCCTACCTCTAGGCTAGACCTTTCCTATAGATCGAGAAGGGGGATCTTCAGTTGGTCCATATGCTCAGTAATTTACTACATATCTTGGAGTTTGTCATAGAGTTCATTGCAACCTATGGCAGCAAGACTACATGACCCTTCCTCCTGAAAAGGAGGCTATTTTGAGAGACCTACAGGTAAAAAAATAATTATTATTTAGGTTATATAATTGTTTATTTCTACAATTATAATGACATTGATCATATATGATGATTATGCAGCAACATTTCACTTTCTGCGGTCTCCAGCCATAGACGCCGATATTCTTCGACATATAGGAGAAATGCAAAGGAAGAAAAGGTCCCAGTTGAAAAGAAAAGTAAGATTTCTTACTATTATGTAGTATTATTGCACACACATTCTTATGTAACTTGTGCTTGTGTATGATAGTATTTTGCAGGATGACCATTTGAGGATGCATGTAATAATTTGCCACCAAGTTATGATTCTAGTCAATGGTGGCACATGTGTGAGATATGGGATCGAGAAGATAATAAGGTATTATTTTGTCAAATCCTATTATTTGATGGATTCAATTATTTAGGATATCACTATTTTTTTCCTCATGAATGCAGTGAGTTAGTGAAAGAAATAAGTCTAATCAATCTCATTTATCGATGCTTTATCGAAGAGGGTAGACGAATATTCATTAATTAAATAATGATTTTATTTATTAATTTGATTAATTGATTTGACATTATTATAGTCTAATTATAACTTTTAAATGTTAAATATGTGCAAAAGGAAGGTCGTCATCCCACGCGTCCGAAAATGTTTCAAATGACGCAAGCTAGGACAGCACCGGATGGCAGTGTCATGTGGAGCAATGAACAAAGTCGTAAAGTGATGGTAATGATGATTATAAATCATAATATTAATTCATACATTCAACTTATTTATGTACTAATTATCTTATATTAATTACAGGATCAGATGACCCAGTTGATGAATCCCACTCCCTCAGATGAATCAGATGGCACGACTCATCTTGCCGTACTTAGTCGAGAGGACCCCTCCATCAGGTGTTTGGGAGGGATAGGCCTGGACGAATCCGATGCGGTGGTCAAGGACAGACTTTGAGGAGTTGGTACGGCCATCTGAGGACGGTAGCAGTAGCAACACTGCATATCAGTGTCTCCTACAGGAGCAATCTCAGCAGAAGTCTGAGATTGAAAGAATGAAAAAAAATCATTGAAGATCAGGAGCAGAGATTAGTAGCACAGAGCACAAATATAGATGTTCGAGTGGAAGCTCGAGTGGAGGCTCAAGTGGAGGCTCGACTTGCTATGCTAGAGACACAGATGCTCCAAAGCATGGATCGACGATGGCAAGAGTATTTTGGTACTCATACGTCTAGACGTGGTGCACCAGCTGTGCCACCTAAGGATGAGAGAGAGGGAGATTAGGGAGATGGAGAGGATGAGTGAGACTTGACTATTCATTTATGATCATGATTTTATGATGTAATACATTAAAATTTGAAATAAGTGTGATGTAATGGATTTACATTTGAAGTACTATAGTTGTTTTAGAAAGAGGATTGTGAATGGTTTATGTATGTAACTTTTCATGTAATACATTTAAATTTAGAGTTTTTTAGTTATTTTGGAATGTGTTTTGTTAATGTGGTTTTTGTATAACAGTTGTAACTTTGTGAAAAAATAGTTTTTATTACAATTTTTTTTTGTAAGGCCCTTGATTTTCATCTTTGAGTGATTTCTTATGTATGTATAAATGTATGCCATCGATGTATAAATTTTATTGTGCATAATACTTACTTGTTTACATTGCATGAATAAGTATTATTTTAATGTGTGCATTGTATATATATATATGTGTGTATGTGTGTGTGTGTGTGTGTATGTGTGTGTGTGTGTGTATACATGTGTGGTGTACATAAATGTTCTGCAGTTTTAAGTTCTGTGCAGACGACCTATTGGCGTCAACATCAGTTGACGTTGACCATAAATCAGCGGCCACATCGATGGACGCCTACTCAGAATTGGCGGCTATTGATGTTGACATTTACCTCCCAGATCTGTTGCAATTTCAGATCCGGAAACGCCTCCGGAAATGTTGCCCTTGATTTAGGAAACCGTTCCCCAACGGTAACCCAACCTTACCCAACTTCGTCTCCGACCCTAGCCCTATAAAACACCCCATCTCTAGCTAGTTCTAACCCTTTTGACTCTTTGTCAAAAACCCTAACATTTTATGTGTGAATCCCAACTTTGGAACTCCTTGATCCGGCGATTTGAGGCTTCATCCGACGTTCTACAATGACAGGGGAGGGCTCTGAACATCCGGGAACGGCTTCCCCACACTAGTGTGCAGTAGAAATCAACACAGAACTCGGATCAAGGGAGTTTTGAGGACTCTTTGGCTTTGGCCAAGGAGGGCTTCTCCGGCTTAAATCTTTGCTTGTGGATTTTCAAAGAGGCAAGTACCCCATCCACATCATTCCTACATGTGTCTAGTAAGTCCTAGGAATTTTCCGGATTTTATTTCGAGTCCTGGAACCCCAATTTCACCAAGTTTCATACGTTCAGTCTGTGTTTGGCACAGACAGGAACTTAACGGCAGGATCCCTTGCCATTAAGATCTGAGTTGGCGGCACACTATATTGCCGTTAACATGAGTAAACGGCCATACCATTGCCGTTGAGTTCTTCAGGCAAGAATAGTGGACTGTCTGCCTTTATAAGCTATTTTTTTGGATTTCTATGTATGAGGATATATGGTAAATTTTATATGTTATGTAATATGTGTAGTGGAGCATGTTGTGTAATTTCTGCGAAATTTTGTTCAGTGCATTATTTATTAAATAATTTGAAATACATGTTAAACAGATTCTGAATATTGTAAATTACTATTTATGTTATCCTTGTGGGATTTAAGTGACAAAAATTTTTCCGTGGTGCTTAAATCGATGTCAGAGCATGTTGTTAAAATTTGGGAATTTTCTGATGACTGTGTAAATTTTTTTATTTTCTGAACTGAAAAATAGTGAGCATGCTTAATTAGTGCAGAAATTCCATTAAACGATATGGAAATAGTTAAATCTCTAGAATTTGGCACAGGATTAGAACTGTCAGTATACATGTATATAATGAATTGTGAATCCGAACAATGAAAATCCATGTTAATTTGGTTATTTTAGTCTTATGTGATTTCATTGTTAGAATTATCATAATTAGTGTGTATTTCAGAAAAATGCAAAAATTTATATGCATGATGGTTAACCTGTAATAGGTGTTTGGTTAAAATTTTGTACTGAAATGATGATAGTAGCTATATATGTTGATTTTGTGTGCAATATTGATAAATAAATGCACGTTAATATGATTAGTGTTAAAATCTACTAATTTCAACATGATTAGACTTGTTTGAATCCGATAATACTGAGAACAGTAGTACCATGTTAGTTAACACTGAAGTATGTAAATGTGTGAGCATGTATTGGATGTGTTAAAATTTTGCATTAAGCGTGTGTTAAAATTTAGACAAATGTGTAAATGTGTCAATGGGTGACACTGCTACCTTAGAGGGTTGTGGAACTGTACTGTGGTAAAGTCCCCACGGGAAGGTTCATAGTGTGTAATGTCCCACGGGCATTGAGATTAAATCTTGGAGGCGAACAAGTATCACTGGTTAGGGTGGAGAGTGCTTCTCCCGGTTCTGCGTAGTAACTAAGATTTATCACTGTAATGCCTAGGTGATAGATATATGATGTGATTAGTGTGTGTCCTTCTAAAAGGTGGTTTGGGCTATGTGTCACGGCATTTAATAAATGTGAACCTGTGTTTAAGTGAAAGTGAAGGTGTAAATTGTGAAATTGTGTAAGTGATCATGTGTTAATATGAATTCTTGTGACAACATGTAAATTGATAATTTCTTAAATGATTATAATATGTACATAGCAAAACAGCAACCTTTTCATGAGTATAAATGTATTATCTATGTGAAAATGATTATAAAAATTGTCTCTTATTTATGTGTACAAACTCCATGTTTAAATTGACTAATGTTTAACTTGTAAGTGTGTGAATGTGGTTAAATGAGCTAGTTTAATATATGGAAAAGTGTGTAAAAAGCATGTCATAAGCTTTAAGTTATTGAAAATTTTGTATAAGTCAATTTCCATGTGTAACATGTGTAGACATCATGTTTAGGATTTTTACTCAAAATAAATTGTTAAATCCATGCTTATATGATATTGTGTAGTATGAAAATGTGAAAGTTATGTGATGCATGTAAGTTTAGTGTGTTTGGTGTTACTTGTTGAGTTCATTTGAAGTCACTCTTGCTTCGGCATACAGGTACAGAGATTTCTACTTCTTCTGAGGAGATCGTTAGGAGCGACTCGGAGCGGGAGTAGGAGACCTTGTTTTTGACTTGGTGTTGTACTTTATTTTTCATATGTATGTAATAAGGGTAGACTTGCTCTACCTTTGGGATTGTGTACTTATTTAGTGGAAAGTTGTGGACAATGTATTTATTTCATTTCTCAGTTATGAAAAGTTTAGATTTATTTTCTTCTATATATATGGACTACGAATAGAATGTGGATGATGGAATAAGAAGTTACTTTTGGCTATTTCTTTTCCGCTGTTATGTGAATGTATTTATGTATATTTCAGCCTATTGTATAACTGTTGGGTAAATGTCCCACTGTAGCGGCGTTCATTATATCGATGTGGGTTGGTATAACCGTATCGATATAAAGAGGGTCGTTACATTTTTAATCTATGATAAACTATTGGGGACGACTGCAGTCATCTCCAATAACACTATTGAGGATGGCTTCTGCCGTCCCCAATAAAACTATTGAGGACGGATCTTGCCGTTCCCAAAAATACTATTAAAGATGGACGGAGCCGTCCTCAATAGCCTCATTGGAGACCACTGCACTCCATCTCCAATAGTATCATTGGAGACTAGTCTGCATCCGTCCCCAATAATTCTATTAGCGACAGCTTCTCATTTGACTCCAATAATGTTATTCAAGATAGGTAGACATGTACGTCACTAATACGCTTTTTTGAGACGGCTCTAACACCATCTCTAATAGATGTATTGGCGACGACTTTTTACTAGTCTCCAATAATTTTATTCAAGACGACTCCATAGCCGTCGCTAATAAGCTTTTTTTAGACGGCTCCAAAACCATCTCTAATAATCTTATTGGTGACGGCTTCTTATCTATCTCCAATAATATTATTGGTGACGGCTTCGTATCTATCTCTAATAATATTATTAAAGACGGCTTTATGTCCATCGCTAATACACTTTTTTGAGACGGCTTTCTACCTGTCGCCAATAATTTAATTGGGATGGGGTATTATCCGTCTCAATTAAAATTATTAGAGACGCACATTTATCCATCTCCAATAACATTATTGGGGATGGATGTTGCTTAGTCATCCCCAATACTATTGGCGACGGGCTTATTAAGGACGGCCTAGCGACAACCTTGTAGCCGTCCCTAATCATCAGTTGGGATGGCTTTCTGATTATTAGTGACAGCTTGTAGCCGTCCCCAATAACCTCTTTTCTTGTAGTACATGCAAGATTTCATTGGGCCCCAAAAATGCATACTTCAAAGAAGTAGGCAAAGGCTTGAGTTCAAGTTGAGAAGGGGCTTGGATGGAAGGGAGTGCAGGCTTAGAGTTGAGTTCTGGTAAAGGTTCAAACTTAGTAGGCCATAATGCCTTAGCTTGAGGGTCAATCATGTGAACATTTAGAATGGATTCATTGCCATCAAACTTATCTGAATTAGAATGTTCAACTAAATGCTAGTTATGAGTGTCCGGCAAGCCAACTCACATTAGTGATGACACTTGTAATCTTGTACTAATCTCTTTTGGTAATGATATTAATGGCATTTTCTCACTCTGTATTACATGCATAGGATGATGTGTATATATTGTGATGCCCATGGGTCTGTGTAATAGAGATTAGGATCATGATGAGATCATGATAATGAGACCTTTCCTCTTTAAACACAGATCCTACATATTCTTAGTCATAGGTTACTCGAGAAGAACATCGAGATAACAAGACAAACTTGTGTGCTATATACCGTCCATATAATGGAGGCAGCTGGTCTCATAGTTGCTTGTGTAGAGACACTAGGGGTATAGTGCATGTGCTCATTGAAGAATGAATTCACTGAATGATCCGCTCTCGGAATGTTGTATAGTTGATGATACATAATTGTCAAACAGAGATTCCATAGTCCCAATTGTATAACCGGTCCTTTAACATGAGACATCAAAGATTCCTTGTTTGAATACTCCATTCTTTAATGTTGGACTTATAGGTTTGGTAGTTCCAGATCTAGTACAATCATTATTGGGAATGGTAGCCAACCTTACGAAGAAAATTGTGTGTTAATAAAGGATCATCCACTCTCTGTATCATGAGAGGAATATCCCATGTATTCTTACTCAGGTAAATCTCAGGCCATGGTTAATCGAATTGAAAGAGGAGGAGTTCTCCAGAAGAATCCGATAAGAGTGAGACTCAGATGGATTCCATATAGGCTTGACTACACCATGCCTAATGTACAGTCCATGAGATATTAGATGATGAAAGACTATAGGTACACAGCAACTGAAGGCAGAAAGAACTAATCGATTAGATCCTTTGTACCATCTGGAGACGATGGCATAGTGGCCTAGTACGTCTATAGTCGATGAGTCGAGTAAATTATTATGGATATAATAATTCACTAAGTCAGAAGAGGTTCTGATAGGTGCAACTCACGGCCAGCTCAGTATTGGGCCGAGGGGTCACACACATAAGGTGGATGACGCGACGATAATAGAGGATTGGATAAGAGTTATCCATAGGGATTCTCTAACCAAAATAGTCATGTAGTCAAAGATGGGTTAATGTCGGTGTCGACTGTCGTCAAGAACTTCATCTTCTTTGTAATTATAGTTGAAGCTGAGGTTGATGGCGAGATCGACCGCCGTCAATAACTTTGTCTTCCTTGTGAAGGCAGTTGAAGTGTGGTTGACAGTGAGATCGACTAACATTAGAAATTGTTAACGAAAGGATCGACTGTCGTTAACTCTTATGGTTAATAGCGAGATCGATGATGTTAACATATGTAAATGGAGAGATTGACTATCGTCAAGATGGTCTTGACAACACTCTATCTTGCCATCAACATAGATATGGCTTCATGTACGATTTGGACGTACACTGTATGGCATGCACCCCCCTCCGAATGTGGGTGGGTGAAATCCCTCTACTTAAGGGAGAGGGGCTCCAAAGAGCTCTATGGGCTAAGAGTTTTTGGAGCCCTCTCACATCCCTCTTTCTTCTCCTCTCCTTCTTCTCCTCTCCCCCTTTGGCCTCTTTAGAGAGAGAGTGAGGAGAGCAAGAGGTTGAAACCCTCTTCCCTTCTCTTGTTGTTGGTGCTCCTATTGTTGCTGCTTCACCTTGGAGGTGCACAAGGAGTGCCTCGATGTGGTGAAGAGTCGCCTCAATGAGGAG
The DNA here is from genome assembly GCA_014218235.1 of Colocasia esculenta. NCBI lineage: Eukaryota > Viridiplantae > Streptophyta > Magnoliopsida > Alismatales > Araceae > Colocasia > Colocasia esculenta. Next base: position 20,369,242 of record CM024761.1, on the reverse strand, counting down.
GAATCGTCTCCGGTCGCCGTCTTGTGGATACCAACGAGAGCCTCAATGAAGAGTCGCCTTAACGAGAGCTTCTTCCTTCCGACAGGCTAAGTTCTAAATGTCAATCTACGAACTCCCCTAGATGAGAATGTCTTACCCTTGAAATAGATTGCATGAGCGTCATGCACCCGGACATCATCTAGGTCCGATATGTTCTTTTGAGAAATGTGTTTTTGTTTTAAACTTCATTCTGTTGCGCATTAGATGCTCTTGCACGTTTCCTACACTAAGGCCAAGGGACATTGATTTCAGATGGATCTTCCACAACATCAATTGTATAGCTATCTTCCTCTTCCCTCATGTATTTTGAAGCCTTGAAAACATTGAAGTTAATCTTCTAATCTCCAAAAGAGATGTCCGTAAGTCCATACTTGCAATTGATATTGGCATTGATAGTGGCCAGAAATGGTCGGCCCAATATGATTAGGCTTTGGGCCAAGTTTTGTGTAGGTTCCATGTTAAGGATTAAAAAGTCAACAGAAAAGTAACAAGTGTCTATCTTGACAAGGGCATCCTCCTCCAATCCCTTAGGTGTTTTAACAGATCGATCAGGCAATTGAAGAATCACTGGGTTGATTGAAGCTCCCTTATCCCAAATTTCTTATATATTGATGTTGGCAACAGATGCACACTAGCCCCCAGATCCAATAAAGCCTTTTTAAATGTAATTCCCCCAAGATGCAAGATATGAGTGGGGCACCAGGATCTTTCATTTTCTAAGGAAGTTGGTTCAATAGGGCAACACTCACATCTTTTGACAATAAAATCCTTTTGGTGATCGTCGGAGGTTCTATATTTTGGGTACACATATCCTTCAGAAATTTGGCATATGCAAAGACATGATGGATTGCATCTAGAAGAGGGATGTTGATATGGACTTGCTTGAACAACTTCATTTGCTCCTCATTCTGGGATGGGATTTGTTGTTTCTTCCTTTCTTTTCTAGCTTCCAATTAAGGTAGTGGGGAAGTAGATCTTGGGCTTGTGAGTCTAAGGCAGTTCATCTATTTTTCCCTTCCCTTTACCTTTCTTGACTTCCTCACATTCCATTGTCGGAGTGGTCTTAGGTAAGGGCTCATTTCCAATTTCATCTATGACATCGTGGACCTAACTTGACAAGGATTGGTTGGGTTTATGGGCCTTGTAAGAATCTTCAAAAGTCTTTCCACTTCCTAAGACTGAGATAGCCTTAGCATTTTCCACTTGTGGGCCTTTGGGTGCAACTGGGCCCGATTGGTGTTGAGGTATTAGGAGGAGAGATTGTTGAAAGCTCGGAAGATAGTTTCATAGATTTGTAATGGGCTGACTAGGTAATGGGCCTACTTCCCTCCACATAGTGGTGTCAGCCATTTGACCAAGTTGGGCCTCCAATTTTGCAATGGACTTTTCCAATGGACTGCTATTGGGTTATGAGGAGTTGTTGCTGGTTCATGAGGAGTTTTTACAACAGGTTGAACTTTTTATCATTTTGGTTGGATGACTGAGGAGGTGAAAATTAATATAAGGCTGAGTATGCATGGGTTGAGCATTATTGGGCTGAGAATAAGGAGATTAGGTTTGGGATGGTTGACCCTTATTAAAAACCTCGTTTTGAAATTGATTTTGATGTTGAGCCCTACTTTGAAAGTTTGGAGTTGGTGGATTTGGAGCTTGGGTCTGTTGGGATTTCCATGAGAAATTGGGATGATTTCTCCAGCTAGGGTTGTAGGTGTTGGAATATGGGTCATAATTGGGCCTAGAGTATCCTTGGCTGTTTGGACTTACTCTTGGACGAAGGGTGGAAATTGGGCTATAGTAGGACACTCATTGACATGGTAAGTTAGGCTTGCACAAACACTACAAACCTCTTGAAGAGATGAAGAAGGGTCCAAGTATGGTCTTGATGGTGAATGAGCAATAGGTGCTTGGTTGTTGAGAGCAAGAACATGGTCTAACTTATGGGCCATAAGATCCATTTTGCTCATTTTTTGGGCCAAGAGGTCCATTTTATTCAATTTGTGGGCTACTGCATTAATGTCCATCCTAGAGTCCTAGTTCCTAACTTCATATAGCCCAACTTGTTTTGATAGTCTCACTGATCTCTCATAAGATGAAAGTAAGGCATGATTAATTGAATTTTCACTTAGCATTTCAAATAAATTGTAAGCTTCATCCTCACTTTCACTCATGAATGCTCCCCATAGGATGCATCCACCATTTGCCTATATTTCTTATCCAATCCCTCATAAAATACCTACACAGTCTGCCACTTAGACAATCCATGATGTGGACATTTCCTATAGAGCTCTTTTAATCTCTCAAGACTCATGGATCTGTTCTCAGGTAATTGTGAAAACCCTGTTATGGCCCATCTCATTGTGTTGGTTCTCCATATAAGATAGAATTTCTTTAAAAATTCCTCTTGCATTTCTACTCAAGTCCTAATAGGCTTCCCTATTATGCCGAGCCAATATTTGGCTTTGTTCTTAAGAGAGAAAGGGAATTAGGGGTAGATGAAGGGCATCTTGAGTGAAATCTTGGATTTTCACGATGGAACAAATTTCAAAGAACTCATCCAAGTGCTTATATGGATCTTCATTCATATTCCTATAGAAAGAAGGGATCATTTGAATGGTGTTGGGCTTGATTTCATAATGGGCTGCAAGAATGTTGGGGAGTTGAATGCATGTAGAAGGTTTATAGCTAGAATGAATAAAATATTCCATCTGCTTTGGTTGCTCATCATGATTTTCAGTCATGGGCTACTGTTGGGCCTTGTTATAAACTTGGTTGTGGAGCAGCACTCTCTCAATCTTGAGAATTGGCTTAACCAGGTCAGACAATAGGGCTCTCCAACCACATATGAGCTAATTAGTTTCCCCCTTTTTTAAATTCAAATTTTGAAATTTTGTTATTCTAATTTTTAATTTTTTTTTCACACAAATTGTCAACAAGATTAACCTATGAAACTTAAGGCTATCCTAGACGTAAAAGTTGGCTTTCTCACAAAATGCCCTAGACCCAATTTAGATCCACCAGCAGATATGTCCACTGGATAGGTAAGAGGTGGGGTTGTGGGAGGCTCCCCCTACTGTCGTAGGGACCTAATTAGAGAACCACAAAGTCTAGTGTTAGACACTAGTTTCTAGAATCTGCTAATCGCCCTAAATGAGCCTAAACCACAATGTGAACCCTAGGTCCAATGTCTACTAACTTTTATTCGGCTTGAGTTATGTGAATGCAAGAGAGTTGTTTTGGGCTAAGGAAGGGTGATAAAATCCCCACCTTATCTTGTTAATGGGTTTGTCCTTTAGATGTCTTTAAGATGAAGTGCACAACCAAGATACAAACAAGTGATTTTTTATGCCAAAATAAAATATGCATGATCATGATCTTGGCAAAATTAGAAAAACGAACCTTATTCCCCGCACTTTTCAAAAAATAGAAAAAAATGACTCAAAATAAAAATAAAAACTAATTACATGATGCATTACCTAAGCATGGAAGTGTGGTTTCTAATCTTGAAATGAAGTGTCTTTTTATGATTTCAATGGTTTTCTAATTTTTTTAGTTTTTCTGCTTTCTGTTTTCTTCTTGTTTTTGTTTTAATTTGTGAACCTATCTAACCATAATAGAAATAAAAAATCTAAACATGGATATATGAAACTGAAAATTCAAAGTTAAGGATGTGCACTCACCTCTGGAGCTTATTTCTAAATTTTCAAGCAATTTTCAATTTTGCCTGATTTTTCCTCCAGATTTCAGATTTTCAAAATTCAAGCACACCACTTCCTTCGTGATTTTTTGTTATTTTTATTCCTGTATAGAAAATTCAGAAAAAATGTCATTTATCAAATAAACACATAAAGAAATAGATCAGAACAAAAATCAGTCAAAAACATCCCTGGCACCGGTGCCAAAAATTGATGTGCGCACAATGATCTTTGCAAGACACAGCACACTCCAATCTTAAATTACTGAACTCGTTTAGAAAATTATAGAAAATTAACCGTCCATCTGATGGATACATAGAGATGTTTTAGTCCTCTTTGGATGCAAACTATTGCTTCTAAATGAGCAAACTTGAAATATTTGAATTTTTTAGATTTTTCAACTACTTATCAAGGCAACCTATGAATATGAGAGAATAGAAATCTAGCCTACTGATGCTATGACCCTCACTTACACTACAGAACTTTGATTAATGTGAAACCAAAAAGAAGAGTTATATGTTTCAACTAAGAACAAAAGGAACTAAGTTTTACATGATTTGGACACCATTGAACATATAAACAAATATAAGAATCAGAGACTATTTTATCTGAAGTCTACTGAACGACTAGGAAACTAAACCTCTAACAGACACACTACAAAAATCCAAACGAGATGGAACTAAATGGGACATTTAGATAGCAAATTATCTTCTAAAATAAACTGGTTTGAATTAATTTAGACAACATTTGGCACATGAAATGAGGGGTGCACTGACCACTATACAGATTTGGACCTATAAAGATAGATTGACACAAATTATTTATTAACCTAATCAAATGAAAATAAAATTAAACCAAACCACTCTTGAGTGAAAGTAGACTTGGAGAAGAAGAGATTAGATAAAAGAGACATTTTGTTTTTGAAAATTTAAGTATGAACCAACAGCTACAATGTATAGTACTTCTGAATTCAAAAATAGAACTACAATAGCCAAAGAGAAATGAAGCAAATTGAAGTGCAAATGATACAGAAGGCGAGGCCCCTGAGTTACCAAGGTCCTACACAGGTGAAGAAGGCCTAGCAATGATGGTGACTGCAGATGCTTCTTGAGTAGGGAGTGTCCGCACTCGGATCAGTAGTCAGTGCAACAGATCGCATCAAGCACAACACTTCAGCAAGAAGAAGGCGATGAAGATAGAGAGGGGGAGATGGGTTGCAAGGATCAGAGAGGAGAAAAAGATGAAGGTGGTGGAGGTGGGGGTGTGGTGTAGAGAGAGAGAGAGAGAGAGAGAGAGAGAGAGAGAGAGGAAAAAGATGGCTAAGCTAGAGATGGAGGGAGGGGGGGGGGGCTACCTAGGAAAAGAGAGAGAGAGGAGGTGTGCACAAGTGAGAGAAAGAGATGAGATGATGGGGTCGGCCAAAAAATGGAGAGGGAGAAGTTCTCATCCAACTAAAAGAGAGGAAGGAGAGATTGGGAGAAATTTTAGGAATGATAGAGAGAGATGTTGGGCTGCCACCTAATCTCTCTTTATGCTCTCTTAAATTTGGATTTTCTCTCTCTATTTTTGGATCCAAGGTAGGGGTGGCACTGGGAGAGAGAAGAACGAGAGGTGGGAGAGCCCTAAGATTTCTTCCTTATGATAGGGAATGTCCAAAATACCTTCTATGCAAGGCTCATTTAAAAAAATATTTCTTCTAAAGCTGAGACTTGAATAGTGGACCTCCTGATGCAAATGACATGACTTGTCGAGTTGGGGTACGAGGCTCTCTTTATCCTACATACACAAAGAATAAGTTTTCAATATCAATAAGAAATAACATGCTCCTATATGAAGTGTTTATTCACTAACACCCAATGATCTAACAAATGTGATAAGATTGAATTTCTCATTATTTCATGTTATTTTGCATAAGAAATTATGAGTGTAATGCATGAATTTTACCTATAAAAATATGTAAAAGTGCATAATTATCATTGCCTTTACAAGATTTCTATTGGGTCTAAATAACTAACTATACAGAGCCTCAAATTTGGGATTTATAAGGTAGTAATCTAATACCTAATAGTGTTCAAGAAAGATATCTTTGATGACTCAAGTCAAAGATCCAACTATGCTACTATGACTGAAGAATATCTTGATTGACAGCTAGTATGATTACCATTCAGGGATTCTAGGTCGGGCTAGTTCAATGAACTCATTCATCTAATGAGCACCTAAACATGTACCTTTGTGTCACCACACCCATGACTAATGAGATTGATCACCCATCCTCATCCAATGAGTAGGTGTCAAGTTCACTAGTCTATCTGGATCTTCGATGTCTATACCAAATATTCTATAACAAGGAACATTTAGAACATGTGCATCTGGATGACTGATCTCATTATGATTCAATCATCATAGCATATATGTGCAAGGACTTCACCACATCATGCGATAAACACGCATAAAACAATAAGATGCAATGAAGAAACACCATTAATATTTATAAGAATGAGATAGTACAATAAATGATGTCATCATATCTCATGTGATTGGCTTGTAGGCATACATCTCTTTCAATCTCCCACTTACACTAAAGCCAATCACCTATATGCTTTGTTGCCCAGCTAGCAATCCTAGAGGGGGGGTGAATGAGATTCTTAAAATATATATTAAGAACTTTAAACCTGTTCACAAAACAGTCACACAAAAATACACTTCGCAGATTGTTAGTGTTGGTAAAGGGAAAACTCAAACACACAAAAGCAATCACACGACACCGAGAATTATCCTGGTTCGGATCTCCTCTCCTTAGGAGTCCAATGTCCAGTCCTGAGCAATATCTCAGGATTTCACTAACAAGGGTACAGTCCCCCTTAAGGACATTACAGCACCCCAGCTGGTCTTCCTTCACCCGAAGGGAACAACACCCTAGTTACCCACCAGGTCTTCCTTCACAACCGAAGGGAACAACACCCTGGATACCACTAGGTCTTCCTTCAACACCGAAAGGAACAAACACAAGAGAATGTGTTCAAAGAGATGATGCCCCTAGATCAAGCTTATAGAACATTGCTTGATCTGAAGCAAGGACTGAGAAGAAAAAGATCTACAATCAAGGACTCTTCTCAGAACGAAAAGCTTTCTCACAGATCTGAACTTAGCACAGAGAGCAAGAGCTAAGACTAATGAGAGTTTTTGCTTGGCTCTAAGGAAAGCTTGCAGAAGATTGAAGGCGTTGAAACTTGTTGTTCTCTAATCGTTCTTCTGCTTTTTTAAGGAACTTCATTCTTCTACATGTATATATATCATCTTTTGAAATTCGAACGTTGAAGTGCCCGTTGTCTCTATGTATAAGTGTACGTTAGACTGCTTGACACTTGGAAGCTTCCAGTCAACAGTCCTTTATCCTTTCATGCACGCAAAGAGAGAGAGGATCTTCTGTAATCTTCATTGGCTTTCATTTTGTCCAACGTTGTATGACGGATGCTGTCAGGGACCTGCACACATTTAAAGCTTGAACAATAGATAGCTAAGCTATCTCTTATTGTCAGTCAACGTTAGAACGAATGTTCATCAAAATAGTCATGCCATTTTGTTGTTCTAAAAGATGTTTATAGAGAAGATACGATAATGGAAGATATTGTCTGCATGCATGCAGTGATACATACTATCGTAATAAATGCATGGCTGTCAAAAAGATATACGTGAAGACTTTGACTTTTCAACGTATTCAAAAATTAGCTCGAAAATTGAATCATTGTCTTCCATAAAATCGTTATATACATGACTTATGAAATCGTTGTGCATTTATAAGTAAAGGGATGCATACACAAATCGTTATATGTATTAATAATCAAATCGTTATGAAGTTATAAACAAATCGATGTACAAATCGTTATGATATTATGAACAAATCGATGTACAAATCATTATGCTTCTTTAAGAAATCTATGTGAGAGCAAATCATTGTTCTCACTTAAGAAATCGATGTGAGACCAAATCATTGTGAATACTTAATGAATCGTTATGGGAACAAGTCGTTACGACCACTAAAGAAATCGTTATGATCACTAAAGAAATCGTTACGATAGCAAATCGTTATGATCACTACAAAAATCGTTACGATAGCAAATCGTTATGATCACTACAGGAATCGTTATGATAGCAAATCGTTATGATCACTACAGAAATCGTTACGATATCAAATCGTTGCGATCACTTAACGAATCGTTGTGAGGGCAAATCGTTGCGGTCATTTAACGAATTGTTGTGAGGGCAAGTCGTTGTGATCACTTAACGAATCGTTGTGAGGGCAAATCGTTGCGATCACTTAATGAATCGTTGTGAGGGCAAATCGTAGAAATCGTTATACTACCCAAATCGATAAAAGCACATATGAATATGAAATCGTTATAGCTCTATAGAAATCGTTATGACCTATAATGAAAATCAATGTGTACTTAGAGAAATTTTATGCATACTGAACTCTAAATACTTCAGGGTGAGATACTTACAAATTTACTTGACTTTTCTTGATTCATTTCCTGTGCTCAAAACTTGTAGAAAATATGTTAGATTAAACTTTATATAGTTTTTTTAATCACCAAAATAGATATGTAATTTATTTAAATTACATGGGGATAAATGATCATCATGCTTGATCCCCATGAACCCAAGGTGACGCTAAAAGACAATATCAGACAAGGGCTTAGTTAGTGGATTTGCAATGTTATTAACATAAGCTACTCTATCTACATGTACATCTCCTCTAACTATGATCTTTCTGATCAGGTGAAAATGTCGTAGAATGTGCTTTGACTTCTGATGAGACCTCGGCTTCTTTGCTTGAACAATGGCCCTATTATTATCACAAAATAAGGGGATTAGATTAGAGATGCACAGGATGACTCCCAACTTGGCGATAAACTTCTTCATCCAGACTATTTCTTTGGCCACCTCGACAGTAGCAATATACTCAGCCTCAGTTGTGGAATCAACAATAGTTTCTTATTTGGAACTCTTCCAACTTCTTTTCCCATCGTTCAAGATAAAAATAAACCCTAAGTTGATTTATTGTCATCTTTATCGAATTGGAAACTTGAATCAGCGTAACATTGAAGTTTCAAATCATCTCCTCCATATATCAAAAACATATATATCATTTGTTCTTCTCAAGTACTTAAGGATACATTTCACAGCCATCCAGTGTTGCTCACTTAGATTTACCTGATATCTACTTGTAACACTTAAAGTAAGTGTCACATCAGGCCTAGTATATAGTATAACATACATGATAGATCTTATGGACGAACAATAGGGAACCCTACTCATATGCACCCTCTCTTTAGGAGTTTAAGGGGACATCTCTTTAGAGAGGTAAACTCCATATGTATCATTGGTGTGAGGCCCCTTTTGGAGTTTTTCATTCCAAACCATTTGACAATGATTTCTATGTACATGAATTGGGACAAATCTAGCATCCTTTTAGATATATCTTCATAAATCTTAATCCCCATTCTGTAGGATGCTTCACCCAAATCCTTCATGGAGAAGTTCTTAGCCAACTAGGCTTTCATTGCTGATAACATACCTACATCATTTTCAATAAGTAGTATATCATCCAAATGCAACACTAAAAAGGCAACTGCACTGCCATTAACATTTTTGTACACATATGGATCATCTTCAATTTTAACGAGGTCATAAGATCTGATTGCCTCATCAAATCTTATGTTCCAATTACGGGAGTCTTGCTTCAATCCATAAATAGACCTCAAAAGTTTACATACCTTATCTACATTCTTTTTGAATGTAAATCCCTCATGATGTATCATATACACCTCTTCTTCAAGATTTCCATTGAGGAATGTTATTTTCACATCCATTTTTTCGATATCATAGTCATAATATGCACCAATAACAAGGAAAATCTAGATGGATTTAATCATGACAACTGGTGAGAAGGTTTTGTCATAGTCAACTCTTTGTCTTTGATGATATCCTTTAGCAACCAACCTTGCCTTATAGGTGTCAACCTTTCTATCTACTCCAATTTTTATTTTGCATATCCACTTGCATCCTATGGGTATAATACCCTCTGGTGAATCTACCAAGTTCCAAACTTGGTTGAAGAACATGGAAGCCATCTCTAATTTCATAGCCTCTTGTCATCTCCCAGAGTTAATACTATTTATCGCCTCCTCATAGGCTTAGGATCATCATCCTCATTATAGTGTACCTCATCTCCTCTAGTAGAGATATGTCCCACATATCTATCTAGTTGGACAAGTATATGTGTAGACCTACGAACAGTTTGTGTGTTAGTCTGAATAGGTTCTTGAGGCACTAATGTCTCATATTGTGGTTCTAGAACTTTTTCCAGTTCTATCTTTCTCCCATTGTTTCCTTCAAAGATATACTCTTGCACAAGGAATACAATACGCTTAGCAACAAACACTCTTTGGACGCTAGGTTGGTAGAAATAATATCTATAAATTTCCTCAGGATATCACAAAAATCTACATCTTTTAGCCTTAGAATCCAACTTGTCTGGATTATGCCTTTTTACATGGATTGGGCAACTCTTGATGTGGAAGAGACTAGCTTAGATGGATCCTTATTCAGAAGGTGAACAACAGTGTCAAAGGCATAGCCCCATAATGAGAGGGGAAATCTAGCAAAGCACATCATAGAATGTACCACATGTAATGAGAAACGATTCATTCTTTTAGCTATACCATTTAGCTGAGGTGTGTATAGAGGAGTCCATTGGGATAAAATCCCATTATCCTTCAAATGTTGTGTGAACTACGTACTTAAGTATTCTCCTCCCCGATCTAATTGAAGAGTTTTAATACTCTTTCCACTTTGTTTCTCTACTTCATTATCAAACTCTTTGAATTTTTCAAAGGCTTCAGATTCGTACTTCATCAAGTACACATATCCAAATCTAGAGAATTCATCAGTAAAAGTGATGACGTAAGAGTAACCCCCTATGGCCTGAGTAGATATAGGCCCACATACATCAGGATGTATGAGTTCCAATATCTCTTTAGCTCTCTCTCCATGTCTAGTATGAAGAGTTGGTCATCTTTTCCATGAGATAGGATTCACAAGTTGCATATGATTCATAATCAAATGGATCCATATATCTATCTTTATGCAACCTCTTCAACCTTTCCTTACTAACATGACTAAGGTTACAGTGCCAAAGATATGCTTGGTTCACACCATCCCACTTTCTTTTAAGAGGTCCATCCACACACATCACATGAGGATCTATATCTAATATGAATAAACCATTCATTAAACTCCCTTTGGAAAATAATTTACCATTTAAGAATAAAGAATACTTCTTATTCTGCTTACAATAAATTCACATTTATTTAAGCATGAAATAGAGCTGATGTTCTTAATAATGGAAGGTATATAGTAATAGTTTGTAAGTTGAAATCTAGCTCATGATGATAATTCGAGATTTTTTGTTCCCATAGCTAGGTCACCAGCCTCAAGTCAACCTCGCCTACTACTTTTCAGAACCTACAAGTCATTGCAGATAAAAGATGCACATCTAATATCTGATACCCATGATGTAGATCTATATGACAAGTTAAGGTCAATCATAAGCATACATGAAGCTTCCCCAAGATTCTATTTTGCTTTCTCTACAAGATACAACTTGAAATTCTTCTTCCAATGTCCATCCTTATGGCAATATGGAAGCATTGGCCCTTGTTGTTGTTAGCCTCTTCTTTTTTGGCAGCCTTCTTCTTTGTGCGTTTCTTGAAGACTTATTGAGCACTTCTCTTCTTGTTGGTCTTACCAACAAGCAACACATGAGGTTTCCCATTGTTCATTGTCCCCTCAGCAATCTTCTACATGTTTAGAAGCTCTATAAGAGAGCATTCTCTTTTCTTCATGTTGAAGTTCACGATGATATGGGAAAATGAACTAGGGTAAACACAAAGTTCTTTATTCATAGTAAACCCCAATTTTGATAATCTCTCAGTCTATTTGATCATCTTGAGAACATGAGTATGAATTGATGTTCCCTTAGACATCCGTGCCCCAAACAGACTCTTAGATATCTCATATCTTTCTGTTTGACTTAGGGCTCCAAAGAGCTCCTTAAAGATGAAGGAAGATTACTCTTGCATCCATCTTCTCATGTTACCTCTACAACTCATTACTCACAGAGGCTAACATGTATCATTGGGAAAGTGTGGCATCCTCCTTGTGTTTTTCATAAGCAAGGATTTCTCCTTCCTCAACATTTTCTGTAGACTCCTCAGGTAAAGGTTTTTCAAGAACATAAGATATACGCTTAGTAGTGAGAACAATTCTTAAATTTCTAAGCCAATCACTATAGTTAGGGCCTATAAGCCTATTGGCATTGAGTATGTCTCTCAACTGGTGGTTCGCTACAACAATCCATAAAAGAGTAATGCATAATAAGGAAAACATTACAGATATTCTAAAAGTAAATTAAGATATGGACTTTTATCCTAATTTAAAACTCTCACTATTTTTGATGAATTTGCATAACCCCTGTAGCACCCCTAAATTTTTATAAATTAAAATTATTGATAAATTAAAAAATTGACAATTTAATAATATAAAATTAGTAATAATGTATGCACCATTATCGTATATATGCAAACACATCAGAAAATTTCGTAAAAATCATAGTTCAACTCTAAATAATATCTCTAAATGACTCATGAAGAGATTCGAGCAAAGAAAAATCTAATCCAAGTTTAAAGCATTTTGTGACTTATTATGGTAATTAATAAATAAGTCGGAAATCATTATCACATGTACTTAAATGAGTCAGAAAATTAAATAAAAATTATGTATGGACTTCAAACAATGTATATTAACAACCCAACATGAGAAATGGACCAAAGATGCCTTTTTGGGCCACAAATAAATTCATGCTAGGAAAATAACCCAAAATTTAAAATTTTTAACTGAATGAAAATAATTGGTTAAATACTCACCCAATACACACTTAATGGACTCCCAATGGAGCCCAATTCTTGGATACAACTCAGATGATAGTTTCCTATTATGTTTCAACTGCCAATTAGGAGAGAAATCTCCAAAGGATGGAAGATTTTCCCAAACTCGTACCTTGAGTTTCCTAATCCAATTAGCACTCCTAAAGACCCATCCCTCTATAAATAAACCCCCTCTCTACCATGGGATGACCCCTAGGGTTTTTAGAGGCATGCTTGGAGGCTCTAGAGGCTAGAGATCTCGAGGAGAAGGTTAGAGCAAGAAGAACTTTGTGTTCTTCCTAATTCGGATCTGCAACAACCTGCACACAAGAGTTAGATTTATCATCACCAAAGGTTAGTAAAACCTCAATGAAAATTAGCAAATCATATACCTTTGGAAAGCTCTTCAAGTCTAGTTTCTTATGGTACTATTTTTCCCAATGATTACGCAGTAGATCGTAAGTATTAGGCATTTGTTCGCAACCGATCTATCTAGGGTTTCTGGGAGGGCGACTTATTTCTGACTACTCAAAGGTAGGTTGTCTCTAAGCCAAACTCTAATTAAAGTCATACATGCTTGCATACATATGTCTAGATCATGATCATCCTACTTTCCCCAATTTATATCTTGATGTTTCATCAAATTAAATCCAATATCATCATAGTGTATTTCTATCTTGTAGAACTCTTGCACTATCTTACGAGTCTTCTACCTCTCACCAGAGTCATTTTCAGATCGAAGACTCAACATGAATAATGTTCCCCTTTGAGTGTACTTTCAAATAGGACTAACATATCTCTTTTTCATGGTGTGTGTAGAGAGTAGTGACCAAAACATCTCTACTATGTCAGTTTTCCATGGTCAGTCCCACATAGTCAAGTTGACTTAGTAAACATGATTGGTTTTCTAATTCCTCATTACAGTAGATAGCTTAGTGAGCTAGGAATCCAATGAACTTGGTTTCACAATTTTTCTTGCTCTATATGGTGAGTTATAAGCCTTATAAGTGCCCCATGTCACCCTCGTCAAAGTAGGAGTCAGACTGGGTGCGTTTGGCAACATAGAACACTTGTCCATAACGTGACAAGTCGAGCTGTCGTGTTCAGAACGTGACAAGTAGCTTGTCGCAACCCTCACTCTGTGTAGTGTCTGCTTAACTGGCTATAACGTTTTCTATGAACCTCGAATTGACGAGCCGTTTTCTTTGTTGGATTCCTTATTCAAAGAGCTTCAAGACGGTACATTCATGTGTGATATTTGCATAAGAAATCAGTGAGTTATGATCTGAGGAAGTGAAGGCATGGGATTGCATTTGCCTTCTAAGGGGAATACGTCTTAGTTTTCGTCGTTTTGTGCTGTTTCTTCACATGTGTGAGTTTGATCTATCCTAGGAAGGTTCTAGAAGGTATTATCACGCATTAATCAACCCATGAATAAGTTGTAAATATTTTCACATGATTCTAATTGATCTTAAGTGATTGATCATGCTCTCTACTTGCCGATTGTTCTCTCTTTCTTGCCTTGTTATCAAACTTGCTAAAATAAGCATATGACAACTTGCTAAAATTGGTCATGCATGATTTTTATTTCCTAATTTAGCACTCCTAATACTTTCCTAATATAGAGTTTCTATAATCAGATTTACAAGACACTCACACACGAACTTGAGTGATTCTCATGTGCGGTACACGCATACACTCTTGCACGATAGGAAACCCATTTTCTTGACTTGTGGTGAACTCTCTGTCGGATATTCTTTCTGTTGGACTAATGATCCCTTGACCAAGGCCTCCATAAGTCTCCTTTGTCCATGGATTCTCACATGGCGGACAAGCATGTTGTACCACTGAAGTATCCAGAAGTTAGTGTGCACGTATCTCTCTTCTCTTGACATTCTTGGTGAGATCTTTCTCTTCTCATCTTGATTTTTGGAGCACACCTTTATTGAACATAAGATCAAGTCATTAATAAGAGATTGGACTAAATATAAAACACGTCGTTATGATGTCAAACTAAACTCCTGAATGATCATCTTGTTAATCCACAACTATCTTGATATTACTAAACTCGTGAAAAAGCCATATTTGATTGTGGGCATCTACATTTAAAATCATGAGATGCTGGATAGGCATGGCGAGTGTCCAAGGGCTCTAGTCTAGTCCCCTCGGCAGAGAGCCGAAAATGTACTGTTAACTATGAGGTATAGTGATTACTGGCATTGCATCTGCACTGGGAGTACTTTCTTGTGTAAATCTTAGATACAAACACCACATTACATGTGTTCATGATATGCATTCGAAGGCGGCATATATCCTTGGTGCATGTTAATGACTCGTGAACTGACTATTTTGCTCGTAAAAATACATGCTTGCTTTCTTACTCGTTATATGGCCAATCTTGTTAATGATATCTTGTTCTTGCTCGTGAACTTGACAATATTGCTAGACCATTGCTTGCACTATCTTGGCATTCTTACTTGAACCTAAATATCTTGCCAGACTGACTATCACAATCACTTTATTATATCTTGATATCTTGCACGTCATACTAGTCACGTTTTACTATTATGTTTCAACTACATAGTTCATAGCATGCTCATACTTTCTAGCTTTTAAAATGTTAAATACTTATATCATCGCCTGGAAGATGTAAATCCTATTGGGCGAGTGCACTCATTACCCATTGTCCAACCTCTTTAGGAGAACAATAAATAGATGAGGAAGAACAAGCTTACACTAGGGAAGACTTGGAGTGAAGAGCGTGTCATCGATCATCAAGTAATCGTCATGATGTTTTAGAGTCTTATAATTTGAGAGAAACTTAGAACCATGTAGTAGGTAGTGAAGATAAATATGCACTTTTCCTTTCTTGAGTCTCTGTTATCCAATAAAGTTGTAATAGACCATTACTGAGTTTTAAAATAAAATTTCAGTTAGTTATTCACAATATGGGCCCTTATATTTGTGTTGACGCACATCAAATGCTCGCTAGCTAGAGGCTTATTTGCCGACTGTTCACATCTCGACTATTTATCTAATTTTCACTGTGTATTCTTGGGACGTGATAGTTTAGTGGTATTAGAGCCTAAGTATAAAATATGATTCTTTAAGTCCTAGGTTTAAGTGATACCCAAGAATTTAGGTCATGGATATTACATATAGTGCCTGGTAAGATTGGATAGAGATTGGGAATAAGCTAGTTTCAGGACTAAACACTTGTACCCATAAGTATATGTTCTTTCTAAGAACCTTAATTGGGTATTGTCCTTTTCTCAGGAACTTCATTATTCCTTAGTAATGACCGGTAACCGTGCACAGTGGCAAGCTATGCAAGAGACAGTAGCGAGACTGACTCAAGCACTCAATAATGTAGTGCATGTGGGAGCATAAGCTAGTGCAAGGGTTGGAGCTGGTGACTTGCACCATAGATTATGTAGCCTAAACCTCCCTCGCTTCGCTAGATCCCCTGACCTAGACGAGGCAAAAAGTTGGTTGGAAGAAATGGATAGAATATTTCAAGTCATGCAGTGCACAGAACGAGAGAAGGTCCTGCTAGCGACCTTCCAATTGAACAAGAATGCCAGATCTTGGTGGAAGGCCACATCGGTCCATCTACAAAATGTTAAAAATCTAGAATGGGAGGAGTTCCTGGAGATCTTTTGGGAAAAGTATTTCTTAAAAACGGTGCAGGAAAAGAAGACGGCCAAATTTGCCGCACCAAAGTAGAAAGGTATGTCCATGGTAGAATATGACACCCAATTCTCACGTTTGGCCTAATATGCCCCACACCAGGTGGGTACAGAAAAGCTAAAGGCAATCATGTTTATGGATGGGCTGCGGCCCATGTTTATTGAAAAGTTGGGATCACTCAACATCTATACTTACATAGAGATGGTCCAACGGGCTCAACTGGTAGAGGATACCCTGGTGAAGCTAGAGGGATTCAAAGGGAAAGAAGTAGCAAGGCTAGTTTATGTAAATAGGGAAGAATCCCACACTGGTGGGACTTTTCACCCTGGAAACAATGGTAATAAGAGGTCGAATGGGGGAAACAACGTCGGTAATAATAAGAAGATTAAGGTGGAAGAGCAACCAGTCATGGAGAATTGCAAATTTTGCAATAAGCAGGGACACCAACGAACGAGTGCTGGAAGAAGGCCGACGCTTGCCTACGTTGTGGAAGTCGTGATCACCACATTCCTAACTGTCCCATGCTAAAAGATCAGGCTGGGAGAAACCAAGTCGTGCCCAAGCGACAAGGGCGTTTCAATGTTGTAATCCAGGCGGAACTCACGGAAGGAGGTATGGTGAAAGATGCTAGTTCTACTAATCCTCTAAACTTGTCTTATGATACATTTCTTACTAATATATACCTAAGTGGGGGAGACGACTAGGGGAAAAATTCAAAATAACCTAGTAGTCTTACCAAAGCTAATCATGTGAATTAAAATGGAGTTATATTAACCATAGAAGTAGGAAAGAGTTGGAAGGAATTAGATGGATAATATTAACGACCCATAGGTGAAAATAATTGGCACCTATGACAATAAGGTGGATACGAGCGGGAATTTATGAAAGACAAGATCTTGAACCAAATCGAGAATCCGGTCACCAAGCAAACCTGGCAATTGGTATGAATTTAGGGACCAAATTCTTTTAAGTGGGGGAGGATATAGCACCACAAAATTTTCATAATTTAAAATTATCGATAAATTAGAAAATTGATAATTTAATAATCTAAAAATAGTAATAACATACGCACCATTATCGTATGTGTGCAAACACATCGAAATATTTTGTGAAAGTCATAGTTCAACTCTAAATAATATTTCTAAATGACTCATGAAGAAATTCACGCAAAGAAAAATCCAATTAGCCAAGTTTAAAGTATTTTGTGACTTATTATTGTAATTAATAAATAAGTCAGATAATCATTATCACATGTACTTAAATGAGTCATAAAATTAAACAAAAATTATGTGTGGACTTCAAACAATGTATATTAACAACTCAACATGAGAAATGGACCAAACGATGTCTTTTGGACCATAAATAAATTCATGTTCAGAAAATAACCTAAATTTCAAAAATTCTAACTAAATGAGAATAATGGGTTAAATACTCACCCAATACACACTTAATGAACTCCAAATGGAGTCCAATTCATAGATAAAACTCAGGCGATGGTTTCCTATTATGTTTCCTTCACCAATTGGGAGAGAAATCTCTAAAGAATGGAAGGATTTCCCAAACTCGTACCTTGAGTTTCCTAATCCATTTAGGACTTCTAAAGACCCATCCCTCTATAAATAAACTCTCTCTCTACCATGGGACAACCCTTAGGGTTTTTGGAGGCATGCTTGGAGGCTCCGGAGGCTGGAGATCTTATGGAGAAGGTTGGAGCAAGAAGAACTTTGTGTTCTTCCCAACTCGGATCTGCAGCAACCTGCACACAAGAGTTAGATTGATCGTCACCAAAGGTTAGTAAAAACTCAATGAAACTTAGCAAATCATATACCTTTGGAAAGCACTTCAAGTCTAGTTTCTTATGGTACTATTTTTCCCAATTGTTACGATGTAGATCGTAAGTATTAGGCATTTTCCGCAACCGATCTATCTAGGGTTTCTAGGAGGATGACTTATTTCTTACTACTCAATAGTAGGTTGTCTCTAAGCCAAACCCTAATTAAAGTCATACATGCTTGGATACATATGTCTAGCTCATGATCATACTAGTTTCCCCAATTTATATCTTGTTGTTTCATCAAATTAAATCCAATATCATCATAATGTATTTCTATCCTGTAGAACTCTTGCACTATCTTACGAGTCTTCAACCTCTGGCCCGAGTCATTTTTAGATCGAACACTCAACATGAATGATGTTCCCCTTTGAGTCTACTTTCAAACAAGACTAAAATCTCTCTTTTTCATGGTGTATGTAGAGAGCAGTGACCAAAACATCTCTACTGTGTCAGTTTTCCATGATCTGTCCCACAGAGTCAAGTTGACCCAGTAAACATGATTGGTTTCTAATTCCTCATTATAATAGATAGCTTAGTGAGCTAGGAATCCAATGAACTTGGTTTTACAATTTTTCATGCTCTATACAGTGAGTTATAAGCCTTGGAAGTGCCCCATGTCACCCCAGTCCAAGTAGGAGTCGAACTGGGTATATTTGGCAACCCATAACACTTTCCTAGAGGGCGACGAGTCAACCTATCGCGTTCAGAACATGACAAGTAGCCTGCCGCAACCCTCACTCTATGTAGTGTCTACTTAACTGGCTATAATGTTTTTTATAGACCTCGGATTGACGAGTTGTTTTTTTTGTTGGATTCCTTATTCAAAGGGCGTCAGGATAGTATATTCATGTGTGAGATTTGCATAAGAAATCAGTGTGTTATGATTTGAGGAAGTGAAGGCATGGGACTGCATTTGTCTTCTAAAGGACATACGTCTTGGTTTCCGTCATTTCTTTGCATGTGTGAGTTTGATCTATTCTAGGAAGGTTATAGAAGGTATTGCCATGCATTAATCAACCCATGAATAAGTTGTAAATATTTTCACATTATTCTAATTGATCTTAAGTGATTGATCATGCTCTCTACTTGCTGATTATTCTCTCTTTCTTGCCTTGTTATCAAACTTGCTAAAATTGGTCATACATGATTTTTGTTTCCTAATTTAGCACTCTTGATACTTGCCTAACACAGAGTTTCCATAATCGGATTTACAAGACACTCACACACGCACTTGAGTGATTCTCATGCGCGGCACTCACATACACTCTTGCACGATAGGAAACCCCTTTTCTTGGCTTGTGGTCAACTCTCCGTTGGATATTCCTTCTGCTGGACTAGTGATCCCTTGACCAAGGCCTCCGTAAGTCTCATCTGTCCATGGATTCCCACATGGCTGATGAACAGATTGTACCACTGAAGTACTCAGAAGTTAGTGTGCATATATCTCTCTTCTCTTGACATTCTTGGCGAGATCTTTGTCTTCTCATCTTGATTTCTGGTGTACACATTTATTGAACATAAGATCAAGTCATTAATAAAAGATTGGACTAAATAGAAAACACGTTGTTATGCTGTCGAACTAAACTCTTGAACTATCATTTTTTGATCCCCAACTATATTGATATTACTAAACTCATGAAAAGGCCATACTTGATTTTGGGTATCTAGATTTAAAATCATGAGATGCTGGATCGGGCACGGTGAGTGTCCAAGGGCTCTAGTCTAGCCCCCTTTGCAGAGAGCTGGAAATGTACTGTTAACCATGCGGTATAATGATTACTAGTGTTGCATCTACGCTGGGAGTACTTGCTTGTGTAAATGCTAGATACAAGCACCACATTACACGTGTTCATGATATGCATTCCAAGGTGGCATAGATCCTTAGTGCATGTTAATGAGTCATGAACTGACTATCTTGCTCGTGGAAATACATGCTTGCTTGCTCGTTATATGGCCAATCTTGTTACATGCTATCTTGTTCTTAGTCATGAACTTGACAATCTTGCTAGATCATTGCTTACACTATCTTTGTAAGACCCTCGAATTCCGTCGTATTTTCGTATTTATGTGTGTATATTGTGTTGAGTATGTATGTACATATTTACGTAGATATTAAATAGTATAATTACGTGTACATGTGTTTATATTAAACGTAAATAATGTATGTATCGCATGATGATAGTATGAATATAATGCTACGTACATATTGCAAGTATAGAAGCTTGGTATGCTTGGTTTTCTGCATAAATCAAGGTTCTGGCTGAAGGCTCTTGGCGTCAACCCTAGGCCGTTTATTTGGTGTCAGCGTCCAGACATGGACGCCAACACTAACTCCGGCGTCCAGCGATCTGGACGCCAACTTCTCTGACCTGCATGCGTTGCAGAGCCAGAAAACCCGGGAGCAAGGCATGGCCACCATTGGGGGGATGTCCCCCAACGGCTCTCAGGTTGTCTAATCAGTATGGTGGGTGGGTGAGGGGCTCTCCTAAGTCCTGAACCCGATTTGGCCTCTCCCCACTTCTCATTTCACCCTTGCAAGAGGAGAGAAGAGGAGAGAAAACCCTAGAGCATTCTGTGAGAAAACCCCACTTTAGAACCCTCAAATCCGACCCCTTGAAGCTGGATTTGGAGATCTTTTGCATCAAGGAGGGAGCTGAAGCAAAGGGGAAGGCTTCCCCATCATCCCCTCGGCGTGGAGATCACCCAGGAGCTCGGAGGAAGGCGTTCTTGAAGACACTTCTGCAACTTCTTGGAACTGCCCAAGGAGGTCTTCTTCGAGCCATAAACCTCTTGGAGGATTTTTAGAGAGGCAAGTGACCTATCTATGGTGTCCCCGTATGAGTCTAGGAGGTTTTTAACATTTTTATGGAATTTATCTCGAGTCCTAGACCCTCCATTTCACCCAAGATTTAGAGCTCGGGTCTGTGTTTTCTGCACAGACCTGAGTAGACGACAAGGTCCCTGGACGCCCAGTTCACCCTTGGCGTCCATCGACCATGCCGCTGACCCTGAGTCAGCGGCCAGAGACCGCCGTTTAGTTCTTCTGGACAGAACAGTGAGCTGTTCTGTCCCACTTATACATTAAATTCGGTATGTTTCATGCGATGAGGATATATGGTATTCCTATAAGCTATGTATATTGTGCATTGTGGTTGTGGATGTATGTGAGTTGTGTTGGCAAATGTGGGATAATAATATCTTGTAAACATGTGAGCATGACTTGTCGACCATTTTGCAAAACCCATGATTCATGATTTAGGATTAGTTGAATGCCTCGATTTCGGTCTAATCAAGAAGATTGTGGGACAGCATGTGTGTTTGCAAATTTAGGAAACTTATCCATGTTTGTGCAATTTGTTAATAGTTTCGGTTCGATAAAATAGAAGTATGTAGTAATGATTCGTAGTGTTAAATCCATAGATGTATGAATTAGGGAAATTTTGTACTCTAATTTCATGCATATGTTGGTAGCTTATGGTTAAACAGCAAGTGGTAAATTGCATGATGTGTAAATTCCATGTTAACGTAAATTGTGAATAATGTGCTAATTAGGTGTTTGATTTTCTGTAAATCCTATTTAGCTCCGAAAAATCTGAAAAATTGAGGGTATGATTTTGAACCTGAAAACAGCATGTGGTTAAAATTTCAGGTTAATTGGAACAGTAAATAAAAAGTTATGTATTTTCATGTGAATTGTGAATAATTCGTACATATGATCGT
The DNA here is from genome assembly GCA_014218235.1 of Colocasia esculenta. Lineage (NCBI taxonomy): Eukaryota > Viridiplantae > Streptophyta > Magnoliopsida > Alismatales > Araceae > Colocasia > Colocasia esculenta. The sequence continues at coordinate 20,347,280 of CM024761.1, read as the reverse complement.
AATGTGATTTTATTTTGTTTAAACCAGCATGATTAGTGTGTTTACTGTGTGTTAAACCTTGAAACTCTGTAGTACCATGTTAGTAAAAATAGAGGTGTTCATGTGAGTGAGAAAGTGAATGTGATGGAAAGTGTAAAGTGTGAAAACCATGTGTAAAACGGTAAATGTGTAAAAGTGTAAACTGTGCCAATGTGATACTGCTTCCGAGAAGGCAGTGGAGCTGTATCAGGGAAAAGTCCCCCTGAGAAAGTTCATTGTGTTAAGTGACCCTAAGGGCATTAGGGGGAAATCCTGGAGGTGGACAAGTACCACTGGTTAGGGTGGAGACTTGTTCTCCCGGTCTGCGCAGTCCAAGAGTCGCCATTGTATTGCCTAGATGGCGTCTATATGATGTGATGTGTTTGTGTCCTTCTTTGGTGGTTTGGACTATGTGTCACGGCACCTAAAAATATGTGTAAAGTGTAATGTGTAAAGTGTATGTGACCATGTGTAAATGTGTAAGTGACATGTGAATGTGTATGTGTAAAGTGGATCATGTGAAAGAGGAAACTAGTGTAAAGAAAAATGTGAAATCCTAGATATGTAAATGTGTTATTGAAACCCATGTGAGACTAAATCTGAAACCATGTGAATTCAGAAAATGTATGTTATCATACTCATGTTTATGAGTGCAAAAGTGTTTAGAATCCATGATAGGAACAACAAATGAGTATGTGAGTACAATGGCATGATGGATTGTTCATGTGTTATGTTTAAGCAACGTTGTAGCTTTCATGTGTAGGGTTATAGTCACTGAACCATGTAAAAATCAGCAACCTAAAGCATGATAAAAAGTTATGTATGTACTTAAGAACATGTGGAATCCATGCTAATTATGTTCCCCGTTCATGTATGTAAATTGTCCATGTCAATAGCTCTCACGTTTTGATTAAAGTCTCATGAGTGAATTGAATAGAGACCATGTGATAGGTGAATGTTATTTTTTTGAAATCTGAAAGCATGAGTTATGTATAAAATTGTAGAACCTTCATGATAGGTTGAAAACTTGAATGGACTAGCATGAATGTGCATGTAGAAACCACTAGGACTTGTACGTGTATATCATGCATAGTGTTACTTGCTGAGTCCTTAGACTCACTCCTTGCTTCGGCGTACAGGTATAGTTGGTGACACAGTACTTTCGGAGGAGGCAGCAGAGACAGACTCCGAGCGTGGAGACTAGCCAGTTTTGAGTTCTTTGTGGTTGTGTACTTCGTAGTATGTACTTGGACATTGTATTAGAATTATCATGAAAAGAATGTATCATGTGGACATTTTGTATTTAAGTAGCAGCAATTTAATTTATGTGGACTTAGTTCCTTTTTGCAAATTGTAAACTGCATGTATGTTTAATGTGGATGATGAATGAATGGAGATAGTTCTCTTTTACTTCCGCTACTCTGTTATTTATATTCGCGTGTATCTCAGCTGTTTGTATCGTTGGGTAAATGTCCCACTGTGACTGGCAGCACTCGCTATACCGACGTGGGTTGGTATAACCGTACCGGTGTAACGAGGGCCGTCACAATCTTGGCATTCTTACTTGAACCTAAATATCCTGTCATATTGACTATTACAATCACTTGATTATATATTGATATCTTGCACATCACACTAGTCACATTTTACTATCGTGTTTCAACTGTATAGTTTATAGCATGCTCATACTTCCTAGCTTTTAAAATGTTAAATACTTATATCATCACTTGGAAGATGTAAATCCTACTGGGCGAGTGCGCTCATTACTTATTGTCCAACCTTTATAGGAGAACCAGAAATAGATGAGGAAGAACAAGCTTACACTAGGGAAGACTTGGAGTGAAGAGCATGTCATAGATCATCAAGTTATCATCATGATGTCTTAGAGTCTTATAGTTTGAGAGAAACTTAGAACCATGTAGTAGGTAGTGAAGATAAATATGTACTTTTCCTTTCTTAAGTCTTTGTTGTCCAATAAAATTGCAATAGATAATTATTGAGTTTTGAAAGAAAATTTAGTTAGTTATTCACTCTGTGGACCCTTATATTTGTGTTGATGCACATCAAATGCTCGCTAGCTAGAGACTTATTTGCGACTATTCACGTCTCGACTATTTATCTAATTTTTCGCTGCGTATTCTTGGGACGTGACAACTCCTTTGTATGCAAAAAAGTGACGTATAACAAATCACCACATACTTAATAGGTATGCAACTCTTGCCAATTGCAACCTTTGCCATTCCCGGTCAATTCAACCTCTAGAATACTTGTGACCTTGTCACAGCACAACAAATCATAACATCTAGTTTGGCTGCACCCGCATGTTATGTTATGAGAGTGGGTTTGTGACATGACCCTTGTGGCAGCAAAACAAACCACCACAGTCTAAGGATAGCTTACTTAAACTATAACAACAGAAGGCTATGTGGGTCATTTTTAATGCCTGACGCTTATCAACCTAATATTAAATAAAAAGGATTTTGCAAATTTTAGTCTCATCAATTATAGTGCTACATACATATAATTCTTTGGAATATCATATATACTCATATAAAAAGATATATACCTATTAGCACATTCAACGTGTATCATATGTATGTATGGATGATCATGGACTTCACATACAGGGTGGCATTACCAGAGCCAGTTTGTAATCCACATTTATGGCATCATTACAGCAACTTCAACATCATATGCTTCCAGCTGATGTGACTTCTCTCCTCGAGAGTCCCACTAAGCCTTCTCATTTCCTCTCAATCTGCTTTTTAATATTGTAAGTATCATTTTCTATCGGGCACGCATGCCCACAAATATACATCAAATAATAATAAGAAACTTTGAACCTTTCAAGGGGAGTACACTGTAGGAGAGAGATAGAATGTATAGTTGGATTCATAAATTAAGAGAGTGAGACATGCAAGCCTCTTAATCACATCACATAACCACATGCCAAAATTAATAATCATCATCACATGACAACCACATCCATGATCATCCATCCATACATAAATACATGACATGTATTTAACAGTGATAATCATATAATCACTACTGTAATAGCATTAATTTTAAAATTAATAATATTGATTTTGAAATAGCAAACAAATATGCTCAACTAAACTATTTAGTGTAGGATCGAATATGTAGGATGAATCAGATCTAGAAGGGAGGGTTGAATAGATCCAATAACAGTGGAAGCTTTGAAGGGTTGCGGAATTCCCAATATAGTAATCTAGAAGGGGGGTTGAATAGATTACTGTCTCTTAAAAACTATTATCATGTTCTTTTTATTAAAGCACAGATTAACAAGACAGTATCAAGATCTAAACTATGTGTAGATGAAGTAGAAACCTATCTAGCATGTGAATATGCAACGTGCCTATCAAACATCTATCGTAGAAACGATCAAACCACAAGACACGCAGATTTACGTGGTTCGGAGTACACAACAGTGTATCCTACATCCACGAATAAACTGCTTATGAGCGAGTTCGGTGACTACAACTCACACACACACGTGTTTTCTGATGTGCACCCACGATTAGAACAACACACACGTGATCTCAAGCACAAGAGACGCTTGAATCACACAAACACACACGATTGATAAAAAGATGTGAAACAGGAAGAGTTCAGAGTGTATGAGTAAATCCTGATGTGGAACTCTTCTGAGAACGTCTGGATGGAGTTCAAACTTCGACTTAACTGCTTTGGATTGATGGAGAAGATTGAATCCACGACGATCTATCTTCAGTACTACAGAACCAACAGATCTTCCGGTCTCTGCACTGCAGACTTGAAGCAGAGTAGCAGCAACTCTTTTCTCTTGGACTTGGCTTTAGGGTTTTGGTTGTGGCTGCTTCTGTACGAGATTCTCTTCAAAATGATGCTTATATAGTTGTGCTTTCATGTGGAGAGTCGTGGGACTTGAAAACACAATCTTGGATATGAAGGAAGGTTTCCGTATTTGAAGATCCTCTGCGTCTGTCGACAGGTATTGAGTATCTGTCGACAGATTGCAACAGATTTGCAATAGACAGATTTCAGGTCGCTCGCCTGTGGCATCTGTCGACAGGCGACACCTATCTGTCGACAGGCAGAGTCAGTTTTGCCAAAACACAGACTCTGGCATTTCTGTCTGTGACATCTGTCGACAAGTCTCTGAGCATCTGTCGACAGGTGCTCTTAGCACTTTTCTGTCTGATCACAACTGTGGCATCTGTCGACATATGCCTTTGGGTCTGTCGACAGGTACATGTATACACTGTACTTGTGATCATTTTCTCATGATTTGAGAAGGCTTGGTTATATGCACTTGTACCTACATGATAAAACATGTATAGTTAGGTATAATGAAGACATAGATAACCAAATATTGTATCATGTTAATTGACATGTATGAAACCTCAATTCAATTTATTCATCATTCAAAAACATTGTTTGATTAACATTTATCATTTAGAATGTGAATTCACTTAGTTTCCAGAATATGAACCCAACATTCTCCCCTTTTTGATGATGACAAAAATTTTCAATTGATGCTCATGCAATTGAGGTTTCTTCTCCCCCTTTTGACAACATCAAAAGTAAAGACAACAATCACATTTTGAGATGTGCACAGAACATGTGATTTCATTCATAGGAAATTGAAGCATTCACATGACAAAAGTGTGACTGAAATAACATTAAGTGAAGGAGAAAATACATGAAATAACATAAGAGAGAAACAACATTGCTCAGACTGAGATGAAAAAACAGGACATGACCCACTCCTAGACATCAAATCTATCTAAGCAGCATCATCTTCAGGAGCTTGATGAGGGGCATGACGCTCAGTGGCAAGTCTGTCAATGCGTGTGTCCAAGGTATCCATTCTTTCATTCAGCCTCTCGAAGCCATGTGTCATCTGCACTTGTAGCTGTGCTATCAAATCCCGAACGGAAGGCTGAGCAGCTACATCAACACCAGCATCTCCTGGAGCATCTAGTGGCTCTGACTGGGAGTCTTCATCATCTTCTTCAGCATCTTCTTCATCAGTAGCTTGATCGTCATCCCCAATGTAGTCTTCATCCTCGGCAGCAGCAGGTGCCTTGCCCTTGAGTTCCCGGGTGACAACCCCATCCACTAGCTTGTATCCCATGCATGTTGCGGCAGTGATATCAAAACTGTTGCGGGAGTTGAGTGAGACACACTCACTATCTGGAATGGGAATGCCAATAAACTTTAAAAGAGAAGTAATTTGGAAAGCAAAGGGCATGGATCTCCTGGGTTGGTAGAAGCATTTGGTGATCAAGCGAAGCATCAGGAGAGGAAGATTGATGGGTTCACAATTAAGGAAGAAGGTGAACAATGATTTATGAACATTGGTGACGAGTTCACGACTGCCATGCTTCGGCGCAATGCAAGTGGTGAAGATTTGGTGAATCATGCGGTTGAGGGGAGGGAAAGTGTTGGCATTGAGATTAGCAATCTCCTTGGTTGTATCATAGGGTTGAAGAGTAAGAAGGGGATAGTAGACAGAAGCGTCTGGGTGATGATCAAGAATATCCGCCCCGGTGTTCGGAATCTGGAGGGCAGTGTTAAAAAGGCTAGCAGTGAGTTTAAAGGGAGTGCCCTTCACAGAGGTGTAGAACGCCGCATCGGAGGAAGCTAGGTTGTTAAAGAACTCAGTTACGGCAGTGGGAGAGTATGCCGCATGAGCGTAGAGAAAGACTGTCCAACCTTGGGTATCGAACAGGGGTTGGAGGTTGGGAAAGAGATCGGTCAACGAGTGGAAATCCACATAACATGGAGGAACGAACTTTGTGAATGTACCCTGAACCCGTGTGAGATGGAGACGGGGAGGTACGACCATCTCTGGAAGGCGATCATCCCGGTGTTTGGTCCGGCGTTCATCGTGAGCCCTGGATCCTTCGCCGGGCGAGGAGGAGGCGGGATGACGACGTGAGACCAACTTCTTCGCCTTGGGAGCCATGGATGGGATGAGGCAAAGATGGAGGAATAGGAAGGAGGGCTGGAGAAAGAGAGAGGAACAAGGGTATCAAGCCAGGGGGATGGAGGTAGGGTTTCCCGTCCAGAAAGGGGAAGGAGGTGTTTGAGATAGGAAGAAGAGAAGATTGGGGTGGTGTTGGAGGTGGAAGGGCCGGAGATGCCTATTTAAAGAAGTGGGGGAAGTTTAAAAGGCAATGGCCCACCAAATCATCCCCAAACGGCGTGCCCGTTGGACTTCCAAAAAGGGCAGCCGCCGTCTGTCGACAGACAGAATTTTATCTGTCGACAGATGCTTTCAGAATGTCATCTTGTTGGATTTTTGTGTGTAATTTGAAAGGGAACTCTTGAGCAGTGGTTTTTAACTGTTACCTAAGGTGAATAGATGAAGAATACATATGTAAGAACCTATCATATACATGTAGATGAAAAGCCACTTCAACTATCTTAATGGTTCAAACATAATACTTAATTAGTCTGAAGTTGAAGCATGAAGAAAACAGTCACTTATATGAAAAGGAAACACTTTTACTCTTCTCTTTGTTAATTAGAGTGTAGGACAACACAATCCTCATAGTTGAGGTTCAAATGATCAAGGAGAGAAATATCTAAATGCCAAGACATTCAAAAACAGCAATGACCCATAGGAATTAGCACTCAGTGGAGGCTTCACACTATTTCAACTTTTCGTTATTTGCCATTTTTTAATGCAAAGGGAAAAATGATAGTTAAGAGAACTTCACACCTTTGAACATGAGGGTAGACATTATATGTGCCCGTACCCTCAGTTACTCAGTGAAAGTGTCCATCATACCGTTGTACAGAGTTGACGAATTAGCCTTTTGTCGCGAGGGCAAACATTTGTGATGCCCACTCCCCGGTTACTTAGCAAGAACTCATCATTGCTCTGCATTTTTCCAAATTTAATTCATTTTAATCTAATGGAATGAAATTGTTTAGAAATAGGTAGCTTTTCTCTAAGTATTGTTTTAATAACCCAAGATCAATATAGTGATTGATTATCCATCAATTGTAGACATTAAACTCAGTGATCATAATACCTTTCAAAAGAGAATCATGTTTGCCTACATGTAAATTATGAAGAAGAGTTAGGTGTTAAGTTTTTGAAAATAGTGAAATGTTTCTAGAATGATGGAACCTAGACTCAACATGAGTATTATGTAAAAATCACAAGATTTTTGAAAATTGCTTTAATATCTTATGCACATGATGCGATCATATATGTTATTAACACCATATAAACACCTTAGACATTTTTAAAGAAACCAGCTCAAGGAGTTTTTGATTGAATAGGCTTGAAATTACAAGTTGAATTGTGTCTGTCGACAGCAAAGAGGAGCTTGTCGACAGTCACACACAGACAGATGAATGAATGTTCTGCTGGTTGAGATTACTGTGTTATCTGTCGACAAGACAAGTTGTGTCTGTCGACAGCTACACACAGAGAGATTGTAGGCTGTGCGGGTAGTGCAAAACCTGTGCAATCTGTCGACAGATGCATGGTCGACTGTCGACAGATGCACACAGAGTTCAGAGCCTGTGGTCCGAGGAAGCCTATCTGTCGACAAGGGTAGAAGAGGCTGTCGACAGATTGTTGTTGAATGCCAGTTTAGAGGAAGATTGGAATGTGAAATGATAATTATTTGTGAAGGAGAATATGAACATCAATCGTAAGTAATGTCCTTCACAACAACTCCCCTCTAATCTAAACTAGCTCCCCCATGATGTGTGCTCATGAAAAGACACAAAATTTAAGCAATTCAATTCAATTCAAGCAAGATATGCACACATGTATTCAGCAGACCATTTGGAATTGAAACTGTTTTTGGTATTTTTTTTTATTTATGATTTTTTTTGTTTGTTTTTCAGAGCAATTTGGCTAATGAGATGAAACTTACCCTTTTGTCCAACATGGATGTCCCTTAATGGGCTCCAACTACGGGTACTTGGCGGAGAATGTTTTCTCACACATAATGAAAGTTTCCAAACAAGCCGAACTTGTTTTTCCACAAATCACCATTTGATATACCCCATAGTTGTTGTTTACAAGGAACATACATCGAGGACTTGGGATTTGTGTCACTGAATTTTACATAAGCCTAATTCTCTTCTAAGAGATGTGAACCTATCCTCAGCCAATGGTTTTGTAAATATATCAGCTAGTTGTTGTTCTATTGGTATGAAGCTAATTTCCAAATTTCTATTGGCTACCTCATCTCTCAAGAAGTGATGACGAATTTCTATGTGTTTTGTCCTAGAGTGTTGAATGAGATTTTTTGATAAATTGATTGCACTAGTGTTGTCACATAGGATTGGTGTGCATCTAAGGTCAATGTCATAGTCACACAACTGACTTTTTATCCACAACACTTGTGTTGCACAACTTCCTGCAGCAACATATTCTGCCTCTGCAGTGGAGAGTGCAACCGAATGTTGCTTCTTGGATGCCCACGAAACCATGCAACACCAAGCATCTGGCAATAGCCACTAGTGCTCTTCCTGTCAATTTTACATCCAGCATAGTCAGCATTAGAATATGAGATTAAGTTAAAACTACTACCTGTTGGATACCAAAGACCCATGTCATGTGTACCTGAGAGATACCTGAATATTCGCTTAAGTGCAATTAGGTGGCTTTCCTTTGGACTAGATTGATATCTAGCACAGAGGCAAACACTGAATTGTATGTCAGGTCTGCTTGCAGTAAGATAGAGGAGTGAGCCGATCATACCTCGGAAGTGTTTAGCATCTACCGGTTTACCTTTTTCATCACTTTCTAGCTTAATGCTTGTGCTCATCGGTGTTGAGGCAGGCTTTGCAATTTCAAACTGAAATCTCTTGAGAAGCTCTTTGACATATTTTTCTTGGTTTATGAAGAAGCCATCTTCCATTTGCTTGACCTACAGGCCAAGAAAAAATTGGAGCTCCCCTATTAAACTCATCTCAAATTCACTGTGCATGTGATGTGAGAATTCTTCACACAGTGAGGGGTTAGTAGAACCAAAGATTATGTCGTTCACATACACTTGAACAACAATGATGTGTGTGCGAACTTTCTTTCTAAAAAGAGTTTGGTCTACTTTACCTCGTGAGTAGTTTTTACTTACCAAAAATTGGCTTAGCCTGTCGTACCAAGCTCGGGGTGCCTGTTTCAAACCATAGAGAGCCTTGTGCAATTTATATACATGGTTTGGTTTGTCATGAAGTTCAAAGCCAGGTAGTTAAGAGACATAAACTTCCTCTTTGATGAAGCCATTTAAGAAAGCAGCTTTAACATCCATTTGATATAGTTTGAACTTGTTTGAGCATGCATAAGCTAACAAGATTCTGACTGCTTCTAGCCGAGCTACAGGTGCAAAAGATTCTTCAAAATCCACACCAAATTCCTGATTATAACCCTTTGCAACCAGTCTAGCCTTGTTTCTCACCACCTTTCCCTCTTCATTTAGTTTATTCCTAAAGACCCATCTTGTCCCAATTACAAAAATTTCGGGGGTTCTAGGAACTAAACTCCAGACATTGTTTCTTTGAAATTGGCCTAGCTCCTCATGCATAGCATCAATCCACGAATTTTCGTTCAAGGCTTCTTCAACATTTTTAGGCTCCACTTGAGAGACAAAGGCTAAATGATCCTGTTCAACTATTTGATTAACTTGAGACCTAGTTTGAACTGAATCATTTATGTTACCTATGACATTCTCAAGTGGATGTGCTTTAGAGTACCTCACATTAGTGATTGTTGAAGGACCGGGTTGATCTTGCACTTGAGGAGACTGTTCTGGAGGAGGGGTGGCTGGAGGACTTTCATGTGGTTCATCCTCTTGTTGTGGATCTTGTGCAGGTACTTCATCTTCATTTCTGAACAAAAGTCCGTCATCTTCATCATTGTACCCGCGTAGATAGCCACTGTTTATTTTTGGAACTGACTTAGAAATTGTATTTGGTTTGCTTTGCAGTTCTTCAAGTGTTGTATCTTCAGTTTCATCTTGAAACCTTTCAGAAGCTCATAGGGAGTTTTCTTGAATACCGGTCTTACCATGGCTCGATTAAGAATGTAGCATGACGTGTTTACCACTTCTGCCCAAAAGGTTCTTGCAAGTTGATTTTCGACCAGAAGCGTACGAGCCATCTCCACCAAGGTTCTATTCTTCCTCTCCACAACCTCGTTTTGTTCTGGAGTTCTTGGGGAGGAGAACAAGTGTTCTATTCCTTGGTTCCTGCAGAAATCAGTGAAGGAGTTGTTATCAAATTCTCCCCGTGATCAGTGTGGATGGAGCATATCTTGTGGATATTTCCATGCTCAATTTTATTGAAGAATTCTTCAAAGACATTAATTGCATCATTCTTATGAGCCAGAAATTTCACCCAAGTGAACCTAGAAAAATCATCTACAATGACAAAGCCATACCGTTTGCCATTGAGACTCAGTGTTCTAGTAGGTCCAAATAGGTCCATGTGCAACAGTTCAAAAGCTTTGGAAGTACTTACCGGTGCTTTCGATTTGAAGGCTTTTCGGGTCTGTTTCCCTGTGCACATGCATCACAGAAATTTTCATTTTTATTGAATGGGATTTCAGGAAGTCCACTTACCAGTTTGAGCCTCATGATCTTGTGGAAAACATTGTAACTCGCATGACCAAGCCTATGATGCCACAATGTAAGCTCATCCTGTTTATTTGCTACAAGACATAAATCATTATTTTCTGGATCATCTAAATCAACCATGTAGATGTTATTCATTCTTTTTCCAGAAAACTTTAGACTTCCTGTTTCCTTATCAAAGATTTGACATGAATCTGATTCAAAAACAATTTTATGGCCCTTATCACACAATTGACTTATGCTAAGCAAATTGTGATGAAGACCATCAACTAATAGTACATTATCTATTGAGTTGGAGGCAAACTTACCGACCTTACCTGAGCCGATGATCTGGTCTTTATTGTTACCTCCAAAGACAACGTGACCTCCGTCTTTTTCCACGAGCAAGCTGAATTTTTCTTTATCGCCCATCATATGCCTCGAGCAGCCACTATCCAGGTACCATTTGTTTTGATTATGAGCTGCTAGGAATTCCTGCACATGTGGATTAGACAAGAGGTTTTGGTACCCAAATTACTTTGGGTGCCGTTTTATCATTCATGCCAAACAGTAAATGCTTTGGAATCCAAATTTGTTTGATTTTCTGTTTTATTGGATTGTTCCAGCATTGATTTTCATTGTGCCCAATCTTTTTACAGAGTTTACATGATGATGGCTTATGAACGACAGTGGGCTTTGGATTTTTAGGAGCATGCATAGGCATCTTACCCTTTTGTTGCCTAGTGAACTTAGCTTTAGGGACTTGCTGTTTTTCCGTGGGACATCCCTGTTTGGGGTTAGTAGCAAACTCCTTAAGCTTAGTTGGAACAAATTTGGTAGCCTTAGGTTCCTGGTTTTTACCCTTGGATTGATTTTTCCTTTTCTTTGAGGGATTTTGATTGCTAGAACTTGGGTAGGATCAATGAAATCAGTCAACAGATTTTTGCCAATTTCCTTTGGCTTAGGATTTTGAAACCCAATCCCATGTCTAGCAACAAACACATGGATCCTAAGATTGCATCTAGATTTTGTTTGCTCTTGACAAAACTAGATAGATCCTTTGATTTGCCTTTTAACTCCTTTTCAGCTTTTTCCAATTTCTCTTTTAGATTAGCATGCTCACTGTTTAGAGTTTCAAGAGAGTTCATTAGATCATCTTTCTCTTTTTGAACTTCTTGAAGCTTAATTTTCATGCTATCCATCTCTTCACTGTGTGTTTGTTCGTCTATTTTCATCATGTCAATTACCTTATTCAGAGATTCAATTTCATCATTATTATCGGTTTCATGAACAAGGGAATTAACTCTTTTCTTGAGTGCTTTATTTTCTGATTTGAATTGACAGAATTTTTCAAACAGGACAGTGTAAGCTTCTTCCCATTCAGTAGTAGAAAAAGATTCAAAGGAAGAGTTTACCTCAGAGGAGTCATCACTCCTTGCCATAAGACAGTGAATCTCTTCATCTCTTGAGGTAGCTTGACTTTTTTCGTCATCGTCTTCATCACTCCATGTAGCCAGCATTGCTTTGGCTTTCTTGAAAATGAACTTGTCCTTTTTCAGTTTCTTCTTGAGCTCGGGGCACTCTCCTCTCATGTGTCCCTGCTTCTTGCACTCATAGCACACAACATCAGATTTTTTATTGGACGAATCAAACATGTTGGTGCCCTTTGGGAAAGGTTTGGAGTTTCCTGAACCTCTTCTTTTGAATTTTAGGAACTTCTTAAACTGTCTAGTGAGCATGGCCATTTCGTCATTCTCACTATCAGTGGAGGTTTCAGACTCAGAACCTTCCTGTTGGGCACTCTTTTTGGAACCTGAAGATACTTTGTTGGAAGCCTTCAAGGCAATAGACTTCCTTGGATTCTCTTCAGTTTCTTTTCTTTTCACATTTAGTTCATAAGTCATGAGAGATCCAATCAATTCATCCACTTTCATTGTTGAAAGATTCTTGGAATCCTCGATGACAGTGACTTTGGTGTTCCAAGAGGATGGAAGAGACCGAAGTATCTTCCTCACCAAATCACTCTCTGAGTATTCCTTTTTAAGACCTTTCAATCCATTTATAAGTACCATGAATCTAGAAAACATGTCAGAAATTGTCTCATCATGGTTCATCTTAAACATTTCATATCTTGAGACGAGCATGCTTACCTTGGATTCTCTCACCTCAGACGTACCTTCATATATCAGCTCAAGCTTGTCCCACATCTCTTTTGCTGAGGTGCATGTGGAGACTCTTGAATACTCCTTTGGGTGGACCGCGCTCTGCATCATGTTGATGGCGCTCCAATTGAGAGTCCCTTTGGCAATCTGGTCCTTGGTCCATGTATTTTCGTCTTGAGGCAATTCATATGGTCCTGTTCTGACTATCTTCCACAATTCAAAATTTTGTGCTCGTAGAAACACCTGCATGCGGTTTTTCCAATAGGGATAGTCAGTGCCATCAAAGAAGGGTGGCCTGGTCACAGAGTGTCCCTCGGCCATATACCCCTTGGTAGATTCCATTTGACCGTGAATCTCTTGATCGTAAGATCAAATAGATAAAGCAATAAATCGGAGAAACCACGGCTCTGATACCAATTGAAGGGTTGCGGAATTCCCAATATAATAATCTAGAAGGGGGTTGAATAGATTACTGTCTCTTAAAAACTATTATCACGTTCTTTTTATTAAAGCATAGATTAACAAGACAGTATCAAGATCTAAACTATGTGTAGATGAAGTAGAAACCTATCTAGCATGTGAATATGCAACGTGCCTATCAAACATCTATCGTAGAAACGATCAAACCACAAGACACGCAGATTTACGTGGTTCGAAGTACACAACAGTGTATCCTACATCCACGGCACACACACACACACAGAATAAACGGCTTATGAGCGAGTTCGGTGACTACAACTCACACACACACGTGTTTTCTGATGTGCACCCACGATCAGAACAACACACACGTGATCTCAAGCACAAGAGATGCTTGAATCACACAAACACACACACGATTGATAAAAAGATGTGAAACAGGAAGAGTTCAGAGTGTATGAGTAAATCCTGATGTGGAAGTCTTCTGAGAACGTCTGGATGGAGTTCAAACTTCGACTTGACTGCTTTGGATTGATGGAGAAGATTGAATCCACGACGATCTATCTTCAGTACTACAGAACCAACAGATCTTCCGGTCTCTGCACTGCAGACTTGAAGCAGAGCAGCAGCAACTCTTTTCTCTTGGACTTGGCTTTAGGGTTTTTGGTTGTGGCTGCTTCTGTACGAGATTCTCTTCAAAAGGATGCTTATATAGTTGTGCTTTCATGTGGAGAGTCGTGGGACTTGAAAACACAATCTTGGATATGAAGGAAGGTTTCCGTATTTGAAGATCCTCTGCGTCTGTCGACAGGTATTGAGTATCTATCGACAAATTGTAACAGATTTGCAATAGACAGATTTCAGGTCGCTCTGGCCTGTGGCATCTGTCGACAGGCGACACCTATCTGTCGACAGGCAGAGTCAGTTTTGCCAAAACACAGACTCTGGCATTTCTGTCTGTGACATCTGTCGACAGGTCTCTGAGCATCTGTCGACAGGTGCTCTTAGCACTTTTCTGTCTGATCACAACTGTGGCATCTGTCGACATATGCCTTTGGGTCTGTCGACAGGTACATGTATACACTGTACTTGTGATCATTTTCTCATGATTTGAGAAGGCTTGGTTATATGCACTTGTACCTACATGATAAAACATGTATAGTTAGGTATAATGAAGACATAGATAACCAAATATTGTATCATGTTAATTGACATGTATGAAACCTCAATTCAATTTATTCATCATTCAAAAACATTGTTTGATTAACATTATCATTTAGAATGTGAATTCACTTAGTTTCCAGAATATGAACCCAACAAGCTTAAGCAATTTAAAAATTACTTCAAATTATAGATCCATTCAGAGAGAAAAACTCACTGATCTGATGGATGGGTGTGTGTATTTTATGTGTGAGACAATTAAACAAGTACTGTGAAGGCAAAGTTCCTATGCATGCATCTAGCGCAGAAATAGATCAAATCACTGCACATGAGATTTTTATGTGGTTCGAAAATCACACCAGTGATTCCTACATCCACCCGTCACATAGTGAGGACACACTACTCAAAACCAAATACGACACACACACTTGAGCTCGACGGCTCAAACCACAAACACACTTGAGCACAACTGTTCAGACAACACACACACTTGAGCATGACTGCTCAAACAACACACATGAGCACGACGGCTCAACCCACACTAGTTAGATCAAGTTCACAAGAAATCAGATCCTCTAGCACTGATCTGATTCACACACTTACAAGCACACTGAAATCTGCACAAAACACATGTACAGATCTCACAAGCACTTAAAGACAAAACAAGATGAACACTCCAATATAGAAAAGTAGAAGAGAGATGAATTGGATGTTCCTTAGTGAAGATGATCTGCTACAAGCTTGAATTGAAGATTCTTGAGAAGATTCGATGGAGGCCTTCTTCAATTCACGATGCTCTGTTTTAGATCTGATGATTCTTTCCATTGCTTCTTCTTCCTTTACTGCTCTTCTTCTTTGATCTGCTCCTCTTTCAGTACTCTAACACTCTAACTCTATACTTGGCCTTGACCCCATATCCTCAATGATGGATGGTTGATCCAGATGAGACAAGAGGCCTTTTATATCCTCTGTGCACTCTCTTGTACATGGGAAACACGTGCACAGAAACCTAGGGTTCACCCAAGGTTGCCACATGTCCAAAAGTCCTTCTCCTCATTGCCACTTAGATGAAAGGGTATTTTGGTAATAATAGTCTTCCAAAAAGTCTTCAGAGATAAGTCACACCCTTTGGTAATCATACCCTTTACGTTTATGAGTTTTCACGCGATGTGTGTTGACGCAAGTTTGCATGTGTGTCAACACAACTGACTAAGTATCAGTTCCAACTTACTAGGGGGGAAACATGTGTCGACCTGATTAACAACTTGTGTCGACCTGATTAAATGCTTGTGTTGACCTGATTAATAGCTTAAGTCGACCTCCTATGTTTTTCTTCAAAAATAGCTCACTGGATGGACTATGTGTGTTGACCTGACTAACAACCTGTGTTGACACAACTGTAGCTTTGTTCTTTAGGAGCTTACTGGGCAGACTATGTGTGTCGAACTGACTTTCAACTTGTGTTGACACAAGTTTGACAAAACTTTGTAAACCAGTATATATGAAGTGGGAACCATTAAAACATGTTATTATCATCACAATATGAAATATGAAATATCAAAGACATGTTGTTTAGTCATCATTATAATATGTACAAGTCATCATCAAAATCTAAGTATGAGTGATGTTTATTGGTCATCATTAAAAATTCAAATACACACTCAACACAACATTCTCCCTCTTTTTGATGATGACAAAATAAATGCTCATACTTTTTCTCCTCATTCTTTTTCTCCCAAAAACTCATTCTTTAACTCTCCCATGAGAGTCCCCCATAAGTCCATAAACTCATGCTCTTCTCCCTATTTTTGACAGCAACAAAAAATATACATGAAATATAAATGGTAGGAGATCAAGGAATGAAGTTGTGGAAAGGAATGTTCAGGAATGATCAAAATGAGTGAGGCAAAGTGATATTGACATATGAGAGAAATTATTGTGTTTTGCGATTGTGCATCAGTGTTTAATCGTAAAGACACACTCAACACAAAGTATAGCAAGAGATAATGATCTGAATGTAGTTAAAATAATGATGCAAATGTGAGCTAAAGTGACCTATATGAGTGAGCAGAAGTATTTAACAAGGAGGATATGAGCTTTATATTTAACACAATGTAGAATAATAGGTCTGAACTCAATATTCATAAACTTTATTTAGGTCTTGTGCTTTTCTGTTCTATCTATTTCCAATTCCTTTCATTTTTACTGGAAAAGAAATACAAGAATAAATTAGTTAAATCTCACTTTTCAGTGCAGGAGATCACATTTACCAGTTGTAAGACCCCCCTGATTACTCAATGGTTTAACTTTCATTATCTTACACAAAGTTGAAAATTTTGTTTTTCACTTTTTGACGTGAGAGAAACCACTTGTTTAGGTAAGATGGCCCGGTTACTCAGTGGTACAAGAAGTTGCATTGCTCTGTTTATATATTTCCAGATTGTTGATCATTTTCTTTTGATATTTTGCACAGGATTATATTTGCTTTGACCAGAAAAATCATGGCTACGAATGTGGAGATATTATTCTTAGCATGTTGTAAAGATGAAGCTTAAACATGCATATGTTAAACATTAAAGCCACTCATGTGCCTATGAGTGTTTGCAAGTCATTTTAAAGACATTCAACATTAAAATGGCACAACCTTGATATTTAGTGAATATTTGAAAGTAAAATAAAAGCACAATAAGTTTAGTTTGCATGAATTAAGTCTCTCATATAAAAATATCACAAGGACTCAAAAATTCTGATAGTTGGGGCTCAAGATAGACAAGCAATGTCAAGGAAAGTGAGTGAGGAATTGACAATGACTCCCCCTTTCATGTAGCTCCCCCTCACAAGGTGAACATGAAGATTATTGATGAAGGAAGAATTGACTGAAGTGAAAGTAGAACCATCAAGAATGTTTTATTGAATGACAAGGCTCCCCCTCATCAACTGCATAACAAGGCTCTTCATACTTGGCGGAGACATATACTCATGCATAGTGAAAGTGTCCAGACAAACCTGACTTGCCTTTCTTCAAACCATGATTTTATATACCAAAAATGCCAATGCAATGTGAGAACCAGAAATTTATTAGCAAGAATAAGAGGGCTTTTATTTGCGAAAAGGAGATCGAAGATATCAAAGATGTGAATATTTGCACAAACTAACCTCTCTTCTTAATGATGAAAATCTATTTTCTGAGAGAGGCTTAATGAAATGTCTACAATTTGCTTTTCAGTTTCAATAAAGTGAAACTCAAATGATTTCTTAACAACCTCATCTCTTAAAAAGTGGTGCCTTATTTCAATGTCTTTTGTTTGTGAATGTTGACTTAGATTTTTAGACAAATTGATTGCACTAGTTTTATCACATAGAATAGGAATACAATCTAATTTGTGATTATAGTCTAGGAGCTAGTGTTTCACCCAAAGAACTTGGGTGTAACAACCCGACCTTCCGGACCCCCTCCAGGGACCCCGAAGACTCGGAAGGGTTAGAAGAAATAGTCTAGCGAGATATGTACTGAATTTAAATAACTATAACAATATAACAACTATACAACGTGTTGCAAGTAAAAGCATAGATACAAGAAGAAAGGTGCAGTCCTTAAGGGGCATACCCTGATAACTTGCAAGGCACAACTCTCAACTCACTCAGGTACAAGAGCTCACAACACTCGCTCTCACTACTGCTGACAACACACGGCCCCATAGCCACCTTCGAAAACCTATCCAACACCGAGCTCCCACGACGATGAGCCCCTAGCTGAAGGAAGTAGGGGGAGTGAGCCTCGTGAACAAGGCCCAGTAGGGATTATCAGTCCCTCACTGGCCAGAGCAGTAGGAACTCCGAAAATAGGAAACTACACTAGAAAATTGTAAAGCGAGGAACACCTATAGCAGGGTACTACAAAGCAGCAGAACAAAACAATGCAATGCCAAGACCACCAACCAAGGTCATGACACACACACGACTACTGCAGAAACCAACGGAGTCGAGCACAAAGCGGAAACAACCCTCGGCACACCCGACGAGACCACGCAATAGCCAGGAGAGAACGACATCTTATTGGATCGAGATGGCACCAATGATGTCCTAGAGGGGGGTGAATAGGACTTCTTGACCTTTTAAATTTTTATCTGCAATTAGACAACACTAAATAGATCCGTTAGAATTTAGTGTAGTGTGTGATTCAAGTGTAAATTGATGGAAACAATCACACAAATGCACAAGAAATTTTATCCTGGTTCGGCCCTTCCCACATGGAAGTCCTACGTCCAGTTCTCAAGCAAACCACTTGAGATTTCACTAACTGCTAAGAATACTTGGCCTTCTCTCACCCTTGAGAGAATTACAAGCCCACTTGCTTCCAAGCAAGTCTTCCCTCAACAGGGGTACAATACCACCTTTCACAAGGTCTTCCCTACACAAAAGGGGTACAACAGGAACAAACCTCCTACAGGTTTACACAGACAGAATTGTAAAAACACTTGTGTGTTTGCTCTAAAGAGTGAACAAACATAGGAAATTCAGAAAGGAATAAGAAATAAGAACTACAGCTGTGATCCTTTCTGAATCAGGTAGGGTGGTCTAAAAAAATATGTAATTACAACTTCCACCCAACACTCAACAAACTTCTGTGAAGAGGAGAGCTTGGAGATTTTTCTGAATGAGGAGGCTCTCAACTGTTGCAGCTCAGGAGAAGGCTTGTAGAAGCTCTTGCTAGCAGAAAGCAGGAGAGAGTTGAAATGAATTGCTAGCTGGTTGCACACACACTTGGTGTCTCCTCTTGTTCAAACTTTGGCTTCTATATATGCTTCAGAGGATGTATCCGTTTGAAACTATCCGTTGAAGATCTCGCCATTTGAGGAGTGGTCTTTGATCCTTTGGGTGCAGATGAGATTTTGATTATCCATTAGTTCTTCAGCTTTTTAGCTTTCCAACGGCTTCAGACCATGCTTGTAGCTTCTTAGCTTAGAGGTCAATTTTCAATTAATGTTTTGTGAAAGCTCCATGCTGAAAACGTGCATAATAAATGATCTGCAACAAGGACAAGACAAAAGAAAAGATACCGCCATTCTTTCTGAGGTAGGTGAGTCAGAGATCTATATAAAATTTTGGAAACCTCGACAGAAACAAGTTCAGTGCAAAATAAATACAGACAGACAGTTGCATCAGAAGGTAAAGTGAGGTTCTAACAGTGGTAGGTGAGCCTCTATCAGATACCATATGCGCCTGAAGGCATTAATTTGCAAGACATGTACTGAACGAAAAGAAAGCCTGAACTTTTGAAATAAAGCAAGAGAGACCAATTTGAATAAATGTATCAGACATTTTTATAGATAATTTTCTGTGGTTGTTTTGAGTACAATATATCCTATCTGTCAGAATATATTAAATAATAATAACATGACAGGATATAATTTTGAATGATATGCAGGTTCTATGTGTTCTATAGAAGATATCATTCAGAAAATACAATACCAAATAATCAACATTTCATAAAATTATAAAATAGCATTTGCATGGAAAAAGTTGAAGTACAGAAGTTGTCAGGAAAGTCGGAGACAAAAAGAGATGCAATTCGATTTTCTGAGTCAGAGTCTAAGACATGAGAGATAGATTAACAATTCGACTCTACAGAAGTCCCAGAAGGAATTCGACTTCATAAAGTTGGAGTGAACTCATTCGACTTCCTGGAGTTGGATATCAACGAAGAGATTTTCGACTTTCTAAAGTCGAAGAGTAGACTTCGACTTTTGGAAATCGGAGGGAGGACTTTGAATTCGATACCCTACTTCGACTTTTCAAATTTGGTGTCTAGGATTCGACTTTACAGGAGGAGATAGAGTCCATACTTTGATTTTCAAGCATAGTCCAATTCGATTTTCTAGAGTCGGAGTCCACAGTCAATGACAGTACGATACATAGAGTTCTTTGGACTTCGAAAATTTTCAAGATAGAGTTGATACAATATTATTCAAAATATGTTTTCTGTGATATATTATAGTAGATTGATTTGTAGAATGTCTTTATAAGGTTTTGTCATAGCAAAATCACCATGTTAAAATAATTTAAAGTCTTAAATAATTTTCTTAGGGGATAGTTGCGCAACAATTCTCCTTTTTGTTAATGACGAAAACTTTTTTAAATAGATAGTGAAAAAATAAATTTTCAGATTGCACAAGTATGTTCTGTGTAGATTGAGTTATTTGTTTCTTACTTTCTTTCTTCCCCTTTGTGGCATTAACAGAAAAGGTAAGATAGTGAGAGAGAGAGAGAGAGAGAGAGAGAGAGAGAGAGAGAGAGAGAGAGAGAGAGAGAGGAGAGAGAACAAAACTATCATTCATATAACTGAAATGTTTAAATACAAAACAAGTCTATGAAGCATATAATGAACTTGGTAAATATAGAGGAGGAGGGATCTGAGCAAGAAAAGGCTGGAGAAGAGCCCAAAGTTTCTTCTCATTCCCATGAAAGAAGTTCATAAACATACCAAATTCTATCCTATAGGTAGGACCTATGGAGGGGATTTTTCTATAGGACTTTACATGTCTCTTATGGAACCAGGTAAGTTTCTTCTGAAAATTACTAGGGCGCAGAAGGAGCTTGAGAGGGACAAACTTCTTAGTGGCTGCTAAATGAAGAAAGTCATGAACAGTAATGTTCCAATGCAGACCCTGATGAATTGCAGCTTCCTTGGCTTGGTAGTAGACTAGGTACATCTACTTCCACTTTGATCAATAGACTTCCAAAGAGTCTCATATCCTTTGCAGAGATAGTCACTAATAGAGATCTTCAACTTCTCACAATCTGTGTGATCTTCGGGGTATGCAGCTGCCCATTGATCTTCAGAGAACCTCTCAGACTCAGCAAAACAGATCTAAAAGTCTAATATGTGTTGGGAGTTCTGAGGTGCTTGCATAAGGGTAAACCTATGGAATGATAGGTTCAAGTTGTACTTAATTCTGAACTTAGTGGCAATGCGGATGTGCCTATTAAACACAAGCTGAGCAAAATCTTTTCTAGCAGAAATGACACCAACCAGGCTAGGATACAATCTAGAAGATAGTCCAATAGACATGGAAGGGGAAATCTACCTCTGACCTCTGATAATATTCCCCCATTGGCCCTTGTTAACATTAGGCAACCCCAATCTGAACCTAGCTGCATTAAATTCCTTCATCTTTATGTACTTGACATGCGACTCTCTAAGGAGGGTACCAAACAGATCATAAAATCTAAGATTCAGGTGAAGGGTAATATCCATGAATTGGTTTCTAGCCAAAGTCTATTGGAATTTGGTGGCTTCACCAGGATAGAGTTCAAGAAAAGCTTTGGTAGATAGACTGTGGCTTTTCTGAGTAATTAATTCAGATCAGCCAACTGGACTTGAGATGTATGGAGGAGAGAGGGAAGCCAGTCCTCAAAGGTGAAACCTGGCATCTCATGGACTTCAAGGAATGTCTTGATAGACAGGAATTCCCTGAACATGTTCATATGATGTTGAGAATGGTAGTCAAAAGCATACCAAAACGGAGGGAGGAGTTTAGCCTGATTCTCTTTTAAATGACGCCCACTTGTAGATGAGAGTACCACACTGGGTACAATCTCTCGTAGGGAAAGGGTGGATCTGCCAGCCAATGGTGTAGAGATTGTAGGAAGACAAGAAAAGAAGTGAGGAGCTGAAGTATGGAGAGTGGGTATGCTTGCCTTGGAGGGTTTGAAATAGTATTTCAAAGGATATATGGTAAAATTAACTTTGTCAAAGGCAAGGGGCTGTTCCTCTGGTAAAGAGGTAGAGGGAGGAGGATCATATGAGGTAGAAGGAGGAGGTGGAGGTGGTTGTTGTTGCTCATCAGCAGAGGGAGCAGGAGGTGTAGGAGCAATGGGGGCAGTAGGATGAGATGAGGATGTAGGTTGTTCCAATTCAGGAGGGGTAGGAACAGTGGAAGTAGTAGGAGCAGAGGTGTTGGTCTAGTGGGAGGAGAGGAAGTGGTTGAAGGTGGAGGAGGGAAAACAGGCTGACCATTCCTATGGAGCGTCCTTCTAACCTTCCCCTTAAATGTTTTGACCTTAGACCTGTATCTACCTCCAAATCCTGAGACTCTAGAGGTCGCTTAGGCCTAGACCCTTGAGGGGGCTCCTGCTACTGCTGCTCAGGCTCAACTGCCACAGATGACTGCTGCTGCTGCTCTAGCTTCTGTTGATCTTCCTTAACTAATGCTGAAGACTGCTCCGGCTCTGACTGCTACTTTTCTTACTGCTGCTGCTCTTCCTGCTGCTCTGTCTGGTGAACATGTTTTTCTTGTTCTTTATGCTACTGTTGCTGTGATTGCTCTTCTTCTTGAAAAGTAGAGGGAGGAGCAGATGGCTGACTAGTGCCCTATTGGCTCACTAACTGAAGCAAAAGACCCTTCATCAGCCGGACCTCCTCAGCCAAGAAATCAAATTTAACATCCACTTGTTGGACTTGCTTCTGAAGAACTGACAAACCCTCTTGCTGCTGCATCAAAATATCCTACATCATGTTGATACTGCTGCTACTCTCCCCCTGAGTCCTTGGCCTGGTATCAAAATGAGGAGGGGAGGAGTGATGCTCTACTTCTTCAAATGTTTCATGCACAAGTGGAGTAGTCCTTGGAATGTCTTCTTCTTGTACTACTCCCTTGCCCCTCAAATCTCTGAGTACTGAACTGATAGTCTCTTCTAGTGCATTATGCTCAGGAGATGGGGCAGGTACTTGCTCTTGCTGAAATGGTTCTTACTCTTGTTGAATACCATGTTGCTCTTCTTTTTTACTATTGTTCATGTTGGTTTTGAGTAGGGGCTTCTACTCTTTCTTCTCTAGCTTCTTCATGCTGAATGATTGGAATAGATGAGGAATCCTGTGCCTCATTAGGGAAGATCTCATGAGTGCACTGGGGCACAGAATCCTTAATCCACAAATTCTGAGCTTTGTTTTCCAAACTGTAGTGGCTTCTTCTTAATGTGGATAAGTCAATCTTTTCCTTTACGCCTACTGGAATTTCTCCACTTAGATTTACTGAGAACCTTTTAAATATCAGGGTCAGCAGTGTTCCATAAGGGAGGGACTCCTGCAGATTCCTGGATGCTATCATCTTTTCCAAAATAATTGAGGGCAGGTTGACCCTATGTCTTTGGATAGCCCAAAAAAGCATACTACCATCTCTGGTAGTTATGGAGGAATGGGTGCCAGCCTGGGTGTTGGTGTTGACAGAGTGAATGATCCTTTTCTCTTCAGATAACTCATTTATTAACAAACCTTTCTTGCTAACTATCCCTAGGCTTCCAATAATACCCATCTTTTGCTTATTCAGGGGCACAATCTCACTGAGTTTATGGCCGGAGTTGGGACAGTCCAAAAGTTTAACTAAAAGATCTTCAGAAACTGTGACCTTGGTGCCTTTTACAAACCCTGTCACTGAACCTTCTGCAGAAACTTGAAGGGACACAAAGAAAGCCTTAGGGGCGCTTTCAAAAGTTGGTTCTGATATCTGGCACATTCTGGACCAGCCCATAGCCGCTAGGGTTTCTTCTACCCAACCTAGACTACCATGCAACTGGTTGAAATCTACAACCTTTCCCGAACAGATTGAAAACTTGGCAGAGGAAAGGCGTTGGAGCTTTTCAGAGGTGAGCATAGTTCCTTCAGGAACCCTAGAGGAGGCCATCTAAATAGAAGGGACGGAGAAGATTCAGAGAACTATCAAAGAAATCAAAGAAATGAAGTTTAGAGATCAAGAAACCTACCTTTCTTCAGAGGAGATGAGAGGTTTGCAGTTGCTCTGAAAGCGGTTTCGGAGGAGATGAACAATACGCACGGGAAGAGGAAGAAGATGACAGGAGAGTCGGAGAGAGAGTTCAAACGGGTGCTTTGGGAAAAGGAAGGGGTGGTCCTAATATAATAGATGAAAAGTAATGGACCAAAGATGAGGAGATGAACGGTTGTGATTAAAAGAAAGAACTGTTATCGTAATAAATACCTCTTTAAATTTAAAAATTATTATCATTTATTGTTTTAAATTAATGTGAATTCCTTCTCACAGACTCCGACTCTAAAGAGTCAAAGAACCTTCTCCGACTTCCCGGAGTCACAATGTACACTTCTTCATGAGTCGTAGAAGACTTCGACTTTGAGAAGTCGCAGTCTGAACTCTGACTTTCAACAGTCGCAGTATTAGGACTTAGAGAAATTTGCAATGAGTTTTCAACATACACTTGCAGAAATTCAAACATGGATTTATCATGGTAATTCAATCAGGGTTACATATATCTATTTCTCTTCTAATAGATGTAAATCTATCTTGAGGAAGAGGTTTAGTAAAAATATCAGCTAATTGATTTTCTGTAGAGACAAAATCAAGTAAAATGTCACCATTACTTACATGGTCCCTGATGAAATGATGTCTGACCTCAATATGCTTTGTTCTTGAATGTTGAACAGGATTTTTGGTCAAGTTGATTGCGCTTGTGTTGTCACACATCATTGTAATCTCTTGAAGTGTTTGACCATAGTCTTCCAGTTGATGTTTGATCCACAGCAGTTGAGTGCAGCAACTTTCAGCTGCAATGTACTCTACTTCTGTTGTGGACAATGCTACTGAATTCTGCTTTTTGGAAGACCAAGAAATTAAACATCCTGCAAGAATTTGACATGTACCACTAGTGCTTTTTCTATCTATTTTGCATCCAGCATAGTCAGCATTACTATATCTAATTAATTTGAAATCAGAACATCTGGGATACCATAAACCCAATTTACTTGTGTTTATAAGATATCTAAAAATTCTTTTAACAGCATTAACATGTGATTCTTTAGGATTAGCTTGAAATCTTGCACACAAACATATACTGAACATTATATCTGGTCTACTGACAGTAAGATAGAGTAATGATCCAATCATACCTCTATAGATCTTTTGATCTACTTTCTTGCCAAGTGGATCACTATCTAACTTAATTCCTGAGCTCATGGGTGTTCCTAAGGACTTACACTTGTCAAAACCATATTTTGAAAGTAAATCTGAAATGTATTTGGTTTGACAAATGTGAGTGCCTTCCTTGGTCTGCTTGATTTGCAACCCAAGAAAGTAGTTAAGGTCACCCATCATACTCATTTCAAACTCACTTTGTATAAGATTTTAAAAGAATTTACAAAGTGATTCATTAGTAGAACAAAAAATAATATCATCAACATATATTTGCACTATTAAGATTTCTTCTGAAAATTTCTTAATAAATAGTGTGCTATCTACTTTACCTCTTATGAAATCATGTAATATAAGATAAGTACTTAGCCTTTCATACCAAGCTCTTGGAGCTTGTTTCAGACCATACAATGCTTTCTTTAAACGAAAAACATAATTTAGATATTTAGTATCTTCAAAATCATGTGGCTGCTCAACATAAACTTCTTATTTTATGAAACCATTAAGAAAGACACTTTTAGCATCCATTTGAAATAAATTGATGTTGAGGGAGCTTGCATATGCTAAAAGAATTCTAATTGCCTCTAATCTAG
Source organism: Colocasia esculenta (assembly GCA_014218235.1). Lineage (NCBI taxonomy): Eukaryota > Viridiplantae > Streptophyta > Magnoliopsida > Alismatales > Araceae > Colocasia > Colocasia esculenta. The sequence goes on along the minus strand of CM024761.1, from coordinate 20,321,397 downwards.
CTACTGGGCATAAGTTTCATCAAAATCAATGTCTTCCTTTTGGGAATACCCTTGTGCTACAAGTCTGGCCTTGTTCCTAGTGATTACTCTTGATTCATCCATTTTATTTCTGAAGACCCATCTGGTCCCAATAACTGGATGGTCAGAAGGTCTAGGGACAAGAGTCCAAACTTGGCTGCGTTGGAACTGATTAAGTTCCTCTTGTATAGCAAGGATCCAAGATTCATCAGCCAGTGCATCATTGATTGTCCTAGGCTCAATTTGAGACACAAATGCAGAAAAATCACAAGAAATGTTCTTACCCTATCTTGAGGATCACCTATAATGTTTTCTCTTGGATGATCTTTGTGATACCTCAATTCTCTAGGCAATCCTTCTTGTGCTTCTTCTTGTTGTTGAAGTTCCTCTAGTGGTGAATCTTCCTTTTCTTCTATTTTCTCTCCTTCTTCAAGAGATGTCTGTTCTAGATCCCTGCACAGATCTTCAACACAATCTTCTTCTTCTTCTATTCTCTTAATAGAAGGGTTAGTCTCATCAAATAAGATATGCACTGTTTGCTCTACAGTTAAAGTTCTCCTATTAAACACTTTATATCCTCTAGGTTTTGAAGTATATCCTAACAGAAAACCTTCATCACTTTTAGCATCTAACTTTCCTAAGTTATCTTTACCATTATTTAAAATAAAGCACTTACAACCAAAAGGTCGAAGATGACTGATGTTGGGCTTTTTCTCCTTGTATAGCTCATAAGGTGTCTTCTTTAGGATTGGTTTGATCATACACCTGTTGATGATGTAGCAAGCTGTGTTGACTACTTCTGCCGAGAAGTATCTTGGTAAATTGTACTATGTAAGCATAGTTCTGGCCATGTCTAGCAATGTTCTGTTCTTCCTTTCTGCTACTCCATTTTGTTGAGGTGTTCTTGGTGCAGAGAAATTGTGTTATATTCCATTTTCTTCACAGAACTTCACAAAGTCTTCATTCATGAATTCCCCACCATGATCAGATCTGATACTGATTATCTGAAACTTTTGATTCTTCTGTACTGTTTTGCTGAACTTCAGAAAATCTGAAAAGGTTTCTGATTTGGCTTCCAAAAAGGATACCCAAGTGTACCTTGAGTAGTCATCTACAATTACATAGCCATACGCTTTTCCTCCAAGACTAACTGTTCTTATAGGTCCAAATAAGTCCATGTGAATAAGCTCCAAAGGCTTAGATGTTGTAACCATTGTTTTGGACTAAAATGATGTCTTCGTTTGCTTTCCCATTGCACAGGCTGTACAGATTCCAGACTTCTTTAATTTCATCTTCGGTAGACCTTCAACTAGATCATGCTTGATTAATTTCTTGATTACTGAAGTGCTTGCATGTCCTAGTCTTCTGTGCCACAAATCAGTTTCTTCACTCTTGGTGGTTGCAAGACACAAATTTACTTCTTTTAGTTCTGCTAACTGTAAGGTGTATAGTTTTTTGACTCTTTGAGCTTAAAATACTATTTTCCCATCATTTTGAATAATACACTTATCATTTTGAATTTTTACTAGGTGACCCTTGTCACACTGTTGACTAATGCTAATAAGGTTGTGCTTTAATCCTTCTACATACATGACATCTTCTATCATATTCTTTTCTTTTGTTCCTACTGTTCCACCTCCTAAGACCTTTCCTTTTCCATTATCTCCATAAGTGAGCTGACCACTTTCATCTCTAAAGCTTGTAAATAACTTCCTGTCACCTGTCATATGCCTTGAGAATCCACTATCCAAACACCATTTGGATGCTCTCAGGCGACCCTACAAACAAACTTAAGTTGTAACTTTTGGTACCCAAATTTTATTGGGTCCTTGATGATTAGTCTTAGGGATCCAGTGCAAATGCTCAGTTGTGCATGTGCTGACAGTGTGTCCTAGTTGGTTACAGTGACTACAACACAAATCAAAAGCATTCTTCATGTGTGTAGTGTTGTTAAATTTCTGTTTTGTTTGTAAGCATACTGGTTAACCTTTTTTGGATTTTTAATTCCTTTTTCTTTTACAAGTTGTGGTGTTGGATACTTTTCAAGATACACAATATTTTCTTCATTATGTGGAGGTGCATATCCTACTCCATATTTCTTCTTACATGTCCTAGAACCTTTTAGTCTAACAAACAAAGATGCTTTACACTTAGATATTTTCTTTATGGTAGCTCTTAGATAGTTGTTTTCTTCTTTTAATTTTTCTTCATCTTTAAGTTCTTTTAAATTTGATTCTATTTCCATGATTTTACTGTTTTTATTTTTTAAGTCTTCACACGGTAATTCATTTACTCTTTTAGTTTCATTTAAACTTTGTCCTAACCTTTATGCTTCATTTTTCAGAAAGGTGTTGGCCTTTTCTTGATTTAGAAATTTAGCTTAACTATTTTTATTTGCTTAACTACTGTTTTATATTTTTCATATAATTCGTTGAAGACATCTTCAAGGCTATCAGAATCAGATTCAGAACATGATGTGAAAGAGGTTTCAGAATTTACCTAATCTAGTCTTGCCATGAGGGCTAGATTTGTCTTTTCTTCTTCTTCAGATTCTGAACTTGAAGAGTCTGAACTGGTGGCTTCTTCATTATCTCATGCTGCTGCCATTGCCTTTTTCTTGTATCTTCTAAATTTCTTTTCTTTGTCTTTCTTCTTTTCAGATCTTTCTACTTGATCCTTCTTCTTCAGCTTGGGACATTCAGACTTGTAATGTCCTGGTTGATTGCACTCGTAGCATGTTGGTTCTTTCTTCTTGTCCTTCTTGAAGAATCTCTTAGAACCAAACTTCCTCTTTTTTGCAAGGATCCTTTGCAGTTTCCTTGACAGCATAGCATCATCATCACTGTCATCTGATTTCTCCTTGAATCTTCAGAGGAGGAAGAATCTGCAACCTTTAAAGCATTTGGCATGTTCTTTTTCAATGAATTTTCAGAAAATCATTCCATGTTAATTTCATGAGCCATTAAGGATCTGATTAATTTATCAATGGAAAGCTGAGTTAGATCATGTGCTTCCTCAATGGCAGTGACTTTAGGGGTCCAAACATTTGTTAACAATCTTAGGGTTTTTCTTATAGTTTCTTCATTTGTAAGAACTTTTCCTAGAGAACTTAAACCTACTATTATGTTTGAAAAATGACTGTACATCTGAGTTATGTTTTTATTGGGAAGCATTTTAAATTGTTCATACTGAGAGACAAGGATATCTATCCTAGTTTGTTTTACTCTATCAGTTCCTTCATATGTAACTTGCAGTTTATCCCACATTTCTTTAGCAGTTCTACATGTAGATAGTCTATTGAATTCTCTTTTGGATAGGGCACAACATAGATAATTTTTAGTCTTATAATTCAAGGACATATTCCTCTTATCAGCTATGGAGAGAGCAGAGGTAGATTCACCAAGAATATCAAAATCACCTTGTTCTATTACCTGTCACAGATCAAAATATGTGCCTCGAATGAAGCACTCCATCTGCATCTTTCAGTATTGATAATTCTCACCATTAAAGAATGGTGGCCTTGTAACAGACTGGCCTTCATAGTTGTGACTTTCAGCTACTGCCAACTCTTCTCAAATCTTTCGATTCTTCTGAGAAGACCTCGCTCTGATACCACTTCTTGGATCGAGATGGCACTAATGATGTCCTAGAGGGGGGTGAATAGGACTTCTTGACCTTTTAAAATTTTATATGAAACTAGACAACACTAAATAGATCTGTTAGAATTTAGTGTAGTGTGTGATTCAAGTGTAAATTGGCGGAAACAATCACACAAATACACAAGAAATTTTATCCTGGTTTGGCCCTTCCCACATGGAAGTCCTACATCGAGTCCTTAAGCAAACCACTTGAGATTTCACTAACTGCCAAGAATACTTGGCCTTCTCTCACCCTTGAGAGGAATTACAAGCCCACTTGTGCCCAAGCAAGTCTTCCCTCAACAGGGGTACAATACTACCTTTCACAAGGTCTTCCCTACACAAGAGGGGTACAGTAGGAACAAACCTCCTACAGATTTACACAGACAAAATTGTAAAAACACTTATGTGTTTGCTCCAAAGAGTAAGCAAACACAGGAAATTCAAAAAGGAGTAAGAAATAAGAACTACAACCATGATCCTTTCTGAAACAGGTAGGGTGGACTAAAAAAAAATCTAATTACAACTTCCACCCAACACTCAACAAGACTTCTGTGAAGAAGAGAGCTTGGAGATTTTTCTGAATGAGGAGGCTCTCAATTATTGTAGCTCAGGAGAAGGCTTGTAGAAGCTCTTGCTAGCAGAAAGTAGGAGAGAGTTGAAATGAATTGCTAGCTGGTTGCACACACATTTGGTGTCTCCTCTTGTTCAAAGTTCGGCTTCTATATATGCTTTAGAGGATGTATTTGTTTGAAACTATCTGTTGAAGATATAGCTGTTTGAGGAGTGGTCTTTGATCCTTTGGGTGCATATGAGATTTTGATTATCCATGAGTTATTCAACATTTTAGCTTTCCAACAGCTTCAGACCATACTTGTAGCTTCTCAGCTTAGAGGTCAACCTTCAATTAATGTTCTGTGAAAGCTCCATGCTGAAAAATGCATAATAAATGATATGCAACAAGGACAAGACAAAAGAAAAGATACCTCCATACTTTCTGAGGTAGGTGAGTCAGAGATCTATATAAAAGTATGGAAACCTCGGACAGACACAAGTTCAGTGCAAAATAAATACAGGCAGACAGTTGCATCAGAAGGTAAAGTGAGGTTCTGATAGTGGTAGGTGATCCTCTGTCAGATACCCCATGCGCCTGAAGGCATTAATTTGCAAGACATCTGATGAACAAAAAGAAAGATTGAACTTTTGACATAAAGCCAGAGACCAATTTGAATAAATGTATCAGACATTTTTATAGATAATTTTCTGTGGTTGTTTTGAGTCGAATATATCCTATCTGTCAGAATATATTAAATAATAATAACATGACATGATATAATTTTGAATGATACGCAGGTGCTATGTGTTCTATAGACGATATCATTAAGCAAATACAATACCAAACAATCAACATTTCATGAAATTATAAAATAGTATTTGCATGGAAAAAGTTGAAGTACAGAAGTTGTCAGGGAAGTCGGAGACAAAGAGGGATGCAATTCGACTTTCTGAAGTCGGAGTCTAAGACATGAGAGATAGTTAACAATTCGACTCTACAGAAGTCCCAGAAGGAATTCGACTTCATAAAGTTGGAGTGAACTCATTCGACTTCCTGGAGTTGGATATCAATGAAGAGATTTTTGACTTTCTAGAGTCGGAGAGTAGACTTCGACTTTTGGAAGTCAGAGTGAGGACTTCGAATTCGATACCCTACTTCAACTTTTCAAAGTCGGAGTCTAGGATTCGACTTTACAGGAGATAGAGTCCAAACTTCGATTTCCAAGGATAGTCCACTTCGATTTTCCAGAGTCAGAGTCCACAATCAGAGACAGTATGATACATAGAGTATTCTGTGGACTTAGAAAATTTTCAAGATAGAGTTGATACAATATTGTTCAAAATATGTTTTCTGTGATATATTCTAGTAGATTGATTTGTAGAAAGTCTTTAAAAGGTTATGTCATAGCAAAATCACCATGTTAAAATAATTTAAAGTCTTAAATAAATTTCTTAGGGGATAGTTGCTCAACACATCTCACCACAAGCACGGCCACCTCAGACCTCCACAAGGTCGAGGGCTCACAAGCAGAACCACCCCAGACCCTGGACACACCACAAGGTCGGAAAACCACACACACTGGTGCCACCATAGACTGGCACCAAAGAACGAGACTACAAAACCGAGAGAACAACGAGCGGAAACCACCAGAAGCACGGGCCAACAAGGCCAAACCAACAACGCCCACGGAAGCTGGACACGACTAGGCTACAACCACCGTGCAAGCTAGGGCAACGAGTGGTACTTGGAAACATCATGAGGAAACACCATCACAACAACAGAAACCAAGCCACTGCCACTGGCATCCAAGAGGAGGACACGCCGGCCACTCCCTCTGCTCGCCAGCTTGGCTCCTGCCTCTAACCTCCACAGAAGAGCAAGACAGAGCTGCCACAGAACACCACAAGAATGCATGCACCACCGCAGCCTGGCCAAGCTGCGGCCCCACGCCTAGCAGCACTACGTGGATTTGGAACCAACGCAGAGAGAGGCAGTGAGACAAAGGACTATCTAGGCCGCACCGGGAAGAAAACACCTCGACAACCTTGGCGTCCCTTCCCAAACAAGAGAGCTCTACAAATGACTTGGCGTCGCTGTCCAAACCTCATTTTCCCCTTAGCTCCAGAGTCCGCGAACTCGGCTGCTAACTCGAGCACGCTCGTAGCCCGAAGCACACCCTCAATAGCTCCTGAGAATGGGGGTCCCAGGCAACGGAGACAACCTCTAAAAGGGATAAGCCCTCAAGTGCCAAGCACCGGGTGAATAGGTGGGGCAAGCACAACAAAAACCATGCCGAACTGCTGGCTTGTAACTCACGACAAGCCCAGCAAGCACGAGGCACGCACGGACCCTCGAGAAGGCCGTCGGCCAACCAAGGCATGCACAAGCAGGCCAGAACCTCGGAACACCACAAAACAGTATGAAGAACATCGCTCTGCTAATAATCGATTGACTATCGAATAATCAATTATTAGACAGACGCGAGCCTCCTGGCACCGCTGCCAGGACACGGCCACGAAGGTGTCACCTTCTATCACTGAATGCAGGGAGGTAACCTGCCGTGTTTCCCACCAAAAAGTCCTAAGGGCAAAGCCTGCTCTGGGGCACATGCCGACACACTAACCGGGGCCACGGAAACACCCGAGACAATACAGGTGCTATCGTGTCCCCCTAGCCATCGCGATAGCATCGCAACGGGGAAGGGCACCACGATAGCAACCCTATCGCAACGGGGGCAGAACGTCGCGAAAGCAAATCATGTAGCGATAGAAAAATGCGTCGCGATAGCAATCCTTATCGCGATGGGGCAACGCGTCGTGACAAGGTCGCGACCGACTAGGCAGATGCCTCTTCTGGTGTCGCGACACCAGCAGAGAGGCAGACTAATGGGATGCTCCATCCCGGGGCCGCCCACAAGCCACAAGCACACCACACGGGGGAGGAGAGCATGGAGAAGCTATCTAAACTAACTAGAAAGCATGAGAAGCTCCTAATCCACCCGGATCGAGAAGAGCACAAGCAATCCCAACCTTAAACGAAGAAACGAACCCAATAGGGCCCTTCACGTCAGATTGGCTACCTCCTCCTCGCTCCACACAAGCTAGAGAGGGAGGCGGAGCACCGTCGGAGGGGGCGAAGAGAGGGGAAGGAGGGAGAAAGGGAGAAGGGGTCGCCGGCCAAGGCCTTAAGCCATCGGCACCCAAGTCGCGATGGGGCGATGCGTCACATTAAGGACCTTAACGTGATGGGTCAACACACCGCGAAAAGAATGCGTCCCCCAGGGATGCCACGACAACGCGACAGGTCTTATTGACATGCCTGCCACCCTAACAACTGCCAGACGAGAAAAGGCACAGAACATTATCGCGACCCGTTGATCGGGCGCGACATGAAGACGCGACAGAGAAGCAAGGAGCGACAAGAACGCGATGCACAAGCTCATCGTGACAAGGATGATTGTCGCATCGGACACCCATGACGCGACACTAACGCGTCGCCCAGTCCAGACGCATTAGTGGCTAGTCATCCCAGACACCGAACGAAAAGCCGGGAAGCCAGGTCTTACATTCTACCCACCTTAAAACAATTTCATCCATGAAATTTAGGGCACACCCAAAAGATCCCGAGGAACGAAATGAAGCACATGGAGCAGACGCAACACAGCGCGAAAAAGCCACTAAGTCTCAACACGACTTCCTCGTGGCAACAATCGCACAGCCAAACATGCAGAGCACACGAAGCACGGGTGTGAGGAGCCACTAAGTCTCACCACGACCTCCTTGTGGCAGCAACCGCACAGCCAAACACGCGCAAGCACACGAAGCGTAGATGCAAAGAGCCATTAAGTCTCAACATTTTTGAGTTCTCATATGTTGAATGTTTAATGAGAATGCTAAGCTAACAAATCATGTCTTTGTTTTTTATGATGAGCATGAATATTTCATGGACAAAATTGATAGATGTTAAGCAATGAAACATGATAACAATTACTCTTGAAAGACAAATGAAACAAACATGTTAATTGATCATATATATGACATTATATCTCCCTAACTATATTCTTTCATGTAGGTGAGATACTATGCAAGACATGCATCAAAACAAGGTTTAAAAGATCAAGAAAAGCATGAAAAGTAGGTACCTGTCGACAGCCACAAAGGCCCCTGTCGATAGATGTACACAGGCCAGAAAGCCATACTTCAGGACAGGACTGCCTGTCGACAGCACTAGTGTCGCCTGTCGACAGCCTTTGACAGAAAACTGTCTCCCGAACTCCCAGTCCCCTGCCTGTCAACACCTGTCGATAGGAGCACCCAGTGCTGTAGACAGACGAAGAAGACCTTCAGATTCAGAAAGTTTTTAAGTTGCTATACATGGTGGCTCCAACTACCACGTCTCTCCATATGTGGACACCACTATATAAGCTATCTTTTGAAGGTAATCTCTTACAGAAGCAGCCTCCACCAAAAACCCTAGAGAAAGTCCAAGAACCAGAAGTGTTGCTGCTGCTCTGCTTCACCCTGTTGTTCAGAGATTGAACCAACTGTTAATCCAGCAGTGTTGGAGTTTGATCGTCGTGGATTCAAGTCTCTCCATCAAGTTGTGACTCTCAAGACGAAGCTTGAAGCCCACCCAGATGATCACGAGAAGAGTTCTCAATCAGGATTTGTGTTTCAACTCAGAACTCTCTCTCTGTTTTTATTTTTACATATCCGTGTGTGTGTGGTTGTGTCTCAAGCAGTCCTTGTGCTTGATTCACGTGGCATGTGTTGTTCTGATCGTGGTTTCACATCAGACAACTCGTGTGTGTGAGTTGTAGTTGTTGAACTAGCTCAGAAGCAGTCCTTTCTACGTGTGTGTGTGGACCGTGGATGTAGGATACACAAGTTGTGTACTCCGAACCACGTAAAACGCTGTGTCCTATGGTTTGAACACTTCTACGTTAGATGCTTGGTAGGCACGGTTTCTCTACACACGTCAGATAGTTTGGTTCTCTATCTATTATCGAGTTACACACATCTAAGTTCATCTTGAACTCTGTTACACTTCTCATAGTTCGTGCTTTTGCAAAAAGAAGGTGATAAAAGCTTTTAATCAACAGTAATCTATTCAACCCCCCTTCTAGATTACCATACCAGGAATTCCGCAACCTTTCAAACATGACCTCCTTGTGGCAGCAACTGCACCGCCAAACACACAAAGAGCAACCAGCTGAAAAACCAACGGCTCACACAACAAGCTCCAAACATACGGGGAGCAAGCAACTGAAACCCAATGGCTTACAACACGCTCTAAACGCGGGTGGAGCACCAAGTCGAGAAACCAACGACTTACTCTAGACACACGTGGGGTGCCCAAACGGACAACAACCCCACCGATGCCGAGAAATGCCAAAACCAACCTGAACAGCAGAAAATGTCAACAAAAAACCGCATAGCTACAGCCACCAACAGACCCCGTTATTAGGATCGACCAATAAGCAACCCACTCTGTCGCTAGCAAAACCCGACAGAGGACGCAGTTGCCGACAGCAACACAAGAATCGTCGGTTAGAAACTTACTCTATTGCCAGCGAAACCAGACAGAGTGCACAGTTGCTGACAACAACTAGTAAAAATGCCTGAGAGTCAAGCACAACACTCAGGGGAATAGCCTCACACTACTAGCAGTAGCTAGCATCGGTCACCAGCCCAACCGAGAAGCCACGCGAGAGACAAGAACTAGAGTGAGAACATGCTCGCGGAGAATCCTCAATGCACGAAACAGCGTCCACCGCCTCCGCTAGGTCTTACCCAGACCTTCCTCGCGGTCCAATTAGGACAGCTAGCGCACGTGGACCCATGAAACTAGGAAACTACACACTCCACAGTGCAACACATCATGACGAAAGCACGGAAGACGTCTGATGTCAAGCCAAAACCTGGCACCTCACAATGCTGACAAACCATGTGGTCGAGTACTAGCAAGCCAATAGGCCTCACTATCACCAGACGAACCAACATGAGACTCTGCCATCGGCTTCCAGACTCACCAATGCCATGCACAACCAGAGAACCAACGAAGGGTTGGCAACACACCCGTCATGCGCACACAGGGCTCAACACGGGTACCAACATGCCAACCACCAAAAAGACACACAACCACATTGGAACTAAAACAACTGCAGAGGTCGAGGACAACACATCGACCTCAGAGGGACCCAGACCAAAGTAGGGTACCACAACCGAACACACTCGCTCCCAAAGCGAGAGGGAAAACTCAGACACATGCTACGACCAAATCCTGGCGTACCACCGATAGGGCTACCTAGACAAGGCAAAGAAACCACCCCACAGTGGTAACAGTGCAACCACGAGGCACGGGCCAGCACAAAGTGTCCCAAAGGCGGAAAGCTCAATGCCTCCAACACCGAGTGAAATCGTGAAACGACACACAAATCTCACGAACAGGCACACGCACAACACATGGTGCTATCACAAGCACCAGAAGCCACCCAAGGTACAATACAATGCACCAAAGCTCCAGACGACACAAAACCGAAACACTCATGCACGAGCACACGGTGCTACCATAAGCACCAAAACTAAGCAAAGTGCAACACAGGTGCACCAACGGCCAAAACAACATGGGCTAATGGGAAAGACTCTTCACTAGAGACCCGCCAAAAAACCACACGCAAAGAACCGCAAGCCTGAAAGGGCACAACAGGCCATGCCGGCCCGAGCCCTTGAGGCATAAAAACATGAAGCATCGAAGAAAACGCTCAAAGCGCAGCACACACAACTGCACTAATAGCCCGAGATGCCACAGGGCCCACTAAAGGGGACGCTCCACCAGAGACCCGCAAGAGAAATGCACGGAAAGCCAACAACAACTTCAAAAGCGCAACAACCACGTCGGCTCCACAAAGCACACAGAACACAGAGAACCGACTCTGTTGCACGGGGAGTAAAAGATCACAGCAACTCCCTAGCGCGCAAGAGCAAAAAGCACTATAGACACTCGATTCTGGCCCATAAGTTGAACCATATTTCTTGTTATCTTATTGAGCCCCAAGTTGGTCACTCACCTTGAACCCATCATTAGCCTTGCTTTGAGCCCATTAAAAGCCTAATTTCAGATTATCCCATCCAATTATCCTTTGAAGAGTCCTTATGCTTAATTGTCTAATTATTCTTCTTGGTGATTGGTCAATATTTTGAGAATAATCGGTTGTCCTTAACGCGACGGGTCGTAGCGCCGCGTTAGCCTTGTTGCGCCCCCCATGGCCGTCGCGACAGCCCATGCATATCCATGCACGTGGCTTTAGAGTCGTGACTCACATGGCCATCGCGTTCATGCTGTCGCGCCCCTACGACCCGTCGCGACTACAGCCGCGTACACTGGCCTCCGAAACCACCTCCTATTTATCCTCCATTGGCCTTATCTTCATCCCATGCAACCTCCCAACCCCCCTAAGCATGGTTTGAGGTTCCATGACCCTTGGAAACCTCCCTAGGACTCTCTCATGTGGATTTACATGCATTTATCATCTTATTTTTTGCCATTATCTCCTATGGACGGGATATTCTCTCACCTATCCTATATAAGCAAGGCCTCTCCTTCAGAGGAGAATAGAGCTCGATTTTGCCACGAAGTGCTGCCAAATTCTCTCCAGGCCGGACACTTAGCCCGTAGCTCTCTCTTTCCCTCACATTTCCTCACACTCTCTTCATCAAGCTATGCTCATTTCTTCATCCATGGAGCTTGGTGCGTGAGGAGGGCGACTTCCACTTCGTCCACAGTTTCTCTAGCACACAAGGATGCCATACAACGCCAGGGAGTTGCCCCATTTGGGGCTCCTTCTTCCCTTCCTTCCTCATTTCCTTTTTCATGCATATTATTTGCTTTCTTAGATAGGAGCATATTTCCTTTTCCTTCCCACGTTTTCCTACTACCCAAGGGGTTTAAAAACCACCCCAGGTTTGTTCCCCCCATGCTCTCATCTTTCTTTTCTTTTGTGGATAGATTTTACACTTAATATGTCCTAACAAGGTTTTTCTTTGTTGTGTTCTTTGTTGTAGCAGGCACCTAAGCATCAGTCAACAAGGAGATCTTGTCCTCTGGCCGGCCGGAGGACGAGAAGAAGGTCCAGCCACATTTCTCCCGCACTGTAGAGAACGTAGCCTGAGAGGGCGTCGCGACAATGCTAATGCGCCTTGCTGAGGCGTCTCGACATCAGCTCCATCGCGGTAGGTAACCCCATCCCGACAAAGGTCAGTGCCTAGTTCTCCTTCCTTTTCCTAGAATAGTTAGCCCCTCCTTTCATTCTCATTAGTGGCAACTATCTAGGTGGCGATCACATCCATATTTCCATACTTGTAAAGTTAATTTTAAAACATGTTGTGTGTTTCGAGGGGCGCACAACCCCGTGATTACAAGCACCACCTCCATCGCGACAAATAGAGAGGCCAAACACCAAAACAATGACAAGAAAAGCCTTCAATGCACAAGCCGAGCACAATCGAGCACACACTGGAACAACGCTTGCACGAGTAAACCAAGCAAGAAACAGGTGCACAACAGAGCAACACTCACTCATGCAACCCAGTAAGAAAACGATACTACGTCACACCAAACCAACAGGGACCCAATGCCTTAAATTGTTCAAGCAGGCAACAAGAAACAATCACAACGACAAATGGCACGAACAGGTCCACCGACCCATGGTGCCACAAGGAAACGTCGGCACGAGGGGAGCAACCAGCTCAACCCAAAAACAACTCAAGAGAAGATGACTCCACCAGAAGGTCGCAACGATGCGCACCTTGACAACACAACACCACAATGGAGCATTGCCACCCCGAGCAACCCACGAAAAACAGAGGAAGGAGACACGCAACACAACGAGTCTCTTCCACGCGTGAGAGGGAAATCCACAACGCAAGACTGACACTTTCACAAGAAGCACAGCCAGCCAAACACCCACTACACTCACTAGACCACCATCTGGGAGAGCACACCGAGCACAGGAAAACAAAACAAACCATCCGAGCCACGGGGACACACAAAGTCCCACCGGCGCAATCGAGAAACTTGGAAACGAACAACGAGACAAGGTGGCCAACGCCGCAGCCAGACACACAGCCATGGGCACTACACCTTGACCGGAAATGCCTAGGCAAATTGTAACATAGACAGTCCAACCAGCAACAACGACAGCTCTTCTCTACATAGAGAGAGAGCAGCGACGACCAAAACAAACACAGGGCAGCTTTAGGGAGAACCTCCACCAAAAGCGCCAAGAGACGTCCTAAGAGAACCTCACCAAAACACAGCCCAACCAAACGACACACTTCGAACCACAAGGACAACACAACGGTGGCCCGAAATGAACATAGAGCACTCCTGGGAAGAACCTCCACCAGAAATGACAAAGGGCGATCCTGGGAAGAACCTTCACCAGAACGCACAACCCAAACAACCAAACAACACAAACCTTCAGAGAGAACATCATAGCAAGCAGAACTACAAAAAACAATGCAAGTCGATCCTGGGAAAACCTCTACCAAAACCACCAAGGCACAATTTTGGGAAAACTTGCCAGAACATGCCAACCAAAACAACAGCATACCTCAGACCCTGAGGCAGCACAACAATAGCAGAAATGGGTACGGAATAGTCCCAAGGAAAACCCTCACCAAGACAATAACAAACGGTTCTGGGAAACCTCACCAGAACATAGGGTAACCAAGCGATGCACCTCAACCTAGAGGGCAATGCAACATCAACCAGAAACGATCACAACACATTTCTGGGGAAACCTCACTTCCGCCAAAACCAACAGAGAAAGCCTCTGGGAGCACCTCACCAGAGCTCACAACCAGCCAGCACAAGGCTGACAAGCAACCACAGACAAGTGTCACAATGCTCAACTAGAGATGCTGTGAATACCCAACCAGCAAACTGGCCCAACAACCGTGCCAGTTGGTAGACTTCCCAGGAAGGTCACCCATCTTGGGACTACTCCCAACTGAGCACGCTTAACTTTAGAGTTCTTTTCCTGCTCGAGCTCTGAAAATGACTAGTCCGGGTTGTTAGTAGTCAACTGATTTAGTCCATTTAACATATTCTTATATGGGGTGTTACAATCTACCCCTCTTATATAAGCGACGTCCTCGTCGCTATTCACATATAGCACACAATCAAACCTCAGGCGAGCAGGATTCTAGAGGTGGCCCCCATAGGCTCAAGAGGTGGCTCCCACTATGTAGCACTTTGCGCCATTATGGCCTCAAGAGGTGGCTCCCATAGCGTAGCACTTTGCCCTATGTGGCACTTAGTTCCTGTACTTCCGGATGGGCAAGGCTCTGATACCATTTGTGACGACCCAACCAGCAAGCTGGCCCAACAACCGTGCCAGTTGGTAGACTTCCCAAGAAGGTCACCCATCCTGGGACTACTCCTAACTGAGCACGCTTAACTTCAGAGTTCTTTTCCTGCTCGAGCTCTGAAAATGACTAGTCCGGGTTGTTGGTAGTCTACTGATTTAGTCCATTTAACATATTCTTATATGGGGTGTTACAGATGCAACATGGCACACAGAACATCTGCTTAGCCCGAGCAACAACGCTGACCGAGTAGATCATAGCGCACAATAGCGCACAAACATGAGACCACACACACAACCAACGCAACACACACCCCAACAATAGGGGAACAGGCAACAAGGTAGGGACACTTCGACCGGTTCCATAGACAACAACTCTGCACTAGTGAATGCCACACCACACACAGGCTCTCTCAGCCTTCACGACACACACGCACCCAAATGCAATGAAGACGACCATAAGCACCGCGCCTGGACTTGCCTGCAACCGTCCTCCACACGAGAAGACCACTTCCAGTGAGTCCACCGCCAACCACGCCACCACGGCACGAACACACCGAGTGACCACACTCGCCACGCACGCAACATAGCAACAGCTGCAACCCTCCTGCAGAACACACACAAACCTTTCAGGGAAGCCGCATGCCTTTAAAACAACTAAAAACTCGGAACACCACCAGACAGTATGGAAAACATCGCTCTGCTAATAATCGATTGACTGTTGGATAATCGATTATTAGATAGACGCAAGCCTCCTGGCACCACTGCCAGAACACGGCCATGAAGGTGTCACCTTCGGTCACTGAACACAGGGAGGTAACCTACCGCGTTCCCCACCAGAACACTGTCACGACCCGTTGACCGGGCACAACATGAAGATGCGACGGAGAAGCAAGGCACGACAAGATCGCGTCACATAAGCTCATCGCGACAAGGATGACTGTTGCGTCGGACACCCACGACGTGACACTAACGTGTCGCCTAGCCCAGACGTGTTACTGGCCAGTCATCCCAAACACCAGACAGAAAGTCGGGAAGCTGGATCTTACATTGGGTGCCACAACAACTAGCCGTAACATATTCAGCCTATGCAGTAGATTGAGCTACTGAATGTTACTTTTAGAAGCTCAAGAGATTAGGCATCCACTTAGATATAAACACAAGCCACTATTACTTTTTCTATCAAGTTTGCAACCAGTATAATCAGAATCACAGTAAGCAATTAAATCTAATTTGCAACCAGCAGGATACTATATTCTAAGTTCACATATTCCAACAAGATATTTAAAAATTCTTTTGACAGCTAACATGTGACTTTCCTTAGGATTGGCTTGAAATTTAGCACACATGCACACACTAAATTGAATATCTTGTCTAGAGGTTGTAAGGTAAAGTAGATAGTCAATCATACCCATAGTTGTCAAGGCGGACGCCTAGGCGACGCCTAGGCGCCGCTTAAGCGCTAAGGCGCTTCCTTATCCACTTTAAAACACCCCGCCTTTTTAAGAGTAGAAAAGGCGCCCCAAGGCGCCGCTAAGGCGGTCAAGACGCACACCAGAGGCACTTGGGTGCGCCTAGACCTGTTTAGACAGCAAATTCAGGTCGGTTTTCAGGGCTGAATCCAACCCGATTTCAAGAAACATCTTATTTACCTGAATATCATTTAAGTAAATTTTATTTACTTAAGATATTACATGTAAATAAGGAAGTACCCCCCATTTGAATCCAATAAAAATATCAAAAAAATCATATCTCTTACCAAAAAAAGTCAACTCTCCCATAGAAGAAAATCACGATTTCGATGATTTTAGCGAAATGCTAACTTTCTAATCGCTCATAATTTGACCTATCTAAAAATTTGATAATTCAAATAAACCATATGGAACACTAAAAATTCAAAGTCTGGTAAAAAAAGTCAAACGTGCATGTGACTTCTCCAAGGGAGCCGCTCTCCTACTGACAACACAGTCTGTGAGATCTCTCAGGATTTGGTCAAACTTAAACTATCATCACCCAAACATATGAGACTTGTCATTTTCTAGTTTCTTTTCAATTCTTAGACATATTGTGGGATTATGTAATGAACTCGTTTAGTTTTTACTTGTTTTAAGTGTGTTAAGATATATATTGCACTTCTTATTTTTATTTAACATATTTACATGTATGTGTATTTACTGGTTTATTTTAAAAGTTGAAAATTAGTTTTCCGATGATAGAATGATATTTGCACTTCTTGTTCTTATTTAGTGTGCTTATTTATTTGAAGATGTCAATTTAGATTTTTTATGACTTTATGATATATAATGTGAGTTTGTTTACTTGTAGTTTAATTTTTGTTGCTTTCATATAATTTTGACTTTTTGTTGTGACATTTTATTTTTTTGCAAGTATTTTTTTGTGATACATAGCTATTATATATATATATAT
Source organism: Colocasia esculenta (assembly GCA_014218235.1). NCBI lineage: Eukaryota > Viridiplantae > Streptophyta > Magnoliopsida > Alismatales > Araceae > Colocasia > Colocasia esculenta. The sequence goes on along the minus strand of CM024761.1, from coordinate 20,304,389 downwards.
ATCAAATTTATGTATTATTTTAATAATATATCTGCCATGTTATGATATGTCATTGTCTTTATGTCTGTCATATTATGATATTTTTTTATTAAATTTTCATCATTATATATATAATAGATACATAAATATCATGTACGAGGGACACTTGAAAATAACTCATATTTGTTTCCGTCCTAAACGCCTAGGCACCGCTTAGGCAGGCGCCTAAGCGCTTAGGCGATCCGAGACCCCAACTACGCCTTGGTCGCCTTGACGCCTTGACAACTATGATCATACCTCTACAGTCCTTTGGATCTACAGACTTACCAGATGAATCTTCCTCTAATCTTACATTTTATTGTCATAGGTGTGCTTGAGTGTTTAAGGTGCTGAAAGTCAAATCTCTTCAGAAGTTCCTTCACAAACTTTGTTTGACTTATGTATATCCATTCATTGGTTTGATGTACTTGTAATCCCAAAAAGAATTGTAAGTCACACATCAAACTCATTTCAAATTCAGTTTTCATATGATTAGCAAAATCAGTGCACAATTCTTTATTTGTAGACCCAAAAATTATGTCATCAACATAAATTTAGACAGCAATGATCTGATTATTGACAATTTTTTTGAATAAGGTTTGATCTACATTACCCTTGAGTATCCTTTATTCAGCAAAAATGAGCTCAAACGGTCATACCAAGCTCTTAGAGCTTGCTTAAGACCATAAAGAGCTTTATTGAGTTTAAAAACATGATCAAAATATTTTTCATTTTCAAATCCAAGAGGTTGTTTCACAAAAACATTTTCCTTGATATAACCATTCAAGAAGGCACTTTTCACATCCATTTGATGAACTTTAAATTTTAAGGATGATGCAAAAGCAAGAAAAATTCTTACAACTTCTAGTCTAGCTATAGGAGCATATGATTCTTCAAAGTCAATACCAAATTCTTGATTGTACCCCTTGGCAACTAGTCTAACTAACTTTATTCCTTACAACATGTCCATTTTCATTCAATTTATTTTAGAAGACCAATCTAGTGCTAATGATAGATTGGTCACTAGGTTTAGGTATTAACTCCCATACTTTATTTCTGTTAAATTGATGAAGTTCATCATGCATTGCATTGATCCAATCTTCACTAGTTAGAGCTTCATCAATAGACTTAGGTTCAATCTGAAAAATTAGTGCCAAATGGTCTTCATTTATTACATTCTGAAAAGATGATCTAGTTCTAACTCTATCTTGCAAATTACCAACTACATTCACAATAGGATGATCTCTTAAGAGTCTGGTTTTAGAAATTATCTCTTGAGTTTCATTCAATTCTGGAACAAAATTACCTAATCCATTTGTGGTAGGTGCTAAATTGTTTAATTTTTCAGAGACTCCTTCATGCTCCTCAATGGTTGGTTAAGGCTCAACAATGAAGCCATCTTCTTCTTCATTTTGTAGAGTCCTGCAGAATGTAGAGTCATCAGATTTATAAGAATTTTCATCAAAGACTACATGCAGAGATTCTTCCATAATTTTATTCTTAAGAATGTAAACTCTATATGCTCTAGAAATTTCAGAATAACCAAGAAAATAGCTTCAAGACTTTTAAGCATCAAACTTGTCCAGGTTTTCTTTATTGTTGTTATGTACAAAGCATTTGCAACCAAAAACCTTAAAGTAAGACACAGTGGGCTTTTGTTTTCAAAAGTTCATAGGGGATATTTCTGATTTTTGGTCTTACTAATGCTCTGTTCAAAATGTGATTTACTGTATTCACAGCTTCAGCCCAGAAGGATTTGGACAATTTACTTTCCAAGAGCATAGACCTTGCCATTTCCATAAGAGTTCTATTCTTTCTTTCCAAAACTTTATCTTGTTCTGGAGTTCTTGGAAAAAGAATCTGTGAAAAATATTCAATTCAGCACATAAATCAGAAAAAGTATTGTTCTCAAATTCTCCCTCATGATTAGTCAAAATGGACTTTATTTTATGTGACCCATTAAGGCAGTGTTACAGAATTTTCTGAATTCATGACAAGTATCACTTTTGTGGGATAGAAAGATAACCCAAGTATATCTAGTAAAATCATCAATGATGACTAATCCATATCGTTTGCAACTAAGAGTAAGAATTTTATTGGCCCAAAAAGGTCCATGTAAGGTAATTCTAGTGGCTTAGTAGTGAGTACATCATTGAAAATTTTACAAGATTTTCTGGTTTGTTTACCTTGAGCACATATCCCACAAACTTGATTCTCAACATTTGGAAAAGATTTAGGAAGTCCTTTAACCAGATTTAGCCTTAAGAGTTTATTCAAAGTGTTGAAACTTGCATGACCATGTCTTTTATGTCATGTCCATGTAATTTCATTTTTATTAGCAACCAAATAGATGTTTTCATCAAAAATTTTGTCAAGATTTATCAAGTAAACATTATTTTCTCTTTTTCCAAAAAAAGATTATTTTTTCAGATGAAGAGTCAATTATTTTGCAAAAGTTTGATTCAAAGATAACTTTGTGACCCTTGTCACACAATTGACTTATACTCAACAAATTGTAATCCAAACCATCAACTAACAAAACATTTTCAATTGAGTTTGAGGATGATTTACCAACCTTTCCATATCCAATTATTTCCCTTTATTTTTACCTCCGAATGTGATAGATCCTCCTCCTTTTTCAATCAGACATGAGAACTTTGTTCTATCTCCATTCATGTGCCATGAACACCCACTGTCAAGATACCACACATTGAAGCTGGGTGCACAACCTTCCTGCACATATCAGATCAGAGGAGAAAAGATTTTGGTACCTAAACATTATTGGGACCATCAGTTTGATTGAGAAAAAATAGGTAATCTTTCCTAACCCATATTTGAGTCATTTTTGTTTTGGGTTTCACCTCTGAAATGACATCCCTTTTTGGCAATTTAACATTATGATTTGGAATGTAAACACCAGTGTTTTTCCTTTCATGGGTAGGGAGATTATGCATTTTGGTATGATTGTTCATGTATGGAAATCCAGACCAAAAATTATGTTGAAATTTTGGAAAATTTGGATAGAATGAATGTGAGTTATACCAATGAGGATTGTGGTACCATTGATTCCAATAATTGATCAAAATAGATTGATACGGTGCTCTAGATCTCCAATCAACATCATGAAAATGTGTTTTTGTAATTTTATATTTTTTTAAGATTTTTGTTTGAATATCTCTATAACATCTTTTTGTTTTTCAGAGACAGATAGGTCGGCCTATGTTAAGCATGCGTCGACACAATAGCCACAGGTTTTAACTTATGGTTAACTTGTATCGACCTCTCTGTAGTATGTGTCGACTTGATTGGTTTCTTTTGATTGGACACAACATTTTTATTCTGGTTTTTGAGTATTTCATATGTTGCAACACCCTAGAAATTCATTAATTACAAAATTAGAAATAAATTGAAATAAATAATTTCCATATTATCGAAATGGTAGAACTTACGGACCACTATCGTTTGTGAGAGAACACATCAGAAAATTCTGTAAAACTTATAAATCAACCCCAAACATTATTCCTAAGCATTCCATGAAGAAATTCGTGCAACAAAAAATCTAATTGGCCAAGTGTACGTCACAATGTGACTAATTACCCAAATTAAGAAACTAAGTCGGAAAATCGTTAACGCAGAAGTATAACACGACAGTAAATTAAATAAACATGTTGGAGAGACTTCCAACATCATGTATTGATGACCCATTATCAAAATTGGGCCAATGGATCACTTTTGGCCCAAGAATAACGTGGAGCATGGAAAATACCCAAAATTCGTACCTGTAATTATGTGGTAATTGGGAAGGGCAAATTAGAGCTTAAACTAATGCTATTAGCCAAGCATAGTAAGCCAAATGGTGGCCAACCATGCTAAGAACCTTCCTATGGTGTAGCTACTTCAATTGGAAGAAGAAATCCCAAATTTTGGAAGGTGTCAAGCAGATTTCATAGCCACCTTTCCTAACACCATTAGGACATGGAATTAAACCCTAAAACTATAAGAGAACGTCATAAAATGTTTAGGGTAAGTTTGGCATTGAGTTGGGGTCGCAAGGATCAAGCTAGGGTTCGGGAGGAGAGGAGAACGGCTGGGGAAAACCGAGGTTCTTCCTCAACCTCGCTCTGCATCGATTGGGCATTTGCATCGCTTAGATCCATCAAAAAGTAGGTGATCTCAGGCCGAAACTAAATGAAACCTATACCATATTGGAGTGCTGCATGTCTAGTTCTATATGCAAGTGATTTGCTCAATTTTCATGGTGTATCCATCGAGTTATAAGTGTTTTCCCTAAGTCGCGCAAGTCTGTCCCGATTCTTGTTCATGGTAGTTTGCATGCCTAACGAGACCAAATTGAACCGGTCCAAAGGCATAGATCTCTTCTCCTTGATGTTCCCTATAAGTTTCATGTTCACCATTTTGGCCTAAGTGCGTTAGATAGAGAGTTATAAGTGTTGCATGAGGATCGCTGCCTGTTTCCTGAGTTTCCTGCATTTTCGGTTTGAGGTTTGAATCGCGACCGAGCTAGGCGATGTTATTCCATTGCCTAGTATCGCGATGGTCTTGACCATCGTGATTCAATAAAATGCGGCCGGGTAGCACGTCACGTTTTCCGTTCTGACCGGTCAACCGCCTACATGGAACGGTGCACCACATGGTTTTCAGCGCCTGTCTGATTCGCGATGTGAACCCTCGTCGCGAGTCAGCGGGTTTTCCTGCCCAAGCTTTTCGCCGATTTTTATATTCTTATTTTAAACGCATTTCATGAACGTGACGGGGTAACCTGTAACTATTCAATCATAAAGGCAACCACATAGGCCATCGCGATTTGGGTTTTCATAGGTTATGCTTGCTTCGACCGTACACAGTGTTATTAAATGCGTCGACTGTGTCTGACGCGTATTCCAAGGCCTACCCGAGACCTATTTTTATAGTGTTACATGTTAGTCTTGCATGACATGTTCTTAAGATGCATTGTGTAGTCTGTCTAAGGACCTAAAAACCAATCAACCCATTTAAAAACTATAAAGACTTGAACATGATTCTTAAGTACGACATGAATTGATTTATATATGTTCAATGATTATCATCTTGTGATCTACCTTGTTATGAAATTGTTATAATAAGAATATGATATGAATTTGTGGATATTACATGTTAGAGTGGACTTGCTAGTTTAAGAGCTTTTCATTATATTACTTGATTATTGCATGTGGACTTTCCTTATTTATACACTGTCTGATGTTTCCTAATTTGTTCATTCATTGCATACATGACTAGGAAAGTTCCGTGACACGACACTACATGTTTGCACGATTAGGCACACCCCTCTTGGGGAATTGGGAGCTCTCTACCGGTCATTCCGTATTGGCAGACTAGCGATCATTTCCATAAGACCTCTATAAGTCTCCGTACTCCATGGATTCCCTCATAGAGACTGAGCTGGTTGTACCATGAAGTACCCTAGAGATAGAGAGCACATGTACCGCGTACGATCTGTCATTAGTCATGCTCTTGTTAAGATATTAAAGAATTATGAAACATAGATACACCATTATGTTGTCCAAATAATCTCTTGAGCTATTGTCATACCTTGACTCTATGAATGATCATGTCCTTATTACAATGAGCTTGTTATTTGAAATTCGTGGCCATAATATGTATATGTTTGATCGGCACAACGTGGGACTTTCGTCCATTTGACTAATGCCTGTGCAATAGGGGCCCTGTCTAGTCCTGGGGAGGAGCGCCCCAACGTACTTATTAACCGCGGGAGTATGGACTTGTAGTGTATGGCATGGCACTGGAATGTGTGCAAGATTTATGGGAATGTGCCTTCATTTGATATGATATGATAAGTTTGATATGATATGTCTGATCACCTGAGTATGTGATATATGTGTGAATATGGTCAATTCCTTTTGATATGATTCTATTCTTGAATTACCTGTCCATTGCCTACGAAATTCAATAATTGATTTGATCTGATATTCGTTCTATTCAGCTATTTGACTTGTTATAAAAGCATGCATAGTCTTCATGTTCATATTCATATCCTGCTTATTTAAGATGTTAATCATGTATATTAGTGCCCGCACATTGAGATATAAATTCTACTGAGCTAGTTCGCTCACCCTATCATCCTGTCCTTTTCAGGTCGTGATGAGGATCCAGTGGACTCCGATAGGGCAGGGCATGAGTGAAGGGCACTTGTCATACGAGGAGATGAAAGATTAGGAATAGATATTTGAGTAGTTTACATAATAATGAAACATTTTCATGGAGTTTTTATTTAAATAATGGACCCTTTAGTTGGTCCTAGTGATGTATGGTTTTAATTAGTTGAATGGAATGGAATAAGGAGCATTATAGTTGACATTATTATTGTCTCAAGTATGATGTTACATTTAATTATGACTCTGCATTACTCAACTGTGATACTTATATTCATATCATTCACGCATCCCGATATTTATTCCACTGCTAAATGTCAGGGCGTGATAGTTGGTATCAGAGATTGAACTTTTATAGTCCAAGGAAATAGGAATATTGAATGAAACTATATCACACGAGTCAAAATCTGCCATACCTAATGTGAGCTTGGGTAGAGCTATGGGATTAGGAGTCACATGTGTTATTTTAGATATCTAACTTATATTATTATCTTGAAGGTACTTATTACCTCAATGGCTACTGAACAAGCCCAGGCTAGAAACATGCAACAAACTTTGCAAAACTTGACTCAGGCAATACTGCAAGCCACCCAAGGTGGGGGAAATCGCGGAGCTGGTGATCTCTATCAGAATTTTCGAAGTATGGAACCACATAGGTTTGAAGGAAGTATTGACCTGGATGTTTCTGAACACTGGGTTAAGGAAATTGAAAGAATATTAAGGGTCATGCAATGCACGGACCAAAACAAAGTACTGCTGGCGACTTTCCAATTGGAAAAGGATGTCAGGGCATGGTGGGAGTCGATGGAAGCAACACTGGATGGTCAGCAACTAACATGGGCTCAGTTCATTGAATGCTTCAACACCAAATACTTTTCTGAGAGGGTTCAAGAATGGAAAGCAGTCGAGTTTGCAGCTTTGAAGCAGAGAGGACTGACTGTGGCCAAATATGAGGCCCAATTCTCTCATCTGTCCCGATATGTCGTTCACTTGATTGGGACAGAAAGAATGAAGGCAAAACGCTTTCTGAATGGCTTGAGGCCCCAGTACATCACACAACTGGCGCCAATGGACATTCAAACCTATGCTGATATGATAAAGAAAGTGCAGTTACTGGAAGATGCTATGGAGACAGCTGAAAGGATCAAAGGTAAGTCAGTGAAGAGAGAGCAAGTATTCGCTACTGGAAGGTATCAACCGACCATTGGGAAGAAAAGGCCCAATGGTGGTTTTAATGAACAAGCTGATAAGAAGCAGAAGGAGTTAGGCAAGCAGATAGTAGTGGCAACTGAAGAAAGGTGGAAACACTGTGATAAAGCTAGTCAACAGTCCGAACAATGCTGGAGAGCGCAAGGGAGATGTCTGCACTGTGGAAGTCGTGACCACCGGATCTCTGACTGCCCAATGCTTAAAGAACAAGCCCCTCAGGACAAGCGTCTGAATGGACAAAGGAGGCAAGGCCGTTTACAAGCTATTCAGGAGCCTGAAGCTGCGGAAAAAGGAGGTGTTGTGGAAGGTACACTTACTATTCTTTCACATCCTGCATTTATTCTATTTGATATGGGAGCTACTCATTCCTTCATATCTCAAACATTTGCTGACACCTTGCCTATAAAACCCATCCCGATGAAATCCGACATAGTTATGTCGACCCCGATTGGTCCTGGCACCAATCTTAGAAACCATTTACCATCTAGTGAAGTGTTGATTGGAACCCAAAACCTACCTACAAATTTAATATGCATGGACATGGAGTGTAGCGACCCTCATTATACCGGTACGGTTATACCAACCCACGTCGGTATAGTGAACGTTGCCACAGTGGGACATTTACCCAACAATAACATTCAGCTGAGATACACGTGAATATAAGAACAAAGTAGCCGAAGTAAAAGAACCGTTGTCTTCATTTCATTCATCATCCACATTTAACATACATGATTGCATTGACATTTAAATAACTAAAAGTCCACATAATTAACTTTCTGAAAATAAAATACATAATTGTCCACACTTAAACATTTTTCCATGATAATGCTAGTACAATGTTGCAATTACATACTATGAAATCAAAATATTGCAAAGTGCACCGACGATCTAATCTCCACGCTCAGAGTCGGTCTCCACTGCCTCCTCCGCAAGTGTGTCGTCACCAACTACACCTGTACGCCGAAGCAAGTAATGAGTCTAAAAGACTCAGAAAATAACTCTACACACACCATACATGTACACGTCATAGCAGGTTTTACATACACATTTACAAGATACGATGCATGACATGCTTAACATTGAAAGTCAACACCCTATTATGATGCCTCTACCAAATTAAACACATGGATCATGCTTTCAGATTTCCTAAATTAAAATCTCCTATCACATGCTCTCTACTCATTCCAATACATGAAAGGTCTATTTTCAATTAACTAAAACATGAAAGCAAGTTTAGCATGGTTTCAATACCTATGTGAAAAGAATATACTTAGCATGAATTTCTATACATTCCTATACATGCTCATGACCATTTTATCCTCTTTAAGCTTGCTGGTTTTACATAGACTAGGAAGCGTAACCCAACACATGAGAGCTACATAATCAATTTAAGTCACAACATGAAGGCAAACAAGCATGGGATTACTTACACACCACTAAGAATCATTCTAACATGGATTCTAGGCAATTTGCACATGTAAAGCATGATTATAAGTACATTTAGTTTGTTGTTTTAACATGATTTCAGATTACTACAACATGGATCACAAATTCACAACCCTCACGTTTTGGTTTCACATGATTACACAATTTCTCATTCACATAATTTACTCTTTACACATGCACATTTACACATTGTTCACATCCACAGTTCTTACACATGAACACATACACATTTTCACATTCACATTTAGTGCCGTGACACATAGTCCAAACCACCAGAGAAGGACACATCACATCACATACACATAGACGTCACCTAGGCAATACAGCGACGACTCTTGGACTGCGCAGACCGGGAGAACAAGTCTCCACCCTAACCAGTGGTACTTGTCCACCTCCAGGATTTCATCCTAATGCCCTTAGGATCACAACACATTGAACCTTCTCATGGGGACTTTTCCATGATACGGTTCCACTGCCCTCAATGGAAGCAGTGTCACACTTGGCACAATTTACACATTTCACCTTTACCGATTTTTAACACATAGTTTTTACATATGACACACACACACACCTCTTTGCATTCTCTCACTCACGCATACATGGGGGCTCTATTTTCCTAGCATGATACTACAATTAATAGGAATCACATGTTCAGTAATTTGCATGAATCAGATTACCCCCACATGTCAAATTATTCCCACATTAGCATGTATTTTTCACATTTCTCGCATGGAAAATTCATATTGCATCATACACTTGTCCAAACAGTCTGAAAATTTAACCACATGCTGATCTTAGGTTTATGATCCCACACAAAAAATTTTAGATTTTTCTGATTCAAAATGAAGTTACATAAAATTTAACATCAATTTCACATTACTATTCATAATGCAAATTAACATGGGGTTGAACATAAATCACAAATTTAACCGCTCACTGTCTGCACCCTAGCATGCATAGAGTCAGAGAATTTATTCCCGAATTTACTGAGAAACACGCAATTTACTGAAAATTTAACATGACCTACGCATGATTTCTATTTTCCAAAACAAAAATTTCAATAACCATACAAGAATGGGGAAAATTTTTAGAAACTCATAGCACAGACAGGGTCATCCATACATGGTCTAACAAAATTTGGGCAACAAAGTTTTGCCATGGATCATTAGGATCATGGTGAATATACATTGCCATTCTTTCCACATACACTTTAGATAAACGAATAAACTCAACCACCCACAAAATAAATGTACATTCATTTTCCCATTCATCACATTAGCCAGTGTACATAGCATATAAGAGTTACATTATATCCTCATCGTGAAACACTTCGAAATTAATCATATAAAAGGAGAGAACAGTTTACTGTTCTGTCCAGACGAACTTAATGGCAAGCAATGGTTGTTAATGGAGATTGACGGCACAATCACTGGCCGTCAATGAAGATCCTGACGGCAATGGATGTTGCCGTCAAGTTCAGGTCTCTGCAAAATGCAGGACCCGAGCTCCAATTTCAAAGAGAATGGGGGATCTAGGATGCGAGGAAAAATGTGTAAAAATAAGAAAACCCTACCAGACATCTACATGGACGATAGGGGTAGGTTACTTGCCTCTGAAAAATACTCCAAAGGAATCTAGGGTTCGTAGAAGCTCTCCTTGGGCAGTCCCAAGAAGCCTCCAGAAACGTCTTCCTCCGGGTTCTCAGTCGATCTCCACAGCAAGTTGGGGTCGGGGAGCTCTTCCTCGATGTTCCAGCTACCTCCTTGTTGCAGTAGAACACCGGGAACACCTTCACACTGATGGATCCGAGCTTGCAAAGTCTAACCTTCCTCACAGACCAGAACTGGGTTTTTCTTCCTCTCCTTCTTTTCCTCTTGCAAAGAGAGCCAAGAGAGGGATGAGGGTTGCATAAAGGGCTTTGTAAATAGGAGAGGAAGCTCTCCTTTCACGCAGGTTTGACAAGAGGGCTTTCAGACCGTTGGGGACAGCTCCCCAATGGTTGGGGTAGTTTGCTCCCGAGATTTCTGGCTCTGCAACGCATGCAGGTCAGAGAAATTAGCGTCCACATCACTGGACGCTGGGATTAGTGTTGGCATCCATATAGTTGACGCCTACACAACACAAACGTCCATTGATATTGACGCCAATCTAGCCTTCGGCCAGAACTAAAAAACATGCAGGAAACCATGCATAACCTATACATATATACATGCATTATGTATATTATCACGTACATGTTACCATCATACCAATCATACATTATTTACAACTAATTATACACATGCATACATAAGTATAAATAGTTAATACATACGCAGATATGTACACCTATGCCCTCACAACATGAATTATTTACACGAAATTAAAATAAAGCAACAAAATTTCGAGGGCCTTACATGGAGGGTTATGATGTGATACTAGGAGCAGGCTGGTTGTCTGAACATGGGGCTAGTGTCAATTGTAAGAGAAGCTAGGTAACATTTAGTCATCACCCAAAGCTAGTGTTCTCAAGAGATAGAAACGGCAGAAGACTGTCCCTCATCTCTGCCCTACAAGCCAAAAGAATGATGAGGAAAGGTTGTATGGCCTTTCTTGTTGCTGTTGTCATCGCAAAGAAGGAAGTCAAGATTGAGGACATCCATATTGTCAGCGAGTACACTGACGTCTTTCCCGAAGACTTGCCAGGAATTCCTCCTAAGCGAGAGGTCGATTTTACCATTGAGTTGATCCCTGGAGTAGCACCTGTATCTAGGGCACCATATAGAATGTCCCCCGCAGGAGCAACTGATGGAACTGCTAGAGAAAGGATTTATCCGACCAAGCAAATCACCATGGGGTGCACCTGTCCTCTTTGTCAAGAAGAAAGATGGGTCGATGAGGTTGTGTATAGATTACGGGCAATTAAACCAGTTAACCATCAAGAACAAATCTCCCCTGCCAAGGATTGATGAATTATTTGATCAACTGTCTGGAGCTAGATATTTCTCTAAGATAGATCTCAGATCCGTCTATCACCAATTGAGGATCAAAGGAGAAGACATACACAAGACAGCCTTCTGAAGCAGGTATGGGCATTATGAATTCATTGTTATGCCTTTTGGACTAACAAATGCCCCTGCAGTTTTCATGCAACTAATGAATAGTATCTATCGTCCATATCTTGATAAATTTGTGGTGGTATAAATCGATGAAATACTGATCTATTCCAAAACAAAAGAAGAACATGAGGAACATTTGAGGATTGCATTGCAAATTCTGAGGGAGAATAAATTGTATGCCAAGCTAAGTAAATGTGAATTTTGGCTTGAGGAGGTATCCTTTTTGGGGCACGTAGTAACCAAGGATGGAATCGTTGTTGATCCATCAAAAGTAGAGGTCGTGTTGAAATGGGAAAGACCGACAAGCGTTATGGAAATCAAGAGCTTTTTGGGATTAGCAGGATATTACCGAAGGTTTATAAAGGATTTCTCAAAGATTGCAGTACCATTAACTAAGCTGACCTGGAAGGAAAATCCATTTTGTGTGGACCGATGAATGTGAAGAGAGCTTTAACAGCTTGAAGAAGTGTTTGACTACTGCTCCTGTCCTCGCCTTACCCACTGAAGAGAGAGGATTTGAAATTTATTCAGATGCTTCTGGAATAGGTCTGGGATGTGTCTTAATGCAACAAGGGAAAGTAATAACATATGCCTCAAGACAATTGAAGATCCACGAAGTAAACTACTCGGTACATGACCTAGAGTTCGCAGTTGCAGTGTTCGCCCTGAAGATTTGGAGGCATTACATTTATGGCGAGCAATATAAAGTCTTTTCTGACCACAAGAGTTTGAAATACTTATTCTCACATAAGGTGCTTAACATGAGACAAAGAAGGTGGTTAGAATATCTCAAAGACTTTTGACTTTTCCATTCACTATCACCAAGGAAAAGCCAATGTGGTGGCAGACGCTCTAAGTAGACAACCAGGAGCTATGCTAGCTAGTATGATGCTGGGCGAATGGAAGTTACTAGAGCAATTTTCAAATTTGAATTTAGACATGGGAAAGTAGGAGAAACAGGTGATGATTTCCAATCTCCAAATACAGTCTGATCTACTGACCGAAATCAAGGAGAAACAAGGAGAGGATCTATTCTTAGTTGAGATCAGGGAGAAGCTAGAACAAAGACCGGACTTTTCCCTATCAGCTGATGGGAGATTACTATTCCAAGGTAGAACATGTGTCCCTGGTCATGGGGAACTCAAGAAGAGGATGTTAAATGAAGCTCACCAGTCAAAGTACATGATCCATCCTGGATCAACAAAGATGTACCAAGACTTGAAAAGGTCTTAGTGGTGGCCGAATATGAAGAAGGATGTGGCAGACCATGTGTCATATTGTTTAACATGCATGAAAGTCAAGGCTGAGCATTTCAGAACGGCCGGTGGATTGCTACCATTGGAAATTCCGGAATGGAAGTGGGATAGCATCGGTATGGACTTTATCATGGGGTTACCCAAGACTAGAGGTGATATGGATGCGATATGGGTAATAATTGATCAATTCACTAAGTCGGCTCATTTCTTGCCGATTAAAAGTACCTGGTCAGTAGATGTGTTAGTTGCACTTTATGTCAAGGATGTAGTTAGATTACATGGGGTTCCATCCACTATAATATCTGATCGGGACCCTAGATTTACTTCACACTTCTGGAAGGGTTTACAAGCAGCAATGGGTACCAAACTAAATTTTAGCACTGCCTTTCATCCTCAGACTGACGGAAAAACTGAAAGAACTAATCAAATAGCGGAAGACATGCTTCGTGCCCTGGTGCTAGATTTTAGAGGACGATGGGATGACCAATTGTACCTGAAGGAGTTTGCATAAAACAATAGCAATCAGGCAAGTATCAAAATGGCACCGTTTGAAGTTTTATATGGCAGGAGTTGTAGATCATCCCTTTGTTGGGAAGAGGTTGGGGAGAACCAATGGGTTGGACCCGACTTAATTGAAGTGACTATCAGGAAGGTTCAGATCTTCAGGGAACGTCTGAAGATAGCACAATCCTGGCAGAAGAGTTATGCAGACAAAAGAAGGAGAGAGCTGGAATTCCAAGTCGGCGACCATGTTTTCTTGAAGGTCTCACGTTCAAGGGGAATTCAAAGATTTGGGATCAAGGGAAAGTTGAGTTCCAGATTTATCGGACCTTTTGAAATCCTGGAAAGGGTTGGTCAGGTGGCGTATAGACTTGCACTACCTCCACAACTGGCAAACGTGCACAATGTATTCCACATATCCAGGCTGAGGAAGTATTTATTCAATGTCAACCACGTGATTAACCATGAGGACTTGGAGATTCGAAAGGACCTGACCTATGAAGAGAAGCTGATCAAGCTACTGGATTAGAAGTTTCAACGACTCAGGAATCGTACCATACTTATGGTGAAGGTCCAATGGAGTCGAGACGGGGTTACAAATGCTACCTGGGAAACGGAGGAAAGAATGAAGAAAAACCACTCAGAACTATTCTCAGGTACGAAACTATACCATTATGTGTAAATTTGGGGACCAAATTTTCTTAAGTGGGGGAGGATGTAACACCCCGGAAATCCAGTAATTGAAAAATTAGAAATAAATTGAAATAAATAATTTTTGTATTATCGAAATGGTAGAACTTACGTACCACTATCGTACGTGAGAGAACACATCGAAAAATTCAGTAAAAATTATAAATCAACCCCAAACATTATTCCTAAGCGTTCCACGAAGAAATTCGTGCAACGAAAAATCTGATTGGCCAAGTGTACGTCACAATGTGACTAATTACCCAAATTAGGAAACTAAGTCGGAAAACCGTTAACGTGGAAGTATAACAGGACCATAAATTAAATAAACATGTTGGAGAGACTTCCAACATCAAGTATTGATGACTCATTATCAAAATTGGGCCAATGGATCACTTTTGGCCCAAGAATAAAGTGGAGCAAGGAAAATACCCAAAATTCATACCTGTAATTATGTGGTAATTGGGAAGGGCAAATTATGGCTTAAACTAATGCTATTAGCCAAGCATAGTAAGTCAAATCGTAGCCAACCATGCTAAGAACCTTCCTATGGTGTAGCTACTTCAATTGGGAAAAGAAATCCAAAATTTTTGAAGGTGCCAAGCAGATTTTGCAGCCACCTTTCCTAACACCATTAGGAGATGGAATTAAACCCTAAAACTATAAGAGATCGTCATAAAACGTTTAGGGTAAGTTTGGAATTGAGTTGGGGTCGTGAGGAGCAAGCTAGGGCATAGGAGGAGAGGAGAACGGCTGGGGAAAACTGAGGTTCTTCCTCAACCTCGCTCTGCATCGACTGGGCATTTGCATCTCTTAGATCCATCAAAAGGTAGGTGATCTTGGGCCAAAACTTAATGAAACCTATACCATCTTGGAGTGTTGTATGTCTCGTTCCATATGCAAGTGATTTTCCCAATTTTCATGGTGTATCCGTCGAGTTATAAGTGTTTTCCCTAAGTCGCGCAAGTCTGTCCTGATTCTTGTTTATGTTAGTTTGCACGCCTAACGAGACCAAATTGATCCAGTCCAAAGGCATAGATCTCTTACCCTTGATGTCCCCTACAAGTTTCATGTTCACCATTTTGGCCCAAGTGCGCTAGATAGAGAGTTATAAGCGTTGCATGAGGATCACTGCATGTTTCCTGTGTTTCCTACGTTTGCAGTTTGAGGTTTGAATCGCGACCGAACCAGGCGACGTGATTCCATCGCATGGTATCACGACGGTCTTGCCCATCGCGATTCAGTAAAATGCGACCGGGTAGCACGTCGCATTTTCCAGTCTGACCGATCAACCGCCCGCATAGAACGGTGCGCCGCATGGTTTTCAGCACCTGTCTGATTTGTGACGTGAACCCCCGTCGCGATTTAGCGGGTTTTCCCACCCAAGCTTTTCGTCAATTTTTATATTCTTATTTTAAACGCATTTCATGAACGCGACGGGGTAACCCGTAGCGATTCAATCATAAAGGCGACCACATAGGCCGTCGCGATTTGGTTTTCACAGATTATGCTTGTTTCGATCGTACACAGTGTTATTAAATGCATCGACTGTGTCCGACGCATATTCCAAGGCCTACCCGAGACCTATTTTTATAGTGTTACATGTTAGTCTTGCATTATATGTTCTTAAGATGCATTGTGTAGTCTATCTAAGGACCTAAAAACCAATCAACCCATTTAAAAACTATAAAGACTTTAATATGATTCTTAAGTACGACATGAATTGATTGATCTATGTTCAATGATTATCATCTTGTGATCTACCTTGATGTGAAATTGTTATAATAAGAATATGATATGAATTTGTGGAGATTACATGTTAGAGTGGACTTGTTAGTTTAAGAGCTTTTCAATATATTACTTGATTATTGCATGTGGACTTTCCTTATTTATACGCTTTTCGATGTTTCCTAATTTGTTCAATCATTGCATACATGACTAAGAAAGTTCCGTGACACGACACAACACGTTTGCATGATTAGGCACACCCCTCTTGGGGAATTGGGAGCTCTCTGCTGGTCATTCCGTATTGGTAGACTAACGATCTTTTCCCTAAGACCTCCGTAAGTCTCCGTACTCTATGGATTCCCTCATAGAGACCGAGCTAGTTGCACCATGAAGTACCCTGGAGATAGAGAGCACATGTACAGCGTACGATCTGTCATTAGTCATGCTCTTGTTAAGATATTAAAGAATTATGAAACATAAGATACGCCGTTATGCTGTCCAAATAATCTCTTGAGCTATTGTCATACCTAGACTCTATGAATGATCATGTCCTTATTAGAATGAGCTTGTTATTTGAAATCAGTGGCCATAATATGTATATGTTTGATCGGCACAACGTGGGACTTCGGTCCATTTGACTAATGCATGTGTAATAGGGGCCATGTCTGGTCCTGGGGAGGAGCGCCCCAACGTACTTATTAACCACGGGAGAGTTTGGACTTGTGGTGTGTGGCATGGCACTGGAATATGTGCAAGATTTATGGGAATGTGCCTTCGTTTGATATGATATGATATGTTTGATCACGTGAATATGTGATATCTCTGTGCATATGGTCAATTCCTTTTGATATGATTCTATTCTTGAATTACCTGTCAATTGCCTACGAAATTCAATAATTGATTTGATATGATATTCGTTCTATTCAGCTATTTGACTTGTTATAAAAGCATGCATAGTCTTCATGTTCATATTTATATCCTGCTTATTTAAGATGTTAATCATGTATATTAGTTCCCGCACATTGAGATATAAATCCTACTGAGCTAGTTCTCTCACCCTATCATCATGTCCTTTTCAGGTAGTGATGAGGATCCAGTGGACTCCGATGGGGCAGGGCATAAGTGAAGAGCACCCTTCATATGAGGAGATGAAAGATTAGGAATAGATATTTGAGTAGTTTACGTAATAGCGAAACATTTTCATGGAGTGTTTATTTAAATAATGGACCCTTTAGTTGGTCCTAGTAATGGATGGTTTTAATTAGTTGAATGGAATGGAATAAGGAGTATTATAGTTGACATTATTACTGTCTCAAGTATGATGTTACATTTAATTATGACTCTGTATTACTCAACTGTGATACTTATATTCGTATCATTCACGTATCCCGATATTTATTCCGCTGCTAAATGTCGGGGCGTGACATATGTTCTCTTTGACAATTGTTTATTTATTTATTTTTTGAATTATTACTTTTGACAGATTTTATCAAAGGAATCTTTGAAGATTTTTCTTTCTTTTCAAAAATTTTATTTTTCATTGAGTTTTTTGTGGTAAATCCCAGTCCATGCTTTTTTGCATTCATTCTTAGTCTCAACAAGGCATCAAAATTTTCCTTTCCATTTGTGAAATTTTTTATCACTTGATCCTGTCAACAATTTATTAAGTTTCTGAATTTCATCAATTACTTGTTGTTTTTCTTTTTGTTGCATTTCCATTCTCTCAGAGAGCTTTACCAACTCACTATTATCCTTTTCAGATGTAATCTTGAACTCATCCAATTCATTCAGAAGTTCTTCCTCTTCATCACTGAGTTCAGAAATTTCATTTTAAAGTTTAGATATTCTTCTACTTAGAGAAGTATTATGCATGACATTATTAATTTTCTTTTTTAGACATTTATTTTCTTTTCTTATTTAAGAATATTTTTCAACCAAGGTAGCATATATGCATCTTGCCAATCATCAACAGTGTATTGTTCAAAAGAAGAGCTTACCTTGCTATCATTGTTGTTTGTCATAAAGCATAATTCCTCGTCTTCAAAACTTGAGGAATTCTCTCCTTCATCTTCACTTTGGTCTTCATCCGACCAGGTTGCTAGCATTGATTTTGGCTTCTTCATTTTGATATTCTGTTTGTATTTCTTTTGCATTTCCTTCTTGAGCTCAGGACACTCATCCTTCATATGTCCTATCTTCTTGCACATGTAACAAATAACAACCTCATCTATCTTTTCATTTTTTTTCCAGTATTATTGTTTGAAGAAGAAGTATTCCTTTTGCCAGAAAAGTATTTATTCATTCCATTGAATTTTCCTCTTCTTGATTTTAAGAATTTTCTGAAATGTCTGGTCATGAGGGCAATCTCATCCTCATCAGATTCAGACTCTTCAAAATCATATTTTTCTTGGATTTTCACCGTGTGACTCGATGAAGCCTTAAGTGCTACTGGTTTAGCTTTAAGCATGTGTTCTTTAGTCCTTTTCAGATTTATTTTATATTTCAT
Source organism: Colocasia esculenta (assembly GCA_014218235.1). Classification (NCBI taxonomy): domain Eukaryota; kingdom Viridiplantae; phylum Streptophyta; class Magnoliopsida; order Alismatales; family Araceae; genus Colocasia; species Colocasia esculenta. The sequence goes on along the minus strand of CM024761.1, from coordinate 20,285,770 downwards.
TAAAGATCCTATGAGTTCATCCAAAGACATTTTGGATAAATCCTTCGTGTCTTCAATCATAGAAGTTTTTGTGTGCCAAATTGATGATAAAGAGCGCAAGATTTTTCTTACCAAATCAGCATCAGTGTACTCCTTACCTAGTGCCTTCAGTCCATTGACAATTATCATAAACTTAGCAAACATTTCAAAAATTTATTCATCAATTTTCATCATAAACAGTTCATATTCAGAAACAAGTATGTTTGCTTTGGTTTCCCTAACTTGAGATGTTCCTTCATACATTAATTCAAGTTTATCCCACATTTCCTTAGCGGATTTGCACATGGATATTCTTGAACACTCCTTAGGGTGAACAACACACTGAAGCATATTCATGGCAGTATAGTTAAGAGTTGCTATCATAATTTGTTCTTTAGTCCAATTCTCTTCATTCTCATTGTTTTCATAAGGACACTTTTCAAATATCTTCTAGATTTCATAATTTTGAGCACTTAAGTTTTCTAGTAAGAGCAATCAGATCCATCAAAATATGGTGGTCTATTGATAGAATGGCCCTCAACTACAAAACCTCAAGAATCCATGGATCAATTTTAGAGACAGTGAATTAGCAAGCAGACAATTCACGCAGATAGAACACACAGATCAAACAAATGCAATCAAATCAGATCAGAATCAGATATTAACCCGGTTTGATACCAATTGTAGGATCGAATATGCGGGATAAATTAGATCTAGAAGGGGGCGTTGAATAGATCTAATACCAATAACAGCGAAAGCTTAAGCAATTTAAAAATTACTTCAAATTATAGATCCATTCAGATAGAAAATCTCATTAATCTAATGGGTGGGTGGGTGTAGTTGATGTGTGAGACAATTAAACAAGCAGCGTGAAGGCAAAATTCCTCTGCATGCATCTAGCGCAGAAACATATCAAACCACTGCACATGAGATTTTAGGTGGTTCGGAAATCACACTAATGATTCCTACATCCACTCTTCACACAGTGAGGACACACTACTAAAAACTGAGTACAACACACACACTTGAGCTCGACGGCTCAAACCACACACACACTTGAGCACGACGGCTCAAACAACACACACACTTGAGTGAAGCACGCGGCATAGTTGACTGTGTCCTCTCGATGTTCAAAGTTCATTGCACAGGTCAAAATGCTCGCCTTCTCTAAACTGTCTCTCAAACTGAAAATTGCAAAGATGAACTAGCATAGTGGTGAGAGTAGGTCATTTCCACAGGGAAGCTGAATAGAATCTGACTTAAACTACTTTGATTTGAAAACACTGTTTACCAAAATAACATTGTAATAGAATCACTTCTATGAACAACACCAATCTAAAAACAATACGAACTATAAGATGAAGAACAAAATGGGAACATGATGTAATAAACTCTAGATTAAGAAACCATAAAAGACATTAAACTGTAACGCTAAAACTCTGGATCTGATCCCCTTATCAATGTCGAATTATCTATCAATGCTCAACCATTAGAGCAAGAACAGAGGGATTAAACAAATGCAATGGATCGAATTTTAAACACAACAGAATTGGAATTTGCAACACACTAGATCTATCTGTTCTAAGTACAGAGGAAATGAAAATTAAAGACAAAACAACACCACTGAATCGATCTCTCCACACCAACCTCACAGCTCCCACAGTAGCCAAACTCCCAGAATATAAACTCCCAGATGCCGAGCTCCGATTCCAAACATCAGAAGCAAAATTCAGAAGAAATGTTCCAATCTCTTGGGTACCCAGAACAAGCCAAAGATGGATTCACTGGGTTGCTCTGGTCCCTTCTCCCCAACACAAAGAAATGGAAATTACCCACAGTAACAATCCTTCTCCCAGCAGCAAAGAAGAAACACTCGATCTCTGCACACAACAGCCAACAGGAAAAAATGGGAAATAAATGTTTGCAAACCAATTAAACACAGACGAATGGAAGAAATGCACTTGGTCCTCTCACACAGTAGCCATAGAAGACAGGAGAAATATAGAACTGTCGACAAAAGAACTGGAAGAAACTTCGTAACCCTCAAATCCTTCACAGCAACACAGAAGAGAAGTAAAATTCTAAAATAAGAATAGCAGCCGAACTGAAGAGCAAAATGGACAATTCAACACAATCTGATTTCTCTCAGCAGCACATAAGAAATGAAAATAGCACAGAAGAAATGGACATCGCACAGAAGAAAGGAGGAAGAACACTTGATCTCCCCAACCAACAGCTAACAACTAAGAAGAAGAAATCCACAACAAAATTTATAAACTCCATCTCTCCTGCATAACCATCTGAACTCTGGAAGAACAGGAAAAGAAACTAAAATCCTAAAAACTCCCACTTGCTTGCTCTGCTGAAAAGAAGAAAATACAGAAATAAATGACAGATAAAACTCCCTAAAATCGTCGAACCCCCCCCCCCTTGAAGAGGACCTTGGGGTCCTTTTATAGGCCTCAGGGCCTCTGCTTCCTGCCTCCAAGTCGCCAAGCTCTGTAGCTCTGCACCAGGATCGCCACGCCAGCATCTCCTCAGCACCAACGCCAGTCGCACCAGGATCCATGCACCGGCTGCACCGCCAGCAACAGCCTGCACGATTGCGCAAGCCTCTGCGCAACACCGCCTCTACAACACACGGCCTGGGCTCAGCCTTCGCGCCCAAATCACCAGCGCCAACCCACCATCGTCTTGGCTTGGCCACCACCTCAGCAGCCAGATCGCACCCACACCAGCAGCAGGCCCAGCCGCCCTGCCCAGCAGCCCGCCTCTGCACCGCCAGCCGCACCAGGATCCTGCGCCACCCTGGCCCTTGGCGTGCCAACGCCAGCAGCCCTCAGCTCCTGATGTTTCCGGATCTGGCCAGCCCCTTCACACCGCCTGGTTGCTCCATCGCCAGAGGCCCAAATCGCCAGAGCTCTTCGCGGGCCAGCTCACCTCCGCAGCAGCAGCAGAACTGCTTCCAGCTTCTTCACGAAGCTTCCAGTGGATGGGGCAAGTATATAATAGAAATAAAAAAATGATTAGAATAATATCAAATTTTTGTAAAAAAAATTGTTAAAAATGGGAATGTGGTTGTGGCAGTCAGATTAGTTAAAATATTTAAAAGTATTATTATTTATTTAATGGGGTGGGGTGGGTTTTATTGAAAACTCTTAAAAAATATTTACAAACATATACCTATCTACTATTAGAAGGTATTTACAAAATTATTATTGTGAAAAAATTATTTATCTACACAGATCTTTTATTTCCCAAAATATATTTACGACAAGAAAATGAACCTGATTAGTCCAAAGAAAAATGACTTATTGAATGAAAATCTAATATGTATTATAACCACATTATCAATTAACATGTTCAAAATCTTATTGATGGATGAAATGAAAATTAAACTCAAAATGTGCATTATCTACAGACAAAAGACGTTTAAAATTAACTGCATGTATGAAATTTAACACTAAAAATTTAGTAATTAAACAACACACATGAGCACGACGGCTCAACCCACACTAGCTAGATCAAGTTCACAAGAAATCAGATTCTCTAGCACTGATCTGATTCACACACTTACAAGCACACTCAAATCTGCACAGATCTCTTGAGCACTCAAAGACAAAACAAGATGAACACTCCAATATAGAAAAGTAGAAGAGAGATGAATTAGATGTTCCTTGGTGAAGATGATCTGCTAGAAGCTTAAATTGAAGATTCTTGAGAAGATTCGATGGAGGCCTTCTTCAATTCACGATGCACTGTTTTAAATATGATGATTCTTCCAATTGCTTCTTCTTCCTCTACTGCTCTTCTTCTTGATCTGGTCCTCTTTCAGCACTCTAACACTCTCTCTCTATACTTGGCCTTGATCCCCACGTCCTCTGTGATGGATGGTTGCAACAGATGAGACAAGAGGCCTTTTATAGCCTTTGTGCACTCTCTTGTACGTGGGAGACATGTGTATAGAAACCTATGATTCACCTAAGGTTGCCACATGTCCAAAATTCCTTCTCCTCATTGCCACTTGGATGAAAGGGTATTTTGGTGATAAGAGAGTCTTCTAAAAAATCTCCAGAGATAAGTCACATTCTTTGAAAATCATACCCTTCACGTTTTTGAGTTTTCACGCAATGTGTGTTGACGCACGCATGTGTGTCAACACAACTTACTAAGTATCAATTCCAGCTTACTGGGAGGAAACATGTGTCGACCTGATTAACAACTTATGTTGACCTGATTGACAGCTTGTGTCTACCTGATTAACAACTTGTGTTGACCTCCTGTGTTTTTTTTCAGATATAGCTCACTGGATGGACTATGTGTGTCAACCTGACTGACAACTTGTGTCGACACAACTGTGACTTTGTTCTTCAGGAGCTTACTGGGCAGACTATGTGTGTCGACCTGACTTTCAACTTCTGTCAACACAACTTTGACAAAACTTTGTAAACTTGTATATATGAAGTGGGAACCATCAAAACATGTTATTATCATCACCATATGAAATAAAAAAACATTTAGACACATTTCATTCACATTTAATGCATGAACAACAAAAACAATTAACTAATATCCCAAGAATCACATTCTTAAATTAATTAACATAGATTAATTAGATAAGAAGAAATCTCTAAAACTATTTTAGAATTTCCCTTAACTAATTAACCATGGCTTAAAATAGTGGAAAAATTCATTAACCAAGACTAAAACAACTTTAGATCTTGTTAAAATATGTTTCCTAAATTTTAAGACTAAAACATTTTTTCTTGGATTTTAAACAATTTAAAACCCTCAAAAACCTTAAAAAGCCTTAAAGGGCAACAACGAGTATATTGAACCCAAATCTAATGCAAGGAAGAATCGGTCTAGTGTGCCTCTTTCCCATTATCGAGTTGGGGGGTGGACCTGATCCAGTGCAGGCTAGATTCTACCCAATGGGTGCCTCAGTCTGGATTCAGATCGGGGACCTGTAGCTTACCCACAGACGACCCATGGGTGTTGCCCCCTCCACCAGATTGGTGAGGCACACTAGTGGGATCAAACCCTAGCCACCCCCACCACGGGTGAAGATGGTGACCTCTAGCTGCTCACTAAAACCTTTGGTTGTCGATAGCACCGGCAACCCTGTCCGACGTCAGTGAAGTTGGCGATGTGCCGGAAAAACCCCCAAAACTAGATTTTAAACCTCTGAAACCAAGCTTGCACCTCCAACCTCTTGGCAGCTGTTTTCCCTCTCTGGTGGGCCAAACAATGTACCAAAAGATGCATTTTGATCCTCTTAACATCGAGAACAATTCCCTAGCATTAAAACTATGTTCCTCATCACTTGTGTGAACTAGGAAAGGGGCAAACATGACGGTCCATGCAAAATGTGAATGAATGAGAATGCATAAAATAATGGCAATTTAACGTCGATTTCAAAAAATGTCAGTAATCTAGCTTTGATAACACTGTAAGGTATCAACAAGTGTGGTAGGAGAAGCATGATACCTTAAAAAATGTATCGTTGTCAGCATTTCGAAATCGAACAGAAACTGGTAAAACCTGCGAGGAGAATGGTTCTTCATCTTTGCGGTTGCAAAACTCCCATACAATTGGAGACGATCGAATAATCGATCCTATGGTCATGAGCTATTTAAGCATTCAGCCTCTTGACATATCCACATGAGCTCTAGTCGCAGACAAGTTCTCCTTAGAAGTCTCCAAGTGACGTCTCAATCTTAGGTCCACCATCTGCTAAGGAACATAGAAAGAAGGGGGGGCTCCATGGCTGGAGAAGACAGGAGGGCTGGCTACTAACTCTGGCTTGGTTGCTTGACCCAGCCAAGAGCCAACATGTTATATTTATAGACTGTAACATTTTTTATAAAAACCCAAAAAATGTCTATAACAACTAGCTTACCCAATCGAACCAGAGCTCTTTTGTGTGTAACCCTCTAGGCCCATATGTCAGTTTGGTTTATGATCCCATTAAGTTATGAACTCCTTCACAACTTAATAATCACAGTCCATTATCTCATAATGGACTAAGCAACACTTTGTGATCTCAAAAGACATAAAGGATATGCAACTCACCATGGGACCTTTTCATCCACATATTCTACATAGTTATTTATCATCATTCATACAATGCCCCAAGTTGGAATAGGGTATAATCATGTGTCAAAATCTAATATGACTGACTTAATGGAACCTTATACTCGTAATTAGGTGCACCAGAAAACTCCTTTTCATGTTGAACTCTCATACCTTGGCCAAGGGTTTCTGAATACAACTCTATAGGGCATTCTCTCTCTAGATTCATATTGAGAGTTAATGATCCTATGGTGTCCACACAATTGCCTTTGCAAGATTTCTATTAAGTTCAATAAACTAATTGTGAAGAACCTCAAATTTGAGGTTCAGAAGTTAGTAATTAAATACCTAATAGTCCTCAAGTAAGACATCTTTGGTTACTTACGTCAAAGATCCAACTATGCTACTGTGACTGAAGAATATTCTGATTGACAGCTAGTATGATTACTATTCAGGGATTCTAGGTTGGGTTAGTTTAGTGAACTCATTCATCTAATAGCACCTGCACATGTACCTTTGTGTCAATATACTGATGACTAATGAGATCATCCATCCTCATCTATTGAGTAGGTATCAAGTGCATTAGTCTATCCGGATCTTCGATGTCCCATCTTGTAGATCCTTAGAACATGTGTGTCTAGATGATTGATATCATTATCATAATCTCATTGTGATTCAGTCATCATGGAATATGTTCAGGAACTTCACCACATCACATGATAAATCCACATAAAAAATTTGTTGCAATGAAGAAATACCATTATTATTATTTATAAGAATGAGATAATACAAGAAATGATGCCATCATATCTCATGTGATCGGCTTGTAGGTCAATATATCTCTTTCATGTAGCACTATTTTTGATGAGACAAAATTTTATAAAATCTCCTTAATTTTGTATTAGGTCAATAAACTTGACCCACATAGCTTTTTGTTGTTATAGCTTAAGTCAGTTGTCCCTAGACTGTGGTGGTTTGTTGTGCTACTACAAGACCCTCATAGTAGGGGGGCAATGACTTAAACTAAGGCTAACGCCAAGCTTTGGGATGGGTGACTAGAATAGCTTTGTTGTTGTGATGGCCTGTTATTCAGACCCGTTAACCCAATAACGTGCCTAATGCGAGTCCGCCTCCCGCAACCGGGCTGAAGCCTCGCAAGGGATATCAAGCTACTAGTCTGTAGGAATGTTAAGGAACCAGCTCAAATATATATAAGATTTGTCAATCTCACAAATATTTATTAGAAATGTACATAGCCATAGCACAACTGTAACCAAACTACAACAACAACCTGGGGCATACCCCGAGGTGTACAACAGAAAAGTAAATTACACTGTCGGTGGTGTAGACCCTCCGCTACGGTGCGGCTCAGAACTAGACGACGGGTGTGAGGTCTCCTGCTCTCCCTCACCTGAAAGAGTAGGGCGGTGAGCCTCTCGAGTCACTGGATCAGTAGGGAAACTCCCTAGAAACCGAGCAAACCAACACAAATAGTAAATCAGGAGATTACAGTACCAATTCATAGAACTATGTAGCAGGATATAAAGATGTAAATACCACTTACCACTTGCCGCTTAACAGAAACCAATAATGATAAATAAATGGCAAACCCAAACAAGTGTACGAGCTACAGTAGGAAAACACCTCACTCGGGCCACGTGGACTGGTTCACGACACTAGCTACTGACCCGGACAAACAACACAGGACTACCTCTCAGTCTCGCAGCCACGAACGAAAGGTCCAACTGCCGCTCCACTAAACCAGTACAAAGAACTATGAGTCCAACTAAACCACCACAACCTGCAGGTCACACACCCAGGCCCATGTCTGACACCTTTAGGGACTCTGGCCCGAGCTTCCTAAAGTGAGGCACTGGAAAGCAGGACTATCTGGGGCCCAGTACGTCTACGGGTGTTCGTCTCCCCCAACTACGAGAGCGCTACAAGCGACAACACAACAAACTCTCTCTAGTCGCTATCCCACTGCCGTCTTTACCTCAGCCGGACGTATTACTCAGCACAAGAGTGAGGGTGTCAAGGAAGACGACAAAACCTCGATGGTACTCAGTACCGGGACAAGCCCCGAGAACACACGTTCCTGGCTCACACAAAACCTGGGGCTCCCAACTAAAGAGGTATCCACAGTAGGCGTCAAACTACACGCCACGTACACGGAAACCACGTGCACAATGCACAAGCCACATGAAACCTCCACGTAAACCACTTGAACACCACGCCAACCACACACACCACACGCTCCCCGAGCGTTGAGAGCGCCAATGCACCTCTTACCATTACCACACAGTACATATACGATAATCTGATAATATCACACTTGCATACCTATGCATAAAACAAGCCTCGGCTGTGATCACGATGGGGTTTAGTGTCGCCTTCAGAACGCGACAGCCCGATATGTCGCCTTAGAAAACAAGAACGCGACGTATCGTTCTGTCGCAACACTGTCGCGACGCCCAGGTTTGTCACCTATACAGGCGCAAACCATAATCCGGAATCCATCATTCGGATCACCCCCCAAACCCCTATAATCTATGGTTTCCATTCCATTTACATGCTTTAATGTGTTCCTACACGTGCCATCTACTGTTTAAAGAGCTAGAAACACATCATTCACAACACACGAGCAATCAACAGATCAAACACAGGAAATCTCCCTACCTTCGCGAAGCAAGCAAAGTACGGAGTCCACACGACGTTTCCCCCCGCTCTACACAGCGTCCTCGCGGCGAGAACACGTCAAACCAAGCTCCAACAAGTCGAGTCGCCCAGAAATTCTCCAGCATAACCCCCTGACCGAGCAAAGCTCATGTGAGCTCTGTTCTGCCGGGGTTCTATAAAAACTCTTCATAGTTAAGAACGCGACGCCACACTGTGTCGCGACCTTAACGCGACGTACCAGCCTGTCGCCTTCAATAAGCCGACGTCAACAAGATCGCCCTATGCGCAACACATGGCGCACATGCAGACGAAGACTAAAAACAGAAGTTTCATGAACGCGATGCCCTAGGATGTTGCGTTCAAAATGCGATGCCCTTCACTGTCGCATTCACAGACAGTGAATCAGTGAGCTCTTTGGGCCCAAACCTCCGGCCCACAGAGCCTCACCACCTGTGGAAAACACTTGCTACACACGTCATTGGCCACACACTGGCCTCCATATACACAAGAAGACGATCCGAACGGCCGGAACGTCACAGTTGTGCTACCACAAGGTTTATGTTGCAAGCTCACTCTCATAATGTAACAAGGGGGTTTGACCTAACCAGATGTTGTGATTTTGTGTGTTGCCATAAGGTCACAATTGTTCTAGAGGCTAAATTGATCGAAAATTACAAAGGTTGCAATTGGCAAGAGTTTTCTGCTAATTAAATATTGGGTGGTTTGTTGTGTTTTCATAAAACCACCACCATAAGGTTAATGGGATCTTGGTCCCCACTAGAATACCATTAGTGTGTCCCATTTTAACACATAGGGGGTTATGTAAACTCGTCAAAAATTAGTGGGAGCTTTAAATTAGGACTAAAGTCTATATCTTAATTTACATTTTAGAACTTCTGCAATGTTATCTTACCATGATTATCTCTCTCATGTAAACTGCTATGGTGAACCACCTGTTGAGAGGCATACTTGTTGCCAACAGGATCACTAGCCCTAACTACAGTGATTAGCTTAGAAACTTGAGAATTGTTCTCACAGCTAAGTGAATAGCCTATATTCTTGAGAAGTCTTGACCTCAAGCACCTGTTGATAATGACGAGGAAGGAGAAATTCTTGTTTATGAAAAATACAAGGAGGATGTTACTCTTTCCCAATGCTACATATTATCCTTTATGAGTAATGAGTTTTGGAGGCAACATGAGAAGATGAATACAAGAGCGATATTGTTTCATCTTGAGGAACTCTATAGGGTGCAAAGCTGAACAAAAATTTATGAGATATCTAAGAGTATATTCGGGGTAAGAATGTCTTAAGGAACATCATGTTCTCAACATGATAGAGTGGATAGAGAGATTGTTAGAATTGGGATTTTCTATAAACAAAGAACTTTGTGTTAACCTAATTTTGCAATCTCTCCCTAGTTCATCATGAACTTCAACATTAATAAAATAGAATGCTCTTTGGCAGAGCTTATAAATATGCTGAAAACTACTAAGGGGACAATGAACAATGGAAAACCTCATGTGTTGCTTTTTGGTAAGATCAACAAGAAGAGAATTGCTTAGCAAGCCTTTAAGAAAGGCAAAACATAGAGGAAATCTCAATAGGCAATGGCTGTCAAGAAAGAAGAGGCTAAGGGCAACGGTCAGTGCTTCCCCTGCCATAAAGATGGTCTTGGAAGAGAAGCTACAAGTTTTATCTTGTAGGGAAAGCAAAGTAGAAGCTTGGAGAAGTTTCAAATATGTTCATGATTAACCTTAACTTGTCATATAGATCCACATCATGGGTATTAGATACTAGATATGCATCTCATATCTACAATGATAGGTAGATTATGATAAGCAGTAGATGATTGATCAAGGGAAAAGCTGACTTGCAGCTAGGGAATGGATCAAAGGTTGCTGCCCTTACTTTGGGAATAGCAAACCACGAGTTATCATCAGGATCTATATTAAAGCTTATAGATTGTTAATATGTACCTTTCCTTATTAAGAAAATTATTTCTATTTCATGCATAAAGAAATATGGATTTATTATAAGTTTTAAGAATAAGAATTATTCTATTTTCTTAAATAATGAATTGTTTGCCAATGGGAGTTTAGCGAATGGTTTGTTTATATTAGATATGAATGCTCTTGTGATGTGTGTAGATGAACCCCTTAAAAATGGTGTGAACCAAGCATATCTTTGGCACTATAAACTTGGTCATATTAGTGAGGAAAGATTGAAAAGGTTGCATAATGATGAATACATAGATCCATTTGATTATGAATCTTATGTGACTTGTGAATCTTGTCTCATGGGAAAGATGACCAACTCTCTATTTATTGAATATGGAGAAAGAGCTAAAAAGATGTTGGAAATCATACATTCTGATGTTTGTGGACTTATATCTATTCATGCTAAAGGAGATTATTCTTACTTCATTACTTTTTCTATTGATTTCTCTACGTTAAGATATGTGTACTTAATGACGTACAAATCTTAAGTCTTTAATTCAAAAGGTCTAAGAATGAAGTGGAGAAACAAACTGAAAAGTATATTAAAGCTCTTCGATCAATTGAGGAGGAGAATACTTAAGTACAGAATTCAAACAATACCTGAAGGATTTTATCCCAATGGACTTCTCCATACACACCTCAACTAAATGGTGTAGTTGAAAAAGAACTATACCTTATTAGAGATGGTACGTTCAATGATGTGCTTCTTTGGATTGCCCCTCTCACTTTGAGGCTATGCCCTTGACACTGCTGCTCACTGTCTGAATAAGGTTCCATCTAAATTAGTCTCTTCCACACCTTATTATATATGGAAAAGAAGAAAATCTGACCTTAATTAGCATGTTAAGGTTTGGGGTTACCTCTTCCATGAAAAAAGGCATAATCCAGACAAATTGGATTATAAGACTAAAAGGTGCACATTTGTGGGATATCCTAAGGAAACTTATGGATATTACCTCTACTAGCTTGGTAATCAAAGAGTTTTTGAAGCTAAGTGTGCTCTATGTTGAACCACTCTTATATTTTATCCCTTTATTTTGGTGATAACAAAATCTCATGATTATCATAAATAACGTAAATATATTTATTACCAATTTTCAAGATTATTTTTATTAAAAAATATCATGATTTTCATTGCTTTAAAATGATTCCAGACAAAGTGGCAGTCGAAGTCCCACTTCGCATTTATCTGAAGTCTTATACGAATTCCACTTCGACTGACAATGTTGTATCTTTACTAGTCGAAGTGGCAGTCGAAGTTTCACATGGATTGCTGTTAAACTTAAACATCGATTGCCTTAAATATCGATTACCTTTAGACATTAATTCTCTTTATTTATCTATTGCCTTAAACATTGATTGCCTTTAGACATCGACTGCCTTTAAAACATCGATTGCCTCTTCATATCGATTACCTTCACATCAATTACTATTATATTGCACATCAATTGCCTTTACATATCTATTGCCTTTAAGCAAACATCGATTGCTTCCATATTTTATATCCATTTCTGTTATAATATAATGTGTAGTGTTATAAACATAATTTCATATCGATTGTTGTTAGATGTCAGCGGAAATCATAGACCTCTGTACATAAAAGGTATGGGCTATCTATCAGAAGACTACTCTAGTCTAACATTCTCTTCCATGCATTAATGTCTATAGAAGTCTAGTGTTCACATGAGGAATCCATTAAGACTCAAGCAATCATCCGTTAGACACAAAGATAGTAGAAGAAGAACAACAACGGCTAGAAGGAGCTCCAATGGATCTTCTCAATGCATCTATCTTTATGCTCTATAAAGGATGAAGTGTTTGAAGCAAAAGAACAAGAGCGAACCTGAAGATCATTCAAGGAGTGTACATCTAGTGAGCATTCAACTCCATACACACTCAAAGCAAGAGAGAAAGAGCTCGAGTCCAAGAAGAGAAAGAGCTCGCGCATTCAAGCTTCTTTTCTCTCTTCTCTCTCTGTGCATCATTGTAAATTTGGGGGAGAGTCTGTGAGCTGAGGGTTAAGCTTCCTTGTGTCCATCTTGTAATCCTCCTAGCTCTTAGGTTGCTGTTGGAGATCAAGCAAGCCAAGTTCTTATTTTCAGAACTTGATCTCCACAGCTTGCTCATTCTTCCTTAAAGAAGAGCAAAAGGTTTTCCTCTTCCTGTGTGAAGAGAAGACTAATAGGGTTTGAAGCGACCCTGAATATTTCTGCCCAATAAGGCTCCATATCCAAGTATGCTTCTCGCGATCAGACCGAAGTCTCTCAAGGGATAACTCACACAAGTGTCCAGTAAGAATATAAAAGACAACTACAAGAGTAAAATATATAAGAAATTACATGTATCTATACTTATTTACCACAATTTTACATTGTCCCAATACATTATTATATGTCCAAGAGAAAAGTACAACAACTTGGGGCATACCCCGAGGGAGCAAAACTCACACTGAATATGACTACTACTCAGCTGCTGGTGGTACAAGTCTGCCACAATGCCACTGCAAGCCAAACACACAGCAAGCCCTGAAAAAAACTATATGGGAGTGAACCTCAACAAGTCATAGGCTCAGCAGGAACCTCCTAAAACCAACCACAACGAACAACTGAAAGAAGGAACCAAGTCCTCAACCCCTAAGGGTCTCACTGGCAGCACTAACTGATGCACTACAGAAGTAAAATGTACTAACAATAAATATAACAGAACTGCATTAAATATGAACACACTAATTGTCACGATTTACAGAAAATAAAAGAAGCAACAGGACTAGTGTAGACACACCAGTCCACCACGACAACTGAAAGAACCACACCACAAGCCATATAGACCAACCACTAACCGACGGTAACGAGACTGAAAACAAAGAGCTAGTCTGCCACAAAACGAACGAGTGATGCAAGGCCACACAGGACAACAACCAACGAAAGGTAATGGGGATAACCACAAGGGTTAGTCCACCACAATACCCACAATAGCAAACACATCGGAGAACTACCCACACAAGGGTACAACACCACCAATGGAAGGTCACACAACGCGACTTCCACAGAAACCAATCCACCGCAACACTTGATAAGGCTAGCACATTGTGTGCCACAATAGCCAACAACCAACATAGGTTATAGGTACCTAAAGCCATGAGGTACCACGACAAACCACCACCACACACAAAACCACAACACAACTATGCCTCCTACAAGGCACACCACAACGAGTCAAACCACAACTGGTGGGTCACCACTCACAAACCACAACCGCTGGCAAAGCACGAGTCGGAAGGAACGACGCCACCACAGAAGAACAAACTACTGGTTCATGACGCCAATATCCAACCCGAACAACACAACACAAGAACTACATTTCAGTCTCGCAGTCACAGATGAAAGGTCCAACTGCCGCTCCACAACCACACAATAAAGCCAAAGAACAGTGGAGACTAACCAACACCACACCTGCAAACCGCACACAACTGCAGGCCAATGCCTGGCACCTTTAGGGACTCTGGCCTAAGCTCCCTAAAGTGAGGCACTGAAAAATAGGACTAGCTGGGGCCCAGTACGTCTACTGGTGTCTGTACCCCCAACCACAAGTGCGCTACAAGTGACTGCACACCCACAAACACAAGTTGTTGCCCTCTGTCGTCTTTCCCTTAGCCGAACGTACAACTCAAACACAGGATAGAGGGTGTCCAAGAAGACGACACAGACCTCAATGGTACACAAAGTACCGGGACAAACCCCGAGCACCTGCGTGCCTGGCTCACACAAAACCTGGGGTACCCAACTAGAGAGGTATGCCGGAATAGGCGCCGGACCACCAAACTCGGCAAGCACACAAACCACGTCGATTACTTAACACAACCATAAAACTTATACCACGATACACAAACCATAATCAGCTCATCGTTGGTCACCACGTGACCTCCAAGCAACTACACACTGCTAAGGACATAAACTACATTACGATCTTGCCTGTCAATGGTCATTTCATGACCTCCACAGCAACACACCACTATGCATATAAACCACACATATGAATCACATAACCTTTTTAACATGATTAACATAACCATTAACCTAAACATGCTTTACTAATTATTAATCAACTCAGAACAACTTAAAATACCCTAAACGACCTGAGCTAGGTCCACACAGGACCCTCATTGCCCAATGCTTAACAACTTACTTCGGATAGAAGAACGCAACGAGGGGCATTGTCGTGTTACAAACGCGATGGCCCGACAAATCGCAATTCCACACTAGAATGCGATAGAGTTTACCGTTGCATTAAGAATGCGACGGCTCGACAGGCCACGTTCACAAATCAGAATGCGATGGGGCCAGTGGTCGCAACCTGAACGCGACAGCTCGATCCATCACCTTCACAGATAAAAACCATGTATTATGGTTCTCACACAAAAACCAGCTCAAATCCTCATTTCCATGCATACCAAGCTTCTACAAATCAATTACACTATACTAGAAACACAACCACACATCGATGCATATTAAATATGCTTTAAATCAATCAAATAACGCGAATAAGACAAGGAAAGTCCCTACCAACAAGAATAACTCGCAGAACGAGGCTCGATCGGTGTTCTCTATGCTCCAAGCAGCTTCTACGCACCAAAACCACGTCAATACACAAGCTTCAAGGCCGACATTGTCGAAAATTCCCACCGCAAGCCTCTCCCCGGGCGAACAGAGCTTCCTACTCTATTTGGCCAGAGGGCCAAACTTATCCCAACCGGAAACAAGAATGCGACGTAGCATCCTGTCACCTTCAGAACGCGACACACTTAACCGTCACCTTCTGAAAACTCGCCATGCCACGCGTCAGAATGGCGGTGCGGAGAACGCGACGCATGAGACCGTCGTGTTCAAAAGGCAACGCCCCACTCTGTCGCGTTCACAACCAGTGACCTTGTGGGCTATTTGGGTTCGGATTTCCAGCCCACAACACCCACACACACAGAGAAGCCATGACCAAGGCTCAATGACCCCACATTGGTCATGAGCACTACACCAGAACCAATAAACACAGATCCGAACAACCCTGATGGTACATTACTATCACCTAAAAAGGATTGTTGTCCTCGACATTCAGAACGAAACCACAGCAAGCTAAACTATCACCTAAAAAGAAAGAAACTAGTCACAAGCAAAAAGGGTACATTTTCTCTGCACTTGCCTTTCAAACCATTCTACGCTGACTGACTCAGTTTGTTCATTTACACGTCGGTTCTGCTTTCTCCTTTCTCTTTAAATCTTTTCATAACTGCTCTACTATATTAACTCAATCTACCTTTCTTTATCTTTCAACTATAGGCGATTCTACCTTGCTGTTGGTGCTTTATCTCCTTGGACTCAACCTACTTCCATATTTCCTTGGCTGTGTTTGCAACATTAATTTCTTTCTGTGCTGCATTACTTACTTAAACTCTTTACCATAGACTGCCATCCTGAAGTGCTCTGCCATATTAAACCATCCTTAAATTCTGATTTCTTAGTACTATTTCATTATCTGCCCATTAATTCTAATTGTTACTCTACTTTACCTTTGCTCATATTCTCAACTGTCAGTTCCTTAAAGAAAAATCAAATACCATTTCTGAATTTCCTACCTCTGCATTTCAATCTGATTATACCACTTTAAATTCATATCTTGCTAAGAACTACTGCCTCATTAATTAGCTCTATAAAAACCTCAAATTCCCTTTCAAGCACATAAGCTTATGATGACTTGGGACTCTTGAATCTTCTATGCTTTCTCTGAGCCACTCTGATTACATTAAATACTTGCCATAATGTTTCATAAATTTTGCCTTCACTATTACCTTTAATTCTCTTTATTTCCACTACTACTCTGACTCTAACTGAGTTGACTTCACTTTCTTATCAAATCATCTTACCTAATTAACTACCATAGAAAGAAAATACCTGAATTCTCGTGCTGCTTTCTTTAATGCTTCAATTTTATCTGTGCCACACTGAATTTCTGAGTCTTGTCATACTACTACTGACAAACTTTACTTTTTACATATTTTCCTTACTTCAATTAAAATTCTCAGACTGACTCAACAAATCAAATTCATAATCTTTCAAAATATCCATTCTCATTACTGTGACATTGTACTCTCTTATCGGGAAAATAAAACTACTCAATTAACTTTATACATACTCTGCCTTTAACTTTACCAAACTCTTTCTCAATCAGGTACCATCAGACCCAACATTTTTCACTATTTAACTGATCACACTTTTCCTTCCTATCTTTTACAATATACTAACTTTAACAATTCCAATTTCCATACATTTCCAGCTCTTTCTACTCTATTCTGCCATACATTAATCTGCTTACAATTCTTTAACTAATCTGCTATAGCTTTCACATCAAATTTGGAAATACCTTCATAGCAAAACTCTTCTGTTCATCTGAATCACTTACTGTATTTTGCCACATAAACTCTTACTGCACATTTCTTGAATCATCTGACTATTATCATTTTATAATATGCTACATTCTTTCTTTTTTTAATCAATAACACTAAACTTAAGCTATACTGACAATCATATCGAATATAATACTATTTCTGCAAAAAAATCCCTCTAATTGTTTCACTATCTGACTAATCTCACTGTACCACTTACACTATAACCTTTCTTAACACAGAATTACCTTTCACTGAAACACTACTGAAATCGGAATCTGAATACCCTTTTCTTAGACACAATAATCTGCTCTGCCTGATTCCTCTGTTCCACACTACTACTTTACAATCTTAGTATCTGCCTTTCCAATTACCTTACCATAACTTCTTTATTCTTAAGAACTGGAAACACCACTGTTACAACTTACTTATTAATATTCCTTTCATTCAAACCTTTACTTTAATTCTTTCACAATATGTCTTTCTGTCTTGCTCAACTTGACATTCCCTTATCAACTAACTCGTCTCTCTTTTTCCTCATACTGCACACAATTGACAAATTTACTGATCTGGTCTTTAACACTACAACCTTCAAGGAAATCCTTCTGTTGAATCTTTACAAACTCCACTTATCAATTGAATACCTTTGCTTCAAAATTCTCAGAAAATTTAACTAAACATTGATCTTCCTTTACTCTCTCTACACCCAACTCCTCACCTCTGCACAGTTATATTGAGTTCTATATCAAACTTCCTATTACCATCATTACTTATAACAACATTATTCTCAAACTTTCTGCTATAACCATTTCTAATCGCAAACCCATTTAACCTTACTGCCACAAATCATTGTTCCTTTATTTACTAATACCTTATTTGAAGCTGATCTGCCCCACTTAATCATTCAAAATCTTCTATATTACTAATCACATTATCATTTAAACTACTTCTTAACACTTACTGACACAAATCTCAAACATATCAATTATCTCTACTGAATTTCTCAATCGCAATCCCTTGATCTAACAATCTTTAACAGACACTGTTCCACATTACAATACTGTTCCCATGGTAACTCTATTGCACAATTACCTCTACAATAATTTCCTCTTACACATATTCACAATCATTACCTTATACATGTCTCTGCTGATTCTCTACCTTGCTAAGATACATTCATCACACTAAATCATATCCTTCTCAAAACATAACCCTATCTTTACTGAATATTATAACTGAACTTACCAATTTCTTCAATTTTTCACAACTGAAAAACCATTACACAAACATATTTCTTTGCAACAAACAAACTTACTAACAGAACTTAGCAAACCATACCATTACCAACCACAACATTCCTCTGCCACCACTAGCAACTGCCAAGCTAACAAACATATGCACACAATACTCATGCCAAAAACTCATATGAAAACTACACAAAAAATCGCACAAAACCGCAGACTTACTACCAGCAATGGACATTAAACAATGTCTTGGGAGATTGTAACCTCAATGTCTTTTCATATTCTAACTGGACCATGCTCTGATACCAACTGAAGCGACCCCAAATATTTATGCCCAATAAGGCTCCATATCCAAGTCCTCCTCCCGCGATCGGACCGAAGTCTCGCAAGGGATAACTCACACAAGTGTCCAGTAAGAACATAAAAGACAACCACAAGAGTATAATATACAAGAAAGTACATGTATCTATACTCATTTACCACAATTTTACATTGTCCCAATACATTATTACATGTCCAAGAGAAAAGTACAACTACCTGGGGAATACCTAGAGGGAGCAAAGCTCACACTGAACATGACTAGTACTCAGCTACTGGTGGTACAAGTCTGCCACAATGCCGCTGCAAGCCAAACACACGGCAAGCCCTGAAAAGAACTGTAGGGGAGTGAGCCTCAACAAGTCATAGGCTTAGCAGGAACCCCCCAAAAACAACCACAATGAACAACTGAAAGAAGGAACCAAGTCCTCAACCCCTAAGGGTCTCACTGGCAGCACTAATTGATGCACTACATAAGTAAAATGTACTAACAATAAATATAATGAAACTACATTAAATATGAAAACACTAATTGTCACCGTTTACAGGAAATAAAAGAAACAATAGGACTAGCGTAGACACACCAGTCCACTACGACACCTGAAAGAACCACGCCACAAGCCATATAGACCAACCACTGACCGACGGTAATGAGACTGACAACAAAGAGCCAGTCTGCCACAAAACGAACGAGTGATGCAAGGCCACATCGGCCAACAACCAACAAAAGGTAACGGGCTAACCACAAGGGTTAGTCCACCACAATACCCACAATAGCAAACACATCGGAGAACTACCCACACAAGGGTACAACACTACAAATGGAAGGTCACACAACGCGACTTCTACAGTAACCGATCCACCTCAACACTTGATAACGCTAGAACATTGCATGCCACAACAGCCAACAACCCACATAGGGTACAGGTACCTAAAGCCACGAGTTACCACAACAAACCACCACCACACACAAAACCGCAACACAACTATGCCACCTACAAGGCACATCACAACGAGTCAAACCACAACCGGTGGGTCACCACTCACAAGCCACAACCGCTGGAAAAGCACGAGTCGGAGGGAACGACACCACCATATGGGAACAAACTACTAGTTCATGATGCCAGTATCCAACCCGGACAACACAACACAAGAACTGCCTCTCAGTCTCACAGTCACAGATGAAAGGTTCAACTCTCGCTCCACAACCACACAATAAAGCCAAAGAATAGTGGAGACCAACCAACACCACACCTACAGACCGCACACAACTGTAGGCCCATGCCTGGCACCTTTAGGGACTTTAGCCTAAGCTCCGAAAAGTGAGGCATTGAAAAACAGGACTAGCTAGGGCCCAGTACGTCTGCTGGTGTACCACCAACCATGAGTGCACCGCAAGCGGTCGCACACCCACAAACACAAGTTGCTACCCTCTATCGTCTTTCCCTCAGCTGACGTACAACTCAAACACAGGAGTGAGGGTGTCCAGGAAGACGACATAGACCTCAATGGTACATAAAGTACCGAGACAAACCTCGAGCACTAACGTGCCTGGCTCACACCAAACCTGGGGTACTCGACTAGAGAGGTATTCTAGAATAGGCGTCGGACCACCAAACTTGACAAGCACACAAACCACGCCGATTACTTAACACAACCATAAAACTTATACCACGATACATAAACCATAATCAGCTCGTCATTGGTCACCACGTGACCTCCAAGCAACTACACACTGCTAAGGACATAAACTACATTACAATCTGGCCTGTCATTGGTCATTTCATGACCTCCATAGCAACACACCACTATGCACATAAACCACACATATGAATCGCATAACCTTTTTAACATGATTAACATAACTATTAACCTAAACATGTTTTACGAATCATTAATAACCTCAGAACAACTTAAAAAACCCTAAACGACCAGAGCTAGGTCCACACAGGATCCTCATTGCCCAAGGCTTAACAACTTACTTCGGACAGAAGAACACGACGAGGAGCATTCAAACGTAACGGCCTGACAAATCGCAATTCCACACTGAAACGCGATGGAAGCCACGACCAAGGCTCAATGACCCCACATTGGTGATGAGCACCACACCAGAACCAATAAACACAGAACTGAACGACCCTGACGGTACAGGGTTGCTGGTGGGTTATGACCAGCTATGGTCTGTACCAGTGTTCCCCTTGTGTGAAGGGAAGAACCTAGCTAGGGTTTGTTCCAATAGAACAAGCTGTGGTTTGTACCAACAGAACCACACTGAGGTTTGTTCCAAAAGTGTGTCTTCTTGACCTGTAACAAAAGTATGTTTTCTTCCTACTCGAAAAGGAGGAGAACCAGCAGGGAGCTGGGGGTTTGTATATCCTTCAGGGATTGTACCCTGGTTAGTGAAATCTCAACATTTGCTTAGGGACTGGACGTAGGACTTCTATTTGGAAGGGCCGAACCGAGATAAATCCTGGTGTTCATTGTGTGATTATTTCTTTTAATTGCTTCCGCACTGCTACTCTTTATCACGTGATTTATTTACACTAACCAAAGTTTTAAAGTAGTGATTTTAGTTTTAGATTTCTGTGATCTCTTATAAACCCCCTCTCTAGGTGCCTTGCTGTCAACCAAGTGGGCCAACACTCTATTCCTTAAAGAAGAATATATCCTAAAAGGAAATAGTAAGACCATGGTAGAACTAGAAGAAGTTTTAGAACCACAATCTAACACATTAGAGCCTCAAAAACCTATTCAGGTTGACACACAGATTGTTCGTAGGTTTGGTCGTGTACCTATCTAACTAGATAGATATGTGA
Organism: Colocasia esculenta; assembly: GCA_014218235.1. Lineage (NCBI taxonomy): Eukaryota > Viridiplantae > Streptophyta > Magnoliopsida > Alismatales > Araceae > Colocasia > Colocasia esculenta. The sequence goes on along the minus strand of CM024761.1, from coordinate 20,264,187 downwards.
GACATATCTCTGATGAAGGCGATAAGATATAAAATAATGAGGATGATGATTCTAGGACCTACAAGAAGGCAATAAATATTCAATTCTAGGAAATGGCAAGATGTCATAAAATCATAGATAATTCCATGTACTCCAACAAAATTTAGAACTTTGTATATCCACCTGTGAGTATTGCACCCATCAGATGCAAGATTCCATAGAAAAAATATAGCAGATGGAAAGGTTGACACCTATAAGGCAAGATTGGTTGCAAAAGAATATTGTCAAAGACGAGGAGTTAACTATGACATAATCTTCTCACCAATTGTCATGATTAAATCCATTCAAATTTTGCTTGCTATTGCTACTTATCATGACTATGAAATCTGGAAAATGGATGTAAAAATAACATTCCTCGATGGAAATCTTGAGGAAGAGGTATATATGGCACAACCTGAGGGATTTACATCCAAAGAGCATCTACATAAGGTATGCAGGCTTTGGAGGTCCTTTATAGATTATAGTAAGTCTCCCATAGTTGGAATATAATATTTGATGAGAGGATCAGATCTTATGACTTCGTTGAGATTGAAGATGAGTCATGTGTACGTATTAAAAAGTCAATGGTAGTGCAATTGTCTTTCTAATAGTGTATGTGGATGACATATTACTCATTAGGAATGATGTAGGTATGTTATCTGTTGAGCAACTACCCCTAAGAAAATCTATGATTTTGAAGATATAGTATATATCATGTTTTTGCTATGACAAAATCTTTAAATAGACTATCTACAAAGTAAATGTATCACAAAATATATATGCATACAACCGTGTGATAAACTTCATCGCCAAAATTTTCTAAGTCCATAGACTCTCCCTATAGCATACTGAATTCGACTTCAGACTCCGACTGTTGACTCCGACTCCTTCAGAATCAAAGTCAAAACAACCAAGAAATTTTTTTCTAAGTACACACCAGTATACATGATTCGACTGTCGGCTTCGACTCTTACAATCAAATGCTTCATAAATCTAACTTCATGATTCGACTGTTGGCTTCGACTCTTACAGTCGAATGCTTCATTAATCTAAATTCATGATTCGACTGTCGGCTTCGACTCTTACAGTCGAATGCTTCATTAATCTAAAAGAAGCTCAAGTTTGAAAGAACACAGTGGAAAACACAAGCCTTTGCAACTTCGTTGAGCTTTACACTTCGAATTCCCTCAAGCCAGAAAATATGCAAGCCTTCTTGCAAGCCAAGTTTGAGAGCTCCCCTTTTCAGCAGAAAGTCTTTGAAGCTCTCTAAGTTCTCTTAGAAGTCTTGTGTTTGGGTGGCAATTGTAATTACTCATTCTCTGAAGTCCAATCTGCCTTTTCAGATAGGATTTAAGTCTGATTTCTGATCTGTTGAAATCCTTCTAAATTTAGTATGTGTTTGTGCTCAGTTCTGAGGCAAACACACAAGTGTCTCCTTATTGTTTTTCTGTGTAAATTCTACAGAAGGTTATTCTGCATTTCCCCTTCTGTGCAGGGAAGGCCTTTGTGTAAGGCAGTTGTTGTTCCCCTGCTTAGGGAAGACTTGCTTGGAAGCAAGTGGGATTGTATTTCCTCTCAAGGGTGAGAGAAGGCCAATTTTTTGGCAGATTAGTGGAAATCTCAAGTGGTTGACTTGAGGACTGGATGTAGGACTTCCATGTAGGAAGGGCCGAACCAGGATAAATCCTTGTGTGATTGTTTCCACCTAGTTCACACTTGAATCACACACACACCACACTAAGTACTAACGAATTTATTTAGTGTTGCGCAATTTTAGAAGAAAATTTTAAAAGCAAAAAGTCCTATTCACCCCCCTCTAGGACATCTATTGTGTCATTTCAATCCAACAAGTGGTATCAGAGCGTGGTCTTCTCAGAAGAATCTAAAAGATTTGAGAAGAAATGGCAGCTGAAGCTCACAACTATGAAGGAAAATCCATTACATGGCCACCATTCTTTGATGGTGAAGATTATCAATATTGGAAGATGCGCATAGAGTGTTTTATCAGTGGTACAAACTTTGATTTATGGCAGGTAATAGAACAAGGTGACTTCCAAATCGTTGGTGAGTCCTCCACTTCTGGTCTTTCACTAGCTGATAAGAGAAATATGTCATTAAACTACAAAGCTAAAAATTATCTCTGTTGTGCATTGTCTAAAAGAGAATTTAACAGACTTTCAGCCTGTAAAACAGTAAAAGAAATGTGGGATAAATTTCAAGTAACTTATGAAGGTACTTATAGGGTTAAACAAACTAGGATAGATATACTTGTATCCTAATATGAACAATTTAAAATGCTTCCTAATGAGAACATAACTCAAATGTATAACAGATTCTCAAATATAATTGTCGGATTAAGCTCTTTAGGGAAAGTCCTAACAAATGAAGAAACAGTTAGAAAGATACTAAGATCTCTAACTAATGTCTGGACTCCTAAAGTCACAGCCATTGAGGAAGCCCATGATTTAACACAATTGTCTATTGATAAACTAATAGGATCCCTCGTGGCTCATGAAATTAATATGGAAAGGTTTTCTTAAATTTCTTCGAAAAAGAAAATGTCAAATGCTTTGAAGATTGCAGATTCCTCTTCATCTGAAGACTCTAAAGAAAAGTCAGATGACAGTGATGATGAGGCTATGCTTTCAAGAAAGTTGCAGAGAATCCTTGCAAAGAAGAAGAAGTTTGGCTCAAAAAGATTTTTTTAAGAAAGATAAGAAGAAGGAGCCAACTTGCTATGAGTGCAACCAAACTGAACATTACAAATATGAATGTCCCAAGTTGAAGAAAAAGGATCAAGCAGAAAGATCCGACAGGAAGAAAGGCAAAGAAAAGAAGTTCAAAAAATTCAAGAAAAAGGCAATGGAAGCAACATAGGACAACGAAGAAGCAACTAGTTCAGAATCATCAAGCTCAGAATCTGAAGAGGAAGAGAAGGCAAACCTAGCCCTCATGGCAGGACTAGAGCAGGTAAATTCAGAAACTTCCTTTACTTCTTGTTCTGAATCGAATTCTGATAGCATTTAAGATGCTTTTAATGAACTCTATGAAAAATATAAAACAGTAGTAAAACAAATGAAGATAGTTAAACTAAACCTACTAAACTAGGAAAAGGCTAACACCTTTCTAAAAAATGAAGCAGAAAGGTTAAGTAAAAGTTTAAATGAAACCAAAAGAGCTAATGAATTACTGTGCGAAGATTTAAAAAATAAAAACAACAAGATTTTGGAAATAGAATCTAACCTTAAAGAACTTAAAGATGAAGAAAAATTGCAAGAGGAGAATAATTACCTGAAAGCTACTATAGAAAAGATTTCTAATTGTAAAACCTCCCTGTTTGTTAAGATAAAAGGTTCTAGAACAGTAAAGAAAAAATATGGATTAGGATACACACCCCCACTAAATGAAGAAGATATTGTTCGTCCTGAAGTGTATCCAACCCTAAAATTTGTAGCAGAAAAAGGAATTAAAAATCCTAAAAAGGTAAATCAGCATGTGTACAGACAAAAACAGAAATTCAACAATATTGCACATATGAAAAATGCTTTTGATTTATGTTGTAGCCATTGTAATCAATTAGGACACACTGTTAGCACATGCACCACTAGACACTTGAGATGGATTCCTAAAACTAACCATCAAGGACCCAAGAAAATTTGGGTACCAAAAATTACAACTTAGCTTTATTTGCAGGGTCAGCTGAGGGCATCCAAATGATACTTGGATAGTGGATGCTCAAGGCATATGACAGGAGATAGGAAGCTATTCACAACTTTTAGAGATGAAATTGGTCAAGTTACTTATGGTGATAATGGAAAAGGAAAAGTGTTAGGATGTGGAATAATTGGCACTAAAGGAAAGAACCTAATTGAAGATGTCATGTATGTAGAAGGTTTGAAGCATAATCTGATAAGCATTAGTTAGTTGTGTGATAAAGGGCATTCAGTAAATTTTCAGAATGATAAGTGTGTTATTCATAAAGATAACAAAATAGTGTTCGAAGCCCAAAGAGTGAAGAATTTGTATACATTGCAACTAGCAGAATTAAAAGAAGTGAACTTATGTCTTGCAACCACTAAAAGTGAAGAGTCTGATTTGTGGCATATAAGACTTGGTCATGCAAGCACTTCAGTCATCAAGAAATTGATAAAGCATGATCTGATTGAAGGTCTTCCACAAATGAAAGTTAAGAAATCTGGAATTTGTTCTGCATGTGCAAAAGGAAAGGAAACCAAGACTTCATTTTAGTCCAGGACAATTGTTACAACTTCCAAACCTTTGGAGTTAATTCACATGGATTTGTTTAGACCTATAAGGACAGTCAGTCTTGGAGGAAAGGTATATGGCTATGTGATAGTTGATGACTACTCAAGATACACTTAGGTATCTTTCTTAGAAGCCAAATCAGAGGTCTTTCAAGCATTTCTGAAATTTAGCAAGATAGTTTAGAAAAACCAGAAATTTCAGATTGTAAGCATTAGATCTGATCATGGTGGAGAATTCAAGAATGAGGAGTTCATGAAGTTCTATGAAGAAAATGAGATTGAGCATAACTTTTCAGCACCAAGAACACCTCAATAGAATGGAGTAGCAGAAAGAAAAAATAGGGCACTGCTAGATATGGCCAGAACTATGCTGAATAAATACAATTTACCAAGATACTTCTGGGCAGAGGCAGTCAATACAGTCTGCTACATCATCAACTGGTGCATGATCAGACCTATTCTAAAGAAGACCCCTTATGAGCTTTACAAGGAAAAGAAGTCCAATATCAGTCATCTTCGACCTTTTGGCTGTAAGTGTTCTATCTTAAATAATGATAAGGATAACTTAGGAAAATTAGATGCTAAAAGTGATGAAGGATTTCTTCTAGGATATATTTCAAAACCTAGAGGTTATAAAGTTTTCAATAGAAGAACATTAACTATAGAACAATCTGTGCATATCCTATTTGATGAAACTAACCCTTCTATTAAAAGAATAGAAGAAGAAGAGGAGTGTGTTGAAGATTTGTGCAGGAATCTAGAAAGAACCTCTCTCTTGAAGAAGAAAAGGAAGATCCTCCACTAGAAGATCTTCAACAGCAAGAAGAACCACAAGAAGGACTACCTAGAGATCTAAGGTATCATAGAGATCATCCAAGGGAAAACATCATAGGAAATCCTCAAGATAGGTAAGAACAAGAGGTATGCAAATTCCCTGTGATTTTTCTACTTTAGTTTCTCAAATTGAGCCTAGAACAATCGATGATGCTCTAGTGATGAATCTTGGATCCTTGCTATGCAAGAGGAACTTAATCAGTTCCAACGCAGCCAAGTATGGACTCTTGTCCCTAGACCTTCTGACCATCCAGTCATTGGAACCAAATGGGGTTTCAGAAATAAAATGGATGAATCAGGAGCAATCACCAGGAATAAGGCCAGACTTGTAGCTCAAGGATATTCCCAAAAGGAAGGCATAGATTTTGATAAAACCTATGCTCCAGTGGCTAGATTAGAGGCAATCAGAATCTTATTAGCATATGCATGCTCTCTTAATATTAACTTATTTCATATGGATGTTAAAAGTGTTTTTCTAAATAGTTTTATAAAAGAAGAAGTATATATTGAGCAACCACCAGGATTTGAAGATACTAAATATCCTAATCATGTTTTCCGTTTAAAGAAAGCACTATATGGTCTAAAACAATCCCCAAGAGCTTGGTATGAAAGATTGAGTGCTTATCTTATATCACATGATTTTGTAAGAGGTAAAGTTGATAGCACACTATTTATAAAGAAATTTTCAGATGGAATCTTGATAGTACAAATATATGTTGATGACATTATTTTTTGTTCTACTAATGAATCACTTTGTAAGTTCTTTGAAAATCTAATGCAAAGTGAATTTGAAATGAGCATGATGGGTGAGCATAATTATTTTCTTGGGTTGCAAATCAAACAAACAAAGGAAGGAACTCACATTTGTCAAACCAAATACATTTCAGATTTACTTTCTAAGTATGGTTTTGACAAGTGTAAGCCATTAGGAACACCCATGAGCTCAGGAATTAAGTTAGATAGTGATCCTCTTGGTAAAAAAGTAGATCAAAAGATCTATAGAGGAATGATAGGATCACAGCTCTATCTTACTGCTAGTAGACCAGATATAATGTTCAGTGTTTGTTTATGTGCAAGATTTCAAGTTGATCCAAGAGAATCTCATGTTCATGCTGTTAAAAGAATTTTTAGATATCTTATAAATACCAGTAAATTAGGATTATGGTATCCCAGATGTTCAGATTTTAAGTTAATTGGATATAGTGATGCTGACTATGTTGGATGCAAAATAGATAGGAAAAGTACCAGTAGTACTTGTCAAATTCTTGCAGGGAGCTTGATATCTTGGTCTTCCAGGAAGCAGAATTCAGTGGCTTTATCCACCACACAAGCTGAATACATTGCAGCTGGAAGTTGTTGTACTCAACTTTTGTGGATCAAACATCAACTGGAAGACTATGGTCATCAACTTCAAGAAATTCCAATGTTGTGTGATAACACAAGCGCAATAAATTTGACCAAGAATCCTATCCAGTACTCAAGAACAAATCACATTGAGGTTAGACATCACTTCATCAAGGACCATGTAAGTAATGGCAATATTTTACTTGAATTTGTATCTACTGAAAATCAACTTGCTGATATTTTTTCAAAACCTCTTCCTGATGATAGATTCACATATATTAGAAGAGAAATAGGTATGTGTAATTCTGACTAAATTTCCAAATTTAAATGATGCTTGAATTGCATGCTAAGAAACTGCTATGAAAAATGTCATTTCTGAATGGTCTGTGAAAACTCTCCTGTAAAATTCTCTATGTCCCATCACTGCGACTTGTGAAGTCAAAGTGCATTCAACTCATATATAAATCTTGCATTTGACTGATGAAGTCGAATACATAATTCGACTTACCATGTTAAAGTTTGAAAAGGCGCTTTCAATTAAAAATTGTATAACTAAAATAATTTTTTTGGGGGCGCATTTATGACGAAATGGTCCATTCAGTCAATCTCGTCCGTTCACCCAGAAATCTTTGGTCAGTGACTTTTTCCTTTCTTATATAAGAAACCCCTTTGTTTATGCAAAGACACCCTTTCAAATTTCATCTTCGACTCCCTTGTCTTCTTCCTTCTCTTCGCGCCCTTACTGTTCTCCGGCGAAGGTCTTCTGGAAACTCTATCCTCTTCGAAGAAAGGTAGGTTCTTCAAACTTTCATTAGTATTTCTCTCTCTCTTTTGTCAGTTCCCTGAGCCATTTCCATTTATCTCTTCTAGATGGCTTCATCTAGGGCTCCGGAAACCGTTCAGTTGACCCCTAATCAACTCCAGCGTCTTGCTAAGACTCCTATCTGTCCAAGGAAAGTAGTAGACTTCTCCCATTTGAGTGGTAACTTTTCATGGTTAGAAAACAACCTAAATGCCATGGGCTGGACCAAGCTATGCTAGATTTCTGAACCTTCTGTAGAAAACGCCATTAGAGCCTTCTATGTCTCTCAGCATGTGTCCTCTGGAAACTCAGTGTTTGGATATGTCAAGGGGACCAAGATTTCTGTATCTGAAGAGTTGTTAGTTGAAATTTTGGAATGCCCAAACTTCAGCTCAAGCTTAGTGAAGTCGTGCCTTTGGAAAAGCAAAAATTGGGGATTATAGGAAGTTTGGCCACTGTCAGTAAGAAAGGGCTTTTGGTAAATGAACTGTCAGCAGAAAAGAGACTCCTCCATTCAGTTATCTCAAATATTGTGACTCCAAGGGCAGGAACCCATTCGTCCATCACCTCCAGGGATGGAAATATGTTATTTTGGGCTATTCAGAGGCATAAGGTAAACTTACCTGCAGTGATTTTGGAAAGGATGATAGCTTCCAAGAATTTGCAGGAGTCCTTTCCCTATGGACCTCTGCTTACATCTATTTTCAAAAGGTTCTCAGTAGATTTATCTGGAGAAATTTCCGTTGGAATCAAGGAAAAGATTGGCCATTCCACCTTAAGAAGAAGTCATTACACTTTAGTCAACAAAAGGCAAAATTTATGGTTGAAGGATTCTGTACCAGAATGTACCCATGAAGTCTTTGTTGATGAATCACTCATTCCATCATCCTCTCAAGCATTTCAGCAAGAAGAAGAACCAGTAGCACAAGTCAGATTTGAAGCCTCTGTTCAGATTCAAGAGCAAGAAGAGCAGTTTCATGTCTCCTCCTCTCTTCCTGAACCAGATGCACCTGAAGACACCATAAATGAAGTCTTAAATGCTTCCGCACTGCTACTCTTTATCACGTGATTTATTTACACTAACCAAAGTTTTAAAGTAGTGATTTTAGTTTTAGATTTCTGTGATCTCTTATTCACCCCCTCTCTAGGTGCCTTGCTGTCAACCAAGTGGGCCAACACTCTATTCCTTAAAGAAGAATATATCCTAAAAGGAAATAGTAAGACCATGGTAGAAGTAGAAGAAGTTTTAGAACCACAATCTAACACATTAGAGCCTCAAAAACCTATTCAGGTTGACACACAGATTGTTCGTAGGTTTGGTCGTATACCTATCTAACTAGATAGATATGTGGGACATATCTCTGATGGAGGCGATAAGATATAAAATAATGAGGATGATGATTCTAGGACCTACAAGGAGGCAATAAATAGTCAATTCTAGGAAATGGCAAGATGTCATAAAATCATAGATAATTCCATGTACTCCAACCAAATTTAGAACTTTGTATATCCACCTGTAAGTATTGCACCCATCAGATGCAAGATTCCATAGAAAAAATATAGCAGATGGAAAGGTTGACACCTATAAGGCAAGATTGGTTGCAAAAGAATATTGTCAAAGACAAGGAGTTAACTATGACATAATCTTCTCACCAATTGTCATGATTAAATCCATTCAAATTTTGCTTGCTATTGCTACATATCATGACTATGAAATCTGGCAAATGGATGTGAAAACAACATTCCTCGATGGAAATCTTGAGGAAGAGGTATATATGGCACAACCTGAGGGATTTACATTCAAAGAGCATCTACATAAGGTATGCAGGCTTTTGAGGTCCTTTATAGATTATAGCAAGTCTCCCATAGTTGGAATATAATATTTGATGAGAGGATCAGATCTTATGACTTCGTTGAGATTGAAGATGAGTCATGTGTACGTATTAAAAAGGCAATGGTAGTGCAATTGTCTTTCTAATAGTGTATGTGGATGACATATTACACATTAGGAATGATGTAGGTATGTTATCTGTTGAGCAACTACCCCTAAGAAAATCTAAGATTTTGAAGATATAGTATATATCATGTTTTTGCTATGACAAAATCTTTAAATAGACTATCTACAAAGTAAATGTATCACAAAATATATATGCATACAATTGTGTGATAAACTTCATCGCCAAAATTTTCGAAGTCCACAGACTCTCCCTATAGCATACTGAATTCGACTTCAGACTCCGACTGTTGACTCCGACTCCTTCAGAATCGAAGTCAAAACAACCAAGAAATTTTTTTCTAAGTACACACCATTATACATGATTCGACTGTCGGCTTCGACTCTTACAGTCGAATGCTTCATAAATCTAACTTCATGATTCGATTGTCGGCTTCGACTCTTACAGTCGAATGCTTCATTAATCTAAATTCATGATTCGACTATCGGCTTCGACTCTTACAGTCGAATGCTTTATTAATCTAACTTCATTATTCGACTGTCATCTTCGACTGATACAGTCGAATGTTTCAGAACAAATTCTCTGTATATCTGCCTAAGTCGAATTGCATTGTTTTTCTTATTAAATTCGAATCACTCCTATTCTATCTACAACTTCTTCAGTCGAATTGTATGATCTTATGAATTCAACTTCACTGTCATTTCTATACTTAATACTCTTTTGTCACTAAGGATAATCAATTAATCTAATCTTGTTTCCTAATCATCTTGGACATATTTTTTAAAGAAATCTTCATTGTTTAAACATTTTATTGATCCATCAGATTATTATTTTTTTTTATTTCTCTGACAGGACAAGTCATATTATACTTAAAATATTCATCTAAATCCTGCACAGATTATTTCTAAAATATTTTAAGTTGAGTTGTGTGTTCTTCATGTCTTTGTTCCAGATTTTCTTGCATACAAAAAAATGCAGTGCATTTATGAAATTACAGGCGCATGGCTTCTGACAAGACTTACCTACCACTAGCAGACCCATGCCCTACCTTTCTAGCATATCTGTCTGTCTACTCTTTCTGTCTAAAAGCACACCTATACGAGGTTTCCATGCCTTCTTTTGTACTCCTCTAACTTACCTACCTCAAAGGTATGGAGATGCTCTTTCTTTTTGTCTTGTCTTTGTCGCAGACATTTATTGGAGCACATTTATAGCACGCTACCTTCACAATCCACCTGTTGAGAAGATATCTGTCTAGCTGTGAAGATGCAACCCACATCTAAAGACACTGGAAAGAAGCAAGACAGAAGAACCAATGGATAACAAGCCTTGCAAAATCCAAATGTTTTTAGAGCTCTCTTCAAACAGGCAAACTCCAACGGCCATCTTTCAAATGGCTATATTCTGAAGCTATTTAAAAGAAGCTCAAGTTTGAAAGAACACAGTGGAAAACACAAGCCTTTGCAACTTCGTTGAGCTTTACACTTCGAATTCCCTCAAGCCAGGAAAAACACAAGCCTTTGCAACTTCGTTGAGCTTCACACTTCGAATTCCCTCAAGCCAGAAATACACAAGCCTTCTTGCAAGCCAAGTTTGAGAGCTCCCCTTTCAGCAGAAAGTCTCTGAAGCTCTCTAAGTTCTCTTAGAAGTCTTGTGTTTGGGTGGCAATTGTAATTTCTCATTCTCTGAAGTCCAATCTACTTTTTCAAATAGGATTTAAGTCTGATTTCTGATTGTTGAAATCCTTTTGAATTTAGTGTGTGTTTGTGCTCAGTTCTGAGACAAACACACAAGTGTCTCCTTATTGTTTTTCTGTGTAAATTCTGCAGAAGGTTGTTCTGCATTTCCCCTCCTATGCAGGGAAGCATTTCTGTAAGCCAGTTGTTGTTCCCCTGCTTAGGGAAGACTTGCTTAGGAGCAAGTGGGATTGTATTTCCTCTCAAGGGTGAGAGAAGACCAATTTATTGGCAGATTAGTGGAAATCTCAAGTGGTTGACTTGAGGACTGGATGTAGGATTTCCATGTAGGAAGGGCCGAACCAGGATAAATCCTTGTGCATACTTGTGTGATTGTTTCCGCCTAGTTTACACTTGAATCACACACACACTACACTAAATACTAATGAATTTATTTAGTGTTGTGCAATTACAGAAGAAATTTTTAAAAGCAAGAAGTCCTATTCACCCCCCCCCCCCCCTCTAGGACATCTATTGTGTCATTTCGATCCAACATTATCATCAGTAAAAGATTGGCTATCTAAAAATTTCTCCATAAAGGATTTGGATGAAGCTATTGTACTCTGTGTATTTTGATGACCACAAAAACACTAAATCTAATTCATGTTTATATGCTCACAAAGCACCAATTGTTATTCATGTTAATGATCCATGTAATTGATTTATTTACATTTAATTTAAGGGTCTAATTTGTGTGTTAAGTGTGCATAAGAATAGGCCAAAGTCAAATTGGTACGTTAAATGTACAAAGGCCAAGGCTTGGACTTAATAGAACTAAAGACTGGCTGAAGAAAATTGCAAAACTAACAGTCGGACGACCGATTTAGAGAAAACGGTCGACCGACTTTGCCAGTAGCAAATCGGATGACCGATTGTGAGAAAACGGTCGACCGATTAGGACAAAATGTCAACACATGAAGAGCAACATGTCAACACACAAGAGATCATGTCGACACATATAAGAGGTGCAAGTCGACTTCAAGTGCAGACCAGGGAATCAAACGATCGATTCAAGGTTTTCAGTCGACCACTTTTCCCAGTAACTTGGGACTGGGGATTGTCCATAATCAGACGATCGATAATGGGAAATTGGATGACCAATTTTGGCGATGAGGTTTCCTAATCTGAACAGACTCTTTCCTTGACTGAGAATCTTGCCCTAGTTTGCACAAGGATGTCTCTTAGAGGTCTACCAGGGTCTTCCACTATAAATACATCTTGTGCCCTTGGAAGAGAGATAGCGACCTCCAAGAGATCATCTTGTGCCCTAGCTTTCAAGAGAGATTTGTACTGCCCAGAAAGAGCCAATAGAAGCTCTGCAACTGTAGAAGCTTGAAGAATGAATCTTCATCATCCAAAAGTCTTCCAGACATTCCAAAGAGAAGCTCTACAACTGTAGAAGCTTGAAGAATGAATCTTCATCATCCAAAAGTCTTCCGACATTCCAAAGAGTTGTTGTTTATCTGATAGGCATTGGACCTGATGTTGCATCCTGTAAGCCTTCATTTTGAAGCTTTCTACATCGGCATGTTCTACATCGTCATATTGTCAGCAGAGACATTCACAAAGGCTAAACCTTCATGACAAGGAGAACCTTTTACATATATGTTTAGTTTCTATTCTCCTGTCCAAACTTTTCTTTAGTTCTTGACTGAACCAGATTGAACAGTATGTTTGTACTCTTGTGTGAGCAGTTGTGTGAGGTGCCGTCTATGCACTACACATTGTGGGGTTTTTTATTTCTTTATACTTGTGAAACAAAGGATCGGTTTGGGTTGGTGTTGTCCCTGGGGAAACAACCACATGGTGAGGATTTATGACTTGTACCCAGGTTAAACAAGTTAGTGGAAATCCTCATAGGGTGTGGGGTAGTGGACGTAGGCGCACACGTGGTGTATTGGTCGAACCACTCTAAATCCTGCATGCATGTGTGGTTTGCTTCCATCTTTTCTATCTCCATTCTACGCACGTTAGGATAGTTGGTTTCGTCTAAAGTTTTATTATTCCACTATGCATCTTGCTCAATAAATTTGCTTAGTTAAGTTTAATTTGTTATGTGTTAAGGAATTTTTAAATAGGTGATAACCAATTCACCCCTCCTCTCGTGGTTGATCATCGTACATATGTTTCTGAATAGGTGATAACCAATTCACCCCTCCCCTCTTGGTTGATCATCGTACATAGGTGTCTTTCAAAAGCATCTTATATATTAGAGATTAAGATCTATATGGATAGATGTTAAAAGATACTAAGTGTGTCCCAATCTATGCACATAGAAACTATAGTCAAAAAGTTTGGCATGGAAAACTCCAAAAGGGGTCTCATAGCGATGAGACACCAAGTTTACCTCTCCAAGAAGTTGTCTCCTAAAACTCCTGAAGAGATGACACATATGAGTAGGGTTCCCTATGTTTCTACTATAGAATCTTTCATGTACATTATGATATGTACAAGTGTAACGACCCTGAGAACCCGACCCTCAGCTCTAGCCGAGGACCCAATTTTCGCCGCCCACGGATTCGGAGACTCGAAAGGGCTTTAAACAGATCTAACAGAATATGTAAGGGAAATAAACGTCAACTACTGAACTAAGAGCACACACGCAGAAATAGGAAGAAGAGCGAGATCGCTGCGTAATGCTCTAGGTACAGTCCCAACACACAGCGAGTACAAGTAAGCAAAGGGGGAGAACAAGGCCCTTAGGGGCATACTCCGTGGGTGAAGTACAGCTGAAGAAAAGGGGAGTCCCATTGCTAGCTACGGGGACGATGACGACTTCCCCGTCTACTCCGCCCGACACGCACCCTACCATTGTTGGGACGTTTCACTTGCAAAAAGGAGGGATGACCTTCACAACAGAAGCTCAGTAGGGACTACCAATCTCCTACTGGCTCTAATAGGCTGGAAGAATATACAAAATTAAAGTAAATGACAGTATTTATATATTCTAACCAACATAGGAAAGTGTGGAAGCAAAACTACTAAGTAACAACGGTACGGAAAGAACAACACGGTCAGAAACTCCGTACGACCTGCACGTCGTGACCAACACACGGCTGGTAATACAGATAGAGGGAACCCTGCCTAGACAAGCGACACTAGCTACGAAAATGACTACTAGTAGTCAACCAGTCAGGAGAGTCCACTGACATCTTACCCTCGACCCAAGTCCAAACCTCCATGTCTCGTTAGAGTGGGGGCGGGAACACAAAGTAACCACAACAGTAACTGCCATAGTATGACCGGACTATGGTCCCATGCCTGGCCTCTCTAGGTGGTTCCGGGGCCACAAAGAGCGAGGCAGTGAGAAGAAGGACTAGCTGGCCTACACCGAGAAGAACTCCGAATGACCACGGCATTACAGACCAACTACAAGAGCTCTACAAAGGACTCGACGCCACTGTCCTAACCACCGTTTTCCCCTCCGCTCAAGAGTCCATGACTCGAGCACACTCGTCGCTTGGAATACTCCCTCTACAGGCGCACGGAGGCGGGGTCCCAGATAAACGGTAACAACCTCCCACGAGACAAGCCCTCAGGTGCCGAGCACCGGGAGAACGGCTAGTGTAGGACTGTATTAAGAACTAGCACTGGTGCCATGGGTACAGAAAGAACAAAGAACGGCGAAGACTCAACGAGAAACAGACTTCGCATGAACTTACCAAAATCTGTTACTATCGCGACGCCCATGGCTATCGCGACCCTGTCGCGATGCCAAGACCAGTTGCAATAGTGTCGCAACGCCCCAAGCCATTGCATTGATGTCGCGGCTCCCATGCCCGTCGCGACAACCAAGGATATCGCGGTCAACGCATGCGTCGCGACCCTCAGGCCAGTCGCGATCTCAGACAGTGGGGGTCTCGGTACAGTCCTCCCGAGGATCACCCCAAAAACCAAAAAACTAACACCATTCGGGGGAGGGGAGCATGGAGACTCTAGGGAAGCAAGTAAACAAGGCAAACCACCCTCAAACCCTACAAATCATGCATTAAACAAGAAGATCATATGCTCAAGGAACCTCTCAACAACGGAGCATGGATCTCTCACCCTAAACCCCAAACATGGCAATGAAACAAGGATCACAAGGGTGAGGGGAGCATGTTAGAATGAGAGGAAGAGGGGAAGTCCCTACCTCAAGGAGTAGAACCAACCCGTTGAAGCCTTCTCGTTGGAATGGCCACAACCTCCTCGCTCCAAGCACCACACGGACGTCGCCTACATGAAGGAGACGTCACCACCTCGCCACGAACACCACAAAACCGTCGGAGGAGACAAGAAGGCTCAGAGGAGGAAGAAGGAAGAAGAAGAAGGGAAAGGAGAAAGGGGAAGGGTGAAATGGGTGCCTTCCTCGATTTTGAACCGAGGGGTCGAGGCGGTGTGACAAGAACCTTGTCGCAACGGCTCCAAAGGTCGCGACACCATGTCCTGACCGACGCCCAGGTCGCGACCCCAAAAGTGGTCAAACCAAAAACCGGTCAAACCAAAATGCAGCGGCCTGCCACGTCGTGTCGATGTTGTACGTGCCTGACACCCAACAAGGTCGTTCTGACAGAAAGGACAAATGTCAGAACGGTCAGAACGAAGTCCTGTTGCCTCCAGATAGCGCGACAAGAACGCTATGCCTCCAGAAGGTCGTCAAAGACGCGACGCTCAAAGGGGGCACAACAAGAAGCATGTCGCGACCGACCCTGCTGTCATGACATTGTCACGACCAGCAGGCCCGTCGCGACTCTGAGGATGGGGCCAAGGCCCAAAGAGAGCCGGACCTTACGTCTTCCCCCCTTAAGAGATTTCGTACTCAAAATCGAAGAAAACTTGATCTCCGAAAAGAAAGCAGTAAGGGAAAACAACATACCAATCATTCAAAAAAGTATGGGAACTGTTCTCTCATCTCGTCCTCACACTCCCAAGTGGCCTCACCACTCATGCAGTCACACAGTTTTCCTAAACAACCTTGACAAGCAGAATCTTCCTCCTGCACAACTGCTGCACTCTGCGATCGACAACTCTGACCGAGTACTCTGGCACTGACAAGTCCGGTGTAGCCTCAATCTGTGAGTAGTCCAACACATGTGACAGATCTACAACGTACCTCCTCAGTTGAAAAACGTGGAAAACATTGTGCACTGCTGCTAACTCTACTGGAAGACTCAGTCTGTACGCGACCTCGTCGATCCTCTCCAAGATGGGAAAAGGCCCAATATACCTTGGACTAAGCTTTCCTTTATTACCAAACCTCATAACACCCTTGGTCTGCGAGACCCGTAAGAACACAAGGTCACCTGCCTCAAATCGCAATGGCCTCCTGCGAACATCTGCATAACTCTTTTGCCTGCTCTGTGCTGCCTACAGTCTCTGCCTGACTAAACTGATTGTATCTGCACACTGCTGCACCATCTCTAGCACCAAAATCTGCCTCTCACCCACCATGAACCAGTGAAGTGGGGTCATGCACGGCCGACCATACAAAGCCTCGTATGGTGACATTCCAATACTAGAGTGATAGATGTTGTTATACGCAAACTCTACCATCAGAAGGTGAAACTCCCAAGTGCCACCCCAGTCTAAACAACATGCTCTCAGCATGTCCACCAAAGTCTGAATAGTTCTCTCTGACTGGCCATTTGTCTACAGGTGGTACGCCAAACTCAACCTCAACTCTGTGCCAAGAGACTTCTGCAAACTATGCCAAAACCCTGAAGTGAACCTCAGATCTCTGTCAGAAACAATAGAACTGGGGTTCCGTGCAACAGGACAACTCGGTCCACATACAATCTGGAAAACCTGTCCACTGACCAGGACATCCTAACTGAAAGAAAGTGCGCTGACTTGGTCAACCTGTCCACAATCACCCAAATACCATCATGCCTTTGCGGAGAACGGGGTAGACCAACCACAAAGTCCATGGTGATCTCGTCCCACTTCCACTCAGGAATGGGCAACAATTGCAGCTCACCACCAGGATGTTAATGCTCAGCCTTCACCCACTGACAGGTAAAGCAACGAGCGACACTCCACCACACTCGTCAACATCCCAAGACACCAGAAGAACCTCTTCAAGTTATGATACATCTTGGTGGTACCAGGATGAACAACATACCTCGACCTGTGAGCCTCTACCAATAGCCCCTGGCACGTATCACAAGGATTGTACAATCTGCCTCTGAACCTAACCTCGTTGTCCTCATCTAGCTCATCCTCTGGCATCTGCAAGACGTAGGCCAACTCTGCATCAGCCTGTTGTGCCTCCAGCACCTAACGGTACACAGACGGATGAACTGACAAACTGGTCATCACAGCACGCTCTCTATGCCTCGAAGGATAGAAAACTCCTTGAGCAAGGTCCTCAAACAACCCCGTCTGCTCAAAGCATCCGCCATGACGTTAGCCCTTCTTGGGTGATAGGAGAGGGTAAGGTCGTAGTCCTTCAAGTACTTCATGCATCTTCACTACCTCAAGTTCAAATCCTTCTGAGTGAAGATGTACTGCAAACTCTGATGATCTGTGAAGATCTCAAATGCCTCATTGTACAGGTAGTGCCTCTACAACTTCAGAGCGAACACCACGGCTGCCAACTCTAAGTCGTGGATAGGGTAGTTCTCCTCATGCATCTTCAACTGCCTAGAAGCATAGGTGACAACCCCACCATGTTGCATCAGCACAGCACCCAAGCCTGACCTCGAAGCGTCGATATACACCACAAAACCTCCGCTGCCTGATGATAAGACCAACACTGGCACTGAAGTCAACCTCTCCTCCAGCTTTTGAAAACTCCACTCGTAATTCTCAGTCCAAACAAACCTGGTCTCGAGTCTGGTCAATCTGGTCAACGGCTCTGCTATCCTGGAAATATTCTGGATAAATCTCCTATAGTAACCTGCGAAGCCCAAAAAGCTATGAACCTTTGACACTATAGTGGGCTGCTCCCAAGAAAACACAGCCTCAACCTTGGCAGGGTCCACTGTTATACCAGAACCTAAGATCATGTATTCGAGAAAGTGAACCTCCTTTAGGCAAAATTCGCACTTGTCGAACTTGGCATAAAGTTGGTGACTCCGCAATATCTCCAACATGATCCTCAGATGCTCCTCGTGCTTCTCCATAGAAGCCGAGTAGACCAAAATGTCATCTACAAAGATGACCATAAACCTGTCCACGTACTCACTGAACACCCTGTGCATCAGATCCATGAAAGTTGTTGGTGCGTTCATGAGCCCAAACGGCATCACGACGAACTCAAAGTGACCGTACCTCGTACAAAAAGCTGTCATGCCAATATCTAACTCTCTGATCCTCAATTGGTAGTACGCTGATCTCAAGTCAATCTTCGAAAACATTGTGGCTGACTACAACTGATCAAACAAATCATCGATCCTGGGCAATGGATACTTGTTCTTCACTATGACCTGGTTCAACTGCCTGTAATCGATGCACAACCGTAAACTGCCATCCTTCTTCGTCATGAACAACACTGGCACTCCCCACGGCGAACGGCTCCGACAAATGAAACCATGCTCAAGCAACTCAAGCAGCTGGCACTTCAACTCGCACAACTCAACCAGAGCCATCCGATACAGTGCCCTAAACAAAGGCATCGTCCCCGGCAAAAGCTCAATGGAAAAGTCTACCTCCCGCTCAGGCGGTAATCCAGGTAGGTACTCCAAAAAAATTGTCAAAAAACTCACACACAATAGGTACGTAAAAAATTGACAACCCGTTAGGCTCAGATGAACAAACAGAAGCAAGGTATGCCACTCAACCATTGCAGACCAAACATCGAGCTCAACAGAAAGAAATAAAAGGTCGACGGGTAGACTGGATACCTCGTAAGCAAAGAACAGGCGCTCAACAGAAAGAAATAAAAGGTCGACGGGTAGACTGGATACCTCGTAAGCAAAGAACAGGCGCTCCAACTATCTCAAACCGCACAATCTTTTGCTGACAATCCACCACAGTTGAGTGAACCTCCAACCAATCCATGCCAAGGATGACGTCAAAGTCATGACGCTGCAATGTGTACAACCTGGCCAGCAACTGGTGTCCCGGGACCTCAACTGTGACACCCTCATGGTAACCGAAAGAACCCATGTAATCACCAGACGGAAGATCGATCATCACGTCACTCTGCCTCTCAGGGGTGTGACGACTCAGTGACTCGTCAAACTCTTCGGAAGCAAAGTGAAGAGAAGCACCAAGACCAACCAGAACACAAGCAACTCTACCAAGGATAGGAAAAATACCTACGACCAGGTTCGATGCCTTGGCCTCCTCCTTGATAAGAGCCATCACGCGACCACGCCCACGCTGCGGTGCCTACTGCGGCTGCTACTACTGGTGCTGTGGAATCTGCTGCTACTGCTAGTACAACGGAAACTGTTGAGGCGACTGGTACTGCTGGAACTGCTATGGCTGCTGCTGGTACTTCCCCTATTGCTGCTGTCGGGGGTGCCTACTACTATGGAGGGTACTGGTACTGTGGCAACTGTTGAGTAAACTGCAATTGCACGGGCTGCTGCAGCTGCTGGACTTGCCCACATCGGGCAATCCCTCCTGTAGTGGCCTGGTAAACCGCAAGCATAACAGATCACCTCCTATCTACCCTGCTCGGCTTCCTACTGGACCGAGTACTCTGCAAACTTTGACTGGTGCTTCTGCTGTCGGATCCGCCCACCCCCGCGAGTGATCATCTGCCTGAACCTCGAGCATAGGCCAGAGCTGCACGAACCCCAAGAAGAGGAAGAAGTCGCACTACCACGGCTACCAGTGGGTCGCTAGTACGGGGTGGTCTTAGAGGAAGCTCCTCCTTGCTATTGTTGTTGGGGCTGCCAGGCCTCTCTCTCCAAGGCGATGGCCTTAGCCACTGCCACTCCCAAAGGGGCACACATGTGAGCGGTCACGCCCCACCGTAAATCTAGCCTCAGTCCTGTAATGAACCTCTCTGCACAAGCCTGCTCGCTGCTGGCCACATGGGGAACATGCCTCAACAATCGGACAAACTTCTAATGATACTACGCAACTGTCATGTCCCCCTGTGTCAGCTCATGAAACTGATCTCGCCTCTCAAGTTGAGCATAGTCGAGAAAGTACTTGCCGTGGAAGATCTCCAAGAACTGCTGTCAAGAAATCTAATCCAATCGTTGCTCTGGGAAGTGTGTCTGCCTCTGAACTCTCCACCACTCATGGACTGGTCCCTTGAACTGATACATTTCCAATCTCACCTGATCCTCCTCAGCACACTCTATGGTCTTGAACGTGCGCTCTAACTCATGAGTCCAACTCTCAGCCCTGTCTGGGTCATAGTCGCCGAAAAACGTTGATGGTCGGAGATGCAAAAACCTCTCCAAGAAGGCAGTCCTATCCTCAGTCACTGTCGTCCTCACCCTACCGACTCAAGTACTCCCAGTACCCAACACCTGTTGCACAATTGGTTGCGCTATCAGTGGATCTACTTGCTGCTCTAGAGCCATTGGGGGAGGTACTAGCAGCTGCCCTCCCACTGTCGTCTGCCATGTCCCCTGAAGCATGGCCCTAAAAAACTACTCAGCCATGAGGAACAAAGCCTCGTACTACTGTGGTGGGTGCTGCTACCACTGCTGCTACTGCCCACCCTGTGTCGCTGCTGTCGCTGCCTCCTAAGACTGTGCCATAGACTCCTCCGCTGACACGTCCTCCTGAACCTGGCCTGGCACTAGCATATCTGACTCAGCCTGCTGCTCCATCAGTTCTATGGTTTGTCTGCGTCTATGTAGAGCCATATCCTACACGGCCCACAACCAACAAGGTTAATGACACTAACTCGGGCGGCTAGCAGTGTACTTGTACTTCCATTGGGACTTTCTAGTTGCAGTTTAAATTCGCTACAAGTCCTGTTAGACTCTTGCTCTGATACCAACTATAACGACCCCGAGAACCTGACCCTCAGCTCCAGCCGAGGACCTAATTTTCGCGGTCGCCGCCCACGGATCCGGGGACCCAGAAGGGCTATAAACAGGTCTAACATAATATGTAAGGGAAATAAACGTCAACTACTAAACTAGGAGCACACACATGAAAACAGGAAGAAGAGCGAGACCGCTGCGTAACTCTCTAGGTACAGCCCTAACACACAGTGAGTACAAGTAAGCAAAGGGGAAGAACAAGGCGCTTAGGGGCATACCCCGAGGGTGAAATACAACTGAAGAAAAGGGGAGTCCCACTACTAGCTACGAGGACGACAACGACTACCCCGTCTACTCTGCCCGATGCGCACCCTGTTGTTGCTGGGAGGTCTCACTTGCAAAAAGGAGGGATGAGCTTCACAACAGAAGCTCAGTAGGGACTACCAATCTCCTACTGGCTCTAACAGGCAGGATAGAATATACATAATTAAAGTAAATAAAAGCGGTTATATATTATAACCTACACAGAAAAGTGCGGAAGCAAAACTACTAACTAATAGCGGTACGAAAAGAACAACACGGTCAGAAACTCCGTACGACCTGCACGTCATGACCACCACACGGCTGGTAACACAGATAGAGGGAACCCTGCCTGGACAAGAGACACTAGCTATAGAAACCACTACCACTAGTTAACCGATCAGAAGCGTCCACTGACATCTTACCCTCGACCCAGGTTCAGACCTCCACGTCTCGTCAGAGCGGGGGCAGGAACACAAAGTAACCACAACAGTAACCACCGTAGTCTAGCCAGACTACAGTCCCACGTCTGGCCTCTCTAGGTGGTTCTAGGGCCACAAAGAGCGAGGCATTGAGAAGAAGGACTAGCTGGCCTGGATCGGGAAGAACTCCGATCGACCTCGGCATCCCAGACCAACTATGAGAGCTCTACAAAGAACTTGATGCCGTTGTCCTAACCACCATTTTCCCCTCTGCTCCAGAGTCTGTGACTCGAGCACACCCGTCGCCTGGAGTGCTCATTCTACGGGCACACGGGGACGAGGGTCCCAAGTAAATGGTAACAACCTCTTACGGGACAAGCCCTCAGGTGCCGAGCACCGAGCGAACGACTAGTGTAGGACCGTACTAGAAACTAGCAATGGTGCCACAGGTATAGAAAGAACCAAGAATGGAGAAGACTCAATGAGAAATGACTTCGCATGAACTTACCTGAATCTATTACTATCGCAACACCCATGGCTGTTATGACACTGTCGCGACGCCAAGACCGATCGCGATAGTGTCATGACACCCTAAGCCGTCGCGATGATGCCGCGGCGCCCATGCCCACCGCGACAGCCAAGGCTGTCGTAGTCAGCTCATGCGTCACGACATCATCACGACCCTCAGGCCGGTCACGATCTTGGATAGTGGGGGTCCTGGTACAGTCCTCCCAAGGATCACCCCAAAAACCACAAAACTAACACCATTCGGGGGAGGGGAGCATGGAGACTCTAAGGAAGCAAGTAAACAGAGCAAACCACCCTCAAACCCCACGAATCATGCATTAAACAAGAAGATCCTACGCTCAAGGAACCTTTCAACAACGGAGCATGGATCTCTCACCCTAAACCCCAAACATGGCAATGAAACAAGGATCACAAGGGGGAGGGGAGCATGCTAGAATGAGAGGAAGAGGGGAAGTCCCTATCCCAAGGAGTAGAGCCAACCTGTTGGGGCCTTCTCGTAGGAATGGCCACCACCTCCTCGCTCCAAGCACAACACGGTCACCTACACGAAGGAGATGTCACCACCTCGCCACGAACACCACAAAACCGCCGGAGGAGACAAGAAAGCTCAGAGGAGGAAGAAGGATAAAGAAGAAGGGAAAGGAGAAAGTGAAAGGGGGAATGGACGCCTACCTCGATTTTGAACCGACGGCCCTAGAAATGCCATGGGTCGGGGCGGCGCGACAAGAACCTTGTCGCGACAGCTCCAGAGGTCATGACACCATGTCGTGACCGACCCCCAAGTCGTGACCCCAAAAGCGGTCAAACCAAAGACCGGTCAAACCAGAATGCGATGGCTTGCCAGGTCGCGTCGACACTATACGTGCCTAACACCCGACAAGACCATTCTGACAAAAAGGAAAAATGTCAGAACGGTCAGAACGAAGTCGCGTCGCCTCCAGATGGCGCGTCAAGGATGCGAAGCCCAAAGGGGGTGAGACAAGATGCATGTCGTGACGAACCCTGCTGTCGCGACACTGTGGCAACCAGTAGGCCCGTCGCAACCCTGAGGATGGGGCCAAGGCCCAAAGAGAGCCGGATCTTACAACAAGATTTGATATAGCATTTTCTTTTAAGTGTTACAAGCAAACATCAGGTAGATTAAGATGAGCAACACTGGATGGTAGTGAAATGTATCTCTAAGTATTTGAGAAGAACTAAGGATGTTTTTCTAGTATATGGCAGAGTGGACTTAAAACTTCGAGGTTACACTAACTCTAATTTCCAATATGATAAAGATGACAGAAAATCAACTTCAAGATTTGTCTTTACCCTAAATAGTGGAGCAATAAGTTGGAAGAGTTCTAAACAGGAAACTACTATTGAATCCACAGCTGAGACTGAGTACATTGTTGCTGTCAAGAAAACCAAGGAAGTAGTATGGATGAAGAAGTTCGTCACCGAGGTGGAAGTAGTCCCAAGCATCTCTAATTTGATCCCCATGTTCTATGATAACAATAGGGTCATTATGTAAGCAAAGGAGCCAAGGTCTCATCAGAAGTCGAAGTACATTCTACAACATTTTCATCTGATCATAAAGACTGTAGCTAGAGGAGATGTACATGTAGATAGAGTATATTCCATTGATAACATTGCAGATCAACTAACTAAGCTATTGTCTCATATTGTCTAATTGAGCATCAACTTAGATTGATGAGGATCAAGCATGCATGTGATTAACTTTAGTGCAAGTGGGAGATTAAAAGAGATGTATACCCAACAAGACAATTACATGAGATGAGATGACATCATTTCTTACATTATCTCATTCTTATAAAATATAATAATGATATTCTTTATTACATCTTATTATTTTATATACATTCATTACACCATGTGGTGAAGTCCCTGAACATATGCAATGACGACTAAATCATAATATGATTATGATAATGAGAGAAGCCATCCAAAAGCACATGTTCTAAATGTTCCTAATTGTGGGATCTTCGAGACTGGATCCAGATAGACTAGTGCACATGATACCTGCTCGTAGGATGAGGATGCTTGTAATATCCGGGCCTCTTGGACTGGATTGACCCCCTTGGCTTTGTCCTCCTTGTCGCCACAAGAGGGTCAGGCGCTTCTTAAGGCATCTGCCTAGGGTGATGTGTTAACCTTGGTAATGCGACGCTGAGGTCCGACACATTGGTTTCCTGACTGTTGCACCGGTTTTTTGTTTTGCAGTCAGAAAAGTCATGTCATGTGTCAGGGTGAGTACTTTCAGAGATGCGTCATGTCAGGTTGACGCATTCTTAGTTGCACATCTATTGAGATATTGACTGACTTTTCATAGTGGCATTGAAGTGGGGGAAGTGTTAAGGTTTAATGCGTCATGGCACCTTGACGTTTTCTAAGGGCTGTCAATTCAAAACCGAGGGCAACACCCATTTCTCCCTCTCTTCTTCTTCCTCAGAGCTCCATTGCATTCTCCTGCGATTCCTTGGCATTTTGGGCTTGAAGGTGAGCTCTTCTTCTTGTAGGTGGCTTGTGCATAATGCTTGGAGCGAGGAGGAGGCAGCCACTCACACCCGAAAGTCCCAATGGGTTGTTTCTCCTCTTTGAGATAGGGACTCCACCTTTTTTCCTAGTTCTAACTAGGTTTAGGGCTTTTCTCTACTTGAGCATGCTTCCCTCATCATGGTTGTGGGGTTTTGGTGAGAGTTCCATGTTTGCACACATGTGAGGTCTCCTTTGAGCTTAGATTAGCTTCTTTGACATGCGTTTGGGGTGATCTATGGATGGTTTGACTTCTAGATTCATCATGGATGTGTTTCCCATACTCCCTGCCCCCATATGATGTGTTTATTGTGGTTTTTTGGGGTGATCTGTGGGCAAACTGTGCCGACATCCCTCTATCTGAGAACGCGTCTGGGCGATTGGCCGCCTCAGTAACGCATCACATGCCGCAGATGCATTAGCAATTGCTATCGCAGAAGGCGAGGGTGACACGATAAGGTGGCATCGGCCTTAGGTGATGTGTTAACAAATAGAGAATAGGTAAGCTCGTACAAAGTCTGGTTTGCACTGAGTCTTCACCTATTTCTAGTTTCTAATGTACTTGTGGCACTAGTGTTGTTTCTAGCACGATACTACACTAGTCGGCTCACCTGGTGCTCAGCACTTGAGGACTTGTTCCGTTGAGAGATTGTTACTATTCCCTGGGACCCCTGTCCTCGCGAGCCCGTTGAGGGAGTACTCCAAGCTATGAGTGTGCTCGAGTTAGACACTCTAGAGTAGAGGGAAAAATGGTGGTTAGAACAGTGGTGTCGAGTCATTTGTAAAGCTCTCTTGATTGGTCTAGGATGCCAAAGTGGTTTGAAGTGTCTTCTCGACAGTTCAACTAGTTCTTTTTCTCATTGCCACTTTCTACGTGGCCCCAAAACCACCTAGAGACACCAAGTGTGGGACTATAGTCCAGCTAGACTATGACTATTGTCATTGTGGTTACTTTGCATTCTTAGACCTCACTCTGACCAGAGGGTGACATACTAGGATGTACGGTTGAGGGTAAGACGTATGTGGTGCTCCTGACCAGTTGACTAGTGGTAGTCATTTTTGTAGCTATTGTTGTCTATCCAAGTAGGTTTACCCTATCTATGTTGTAGCTATGTGGTGGTCATGGCGTGTAGGTTGCACGGTTTTCGACCGTCTAGTGTTTCCCGATTGGTAGTTGGGTAGTCAGCTCTTCATTTCCGCACTTTCCTATAGTAGAGTAGAATATTATTAATTGTTGCTATTTGTTTATTTATGTTATATTCTACCTATTAGAGCTAGTAAGAGATTAGTAGTCCCTACTGAGATTCTGTTGAGAAGCGCAATCTCTCTTTTTCTAAGTGAGACTTCACAGCAGTGGCAGAGTGCACGTTGGGTAGAGGAGATAGGGCGTTAGTCATCATTCCCATTTATAGCAGTGGTTTTCCCTTTTCTCGTGTACTTAACCCTCGAGGTATGCCTCATAAGGGTTCTGTTTTTTCCCATTTTTTACTTGTACTTCTTGTGTGGTTGGGACTTGTACCTAAAGCTGTATTTTTTACCCTTACTCTTCTTCCCAGCTTTTGTGTATGCTTCTAGTTTAGTAGTTGATATTTACTTCCTTTACATATCCTGTTAGACTTGTCTTCTAACCTTTCAGGTCCTCAGATCCATGGGTGGTAAGGGTTAGGTTCCCGGGGTTGTTACAATTTGTATCAGAGTAGGAGTCTATCAAGACTTGTAATGGAATTAAATAGCAATGAAAAGTCCCACCAAAAGTACAAGTACATTGCTAGCTGCCCAAGTTGTTATTGTTAACCTTGTTGGTAATTGTGTCGTGCAAGATATGGCTCTGCGTAGACGCAGGCGGACTAGATAGCTAATAGAGCATCAGGGAGAGTCAGATAAGCCTACAACAGGTGAGGTATAGTAAGATCACAAGACAAATGAGTCAGTTGTACAGCCACAGGAGCTAGCAACCACACAGGACCAGCAGTAGTGGTATCAGTAGCCTTAGGGAGCACAACGATGGTAGTGGTACTAGCCAGCACCACCGTTCAAGATGATGGTGCCCATGGTTGAGCAGATGTGGAGAGCCATGTTTCAGATCCGTGGCAGTATCCACAAATGGCAGCAGATGGATGGCAGCCAATGACTCCCCCGACAGCACCAGATCAATAGGTAGAGTCACCCATGGTATAGCAGACATCATAGTAGACACCGGTGACAGAAGCTACCCAAGCAGTTGGAGTGGGGGTGGTAGCGCTAACGGACAGGACAACACTATTGGAGAGGTTTTTGCATCTTTCACCGACGACGCTCTTTGGAGACTATGATCCAGACAAGGCAGAGAGTTGGGTCCATGAACTCGATCATACTTTCGAGACCATGGATTGTGTAGAGCAGGATCAAGTGAGACTGGCAATGTATCAACTGAAGGGGTCAGCACATGAGTGGTGGAGAGTGCAGAGGCTGACACATTTGTCATGGCAGAGACTAGACCAGATTTCTTGGAGGTA
Source organism: Colocasia esculenta (assembly GCA_014218235.1). Lineage (NCBI taxonomy): Eukaryota > Viridiplantae > Streptophyta > Magnoliopsida > Alismatales > Araceae > Colocasia > Colocasia esculenta. The sequence continues at coordinate 20,237,075 of CM024761.1, read as the reverse complement.
GTTTCTAGAGGTTTTTCATGGCGAGTTCTTCCTAGACTATGCTCATCATGAGAGGCGAGATTAGTTTCATGAGCTGACATAGGGAGATATGACTGCTGCTCAGTACCATCAGAGGTTCACTCGATTGTTGAGGCACGTTCCCCATGTAGCAGGCATGTGCAAAGCGTTTCATATTTGGACTGAGGCTAGAGTTGCGGTGGGGCATGACCACCCATTTGTGTGACACTTTGGCAGTTGTTGTAGCTAATGATACTATTGGGAATTGCACCAAGGCATCATATGCTTAGCGGAATAAATTTTAAAACAAAATAAAATGATTCTCAAGCACTTTGTTATCAGAGCAGGATGATGTCTGGGGTGCCAACCGTTGACACCAAGAGAGGAAGACTTTCTCAATTAGGGGTGCTCGTATAACCCATGAAAAGCATAATGCGGCCAGCTGGTCGAAGATGCTCTTACGAACTCCCCTCTAGCGGTGTCCACAAGATGAACATTGGCGGTGATGGCTCTTCCTCTCTACTGTGCAGCTTCCAACAACATCGAGCAAGTTGTAGCCATAGCAATAGCAACAGTAGCAAACCAGTAGCAGCAACAAGAACAAGAGAGGTCAGCCCCACTTGCACCCCTCTCTCTTCTCACCCTGGAAGAGAGCAGGAGGGAAGGAGTGGAAGGAAGAGAGGAAGGGTTCGATGGGAGAAAGCTTAGCTTATAGCTCTCTCCCACACACTCTACCTATATAGAGGGCAGAGATGGAAGTCATGCATTGCTCGCACGTCGTGCGGCCATGCTTGGTATGGAACTGGGATGCATAAGTCAAACTTCTGTAGACGACAACATCATATGTCCATAGAAACAGCAACAGTAGCAAACCAGTAGCAGCAACAAGAACAAGAGAGGTCGGCACCTCTTGCACCCCTCTCTCTTCTCACCCTGGAAGAGAGCAGGAGGGAAAGAGTGGAAGGAAGAGAGGAAGGGTTCGGTAGGAGAAAGCTTAGCTTATAGCTCTCTACCACACACTCTACCTATATAGAGGGCAGAGATGGAAGTCGTGCATTTCTTGCACGTCGTGCGGCCATGCTTGGTATGGAATCGGGATGCAGAAGTCAAACTTCCGTAGACGACAGCATCATATGTCGTCAGACTCTCTGACGACAATAAAGTATGTCGCCAAGATCAGCTATCTTGACTACAACTTCTATGGTCAAGACATCCTGGCTACATAAGTGATTGTCGCCAGTCATCATAGACTCCCTCATTTGTGCGATTGTTGTCTAGGCTGTGTATGGCCAATCAAATAACCCGCATCCGATCCTCTATTCACCGCGTCATTCCATCTTTTGTGTGTGACCCTCTAGGCCCAATATCAGGATGGCCGTGAGTCAAAACCCATCAAAACTACTTCCAATGTGTTGGAATTCCTTCCGATTCATGTGAGTGGTTACCTCTATAACAACTCACCGAACGCATCAGTTGTGGACATACTAAGCTACCATGCCACAGCCCCCAGACAATACCAGGGGATCTAATATATTAGACCTTTTTACCCTCAGTTATTACGTATCTATAGTCCCTCACCCTACTAATATCCCAGAGTCTGTGTATTAGGCATGGTCTTGTCAAGCCTATATGAAATTCATCTGAGTCTTACTCTTATTGGATTCTCTTGGAGAACTCCTTCTCTATGAATCCAATTGACACTGGCCAGGGGTTTGCCTAAGTAATAACACACGAGATATTCCTCTCTAAATATTGAGAGTGGATGATTCTTTGTTGACACATAATTACCTTTGTAGGGTTGACTGCCATCCCCGAAAAATCGACTATACTAGACCTAGAAACTCCAGACCTATAAACTCGGCATCAAAGAATGAAGCACTTAAGTAAGATATCATTGGTGTCTCAAGTCAAAGGACCAGTTATACAACTAAGACCATAGAATAGCTAATTGACAATCAGGTTTTATCAATCATTCAACATCTTGCAAGTGAATCATTCAGTGAACCCATTCTCCAATGAGCACATGGACTATATCTCTAGTGTCTCCATACCATCAGTTATGAAACTAGCTGCATCCATCATATGGACGGGTATACAGTACACCAGTCTATCCGGTTATCTCTGTAACGACCCAAGAACCCGACCCTCGGCCCACGCCGAGGACCCAATTTTCGCGGTCGCCACCCACGGATCCGAAGACCCGGAAGGGCTATAATATGCATCTAACAGAATATGTAACGGAAGTAAACGTCAACTGCTAAACTAGATGCGTACAGGCAGAAACAGAAAAGAGAGCGAGACCGCTGTGTACCGCTCTAAGTACAGTCCCAACGCACACACGCTAGTACAAGTAAAAGGCAGGGGAAGAACAAGTCCCTTAGGAGCATACCCCGAGGGTGACGTACACTAAAAAAGGGGAACCACTGCTAGCTACGGGGACCCGGACTACCGCCCCGTCTCCTCCGCCCGGCGCGTGCCCTGCCGCTACTGAGAAGTCTCACCTGGGAAAAGGAAGGATGAGCTTCACAACAGAAGCTCAGTAGGGACTGTTGGGTTCTCATATTGGAGAATTTTGGGTTACAACAAGTGCTTAAATATTTTTGATGATGAGCAATACTAATTGATGTTATGTGAAATGTTCACAAATGGTATGTTTGTTTTTTATGATGAACATTTCATGAACAAGACAAAATTGATGTGTTATGAATGTGTGAAACATGATGAGAATGACAATTGGATGCAAATGAAACACATGTTTTATATGTTCATTATATCTCACTAATTATGTCTTTTAATGTAGGTGTGAATGTACACAAGACAAAGCCCAAAATCCAAGTGCAAAAGAACAAGACAAGTTGATGAAATAGTGCACCTGTCAACAGATGAATAGTGCACCTGTCAACAGATGAATAGTGCATCTGTCGACAGATGATTTTCGCCTGTCGACAGATACACACAGAAAATTTCTTCCCGGAAGGCCAGTCTTCTGGTTTTTGCAAACCTGTCAGCACCTGTCGACAGCAGCAAGTCGGCTGTCGACAGACGGAGTTTTAGGAAGATCTAATGGCCAGGATATGATCTATATTTTGGTGTTTCCTTTTAGCACGACTCTCTATGCTTGGACACCACTATATATGGATCATATGAGGCTATTTTCGCAGCAAGGAGCCACCATACCAAAACCCTAAGCAAAGGTCTAGATCAAGGCTTTCTTCCTGCTGCCCTGCTTCATCTCTCTGCCCAGAACAAAGAAGAACAACCTTCCAAGCAGAGTTGAAGCCGATTCGTCCGTGGTTCAAGCTTCTCCATCAACTGATACTTGTCAAGACGAAGCTTGGAGTCTTCTGGACGACCAACGAGAAGAGATCTACATCGAGATTTGATTCTTTATCTCAAAACTCTTCTCCTTTCACTACTTTCATATATCTGTGTGTGTGCACTGATTTGAGATCAGTACGTGGATGTTGTGGAAGTGTGGATTGTTGTTCTGATTGCGTGTTTGCATCAGACAACGTGTGTGTGGTGTGTTGGTCAGATCAAGGCTAGAGGATTTGATCTTTTGTGGACTTGATCTAGCGTGTGTGTGTGTGGTTGAGCCGTTGTGCTCATGTGTGTGTGTTGTACTCAGTTCTTGAGTAGTGTGTCCTCATTGTGTGGGGGGTGGATGTAGGAGTCACGTGGTGTGATCTCCGAACAACCTAAAAAATCCCTTGTGCACTGTGGTTTGATTTATGGTTTGCATTGTATTGCGCTAGATGCATGCATAGGGATTTCGTTTACACACTACTTGTTAATTTGTTCACACACATTACATCAGATCAAAGGGGTTTTGATTGAGTAGATTTTTTAATCCGAAGTAATTTTCAAATTGCTTAAGTTTCCGCTGCAAATCTATTCAACCCCCCCTTCTAGCTTTGCCATAACCGAATACTCGATCCTAACAATTGGTATCAGAGCAGGTTCTTTGTTTATCGGTACTGATTTGGCAGATCTATTTTTGTGCACTTAATTGCTCTGATTCCTAACAATTGGTATCAGAGCAGGTTTTCTGTTCAACGATTGTGATTTGGCATATCTGTTTATGTGTGATTAATTGCTCTGATCGGGTTTATAATTGATTCTGAATTGATCTGATTACTTTGGTTGTTGGTTTATTCATCTACAACATACTCAGAAATATGTTTGAGTTGTCGAGTATCATAAATAGACCAATGATTATTGAGTTTGATAACCATGTTGATAAAATGCAGGACTCGTTTAAGAAGACAAGCAAGATTGCAAATAAAGCCAAAGACAAATGCTTCATGGCCCTTGGCACCTCCAGAGGTTCTCCTAGTTCAGACAAATCTGAAAGATCATATCTGTCAGAGAAGTCAAGAAACTCTCAAAGCTCAGGTAAATCCAATTCAGACCCATTTGACGCATCAATATCTAATTCTGATTCAGAAGATGATATTTCTTATGATGAATTGATAGAATGCTATGAGCACTTGTCCAATCAACTTAAGAAGGTAAAAACTCAAAACAAGAAGCTAAAAGAAAAATTGGATAAGAATGAAATGAGAATTGATAATGCTCAAGCATTCTATGAAGAAAATGAAAAATTGAAAATGGAGAATGAAAAATTGAAAAATGAAGTCAAAAACTATGAAATCAAGTTTTCTAAGTTGAAAGAAGATCATGATCATGTGGAATCTGAAAATTCTGATTTGAAAAATCAAAATGAAAAATTGATTGATCATAATGAAAATCTCAAATTTGATAATGATCAATTGATCAAACAAATCTCCAACATGGCTCATGATCACCAAATAAAAGAAAATTGCAATCAACTGTTTGAGGAGAATAATCATCTGAAAAAGAAGATTGAAGGCTTGTATCATAACAGACCATTAAATGATGAATGGAACAATGCTAAGCAGAAAATTGCTGACTTGGAAAATCAAATTGTTCAAAGTGAAATTGAAAAGAACAAAATACAAAATGGTCTGGATGTCATGAAAAACCAACTTCTAACTTCTGAAAAAGAAATTGTTGCATTGAAAGCTGAAAAGAAAAAAATGAACAAAAAGGCTCCAAATAGGAAGAATCATGTTTCAATTGAAAACCAGAAAAAGAAAATGGAGAAGAAAACAAGAGTCTACAGGGTCTCTACACCTCCTCCAGAGGCTCAGAATGTTTCAAGGAAATCTCCAACTCCACATCACGCCAAGAGATACCAAAGGGTGCCACCTCCTTCTTCTCAACCCAAGGGTGATCAAAGGTACTTTAAAGGATCTCAGAGATTCCAGCAAATGCAACCACACTATGGTAAGCTCCAGGTAAATGCTCAACCTGTTTGCTACAAATGCAATAAACTTGATCATCTTGCTAAATTCTGCTGGAAGAAAAATCAACACTCTCATAAAAATCATGATGTTGTGCATGCTTCAAGGCTCCATAATAAGCCATGTGTTCATACACACAAGGATAAACATGTTCATAAAGATCAGAAATTTCATGTATCTATGAACAGGAAAACTGCACAAAACAATAGAAATCCAAAAATCAAATCACTTTGGATTTTGAAATCTTTGTTATATCCTAACATTAATGTCGTAGCAGGACCCAAGCAAGTGTGGGTCCCAAAACAAGCTTGATTAGCAAGCTGAGATGTCTTGCAGCCAAAAATTAGAAATGGATTCATGACATTGGCTGTGCAAGGCAAGAAATGATGGAGAACAAAGGTAAAAAAAAATTTACTGAGATTGAAGACTGTTCAGGTAAAATCTCTTTGTCACTTCAGTCTTGAACTGCAAGAATTGAAATGGATTTTTAATTCTATCTGAGGAATGAAGAATGTATTTTGTTGATACCCCCACATGACAATGCCACTTAGCAATTGGAATCATACCATTCTGCTTTTGTAACTGTGCTCATGACCTCTTGATATATCAAATGATGACATGTGGAAAAACAAGTTATGCTTGTTTGGAAACTATCATTATGCGTGAGTAAAATACTTCGCCAAGTACCAAAAGTCATGTAATGTATAAGGCTAGTTGAGTGCTTAATAATGTGTGAATTGCTTGATAAATTTACCATGCATGTGTTATGGGGGAGTAAATTTGAAAGTGCTCATATGCTCATGAATGCTCATGAAATCTATGTGCAAGTGCTTGTCATGAATGTATATATATCATGCTTGAAAGTTGTCTAATCACATGCACATCTTATGGGGGAGTAAGTTCAAGGTAGGTTGAGTGAAATACTTGAGAGAAACCCTTCATATTCATTGTGTAATTACTTCTCAAAATCTTGTTCTTCATGTCACTCAATTCTATGCCTCAAAACTGATTTTCTCAACTATCTGTCGACAGGCACTATCACATCTATCGACAGACATGCTCTCCCAGAACCAAGCCTTTCAGGCCTGTGTGCATCTGTCGACAGGCACATTCTTGCTGTCGACATATACACATTTTCTCTAAATTCTTCATCCTTCTTTCTAATTTCTTCATGAGTATGTTCATATCATTGATGCAAGGGGAGAATTGGGTATAAATATTCATTATAACCTTTCATCCTCACATAGTATCAAAGACATATGGTTAATCACAATGATTTTGAAATAATATTTTGTGATTGAGTCTAGGTTGTATCATCTAGAAAACATTGAACAAATCTAATGATTTTAACCTAACTCTCTTGAATAACTCCCTTGTAGATGATCATGTTCCTATATGGATTGACAAGTAAGAAGGTTTTTGAACTTAATGTCCTTGCATTGGCCTTTGACCTTAATAAACCTTTTGAACTTGATTTTCCAACTTAAAAAAAAAAAAAGAGAAAAGCTACCTATTTCTAAAGTCAAAAATTAAAAAAAAAAAAACAAATATGTGAATTGGGACAAAGGCAGAGCAATGATGAGTATCACTGAGTAACCGGGGACACGGGCATCACAAATGTCTGTCTTCGCGTCAAAAAGTCCTTTCATTATCTCTGCATAATGGTATGATGGTCACTCACACTGAGTAACTGGGGGTACGGGCATCCCAAATGTCTACCTTCACGTCAAAAGGTAAAAGTGATCCTAATTACCACTTAAATTGTTCAAATGTTAGAAATAGAGTGGAGCCTCCAAGATTTAAATCAAGGGCAATGGGTTGTCTATTGTCAATTGTTCATGTAGACATTGACTTCATTTACCAACTGAACATCACCCACTAAGGTATATGATTTTCTTCAATGGTTTTATTCAAAAGGGTTATCTCATTTTCATGTGTTTTTGAATGATGTATTCTAAATGCTATAACTTGAGATTCCCGGAGTATTATCTCTTAACCATTGTAGAATTTTTATGTGTCTTAATACTAGTGTTTATGACATTTTGTAGTGGGTATCAACCTATTCTCAACCTTGCAATCTCATTTGAACACTCATTCCCCACTCATATCTTTCAAAATTCAATTATGTGGTCACACAATTCTTTGCTTCATTCTTTTACTTGTGTGCACTCATTATCTTTTTGGATGTTGCCAAAAGGGGGAGAAACATCAATTGTGCAATTGTGCAAAAATTGAAAGTTTTGTCATCATCAAAAAGGGGGAGAATGTTGGGTTCTCATATTGGAGAATGTTGGGTTGCAACAAGTGCTTAAATGTTTTTGATGATGAGCAATACTAATTGATGTTATGTGAAATGTTCACAAATGGTATGTTTGTTTTTGATGATGAACATTTCATGAACAAGACAAAATTGATTGTTATGAATGTGTGAAACATGATGAGAATGACAATTGGATGCAAATGAAACACATGTTTTATATGTTCATTATATCTCACTAATTATGTCTTTTAATGTAGGTGTGAATGTACACAAGACAAAGCCCAAAATCCAAGTGCAAAAGAACAAGACAAGTTGCTGAAATAGTGCACCTGTCAACAGATGAATAGTGCACCTGTCAACAGATGAATAGTGCATCTGTCGACAGATGATTTTCGTGAACATTTCATGAACAAGACAAAATTGATGTGTTATGAATGTGTGAAAATGATGAGAATGACAATTGGATGCAAATGAAACACATGTTTTATATGTTCATTATATCTCACTAATTATGTCTTTTAATGTAGGTGTGAATGTACACAAGACAAAGCCCAAAATCCAAGTGCAAAAGAACAAGACAAGTTGCTGAAATAGTGCACCTGTCAACAGATGAATAGTGCACCTGTCAACAGATGAATAGTGCATCTGTCGACAGATGATTTTCGCCTGTCGATAGATACACACAGAAAATTTCTTCCCAGAAGGCCAGTCTTCTGGTTTTTGCAAACCTGTCAGCACCTGTCGACAGCAGCAAGTCGGCTGTCGACAGACGGAGTTTTAGGAAGATCTAATGGCCAGGATATGATCTATATTTGGTGTTTCCTTTTAGCACGACTCTCTATGCTTGGACACCACTATATATGGATCATATGAGGCTATTTTCGCAGCAAGGAGCCACCATACCAAAACCCTAAGCAAAGGTCAAGATCAAGGCTTTCTTCCTGCTGCCCTGCTTCATCTCTCTGCCCAGAACAAAGAAGAACAACCTTCCAAGCGGCGTTGAAGCCGATTCGTCAGTGGTTCAAGCTTCTCCATCAACTGATACTTGTCAAGACGAAGCTTGGAATCTTCTGGACGACCAACGAGAAGAGATCTACATCGGGATTTGATTCTTTATCTCAAAACTCTTCTCCTTTCACTACTTTCATATATCTGTGTGTGTGCACTGATTTGAGATCAGTATATGGATGTTGTGGAAGTGTGGATTGTTGTTCTGATTGCGTGTTTGCATCAGACAACGTGTGTGTGGTGTGTTGGTCAGATCAAGGCTAGAGGATCTGATCTTTTGTGGACTTAATCTAGCGTGTGTGTGTGTGGTTGAGCCGTTGTGCTCGTGTGTGTGTGTTGTACTCAGTTCTTGAATAGTGTGTCCTCACTGTGTGGGGGGTGGATGTAGGAGTCACGTGGTGTGATCTCCGAACCACCTAAAAAATCCCTTGTGCATTGTGGTTTGATTTATGGTTTGCATTGTATTGCGCTAGATGCATGCATAGGGATTTCGTTTACACACTACTTGTTAATTTGTTCACACACATTACATCAGATCAAAGGGGTTTTGATTGAGTAGATTTTTTAATCCGAAGTAATTTTCAAATTGCTTAAGTTTCCGCTGCAAATCTATTCAACCCCCCCTTCTAGCTTTGCCATAACCGAATACTCGATCCTAACAGGGACTACCAATCTCCTACTGGCTCTAAACAGGCAGAAGAATATATATATATATATATATATATATATATATATATATATATATATATATATATATGATAGCAGTTTATATCTTCTACCTACCAACGAAAGTACGGTACAGAAAGGACACACAGTCGGAAACTCCATATGACTGCTCGTCGTGACCACCACACGGCTAGTAAACACAGACAGAGGGAACTCCGCCTGGACAAGGAACACTAGCTACAGAAACACTACCACTAGTCAAGGTCAGGTGCGTCCACCGACGTCTTATCCTCGACCCGGGTCCTAACCCTCACGTCTCGTCAGAGCTAGGTAGGACACAAAGTAACACAACAGTAACCGCCGTAGTCTGGCCGGACTACGGTCCCACGCTTGGCCTCTCTAAGGGGTTCCGGGGCCGCAAAGAGAGAGGCAGTGAGAAAAGGACTAGCTGGACTACGCCGGGAAGAACTCCGAAAACTGACCTCGGCATCCCAGTCCAACCACGAGAGTTCTGCAAGCGACTCAACGCCACTGTCCTAACCACCGTTTTCCCCTAAGCTCCAGAGTCCGCCTGGTAGCTGCCAACTCGAGCACACCCGTAGCCTGCAGTACTCCCTCGACAGGCTCCCGAGGATGGGGGTCTCAGGCAATGGTAACAACCACTCTCACAGGACGAGCCCTCAAGTGCCGAGCACTGGGCGAAAGACTAGTGTAGACTGCACTAGGGAACTAGCACAGGTGCCATGGGTACAGTAAAAGAATGGAAACGCCGAAGACCAGGAACCTGTCTCACGGTTGGGGTCACGACGCATCGAGCCGTCGCGACATGGTCGCGACGCCCTACCCTGTCGTGATCCCGTCGCGACGGCCTGAGCCGTCGCGACCAGGTTACGGCACCCAAGAGCACCACGATCCTGTCACGGTCGGCCAGGCCACCGCGACAAGAACGCGGCCTCTAAAGGGGTCGCGTTCTCAGCAGGGGGGAGCTCCGGAACCCTTCTTCTGGAAATCGTCCCAAAACATGAAATGGGCAAACCACAGGGGGAGGGAGCATGCTCAACATGCAAGAAAGTCATTAAAGCGCCCAAACCACCCTTAAAGCCCCACAGACATGGATTTATACGAATCTACACTCAAGGAAAACCTCACTCATCCTCGAGCATGGAGTTCTCACACTCCCAAGCCCCAAACCACAGAGGAAACACGATGTAGAGGGGGGGGGGGGGGGGAGGGAGCATGCTTAGGGCAAGAGGATCAAGGGTCCCTACCTCCACACGAAGAACGAACCTGTTAGGGCCTTCTCGTAGGAATGAACACCTACTCCTCGCTCCAAATGGCACGTACACGTCCCCTACACGAGCGAGACGAGACCACCTCAGCATGGACACCTCAAGGACCACGATCCGCCAAGAAACCGCAAGAGAAACTCGAGAGGGAAGGGAGAGGGGAGAAAGAGAGCTGAGAGGGAGAGAGGGGGAAATGGGGCGTGGCCTTGGGTTTTAACCCGGCGGCCCCCAGAACGCAATAGGCCGACCAGGCACGATAACAAGCGTGTCGCGACGCTCCTCGGCGTCGCGACCATGTCGCGACGATCACCCCCGGTGCGACCCCAAAAAGGCGGTCAAACCTCGGAGACCGGAAAAGTAGTCGCGACGCCCAGACAGGCCGCGTCAACGCTGCACGCGTCTGACACCTGACAAAGCCGTTCTGATAGGAAGGACACCGGTCACGTCTGTCGAAAAAGCATTCGCAACCTTGTCTAATGCCGCAACAAGGATGCGACGGCACCCCCATCGTGACAAGAACGCGGTGGCCGAGTGCGGCGCGACCTAACACTGTCAGGGCGCTTGGCGCGACCCTGAGGATGGGGCCAAAAGGGCTCAAGGGGGCTGGGTCTTACATCCCACCCACCTTAAGACATTTCGTCCTCGAAATAAAAACAACTCGGTCTCAAACCGGAAAGCAATACAAGGAGAAGTAACATACCAATCAATCAAACAAATAGGGAAACTGCTCCAGCATCTCATCCTCGCGCTCCCAGGTGGCCTCGCCACCAACGCGGTTCTGCCAAACGACCTTCACCAGCGGAATCTGTTTTCGACGCAACTGCTGAACTCTGCGGTCGACAACTCTGACTGGGTACTCTGGCACTGACAAGTCTAGCGCTACCTCCAGCTGTGAGTAGTCCAACACGTGCGAAGGATCTGCGACGTACTCCTTGAGCTGTGAAACGTGGAAAACACTGTGCACACCTGCCAGCTCTATCGGAAGACTCAACCTGTACGCCACCTCACCGACCCTCTCTGAGATAGGGAAAGGCCCAATATACCTGGGACTGAGCTTCCCTTTCTTTCTGAACCTCATGACATCCTTGGTCGGCGAGACCCGCAAGAGAACAAGGTCACCAACACTGAACTGTAACGGTCTCCTGCGGCTGTCTGCATAACTCTTCTGCCGACTCTGCGCTGTCTGTAGCCTCTGCCTGATCAGTCTGACTGTATCTGCACACTGCTGCCCTAACTTTGGTCCCAAAAGCTGCCTCTCTCCAACCTCGAACCAGTGAAGAGGTTTCCTGCACGGGCACCCGTACAAAGCCTCGTATGGTGCCATTCCGATGCTCGAGTGATAATTGTTGTTATACGCGAACTCTACCATCGGAAGGTGCGACTCCCAAGTGCCGCTCCAGTCTAAACAGCACGCTCTCAGCATGTCCTCCAGTGTCTGAATAGTCCGCTCTGACTGTCTGTCTGCCTGAGGGTGGTACGTTGTGCTGAACCTCAACTCTGTACCCAGTGCTCTCTGAAGACTGCGCCAAAACCCTGATGTGAACCTCGGATCTCTGTCGGAGATGACTGAAACTGGGATCCCGTGCAACGAAACAACTCTGTCCACGTACAGCCTGGCTAACCTGTCCACTGACCACGACATCCTGATCGGAAGAAAATGTGCTGCCTTGGTCAAACGATCCACAATCACCCAAATACCATCGTGCCTCTGCAGGGTGCGGGGCAAACCAACCACAAAGTCCATGGTGATGTCGTCCCACTTCCACTCTGGAATGGGCAACAGCTGCAACTCACTACCAGGACGCTGATGCTTAGCCTTCACCTGTTGACAGGTAAGGCACCGAGCAACAAACTTTGCCACGCCCCTCTTCATCCCTGGCCACCAAAAGAACCTTCTCAAGCAATGGTACATCTTGGTGGAGCCCAAATGAACAGCATACCTCGATCTGTGAGCCTCTGACAAAACTACCTGGCGCGCCTCCTCAGGAACGTACAAGCGGCCTCTGAATCTGACCTCACTATCCTCGTCGAGCTCAACATCTGGCATCTGCAAAATGTCTGCCAACTGAGGGTCTTCTTGCTGTGCCTGCAACACCTTCCTGAGTACTGACGGCCGAACTGACAAACTACTCGCTACTGCACGGTCTCTGGTCCTCAATGAAATGAACACTCTCTGGGACAGCTCCTCGAACAGCCTCCACTCTCTGACCATCAGCGAACTCAAGCGCACGCGCCTGCTCAAAGCATCGGCTACGACATTAGCCCTTCTTGGGTGGTAGGAAAGGGTTAGGTCGTAGTCCTTTAAATACTCCATCCATCGGCGCTGCCTCAAGTTCAGATCCCTCTGGGTGAAGATATACTGCAGACTCTGGTGATCGGTGAAGATCTAAAAAGCCTCGCCATACAGGTAGTGCCTCCACAACTTGAGAGCGAACACTACTGCTGCCAGCTCCAAGTCGTGGGTGGGGTAGTTCTCCTCATGCTTCTTGAGCTGCCGAGAAGCATAGGCAACGACCCCACCGTGCTGCATCAGCATGGCACCCAAACCTGACCTCGACGCATCGGTATAGACCACAAAACCACCGCTGCCCAATGGCAAGACCAACACTGGCGCTGAAGTCAACCTCGTCTTCAGCTCTCGGAAGCTCTGCTCACTGTCCTCTGACCAAACAAACCTGACGTCCTGCCTAGTCAACCTGGTTAACGGCACTGCTAACTTGGAAAAATCCTGAATGAACCTCCGGTAATAACTAGCCAAACCCAGAAAACTGCGGACCTCTGACACCGACGTGGGCTGCTCCCACGACAACACGGCCTCCACCTTGGCAGGGTCGACTGCCACACCAGAACCTGAGATCACGTGCCCGAGAAAGTGCACCTCCCTCAGCAAAAATTTGCACTTGTCGAACTTGGTATAAAGGTGGTGACTTCGCAGGGTCTCCAGCACGATCCTCAGGTGCTCCTCCTCAGAAGCCAAGTAGACCAAAATATCATCAACAAAAACAACCACAAAACGATCTAGGTACTCACTGAACACCCTATGCATCAGATCCATGAATGTTGCGGGTGCGTTCATCAGCCCAAATGGCAACACGACGAACTCAAAGTGACCGTACCTGGAACGGAAAGCCGTCAAACCGACATCTGACTCTTTGATCTGCATCTGATAGTACCCGGATCTCAAGTCAATCTTCGAGAAAACTCGGGCCGACTGCAACTGATCAAACAAATCATCGATCCTCGGCAACGGGTACTTGTTCTTCACAGTAACCTGGTTCAACTACCGATAATCGATGCACAAACAAAGACTACCATCCTTCTTTTGCACAAACAAAATAGGCGCGCCCCACGGTGAGTGACTCAGGCGAATGAATCCCAGCTCAAGAAGCTCCTGCATCTGGCGCTTCAACTCACGTAGCTCCGCCGGGGCCATCTGGTAAGGTGCCTTGGACAAAGGCATCATACCGGGCAAAAGCTCAATGGAGAACTCTACCTCCCGCTCAGGCGGCAAACTAGGTAGATCCACCGGGAAGACGTCGGAGAACTCAGAAACAACCGGCATGTCAGAAATTGAAGATCTTCTAGGCTCCAAAGAACAAACCGAAGCAAGGTACGCCACACAGCCATCGCGGATCAAACGGCGAGCTCTACACAAAGAAATAAATGGCCGATGGGTAGACCGGATACCTCGGAAGCAGAGGATGGGCTCTCCAGGTATCCTAAACCGAACGGTCTTTCGCTGGCAATCAACCACGGCTGAGTGAGCCTCCAACCAGTCCTTGCCCAGGATGACGTCAAAGTCGCAAAGCTGCAGTGCATACAACCTGGCCGGCAACTGGTGCCCCTCAACCTCGACTACCACACCCTCCAGGTAACCAAAAGAATGCATATAGTCACCAGACGGGAGATCGACCATCACGTCACACTGCCTCTCAGGAGCGTGACAAGCAAGGGACTCGTAGAATTCCTCAGAAGCAAAACACAAAGAAGCACCGGGATCGACCAAAACACGAGCTGCTCTGCCAAGGATAGGTAGAGTACCTATAACAAGGTTTGACACCTCTGCCTACTCCTGGGTGAGCGCCATCACGCGACCACGCCCACGCTGCGGCGCCTGCTGGGGCTGCTGCTGCTGTGGCGGCTACTGAGGGTACTACTGCTGGTACAGCTGGTACTGCTGCGGCTGCGGAAACTGCTGAGCCTGCTCCTGGTACTGCCCCCGCTGCTGCTGACGTGGTGCCTGCTGCTGAGGAGGGTACTGGTAATGAGGCGGCTATTGAGCGTACTGGACTGGCTGCTGCTGCTGCGGGGATTGCCCCATGGGGCAATCCCTCCTGAAGTGGCCCGGTAAGCCACAGGTGTAGCAAACTGCCTCCTGACTGCCCTGCTCAACTCCCTGGACAACTGACTGCTCTGCAAACCTGGACTGGTGCTTCTGCTGCCGGCTCCGACTGCCCCCGCGAGTAGACAACTTCCTAAACTGCGAGTGAATCTCGGCGCTGCCGTAACTGCCCGAGCCGGAGGAAGAGGAAGTCGCACTACCGCGGCTACCTACTTGGCACTGGTAAGGTGAGGACTTGGAAGAGGCTCCTCCCTGCTGCTGCTGCTACTGCTACTGCTGAGGCTGCCAGGTCTCTCTGTCCAAGGTGGTGGCCTTCACCACGGCCTCTCCCAAGGTGGTACACATGTGTGCCGTCACACCCCACCACAGGTCTGGCCTCAGTCCTGCTATGAACCTCTCTGCACACGCCTGATCGCTGCCTACGACATGAGGCACATGCCTCAACAACCGGACAAACCTCTGGTGGTACTGCGAAACTGTGAGGTCGCAGAACTGATCCCATCTCTCACATCGAGCGTAGTTGGGGAAATACTCGCCGTGAAAGACCTCCGAAAACTGCTGCCAAGTGATGTGATCCAACCTCTGCCCCTGGAAATGAGTCTGCCTCTAAACTCTCCACCACTCATGGGTTGCTCCCTTGAGCTGGTACACTGCCAGTCGAACCTGGTCCTCCTCAGCGCACTCCATGGTCTCGGTCTAGCTCTCTGCCTTGTCTGGATCATACTCATCGTGGAACATCGGTGGCCGAAGATGCAAGAACCTCTCTAGGAGAGCGGTCTTGTCCTCCGTAACCGCCGTCCTCCGCCGCCCGGCTCGGGTACTCCCAGTGCCCGACCACTGTTGACGCTCTGGCTGCTCCACCTCTGGCTCTACCTGCTGCTGCTCCGGTACTGCTGGGGGAGGTACCGGAGGCTGAACACCTGCTGCTGCCTGCCCGGGATGGTACGCTCCCTGGTACAAGTTCCTAAAGAACTGCTCGGCCATGGGAAACCAGTCTGCATACTACTGCGGCTGAGGCTGGTACTCCTGCTACTGCTGCCCACCTACCGTTGCTACTGCCGTTGCACCCTGAGGCAGTGCCACTGACTCGTCTGCCGACACCTCCTCCTAGACCTGCCCCTGTGCGGGCATAGCGAACTCATCCTGCTGCTCCACCAACTATCTAGCCTACTGCGCCTACGCGGAGCCATGACAAACTGCACGGCAACACAACCAACAAGGTTAACAAAACTACTCGGGCAGCTAGCAGTGTACTTGTACTACCGTTGGGACTTCCTATTGCAATCTAAATCCATTACATGTCCTGTCAGACTCTAGCTCTGATACAACTGTAACGACCCGAGAACCCGACCTCGGCCCACGCCGAGGACCCGATTTTCGCGATCGCCACCCACGGATCCGAAGACCCGGAAGGGCTATAATATGCATCTAACAGGATATGTAACGGAATTAAACGTCAACTTCTAAACTAGAAGTGTACATGCGGAAACATAAAAGAGAGCGAGACTATGGTGTACCGCTCTAAGTACAGTCCCAACGCACGCACTCTAGCACAAGTAAAAGGTAGGGGAAGAACAAGTCCCTTAGGGGCATACCCCGAGGGCGATGTACACTGAAAAAGGGGAACCACTGCTAGCTACGGGGACCCCGACTACCGCCCCGTCTCCTCCGCCCGCACGCGCCCTGCCGCTGCTGAGAAGTCTCACCTGGGAAAAGGAGGGATGAGCTTCACAACAGAAGCTCAGTAGGGACTACCAATCTCCTACTAGCTCTAAACAGGCAGAAGAATATATATATATATATATATATATATATATATATATAATAAATGACAGTAGTTTATATCTTCTACCTACCAACGGAAGTGCGGAAGTGAAACTACGACTAGCATGGTACAGAAAGTACACACAGTCAGAAACTCCGTACGGCTGCTCGTCGTGACTACCACACGGCTAGTAAACACAGATGGAGGGAACTCCGCCTGGACAAGGAACACTAGCTACGGAAACACTACCACTAGTCAAGGTCAGGTGCGTCCACCGACGTCTTATCCTCGACCCGGATCCTGACCCTCACGTCTCGTCAGAGCGAGGTAGGACACAAAGTAACACAACAGTAACCGCCGTAGTCTGGCCGGACTACGATCACACGCCTGGCCTCTCTAAGCGGTTCCGGGGCCACAAAGAGTGAGGCAGTGAGAAAAGGACTAGCTGGACTGCGCCGGGAAGAACTCCGAAAACTGACCTCGGCGTCCCAGTCCAACCACGAGAGCTCTGCAAGAGACTCAACGCCACTGTCCTAACCACCGTTGTCCCCTAAGCTCCAGAGTCCGCCTGGTGGCTGCCAACTCGAGCACACCTGTAGCCCAGAGTACTCCCTTGACAGGCTCCTGAGGATGGGGGTCCCAGGCAACGGTAACAACCTCACTCACGAGACGAGCCCTCAAGTGCCGAGCACCGAGAGAAAGACTAGTGTAGACCGCACTAGGGAACTAGCACAGGTGCCACGGGTATAGTAAAAGAACGGAAAACCTCAGGGTATAGTAAAAGAATGGGCAAACCATAGGGGGAGGGGAGCATGCTCAACATGCAAGAAAGTCATTAAATCACCCAAACCACCCTTAAAGCCCCACAGACATTGATTTATACGAATCTACACTCAAGGAAAACCTCACTCATCCTCGAGCATGGAGTTCTCACACTCCCAAGCCCCAAACCACAGAGGAAACACGATGTAGAGGGGGGGGAGGGAGCATGCTTAGGGCGAGAGGATCAAGGGTCCCGACCTCCACACGAAGAACGAACCCGTTAGGGCCTTCTCATAGGAATGAACTCCTCCTCCTCGCTCCAAATGGCACGAACACATCCCCTGCACGAGCGGGACGACACCACCTCAGCACGGACACCTCAAGCACCACGATCCACTAAGAAACCGCAAGAGAAACTCGAGAGGGAAGGGAGAGGGGAGAAAGAGAGTTGAGAGGGCGAGAGGGGGAAATGGGGCGCGGCCTTGGGTTTTAACCCGGCGGCCCAGAGAATGCGACGGTCCGACCCGGCGCGACAACAAGCGTGTCGCGACGCTCCTCAGCGTCGCGACCATGTCGTGACGGTCGCCCCCGGCGCGACCCCAAAAAGGCGGTCAAACCTCGGTGACCGGAAAAGCAGACACGACGTCCAGGCAGGCCGCATCAACGCTACACACGTCTGACACCTGACAAAGCCGTTCTAACAGGAAGGACACCGGTCACGTCTGTCTGAAAAGCAGTCGCGACCCTATCAAACGCCGCAACAAGGACGCGACGGCAACCCCCGTCACGACTAGAACACGGAGGCCGGGTGTAAGAGCCTCTAGTTCCGTCGTATTTTTTTTTCGTATTTACGTGTGTATATTGTGTTTGAGTATGTATGTACATATTTATGTATGCATTAAATTAGTATAATTACGTGTGCATGTGTTTATATTAAACATAAATAATGTATGTATTGCATGATGATAGTATGGGTACAATATCATGTACATATTGCATGTATAGAAGCTTGGTATGCATGGTTTCTGCATAAATTAGGGTTCTGGCCGAAGGCCCTATTGGCGTCAACCCCATGGCCGTTTAGGTGGTGTCAGCGTCCAGCCCTGGACGCCAACACTCATCCTGGCGTCCAGCGATATGGACGTCAACTTCTCTGGCCTGCATGCGCAGCAGAGCTGCAAACTTCTGAAACAAGGCATGGCAACAATTGGGGGGATGTCCCCCAACGGCTCTAAGGCTGTCAATCGGTATGGTGAGTGGGTGAGGGCCTCTCTTACATCCTGAACCCGAAATGGCTCTCCCCCACTTCTCATTTCACCCTTGCAAGAGGAGAGAAGAAGAGAGAAAACCCTAGAGCTTTCTGTAAGAAAACCCCATTTTAGAACCCCCAAATCCGACCCCTTGGAGGTTCATTTGAAGATCCAATGCGACAAGGAGGGAGCTGAAGCAAAGGAGAAGGCCTCCCCATCATCCCCTCGGCGTGGAGATCACCCAGGAACCCGGAGGAAGGCGATCTAGAGGAAGGTTCTGCAACTTCTTGGGACTGCCCAAGGAGGTCTTCACCAAGCCTTTAAATCCCTTAGAAGAATTTTTGAAAGGCAAGTGACCTATCTATGGTGTCCCCGTATGAGTCTAGGTAGGTTTTGATATTTTTATGGAATTTTCCTCGAGTCCTAGATCCTCCATTTCACCCAAGATTTAGAGCTCGGGTCTGTGTTTCTGCACAGACCTTAGTAAACGGCAAGGTCCCTGGACGCCCAGTTCATCCTTGGTGTCCATCGATCATGCCGCTGACTCTGAGTCAGCGGCCAGAGACCGCCGTCTAGTTCTTCAGGACAGAACAGTGAGCTGTTCTGTCCCTCTTGTACATTAATTTCGGTATGTTTTATGCGATGAGGATATATTGTACATCTTATACTCTATGTATATTGTGCATTGTGGTTGTGGATGAATGTGGTGTGATGGTGAACGTGGGGTAATGATATCTTGTAGACTTGTGAGCATAACTTGTAGATAATTTTGCAAATCAATGTTCCATGATTAGGATTAGTTGAATGTCTTGTTTTCAGTCTATTCATGAAGAATTGTGGGGCATGTATGTATGTTCTGAAATTTTGGTAATTCATGCATGCTTGTGGAATTGCTAATAAGTTTGGTTCGGTAAAATAAAAACATGCAAAAAAAAAATGGTTTGTGGTAAATGATTTGTAGATGTATGAATTAGGAGGATGTTGTATTCTAAATTCATGCATATGTTAGTAGTCTATGTGCAAAACAGTAAGTGGATAAATTGCAAAATGTGTTAGACCCATGTTAGCTTAAATTGTGAATAATATGCTAATTAGGTGTTTGATTTTCTGTAAATCCTACTTAGCTCAGAAAAATCTGAAAAATTGAGGGTATGATTTGGAACCCGAAAACAGCATGTGGTTAAAATTTCAGGTCAATTGGAACAGTAAATAAAAAGTTATGTGTTTCCATGTGAAATGTGATAATTCGTGCATATGATTGTAATGTGGTTTGTTACGGTCTAAAACCAGCATGATTAATGTGTCTACTGTGTGTTAAACCTTGAAACTCTGTAGTATCATGTTAGGAAAAACAGAGATATTAATGTGAGTGAGAAAGTGAATGAGATGAAAAGTGTCAAGTGTAAACCATGTGTAAAACGGTAAATGTGTAAAAGTGTAAACTGTGCCAATGTGATACTGCTTCCGAGAAGGCAGTGGAGCCGTATCAGGGAAAAGTCCCCTGAGAAAGTTCATTGTGTTAAGTGACCCTAAGGGCATTAGGGGAAATCCTGGAGGTGGACAAGTACCACTGGTTAGGGTGGAGACTTGTTCTCTCGGTCTGCGCAGTCCAAGAGTCGCCATTGTATTGCCTAGATGGCGTCTATGTGATGTGATGTGTTTGTGTCCTTCTTTGGTGGTTTGGACTATGTGTCACGGCACCTAAAATATGTGTAAAGTGTAATGTGAAACGTGTATGTGACCATGTGTAAATGTGTAAGTGACATGTGAATGTGTATGTGTAAAGTGTAACCATGTGAAAAGAGGGAATTTGTGTAAAGGGGAATGTGAATTCTAGATGTGTAAATGTGTTATTGAAACCATGTGAGACTAAATCTGAAACCATGTGAATTCAGAAAATGCATGTTATCATTTTCATGTTTATGTGTGCAAAGTGTCTAGAACCCATGGTAGGGACAACAAATGAATATGTGTGTAAAATGGCATAATGGATTGTTCATATGATACGTTTTATGTAACGTTGTAGCTCTCATGTGTAGATTTATAGCCATTGAATCATGTAAAATCAGCAACCTAAAGCATGTGAAAAAGTTTTGTATGCACTTAAGAACATGTGGATTCCATGTAAATTGTGCTCCCCTTTCATGCATGTAAATTGTTCATGTTGATAGCTCTTAGGTTTGATTCTTTAAAAGATTAAAGTTCATGAGTAAATTGAATAGAGACCATGTGATAGGTGAACTTTATATTGGAAATCTAAAAGCATGAGTTATGTATAAAAGTGTAGAACTTTCATGATAGGTTAAATCTCAAATTGACTAGCATGCTATGTGTTGCTAATTGTAATGTGCATGTAGAAACCACTAGAACTTGTACGTGTATATCATGCATAGTGTTACTTGCTGAGTCCCTGGACTCACTCCTTGCTTCGGCGTACAGGTATAGTTGGTGACACAGTACCCTCGGAGGAGGTAGCAGAGACGGACTCCGAGCGTGGAGACTAGCCAGTTTTGAGTTATTTGTGATTGTGTACTTCATAGTATGTACTTGAACATTGTATTAGAATTATCATGAAGTGAATGTATTATGTGGACATTTTGTATTTCTATTTCAGCAAGTTAAATTATGTGAGCTCTTAGTTCTTTTTGTAAATTGCGAAAACTCATGTATGTTTAAATGTGGATGATGAATGAATGGAGATAGTTCTCGTTTACTTCCGCTACTCTGTTATATATATTCGCGTGTATCTCAGCTGTTTGTATCGTTGGGTAAATGTCCCACTGTGATGACTCTTGTTATACCGACGTGGGTTGGTACAACCGTACCGGTGTAACGAGGGCCGTCACAGAGATTGGTATCAGAGCGACCGGTTGAGATTACACATGAATATAACTAAGTCATCATCCCCATTGCATGCTAAATATGTCCACATGTGTAGAAAACATTAATAAGGAGTGGAAGATAGATAAAAAATGGTTAGAAAACTTTGTAACCTAGCTCTAATTGGTGGCTGAAATTTTATGACAGCCATGGCTTCCCGTGGACGACGTGGAGGTGCGCCAGCTCGCGACGACGAGCAGAGGCGTGATGATCCGGCGGAGCAACAGGCCCCAGCACCGCGAGGCCCTGTGCTTACCCCACCACCGCCAGTGGACTATGGAGTGTTCATGCAAGGTCTGGTGCAAGCCATGCAGACCCAGGCACACACTCAGGCAGCACTTCAGGCCCAGTTGGAGGCCCAGGTAAAATGATAAAACAACTAAGTAGTCTTCTAATTGAATTGTATGATATTGTGTTTATTGTATATTGCTTGTTGTTTAATGCAGCAGGCTCAGGCCCCAGCTCAGGACCATGGTGGACCTTCCATCATGGAGCGATTCAAGAGGATGACCCCACCCTCTTTTAAGGGGGAGAGTGATCCGCTTTTAGCAGAAAGCTGGATGAGGGAGACGGAGAAAATCTTCCGAGCTATCAGGTGTCCTGACGAGGACAAGGTGACCTTAGCCACCTACATGCTACAGGTATGCTTTAGTTCATGCTTGAATGTTGGTTGTTAAAGTTAGAATTTGTTAGTTAGAGCTTATGAAGGTGTAATGCAGGAGAGAGCCGATGTATGGTGGTCCTCCCTACTGCGTACACGCTTCGAGGACGGAGCAGTAGATGTGACGTGGGATGCGTTCGTGAGGCTCTTCCGAGCCAAGTTCGTCCCCGAGCACATCCAGGACAAAATGGAGCAAGAATTCCTCTCCCTGACGCAAGGATCGATGACCGTCCTGGAATACGAGGCAAGGTTTTCTGAACTTTCTAAATATGCACCACACATCGTGGAGAATGAGCGCAGGAAGACCAAGAAGTTCGTGATGGGTCTCAAACCATCACTGAGGACGAGGCTCGTGGCGTTCGACCACCGCACGCTAGACGAGGCCCTCAACGCAGCCTGCAGACAGGAGGGAGAAATGGAACAATACCTGGAGGAGAAGAAGGCTTCGCAGAAGAGGCCGGCAGCGACTTTCCAAGGCAAGATAAGAGGAAGACGGTGTACCAGACACCGCAGAAACCATCGTCAACCAGCAACTATCAGGTACCCTCTGTACGTTCCCCCGGTGCGAAGAAGGAGTGTCCCCATTGTGGGAAGACCCATGGAGGTTCCGAGTGCTGGTTAGTAGCGGGTAGATGCTTAAAGTGTGGGAGCAGCGACCACAAGATCAAGGACTGCCCAAGGCTTCAGCAGGGAGCTCAGCGAGGAGCGCCAGTACCAGCAGTAGCGGCCGCCGCGCCAACTACAGGACGACCCGGAAGGCCTCGAGCCCCAGCTCGAGTGTTTGCGTTAGCTCGTGAGGACGCCGAGCAGGCGGAGCATGTCACCGAAGGTACAGTTTTGCTTTTCGGTGTGCACGCTCGGGTTTTGTTTGATACGGGTGCTACTCAC
The DNA here is from genome assembly GCA_014218235.1 of Colocasia esculenta. Taxonomy (NCBI): domain Eukaryota; kingdom Viridiplantae; phylum Streptophyta; class Magnoliopsida; order Alismatales; family Araceae; genus Colocasia; species Colocasia esculenta. The sequence goes on along the minus strand of CM024761.1, from coordinate 20,213,983 downwards.
TCGTTCATTTCCGAGCGGTTCGCTAGGCAGTTAGCCCTAGAGTCAGGCATAGAGTCTGAGGAGTTAGAGGTTCCTTTGTCTGTGCACACCCCTGCGGGTACGGTATCGACTAGGAAGTGCATTCCGTCGTTACCTGTGTGCATTGAGGATAGATTCCTAGATGGGTGCTTCTTCTTGCTAAAGATGAAGGACTATGATTGCATCTTTGGTCTGGATTGGCTAGAGGAGCATTATGCGTTAGTGGATTGTCGTAGGAAGAAGATTGTCTTCCGCATTCCTGGCGAGGACGAGTTCTCTCATCCCTTGCCAAAGAACTTAGCGGGAAAGTTAGTTATCTCTGCCATGAAGGCGATGCGCATGGTGAACAAGGGCTGTGACGCATTTCTGGCCAGCGTTATACTAGTACCCGATGCTGGTTCGTCACTGACTCTTGCAGAGATCGATGTGGTGCAGGACTTTCCAGATGTCTTTCCCGATGACTTGTCTGGATTGCCACCGGATAGGGAGATAGAGTTCACGATAGAGTTGCTTCCAGGCACCTCTCCTATCTCAAAGGCCCCTTATAGGATGGCACCTGCAGAATTAGCGGAGTTGAGGAAGCAATTGCAAGAATTGCTTGATAAGGGATTTATTCGCCCTAGCGTTTCCCCTTGGGGCGCGCCTGTATTATTCGTCAAGAAGAAAGACGGGTCACTTCGGTTGTGCATTGATTATAGAAAGCTAAACCAGGTGACTGTGAAGAACAGTATCCCTTACCTCACATTGATGATCTGTTTGACCAGTTGCGAGAGGCATCAGTCTTTTCCAAGATTGACTTGCGATCTGGTTATCATCAGTTGAGGATTCGGAGTGAGGATGTGTCCAAGACGGCATTTAGAACCCGTTATGGACATTATGAGTTCTTGGTCCTTCCTTTCGGATTGACCAACGCCCCTGCAGCGTTCATGGATCTCATGAACCGGGTGTTTAGTCCGTATTTAGATAGCTTTGTTGTTGTGTTTATTGACGACGTGTTGGTCTATTCTCCGGATGAGGCCACACACCGTCAGCATTTGAGGTTAGTCTTAGAGGTTCTCCGTGAGCACAAGCTGTATGCAAAATTCAGCAAGTGCGATTTTTGGTTGCGCGAGGTTCACTTTCTCGGGCATGTCATCTCCGGCGCTGGTGTAGCTGTTGACCCAGCGAAGGTCCAGGCAGTTATGGATTGGGAGATTCCCAGGACCCCTTCGGAGATTCGTAGCTTTATTGGGTTAGCTGGTTATTATCGGTGATTCATTGAGGGTTTCTCATCCATCGCCGCCCCCTTGACAAAGCTGACCAGAAAGGGTGAGAAGTTTGTATGGTCTGAGGCATGTGAGCGTAGCTTTCAGCTATTGAAGGCTAAGCTTACTTCTGCTCCGGTATTGGTATTGCCTAGTGGTCTAGAGGGCTTTGCCATTTATACGGATGCATCTCAGATTGGTTTAGGCTGTGTGCTCATGCAGCAAGAGAGGGTAGTGGCTTATGCTTCTCGTCAGTTGAAGGAGCATGAGAGGAACTATCCGACTCATGATTTGGAGTTAGCAGCTGTGGTTCATGCACTAAAGATCTGGAGGCACTATCTTTATGGTGTCAGATTTGAGGTGTTTACCGACCACAAGAGCTTGAAGTATCTTTTCTCCCAAAAGGAATTAAACCTGAGGCAGAGAAGATGGATTGAGTTCTTGAAGGACTATGACTTCGACCTTCAGTATCATCCTGGAAAGGCGAACGTCGTAGCGGATGCTCTTAGTAGAAAGAGGTCTTCGCTCCAGCAGGATTGGAAGATGTTGGAGGATGCAGCGTGCTCTATGACCGAGTTAGAGCCATCGTTGTGTCAGGCTTTTGTAGCTCAGCTATCCCTTAGATCCTCAGTCTTGGATGAGGTGATTGAGCAGCAGAAAGCCGATCCTAGATTGTTAGAGTTAGTGGGTAAGGCGGGCATTGCTCGTGATGAGGACGGTGTGATTAGATTTCAGCACCGTGTTTGTGTCCCCGATGTGGTAGATGTCCGTGAGCATGTGTTAGCGGAGGCTCATAGATCGCGATTTTCTATTCATCCGGGTAACACTAAGATGTATCAGATCTGAAGAGATCATTTTGGTGGTCCGGCATGAAGAAGGATGTTGCGGATTATGTGTCTAGATGTCTAGTATGTCAGCAGGTGAAAGCCGAGCGGCAGCGACCATCCGGCCTTATGCAGAGGATGGATATCCCCGTATGGAAGTGGGAAGCTGTCACTATGGATTTCGTATCGGGTTTGCCTCGATCTAGAAGGGGCAATGACTCGATTTGGGTAGTTGTAGATAGATTCTCGAAGACTGCTCATTTCTTGCCTATGAAGAAGAAGCAGTCAGTAGAGAGTTTAGCTAGATTGTATGTTAGCGGTATTTAGATTGCATGGTGTGCCGAAGTCGATCATTTCGGATCGAGATCCGAGATTCACTTCGAGATTGTGGAAGGGTCTTCAGGATGCGTTAGGTTCGGAGCTTAAGCTCAGTTCGGCGTTTCATCCCCAGACCGATGGACAGTCCGAGAGGACTATCCAGACGCTCGAGGACATGTTGAGAGCGTGTGTTCTGGATTGGAAGGATGATTGGGAGCGTCATTTACCTCTTGTGGAGTTCGCATACAACAACAGCTTTCATGCTAGTATTGGAATGGCTCCATTCGAGGCGTTGTATGGTAGGCCCTGCAGATCTCCTTTATGTTGGGAGGAGACTGGTGATAGGCAGTTGATCGGACCGGAGTTGGTTCAGGAAACTTCGGATAAGATTCAGCTTATCAGGAAAAGGCTTGTTGCGGCACAGGATAGGCAGAAGAGTTATGCCGACAACAGGAGAAAGGATTTGGAGTTCGAGGTTGGCGATCATGTCTTCTTGAAGATATCGCCTACTCGAGGTGTTGTCAGATTTGGCAGGCATAGCAAGCTAAGCCCTAGATTCATTGGCCTATATGAGATTCTCAGACGTTTGGGCAACGTGGCGTACGAGCTAGCTTTACCTCCAGCTTTGGCTAGCGTTCACCCTGTATTCCACGTATCTATGCTCAGGAAGTATGTCCGAGATCCGTCTCATGTGATTAGTCATGAGCCAGTGGAGATCCAGCCAGATCTTTCGTATGTCGAGCAACCAGTAGCCATTCTCGACCGGAAAGCTCAGCATCTCCGGAACAAGAGTATCGCGTCGGTGAAAGTTCTATGGCGGAACTTCTCATGTGAAGAGGCTACGTGGGAGCTTGAGGATGCGATGAAGAAGAAGTATCCCCTTTTGTTTGAGTAGTGTCGTTCTAACTTCGAGGACGAAGTTTCCTTAAGGGGGAGAGGGTGTAAGACCCTCTAGTTCCGTCGTATTTTTTTTTCGTATTTACGTGTGTATATTGTGTTTGAGTATGTATGTACGTATTTATGTACGCATTAAATTAGTATAATTACGTGTGCATGTGTTTATATTAAACATAAATAATGTATGTATTGCATGATGATAGTATGGGTACAATATCATGTACATATTGCATGTATAGAAGCTTGGTATGCATGGTTTCTGCATAAATTAGGGTTCTGGCCGAAGGCCCTATTAGCGTCAACCCCATGGCCGTTTAGGTGGTGTCAGCGTCCAACCCTGGACGCCAACACTCATCCTGGCGTCTAGCGATATGGACGTCAACTTCTCTGGCCTGCATGCGCAGCAGAGCTGCAAACTTCTGAAACAAGGCATGGCAACCATTAGGGGGATGTCCCCCAACGGCTCTAAGGCTGTCTAATCGGTATGGTGAGTGGGTGAGGGCCTCTCTTACATCCTGAACCCGAAATGGCCTCTCCCCCACTTCTCATTTCACCCTTGCAAGAGGAGAGAAGAAGAGAGAAAACCCTAGAGCTTTCTGTGAGAAAACCCCATTTTAGAACCCCCAAATCCGACCCCTTGGAGGTTCATTTGAAGATCTACTGCGACAAGGAGGGAGCTGAAGCAAAGGAGAAGGCCTCCCCATCATCCCCTCGGCGTGAAGATCACCCAGGAACCCAGAGGAAGGCGATCTAGAGGAAGGTTCTGCAACTTCTTGGGACTGCCCAAGGAGGTCTTCACCAAGCCTTTAAATCCCTTAGAAGAATTTTTGAAAGGCAAGTGACCTATCTATGGTGTCCCCGTATGAGTCTAGGTGGGTTTTGATATTTTTATGGAATTTTCCTCGAGTCCTAGATCCTCCATTTCACCCAAGATTTAGAGCTCGGGTCTGTGTTTCTGCACAGACCTTAGTAAACGGCAAGGTCCCTGGACGCCCAGTTCATCCTTGGCGTCCATCGATCATGCCGCTGACTCTGAGTCAGCGGCCAGAGACCGCCGTCTAGTTCTTCAGGACAGAACAGTGAGCTGTTCTGTCCCTCTTGTACATTAATTTCGGTATGTTTTATGCGATGAGGATATATTGTACATCTTATACTCTATGTATATTGTGCATTGTGGTTGTGGATGAATGTGGTGTGATGGTGAACGTGGGGTAATGATATCTTGTAGACTTGTGAGCATAACTTGTAGATAATTTTGCAAATCAATGTTCCATGATTAGGATTAGTTGAATGTCTTGTTTTCAGTCTATTCATGAAGAATTTTGGGGCATGTATGTATGTTCTGAAATTTTGGTAATTCATGCATGCTTGTGGAATTGCTAATAAGTTTGGTTCGGTAAAATAAAAACATGCAAAAAAAAAAATATGGTTTGTGGTAAATGATTTGTAGATGTATGAATTAGGAGGATGTTGTATTCTAAATTCATGCATATGTTAGTAGTCTCTGTGCAAAACAGTAAGTGGATAAATTGCAAATGTGTTAGACCCATGTTAGCTTAAATTGTGAATAATATGCTAATTAGGTGTTTGATTTTCTGTAAATCCTACTTAGCTCAGAAAAATCTGAAAAATTGAGGGTATGAGTTTGAACCCGAAAACAGCATGTGGTTAAAATTTCAGGTCAATTGGAACAGTAAATAAAATGTTATGTGTTTCCATGTGAAATGTGATAATTCGTGCATATGATTGTAATGTGGTTTGTTACGGTCTAAAACCAGCATGATTAATGTGTCTACTATGTGTTAAACCTTGAAACTCTGTAGTATCATGTTAGGAAAAACAGAGATATTAATGTGAGTGAGAAAGTGAATGAGATGAAAAGTGTCAAGTGTAAAACCATGTGTAAAACGGTAAATGTGTAAAAGTGTAAACTGTGCCAATGTGATACTGCTTCCGAGAAGGCAGTGGAGCCGTATCAGGGAAAAGTCCCCCTGAGAAAGTTCATTGTGTTAAGTGACCCTAAGGGCATTAGGGGGAAATCCTGGAGGTGGACAAGTACCACTGGTTAGGGTGGAGACTTGTTCTCCCGGTCTGCGCAGTCCAAGAGTCGCCATTGTATTGCCTAGATGGCGTCTATGTGATGTGATGTGTTTGTGTCCTTCTTTGGTGGTTTGGACTATGTGTCACGGCACCTAAAATATGTGTAAAGTGTAATGTGAAACGTGTATGTGACCATGTGTAAATGTGTAAGTGACATGTGAATGTGTATGTGTAAAGTGTAACCATGTGAAAAGAGGGAATTTGTGTAAAGGGGAATGTGAATTTCTAGATGTGTAAATGTGTTATTGAAACCATGTGAGACTAAATCTGAAACCATGTGAATTCAGAAAATGCATGTTATCATTTTCATGTTTATGTGTGCAAAGTGTCTAGAACCCATGGTAGGGACAACAAATGAATATGTGTGTAAAATGGCATAATGGATTGTTCATATGATATGTTTTATGTAACGTTGTAGCTCTCATGTGTAGATTTATAGCAATTGAATCATGTAAAATCAGCAACCTAAAGCATGTGAAAAAGTTTTGTATGCACTTAAGAACATGTGGATTCCATGTAAATTGTGCTCCCCTTTCATGCATGTAAATTGTTCATGTTGATAGCTCTTAGGTTTGATTCTTTAAAAGATTAAAGTTCATGAGTAAATTGAATAGAGACCATGTGATAGGTGAACTTTATATTGGAAATCTAAAAGCATGAGTTATGTATAAAAGTGTAGAACTTTCATGATAGGTTAAATCTCAAATTGACTAGCATGCTATGTGTTGCTAATTGTAATGTGCATGTAGAAACCACTAGAACTTGTACGTGTATATCATGCATAGTGTTACTTGCTGAGTCCCTGGACTCACTCCTTGCTTCGGCGTACAAGTATAGTTGGTGACACAGTACCCTCGGAGGAGGTAGCAGAGACGGACTCCGAGCGTGGAGACTAGCCAGTTTTGAGTTATTTGTGATTGTGTACTTCATAGTATGTACTTGAACATTGTATTAGAATTATCATGAAGTGAATGTATTATGTGGACATTTTGTATTTCTATTTCAGCAAGTTAAATTATGTGAGCTCTTAGTTCTTTTTGTAAATTGCGAAAACTCATGTATGTTTAAATGTGGATGATGAATGAATGGAGATAGTTCTCGTTTACTTCCGCTACTCTGTTATATATATTCGCGTGTATCTCAGCTGTTTGTATCGTTGGGTAAATGTCCCACTGTGATGACTCTTGTTATACCGACGTGGGTTGGTACAACCGTACCGGTGTAACGAGGGCCGTCACACCAGGTGCGGCGCGACCATGTCGCAGCCAGGGTGCCTGGCGCGACCCTGAGGACGGGGCCAAAAGAGCTCAAGGGGACCGGGTCTTACAATCTCGATGTTCTCATCCAATAACCTATGACTAGGAATATTTTGGATCAATGTATGAAGAGAATTGGTCAAATTATTATGATCTCATCATGATTCAACTTCTCATTGCATTGATCCATAGACATCACAGTATAAGAATCACCATGCATTTTAATATACAGTGAGGAAATGACATAATTATATTGACCAAAAGAGACTATACAATATATAAGTGCCATTACACAGACATGTGATTGGCTTTCAAGGCACTCACATCTAACATCTACCACCTTAGAGAGAGAGAGAGTCTAGGCAACAGTTGTAGCAGTAGAGAGGAGTTCCTACTAGGACTACCCCGTATCAGCGTCCCTCTGGTAGTCGTGGTAGCGCAATGTCTTCCTCCTCTTCAGGCATAGGAAACTCTAGTTTGCACTCGAGGTTCAGGTGATTGTCCACTCACGGGGGTAGACGGTATCGGCAGTAGCAAAGGAATCAGCTAGAGACAACGGAGTAGTTGGTTCACCAGGGAGCTGAGCAAGGCAAGCAGGAGGTGATTTGTTACACATGTGGTCAGCCAAGACACTACAAGAGGGAGTTCCCAATGGGGCGAGGATAGCAGTAGCCAGTTCAGAAGCAGTTCACTTAGTATGCACCACAATAATTGTACCCTCCTCAACAGTAAGCACCGGGACTACAACAGCAACAGGGATAGTACCCGCCACAATAGCAGTACCTGCAGCCCCAACAATACCAACAGTAGTAGTACTAGTAGCCGCAGTAGCCATAGCAGTAGCAATGTTGAGGGTATTATGGATGTGGGTGCACGCTTCACATTGTTTTGCTTTCGAGGAGTTTTACGAGTCACTTATCTGTTCCACTCTTGAGAGGTAGTGTGACGTGCTAATCGATCTTCCATCTGGAGTTTTCATCCATTCTCTTGCTTACCTTGAGGGTGTCATAGTTGAGGTCCAAGGCTACCAGTTGCTAGCCAGATTGTATACGTTGCAGCTTCATGACTTTAATGTCATCCCAACATGGACTGGTTGGAGGCTCACTCGGCTGTGATGGATTTTTGGTTGAAGATCGTGTAGTTTGAGATACTTGGAGTGCATGTTCTATGTTTTCGAGGTATTTGGTCTACCCTTCAACTCTTTAATTCCTTTTGTAGAGCTCGACATTTGATCCAAGATGGTTGTGTGGCGTACCTTGCATCTATTTGCTTGTCAGAGTTTGGCGAGTTGTCTATTTCTAATGTGCATATTGTTTATGAGTTTCTCGATGTTTTTCCAGAGGATCTACCTTGGATGCCATCTGAGCAGAAGGTAGACTTATCCATTGTGTTGTTTCTGAGGATGACACCTTTGTCTAAGGTGTCATATTGGATGGCTTCGATTGAGTTGCGAGAGTTGAAGCGCCAATTAGAGGAGTTATTCAAGAAGGGTTTTATTTGTCTGAGTTGTTCATTGTGGGGTGTGTCAGTGTTGTTGGTGAGGAAGAAGAATGGCAGCTTGAGGTTGTGTATTGACTATAGGCAGTTGAACTAGGTAACATTGAGGAACATGTATCTGTTGCCCAGGATAGATGATTTATTTGACTAGTTTTAGTCAGGTACAGTGTTTTCAAAGATTGACTTGAGATCTAAGTACTACATTTGAGGATCAGGGAGTCAAATATCAGTAGGACAACTTTTCGTATGCGGTATGGTCACTTTGAGTTTATCCTGATGGGCTCACGAACGCACTAGCAGTTTTCATGAAGTTGATGCACAAGTGTTCTGCAAGTACTTAGAAAGGTTCATAGTCGTGTTTGTAGACGACATTTGGGTTTACTCAGCTTTAGAGGTAAAGCACAAGGAGCACTTGAGGATCGTGTTAGAGATGTTGCAAAGTCACCAAGTTTAACATGTGAATTTTGGCTAAAGGAGGTACACTTCCTCGGACATATGATCTCAAATGTCGATGTGGTAGTGGACCCTGTCAAGGTAGAGGCAGTGTTGTCTCAGCAGTAGCCCACTACAGTATCAGAGGTTCCCAATTTTCTGGGACTAGCAAGTTATTATAAGAGGTTCATTCAAGATTTCTCCAGGATAGCAGAGTCGTTAACTAGTTTGACTAGGCAGAAAACCTGGTTTGTTTGGACTAAGGAGTGTTAGCAGAGCTTCTAGGACCTAAAGAGGAGGTTGACTTTAGCACCATTGTTGATTTTTTCGTCAGGCAGTGGAGGTTTCATGGTGTTCACCGATGATTTGAGGATAAGTTCGATGCAGTGTTGATGCAGCATGGCAGGGTAGTTGCCTAAGCTTCTAGATAGTTGAAGAATTATGAGGAGAACTATCCTACCCATGACTTAAAGTTGGTAGCAGTGGCATATACTCTAAGGTTGTGGAGGCACTATTTGTATGATAAGGTGTTTAAAGTTTTCACCGATCACCAGAGTTTGCAGCATGTGTTTACAAAGAAGGATCTAAACCTAAGGCAGCGTAGGTGACTTGAGTATTTGAAGGACTACAACTTTACCCTCTCCTATTACCCGCGAAAGGCTAATGTCGTAGCAGACATATAGCAACATGCTAATTTAAATAGCTAAATAAATTAAAAACTATAAAGATTTGTGAATAAATGAAAACCCATTAAGCAAAAACAAGTGATGGGCTTTAATTAATGGTACATACCTGAGCTATTAGGCTAAAAGCAAGAGTCCAAATGATGGATTAGAGATAAATAGGTCAAAATTCGTAACTAAATTATTCAGAAATTAAAAAAGAGACAAGTAAATCATTAATGTGACTCATATATATCTAGAATAGACTCCTAACACTACCCTAACTTGCTAGCTACGAAATTGGAGCCCATCCTAAGCCAAATAGAGGGATAAATGCTAGGAAAAGACTAGATAAACATGGAAATTCAGAGTTGGAGGAAGAGTTAGAGATTTAGAAAGACTCTTCAACCTTAAACCTACAAAATCACCTCAATCTCATCCATGGCCAACCCTATTGATCTTCTGAAACTTGGACGACATGGAAGGGAGGCTCTTGGACGAGGAATTCATGAAGAAGGAGGCTTGGAAGGTAGCTTCTATGGGTTCTTCGCATTCTTGCTCTAGGATCTTAAAATCATTCAAAGGTAGGCAATCTCACGAGCAAAATTCAATCAAACTCGTCTGTACATTGTTCTTGATCTCAAGAATAAAAGCCCACTCTTTTCCTCAATTTCTATTGTGTCTATCTTGTCAATTTCATGTTTAAAGTTTTGTTAAGGACATGTACCCGACCCGTCATGTTCTATTTATATCCTTGTCTATACTTGATCTCGTGCCATGAAACTTTCTCTATACTTGTTACATGATGTCAAGAACTTGTTGACATATTTTTTCCCAATTTCTATCAAGTACTATTTTCGAATTTAATCTCTTATCATTGTAGACACCCGGTTCTGGCTTATAAGTTGAACCACATTTCTTGTTATCTTAGTAAGCCCCTAGTTGGTCACTCACTTTGAGCCCATCATTAGCCTTGCTTTGAGCCCATTAACAGCCCAATTTCCATGAAAATCCCGTCCATTATCTTTTAAAGAGTCCATGAGCCCTAATGATCATTATCCTCTTATGTGATTGGCCAATAATTCAAGAATAATCGATTTTCTTTAACGCGACGGGTCGTAGCACCGCGTTACTTCTATCGCGACCCCTTTGGCCGCCGCGACAGCCCATGCATATCCATGCACGTGACTTCATTGTCGCGTTCCTCATGGCCGACGTGATCATTCTTGTCGCACCCCTACGATGCGTCGCGACTTCAGCCGCGTGAGCTGGCCTCCGCAACCACCTCCTATTTATCTCCTTAAGGCCTTATCTCTATCCATTTGAACATCCCAACCCCCATGGCCGCGGTTTGGGGCTAAGGGTCTCCTTGGGAGTCTCCCTATGACTCTACCCATGAGTTTTAATGACATTTATCCTCTCATATGGGTATTTATCACCTAATAATGGGATTTTCTCTCTCATTTTCTATATAAGCAAGCCCATTTTCTTCAGAGAAAGGGGGGACCCTGAATTTCACCCTGAAGGGCTGCCAAAATTTCTGTGAGCTGAACATAGATCTAAATCAACCATTCCCCTCTCATTTCCACACATTATTCACACCAAGCCATGACGATCTCTTCATCAATGGAGCTTGGTGAGTGAAGAGGACGACCCCATCACCTTTCCTCAGCATCTGGAGCACCAGAGGACGTTCACCACGCCAAGGAGTCACCCCATACGGGGCTCCTTCTTTCCTCTTCCTTCTTCCTCTTCATTTCATGCATTTTTCTTATTTTTTCTAGGTAGGACTCATTTCCCTTTTTCTTCCCACGTTTTCCACATACCCAAGGGGTTTAAAACCACCCCCAGGTCCGTTCCCACCATGCTTCATCTCATTTTTCCATTTTTGGATGGATACTATGCTTAACAAGTTCTAATAGGGTTCTTTTCTTATTCTTCGTTGTTTTGGCAGGCATTCAAGCAAGATCTCACGAGGAGCTCTTATCCTCTGGCCGGCCGGAGGGCAGGAAGAAGGTCCTTCCACACTTCTCCCACACTACAGAGAACGCGATCGAGGAAGGCGACGCGACACCAGAACGCGCCCCTATAGGGCATCGCGACACCAGCTTCATCGCGGCGGGGTGCCCCGTCGCGACTTCAGGTCAGTATGGTGTTCTCTCTCCTTTTCCTAGATTAGTTAGCCCGTGTTATTTCTATTCTTAAGCAACTATCTAGGTGGCGATCACATCCTTTTTTTCCATGTCTTTATATTGAGCACCTATTTGTGTGTATTGGGGGGCGCACAATCCCCGTGATTACACCTTTTGGCGATCATGGTGGGACCTTCAGTGCTACCCTCGTGAGTCTAGTCTGCTTGCCTGCCATGTTTCCTTGTTTAGATATCTTCTTAGAGCCCTGTTATGTTTTTTGTTGTTTTGTTTCTTTTCTGCATTTCTGCTCTCTGTTCGTGTCGCGGCGTGTCGTGGGGACGCGATACTGTAGCGCCGTCCTAAGAGGATGCGACAGCAGGTCAGTGTCTCTCCTCTTCTCTCTGCCTTATTCTGCTCCTATGAATTCTTGTGTGCCCGTTCCATGTCTCTTTGCCATGCGTTCTCGTGGTTTTTGGATGTTAGAATCCTGCTAGGGTTCGGTTTTTTCCTTTTCCTTCTATTGTAAGTTTTCAGGCTCTTTTGCGGCGGCTCGTGAGGACGCGACCAGGTCGCACCGTGGGTGGACGTCGCATCTACAGGTATGCATTGTTTGTTAATGCTTTGATCCATGTGTCAGTTTCTGGGTGATTCACTACCTCTGCTAGGTTAATCTCGTGGTTTCATGCTTATATCATGTGCTAAGTTAGTCTGTGTGCTTTGTATTTGTAACTGACTGCTGTTTTTGGGACTCTAGTAGTATCGCGAGAGGCCGCCCGGTCACGATAGGGTCACTGTGTACCCGGCCGCCGCGACTCTGCCCGAGACCTGTTGGTCTTCCTGTTTGGTCATTAGTTACTGTGCATACATCTTGGGCACTTAGGCCCGTGCATACACTGTTAATCCCATTGTTTAGGTTACCTTCCTTGGATGAGTGGGTCCTCTTACCTGTGAGCACTCGTGGGCTGACCAGGACCACCTTCCGAGGGCCTCCGTAAGTCCTCGTGATCGTACGCACGTTGCGGTTCACCGTACCGGTTGTACCCGTCGCCCCTTAGCTTGAGCCGCCCCCGCGCGTGAGTTGTGAGTCTCCCCTAGTTGCATCGGAGGACTTGAGTTCACACCTATTAGGGTCCCACTTGACCGAGTGGCTTTCTATTAATTTATTCATTTAAAAATCAAGTGCAAACCTCAAAATTTGGACCGTAATCATGATAACCTGAGTTCTCCTTCTTATCTCACAGTCCCTTCATGTTGTGTTAAAGTCTAGGTTTGGTTGGTCTGTGTCATCTCCCCTAAATTGTCTAGGGGCGGTGCATGCGTCATTGTCTAGGTAGATCGAGTCAGTCCCCTCCAACCATTGTATTATATTACAATCATTTGTTCGACATGGACCAATTCCGGGTCCTTGCCGATGATGTCTTGCCCATCGACTCCTTGAGGATGTGGCCCAAACCTCTACGGCCGTCCTCTCCGGGCACGTCCAGCCCCCTCTTATCATTGGAAATCAATCCCGCCCTCCTTCTCCTCTAGGGGTAGATGAACCCCATTCTCAATTTAGTTAGCTTCTTCCTCATCTTAGTCCGGACCAAGTCCGTGAGTTTCTGGCTGCTGCCAAAGGCAAGCGACCCTTGTCTCTACCTACTCACAATTCAGCCCAACAGACGGCCTCCTCTGCCCCTGTTATTTCAGCACCATATGTACCTTCCGTTGTGGTAGACCCCACACCCCTCCGTCCTCGGGCTATTCATTTTTTCGGAGCCTAGCTACCTTCCAGCACGGGAGTTTCGGCCCAAGTCCCCTCCAATGTCCTCTTTCTACCAGGCCGAACCTTCTCACCTTCCCCGCGAGAGGTCCTATTCGTTGGAGCAATCTCGCTCCCTCATTCCTTCTCACCATGCCACGACCCCCTCCGATTTCCTTGCGGAGTGGGCGACCATGAAAAGGGAGCTCCACGACCTCAAGAGACAAATAGACCCTCGGAAGGTCGCTGACATCCCCCTCCCAACCTTCCAGCATCTCCGGGTTCCACCCCAGTCAGAACTCCCTATCTATCGGCGGTACTCTGGGGTAGGGGACCCTTACGTACACTTGAAGGATTTTGTATATGAGTCTGCACCGCACAAGTATGACCGCCATCTCATGGCATACTTGTTCAGGAAGTCACTGGATGGTCCGGCCCTTGAATGATTTTACTCTCTGCCACCTGAGGAAGCTGAAGATTTCCGAATTGTACAAGAAAGGTTCTTACAACAATTCCAAGATCGGGTTGGACCCGAATATTCATTTGTTGATCTAGTGGCTGAAAAGATGAAGGCCGATGAGGAATTTTCAGCCTATGCCGACAGATGGCGTTCCCTTGCTACTAAGGTCCGCTGCCCAATGCCCGAGGAAGAAAAGGTCAAGTTGTTGATCTCCAATGCCACTCCCACCTATCGGGCCATCCTAGCCATGAATGATATCACCACCATGCACCAGCTGTATAGTCGAGCCCGCTTCATCCAAACATAGCTTAAGGACTCACCTATCCATTCTATGTTTGAGACCCCCAAATCTCGTTACCCTCTAAGGTGTCCAAACAAATGAGCAAGTAGGTGCGGTGAACAACCCTCAAGGCCCGGCAAGTAGGTCCCCCTACACTCAGCAGCCCCAACAACCATGGAACAACAATGGACAACCTCCTCCTTAGGGCCAAAATCCTCCACAAGATCAGCACCAATACAACCAAGTTCCTCCCCCGCAGAATGGTTTTGCTCCTAGAAAGCCCAATGGGCCTAAAAGAGCTCAGTGCCCTCCTTTGCCAGATACCCTAGTTGATATTTTTGCAGCCCTCATGTCCTTAAATGCCCTTAGACTCCCTCCTGAGAAGCCAAACTAGAATATGGCAGTGGACCAGACAAAGTACTGTGTGTACCATAGCCATCCAGGCCATAATGTGTTAGACTGTTTCCAATTTCGGGATATCATATATGATCTTCATGAACAAAATCAAATCGATTGGGCAGAGATGAAAAGATTGATCCAGACACTGAGGGACCAGCAGGGTCAAAGACAGCAGCAACAACAGCAGAGGCGATAGCAGCCACAACAACAATTCCAACAACAACAGCAACAATTCCAACAGCCTTTCTAGCAACAATTCCAACAACAACAGCAACCCCAACAACCGGCAAATGACCTCGGCATGATTCGCAATCCTATGCCGCAACATCAGCCCGCTCTGAACCACCAATCTGCTCCACCACCTCCTCCTCCTGCTCAAGTTAATCCAGTCATACACCACCCACCACCAGAAGCTGCATGGGCCTTCGATGATGAACACGAAGTGGGCCAACTCTTGGCCATTTTCCATACCACCCATGTTTCCGCTATATCTACATCCACCACACCCACCATTGCCACCATTACCTCGCCGCTCTACAGCTCCCCCGTCATACAACTCGTTGTCCCTTCGCCTATCAACATCCCGTTCTCCCCTACGCCAGTGCCACTATTACCCAGCCCTTCCATCCTTGACACCACTCCTCCTCCACTCCACCATAACCTCGCCCTGCGGAGCGGGCATATGTTTCACCGGATGTACCCAAACACATCTGGGTCTATGTCGGGTCAGCAAACCCAACCCTCCAATAGTCAGCAGCAGCAACAGGATGCCGATGAGTCAGATCCGGTTTCGGGAACTCAGTATGACATTTTGAAGCACTTGGACCAAACTCCAGCAAAAATCTCCATCCTTGAGTTAATAAAGAGGTCACACACCCATCAAGATGCCCTGAGAGCATTCTTGCAAAGGGTCATGGTAAGTGAAGACATGAACCCTGACAACCTGCCTTCCGTGCTCTCTATTGTGAATAAAGGACCGACAATTACCTTTTCGGATGGTGAGTTAGCTCCTCCTGAGGCTAGAAGAATGCCCTTGTGTGTAACCCTCACCATAAACAAAGTGGCCATTGATGCAGCATTGGTTGATACATGGACCTCTGTTAATGTATGTCCACTGAGCACCTTGAGAGCTTGTAACATATCGGAGCGCCGCTTACAGCCCACTCCTACAACGGTGGCAACTTATGACAATTCTCGGTGAGCCTGCCATGGCCTTATTTCTCTACAGGCTGAATTAGGGCCACTTGTCATGACTGTGGACTTTTATGTTCTAGATATCGATCCCACCTACAATGCTATCCTAGGCCGCCCTTGGATCGAAGCATTAGGGGCAGTACCCTCTACAGCTCATCAGTGTTTGAAATTCCCCTTTCAAGGGCGTATAGTCAAAGTCAAAAGTGCAGCAACTACTCACACTATAGAGGCTATAGAGAATATCATGCCGTCAGTCTGGCCATCTAATAAGCCTGTCATCTCGGTGCTCGATATAAATTACCCATGGGCTTACACTTTCTCCTCCAAGCGTCTGATTGTGTCTCCATCATTGGCAGCCATTAGAAAGCATACGTCAGTAAATACCAAAGGCTGGGATATCATGTTCAAGATTGGCTATCAGACAGGAAAAGGTTTGGGAACCCATCTCCAAGGGCGGACCAAGGCCGTCACTGGCACAAAGAAATTTACAAAGCATGGTCTAGGATACGCAGAATGGGCAACATTCTCATCTGCCTCACAGTCAAGTCCTGGACCTCTTACCTGGACATTATATGACCACTTTGTCAGAGGGCCCATACAGCCCGGATATGACATCACAGTGGAAGAGGCAGAAGAGTTTCCTATTCAGGGAGGACAACAACACTCCGCCATCAGAAGCAGAAGTAGAAGAGCAGGGCCTTGAAGACCTTGTTTCATCAGTGAGTCGTTTGTTCGTCGAGGACAGTGTGGCACAGCTGCCAGTAGTGATAGAATCAGCATCAGCAATCACCACCAAGCGACAGTTGCTTGGACTTGGTGAAAAGTTTGAAACCATGAACCTCATCAACCCAACAACGGAGTTCTGGCCAGTGTATTCCCAGACTTTCAATCATTTTGTGTCTTCCATCTTTGTTTATAAATTCACCTCCATCCCTTTTTCCCCTCCCATTATTCTCCAGTTCTCTCCCGACGCTCTCGAAGTGTTAACCTCCTCTGCATCTTCTATCACCGTCTCTTTTGATGGCTCGGTTCTATCCTTTTCCCGATGCCTTCGCTCTTAGAAGGGTTAATTTCCTTTCTTAATATGTTGCAAAAAAAAAAATCCAAAAATCCAAAAAATCAAAATCAAAATAAAAAATGCCTCCTCTCTTCCTCGTTTCCCATCTTTCCCCTGCCCTTCTCATCAGGCGACGATCCCCGCCTTTTCCCCTTTCTCTTTCATCGGACGGCAATACCCATCCTTCTCCTTTCAAACACCAATCTTCCGCTATAGTTCTCATCCTCGAACGGCGATACATGTCCCCTCGCCTTCCTGCTCTCGACGGCGATCCCCGTCACCTCTTGATTTTCGGAAGGCGATCCCCGTCCCCTCGCCTTCCTGCTCTCGACGGCAATCCCCGTCACCTTTTGATCTTCGGACAGCGATCCCCGACTCCCACCTCCATCTTGACTCATGATGGCGATCACCGTCATCCCCCACCTTCTGCCTTCTGCTGTCAAATTCCCCTACTCTTGACGGAGATCCCTATCACCCCCGTGCTTTTCTCTGCTTTGATGGCGATCCCCGTCACCCCTTTCTTCCTTGGCGGCGATCCCCGCCTTTCTCCTTCGGCCCAAGCTGCGGTCTTCGCCCACTGACCACCATGGTCACTTTGGGCGATTTGGGTGAGGGGCCTTCTGTTCCCCTGCACCCCGAGTCTGCTACAGGCACCTTGAGCTCGAGTGGCCCGCCTCTTCCTCCAGACCCATCGGAGGGTTTCTGTGGCCCCACCGTGCCTGTTCCTTTCCTTTCCAATAAATCTCTGGACCCTTTTCCAGAGCCTTCTGTAAATATCAAACCTAGTTTAAATTCAAGGGTAGGATCTATCAAGTCCTCTTCCCGTCTAGGAAGAAGAAGGGTAGTGGCATACCCCGTAGGTATCTTCTAGACCTGGTGCAAAGGTGTGGCGCTCTTCTAGCAGTTGAAGAATTCGTCCAAGAAGCGGTAATTCTGAACATAGAAGCTCAGCACGTGGAGAGAGGGCTAGACGATGGATTTGGAGTATATGAGATCTTAGCCGAAGATGACCCATTGGATGAAGATGATTGTGAGATAGAGGATGCTGCCGAGATGTATGCGAGTGGTATGAAAAGATTTGATGAACCTACCTCGGCAGTAGACGAACCCACCAAAGAGGTAAATGTCAGAACAGAAGAAGACCCTAGGCTCTTGACCATAGCCTCCAGTCTCCCTCTTGAGGAAGAAGAGGCACTCATAGTAATGCTAAGGGAGTTTAAGGATTCCTTTGCCTGGTCTTATGACGACATGCCCGGCATTGACCCCGATTGGTAGAACATAGGTTAATCTTGAAACCAGGGGTAGTTGCCGTTAAACAGAAGTTAAGGAGGTTTCTCCCCCACATTGCTTTGAAGATGAAAGAGGAGATTGATAAGCTACACAAAGCCAAATTCATCCGTGTAGTCCTCTATCCATTGTGGGTGGCGAACATAGTCCCGGTAATGAAGAAAGACGGAAGGGTGCGGATTTGCATAGACTTCCGGGACTTGAATTAGGCATGTCCAAAAGATGATTTCCCTTTGCCTCACTTGGATGTCTTGATTGATAACACCGCGGGGTTTGAAACTCTATCATTCATGGATGGGTACTCAGGTTATAATCAGATTCGTCTAGCCCTGAAGGACCAAGAGAAAACCTCCTTCACCACACCCTGGGGAACTTATTGCTATGTGGTCATGCCGTTTGGATTGAAAAATGTCGGCGCCACTTATCAAAGGGCGATGTTAGCTATATTCCACGATATGATTCATATTGATGTTGAGGTATACGTGGATGATATCATGGTGAAGTCTCGAACTCGAAGAGAACACTCCTCCGTGCTTGCCAAAGTATTTCGCCACGCACAAGAATACCAATTGAAGATGAACCCAAAGAAGTGCGTGTTTGGGGTTTCTTCAGGCAAATTGCTAGGTTTCATAGTCAGCAAACGGGGGATTCAGATAGACCCGCACAAGGCCAAGGCAATCAATGAGATGCCTCCTCCTAAGAACATATCTGAGCTTCGAGGTTTGATCGGTCGGCTACAGTTCATAAGGAGATTCATATCTCAGCACTCTCAAAGATGTCGCCCTTTCTATGAACTGTTAAAAGGAGGAGCCAAATTTGAGTGGAATGCTAAGTGCCAAGAAGCCTTTGATGAGCTCAAGAGCTATATTATGAATCCGCCCGTGCTGCAGGCGCCTGTCCCAGGGAAACCCTTAATCCTATATCTGTCGACTATTGAGGACTCCCTAGGAGCTGTCCTTGCGCAACACGATGACTCTGGCAAAGAAAGGGAAGTCTATTACCTATCTAGGCTCTTCAATCCTTCCGAGCTCAAACTCACCACAATGGAGAAAACATGTGCAGCGCTAGTGTGGGTAGTGCAGATATTGAAACACTACTTCTTAGCCTATAAGGTGAGTTTGATTTCTAGAATGGATCCTATTAGGTATCTCCTAGAAGCCGGTCCTCGCCGACAGATTGGCACGCTGGCAGAGCTTCCTATCTCAATTCGATATCACCTTTGTCATCCAGAAGGCTATAAAAGGATATGCCATTGCTGAGCACCTTGCTCACCTCCCTCTTCCCCAGAGTGACACGGTTCAAGAGGATTTCCCTGACGAAAACCTGTCACTCATCTCTCGCGATCCCTTCTGGTCACTCCACTTTGATGGAGCTCTCAATTCTAGGGGACGGGGCATAGGTGCTATCTTGCTTACCCCAGAAGGGATCACCATTCCACTTGCCTATCAACTTCAGTTCCCTACCACCAATAATATCTTCGAGTATGAGGCTCTCTTAGCTGGTCTAAAGCTTGTCTATCTCTTAGGCGCGCGCCATCTCAAGATCATAGGAGACTCTCAGCTCATTCTTCGGCAAGTCCTTTCTACCTACTGCACTCGTGACCCCAAGCTCAAGCCTTATCAAGATCTGGTCACGCTCCTAGCCATGCAATTCTGCAAGCTCATTTACATTCATACCCCTCGCTCTTAGAATATCCTGGCCGATGCCCTAGCATCCATGGCCTCATCTCTCTCCTTCCCTCTCAGCCGCAATGCTGAGATGATCACTGTCCAAAGGTTAGAAGCGCCCTCCACTCAGGATTCTTGGTTCATTAACCTTAGGAGCTCATTGGTGTTGAAGGCAGAGAGAAAGGAAGCGAAGGAGATAATGCTCATGGAACTAGGAGAAATGATGGAAGAAGAAAGGCCGTGGTATCACGAGATCAAGCAATACTGCAAGGACGGTACCCTCCCAGAAGAAGCTGAAGCTGAAGATAGGCGAGCCATCCGTAGAGCGGCGTTAAGGTATACCATCGTCGGAGAAGTGCTGTACAGACGTGCTCTAAATGGAATGCTCCTCAGGTGTTTGTCGAATGAAGAAACCTGGAAGGTAGTGGAAGGATCTTATTCCAGTGAATGCGGTGGGCATGTGAATAGCCAAACGTTGGCTAAAAGATCATTAGGCAGGGCTATTATTGGCCAACCCTAAAAGAAGACTGTGCCATCTACGTCCGTAGGTGTGTTAAGTGCCAAGTCCATGCCGATAAAATCCATGCTCTGTCTTCCTCTTTGCATCCACTATCTTCCCCTTGGCCTTTCTCCATGTGGGCCTTTGATATCATCGGGCCGCTTGGTGATCCAAATGCTCAAATCAAACAGAAATCTTTCATTCTCACTGCTACTGAGTACTTCACCAAATGGGCCGAAGCTGAAGCATTTGCAGAAATCAAAGGTTCAACCGTGTGCAGGTTCATCATGAAGAACATCATCTCGCGGTTTGGAGTACCAAGTAACTTCGTCACCAACAACGGGCCGCAGTTCATTTCCCAGGAACTTCAGGATTTGTGTAGGAAATTTAATATTACTTTGCATCATTCGTCTCCATATTATCCACAGGGCAACGGTCAAGCCGAAGCCACAAACAAAACACTTTTGAAAATTCTAAAGAAAACTTGTGAGTCCCATAAATTTGCTGATTGGCCAAAGAAATTGATTGAAGCTCTATGGGCCTACCATACATCCATCCGCACGCCCACTGGGCAAACTCCATTTTCACTTACTTATGGGATGGAGGTGGTATGTCCACATGAAATTCTCATTCCTTCGCTAAGGGTACAATTGGATAAAGAACTTAATCTCGACGAACGTCGGGAGGCGTTGCTTACACAGTTGGAACTCTTAGACGAACGGCGTATTGCCGCAGCCGATCATGTACTTTCATATCAAAATAGGCTCTCAAGATCATTTCAAAAGAAGGTGATTGAGCACAAATTCCAAAAAGGAGACATGGTTTTAAAGCGAATTTTCATAAAACCTGGAGGTCCTAGGTCCAAGCTGCAAGCTAATTGGGAAGGTCCATACGTCGTTAAGGAAGTATACCCTGGGAACGCATACAGGCTGATAAATGCTGATGGTGAGGAGCTCTCTCACCCATGGAATGGTTTGTGTTTAAAAAGATTCTACCCTTAATAAAAGGTTATCTATAGGGGCACCCTTTTCTAAAAGAGCATTGACTATTTTGAGCCTCTCATCCTTTATGATTGTTGGATTACTCCTAAGTTTAGTTACCACACACTACACGGTCACCCATAGCCGAAGTCCCTTAGACAAGAGTGCTTCGGCCTAGCCCTTGCGTAGGAGGGGTACAGGTCTGTTCTCTTCTTATTCGGACAAAGGCTTAGGGATAAAAGGATTGATTGGTTTGTAGACTAGGTAAGGGGGAGTTGATCATGTGTGAATGAAGTCTCAAATAGAGACGGTTTATGAAAATGTGCAAAAGCAATATGCAATGAAAAAGAACAAATGAGTCAAAATAAGAGGAATAGGGGCATGACAAAGAGTGGCAGTATAGTTCCCTGCGGGACGCCCTTGAGCCCGGTCGTACGCATGTCCTAAATAAATGACCATAAAGTCTCTGGACAACAAACAGATTTCACATGAAACACTCCCCCTAATCGGATCACACAAACCAACGCCCTGCACCCCGACGCCATGTCCTTCTACCTATATGTCTTCTTGTCTTCCTAAAAGACTGAATATCCCTCTACACTTGGTCTATGTAGGAGCACCGAGGGCTAGGGGCAATCTGTTGTGGGAGGTCCAAGAACAAATGCACACTGCACCTAGGGGTTGTTCGACAGTCAGAAGAAAAAGGAGACTCATAATTGCTTGCTCAAATGCGAAGGGTACCACTATAAAAAACCCCAAAATCCAAAACAAAAAAAATCAGAAAACCCCAAAATCTAAAAAAATCAGAAAAACCCCAAAAATAAAAATAAAAATCAGAAAACCCCAAAATCCAAAAAAAACAAAAAACCCCAAATCTAAAAAAATCACAAAATCCCAAAATCTAAAAAAAAATAGAGATGTACATATCATTTTCTTTAGCATGCATTATTTCTTTTAATTTTCCGCCTATTTAATAAGGCTCAGCCCCTTGACTATCACGAAGATCAAATCACTCCTTTATTTAGAGCAAGGGGCTGAGCCAAAGAGTAGATCTAACCTATTTTGCTAAGTGTGCAGGGACAGGAGATTGAAGAACGATACAACGTTGTACTCAGTTCATTTTCCACTCTCTTTCTTACTTTCTCGTTCATTTGGATCTCATCTCACCTGTGTCAATCACATTCAAATACAATCACAAACATTGGCATGAAATGTAAAAATCCACTAGTAAGAGCAATATGTACAAAGATAAGGGGGAGGTGGCTTACAAGCTCCTCACTGTCCACCACCACTCTCCCCAGATCCGTCATGCCTGTTGGGTGGCGGTGGCATCTCACCACCACCCCGACCGCTCCTGGCACTCGCCTCCCCTACCAGGCGTCTCTCCTCCTTCTCATTCCTCCGACGGCCAGAGGAGTCTACTAGATACTGCCTCACGGAGGTGCCCGTCGCCCGGCTAGCCCCGCTCGCACCACTCCTACTCCTGCTCCGGGACTGGCCAATCGCCGTGATTATCTCCTATAGACTCCGAGCTAGAGTCTGCTGTGCATGCAAGTCAAATCAAGTCGTGTCAACTCTGCCTAATCCGCAGCCGGTCCCTGCGTACGCAACTTCTCCAGCTCTGCGGTCATCTCAATCGTCTGGGAGTGTAGCTGATCTCTCTCTGCTGCTACGATGTCCCTCTCCCTCTCCAGGTCAGCTGCTCGGTCAGTAGCGGCCCTCATTTCGTCCACCTGCAGAAAGTCAATTCAAGGTCAGTGTGAATAAAATCTCAATTTTAATCACTAGCACACTTACCCGCTCTGCTAATGATGCCTCTGCCTCCTCAGCTCTCCTCACTACATCGGCCAGTTGATCTGCTAGATCCGACTGGGAACCCTCTGCTGCTCTGGAAGACGAGGCACCTCCCTGTGTCCTCCTCGCTTGGTCTAGCTCTCTCCGCTGCACATTTAACACACGTCAGTTTCTTTCAAATCAACTATGAAATTGGTAAGGTGCTGAAGCCTGAGTAAGTACTTACCAGCTGCTCTACCTCTCTCCGAGTGGCCTCACGATCCTGTGCCACCGAGTGGAGCAGGGCCCGGAGCGAGGCGATCTCTCCAGTCACGTCTACCTACAAACGTCACCGCTGTCAGCTCAATTCAATCAAAGAACAATTCAAATAATCTGACGTTGTAGATCTTACCTGTCGCCTCTTGCCTCAGTAGACTCTCGCACCGTACTTTAAGGAAAATGCCTGTAAGTACTCATCGTCCGAGGTGGCCTCCGACCGGACCCGCTTTCCCTTGCGCTCCCAGTCGGCTATTGCTCGCGGCCCTCTCACGCCAGTCGATAGTGTCTTGGAGTCCTCGAAACCTCCGACCTGGCCTAGGGGTCCGGTCACGGCTAGGAAACTCCACCACACTCTGACGTAGGCCAAGAGACCTCTAAGTCAGATAGTGGTGAAGAGGTAGCACAAGGTTGAGAGCATGGATCCACACCGTCCTACTGAAGTAGGGGCGGGCCAGCTCCAACCAAGGCTGTCCCTCGTCTGTCTCCCCCAGGTATGGTTGCCACACCACCTGCACATCAAGCACATATCATTAGTATCCAAGCAATTGAAAACAGTTGAAAATGTAATTTAATAAAAACACTTACATCTATCTGGGGGTAGGCGTCGATGGCATCCTGGAGGGATGCCAGCTGGTCTCCCAGCGGGTGCGTGTCACGGCACGGCACCCAGCGGCGGGCGAGGGGCACGGCGCCCGGTCGCTCTAGTACTCCCCTCCTCAGGCCAAGGAGGTGGAGGTAGGCCCAGACCTGCAAGAGCATGAAGCTACAATCAGACCACATGTGTAATGTCAAGATGCAATTTAAGTGAAGGGCAAGTGAAGAAGTGTGTACTTGGAGGAAGGGGTAGAAACAGCTGATCGCTGTTTGCCGGTCGGAGGAGCCTAAGCTCTCGAACTGATGCGCCAGGAACGCTGCTCCCCACGCATAGTCACGCACCTGGCCTAGATCCTCCAGCAGCGGCAGGAACCGACAGTGGACTGGGTCGCCCCTCGTGGCAAACAAAAGTTACCGAAGAGGAGGGTGAGAAAGTGACGCAGATCCAAATCTTCCTGTGGTCCCGGCTCGCTGGCTAGGATCTCCTCGCAGCCTCTACTCAGCCGCTGCAGCTGCTCACCCACCGACTCTACTACCCTCCTCCCAGTCTCTAGAAGACCTAGGCTCTCCTGCAAATCAACTCTAGAGAGGAGGGAAGACCTCTGCCCTACAGTCAAGTCTAAGAGCCTATGGGCTAGATCTCGATAGCAAGGATAAGTGAACCCGCCCACCGGACGACCATGCACCCTCAGTCCGGTGATCCTGCTCACATCCTCTAGGTAGGGGATCATATGTCCCCATGGAAACACGAATGCAGTCACCTCCGTGTCCCACCTGCCACGCAGGGCCTGGGTAAGAGGGGCATCCGCCCTCATCCACTCCGTCCGAAGAATCTCCCCGAACCCCATTTCCTCGATCCTCTCTCTTTGGAACCCGGGGAAGGCTAGAAACATTGCTAAAACTACAATCCAAGAAACCCGGGCCCTCATCTCGCCCTGCAAACACAAAACAGACAGTTAATCAATAAAAGCAGTTAACTTTGGGTTTGTTCGGCTGAGGTTGCGACAGTTTAGTCCACCGCAACCTTATCGCATCGTGGCAGTGGGCCGCGACCCTGTTGCGACAATCATGTGCGCCGCAACCTTGTCGCGTCGCGACATTGTCACGCTGCACCGATGCACCGCGACAGTGTCGCGGTCCATTGACCCGTCACGACTGCTGATATCGCGTCGGGGCGACCCGTCGCGTTCTCAGACGCAACTTTGGCCGGATTTCCCCTTGTTTGGGGGCGGTTCTCTTGGGCTTTTCGCCCTACATTCGGCCCTCTAGGGGCTTCCCCACTCATCCACAACTGCAATTGAAAGGATTAGGGTCAGGAAACTTACCTTTTTCATCGCATCCTCCCGGGCCACCGCCGCCGCCTCCACGTTGATCGCCGGGGCCTCCTCCTCTGCCATCTCCACTTCAGGCACTTCTTCACTAGCCGGAGGAGCCTCCTCGCGTCGTCGGGCGGTCCTCGTCGCCGGCCGCTTCCTCCTCCTGTCGCTTGGCGAATCACCGCCACCACCGCCTCCGTTGCTTCCTCCCTCCATCACTAGCGCCTTGAGAAAGTGAGGAAGAAAGAGTGAAAGAGAAAGAGGAAGAGAGTGCAAAAAGGTGGAAGGTTGTCCGGGAGAAATCGTCGGAGCAAGAGGTTTGAACGCACAAAGGAGGGAAGAGAATGGGATTTTGCGTTTTTGAATCGCCGGTTGGTGTCGCGGCGCTCACAGGTGTCCCGTTCTTATCGCGACGGCTAGGTCGGCCGTGACCTTGTCGCGACCCCCCGCCCCGTCGCTACCTTAAGGCGACATCTGTAGAGGTCGCGACTTTGACAGTGCGCACAAATTGAACAAAAGTCAAATTTTCACTAAGTCAAATAATCAAATACATTGTCTAATTCCCCCTACAATCAATCAATGCTCTTTTCCGCCCTAACTACCACCTGATACAATGTCTATCCATCTAAGCTATCAAGTCACTGGTGCAACTGGACGGATCCGCTCCAGCATCTCGAGGTACTCTCGGACCACGTCCTCGTCCTCGCCCACCTCTGCCGTGATGATGCTCGTGGCACACACCTCCCAGTGGACGATGGCGCTCCGCACATCCCGTTCATTCTGCTCATCTCCCCTCTTCCTCACTTGAATAGGCGGGTAGTGTGAAAGATAGGGGACCACTGTGCAGGCCATTCCACACTGTAGATAGCAACGGTCTGGGTTATAGAGGGTCAGTGCCTCGTTGCCCAGAAGTCGTAGCTCCAGTCCAGGACGCTGCGGTAGGTAGACCGTCCTGTTGTGAAGGAAGCGTGGGCGTATGTCAAACTCCGCCACTGTCATGTTCTTAAGATAATCACGTCAAGCCTTCAATCCTTTCACTTGGGCTGTCTTGCACCATGCCTGGGGAGTCATGTAGAGAGGCGCGCCGACAAATGCAAGGGGATGATGCAGCATGGTCTTGCACTCGGTGGAGAGGGTATCCATGGCCCGGAACTGTATGTGCATGCCCATCCACAGCTTGAGGGTGATGACGGAGCCGAAGAAGGGACCTCCAGTGGCTGCAGAGGTAAGTCCAGCATAAAGATAGCCAAGGACGCCCTAACCAATACTCATACCTTCTGAGACAGAGTCAATTATGCTCAGATTCGCAATGGAGATAGCACTGTCTTCAGTTGGGAAGAGAATGACGCCGCAGATACATATAGCGGCTACTTTGGCAATAGCGAGATGGTTCCTGATCTTGCGCTTGCACTGGGAGATCACCCATTGGGTGATGGGGAGGAGATGTACCTGTGTCCGGCTGGTCATGGAGTGCAGGTCAGTCTTCTTATTGTTAATTCCCCCAAGGATGCTCCACGCATTGATAGGTGCTACTGTGTAGGAGAGAGCGACCTCCTCCCCCCTCTGGTACCGTAGGAGACCTAACATTGTCTCCAACTCCTCCAGCAGGATGGTAGCCTCAAACTTGGGGAAGATGAACGTGTGGGTTTGGGGATGCCACAGCTCCACCAACGCCGTAATGTTGTCCCACACGTGCACGATCTTATGATATTGCTTGGCTAGCACGAACGTAGTAGACAGTCCCCACTCCTTCAAGTGATGAATGGACGAAGGCGGGAGTAGCTCTATCATTGGGGCTAGCCAAGGCACTTTGGAGAATCTCCTCTGGCCAGGAAGGATCTATAGAAGAGTAGAAAAGAGAAGATTGAGAGCGAAAGAGGGAGAGGAAGAAAGCAAAGAAAAACAGAGCAGAAAATCAAAGCTAAAGAAGAAGATCACTTACTTGAAGCTTTGAGCATGTGCATATGTGCCTGGGGATGGAGGAAAGCTGCTGGAGCTCAGCATGAGACTCTCGGGCCGCCTTGGACCGGCATAAGGCGGTATGTCTTCTGGAAGGCAGAAAAGGCTCTCTTCATGGCTACAGGATCTCGGGCCGCCTTGGGACCGGCATAAGGCGGTATGTCTTCTTGGAAGGCAGAAAAGGCTCTCTTCATGGCTACAGGAGAGAGAAGATCAAAGAGAATTTGAGAGAGAGAGAAAGCTGCGGGATTAGCACCCTAAACAGCCCTATTTATAGAGCTCTAGGGGGAGCCAACCCATCCTAATCCCGTAGCTAAGTGTCAGGATAAGATTAGAAGAGGTCTAGGAGTCCTAATAGAAGTCTAAGGGTCTTAGGATAGAGATAAACACAGGTTTTTTGCGTTTTCTGAGTTCGGTCAGAGTTATGACGCCACAATATGACGCGATAAGGTCGCGACATGGCGGGGCGACGCGACTATGTCGCGGACCCCAAAGGCGTCGCCTCTCTATCTTGTGTGTTATTTTCCCGTTTGTGCATAATGTATTTGATTGTGTTTATGTATATATTGTCATTGTTGTGTTTATTATGTCTGTTTTGTCCCAAAAAAAAATTGGAAAATCAGAAAATCACAAAAAAGGACATCACAGGTAAGACAGGTAAGTATTCTTTTCCTTACTCCCTGCATTACTATATGGTATGCTATCTATTATATCGTTTCAGGGACCGGCTGGTTCTCAATGTGCTCCGGAATTTGAGTTCCCCTTTACCAAAAATAGTGATAATCTAAGTGTACATTGTTAATCGTTGGATAGGCCGTTGAATTAAGTAAGTTTGGGGACGATGGATTCAGGCCTACACTGCAGTTGCAGGTAGTCTCTTGACCCGTTCTTATTTGGCTTAACACTATTATCCTTGATCTATTTTCTATTTTCTCCTTTTCTTTGCATTTATTTTGATGATATTTCCTTTCTTTTAGCCCAACATGCATCATGTAGGTCTTTGAACTTTCATAACTCATCCTGGCTAATGGTGAGCTCTTGTTGAGTGCCCAATCATTCTTCATGTTTCAAACAAGAAATCTTTTTTCCACTCCGATCGAAGGTCTGCCTCCGAGTGAGTTGTTCCTGTCAGTTGACAAGATTTCCTTCTCTGGATTCTCTATCCAATTTTTCATCTTACTCCTTTGATCTGCTTTGGTTGCGAACAGCTCCCAGGACAGAGTTATGAGTTACCTGCCTGGTACACACATGTCCCTCCAAAACGAAACCTGTAGGCCAATCGGCTAGGGTACCTCTCAATCGAGGGGTTGATCTTCCTTTTCTTTCTCCTTTGTTGGGTTGAGTGTAATTTCATATCATTTTCCCTCCTATTTTGATGATGACAAATGTGATTTGAATGCAAATTAATTGAAACATGATAAACACATTTCACCTGAATTACATATTCAAAAAGCATGTTTCAAAGCACACTTATCATTTGTACTTATAATAAAACATTTTACTAATGATATATGTGTTTAATTTTCAGGTACAAATACCTTTTGCAATGATGGTGTCGACACAACACCTCAGTCTCAAAGGCAAAGGGCTGAAGAAATGCTGAGACTGTGTCGACACTAGTCAAAAAGCAGGTCGACACGAGTTGCAGATTCGAGGAATTAGTCTACCCAGGTCGACACAGGATCAGGGCAGGTCGACACTGGACCTCGTTCCCAGAACAGTTTGCAAGATTGGGACAGCAGTCGACACTACCACCCGGGCAGGTCGACACTAGATCAATTCCCAGAACAGTCTGTTTGAAGAATGGACAGTAGGTCGACACAAATGGAGCAGGTCGACATTGGACCTTGTTCCCAGAATAGCCTGTTTTCATATTTGGGACAGTGTGTCGACACCACCACCAGGGCAGGTCGACACACTACGAAAAAATTCCAACTTAAGATGGATGATTGCCACGTGTCAGCCTAGGGCGATGGTGTATCAACCTAGGATCATGTGCCCTTGTACCTAAAGGGTATCTTTGGAATCTTTTGGGTATAAAAGGCCCCCAATTGGCCATCCATCATGAGAGAGGCCCCAACGAACTCTCCAAGCCTCCAGAAAAGTTCCCTTTGGCGGCGAGAAGAGTTCATCTCCCTCCTCTGCTCTCCTGGTGTCTTCTGAAGACCAGTTCTCATCAATTTGATTGTGAGAATTGGAGTTTGATCCTTGAAGAAGCATTGAAGCGCCTCAAGGAAGCAGATCAAGTAGGAGCATTCGTTGGAGAAGATTTCAAGGAAGATCCCCAAGTTCAAAAGTACAGCATCGCTTGGGACTTCAAGAATTCAAGCCTCTTCCAATTGAGCTTCTACAAGGGAGTACACTGAAGAACAAAGTCCTTTCATATAACTTTCAATATACTTTTGTTCTTCTGAGACTTTTGAGATTGTGCAAGTGCTTCTGCATAATTCTCATGAATGTTCTCATGTTCGACATGATCTGTTGCTAGAAGATCTATGTCTTGTGTGGTGTCTAGCAAGTCATTTGTGAGCCATTGTGCTTAGTTTGAGTTGTCGAACTCAAGTGGTTGTTGAGCAGTCTTGCTCAGGGATCTAGAGTAGTCTTGCTCTATATTGTGTGAGTTGTAAACTCAGGTGTTGGAGTTTTCTGGCTCCAGTGGGTGTGTTACCCAGGTGTTTAGTGAATCCTCACGGTGTGAGGGGTGGATGTAGGAATCACATGGGTGATTCCGAACCACCTAAAAATCTCTATGCACTCGTCTATTTGTGGTTTGATTTTATCATCTGTTAGATGCTTGCATAGGATCGATTAGATTCACTTAATCAACTGGTTT
Organism: Colocasia esculenta; assembly: GCA_014218235.1. Lineage (NCBI taxonomy): Eukaryota > Viridiplantae > Streptophyta > Magnoliopsida > Alismatales > Araceae > Colocasia > Colocasia esculenta. The sequence continues at coordinate 20,184,285 of CM024761.1, read as the reverse complement.
TCATATCTCTTTATCAACTCACTTAACATTTCATCAGATCTGTTTTTCACTATTAAATTGTCTCTGATTCTAAAAGTTTTTTAAATTGCTTAAGCTTCAGGAAAGTGGCATAGATTTCATCCCCCCTTCTAGATCTTATCCACACCTTTTCCTCGATCCTTCATCCTTCTGTCCAGACTTGTGCTTTTCTTTGCATTCTGCTCGAGCAGCTAACTCGGGGCTTTCACGAAGATTTCAATTGCTTGTTAGTTAGATCGGGTGTCTCTTTACCTTGGCTCCCACTTTTCAGTCCACTCTGCGTCATTTCTGCTTCGTTGTTACTTCATGACGCCTCCACTGCACTTCCGCTATGCTCCCTTACAAAGTGGAAGCCAAGGAGGGGCAATCTGTAGACACCCGGTTCTGGCTTATAAGTTGAACCACATTTCTTGTTATCTTAGTAAGCCCCTAGTTGGTCACTCACTTTGAGCCCATCATTAGCCTTGCTTTGAGCCCATTAACAGCCCAATTTCCATGAAAATCCCGTCCATTATCTTTTAATGAGTCCATGAGCCCTAATGATCATTATCATCCTATGTGATTGGCCAATAATTCAAGAAAAAACAATTTTCTTTAACGCGACGGGTCGTAGCACCGCGTTACTTCTATCGCGACCCCTTTAGCCGCCGCGACAGCCCATGCATATCCATGCACGTGACTTCATTGTCGCATTCCTCATGGCCGACGCGATCATTCTTGTCGTGCCCCTACGATGCGTAGCGACTTTAGCTGCGTGAGCTGGCCTCCGCAACCACCTCCTATTTATCTCCTTAAGGCCTTATCTCTATCCATTTGAACATCCCAACCCCCATGGCTGCGGTTTGGGGCTAAGGGTCTCCTTGGGAGTCTCCCTATGACTCTACCCACGAGTTTTAATGACATTTATCCTCTCATATGGGTATTTATCACCTAATAATGGGATTTTCTCTCTCATTTTCTATATAAGAAAGCCCATTTTCTTCAAAGAAAGGGGGGACCCTGAATTTCACCCCGAAGGGCTGCCAAAATTTTCTGTGAGCTGGACTTAGCTCGAAATCAACCCTTCCCCTCTCATTTCCACACATTCTTCACACCAAGCCATGACGATCTCTTCATCAATGGAGCTTGGTGAGTGAAGAGGGCGACCCCATCACCTTTCCTCAGCATCTGGAGCACCAAAGGACGTTCACCACGCCAAGGAGTCACCCCATACGGGGCTCCTTCTTTCCTCTTCCTTCTTCCTCTTCATTTCATGTATTTTTATTATTTTTCTAGATAGGACTCATTTCCCTTTTTCTTCCCACGTTTTCCACATACCCAAGGGGTTTAAAACCACCCCCAGGTCTATTCCCACCATGCTTCATCTCATTTTTCCATTTTTGGATGGATACTATGCTTAACAAGTTCTAATAGGGTTCTTTTCTTATTCTTCGTTATTTTGGCAGGCATTCAAGCAAGATTTCATGAGAAGCTCTTGTCCTCTGGCCGGCCGGAGGGCAGGAAGAAGGTCCTTCCACACTTCTCCCGCACTGCAGAGAACGCGACTGAGGAAGGCGACACGACACTGAGAACGCGCCCCTATAGGGCGTCGCGACACCAGCTTCATCGCGGAGGGGTGCCCCTTCGCGACTTCAGGTCAGTATGGTGTTCTCTTTCCTTTTCCTAGATTAGTTAGCTCGTGTTATTTCTATTCTTAACCAACTATCTAGGTGGCGATCACATCCTTTTTTTCCATGTCTTTATATGAGCACCTATTTGTGTGTATTGGGGGGCGCACAATCCCTGTGATTACAATCATCACTATGTCATATTTGTGGTTCATCGTGAAAGAACATGTTCATAGCATGTTGATATCATGTTAATAATCAAATTACTCCTTACTGTCTATACTCCTATAAGTCTAGTTTTGTTTAAAACTTGTTTCATGATTTTACATCAAGTATAGGTTGAGATTTCAATTTTTAAAAGCCTCTGTGTCAAGACCTTGGAGGATTGGACCGCAATCCAAGGAGTTCTGATTTTCAATCTGGGCTCGAGCAGAAACCCTGAGAACGCGACGGCCCGATAGGTCATGTTCTCAACCGAGTCACACGACAAGGTATCTCGTCGCATTCTTAACACGACAGGATCCTGTGTCACGTTCTGCCTGTCTGTCCTAGGTAGTCATGTCGCATTTCTTTAAGGACCCCATCGCGACCTTAACAGACCATATCGCATTCCTTTAAAGGGTACGTCGCCTTTTAGATTTTTGTACTAAAACCCTAATTTTCTCCTGTTCTTGTCTAGTTACTGTGTCTATACTTCATGTTAAGTATGAAACGTAGTAAAAGAGTTCATCTAATATTGAACATGTAATGATTTTATTAAAAGCCATACACTTGATCCTCTCATATTCATGATTTCTCTATTACATGCACATACTAGAAACCATCTCATATGACCTTCCATGGTATTAAGATATTCCATAATACATATGGTAATTTACTTCAATAATGTACATCATTTTCCTCTTTTTAATAATGGACATGTCTTCGTTTTCTCTCGTTGTTTGAATACCATTATCAACCACCTCCGCCTTTGAAACTCAAGGCACGACGAGCAATGCTTTCTATACACACTTTTCTTGACTTGGATGGACTCTCCATTTGGGAAGACTCCTATTCGGACCAGGTAATCCTTATTCAAGGCCTCCTAGGCTTTGGCGAACGTCCATTACCAACAAGCAGGTTGTACCATCAATACCTATATACCCTTAGGGATCGGCATGATCCAATGGCCTTAGAGTTCTCTCTTACCTTGAGATCACACTAGACCTCTGGACTGTGTTTATAGCACTGCCAATGGACGATTAGTGATTCTACCAGACTACCAGCACCAAACATACGTATTGTGCAACTATTACTATCGCATGTTTTAACGTTGTTTTTACGTGCATTGACCTATAGTTCTCATCTATTCCATATTTACTCATCTATTCACGTTCTCTCTATACTCTTTTCCATTTATTCTACTATCTCATCTAATATTTGGTACTCTATTGGCCATTTGACGGACTGTTCAAAGATAAAAGCACGATCAATGCGAAGCAACATTATAAAGGGCTCGATTTGGTTCTGGGAGGTGTGCCTGAAAGTGCTGGTGCCCATGGGAGTTTATTGACTAGAGTGCTCGGCATTACACTCAAGTTCTAGTTATCTCTCTAATCTAAAGACAATCAAAGTGCTATCTTGACTAGTGTGCTATTGTGCTATTATATGTGCTATCTCGTGATATGTCATTCCTTTATCGTGCTAGTTGTGCTATATTCTTTTGAAAAATACTATTGTTATCTTTCTATCATGTGTCATTATTCTCTCGACTATACTTGATCGTTCTCTCTAGTTATCCTGCTATTCAAGACATTAATCACTTAAAGCATGCATGTTTTCGAGATATGAAGTCCTAATGGGCATTATCGCTCATCCTGCACTACTTATTATATGTGCTTTAGATGAGTCTGAAGAAGAATACCACACTCATGAGGATGGGGACGAGTAGATACGAGAGTCACCCGATGTGCTGTCGTCCAATTATCTTAGTTTTAGTTAGTTACTAAGTTTGCTTTTATTTGAATAAAGTACTCTGGGCCCATAGTTTTTGCTCTGAATTAGTGAATGTAATAGTGAATATTGAATTTATCAATAAAGTTGGTTCATTTGTCATTATTCCAAATTATGCAATGGTTTGTTGTCTATTTTACGCTCTATACTATATATTTAACTATAGCTCGCTCCGATATTCCACATCGGGGTGTTACAATTTTGTGGTATCAGAGCCTACGTTGTTCTTAAGTATAGGATGATCTAGGATGACCTGCCTCAACTAAAGTCAATTATCCTACCTATGTGAGATATGGGAAGAACCATGGGTAACTAGTTAAATTAAATTCACACATGCGCAAACTAATGATATTATAGCCTATTAACTACCATACCCCTTTTTTGAAGAGATTTGAAAAATAGCAATGGTCGCGGAGCGTGCACAACTGCCTGACATGCAACAGACCATCCAAGATCTGACCCGAGCTCTGTTGCAAGCAGCACAAGGTAGCGAAAACTGTGGAGCTGGGGACCTGCATAGAAACTTTCGGTGCATGAATTCACCACGATCCAGTGGAACGACTTGATCCTGATGTGGCAGAGCACTAGCTAAAGGAAACTGAGCGCATCTTTCGTGTCATGCAATGTGCGGATGGTGACAAAATACTACTTGCTACATTCTAACTAGAAAGAGACGCCCGTGCATGGTGGGAGTCAGTGGAAGCCACTAGGGATAATGAACAATTCACTTGGAACGAGTTCAAAGAGGAATTCAATTCTAAATATTTCTCTGAAGAAGTTCAAGAAAGAAAGGTCGTTGAGCTCACTGCACTGAAACAAAGGAACCTTATAGTGGAAGAATATGAGGCTCAATTCTCTCGATTGGCACGATATGCCAAGCACCTTGTCAACACCGAGAGGATGAAGACGAAGCGATTCCTCAATGGACTCAAGCCTTCATATATTACTCAACTAGCACCACTCCACATTCAGACTTACACCAAGATGGTCAAGAAGGCTCAACTGCTAGAGGATGCTGTAGATCCTACTTTTTCGTTCTCGCGAACTACGAAGCGCTACAAGGAAAATAATGAGAAAATGGGGAGATGGAGCACTACCCTTTGATGTGATCGTGATCGCCAGGTATTCATGGGTACCGAAGGAGGTGCAATAAATGCAAAAGGAGATTGATCTCGTAAAATACCTTTTAAGCAGAGAGATGTGTGGGAGAGAGCGGGTTCGCTTCTTCTTCTACAAACACGGCCGGCCATGGTAGAAGATGCTTTCTTGATGATTACCCTTGAAAAGAAACACAAATAAAATAGAGGATTAGCCAAGAACTTGTAATATCAGTTCTCAAAGTAATGAAATAGACATAAAGAACATGGATAAGAGCACACATTTTTGTAGCTTTTAAAACTCCTAGAAAATAGGTGTGTGTGTGTGTGTGTCATGCATGAACAGTGTGTGTGGGTGTTGAAGTGATGATTAAAAAGAGGGAGAATAGGTGACAGCCACTTTGGGCTTGGAGGAGATTGAGTGTGCTCACAATGGGAGCATGAAGAGAGTACAACAATGAAGAATAAATAGAGAATAAAAGAGGAGGTGCTTCCCCTTTGTGTTGGTGGCATAGGTATGCTTTGTGTTGGAGAGGAGATGCTTGCAGAAGCTCGCAGAGGATGGAGTGATGGTGCTGCAGAGCTGTTGGTTCAAATGTGGAGCGGAGAAGGCAGTGTTGATGCACTTGAGACGGTAGTCCAACAGGGCTTCGCTTCAAATTGGCCTCACAACTCACTAGTTTCAAAGTACTTAACCTCAAGACGTCGACCCATGTGTTATATTTATAGGAGGAGGGGCACAGAGCCCAAGGCAATAAGGTTTTTAAATCACTACGAACATAATGGTTGCACTTAATGTTGAATCATGACGACCTAAGTGGATGCCAATAAGGAGATTTCAATTCGATTCGGATTCTGACGGAATCTGCATCTGAATCGCGACAGGATAACCCGACGCATTTATGAATTTCCAAAAATGATTTATGGAAAGTTGCCATATAATCGATTATGTTAATAAACGCAACAGCATGACCGGTCGCATATCAAAAGAAGGCAACACAGAAGCACAACGGCAGAACCCATCACGTATTGTACTTTCTCAACCATGGGAAATGTTGGAGTGTGAAACTGAATCGCGACGGGTTGTCCGGTCACGAATATGAAATGTTTCCAAAAATCATTAATCGAAAATTGCCAAAGTGGAAGGTTAAAATATGGATATGAACATGGATACCACTTAGCAAGTCGCGGATAAGGATCAGAATCATGGTCAGATAAGAAACTAAATAGCGACGGAGTAAGCCACCATGCATTTAAGATATAAAGGCGTCCACTCAGGCTGCCACAGATCAATGTCTTGAATCGTGACCACTGTGTCCATCGCGTTTAAGACATTTCTGCAACAACCTATGAATTGATGGGGAGGCACTAGGAAATGGGAGAATATCATGAAAAAAATGGGAAAAATCACTCTCAAAAGGCAAAAAGGAAGCCATTTGTGTCACTATGGCGTAATTCAAGATTTGCCCACAATGGTATCATTTTTAGCGTGTCTACAATTGTCACGCCTTGGTGTCTACTTTGCAAGGGAGCCAAGCGAAGAGACACGAAGTCGAGTGAATTGGAGTGTAATCGAATGAAAGGAAATGAAGCGTAGCATAGTGGAGCGAAGTGGAGAGAACTGATTTTGGTGACACCACCTGATGAGAGTCTTTCACCAAATCCCAGGAAGCCACCTCCAAAGAGAAAACCAAGAAAACATTGAGTTTGGATGAAAGAAAAGGGTGTGTGCACAAGGGCACGAAGGGAGGTGTGTACGCAATACACGAAGGAAAGGTGCCATGTGGGGCACCAAAGAGAGATCAACTTCCAGCGTAGGGGAAGTACCTAAGGACACAATCTGTTAGGTTGAACCATTGGGGGGCTTTTACTGGCTTATGAATGTGCCATTGCCAAGGTGGATCTATAGGAGATAAAGATGAATATAGATAGGTAATCCAAACTAGGGAGTTCAAGGAAATTAGCCGGAGGCGGCAACGAAAGGAGTTGGGTACTTGACCCAGAATGGAATATCTCAAATTACGTGGAATTAAAGTGAGAATGGCTCTCAAGTTGCATTGGGAGAGGGGTTTTCCATTGTGATTTCAAAATGCATGTATGTTGGGCTAAAGGGAAAAATAAGGGTTAAAAAAATAGAAAATAATCAAGGATAATATTGTTACGATGCTGAGTTGAGTCAGGACACCAGGTTTACCAGGCATGGGTCCGTCATCCTCATGTGCAACGCGTAATGGCCTATCCGTGCGGCTAAGGATCCTCTGGAATAATCATTATTTTTTATAAGGGGAACTCAAATCCCAGATTCCTCGGAGCCACAAGGTCCTTGATATGCTCTAAGGGTAATAACATATAGTAGATGCAAGATAACTGATGGTAAGGGCGGCCTGATTGCTTATTGGTAGTGCCAAATGAGGTAACTTGAACCTGCACTCAAAATTCATTAGCCAAGAAAAAAATAACATCATGGAATAAATAGCATTCATAGCATGGAGCATGGATAAAACATTCAATAGCAGACATAACTTATTCAATTGTTTGGTTAAGACCATGAGGATAAGTGGACTTAGCCAAATGGAGAATGGAGTTCAAGACAGAAGGAACCAATGATTGGAAGAATTGAATTGATCTGACATGATGAAGGGGATTAGGCGCAATGTGCTTGCCCTGTGCAATACCATCAAGATTTTTTTTAGATTTTATATAAAAAAAAGATTATAGAGATTTTGAAAATATCTAATTTTTATGGAGATTTGAAAATATTTGATTTTTTTGGAGATTTTGAAACTATTCGTCTTTTTGTGCTTTTTTTTAAACATCGCCATGCCATGGCAGTACCAAAGGTTACGACAACTAACTGGCAAGGGGTCCTCGTTACTTCCCCTTTCATCAAAGAGTTCCTAGAGTAAGGCGTGCATTTAAAGTGGTGCCCAGTAGCTGACTGCTCATGGTTGACTATGTCGCTATCAGAGCCATACCTAAAAAGTGACTTGGTCTGATAGGGAGAAGAGAAGAAATTTTGGAGATAAGCTTGTTATGGGTTTTGAAGTGTTGGGTTGGACTTCCTTCCTTGGCACAACCGTCAAAAGATTCAGTCTCATTAGATATTGGGGGCATTTGGAATTGATTGACGGACCATTTATTTGTAGGGACATGTGTACGACCGGGTTCATTTTGAGTCTTGCGAGGACTTTGCCACTCTTGGCATACTCTATTATATTGATTGATTTAATTTATTTTGATTCGCATGCATATGACCAGGTTCATTTTGAATCCCATGGGGACTTTGCTACTCTTTGCCATGCCCTTTTATATTGAAGTTTATTGGTCATTAGATTGATTGCCCTTTTTAAGACATTCTCTCGTCGGGGAGTGCTTCAAGTTGGTTGGCTTGCCCATACTACTTCTACTTCCCATACTTTGGCCGAATAAGGAAAGAAACAGATGTTCGTGCCCTCAGGCATGGCCATGATAGCGATGGTGTCTTCCAAAGCAATCGGCTTAGGGTGCCGTGAAGTGCCCATGCCAAGGGCAAGTTTAATGAAAAGGGAGGGAACTTTGGACTCCTGGGACGGAGTTCTCATAATAGGAGCGTTGCGGTAGCATGACAACATAAAATATTCATCATTTTATGAATTTTTGACATTGATAAGCAATATATTAATAGCTTTTAAATAAGAATTCAAAGAGTAAAAGAGGACAAATGCCCTGCTTTGGGGCAAGACTCGGGGAATTTGAAGAATGTATAGAATTACATGGGAATTAAAAGGCCACGTGGGGACTAAAACCCCAAAAATAATGGGAGAAAGGGTGAATGCCCTGATCAAATATGGAAAGGTGAGAATGTCAGAAGATTTTCGAGACTCTGGTGGATCCGGAGGCAGCATAAGAAGAGGGGTGTGGTGCCCAGTAAAAGGAAAAGAATCTGGAGGTTCCAGAGGGGAGAAAGGAAAAAATGGGCCGCAAGGAGCTGAAGGGGAGAATATGCCACGTGGGGCAAGGAGAGGAGACATGCTATGTGGGGCACAAGAAGGAGATGTGCCACGTGGGGCACAGGAAGGAGATGTGCCACAAGGGGCACGATGAGGAGGGTGGAAACAATGGGGTGTGCCACGTGGGTCACAGAGAGGAGAATGGCGTGAACATAACAATGCACCACGAAGGGCACGAGGCGGAGAATATGGAGTACAAAGAGGGGCGCGATGCCCAGTATAAGATGATGGATCATAAAAGTGATGGAAATATAATGCCTCCCGTGGGAAGGGAATGTGGAGAACCCACGGGAAGGTGCTAAGTAGCACAAAAGAGGATCGAAAATGATGAGATGAGGGGGGCGGAGGTCCCCTGGTCTTTAGCCTTGCCCAGCGTTTAAGCTTTCGCTTGGGAATCAGCTTTCGAACCCTCATATACTTTCTCACATAGCGTGCCCAATGGGCGGATGGTCTTGATCTTCTCACATGCCTTGAACAGTTCTCATCGATTAGAGGATTGTTGACTTCCGTCGAAGTTTCAAGCAACAGTGGCAACTCTGGGAATGTAATCAAAAGAGATAGTGTGAAGTTCCACTGGTAGTGTTGGAAGTAACAATGGAGGGACCGTGCCCAAAAATTGTATAATATTTTATAGGGAAAGGGGCACGTGCCCTTGGATAATTGAATGTGCTAAAGATTTAGCTTTGGAATGTGTGAGCACAATTTTAATAGTTGACCCCTTCACGGGATTAGGAAGGTTCACAACAAATGTGTGAGGGGTCATGAGAGCTTGAAGGGAGAAATTCCCTATGAGTATTTTGAGCTTGACATAGTTGGCAATTGGGATAATTGGCATATCTTCAGATGGCCTCTTGACGGCCAAGAATGGAGGGAGGACTTCCTCTCAGTGAAAATGCCCAGTATATTGACGATGACCAACATGCATGGAATATATTCTTGGATCTTGTATAGCATGCCCGGCCCCAGGATTTCCTTCTTCTGCTGACTCTACCCATTGCTCATTGGTTGATTACACCCACTTCGTTGAATGGGGGTGGTTGTGGTGGATAGAGTGGAAGGCCGTATGGCTGGTGGAGGTGTAATGGGTATGATAGGGAGTACTTGCTCAGGTTCGGTTGCCAATGGTGTTGACGTAATGGGAGATGTAATGATAGGTTTAATGATTGGTGGAGGCTTAATAATGGAGGGTTTGGTGATAATGGGTGGTAGTGAGGGAGGAGTTGATAAATGGCATACGAACATGACCTCAGAAGGTTCATCGTCATAACACCAATGGGTTTCATGGATGGGTTGGTCATTGGCAACTTCAGCCCGAGCAATAGGCTGTGGTGGAGGTGGAGGTTGTTGAGGTGGAGGAAGGGGTACGGGTGTCGGAGTATGTGCAACACATTTCATAGGAGCTTCTTCATTAGTTGGGGTGTTGTATGGCCTAGTTAGAGATTGTTGCGTCCAAGGAGGACAGATCAATGGATGCCTGCATAGAGGCATGTTGGTGTATGGGGGTGTATATGGTGGTGTATGTAGAGTGGATGTAGTATGGTGGTGAGGGGAATAGCGGATGGCGTCCACTGATCTATCGTGCCTCGAACTTTTCTTGAACAAGTCTATGATTGGGGAGTCCGTTAAATATTTTTTAATGTAACGTCCCCGCTCATAGAGCTCTTCCATGGTATCAAGTTTATTCATGGCCAATATGTACTTGAACCTCAAAGTAGAGTTTGAAATGATGATCTTAATTTGCTCTAACTTCGAGAGCACATGTTGCAGTCTGGTGGCCATCGACCTCCAACGGTCAGCGAACTAGACAAATTCCTTGTCAGCCCTCATCTTCTCGGATGCTAGATCCGTGATGGAGAGAGATGGGCTAACGCGGTCTTTGTATCTCTGAAGGAACTTTTTATGTAAGACGCAGAAATCCTCTGCCTCTCTTGGCTCTAGCGAGTAGAACCATTAAGTGCAGGGTCGTCAAGAGATTTTCTGGATAAATATGCCAGTGTGAGGGGATCTCGTTGCCAACGTGAAGACTCATAGAGAAATTCTTTAACATGAATAAAGGGATTTCTCATCCATTGTACAATCGGTACGACAGCATCTCCGAGGGATGTATATGAATTTTAGGGAGAGCTGGCATGGCGGCAATAGGGTCACCCGTGGAGTTAGAGAGTTTATTGATTTCTTTATCCATATTGTTCAATTTATGGAGAAGGGCTTGTTGAGTTGATATGGATTGCCGCTGGGCATATAAGGATGTACATGATGGAGGCCATGAATTAATGGGCCTTCCTAAGGGTTGGTTCGTATGGACCAGAGCTCGGGAGCTAAAATGGCTAGGGGGCCGTGGTGAAGGATGTACAAGAGGGGGTGGCGAAGTCGCTGGAATATACAAGGATGGGTGTCTTTTGGGTGAAGGAGAGGGAGGAGGAGTCACACCCTCAACCAATTATTGAATCAGATTTAATTGTTGAGGGGTGAGTTGATCTATTGCATTCAAGACATTTTATACATTGGGATCATGGCGGGGAGAAGGCTCTCTCCGGGTTTCGATGGGAGTTAAATCTGAGGGGATATCAAATTGGTTAGCACGCGGTGTGTGCACATAACCGTAAGATGTTGATGTTTGTCCCTCGCGGTAGTGAGACGGACGGACATGAGATTGAAAAGGTTGACCATCTAAGCTATCCTCATAGTCGTCATTAAAATAAACATGATGATGTGAGTCCATTTTTTAACAAGTAAGCAAACAATCAATCAATGTTGAACAAAGATATAAATCAATCAATATGGCTCAAACAAGTTGTGATGCTTAGGACTGTTTTAGGAGTTTCACAGTTAATTAAATGGATTGAAAGAATTACATGTCACTCTAAGTAAGATCTTAGTTGGATGAATTTGGCTTCTTCGGGTTACAACTAAAATCACAACTCACCATGCAATAGGATGTCTAAACCCAGGTCAACAGTGTAGTACAAGCAGCTTGGACCGCCTTGAGGGAATCCAAGGGGTACGGAGACTTACAGAGGTTCCGGGAGAAGGTTCACTAGTCCAAAGGGATGGAATGCCCAATGGAGAGCATGCCTTCGCCGGAAAGGTGTGTGAAGCCTAGGATGTGAGGGAAGGAGGTCCCCCGACCAAGATGAAATGCCCTGTATGCAACAGTTGCAATACAAAGATTCTGGACAGCAAGGAGACTGCGGTCTGTCTTCAGTCAGAATCGCGAGGGACACAGTCGCCACTAATCAAACTATAAATCACGTCCAATCACCTAGTCGCAGATCTGAGAGCCTTAGGAGGCTATCAGAGCCACGTCCAGTCCCTGTAGATGGACTGCAGACAGAAATGCGGCAGACCAGGCCGTTGCAGAACAAAGCAAAATGCGAACTATTAACTGGACGTGTATCAAAGACTGAATCGCGACCACTGTGTCGGTCGCGAATTCAAAAGGCAACCCAAAAACAAAAAAACAAAGCAATAAATAGGAAGATATGTACAAATCAACACCAGCATGCTTTCAGGGTACTACAGTAAGCGGAAAAGACACAATCTCAATTATGCATGGATCAACTCATTGTTTTTTTCGGTTTATTTCTCAAATTTTCTTTGAGGAGTCTAAAATTGGCTAATCACTTGGAACAAGAGGGGGAGGAAAAGAAGGAGAGGCACACAAGGGTGCCAAGGGAAGGGTGCCACGTGGGGCACGATGGAGTGGGTAAACAAAGAAAGGCGGAAAGAGGTCCCACCGTGATCGCCAATTTGTAGATCTACTTCTTCATTCTCGCGAACTGCGAAGCATTACATGGAAAATAATGAGAAAATAGGGAGATGGAGAACTACCCCTCGATGTGATCGTGATCGCCAGGTACTCGTGGGCACCGAAGGAGGTGCAGTAAATGCAAAAGGAGATTGATCGCGTAAAATACCTTTTAAGCGGAGAGATGTGTGGGAGAGAGCGGGTTCGCTTCTTCTTCTACAAACACGGCCAGCCATGGTAGAAGATGCTTTCTTGATGATTACCCTTGAAAAGAAACACAAATAAAATAGAGGATTAGCCAAGAACTTGTAATATCAGTTCTCAAAGTAATGAAATAAACATAAAGAACATGGAGAAGAGCATACCTTTTTGTAGCTTTTAAAACTCCTAGAAAATAGGTGTGTGTGTGTGTGTCATGCATGAATAGTTTGTGTGGGTGTTGAAGTGATGATTAAAAAGAGGGAGAATAGGTGACAGCCACTTTGGGCTTGGAGGAGATTGAGTGTGCTCACGATGGGAGCATGAAGAGAGTACAACAATGAAGAATAAACAAAGAATAAAAGAGGAGGTGCTTCCCCTTTGTGTTGGTGACATAGGTATGCTTTGTGTTGGAGAGGAGATGCTTACAGAGGATGGAGAGATGGTGCTGAAGAGCTACTGGTTCAGATGTGGAGTGGAGAAGGTGGAGTTGATGCACTTGAGAAGGCAGTCTGGCAGGGCTTCGCCTCAAATTGGCCTCTCGCAACTCACTGGTCTCGAAGTACTTAACCTCAGGACGTCGGCCCATGAGTTATATTTATAGGAGGAGGGGCACGGAGCCCGAGGAAACAAGGTTTGTAAATCATGACAAACACAGTGGTTGCACTTAATGTTGAATCGCGATGACCTGAGTGGATGCCAATAAGGAGATTTCAATTCGATTCGGATCTTGACGGAATCTGTATCTGAATCGCGACGGATAACCCGACGCGTATATGAATTTCCAAAAATTATTTATGGAAAGTTGCCATATAATCGATTATGTTAATAAACATGACGGCATAACTGGTCGCATAATAAAAAAGGCAACACAGAAGCGTGACGATAGGACCCGTCGCGTATTGTACTTTCTCAACCATGGGAAAATTCAGAGTGTGAAACTGAATCGCGACGAGTTGTTCGGTCGTGAATATGAAATGTTTCCAAAAATCATTAATCAAAAAATGTCAAAGTGGAAGGTTAAATTATGGATATGAAAATGGCGACCACTTAGCTGGACGCGGATAAGGTTCAGAATCCTGATCATATAAGAAATTAAATAGCAATGGAGTAAGCCACCACGCATTTAAGATATAAAGGCGTCCACTCAAGCTGTTGCGGATCGGTGTCTTGAATCACGACCACTGTGTCTGTCGCATTTAAGACATTTCTGCAACAACCTATGAATTGATGGGAAAGAACCAGGAAATGGGAGAATATCATGAAAAAATGGGAAAATCACTCTCAAAAGGCAAAAAGGAAGTAATTTGTGGCATTATGGCGTCATTCGAGATTTACCCACAATGGTGTCATTTTTTAGCGTGTCTACAGATGCGATCGATTTCACATATTGCATCAAGAGTAGAATCGTTAAGAAAGAGCAAGCACCTAGTTCTTCAAACAGACCAACCAATGGCAAGAAGTAGCCATTGAGCATCACTGAAGGGCCTAGCCAAGAAAGGAAGCCCAAGATCGTTACCCTCTCTACTCCAAACTAGACCAATTGTAAGCATTGTGACAAGCCTGGTCACAATGCCAAAGAATGTTGGAGGAAAGTTGGCACATGCCTGTGCTGAGGGAGTCGTGAGCATCGCATTCCTGATTGCCCTATGTTAAAAGAGATTGAGAAGCATCAGGGTGGACAAAAGATACAAGGCAGACTTCAAGCCGTGCAAGAAGCAGAAACTATGAAGAAGGTGGAGTGGTTGAAGGTACACTGCAAGTCTTTTCACACTCAGTATTTATTTTGTTTGATACTAGCGCTACACATTCGTTCATATCTTAAAACATTGCTGATACTCTGAATATAAAACTTGCATCTATGGGTTTTGAATTTCCTGTCACAACACCACTAAGAGAGAAAGCCAAACTGAACAGATATTTTCTAATAGCTGATGTGATGATCAGAGAACTCAATCTAAGAACCGACCTAGTGTGTATGCCCATGGAAGGCTATGATGTGATTTTGGGTGCCGACTGGCTATCCACTTATAGAGCAAGTGTCGACTGTAGAAAAGGGAAGATTACATTTAGTGAATTCCCTAAGTTGTCATTTACTGGGATTAGACACAAGAGATGAATGTCTCTAGTCTCTGCCATACAATCCCACAACATGATAAGGAAAGGTTGTATCGCTTTCTTGCAGCCGTAGTGGTTGAAAAGAAAGGATCCAAGATAGAAGGCATGTTGAGTTGTGTGTTTTGATGACGACATTTTGTACACAATCTGATGTCATATTGTATATATCTGGAAGATTGTTTAGTTGTGTATTCATTTGGATGATGACTAAAAATCTTCATGTTGATGATGTCTACACACTCATACTTTGATTTTAATGATGAATACAACATTTGGTTATGGATGATGTCCAAACACTCATACATGGATTTTGATGATGACATATTGTACATATTACAATAATGACTAAACAACATGTTTTTGATACTAAATATTTCTTATTTTAATGATAATGACATGTTTTGATGGTCCACTCTTCATATATACAGGTTTACAAAGTTTTGTCAAAGTAGTGTCAACTCTAGTTGAAGGTCAGGTTAACACTAGCTACCAGTCAGGTCGACTCTAGTTGACAATCAAGTCGACTCACAAAGTCTGCCCAGCAAGCTCCTAAAGAACAAGTTATAGTAGTGTCGACTCTAGTGGACAATCAGGTCGACTCACAAAGTCTGCCCTGCAAGCTTCTGAAGAACAAGTTACAGTAGTGTAGTCACTCGTTGAAAGTCAGGTCGACACTAGATGCCAGTTAGGTCGACTTTAGTTGAAAATCAGGTCGAAACTAGTATCCTTCTAGTGAACCTTATTTGAAGAAATACACAGGAGGTCGACACTAGCTGTCTAAGCTAAAATTGTTACTTAGTTAGTACTGTCGACTCACATGGTAACCTGAGTCGACTCACATTGTGCGAAAACTCAGAAATGTGCAGAGTATGATATCCAATGGCTGTGATTTATTTCTGAAATCTAATTGGGAGATTCTATTATTACCAAAATACCCTTCCATCCAAGTGGCAATTAGGAAAAGGACTTTTGGACATGTGGCAGCCTTGGGTGCATTCTAGGTTTTTGTGCACATCTCTCTCACGTACATGGGACTGCACAAAGGCTATAAAGGCTCTCTTATCTCATATGGAGCAACGGATCCATCGATTCCATCATAGAGGATGTGGGGATCAAGGCCAAGTAGTGAGAGAAAGCATTGGAGTGTTGAAAGAGGAGTAGATCAACTAGAAGAGCAGTAGAGAAAGAAGGAGGAATTGTGCAAGCAGCGGATCTGAAAACAGAGCATCGTGGATTGAAGGAGTGCTCCATCTAATCTTCTCAAAAACCTTTAATTCAAGCATCTACATATCATCTTCAACAAGGGACATCCAATTCACCTCTCTTTCATTCATTTCTATTGGAGTGTTCTTCTCAATTTGTCTGTGAGTGCTCGTAAGATCTGTACATGCATTCTGTGCAGATTTCTATATGCATGTAAGTGTGTTGAATCAAATCAGTGCTAGAGGATCTGATTTCTTGTGAATTTGATCTAGCTAGTGTGGTTTGAGCCTTCGTGCTCATGTGTGTGGTATGATCCGTCGAGCTCTGTGTGTGTGGTTTGAGCCATCGAGCTCAAGTGTGTGTGTGTTGTACTCAGATTTGAGTAGTGTGGCTTCACTATGTAAGGGGTGGATATAGGAATCACTAGTGTGATTTACAAACCCCCTAAAAATCTCTTGTGTAGTGGTTTGATTTGTTTTCTGCGCTAGATGTGTGCATAGGAATTTCTCCTTCACATTACTTGTCTAATTGCTTCACACATCAACTGCACATACCCATACATCAGATCAGTAAGATTGTCTATCTGAATGGATCTATAATTTGAAGTGATTTTTAAATTGCTTAAGCTTCTGCTGAGATTTGTGTTAGATCTATTCAACCCCCCCCCCCCTTCTTGATCTGTTCATCCTACATATTCGATTCTACAATTGGTATCAGAGCAGGTTAATATCTGATTCTGATCTGATTTGATTACTTCTATTTTATTTTCTGAAATATCATCTGATCTGATTCAAATTTTTTATTGTGATCATTCTGTGTGCTTCATTGCTTGTTGATCAGATTTGACTATCTCTAGATCTGATTATCTAAAGTTGATCTAGTGTAATGGTAAATTCTTTTAACTTCCATGAATTTCCTGCTATAATTTCAAAGAAATCTCCAACCTCATCCCCATCTTCTAAAATGCAGGAATCTTTAGGGACTTTGAAGAGAAGAGAAGGAAGAAAAATTGACAAATGCTTTATGGCTAAGGAAAACTCCAATGGTTCGGTAAATTCCAACTATTCTCTCAACTCATATTCTGACAGTGATAATGAGGAATTGTCTTATGATGATTTGATGGAATGCTATGAACATGTGTGTAAACAATTTAAAAAGGTTAAATCTCAAAATAAGAAGCTGAAAGATAAATTAGAGGTAAATGAGATGAAAATTGTTGATGTTCAAGCTTTCTATGAAGAGAATGAAGAACTGAAAATAGAGAATGTAGACTTGAAAATTGAAGTTAAAAAGTTAAATTCTGAGAAAGAGAATTTGAAAGATGAAGTCGAAATCTGTGAAAATAAACTGAATGGACTAAAGAAAAACCATGAGCTATTGAGATCTAAAGTCATTAATTTGGAAAATGAAAATGAAAAATTGATTGACCTTAATCAGAACTTCAAATTTGACAATGATCAATTAAATAAACAAATTTCTAATATGGCTCATGATCATCAGATAAATGAGAAATGCAAACAACTTGTTAAATAAAATCATCATTTGAAAAAGAAGATTGAATGTCTGTTGCATGAGAAACCATTGGACAATGATTGTAGCAATTTAAGTAACAAAATTACTGAATTGGAAAAACAAATTGCACAATTTGACAATGAAAAGAATAAGATGAAAAATGGTTTGGATGTTATGCTGAACAAACTTCAACATTCAGAAAAAGAAGTTGTTGCATTAAAAGCTGAAAAATAGAAGCTTCAAAATAAACTTAAGATTGCTGCAAACACAGATCTTGCTTCCATGAAAAATAAGGAAAATGAAAATAAAACCAAAATAATATTTGTTAAAGCTGTTGCGAACAAGAACTCTAATATCTCTAATGAAAAATTAGTAAAAGTTTTTGTTCAAAAAAATGTTCAAAAACAAAATGATAAAAAGAAGAAAAATGCCGCTATCAAGAAGAATCTTAATTTTATGAAAAATAATAAAAATAAAACATAAAATAAAAAACTTTACACAGGATTCCTCTGTCTCCTCCACACTTCAGAAGTGCTCCAAGGCAAGCCTCAAATCCACATCATGTTAGAAGCTACCAAAAGGTAAAGGCTCCTCAAAGGAAAAGGGGGTTCCAGCACATGTACTCATGCCAAGGCAAGTATCAGGTAAGAAATTCTCCTATATGCTTTAATTGCAATAAACTTGGTCATCTTGCCAAACATTGTTGGTTTAGAAATAAGAATTTCCATAAATATACCAAGTTTGTCCAATGCTTCACATGTTATAAGCATGGTCACATCTCTAGGGACTGTTGGCATAAAAATGATGATTTTGTGCATACTCCCAAGACTCATGTTCATACTCGTGCTCATACACATAGGAATCAACATCATGTTCATACTGAAAAAGTTCAGAAAGTCCATGTGTATATGCACAGAAATGCTGCACAAATTAATTTTGTTGTTGTTTATGATAAAAATCCAAAAAATAGAAAATTTCATGACAACATAGATGCATTGAACAAGACAAAGAGAAAATGTGGAACTAATGCTACTCATAGTTCCATTAATGAAAGAAATACATCTATATCAAAAATAAAATCCTTTTGGATTCAAAAAGCATTGTTGCATTCTAACATTAATTTCATTGCAGGACCCAAGTAAGTATGGGTCTCAAAACCAGCTTGATCAGCAAGCTGATGAGCCTTGTAGCCATACCTTTTCATTTGGAATCAAGACATTGGCTATGCAAGGTAAGAAATGATTGGAGAACACAGGTAAAATCTTTGAAAAAGAAATGAAGACTGTTCAGGTAAAATCTCATATCGTTTCAGTATTGAATTGCTTAAGTTGGAATAACTTTGTAGATTTCTATTTGAACAATGAAGAGTGTGTTTCGATACTGCCCCCAACAATAATTCATCTTAGCAATGGGTATCATGGCTGTCTCAACTTGCTTGTATAAATTTACCCATGATTTGCAGTGCATGTTACCTTCCTGTGACTTCTTGGTATATAAAATGGTGAAATGTGGAAGGACAAGTTATGTATGTCTGAAAACTATCATTATGCGTGAGTAAAATACTCCGCCAAGTACCAAAAGTCATGTTATGCATAAAGCTAATTGTGTGCATAATCATGTGTGAATTGTTTGCAAAGTTTTCATTCCATGCACATGTTAAGGGGGAGTAAATTTGAAAAAGTGTAAAAAAATGTTCTTGCTGCTACATTCTGAATGAGTTTTCAATGTCTTGTGTCGACACATTAAAGATCATATGTCGACATAGTTTCTTCAAGTTTGTATTCAGAAATGCTATTCTTGAATCTGTCTTCAATAATGAATTGAGGGCAAATTATCTAAAATTCTAAAATTACTGTGATATTTTGATGATGTTCATATTGCATGAAGTAAAAAAAAAAATCATGGTCATTCTCTTGAATCTTTCTCATCAACACCTTTATTGAAATTTGATATAAAACTTTCATGCTTGTGCTCTCAGTTGAAACAAAACTCATAATTCTGCTCTCTGTGTTAAGTTTCTCAATTTCTCCAATTTTCTTGAAACCATCTCAGGTTTCAAAAACTCTTGGCTTATTGGTTGGCATCTTCATGTTTCATGAATCCATTCAAGGTTTCATTGATATTTTTATATAAGAAATAAAATATTAAATATCAGGAATAGTTGTGCCCTTGGATTAACCATGAAGATGAAAAATAAGATTACGAGTCATGTGTCTATCTTTATCCTCAAAGTTTATTTTAAATTTTTTTATTGCAAAACACTTTAAGTGGACACTTGAGTAGTCTTGAGGTTTATATCACAAGAAATACTGAAGTTTTGTTTTTAACAAATACTAAGAATGATATCTTAACAACTCAAGACTATGATCTATTAAGGGAAAAGCTACTTATCACCTAATGAAAAGTAATGAAAGTTCTAAAAGAAAATTTTCAGAAAAAAAGACAAATTTTAAGGAAAATTGCAAATCAATGATTAGTACACTAACTAGGTTATTCCACCTAAGATGTAGTTGTACTTGAGTCAAAAGGTGTTGCTAAGTTATCTCTTTTCAAAATGAAGCAAACAAATGATTAACATGCTTAGTAGTCAGAATTTAATCTTCTTTGCTAAATTTCTTGAAATATTTCAAATGAAAGAAATAAACAGAAAAAGAAAAAGGTATACAAAGTGCAGCTAACCTAAAATAGAATTCATGTTGTTCAAGAATGTTAAATTGTTATTCTACATTGTGTTAAGATCAAAATCTTGATTTTCTAATGATATACACTCTTGACAATTCAATTTAGGTTAGAAAAATTTTGTCATATTTGTAAATAAATTTTTTGAAGTGATTTTTGATGATAAAGAATTGACATAAGAACTCAATCAAAAATCATCTTTATTTTCTTACCCCTTGCTGCATAATATGAAAGGTACAATTATATTATTTTTCATATACTAAAATCATTGTGTACCTTGATACCTTCATGACCCCTTCAAAATCAAATTGCTTGTGCTCCTTGCAATACAATCTCTTGTTCAGGGGGAGCAACTTTATCATTGATCTCTAATTTTATGCCCCAATCAATTGGTTTCATCACTACTATTGGTTTCACATCATTTCTATTGATCCCTATTCAGTTAGCGGTAGACAACTCCGATACTGTCAAAGGGGGAGAGTTGTTTCACTTAGGGGGAGAATTCTACATATTTGTGTGTTATGAGACCTCTAGTCATACTCTTGATCTTGGGGGATATTGTTTTGATGGGCGAAAACTTGAAAAGGGGAGAGATTCACATTGCATTGTGTGTTCCTTTCACTCTTTTTGATGTTGTCAAAATCGGGGAGAGAATGTTATTCTGTGAAATAATGTTGTCATGTTTTGTCATTATCAAAAAGGGGGATATTGTTAAGTTGTGTGTTTTAATGATGACATTTTGTACACAATCTGATGTCATATTGTATATATGTGGAATATTGTTGAATTGTGTATTCATTTGGATGATGACTAAAAACCTTCATGTTGATGATGTCTACATACTCATACTTTGATTTTAATGATGAATGCAACATTTGGTTGTGGATGATGTCCAAACACTCATACTTTAATTTTGATGATGACATATTGTACATATTACAATGATGACTAAACAAAATGGTTTTGATACTTTATATTTCATATTTTTAATGATAATGACATGTTTTGATGGTCCACTTTTCATATATACAGGTTTACAAAGTTTTGTCAAAGTAGTGTCGACTCTAGTTGAAGGTCAGATCGACACTAGCTATCAATCGGGTCAACTCTAGTTGACAATCAAGTCGACTCACAAAGTCTGCCCAGTAAGCTCCTGAAGAACAAGTTACAGTAGTGTCAACTCTAGTTGACAATCAGGTCGACTCACAAAGTCTGCCCAGCAAGCTCCTGAAGAACAAGTTACAGTAGTGTCGACACTAGTTGCCAGTCAGGTTGACTCTAGTTGAAAATCAGGTCGACACTAGTATCCTTCCAGTGAACCTTATTTGAAGAAATACACAAGAGGTCGACACTAGCTGTCTGTCAGGTCGACACTAGTGTCCTGCCAATAAGCTGAAACTGTTACTTAGTTAGTAGTGTCGACTCACATGGTCACCTGAGTCGATTCACATTGTGTGAAAACTCAGAAACGTGCAGAGTATGATATCCAATGGTTGTGATTTATTTTTGAAATCTATTTGGGAGATTCTATTATTACCTAAATGCCCTTCCATCCAAGTGGCAATTAGGAAAAGGACTTTTGGACACGTGGCAGCCTTGGGTGCATTCTAGGTTTTTATGCACATCTCTCTTACGTACATGGGACTGCACAAAGGCTATAAAGGCTCTCTTATCTCATCTGGAGCAGCGGATCCATCGATTCCATCATAGAGGACGTGGGGATCAAGGCCAAGCAATGAGAGAAAGCATTGGAGTGCTGAAAGAGGAGTAGATCAACTAGAAGAGCAGTAGAGAAAGAAGGAGGAATCATGCAAGTAGCAGATCTGAAAACAGAGCATCATGGATTGAAGGAGTACTCCATCTGATCTTCTCAAAAACCTTCAATTCAAGCCTCTGCAGATCATCTTCAACAAGGGACATCCAATTCACCTCTCTTTCATTCATTTCTATTGGAGTGTTCTTCTCAATTTGTCTGTGAGTGCTCGTGAGATCTATACATGCGTTCTGTGTTGAATCAGATCAGTGCTAGAGGATCTGATTTCTTGTGAATTTGATCTAGCTAGTGCGGTTTGAGCCGTCGTGCTCATGTGTGTGGTCTGAGCCGTCGAGCTCTGTGTGTGTGTGGTTTGAGCCGTCGAGCTCAAGTGTGTGTGTTGTACTCAGATTTGAGTAGTATGGCCTCACTATGTGAGGGTGGATGTAGGAATCACTAGTGTGATTTCCGAACCACCTAAAACTCTCTTGTGCAGTGGTTTGATTTGTTTTCTCTGCTAGATTGGTGCATAGGAATTTCGCCTTCGCATTACTTGTCTAATTGCTTCACACATCAACTACACACACCCATACATCAGATCAGTAAGATTGTCTATTTGAATGGATCTATAATTTGAAGTGATTTTTAAATTGCTTAAGCTTCCGCTGAGATTTGTGTTACATCTATTCAACCCCCCATTCTAGATCTGTTCATCCTACATATTCGATCCTACAAGACATACACATAGTCCAAGATTACCCTGACGTTTTCCCCAATGAGCTACTAGGAATTCTCCCTGAATGAGAAGTAAATTTCTCTATTGACTTGAACCCTAGAGATACACCAGTGTCACGTCAGCCTTATAGAATGTCTCCTGCCGAGTTGAAAGAATTGAAAGAGAAATTGATGGAGTTGCTGAAGAAAGGCTTCATCAGATCAAGTACTTCCCCATGGGGAGCACTCGTTCTATTTTTCAAAAAGAAGGACGAATCCATGAGACTATGCATCGACTACAGGCAGTTAAACCCGCTAACTATCAAGAACCAATACCCTCTACCTCGTATTGATGAACTATTTGATCAAATATCTAGAGCTAAATATTTCTCCAAGATTGACCTTAGGTCTGGATATCATCAGATGAGAATCAAGGATGAAGATATTTATAAAACGGCTTTCAAGAGCAAGTATGTACATTATGAATTTTCCATTATGCCTTTTGGTCTAACAAATGCTCCTATAGCTTTCATGCAATTGATGAACAATGTCTATTGGCCATACCTCGACAAACTCATCGTGGTATTTATTGATAATATCCTTATATATTCCAAGACTAAATAGAACATGAAGAGCATCTGAAGATCGCTCTGTAGATCTTGCTCGACAACAAGCTCTATGCAAAATTGAGCAAGTGTGAGTTTTGGCTTGAAGAAGTTTCATTTTTAGGCCATGTCATATCCAAAGACAGTATAGTTGTTAATCCTTCCAAAGTTTAAGTTGTACTCAATTGGGGGCGACCAACGAATGTGACTGAAGTTAGAAGTTTTCTCGGACTGGTTGGTTACTACAGACGGTTCATTAAAGACTTCTCGAAGATTTCTGTACCCCTTACTCGCCTCACCTGAAAGGAGAACCCCTATTTCTGGAGCAAGGAGTGTGAAAAGAGCTTTCAGACATTAAAGAAATGCTTGACATCTGCACCTGCCCTCGCTTAACCAGTTGAAGGTGAAGGATTCTTAGTCTATACTGATGCATCTGAAATCGGTTTAGGTTGTGTACTGATGCAGAAGGAAAAGGTGATAGTCTATTCGTCAAGACAATTGAAGCCTCATGAGGTCAACTACCCTGTTCATGATCTAGAATTGGCGGTGTAACACCCCAAAAATTTAAAGTGCTAGAAAAATATGAATAATGTGGTTAATATACATTAGGATTGTCATTAAATTGAAATAATTGATATTTAGGTATGATTAGTGGTAACGTACGTTACCCCAATGTCGTACATAGAGGTGCACGCTTCCACAAGGCGACACCGAAAAACGACAACGAAATAAAAATCCGAGAGCACCATAATTTTTAGAAAAAAGTGGAGAAGTCAGAAATGTAATTATTCAAATTTTTTGACGCGCGGATTTTGAGATTAAGTCGACGCGACCATTTTTCGGGTGATTTTTCACCTAGTGTAAAATAAAATCCAAAAATTAAATAAAAATCACCATAATTAGCAAAACCATAATATTAGCCTATGGTTGAAATTTCAATATAAACGGGCATCATTTGGACATTTTTTCAAAAGGATCTTTGGACCAGTCGAATTATGATGTATTTACGGTTGGGATTTTTGTGGGTTTTAGCTGGGCGCCTACGTGTAAGGTTTAAGGGAGGCCAGCACACCTATTAGGGAAGGTAACACGTTAGTTACCTATGTGTAACCACGAAATGGCTTGCATGGGCTACGTGTCTAGGTAAAAAACCAAATGGTTTTTACCATGACACATTAACTATCGACGTGTTGCAATGCATGGAGACCTTTGGGGTTATAAATACACCCCAATATCCTTTGTAACCATCTTTCTGAACCTTTCTCCCGTTATGCTGCTGCTCTGTTGCAAGGTTTCTGAGTGGATGTCATAGCTGGAACCATTGTCTCTATGTTTGCACCCTTGTTCTTGCTCGAGCTGGCGCTAGAGCTGTTGCAGGGGATGTTGTGAGGCTAGAGAAACAGACCTGGGAGAATTCAGCTATTCTTTCTTTCCTGTTGGCTACTTCCTCAGCTGTTATACGTTGGGTTCTTTGGGAATTTAACATCAGGAGAAGGTTGTGCTAGTCATAAAGGTAGGATTCAATTCCTAATCCTCTTCCTTTCCACTCTTGGATTGATTGTTTGAAGTGACCCTTATCATGTATCTATCATTCTTTAGTTCAGGAAGTGTGATCATGGTAGAATTTTCTTCCTGTTCTTGTTCTCTTCGTTCCACAATTCAACGTAATCCAGGTAGCTAAAGTGATCTTTTACCATGAGTTCTTTGACTTCCAGATTTGTAAATTAATCCCACGGTAAGACTTAAGCTTTCATCATGTATGATTTTGTATTTGGCCATGAGAGACAATTCAATTCTTGTCCTTCCATCATATCTTGTGCAAATCTGAAATCATGACGATTTCACTATGTTGAGTAGATTGAACTATGACGGTTCTTTCTACAATCGAGAAATGATTCCTTGATAAAATCTTAAGTGAGTGTGTGTTTTGATAAGTGCTTGATAAGTAATGAATGGAAGAAGAAAGAAAGAAATTCAGGAGTATTACTCTTCCAGTAAATTCTCCTTTCAGTTTGTCTTCTTGATTGATCACCCATATGAACCATATCTCATGATTTATCCTTCACTCTCTTGTCATGTTAGCTTTAT
The DNA here is from genome assembly GCA_014218235.1 of Colocasia esculenta. Taxonomy (NCBI): domain Eukaryota; kingdom Viridiplantae; phylum Streptophyta; class Magnoliopsida; order Alismatales; family Araceae; genus Colocasia; species Colocasia esculenta. The sequence continues at coordinate 20,158,964 of CM024761.1, read as the reverse complement.
GTTTATGGCTAAGATTATACTTGAATTAAGTCTTAATCATGTCAGGAGTGATAGAGGAACTTTAGAGAACCATTTAGAGTGGATTTTAATGCCTTTTTGAAAGCTCATACAGGACCTATCGACTGACGAACTTCTTGCTGTCGAGAGGAACCTATTTCCAAAAACCAGAAAACCATCACTGTGTGTTGCTGTCGACAGGCCCATAGCTTGTTGTCGACAGGAACATACAGAACTGAAATTGCAGTTCTGGAAACCAGCCCATGTCAACAGCAAGCTCTTGCCTGTCGACAGGTGCTAATAGTGTTATGTTTTCAGCACTTTTTTTGATCCATTCCTTGGTGCAAATTGTATCCAATTGTTCCAATCAATAGCCCACCTAAGTTTTATGATTTTTACCACCTAAACACCTACTAAAACTAGTCATGTTAACCTTCCTTGTACCATGAATCATTTTTCTAAAGTTCCGAACAAAACTAACCTCGAAGGACTATCAATTTCTGAAATCAGTAAGGAAACAAAGTTCCTTCACTCTTGTGTGTAAACTCTGAATGAACCCTTGTGTATCCTTGACTCATTACAATGAAGAGTGTGTGATGATGACAAATTGAGAGTCTCAGACTCATTTAGAAATTATGCCTGGCAAATAAAGGGCTGGTTCAATCCTGGGGGGGAGCGCCCGAATTCGTCAGTGGCCGCGCGGGGGTGATGAGGACATCGTGGATGTTGGCATGCATCAGTTCGTGCTTGATTAGTCATCACATCATGCTTGTGTGTGTGATAATGTGTTTGATTCTGAATTCAAGTTTCATCCTGAGTTATTGATCTTGCTTCCAAAATTGTTCTTGTCCAATATGTGTTATCGAATTATCTTGCTTATTCATTTTCTTGAAGACTCCATGTCAGAAATCTATACTTGTCTTACCATGAATATATGCATTTGAATCCTTTTGAAGTAGAGGAATTGATTTCTACTGGGCTAGTTAGCTCATTCAATTTACTATTTTCAGGTGAACCAAATGACGAGGAAGCTTAAGGGGTTTTGTGTGCTGAGTGGACCACCCTATGTGAAGAAATGCTGTTATCTTTTGTTTTCTTGTAGTTCAGTTGAAATGTGATAAAGTTAAAGTTACTTTTACTTGCTCCTCATTTAGACTATAATGAGGAGTATTATGTAATAACTTCTTCGGATCTAGTTGTTTATGAACAAAATTTATGTTACTTGTCTTGCAATAATTATCTGTCATATTCAGTAAATGGAATTTTACTAGGATGTGACAGGCGGCGGTTGTCTTTGCACTCAAGATCTAGAGACACTATCTCTACGGAGAACAATTCACTATTTACTCATATCACAAAAGCCTGAAGTATCTATTCTCTCATAAGGAGCTCAACATGAGATAGAGAAGATGGTTGGAGTACCTTAAGGACTTCGACTTTAATATTCAATATCACCCTGGCAAGGGTAATGCTATAGATGATGTGCTTAGCAGGAAGCCTATGGCATCCTTGTCTTATTTACTTATGGGAAAGATGCAATTGCTAGAACAATTCACCAGACTAGACATAAATACTGAGCAAAGGAGCGATCATGCACTGGTTTCTAACGTTAGGATACAACGCAACATTTTTGTCTAGATCAGAGATCAACAAGCAAATGATCCATTCTTGGTTCGTGTCAAGGAAACCATAGTAGATAGACCAGATTTCTCTATCATTGAAGATGGAAGATTACTATTTCATGGAAGGACCTGTGTGCCTGATAATGAAGAACTGAAAAGAAAGCTAATAGATGAAGCTCACAAGACCAAGTATACTATTCACCCTGGTGCAACCAAGATGTACCAAGGCATGAAAAGAACATTCTAGTGGCCTAATATGAAGTGTGAGGTAGCTAAGCATGTCGCACACTACCTCACCTATCAACAAGTCAAGGCAGAGCACCGATGTCCTACGCATGTACTCAGACCCTTGAACATACCAGAATGGAAGTGGGAAAGCATTGGCATGGACTTCATCATGGGTTTACCCCGAACTTGTGGTGGACTCGACGCTATTTGGGTCATAGTAGACCAACTTACCAAGTCCGCACACTTCTTAGCAATCAAAAGTACCTTGAGTGTGGACGTGTTAGCCACATTGTATGTAAAGGAGATTGTGAGATTACATGGAGTTCCTGCATCCATAGTCTCCGATTGTGACCCAAGGTTTACCTCTCTCTTTTGGAAAGGACTTCAAACTGCACTCGGTACTAAACTCAACTTTAGTACTGCTTTCCACCAATAGACTAATGGACAGACTAAGAGAACAAACCAGATCGTAGAAGACATGCTACAAGCTTGTACTATAGACTTCAAAGGATACAGGAATGAGCAACCACCACTGATGGAGTTTGCATACAACAATAGCTACCAAGAAAGTATCAAGATGGCTCCATTTGAAGCACTATATGGTAGAAGCTGTAGATCACCAGTATGCTGGAATGAGGTTGGTGAACAACAATGGTTAAGACATGACTTAGTGCAAAACACTAGCAGAGACATTCAACTCATTAGAGATAGAATCAAAATAGCCCAATCTAGGCAAAAGAGCTATGTAGATAAAAGAAGAAGAGACCTAGAGTTTCAGGTCAGAGATCACGTACTACTCAAGGTATCCCCAACCCGAGGATTCCAAAGATTTGGAATCAAAGGCAAGTTAAGCCTAAGGTTCATCTATCCTTTTGAAGTACTCGAGAGAGTTGGTGAGGTGGCTTATCATCTGGCATTACCTCCACAATACTCTACCGTACACAATGTCTTCCATGTGTCTATGCTGAGGAAGTATGTGTACAACCCATCTCATGTGATATGCTACAACAATATAGTCTTGCACAAGGATATGACCTATGAAGAGAAGCCAGTTAGAATACTGGAAAGAAGATACAACAACTTCGAAATCGATCTATACACGTGGTGAAGATACTCTGGAACAACCATGGAGTAGAAAAAGCCACGTGGGAACCAGAATCAATAATGAGGTGAAACTACCCCAACTTATTTGGTAAGACATTCTCCTTGTTATGATCATACGAATTTGGGGACCAAATTCTTTTCAAGAGGGGGAGGATGTAGCAACCCGCTAATTTAAATAGCTAAATACATTTAAAAATATAAAGAATTGTAAATAAATTAAAACCCATTAAGTAAAAACAAGTGATGGCTTTAATTAATGGTTCATACCTGAGATATTGGGCTAAAAGCAAGAGTCCAAATGATGGATTATAGATAAATAGGTCAAATTTGTAACTAAATTATTGAGAAATTAAAAAGGGACAAGTAAATCATTAATGTAACTCATATATATCTAGAATAGACTCCTAACAATACCCTAACTCGCTAGCCACAAAATTGGAGCCCATCTTAAGCCAAATAGAGAGATAAATGATAGGAAAAGACTAGATAAACATGGAAATTCGGAGTTGGAGGAAGAGTTAGAGATTTAGAAGGACTCTTCAACCCTAAACCTACAAAAACACCTCAATCTTATCCATGGCCGACCCTATTGATCTCCTGAAACTTGGAGGACATGGAAGGGAGGCTTTTGGACGAGGAATTCATGAAGAAGGAGGCTTGGAAGGGAGCTTCTTCGCGTTCTTCACATTTTTGCCCTAGGATTTTAAAAGTGCTCAAAGGTAGACAATCTCACAAGCAAAATTAAATCAAACTCATCTGTAGATTGTTCTTGATCTCAAGAACAAAAACCCTCTCTTTTCCCCAATTTCTATCGTGTCTATCTTGTCAATTTCATGTTTGAAGTTCTGTTAAGGATATGTACCCGACCCGTCATGTTCTCTTTGAATCCTTGTCTATACTTGATCTCGTGCAATGAAACTTTTTCTATACTTGTTATATGATGTCAGGAACCTGTTGACATATTTTTTCCCAACTTCTATCAAGTACTATTTTCGAATTTAGTCTCTTATCATCACTGTGTCATATTTGTGGTTCATCGTGAAAGAACATGTTCATATCATATTGATACCATGTTAATAATAAAATTACTCCTTACTGTCTATACTCCTATAAGTTTAGTTTTGTTTAAAACTTGTTTCATGATTTTACATCAAGTATACATTGAGATTTCAATTTTTAAAAGCCCCTGTGTCAAGCCCTTGGAGGATTGAACCGCAATACAAGGAGTTCTGATTTCCAATCTGGGCTCGGGTAGAGACCCTGAGAACGCAACGGCCTGATAGGTCGTGTTCTCAATCAGGTCACGACAGGGTATCCCATCACGTTCTTGGTGCGACAGAACCCTGCGTCGCATTCTGCCTGTCTGTCCCAGGGAGTCATGTCACGTTCCTTTAAGGACCCCATCGCGACCTTAACAAACCATGTCGCGTTTCTTTAAAGGGTACGTTGCCTTCTAGATTTTTGTACTAAAACCTTAATTTTCTCTTGTTCTTATCTAGTTACTGTGTCTATACTTCATGTTATGTTTGAAACGCCGTAAAGGAGTTCATCTAATATTGAACATGTAATGATTTTATTAAAAGCCATACACGATCCTCTCATATTCATGAATTCTCTATCGCATGCACACACTAGAAACCATCCCATATGACTTTCTATGGTATTAAAAAATTCCATAATACATCTAGTAATTTACTTTAATAATGTACATCATTTTCCCTTTTTTAATAATGGACTTGTCTTCATTTTCTCTTGTTGTTTGAATACCGTATACACACTTTTCTTGACTTGGATGGACTCTCCATTTGGGAAGACTCCTATTCGGACCAAGTAATCCTTATTCAAGGCCTCTGTAAGACTCTTTGGCTTTGGCGGACCTCCATTTCCGACGAGTAGGTTGTACCATCAATACCTATATACCCTTCGGGATCGGCATGATCCAACAGCCTTAGAGTTCTCTCTTAACTTGAGATCACGCTGGACCTCTGGACTGTGTTCATAGCACTGCCAATGGATAGTTAGTGATTCTACCAGACTGCCAGCACCAAACATGCGTATTGTGCAACTATTACTATCGCCTATTTTAACGTTGTTTTTACGTGCGTTGACCTGTAGTTCTCATCTATTCCATATTTACTCATCTATTCACGTTCTCTTTATACTCTCGTCCATTTCTTCTACTATCTCATCTATTACTTGGTACTCTATTGGCCATTTGACTGATTGTCCAAAGATGAAAACTCGATCAATGCCAGGCAACACGATAAAGGGCCCGGTCTGGTCCTGAAGGGTGCGCCTGAAAGTGCTAGTGGCCATGGGAGTTTATTCACCATAGTGCTCGATATTACGCTCAAGTTTTAGTTATCTCGATAATCTAAAGACAATCAAAGTGCTATCTTGACTAGTGTGCTATTGTGCTATTATACGTGCTATCTCATGATATAGCCATTCCTTTATCGTGCTAATTGTGCTACATTCTTTTGAAAAGTAATATTATTATCTTGCTATCATGTGTTATTATTCTCTCGACTATTCTTGATCGTTCTCTCAAGTTATCCTGCTATTCAAGATATTAATTATTTAAAGCATGTCTATTTTTGAGATATTAAGTCCTACTGGGCATTATCGCTCATCCTGTGCTATTTATTATATATGTTTTAGGTGAGTCTGATGAATAATACCACACTTATGAGGATGGGGACGAGCAGATACAAGAGTGATATGCTATTAGTATGGACGTTATTATACCACACGTCGGTATAGTAAAGGGTATCACAGTGGGACATTTACCCAAACACTATCACATGATTGAGATATACACAAATATAAATACAGAGTAGCGGAAGTAAAAGAACCATGTCTTTCGTTTCATTCATCATCCACATTTAACATACACGATCCAAATAACAATTCAAAAGATGAAACTTTCATAATTGAAGTTAAACCAAACTACATTGTCCACAAGATTAAAGTTCTACATTTAATACATAATTTGTCCATAATTACAAAATGATAACTCTAATACAAGCTACAATTTACATACTATGAAACAAAAAGGACACGACGTCAACTCCACAAGCTACTCTCCACGCTCGGAGTCGCTCTCCACGGTCTCCTCCAAAAGTGTGTCACCAACTAAACCTGTACGCCGAAGCAAGGAGTGAGTCTAAAAGACTCAGCAAGTAACTCCATACACATCATTCATGCATACATCATAGTAGGTTCTACTATTTCAATTTGCAAGGCAACATACAGCATGCTTGAACATTAATAAGAGACAACCTATCATGGTATTTCTACAAAATCAAAACACATAGTACATGGTTTAAGATGTTTCAAATAACACTTCCTATCACATGCTTTCTACTCATTTAATCACATGAAGACTACACTTCCAATTTGACTATAACATGATAGCAATTTACATGGGATTCTGCACATTCCTGCACAGGCTAACTACCAATTCACATGTATTAAGGTTGTTGTTTTGACATGGAATTAGAAATATCATAGCATGAATTATCGTCTCACACTCTAACATATTCACTTCACATAGTTACACATTCCCATATTTCACATGGTTCATTTTTCACCCATTACACATGCACACATGTTCACATTTCACCTTTTACACATATATACATTCACATTTCACATCTTACACATATTCACATTCACATTTCACATTTTATTTTGTCGTGACACATAGTCCAAACCACCACTAGAAGGACACATCACATAACACATAACACATAGCACATCACCTAGGCAATACAGTGATGACTCTTGGCACTGCGCAGACCGGGAGAACACGTCTCCACCCTAACCAGTGGTACTTGTCCACCTCCAGGATTTCATCCTAATGCCCTTAGGATATCTTAACACATTGAACCTTCTCATGGGGACCTTTCCATGATACAGTTCCACAGCCCTCTATGGAAGCAGTGTCACACACGGCACATTTTACACATTACACATTCCGATTAACACACGTTTTACATATGATATTCACACTTTCTTATTTATGCACATGGTTCTGTTCTTCCCTAGCATGATGCCACTAATAACAGAAATCAAGCATTTAGTAGCTCTCATGGATTAATTGGAACGCACCTCATTTAACCTTAATCATGGTACATGTATTTATAACTCATTTTCACATGGAAATCTCATAGTGTAGGCTACTGTTATCCAATTTTCCTGAAAATTTAACCACATGCTGTTTTCGGATAAGAACACACATACAAATTTTCACATTTTTCTGAATTCACATGCATTTATAGAAATTAAAACATTCAGTTTCATGCCATTCATAAACTAAGCTAACATAGATCATAACATGGATTTCAGATTTGATCATGCACAGGCATGAACCACACATACATATTGGCACAAGAAATTTTTTCCAAATTTATTTCCCATCACACGATTTACTAAAATTTTCACAAGGTCTACACATGCTTTCTATTTCTCATTGTAGGAATTATAAAAATTCGCATGAATATGGAAAAATTCCCAAGTTTGCAGGGCATGGACTGATACATATAAACATGGTTCATAAAATTCTACAGCATTTAATTCCTCAGAAATCATGAGAACAAAATTAAACATGCATAATCTCTTTCCTACACATGCCTTCCAATAATTCTAATAAATTATGCCATCTACAAAAAATACAGAAATTTTCACACACATCACATTATCTATTTTACATAGCATATAAAATTTACATTATATCCTCATACGTAGAAATCCGGAAATTAAAGATATAGGGCAGAACAGTTCAGTGTTCTGTCAAGAAGAACTTAACGGCATAGTCTGGCCATCCAACAAAGTAAACGGCAATATCGTTGGCCGTCAACGAAGATCTTGACGGCGAGGGATCTTGCCGTCAAGTTCGGGCTTGTGCAAAAACACAGTCCGAGCTTCAAAGAATGGTGAATGTAGGGGATCCAGGACACGAGGAAAATCCATAAAAATGATAGAAACCTCTTAGACACATACATGGACAAGGTGCAAGGGTTACTTGCCTTTGGAAAAACTCCTAAAGGGATCAAAATGGTCGGAGAAGCTCTCCTTGGGCAGTCCCAAGAAGCCTCCAAGATGCCTCCACTCCGGCTTCTGTGATGCTCCCCTCTGCAACCCAGGGCCGGGGATGTGCAGCCGGATGTGTTGTCTCCCTCCTTGTCGAAGTAGATCTCCGGATAAGCCTTGGATCGCCGGATCAAAGCCTCCAAACTCCAAGTTTTCTCACAGGTTCTAGGGTTTTTGTTTTTCTCCTTACAAAGAGCCAAGAGAGCTCTTGGAGGGGGAGGGGGGGTTTGCCATAAGGGCCATTTTAGAGAGGAGGACCCCTCACCCACGCAGGGGTCGGTGGGAAGGTCGGGGTAGCCGTTGGGGTGGTTGGCATCTCCAATCAAAGGCATGGCACACCATGCTGCTGCAGACTGGTCTGTCAGGACATAGACGTCCACCTATATGGCCGTCTATTTAATATTAGATGTCCACTGATATGGACGTTAACAATAAGTGAACGTCCATTAATGTTGACGTCGACTAACCCTTCGGCCAGAACCCAAAACCATGCAAAACCCTAATTTCTCCTAAGTTCATGCATGTAATACGTAGGTATAATATACACTATTCACATCATGCAATTAACCACGCATATATTTGAGTATATGCACACATACCTAGTGCTTACACAATAATGTATATATAATACTTACATGATAATGCATATACACACACAAGCATAAAATTGCACACAATAAAATAATAAGGACAAAATTCGAGGGTCTTACACCCTCTCCCCCTAAAAAAAAAACTTCGTCCTCGAAGTTAGGACAACACTACTCAAACAAAAGGGGATACTTCTTCTTCATCGCATCCTCAAGCTCCCAAGTAGCCTCCTCCCGCGAGAAGTTACGCCATAGAACTTTCACCGACGCAATACTCTTGTTCCGGAGGTGCTGAACCTTCCGGTCAAGGATAGCTACTGGTTGCTCCACATACGACAGATCTGGCTGGATCTCCACTGGCTCGTGACTAATAACATGAGATGGATCTCGGACATACTTCCTGAGCATAGATACGTGGAAAACGGGGTGAACACTAGCCAAAGCTGGGGGTAAAGCTAGCTCATAAGCCACGTCGCCCAATCGTCTGAGAATCTCATACGGGCCAATGAATCTAGGGCTCAACTTACTATGCCTGCCAAACCTGACGACACCACGCGTAGGCGATATCTTCAAGAAGACATGATCACCTACCTCGAACTCTAGATCCTTCCTCCTGTTGTCGGCATAGCTCTTTTGTCTATCCTGTGCCGCAACAAGCCTCCTCCTAATCAACTGGATCTTATCCGAAGTCTCCTGAACTAACTCCGGACCAATCAGCTGTCTATCGCCAGTCTCCTCCCAACACAAAGGAGATCTGCAAGGCCTACCGTACAACGCCTCAAATGGAGCCATACCAATACTCGCATGAAAGCTGTTGTTATAAGCGAACTCCACAAGAGGTAAATGGCGCTCCCAATCATCCTTCCAATCCAGCACACACGCTCTTAACATATCCTCGAGCGTCTGGATAGTCCTCTCGGACTGTCCATCAGTCTGGGGATGAAACGCCGAACTGAGCTTCAGCTCCGAACCTAAAGCATCCTGAAGACCTTTCCACAACCTCGAAGTAAATCTAGGATCTCGATCCGAAATGATCGACTTCGGCACACCATGCAACCTAATGACACTACTAACATACAGTCTAGCTAAACTCTCAACCGACTGCTTCTTCCTCATAGGTAAGAAATGCGCAGTCTTCGAGAATCTATCTACGACTACCCAAATCGAGTCATTACCCCGTCTAGATCGAGGCAATCCCGAAACAAAATCCATAGTGACAGCTTCCCACTTCCATACTGGGATATCCATCTTCTGCATAAGGCCAGATGGTCGCTGCCGCTCGGCTTTCACTTGCTGGCATACTAAACACCTAGACACATAATCCGCTACATCCTTCTTCATGCCAGACCACCAAAAAGATCTCTTCAGATCCTGGTACATCTTAGTGTTACCCGGATGAATAGAGAATCTCGACCTATGAGCCTCTGCTAATACGTGCTCACGGACATCCACAATGTCAGGAACACACACACGGTGATGGAACCTAATCACGCCGTCCTCATCACGGGCAATGCCTGCCTTGCCCACCAACTCTAGGAGTCTAGGGTCGGCTTTCTGTTGCTCGATCACCTCATCCAAAACAGAGGACCTAACGGACAACTGAGCCACAAAAGCCTGACATAAGGGCTCTAACTCGGTCATCGCACACGATGCATCCTCCAACATCTTCCAATCCCGCTGGAGCGAAGACCTCCTCCTGCTAAGAGCATCCGCTACGACGTTCGCCTTCCCAGGGTGATACTGAAGGTCGAAGTCATAGTCCTTGAGGAACTCAATCCATCTCCTCTGCCTCAGGTTTAATTCCTTTTGGGAGAAAAGATACCTCAAGCTCTTATGGTCGGTAAACACCTCAAATCTGACACCGTAAAGATAGTGCCTCCAGATCTTTAGTGCATGAACCACGGCCGCAAGCTCTAAATCATGAGTCGGATAGTTCCTCTCATGCTCCTTCAACTGACGAGAAGCATAAGCCACTACCCTTTCATGCTGCATCAATACACAACCAAGGCCAATCCGAGACGCATCCGTGTAGATAGCAAAACCCTCTACACCGCTCGGCAAGACCAACACCGGAGCTGACGTGAGTTTAGTCTTCAATAGTTGAAAACTACTCTCACACTTCTCGGACCACACAAACTTCACTCCCTTCCGGGTCAGCTGAGTCAATGGGGCGGCGATGGATGAAAATCCCTCAATGAATCGCCGATAGTAACCAGCCAAACCAACGAAACTACGAATCTCCGAAGGGGTCTGGGGAACCTCCCAATCCATAACTGCCTGGACCTTCGCTGGATCAACTGCTACACCAGCGCCGGAGATCACATGCCGAGAAAATGAACCTCGCGCAACCAGAAATCGCACTTGCTGAATTTAGCATACAGCTTGTGCTCACGAAGAACCTCTAACACTACCCTCAAATGCTGACGGTGTGTGGCCTCATCCGGAGAGTAGACCAACACGTCATCTATAAAAACCACCACAAAGCTATCTAGATAAGGTCGAAATACCCTGTTCATGAGATCCATGAACGCTGCAGGGGCATCGGTCAGTCCAAAAGGAAGGACCAAGAACTCATAATGTCCATAACGAGTCCTAAAGGCCGTCTTGGACACATCCTCACTCCTAATCCTCAACTGATGATAGCCAGAACGCAAATCAATCTTGGAAAAGACTGAAGCATTCTGCAGCTGGTCAAACAGATCATCAATACGAGGCAAGGGATACATGTTCTTCACAGTCACTTGGTTCAGCTTCCTATAATCGATGCACAACCTAAGTGATCCTTCCTTCTTCTTTACGAACAATACAGGTGCGCCCCAAGGTGAAACACTAGGGCGTATAAATCCCTTATCTAACAATTCTTGCAACTGTCTCCTCAGCTCGGCTAACTCCGCAGGTGCCATCCGATATGGAGCCTTCGAGATAGGAGAGGTGCCAGGAAGCAACTCTATAGTAAACTCTATCTCTCTACTCGGTGGCAATCCAGACAATTCATCGGGAAAGACGTCCGGAAAATCCTGCACTACCCCGATCTCTGCAAGAGTAGGTGACTCACCAGTCTCAGGTACTAATACCACGCTGGCCAGAAACGCGTCACAACCCTTGCTTACCATGCGCATCGCCTTCATGGCAGAGATAACCAACTTTCCCGCCAAGTTCCTTGGCAAGGGATGAGAGAACTCATCCTCACCAGGAATGCGGAAAACAATCCTCTTCCCACGACAATCTACTAATGCATAGTGCTCCTCTAGCCAATCCAGACCAAGAATAGCATCATAGTCTTTCATCTTCAGCAAGTAGAAGCACCCATCTAAAATCCTATCTTCAATGCACACAGGTAGCGACGGAATACACTTCCTAGTCGATACCGTACCCGCAGGGGTGTGCACAGACAAAGGGACCTCTAACTCCTCAGCCTCTATGCCTGACTCTACAGCTAACTGCCTAGCAAACCGCTCGGAAATGAACGAGTGAGTGGCACCCGTATCAAACAAAACCCGAGCGTACACACCCATGAAAAGAATCGTACCTTCCGTGACATGCTCTGCCTGCTCGGCGTCCTCTCGTGCTAAAGCAAACACTCGAGCCGGGGCTCGAGGCCTTCCTGGTCGTCCTGTCGCTGGCGCTGCTGCTGCTACTGGGGCTGGTCCACGCTGGACTCCCTGCTGAAGTCTGGGGCAATCCTTGATCTTGTGGTTGCTACTCCCACACTTTAGGCATTTGCCCGCTATCTTCCAACATTCCGTACCACCATGTGCCCTTCCACAGTGAGGGCACTCCTTCTTGTCACCAGAGGAACGTACAGAAGGTACCTGAGTGTTGCTGACTACCACAGGGCGCTGTGGTGACTGGTATGCTGCTCTCCTCTTGTCCTGTCGCTGGAAAGTGGTTGCTGGTCTCTTCTGCGAAGCCTTCTTCTCCTCAAGGTACCGCTCCATCTCGCCTTCCTGCCTACAAGCAGCGCTAAGGGCTTCGTCCAGGGTACGATGATCAAACGCTACGAGCCTCGTCCTCAGTGATGGCTTAAGGCCCATCACAAACTTCTTCGCCTTCCTGCGCTCATCAGCCACTATATGAGGTGCATACTTAGATAGTTCTGCAAACCTGGCCTCGTACTCGAGTACGGTCATAGAGCCCTGAGTCAAAGTGAGGAACTCCTGCTCCATCCTGTCCTGGATGTGCTCGGGGACGAACTTGGCCCGAAAGAGCCTCACGAACTCGTTCCAAGCAACATCAATCGCACCGTCCTCAAATCGTGTACGTAGTAATGAAGCCCACCACACATCAGCTCTCTCCTGCAACATAACCTTTATAAGCACTACTAAACAACTTCAACTTAACAGGGAATAGGAAACACATAACTAACACATACCTGTAGCATGTAGGTGGCTAAAGTAACCTTGTCCTCATCCACACACCTGATGGCCCGGAAGATCTTCTCGATCTCCCTCATCCAGCTTTCTGCTATTAAAGGGTCGCTCTCCCCCTTAAAAGAGGGTGGGGTCATCCTCTTGAATCGCTCCATGATGGAAGGTCCACCATGGTCCTGAGCTGGTGCCTGAGCCTGCTACATTAAACAATAATAATACACAATAAACACAATATCATACAATTAAATAGCAACTACTTAGTTGTTTTATTAATCTACCTGGGCCTCCAACTGTGCCTGGAGTGCTGCCTGGGTATGAGCCTGAGTTTGCATGGCTTGCACTAATCCTTGCATGAAGACTCCATAATCCACTGGCGGTGGTGGGGGAAGCACAGGACCCTGTGGGGCCGGGGCCTGTTGCTCTGCCCGCTCCTCACGCCTCTGCTCGTCGTCGCGAGCTGGCACACCTCCACGTCGTCCACGGGAAGCCATGGCTGTAAAAAAATTTCAGCCACCAATTAGGACTAGGTTACTAAGTTTTCTAACCATTTTCTTATCTATTTTCCATTCATTATTAGTCGTTTCTACCCATGTGGACAATCTATAAGATATAGCATGCAATGGGGATGATGATTCATGTATATTTATGTAAGATCTCAATCGGTCTCTCTGATACCAATCTCTGTGACGACCCTTATTATACCAGTACGGTTATACCAACCCACGTCGGTATAGTAAAGGGTATCACAGTGGGACATTTACCCAAACACTATCACATGATTGAGATATACACAAATATAAATACAGAGTAGCGGAAGTAAAAGAACCATGTCTTTCGTTTCATTCATCATCCACATTTAACATACACGATCCAAATAACAATTCAAAAGACGAAACTTTCATAATTGAAGTTAAACCAAACTACATTGTCCACAAGATTAAAGTTCTACATTTAATACATAATTTGTCCATAATTACAAAATGATAACTCTAATACAAGCTACAATTTACATACTATGAAACAAAAAGGACACAACGTCAACTCCACAAGCTACTCTCCACGCTCGGAGTCGCTCTCCACGGTCTCCTCCAAAAGTGTGTCACCAACTAAACCTGTACGCCGAAGCAAGGAGTGAGTCTAAAAGACTCAGCAAGTAACTCCATACACATCATTCATGCATACATCATAGTAGGTTCTACTATTTCAATTTGCAAGGCAACATACAGCATGCTTGAACATTAATAAGAGACAACCTATCATGGTATTTCTACAAAATCAAAACACATGGTACATGGTTTAAGATGTTTCAAATAACACTTCCTATCACATGCTTTCTACTCATTTAATCACATGAAGACTACACTTCCAATTTGACTATAACATGATAGCAATTTACATGGGATTCTGCACATTCCTGCACAGGCTAACTACCAATTCACATGTATTAAGGTTGCTGTTTTGACATGGAATTAGAAATATCATAGCATGAATTATCGTCTCACACTCTAACATATTCACTTCACATAGTTACACATTCCCATATTTCACATGGTTCATTTTTCACCCATTACACATGCACACATGTTCACATTTCACCTTTTACACATATATACATTCACATTTCACATCTTACACATATTCACATTCACATTTCACATTTTATTTTGCCGTGACACATAGTCCAAACCACCACTAGAAGGACACATCACATAACACATAACACATAGCACATCACCTAGGCAATACAGTGATGACTCTTGGCACTGCGCAGACCGGGAGAACACGTCTCCACCCTAACCAGTGGTACTTGTCCACCTCCAGGATTTCATCCTAATGCCCTTAGGAATCTTAACACATTGAACCTTCTCATGGGGACCTTTCCATGATACAGTTCCACAGCCCTCTATGGAAGCAGTGTCACACACGGCACATTTTACACATTACACATTCCGATTAACACACGTTTTACATATGATATTCACACTTTCTTATTTATGCACATGGTTCTGTTCTTCCCTAGCATGATGCCACTAATAACAGAAATCAAGCATTTAGTAGCTCTCATGGATTAATTGGAACGCACCTCATTTAACCTTAATCATGGTACATGTATTTATAACTCATTTTCACATGGAAATCTCATAGTGTAGGCTACTGTTATCCAATTTTCCTGAAAATTTAACCACATGCTGTTTTCGGGTATAAGAACACACATACAAATTTTCACATTTTTCTGAATTCACATGCATTTATAGAAATTAAAACATTCAGTTTCATGCCATTCATAAACTAAGCTAACATAGATCATAACATGGATTTCAGATTTGATCATGCACAGGCATGAACCACACATACATATTGGCACAAGAAATTTTTTCCAAATTTATTTCCCATCACACGATTTACTAAAATTTTCACAAGGTCTACACATGCTTTCTATTTCTCATTGTAGGAATTATAAAAATTCGCATGAATATGGAAAAATTCCCAAGTTTGCAGGGCATGGACTGATACATATAAACATGGTTCATAAAATTCTACAGCATTTAATTCCTCAGAAATCATGAGAACAAAATTAAACATGCATAATCTCTTTCCTACACATGCCTTCCAATAATTCTAATAAATTATGCCATCTACAGAAAAATACAGAAATTTTCACACACATCACATTATCTATTTTACATAGCATATAAAATTTACATTATATCCTCATACGTAGAAATCCGAAATTAAAGATATAGGGCAGAACAGTTCACTGTTCTGTCAAGAAGAACTTAACGGCATAGTCTGGCCGTCCAACAAAGTAAACGGCAATATCGTTGGCCGTCAACGGAAGATCTTGACGGTGAGGGATCTTGCCGTCAAGTTCGGGCCTGTGCAAAAACACAGTCCGAGCTTCAAAGAATGGTGAATGTAGGGGATCCAGGACACGAGGAAAATCCATAAAAATGATAGAAACCTCTTAGACACATACATGGACAAGGTGCAAGGGTTACTTGCCTTTGGAAAAACTCCTAAAGGGATCAAAATGGTCGGAGAAGCTCTCCTTGGGCAGTCCCAAGAAGCCTCCAAGATGCCTCCACTCCGGCTTCTGTGATGCTCCCCTCTGCAACCCAGGGCCGGGGATGTGCAGCCGGATGTGTTGTCTCCCTCCTTGTCGAAGTAGATCTCCGGATAAAGCCTTGGATCGCCGGATCAAAGCCTCCAAACTCCAAGTTTTCTCACAGGTTCTAGGGTTTTTGTTTTTCTCCTTACAAAGAGCCAAGAGAGCTCTTGGAGGGGGAGGGGGGGGTTTGCCATAAGGGCCATTTTAGAGAGGAGGACCCCTCACCCACGCAGGGGTCGGTGGGAAGGTCGGGTAGCAGTTGGGGTGGTTGGCATCTCCAATCAAAGGCATGGCACACCATGCTGCTGCAGACTGGTCTGTCAGGACATAGACGTCCACCTATATGGCCGTCTATTTAATATTAGACGTCCACCGATATGGACGTTAACAATAAGTGAACGTCCATTAATGTTGACGTCGACTAACCCTTCGGCCAGAACCCAAAACCATGCAAAACCCTAATTTCTCCTAAGTTCATGCATGCAATACGTAGGTATAATATACACTATTCACATCATGCAATTAACCACGCATATATTTGAGTATATGCACACATACCTAGTGCTTACACAATAATGTATATATAATACTTACATGATAATGCATATACACACACAAGCATAAAATTTGCACACAATAAAATAATAAGGACAAAATTCGAGGGTCTTACAAGTTTAGTTTTAGTTAGTTAGTTTACGTTTATTTGAATAAAGTAGTCTGGGCCCATAGTTTTGGCTCTAAATTAGTGAATGTAATAGTGAATAGTGAAATTATCAATAAAATTGGTTCATTTGGCATTATTCAAATTATGTAAAAGTTTGTTGTCTATTTTACGCTCTATACTATATATTTAACTGTAGCTCACTCCGCTATTCCACGTCGGAGCGTTATAGGATGTTTTGAGCAGACAAGTTTACTTGAGTTCTTTATTGGTCAAGGAGTAGAGACTGTTCGAGGACCTTGTTTAGGGAGTTTTTTGCCCTTCGAGGTACAAAGATCATGTTGTGATGACCAGTTTGTCAGTTCATCATACGACAGTGTATCACAGGTGTTTGAGGCATAGTGCGTAGATCCAGAGTTTGCAGACTTTTTGTAGATGCCAGAGGTTGAGATAGATGACGACAATGAGATCAGATTTAGAGGTAGGTTGTACATACCCAGGTGTAATCACGGGGATTGTGCTCCCCCCAATACACGTAAATATGTGCTCAATATAAAGACATGGAAAAGAGAATGTGATCGCCACCTAGATAGTTGCCTAAGAATAAAAATAACACGGGCTAACTAATCTAGGAAAAGGAGAGAGAACACCTTTCTAACCTGAGGTCGCGTCGGGGAACCCCGTCGCGATGAAGCTGGTTTCGCGACGCCCTATAGGGGCGCGTTCTCGGTGTCGCGTCGCCTTCCTCGGTCGTGTTCTCTGTAGTGCGGGAGAAGTGTGGAAGGACCTTCTTCCTGCCCTCCGATCGGCCAGAGGACAAGAGCTCCTCGTGAGAACTAGCTTGAGTACCTTCCAAAACAACGAAAATAAGGAAAGGAACCCTGTTAGAACATATTAAGCATAGTATCCATCCAAAAATGAAAAGAAGAGACAAGCATGGTGGGAACGGACCTAGGGATGGTTTTAAACTCCTTGGGTATATGGAAAACGTGGGAAGAAAAAGGGAAATGAGTCCTATCTAAGAAAAATAAGAAAAATGCATGAAATGAAGAGGAAGAAGGAAGAGGAAAGAAGGAGCCCTGTATGGGGCGACTCCCTGGCGTGGTGGACGTCCTCGGATGCTCCAGATACTGAGGAAAGGTGGTGGGGTCGCCCTCTTCACTCACCAAGCTCCATTGATGAAGAGATCGTCATGGCTTGGTGTGAAGAATGTGTGGAAATGAGAGGGGAAGGGTTGATTTCGAGCTAAGTCCAGCTCACAGAAAATTTCGGCAGCCCTTCAGGGTGAAACTCGGGGTCCCCCTTCTCTGAAGAAAATGGGCTTGCTTATATAGAAAATGAGAGATAAAATCCCATTATTAGGTGATAAATACCCATATGAGAGGATAAATGTCATTAGAAATCGTGGGTAGAGTCATAGGGAGACTCCCAAGAAGACCCTTAGCCCCAAACCGCGGCCATGGGGGTTGGGAGGTTCAAATGGATAGAGATAAGGCCTTAAGGAGATAAATAGGAGGTGGTTGCGGAGGCCAGCTCACGCGGCTAAAGTCGCGACGCATCGTAGGGGAGCGACAAGAATGATCGCGACGGCCAGGAGGAATGCGACAATGAGGTCACGTGCATGGACATGCATGGGCATTCGTGGCGACTAAAGGGGTCGCGGCAGAAGTAACACGGCTCTACGACCCGTCGCGTTAAATAAAATTGATTATTCTTGAATTATTGGCCAATCACATAGGAAGATAATGATCATTAGGGCTCATGTACTCTTTAAAAGATAATGGATGGGATTTTTATGGAAATTGGGCTATTAATGGGCTCAAAGCAAGGCTAATGGTGGGCTCAAGGTGAGTGACCAACTAGGGGCTTACTAAGATAACAAGAAATGTGGTTCAACTTATAAGCCAGAATCAGGTGTCTACACCAGTGATGCACGACAGGCGCTATCAGCAGAGGCACATAGGTCGAGGTATGTTGTTCACCATGGTTCCACCAAGATGTACCATAACCTGAAGGTATTCTTCTAGTGGCCTGAGATGAAGACGAGAATGGTAGAGTTCGTTGCTCGTTGCCTTACTTGTCAACAAGTGAAGGTAGAGTGTCAGTGTCCTAGTGGTGAGCTTTAGTCGTTACCCATTCCTAAGTGGAAGTGGGACGACATCACCATGGACTTTGTAGTCGGTTTACCTCGTTCCCCGTAGAGGCATGATGACATTTGGGTGATCATTCATCGACTGACAAAGATAGTGCATTTTCTCCCAATCAGTATGTCTTGGTCAGTGGACAGACTTGCCAGGTTATATGTGGACTGAGTAGTTCCATTGAAAAGAGTTCTAGTTTCCATCGTTTCCAACAGAGATCTGAGATTCACTTCAGGCTTTTGGCATAGTTTTCAGAGGGCACTTGATACGGAGTTAAGGATGTGTTTTGCGTATCACCCATAGACAAACGACCAATTAGAGAGGATCATCCAGACCCTAGAGGACATGTTGAGAGTGTGCTACCTAGACTGGGGTGGCATGTGAGAGACATACCTTCCCATGGTGGAGTTTGTGTACAACAATAGCTATCACTCCAGCATTGGGATGGTGTCGTACGAGGCATTGTGTGTAGGGGTCTAAACAATTTGAGTCGAGCCGAGTAGTAGTCTGCTCGAACTCAACTCGGTCAATTTTTTAACAAGTTCAAACTCGGCTCGAAACTCACCGAGTATCTACTACCCAGGCTTGAACTTGACTCGTTAAATATTTTTCATATTCAAACTCGACTTCTTAAATGTGAGCCTGAGTTCTCAAACACATACTCAAATAATTGAAAATCAATTCTTGAAGTTATTAAAATTTGAGCTCAACTCGTTTAACATGAAACCATGCCCAAACTCAGGCCTAGTTCGAGCCCACGAGACAAAAGTTTAGAAAACATGAAAACCGCAAGGGGTTGGGGGCTCTCTTTTATAAAGACTAAGACCATCCACAAATTAACACATCCGATATGGGATATTGGGATGTAATACAAAATAGGGGTGAGCCAGGGGTTCGTAGGGGGTAGGTGACGGGGGTCACTTGCGATGGCTGGGTGGGTGGGTGACGATGGTGTCGGCGAATGGGCAATGGGGTCACAGCAAGTGGGCGACAGGGTCACCTGCACCACAGACTGCCTCCAGGACAGTTGGAAACATCGCGGGCGACCTTACTCTTGGTAGCAATTCCTACTATACGGTCACCAGCTGCCGTCGTTGGGAACTTTAGCAGGCATAGACGGGGGCCCCACGGTGTTCATCAGAGTCTCCGATCACAAACAACAGGCCCCCTCGGCCGCACCAGGCTAGGGGCGTTGTACCGTGCATAGAGTTGTCGCGGGACAGCGGGAGGAAGAAGATGAACAGATTGCTCAGGGACCTTGTCAAATAGGATGTTGTGTATATACCCTATTTGCATGATTTTATTAAAACCATATTTTATAAAACACCCCTATTTACATGGTTTGTGTATATACACTAACATTTAATATTTTACATCTACATCCTCAAAAATATTTTATTCTTTATTTATATGATTTGTGTAAGTACCCTCTAATATTTAGTATATATACTTCAATAATAACTCTATAAAAATAAAATGTTAATATTTATTTTAATAACAAATATTTAAACAAATTGTTAACGAGTATTTACATGAGTTCTTAACGAGTATTTAATCGGACTCTTAATGAGTAATTAAAAGAGTTGTTCATGAGCATAATTAAGTTGAGCTCACATATGTTCAGACTCGCCTCATTTATGAACCGAGCTTTTTTTTTGTTCAAACTCATCTCATTTATTAAATAAACAAGTTGAATCGAGTTTTTATCGAGTCAAGCTCTGAGTAGTTCGTCGAATGTGTTGGCTCATTTACACCCCTATTTGCATGACAGAGTGTAGGACATCCCTACACTAGTACGAGGTTGGCGAGAGATAGATTTTGGGGCCAGAGTTGGTGCAACAAAGTGTAGACACAGTCATATTGATCAGGCAGAGACTATAAACAACTCAAAGTAAGCAGAAGAGTTATGCAGATGTTCATAGGAGACCATTACAGTTTGAGGCAGGTGACTTAGTGTTTTTGCAGATCTCGCCAACCAAGGGTGTTATGAGATTTGGGAAGAAGGACAAGCTTAGTCCGAGGTACATTGGACCATTTTCCATTGTTAAGGGGATCGACGAGGTCACGTACTGATTATCTCTTTTGTCAAAGTTGGTTGGAGTGCACGACATGTTCCATGTCTCGCAGTTGAGGAAGTACATTGCAGATCCATCATATGTGTTGGACTACTCGCAAGTTGAGGTCGCACCAAATCTATAAGTCCTTGAGTACCCAGTCAGAGTTATGTTGGATCGAGATGGCACTATAGATGTCCTAGAGGGGGGTGAATAGGACTTCTTGCGCTTTTAAAAATTATCTGAAAATAGATGACACTAAATAAAGTCATTAGTATTTAGTGTGGTGTGTGTGAAACAAGTGAAAGCTTGGCGGAAACAATCACACAATTTACACAAGAGATTTTATCATGGTTCAGCCCTTCCCACATGGAAGTCCTACATCTAGTCCCCAAGCAACCTCTTGGGGTTTCACTAAAGTACCAAGAACACTTGGCCTTCTCTCAACCTGAGAGGTATTACAAACCCACTTGCTCCCAAGCAAGTCTTCCCTTTACCAAGGGGTACAAAGACCACCTACACAAGTAGGTCTTCCCTTCACAAGAGGGGTACAGCAGGAAACAAACCTCTTGTGGGTTATCTAATGCAGAAATGAAAAAACACTTGTGTGTCTGCTCAGAAAGATGAGCAAACACATAGAATCAGAAAGAGATACAATAAGAATTGGAGCTCTAATAATTTCTGAATCTAAGTGGGTGGACTGAGAAAGATCTACAGTTATAGAAGGCCACCCAACAAGAAAAAGACTTCTAAAAACTAGAGAGCTTGGAAGTCGAAGACTGAAGAAACAGCTCTCTCTTTCTCTTTTTAGTAGAAGGCTTGTGGTGACTCTTGCGATTTCTGAATGGAGTTCAGTGTCACTGGTTGGTTTGTTTTTTAGTGGGGGCATCTCTTGTCTTGTTCAAACTTGAGCTTCTATATATGAGCTTCAAATATCCTCCCGTTTGAAACTGACCATTGGAAACTAGCCATTGGAAGATATCCATTTGAAATGAGACTATACGCTTTCTAGGTTGTCCATCAGATCTTCAGCTCTTTAGAGTCCCAACATCTTCAGGCTATGTAGGTAGCTTCATGGCTTGATAGACAGCTTCATTAAAGTTCTGTAAACTCCATGCTCAAGACTGAAAGGTTAAGCATGCTTCATAAATCATCTGCAAGCCTAGAAGGACAAGACAGACAAAGATACCTCCATATCTCCAGAGGTAGGTGAGATAAAAATATATAAAGCGTGAAGGAGTTCAGAAAGACAGTTGTTCAAAACATTTAAATATAGACAGACAGTTGTATCGGGAATACAAGGATTTTTCCTGAAAGTCATGGAGTTCTGACAGTGGTAGGTGAGCTCTGATAGATATCCCATGCTGCTTATACCTACCATCGCATTTACTCCATAGCAACTGTCAAATGAAAAAGAACTGAACTACTGATAGCAAGCAAGAGATCACATTGTATAATAATTTCAAATCTTAACAAAGATATTTTATATGGTCATTTTGAATATATTTTTTCCTACCTAACAGAATATTTAAATGGTGACAGTAAGAAGAACATTATTCTATAACACTTATAAGTGTCATTCATTGTGTAAGGGATCCCATAGAAATAATGAAAGCCAATGAAATAAACAAGATTAAGATTTCATGGATTATGTGGAATGACATATTTAACACAAGTATTATTAAACTGCAAGTGCATAGGAATTGATATAGGATACTTCGACTTTTAAAGGAGTCGGAGTCAAGGACAAGATACATACAGAACTTCGACTATATAGAAGTCGCAGTGAGTCATTGATTGATAACAGACTTCGACTTTGAGAGTCGGAGTGATAAAGGCGCATCAATGACATACTTCGACTTGTAAGAAGTCAGAGTGCAAAGAAAACAAGCAATAGACTTCCACTTACAAAGAGTCAAAGTGAGATACTTCAACTGTATGGAAGTCGCATGCGTGAGATATCAGACTTCGACTTCTTGGAAGTCGTAGTAGAAAAAGTCAATCGATATCACACTTCGACTTTTAAGGAGTCGGAGTAATGTCTGACTTCAACTGTTAAAGAGTCAGAGTAGGGTTCAATGGTAAGAAATCAATGTAAGGACTTCGACTTTTTGAGAGCCAGAGTCAATCCAGACTTCGACTTTTCCAAAGTCGGAGTACTACTTGTTCATCAATTGATACAACACTTCGACTTTTCTAGAGTCAGAGTCCAGAGTCGGAGTTAGTATGGTATATAGTATACGCCATGGACTTAGAGAATTTTCGTGTGACAGTGTTGATACTTACAGTATTATACATGTCATATTTCTTTTTATACAAAATAACTTGTGGTACATTCTAATAGTTTTGATTGTAGAAAGTGTTAAAAGATTTTGTCATAGCAAAATCACAATGCTTAAAATGATTAACAATATTTTAAGGGATAGTTGCTCAACAAGTTATGGATCGCAAAGTGCAACAGCTGCGTAGGAGGAAGATTCTGCTTGCCAAGGTTGTTTAGGACAACCACTTCGGTGGCGAGGCCACATGGGAGTGCGAGGACGAGATGAGAGAGCAATTTACGTGCCTATTTGAGTGTTTGGTATGTTGGTGTTGGTTTTCCTTCCGTGACCGAGTTTTTCCTAATTTCGAGGACGAAATTTCTTTAATGGGGAAGGATGTAATATTCTCACCTCTTGGAGTAGATTAACCCCATTGGCTTTGTCCTCCTTGTCATGACTTGAAGGTCAGACACCTTATTAAGGTGTCTACCTAGGCTGATGTGTTAACCTTGGTAACATGACGCTGAGGTCTGACGCATTAAGGTTTCCAGACCGTTGCACCGATTTGTCATTTTGTGGTCAGAACGGTCTTGTCATGTGTCAGGACGAGTACTTTGGGAGACACGTCCTATCAGGTCAATGTGTTCTTGGTTGCACGTCCATCAAGGTGTTGACCAGCTTTCAAAGTGGCCTCGAAGTGGGTAGACACATTAGTGTCTAATATGTCATATCGGGTGGACGCGTTAAGGTTTAATGTGTCGTGGTGTCTTGACTTATTCTGAGGGCCTTTGGTTCACGCCTAATTCCCCCTCTCTTCTTCTTTCTTTCTTCTTCTCTTCTTCTTCTTCCTTTGAGCTCCCTTGCCTTCTCCAGGAATTCCTTGGTGTTTTGGGCTTAAAGGTGAGCTCTCCTTCTTGTAGGCGCGTGTGCATGGTGCTTAGAGCGAGGAGGATGCGACCATTCACATGAGAATGCCCCAATGGGTTGTTTCTCCTCTTTGAGGTAGGGACTCCACCTTTCCTCCTAGTTCTATCTAGGTTTGGGGCTTTTTTCAGCTTGAGGATGCTTCCCTTGTCGTAGTTGTGGTTTTGATGAGAGTTCCATGTTTGCACACATGTGGGGTCTCATTTGAACATAGATTAGCTTTCTTGACATGCATTTGGGGTGATCCATGGGTGGTTTGACTTCTAGATTCATCATGGATGTGTTTCCCATGCTCCCCACCCCTGGATGATGTGTTTATTATGGTTTTTGGGGTGATCTGTGGGCGGACTGCACTGGCATCCCTATGTCTGAGAATGTGTCTGGGCGACCGGCCGCCTTAGTAACGCGTCACATGTCGTAGACACATTAGCAATTGCTATCGCGATGGGCGAGGGTAACGTGAAAAGATGGCGTCATCCCTAGGTGATGAGTTAGTAGACACAAAGCAAGTAAGCTCGTATGGAGTCTGGTTTCCACTAAGTCTTCACATGTTTCTAGTTTTTGTTGTACCTGTGGCACCAGTGATGTTCCTAGCATGGTACTACAGTAGTCAGTTCACCTTGTGCTCGGCACTTGAGGGCTTGTTCTGTTGAGAGGTTGTTACCATTCCCTGGGACCCCATCCTCATGAGCCCATTGAGGGAGTACTCCAGGCTATGAGTGTGTTCTAGTTAGAGACTCTGGAGTAGAGGGGAAAATAGTGTTTAAGCTAGTGACGTCGAGTCATTTGTAGAGCTCTCGTGTTGGTCTGGGATGCCGAAGTCGTTTGGAATGTCTTCTCGGCGTAGGCCAACTAGTCATTTTTCTCAGTCTCACTCTAAGTGGCCCCAGAACCACCTAGAGGCGCTAGGTGTGGGACTGCAGTTCAGACAGACTATGGTTGTTGTCGTTGTGGTTACTCCACATTCCTAGGCCTCACTTTGACGGGAGGACAGCAGGCTAGGACATACGGTCGAGGGTAAGATGTATGTGGCGCTCTTGACTGGTTGACTAGTGGTAGTCATTTTAGTAGCTAGTGTTCTCTATCCAGGCAGGCTTACCCCTATCTGTGTTGCAGCTATGTGGTGGTCACGGCATGCAGGTTGCACGGGGTTTTCAACCGTGTGGTGTTTCTCAATTGGTAGTTGGGTAGTCAGCTCTTCAATTCCACACTTTCCTATGGTAGAGTAGAATATTATAATTGTTCTTATTTATTCATTTATGTTATATCTATCTGTGAGAGCCAATAGGAGATTGGTAGTCCCTATTGGGATTCTGTTGAAAAGATTAATCCCTCTTTTTCTAGGTGAAAATTCATAGCAGTGGCAAGGTGTGCACTGGATGGAGGAGACAGGGCGTTAGTTGTCGTTCCCATTCTAGCAATGGTTCCCCCTTTCCTCGTGTACTTTACCCTCGGGATATGCCTCATAAGGGTTCTGTCTTTTCCCCTCTTTTACTTGTACTTATTGTGTGGTTGGGACTTGTACTTAGAGCTATACATTGTACCCTCGCTCTTCTTTCCCGCTTCTGCGTACGTCAGTAGTTGACGTTTACTTCTTTTACATATCCTATTAGACTTGTCTTCTAACCCTTCTGGGTCCTCAAATCCTTGGGTGGTGGCGCTGAAAATTGGGTTCTCGGCAGAGGCCGAGGGTCAGGTTCCTATGGTCATTACAATGATTGATCTGATTAGTAGCCAGTGTGGTGATACGAAGGTAGATGTACAAGTGCATATATATCACATGAATAAGTTCACTACACAGACCCGGGTAAAATCCCTTAATGGTGATCATACTAGCTATCAATCAATATATTATATAGTCTCAGTAGCACAGTTAGAGACTTGAATCATTAAAAATATCTTGCTTGAGGAATATTGGGTATATGATTAGTAATTTATGAACCCCAAATTTGAGGTTTTATACAATTAATTATTCACATTCAGTAGAAATCTGAGATTCTGAACTCACTAAAAGGGATATATGATGCCAATCAAATTTTTTTTGTTTGGGAAAAAGATTCCATTGTGTGAATGTATATATGTATACATATAAATAAAATAACATGTATATGTGAACATATATGTGCATGTATATCACTTGAATATAGGCTTTTTAAAGCTTGTTAAAGACATGTACACCTAGAATAGATGAGCGATTGTCTTTTCTTATCTTTTAGTCTAGCTAGCCCACTTCCAAAATTGATGAAGGATTTGAGTTGTCTTCAACAAAGTAAATAATCAGGAAAGTGGAGTCGTTTGAGTTGATTTCATAAGTTTTTTGACACATTAAACTTTACCAAAACTTATCTTGGTTAGACTCCTGATGTAATTATCTAGATTGTTAGCATTTAGACACATGGTCAATCTAAAAACTCGATGGCCAACAAATTTTCCTAGACCTACCTTTCTTTTACCTTCTTCTATGTGGATGGCACCATGAGCTATGGGCACTTATCAAAAAGCACTAATCTTTATGATGTGGATTATTTTTATTTTATTTCTTTATAGATAAATATGAGGTGGAGATTTGAACATAAGAGCTAAGGTATATAATGAAGAGTGTTAACCATTGGATCACTCCTGGTATACTACATAATGTGAATTTCATTATCATCAAAAGCAATGTTCAACAAATTTTCTTAAAAAGGGATATTGGGGTGCAGCTATGCAAAAGGAACACATTAACAAAATATGTGTAGCAGAGAAAAAGATGCTGACATGGATGTGTGACAAGACTAAGAAAAATAAGATTAGGAATGAACGTTTTCATGAAGATTTGGATATAACTTCAATTGCTAGAAAAACGAGAGAAAATAGACTTGAGTAATTTGGACACATGTACCATCACCCTAATTCGGTGTCAGTTAAAAGATGTGATCAAATATTAATGGATGTTAGTAAAAGAGGTAGGGGAAGGCCTAAAATGAGATAGTGCGATATTATTAGGAATGACTTAGACTTCTTAAGTTTAAACACAATTATAGTACTTGATAAAAATTTTGGAGAAAAAGTTGACCCCAAAAATGGGATAAGACTCTGATGATGATGAGGGACATTGGGGTACCAAATTGTTTATTAACCTATCTACAAAACTTTGATCATAAGATCCAACAGTTAAGATGAGGTTATCTTAAAATATAAGTTTGACATTCTCAAATTTCACTGAGTTCACATTTTCTGGCATCTAACCTTCAAATCAAATACTAGTAAAAGAGTGTAGAAAAAGGGACGATAAAAGGTCTTTTCCAACTTTCAAACCAAACAGTAATAGGAGAGTGTGGAAGATGGGATGATAAAGTGTGTGACATCCACATCTTACTTTTCAAATTTGCTTGCGCTATTATTTTCTGTTAAGTTTGGAATTGAATTTTTAGATACCTAAGCTCCATTCTAGCCCAAAAGAATAAAACCTCAAATCCAAGTAACATGTCTTCATGTGTAGGAACTGCAAAAGGGGATCAATGACAATTTTTTCACTACTTTAAACACAGAAAAATTAATCAAATTCGCAATGATGCAAGAACTGCTCCTGGATGTGAAATTTGTCTGAGATATTCTTTATCCTTCAATTATGTGTTTCTATAGGTGGTAAGAGTTTTCTCCATCCTTGTTGCCATAACAAGCAGAGTCATTCTGGTTTAGGATGGGGATGGGGCATTTAATTCTACTGTTGATGTCAGTATCACTGATGTCAATGTCGCTGAGATTGGATAATCGATGTCTCACAGTTTGAACAGTCTAAATGCTAGTGCAGTTAAGTGGTCCTAATCAACAGGAGTGGCCTCCCAAGGGATTAGTTCAGTGCACTGGCGGATGTCACGAGGATGTCATCAAGAATTAAACTATTTATCTAGTTTTATTTATCTTGGCAGCAACATGATTCATGAGTCATGAACATATGATCGATCCTCAAACAAATTTAATTGGCTGATGCCAGACTAAGATTTTGTGTATGTCATATTCACTTGTGCATGTAGATACAAGTCCACTAATGACAAGCACATCGAAATAAAACACCAAGTATTAGTGGAGGATGTGGAATGTGGAGTGCTTGGGCTGGGGGGTGTTGGGAGAGAGAAAAAAATGCGAACACCATGTGAGAGAGAGCCAAGAAGGTTAAGGAACAGGTATCAACATCTATTTGTTTTCAGGAATATGCACACATATGAGTTGGAATGAAGAAACAGACAAGGAAGGTGAAATCTTTGACGTGACAAAGCTTTACATGGTCATGGCATTAGGGCCTCAAACTGTTCTCCCTTTTTCCTCCTCCGTTCTGGACAATTTCATGGTGGGGTTGTTGATATGTATATGATTGTTTGGATGTCCTTGTCACCCCTTTTGGCTTGATATGAGTTAAGTTGGTGGCCCCATTCCCATTATTACCACAAGGTAGGTGAGAACAATTTTGCCAATTTGTATACCAGAAAAGCATTTATTCTTGAAACTAAAGAACCCATGAAAATAAGTGTAAAATTTTGAATTTCTTTTCTCTCATGAGCATAATAGGAGTATACAGATGGGCAGGATTGAAAAACTTTGATGGTATTCTCCTATTGCAAGTAAGTAACTTGTTTGACCTCGATGACAGACTCAGAATTTTCATTTGATGGGTATATTCTTAGATTTTTTTTTTTATCTAATAGGGTTATTAATGATGAAATTTTATGTCTAATAAAAAAATTTCAATTCAGTGAAATCATGTAATCAGACCTCTTTTCTTTCAAGCAAGAATTTTTGAATCCCCGTGATGTGGATAAAGAGTGAATTGAAATAAGGAGGGAATGAAGTTATAGCTTCCATTTTTTTTTCCTTCCATAGTGGCCTGTGAAAATGAAAATTTTATCAATTTAAAATTTTTCATGTTCTTTTTATCATGTTTTCTCATGGTCTCATGGATGGATGCGTATTGCTAACTCAAGTCCCGTCGAATGCTACTTGAGCAAGGGTGACGAAAGATGAATCGGTAATTTGCATAGCGCGGGCATGCCAGTTACCGAGGTGACAACAAATGGTCTGCCTCCGAGAGTCGGAGGGCTTTAGGTCTATTGTGCGCACCATTTGACTTCGTCAAACGAAAGTGAGTGTCGGGTTCTGAACCAATATCCCGTCGTTACCTAAGCACGACGGCGTTAATTATATCCCTCTAAGAGGGAAAACCCTTGATTAATCACCAGATTAAGAAAGTCTTATGACCTAAATCGGAGACATCCGATAGAGGTGCGAAAAGCAACTTGAGCTTAAACCGGAGTGGTAAAGAGTACGATATCTATTCAACGTCATGAGATCTTTTACTTGTTACTGGTTAGCTCCTTTTGCCTATTCGCCCATTTGTTTTTTTTATCATGAAATGGTTTCAATTTACTTCTTTGGTTCTACTTGAAAAAACACAAGTTAGGAAATGGCCTATTTGGTCATTTGTTGAAAACAATTTCAATTTGATCTTTTGTTCTTTGCAAAGCATAGGGTGATCTATTTGTTCATTTATTACTTTTATCAAGAAATAATTTCAATTTGTCCTTTCTGTTCTTTTTGAAGCATGCAAGTCGCAGAAATAAGTTTTTTGCTCTTTTGTCCTTTTTATTGAGAAATAGTTTCAACTTGTTCTTTTGTTTCATTTGAAGCACGTAAAAACATGAGCTGATCTATTCGCTCATTTTTTACTTTTATCGTGAAAAAAAATTTCAATTTGCTCTTTTATTCTTTTAAGATATGCATGTCATGGTTCTTTTCGCGATTCGGCGCCGCTTGGTCATTGGGTGGCCAATCGGCAGCACAGACACATGCCATTCGGCGGGATACCCTCGATTCGGCGGGGCAAAGTCGAATCGGCGGACCATGACTGAATCGGCCAGATGCACAATCAGCAGGACAGCTGGCGAATCGGTGGGATGAACTGAATCGGTGAACGTGACCGAATCAGCGGCCCAGGTTGAAATACCATTGAAATAATTAAACATTAAGGGTTTCTTTTCAAAGTCTCTTATCGATTCGAGGCGCATGGAGAAAATTCGGCAACATCTCCCCTTATCTTGATCGATGGGGGGAGAGCGCGGTACACATCCACCATAAATAGAGACGGCACCAAAGAGTAGGGTATATGCCGAAGGATGACATAACCCCAATGGCACACGACGCCGACCCCCAAGGCATGCCTTTGAGGAGGCCGGGTAATGTCGTGACCACGAGAATCCGAGGGACGAATAGGTGACATATGAACCTATACATCCGGGCATAGACATTATATCGTCTAACCCGGGGGTTTGGATGGGTCTCTTATCGGTATATTATCCCTTTTCTTGGTCAAAACCACATTGGGCATGTCCTTGCTCATATGGCTCGACTAAGGGTGTGTACTGCCAGCCGAATCGGCGGACTGCTCCCCAGTCTAGCCGAATCACCAGAACCGGTTCCAGACCATCCGAATTGGCGGCAGAACCTCCTCTCCACGGGCTATGAACCGGAACTGCTCAATCTAGTCATGCCCATAGCAATGGAGCGATTATGGGCCTGAAATGGGCTTGATTGGACTGTTGATACGGGGTGCTAAGCAAGGGGGCATGAACATTGGTTGTTCAACCCCCATGGCTAGCAAAGGGGCATGCCCCAAAACCGCTACACACATGAAGGGGAGTGTTTGGACAGTGGGAAAATCGCCTATTGGAAGGAGAAAACAGTAAAGGAAACCCACTTTCTTTTAAACAAGAGTGGCAAAGAACATGCTCCAAGGGGAGGGGGCTGTTCAAACAGTGAAGAACACAAATTTGAAAGAGGCCGAACAGTGGCAAATATGCTCCCCAAGGGGGGAAAACGGGACCAATGGGCTTTAAACATAAGGCGGTGTCAAGACACATGAGAGAGGGAGAGCTCCACAACTCCCAAGCCTCATTTATTGAGGTATGGGATTTGTAGGAGCCTCATGTATGGTCTTAGAGGGAGAAAGCACCTCCTCATGAAGGGGAGACTCTCCCTCCCATGACCCTTTCCTCTCATAAAAGAAAAAAGCACACCTCAAACACAAATGCTGAAAGGACACATGGCACAAGAAGGGAAGATGCATTAAACACCAAGTGGGGAATGTTCATACCAAGAGGGAGAGGGAGTACACAGAGTACACAACAAAAAACATAAAAAACAAGAAAGGGGAAGGTTCCTCATGCCACCTACCCTCTCTTCCTCTCTTTCTCTTCACCCCAGATGATGAGACAACACTCAAAATATGGTGGCTCTCTTCTCCCTCTCTCTTTTCTTCTTTTTCTTGCATTTTCTTCCTCTCTTTTCCACTTGTTGCAGCAAGAAGCCCACGGGAGGGCCTTCTCTTCAGCAAAACACCAGCAGCACAGCATGCGTGGGGAAGAAGACTCCCCTCCCCCCTTTCAAAAACCTCTCTTCTCTCTTTTCTCCAAAAAAAAAAAAAACCCTTTTTGCCTTGGTACGCATGGCCTTTTGTTTTTTGCAAAAGGCTTCTAGAAGCCTTGCCAAAAAGGACTCCCCACTCCCTCTTGTGCAGTAATAGCTTTTCCCTTTTTTTTTTTTTTTTTGGGGGGGGGGGGGCTTTTTGGGAGGTGTTGCATTTTCCTATGATCACCCCCTTGCATGGGGTTAGATGGGCTCTTAGTTAATGGGCTTTTGTTAGGCTTCATGCATGAGCCAATTAAATTATAACTTATTTTGTGGGGATCTCTTCTAAGCATTGGGCCAACCATGAGAGAATGGCCCATTATGGGAAATTTGAGGTGTCCACAAATGCCCCCCACCCGTGGGTGGTGCGAGAGGACACGCGAAGCGACATCCGCGGGTGTACTTCGGCCTTTTGGCTACTTACACTAACACAGGTAGGTCGTTGACTTGTTGTCGTGCTAATGGTCTAATGATCTATTTTGGTCTTTTGCTTCCATATGGTGGTGTTGTTCATGGACAACGAACGTATGTCATCCCTGATAGGTAATTGGGCCCTCTCCTTCTCTCGATTTCTTTTTTTGAACTGTCGTGACCTGACAGAGTTCGCACGATTCAGCGGGTATCGCGCGATTCAACAGGGGTAGCACGATTCGGCAGGGGCGTCTATTGGTCAGTAGGCAGCGTCGGTCTGGCAGAGCTTATGTCGAATCGGCGGGGCCAACAGTTGGGTAAGATCCCTGAACCGGCGCTTGGGTGGTCCACGCGTGAACCGAGGGGGTTCGCCTCGTCTTCCCCCTCCACTTTTCCTCAAAAGGCGTGCGTGCCTCTTCTTT
Source organism: Colocasia esculenta (assembly GCA_014218235.1). Lineage (NCBI taxonomy): Eukaryota > Viridiplantae > Streptophyta > Magnoliopsida > Alismatales > Araceae > Colocasia > Colocasia esculenta. The sequence goes on along the minus strand of CM024761.1, from coordinate 20,126,539 downwards.
TTCCTCTTCCTCTTTTCTCGTTTCTCTTCAGGTTTCTTAGGGAACGAGCCTTACCTCTCTTCCCTCTCTACCTTCTCCTTCCCTTCTTCGACAGTGGGATGAGACCATAGCGGCGGCGCGAGCGAGCGTCGGTGGTAAGCAGGCGCTAAGTGCACGACCGTGCGAGGCGGCAGAGGAGCACTGCGGCGGGGCCTCTTGGCGGCGCAGACCATTGGCGGCTAGGTGCGGTTGCAGCGGCGGCATGAGGGCGTCACGTCGACTGTGAGAGGCGCCACGGTGAGCATTCCCGAGGTGATCCGTCAGTGGTGTCGGGGTCCCTGTTCTCCAGCGAAGGAGGCGACTGGTGGCTTCAGCGTGGGGGCGTGCGCAACGGCGACCGCTACCTCAGTCCGATGGAGAGGGTAGGGCGCAATCGGGCATCGGCCCTTTGTAGGGTTTCTCTTTTCCTTTCTTTTGTGCGTTCTATTGTAGCGCCGGCGGTGGGGCTTGGGCGCAGGCCGGGGGATCGGCCCTTTGTAGGGTTTCTTTTCCTCTTCTTTTTTTTGTGTTCTGTTGTGGCGCCGACGAAGAGTTTGGGGCGCAGGGTGGTGCCCCGGCTGCGAGCCAGGGATGGGGTACCGATGGGCAACGATATGGGGCTTGCATGCCCTTTCTCCCCTTCCCTTTCGTCCCTTGTGCATGGGTGAACAGGGTCCAAGGGGACCCGAATGATGTATCTTTTAGGTCATGGGGTCATTCCTATACAGGGACACTCGTTGTGTGTGTGTGTAGGGTTCGGTGGGACCACCCCTATCCAAGAATAATGGGGAAGAGTTCAGTAGGTCCCAGGGCCGCTAGGGATCTATGAGGGGAATATCCTCAGTCCGAGGTTTCGCCCCTTTTGATTTCTTCTTCTTTTTGTGGGGCCTATCTTGAATTGGCGGGGCTCCCACCGGTGCGGTCCTTGTCCACGTGTCACCGTTTCAAATGGCGACTCTAATTAGGAGCAGCTCCTAACTCGCAAATCGCTATAGGGCAGTGGCGATCTTGGGTAGCTTCAGTAAGGCCCGGAGCCTTTAGGGAATCGAGGAGGACGCCCTAGGTCTGAGGTTCTTCATTTATCTTTTGTTGGTGGGGGCTCACTTCGAATCGGCGGGGCTCCCACTAGTCTGGTTCCTCTCTCCGCGCCAACACTTCAAATGGCGGGTCTTTTGACTGCGGCCAGGCACTGGGCCGCTCATCCTTTGTAGGCTAGTCCTCGGGGTAACGGCGGTTCTCGAAGAGCCATTTGACATGCTTGCATGTCCCTATTTGGGGCCGTCTCGCCTTAGTGCGTGGACGAGTACCCGCTGAAACCCCCACTTGTATGCTTGACAAAGGGGAGGTGCTGCCAAAATTTCATTTGATTTATGTATCTTTTCGACCTGTTGATGTGGCTTTCAACTTTGTAGGAGTCAAGGCTACTCAACCTTCCGCTGGTAGTGTGGATCCTTTAAAAGACGTGTCGCTGGTATCGTGGGCAGATTTCCCAAGGTTGAACCAGGGCTATGATAGGATTGCTTTGGTAGCTGAGTCTTCTGATGACGAAACCGACACCATGGACGAGTCGAGACTCGAGCTTAGTTCGACGCCACCTTCTTTTACTCGCGACGAGGACTACAGAATTGATCACCCAAAGGATAAGCATCTGTTGCAGTTTCTTCACTCTTACGCCCCAGGCGGCAAGAGGGACATTTTCATGATTCAGGATATAGAGGCAGCCATACTGCTGGAGAGGGACAGCCTGGCCAACTGCGTCCCTCGCTCCGAGCCTATTTATAGAATTGGTGAGCCTCAATGGCGGGCTCCCGTTCTGGGGTTGGGAGATTTAAATCCTGCAGATAACAGGCTCACTCGTGCTCCCACCTTCATTCCAGCGAGGTGGGATAATTCAGCAGGCTATGTAAACAGTGAACAGTCATCCTTTGGGCTATTCTTGTGTCCGTTGAAGTGGGGTTATCGAGATGAACCCTTTTTGCTGGACTGTTTGGCCATCCGCTTCAAGAATCAATTAGCAGCAGGCTGGTTCGGAGATTTGCGGGCGGCAGATGCTCATCATTTTCGTGCCTTTGCTGTAGAGGCTGCTGAATTTGTGCTCCAACACTATGCACCACTTTTGATGACTGCGGGCGTCTATCATAGTGTATTTGCGGCCCGTTATCAGTATCCCTTATCCAAAGGCCTTTGTTGTGGGCTAGCAGAAGTCTTCGTCCCGAAGTTCAACACATTTTATACAGCCGAAGGGGAGACTTCGTTGGATTTGTGGAGTTTGCATCAATTGACCGGCCTGCCTGTCGACGGGGAACCCTATGAGGAGGTGTGTCTTCCGGACATCATAAAGGACAGGACTGGCGGGGAGCAGCAGTATTCTCTGGGGTATTCATATAGATACCTTATGAAGGCCTACCGCCACCTCAGTCTCGCTCGCAACGCTGGCTGGGCCAAGCAGAAAGGGGAGCGAAAGAAGGTCAGCATTCATATATGGCTGACCTATTTCTTTTCCACTGAGCAACGCTATGAAGACTTCTCTTGTGCTGGTGGGATTACTGCCACGAAGAACCCGGGCCGCCAAAAGGTGACCCTTACGACTTCTCTTTTGAAGGGCCGTATCTCGGGGCCGAACCCTACTGGTGCTGATCCACACACTCATTGTGCGGCCTATTTGGCATACTGGATTTGTTATTTTGCTCTGCCCGTGGGTGACGAGACTATTCTTCGCCCTGAAGTCATATATCCAGCTTGTCAAATGGCCTGGGGCATGAGGTTGTCTCTATGTCCTGCAGCGCTTTGTCTAATATATCGCTCCCTTGGCGAATTGCACCGCCGCTCAGTTCCGCGACGGCATCGCGTGATTGGGCCTTGGCATTTTCTTAGCGCCTGGGCCTGCAGTCTATTCCCGGAGTTCGCCCCCAGGTATCTTCAATCTCCTCGGCTGTTTCCGAGGATGTTGGAATTTTCCAGCGCAAAGCCCCAGCCTACTTCTGCACAACTGTTCGATATCCGGGGAAAATTGATGAGTATTCCAACCGACTCTCCTGGCACTATCCATTTTTGGCATCTGGCCAGTCACAGCAGTCCATTGGTCAGCCCTACCGGGAATACACCGACAGCACAGTTGAAGAATATGTGCACCCGATCAGCAAGCAAAAATTGACAAGGTTGGTATTGGAACCAGAACTCAGAGATTGGGCCCTGTCCATCTGCCCCAGCGTGCTGACGTTCTTCCGGGGGAACATTGTTTATTTGGAACCCTATTACCCATTCCAGTTTAGCCGAAATTTTGGGTATGATCAGCATATCCCTTCCTCGTCTGCCAAATTTGACCTGTCTGGCCGGGCTGTGGGGGGAGCCCAGCTTATGGAGCGGGCCCGCAGGTGGTGGGACTTCTTCCACCGTTTTGACCTATCGACTTTTCGGATGCCGATGCCGGGTCGTACACCCCGAGTTACACCCGAGTACGTCAAGTGGTGGAATGCCCGTACCGGCTTCTATCGGGCTTGTAAAACTGACTGTTGGGATGCTGCGGAGCGCAAGATCCTGCAGTTACAACCTCGGCCGGCCCTCGACATTGACAAGGAACATCTGCTGCGATTGAAATCTGGTGATGGGAAGGCTTCTGATCGGTATCTAGTGGCGAGATTTTCTGCCAAAAAGGAGGATCCCACCCTTTCATTGATTTTTCCCAAGGTTGTGAAGGATAGTTTTCCAGCAACCCTCCGGCACCTTTGCAATATCAGTTCAGAACAAATGGTCGTCGCGCAGTCATGGCCTATTGAGGAAACTATCCCAGCTGTTGTATCTCAGAGTGGGAAGTAGACACAACCTTCCCATACAGAGCATTTTCAGCACAGCCAGACCAAGGCCGCTTTCGTTATGAACATACCTCCTGGTTGTTTGTGCTGCTTCACATCCATAATTTGACCGTGGAGGCTGATTATAAGGTGATTCTGGAGCAGGAAGTTCATGTGGCTTTCCACTATGCAGACGGCTGGGGCATGGACTCCCTCAGTCTTTACTATTTCTTATCTTCTATTGGCCAAGGCGACTTGGCCATCTTTTCCGAAGACTGCTGTAGAATTAATGATGTGTGTTGGCTGATCCGAGAGGTAGCCTCCTGGGCTGAACAGAACGCACACACCTACTGGCCGCTGAGTTGGCTCTACACGGGCATAGCAGGTATACTTTCCTTTCTTTGAACCCTATTGTCTGTTGTTCTCTTTTCATGCTCTTTTAACCTCTTCCCTCTCCTCCCTTTTTAGACCCCTTGCGAGAACCGGAGACGGAGGTACCACAAACTCATCATGAAAGTGAAGAGACCACTCTATTTTGCTGAGAGAAGGTCCTCTTTAAGTCTCCACATCGAGAAGCCGTTGGCGAGGAAGTCCAACATGGCGACCACATTGCTAAGGCTAGGAGAGCCTCAAAAAGGAAGAGGGAGATCTCCCCTCTAATGCCAAGCCCTGCTGATGGTCTGTCAATCCCTTCATTTGAAGAATTCTCTAGCCAGCGAGAGCATGCTGCCCTTTCAGGTAGTGACCGACTTCCCTCACTTCTGCTATTCCGATATTACCCCCTCACTTCACTTTTTCTTTATCGACAGGTGGCGCTTCTCCGGTAACCGACCATTCTATTACAGAGCAGGACTCTTTCATGCCCCTTGCAGTACCGTCTGATGCACCTTCTCCTCCAGCGGCAGGTTAGGATCACGGCAGAATTCTGACCATACGCCACCTTCGGGGTGTCTTTTGTTTTCCCTTAACATTTGTCGGTTATTCTTTCTATCAGCTATGGCTGCTGCCCCATCCCATGACCAGGCCTTAGGTAAATGCCCAGCCATAATGACTGTAGCTCGGAGGGTACCTCTGGCCCTCTTCAGGTGAGTCAGCGTGTCGCTGGTAGGGTGGCCCTTATGAAGATCCGTCAGGGCAGTCGAGCTATTTTAGCGGAGGAGTCTCAGAGTCCTGTTGATATCTCTTCGGGAGACTCCTCAGATGAAGACATCACTTGCGCTTCCCCTTTACCGAGCACGATTCTTTCTAACGAGGGGAGTTTACCCAAGGAGCGGGGAAGGGAGAGGATCTCGGCCCTTGAAGGCATCGAAGAGGACTCTACCAGTAGTGTAGAAAAGTCCCCTGTTGTTAATCCTAGCTTGGACACCGCCGCTTCTCCTAAACTTGCCTTTGTGAGCACTATCACCTTGGCTTCGAGACGTAAGCTTTTCATGTATGAGAGACTTACGGTATCTTTTCTGACCTTTTGCAGGACTTCGAGGGCGACCATGATATTGACACCTCCGAGTCTTTACCGACAGTTGGCGTTGATCTCTTGGCCATTGGGGGAACAGTATCGGACCCTCCATTAATTACCAACGTGTCGAGCATAATCGAGGAACCTACCCCTGAGAATGAAGGGAATCTCCCCCTAGTCTCTTCTGGTGACTTCCCAAGCTTCCTTCCTCAGGCGCCAGACACCCAACTTGCGGATGTTGCTATTAACTAAGAAGTGGTTGTTCCTGAAGCAGCAGTAATTTTTGGCACCGTGAGTGGAGCTTTTGATATCTCTTTGGTTAACACCGCCCTCTCTTCAGTTGAGTTACCCTCCTGCTCCAAAGAAGTAGATACGAGTCTGTGGGCGGACGTAGACGCGCAGGTGGATTTTCAAGTGTCACTCACTACTGCCTCCAGGGGCACTCTTCCGTCTGATATTATGGTCAGGCAGTAATTATCAGTGCTGTGTTTGATGATACAGTGGAACCTGATTGTACGTTACGAAGACGTGAAGGCCGTGGCCGACCAGATGACAGGAGTGCTTGTTCTCATGGGGTGCTCTTTAACCGATTGGGCAAGCCGAGTCACTTTATTGCTTAACTCTTGAAGCAGCGCCATCACCTCCAGAATGAATTGTCCGACCATTAGATGCCCTAGAAGTGCAACAGTTTGACTGTGAAGCGGTACTAGAACCCTTGCAGGCTGATCATGAGTACCGTCGGTCTCTTATCAAAGGGTATAATGAGGATTCAGCGATCCTAGAGGCAAAGATAGCCGAGCTGACGGCCGAACAAGATGCTGCGAAGGCCAAGCTAAATAAGCTAGCCGACTTTCGAGCTGAGAAAGAACAAACTATTGCGCTTGATGAGAGTAGGGTCGCCTTAGCAGAGAAGACATTGCTAGAAGTTCGCTCCCAGAAGGAATGCTTGAAGGAAAAAATGTCTTCCCCCTATGTGGGCATTTTGTCGTTGGAGGAGCTGTTCAGGGACCTGCCATGAGGCTCATGTCCCACTCTATGTTCTCTTTTCGTTTTTTTTTGTTTACGAGGCCTTGGCTCGATGATCATGTAGTTCAATTCTATTCAGTAATGAAAACACCTTATTTTGGAAGCAAGCGTCCCCTTATGTATGTTTCATTATTGTGTGTACATCATTTTCTTTTCTTTTCTCTTTTCCCTTTTTTTTGTTCACATTATCGGATTGAGTGCCCTTTCGGGTTTTCACCCAACCTGACCCCCTCTTGCTTTTGCCTACACGCCCTTCAGGTTTTCGTGTAGCGAGGGTACCCGATTTTGCCCATGGCGCCCTTTGCGGTTTTCACCATGGCTGGGTTTAGTCCTTTTTACCCTCACTCGGTGGGGTGGTCCAAGTGAGTCCGATGAGGCATCTTTATTTTAGCCTCTTTTCTTTTCTTCTCTTTTTAGTATCATGTGCTGTCTGTCGACTGCATGAATGACGGGACCTTTTGTCGTCCATTGACCGTCAGGATGAAGGAGCTTCTGTTGGGATGACGGGATCCTTTGCCGTCTGGATAACGGGGTGACGGGACCTTTTCCATTAGGTGACTGTCGAGATGACGGGACCTTTTCCGCCAATTGACTGTCGGGGTGATGGGACTTTTGCTGTCAAAATAACAGGTCTTCTATTGTCTATTTACCGTTGGTATGACAGGGACTTTTGCTGTCAAGGTAATGACCTTCTATTGTCTGTTCACTGTCTGGGTGACGGCCTTCTATTGTCTGTTTACCGTTGGTATGACAGGATCTTTTGTTGTCAAGGTAACGGCCTTCTGTTATCTATTCACCGTCAAGGTGACGGCCTTCTGTTGTCTTTTTACCATCGGAGTGGCGGCCTTCTGTTGTCTGTTTACCGTCAGGGTGACGGCCTTCTATTGTCTGTTTACCGTCAGGGTGACGGCCTTGATGATCTTGTCGTTGCTTGATTTTCATGTCTGTTAGAATTTGGCATCTCGTCATTTTTGTTTTCTCATTATCGAATTGGGCGCCCTTTCGGTTTTCACCCAATCCGACCCCCTCTTGCTTTGCCTACATGCCCTTTCGGGTTGTGTAGCGGGGTACCCGATTTTGCCCCTGACGCCCTTTATGGGTTTTCGCCAAGGCTGGGTTTTGGTCCTTTTTGCCCTTGCCCAATGGACAAGTCTGACGAGGCATCTCCATTTTTAGCCTCCGCTTTTTTTTCTTCTTTTGTTTTGAAAGAGTGTAAGGACATTGGCGTAATTTTCCGACGTCCTGGCCAACGTTGGTTGCTTAAGCTTGTTGACGCTTTTCCATTTCGCAACGCATTGCCGGTGCGGCCTCGTGTTACGTCGGTGTGACAGCCGGTGGAACTCCATTGCTTGAATGACGTCGATCTCTTAGACTTGTTGCCATCGTCAGCTTTCATCGTGACTTTGGCATGTTGATGGTGATGTCGGCCACCCGGGCTCGTTGACACCAGCTCCACGGGTTCCCTGCCCACAAAAGATGGTAGGGATTAGACCAATTAGATAATAATCATTCATGCATGCTAAAGCGCGAAGTTCTCATTTAAGTCTTTTATCACTCTTATTATTTTTCCATTCAAAAAAACGTGAATTTCTTGTCTTTTAGAAGATCTTTTTCATGTGGGGAGACGTACGGAAAACTCGAACAATCTCCACACAGTTCATGGAGAGGTGAGATACTAACTAAAACGGAGGACTCCTTTCATTGTCATTCCTTCAAAAACCAGCGGAAATCACGGAAATCGCATAAACTTTGTTGGGACGTTTGTCACCTCAGAGCCATGATCCGGCTAGCGGTATGGCTGCCTCTTCGCTCTTTTTTTGCCATGCATTGCATGCCATTTTTTTTACATTTTCTTTTGGCTCTTCGTCATTGGCGACTAGCGTTGGTGGTTAAGAGCTTAGTGTTTTATCATCATTTTTTTTTTTGTTCTTCTTTTGTTGCTTATTTTTTTAGATGATGGAGGGTTGAGGGTAGAGACTCCTGCTGTTGCAAATGCAACAGTTTTTTGTAGCCGAGCTCTTCATTCATCGAACAAGTTGATTGAGTTCATCTCTTCCTCAACCTCTTGTTGCTCATGATGTTGGCCACTGAAGTCCGGACGACACGCGTGATACAGCTTCAGGTGTCTTCCATTGAGGGGTGAGAATTGTATTTCACCCCGATGGTTGACCAGGACGTAGGCAGCGCCTTCATAGACTCTTTGCACCACGTATGGCCCAGTCCAATTCACATTCAGCTTTCCTTTTGGATTGCCAGCCATGACCTCTCTTTTCTTGACCATTACCAGGTCCCCTTTCTTGAACTCGCGACCTTTGACTAGCTTGTCGAAGGCACGCGTAATGCGGGCCTGGTAAACTTGTATATTCTATTGAGCTCGCAATCTTTTTCTTTCCAAATCAGAAAGTTCCTCGAGCCTTCTTTCAATGTTGGTCTAATTCTCAGAAGCCAGCCCATGCTGCATAGCTACCCTGAGAGATGGTACTTCCATTCTACCGGGACCACGGCTCTGAACCGTACACCGGGAGAAGGTGAGCAGCCTGTTGGTGTCTTATAGATGGTCCGGTAGGCCACATAAGGCTTCATATATTCGGTCCTCCCATCTCTTTGTTGGCACTGACTGTCTTGGCCAGCAAGGTGCACCATTGGCTTTCGGATTATAGGAGTGAAAGTCCTCCAGCCTATTCTGTATTTTGCGGCCATTTTAGACACCTTCTGATTTTAAAGTGTGCTCTGTTGTCTGATATGATCCGGTCTGGACTTCCGAATCTGAAGATGATGTTCTGCTGGATAAAGCGTACCACCAACTCTCCTGTTACTTCTCTTAATGCCACAGCCTCGGCCCATCTTGAAAAATAGTCTGTGATTACCAAGATGTATTTGCACCCTGACGAGGAAGGTGGCAAAGGGCCCACCACGTCTGTGCCCCATTGTGCAAACGGCCAACTTGGAATGGTCGGATGCAAGTGCATGGGAGCCCTTCTTGGTATGACCACATGCTCTTGACATTTTTGACATGTTTTGGCGAATTTGCCACAGTCTTCGAACATGGTCGGCCAATAATAGCCAAGCTTTTTTTTTTCTATTTTCATTTTTCGGTCCGGCCTGGTAGGCACCAGCGGTTCCGGCGTGCACTTCTTTCATGACCCTCCAGGCCTCTTCAGGTGACAGACACCTCAGCAAGATCTTTTTCTTGGAGTCTGCCATGATTCTGAACAGAACTCCGGTTCTTAACTCATATGAGTCTTTTGTTCTAACCAATTTGATCTTTTCTTCTCTTTGCTTTGGCAATTGCTGGTGCTCGAACCATTGTAGCAAGGGCTCTCTCTAGTCTTCTTGCCTGATTTCTTCACCCACAGACACTTCCTCTTGGCCGTTCTCTTCATTTTCGGATTCTTCTTCTATCATGCTAGGAACCTGTCGCCCATTCATGACAACAACTTCCAGCTTCTCATTCGGTGGCACTGCCAAAGAGCTGGCAATTTTGCTAGAGCATCTGCCTGTGCATTTCTACTTCTGCCGATGTGCTCTATTTCTATTCGATAGAATTTTGATAGTAATCTCTTGACTTTTCGGTGGTATGGCAGCAACTCAGGTTTTTTGACGTCAAACTCCCCTTGTACTTGTTTGACAATCAACATTGAGTCGTCAAACACTTGCAGCACCTTGATATTCATGAAAAGGGCCACTTGCAAGCCAATGATTAAGGCCTCATATTCAGCCTCATTGTTTGTGCATGGCTTGTTAATTGAGCAGGAGGTGTGTGTGACCTCTCCTTCGGGCGACTTCAGGACGATGCCTGCCCCTACCCGAACTCTTGCACTGCCATATGCAGTTGCTTCTATTCTTGATGCCCCATCAAAGTATAGTTGACAAGTGGCTGTTTGCAACTGGTTTACTTCGAGGGTCTCATCTTCTGGTAGCTCTGTAATGAGCGGGGATTTTCCGGCACAGGATGGGCTGCAAAGAAATCAGCTACTGCCTGCCCCTTGATTGCTTTTTGAGGGATGTATTTTTGATGTCGAACTCCATCAATATAACAGCCACTTGCCTATCTTCCCTCAACGCCGTTGGGAGAGGATGTGTTTGATGGGGTCGGCCCGGAGATCAGCCTAACCTCATGCGACAGCATGTAGTGTCCATTTTCTTGGCTGCGAAGACCAAGGCTAGGCAAACTCTCTCAATCGGAGAATACCTCTCTTCTGCCCCCACTAACCTTCGGCTGAGGAATAAAGGGCTTGTTCTTTTCCTTCCTCATTCTCTTGTGTCAACATAGCCCCCAAAGAGTGCTTTGTAGTTGCTATGTATAAGATGAGAGGACGGCCTTTTACCGGAGCACCCAACACTGGTGGAGTGTTCAAGTATGTTTTAAGTTGACCTAGGGCGTTCTGACACTCCTGGTTCCATTTAAAAGGAACGTCTTTCCCCATCAACTTGTGAAATGGGTGACATCGTCCAGATAAATTCGAGACAAACCTACGGATGTAGGCTAGTCGCCCTTGTAGTGATCTGAGCTCAGTCAGATTCTTTGGTACCGGCAACTCTTGGATGGCTTTAATCTTAACAGGGTCAATTTCTATCCCCCTGTATCGGACAATAAAGCCTAAGAATTTGCCACTGGACACCCCGAAAGCACATTTCATCGGGTTCATTTTCAGCTCGTACTGCCTTAACCTTTCAAATACGACCCTGAGGTCAGCCAGGTGGTCTTTTCTTTTTCTGGTTTTGACCACCAGGTCATCAATGTAGCACTCCACCTTTTTATAGAGCAGCTCATCAAAGATTTTTGTCATTGCTCTTTGGTAGGTTGCCCCAGCATTTCTGAGACCAAAGGGCATTCTCTTATAGTGAAAGATCCCTTTGGGTGACCTAAAGGTAGTGTGCACCCTGTCTTGTTCGGCTATCCAATTTGGTTGTAGCCAGATGATCCATCCATGAACGACAAGGCTTCATGTCCAGTAGTTTCATCTATCATCACTTCGGTGATTGGCACCGAGAAGTCATCTTTTGGACATGCCTTGTTTAGATCCCGAAAATCTATGCAGATCCTGATCTGTCCATTCTTCTTTTAGACGGGGACAATGTTTGCTAACCAAGTTGTATACTGGTTTTCTTCGACAAAGTCCACATCTATCAATTTGTCCACTTCAACACGTACCTTGTTTATCAATTCCGGTCTCATCCTTCTAGGAGATTGCTTGACCAGTTCAATTTTTGGGTCAATTGCCAGTATGTGTTGTGCCACGTCAGGGCTGAGTCCCGGCATTTCTTTGTAGGTCCAGGCAAAATAGTCCCGGAACTCTTTTAACAGCAGAATATACTATTGCTTCTCTTCTTCTGGAATGAGGGCACTTAGGAAGGTTGGCCTATAATCTTCTTTTGGGTCGAGGTTCACTTCCACCAGCTCATCGACTGTGGCTTAGCCACCATCTTCAAACTCTTCGGGTGCTGGCTGAAGGTCCACAAAGCCTTCTTCATCGGCTTCTACCTCCAGCACCTCCATGTATTCTTTTTGTGGTCTCCAGCTGACATTTTCTCTTCGGTCCTTTCTATCTGTTGAGCCCCTCGGCTTGGATCTGTTGAGATGCCTATTGTCTCTTCTTGTTCTCTTGCTTCTCTGAGCTAGTAGAGATTGACTGTGCTAACTCATGATTTCTATCTTCTCCAGTTTTCGGAAGTGCTTGGGTGGCAGGGAGCTCCGTGGGAGTACATGTAGGGGGAACTCTTTCCCCTTGGGGAGGCTCATCATTTGTGATTACGGCTAATGTAGATGCGTCTCTTTCTTCAGGGTAGTCATCATAAACCACCCCTGATGGGCTCTCTTCTGTTTGGTTGGCTATGCTGATCATGCCAACGATATAGATTTCTCCCAGTGACAAGTCGAGTCCTGGGTGCTGAGTGATTTTTAACAAATCCCTGTCCATATTTGGAGGGTACCATAGTTTTCTGAACATCTCCCTCTGGCTGAGACGCTGACGGAGAGGGATTTGTTGTCTTTCAGCCAGTCTAGCGGCTGTGCTAGACATGTCGAAGAACCCTATGATTGGTACTAAGGATCTCCAGTCTCTTCAGGGATTTTACAGTCATCATCCCTTCTCATTGGCTACTCCTCAGCCGCATAGAAGACCGTGAAGCGGCCACCTGGGTAAGCTATCACCATGGTCTTCAACGCCCTTACTGTTTGACAGTCTATTTCGGCGGCCGGCTTTGTAAGGCCTTCTAGTACCAGAATAAGCTCTGGTTCCTCTTCTTCTATTTGCCCAGCTGAATTACTTTTGCCAACTTGGGCATCACATGACTGTAGATCCACCTTTTCTGTTGGTGCAGACTCTTCAGCGGTGACCCCTGGGGGCAGGGGTGGAAACCATTCTTCTGTGATGACGATCTCTTTTCCTTTGCCCTTTTGAGGGACTTGGCTTTCCGAGAACTCCAGACTTTCTGAATGCTCCAGACTTTCTAAGTGCTCCAGATACAAATTAGCATCGAGGAGATGGCACTCATATACTTCAAATGGGTGTGCGTCGGCGAAAAGCCTCTGCTCCTGCCCTTCTTTTACGTACTTAATGCACTGGTGCAAAGTTGAGGGGACTACTCCATTTTGGTGGAGCCAAGGACGACCCAACAACGCCTTGTAGGACGTGCCTGCATTGATCACGTAGAATTGAACTTTCGTTTTGAAGTCCCCCAGAATCAAGTCGAGCTCTACGACCCCCAGTGGTACCTCGAACTTTTGGTTGAAGCCAGCTATTCTCACATCGTGCACAGAGGTGAGGTGCACATTGAAATGATATTTCTGATAGATCTTGTATAGCAAAATGTTGATCGCTGCTCTAGGATCTACCAGAATTCTGTTTAGGGGGAGCCCATTCAGTTGCCCCCTCATGTACAACGGTCTGTTGTGAGTAGCCATGTAGCACCCTTGATTTTTAAAACTCAAATAAAATAAAAGTTTTATTTTTAATAAATGAGGAAAATATATTTAATTGATTAAAAAGGGGAATGAATATAATTAGAATGATTTAAATCATAACCCATTAAGACTAAATTAGGAATGGGTTATACTATTGGTCCAAGCCTAAAAAAATGGGCCCAAAAGTGAAGATCCCAACATGGAATTAGAGGAAATTAAGTTAAATTTGGAGTAAAAATAATAGAAAATAGTGAAAGGGGTAAGATAAATATTTAAGCAACTCATATCTATCCTAAAAAGAGTCTTAGACTTACCCTAAATCTTTACCCATGAAATTGGATCCCTTCCCAATCCTATTAGGAGGATAAATGAGAGAAAGTGGGAGATAAAGAAGGAAATTCAGAGTTTTAGGAAAGGAAGGAGTCTTATGGAAGGAGGGAATCTATTAGCCAACATAGCACCCCCAAATCGACCCTACCAACCCATAGAATGTGGCTGGAGCTTTGGAGACCGAAGTGGAGGAGTTCTGGACGAGGAGAGCAAGGGGAGAAGGCTTGGATCAGAGGAGGATCCTTTATTTTGGATACCAACTAGGGGTTTTCTTTACTGCAAGCAAAGGTAGGCAATCTCTCAAGCCGAATTCGTGTAAAAACTACACTAAGAAGAGTTCATGATCCGAGCAAAAGCCCTTTGGTTTCGCTGTATTTCGATCTCCCATAAGGGAGAATTAATTCTTTGAATCCCTATTAGATCTATGCACCTGGCCCTTCATGTTTGCTTATGAACCTCATGTATACTTGACTTCATATAATGAGAAAATTCTCATAAATACTACTTCATGTTAGCTTTCAAACACCCCTAGTTTGCTTAAATTTCATTGTGTATCCACCTCTAATTAATTCGTTGAACCTTGACTGCGTATGTTTAGGTCAATGAAATGTAACTTGATCATAGCATGTTTAAACCTTGTCTATTTTCAAATTAATCATGCATGTTGATAGATCTATATGTCTACTTTCGTTTACAACTAGTTTCATGCTTTTTGGACCTCTATATGATTTATTATCGAATTTTGAATAGTTATGTATTAGGCAGACCCACCTGGAAAAAGGGCAAATCCCTCTTTTCTGGGCTCAGACCACCTCCTGAGGTCGCGACGGCACGATACGCCGCAATCTCAGAGGGGTCACGACACCGGGGTCCGACGCGTTATGAATGCGGCGGATCGACTGGTCGCGACCTGCCTCCCGGTTCACTCCAGCGCCCGGTTCAGCAGAACGCGACCGGACACCGCGCCGCGACATGAATGCGACAAGAAACCCTATCGCGAATTGACTTAATCGCGACCCGACTCTATGTCGCGACCTGAACGCGACCTAAACCTACGTCGCGACCTTAACAGAGCGGCCCAAACCCTGATTTGCTTGTATATCCTTGCTAATTGCCCCATTTAATCCCTACTAAACCCAAATCATGCACTGTAAGAACAGTAACGACCTGTTAATGAATGTTGAGTATTAATCACCTGTTTTTAAACAAATAAAAGATGTGTGCACGATCAATCTTGCTCTCGTGATTATCTTACACATACACACACGATACATGAATGATTGCCACGAAACCTTGTTAAAATGCTCAATAATATATCTGGTAATTGAGTTAACTATTTACTTAATATTCTATTTGTTTTTAATGGACTTGTCTACGTTTTAATTGCGTGATTCGTACACCGTTACCGCTTCCCTCGGCCTTCGAGCACTCGAGGCACGACGGACCTTGGTTTTACACACTTTCTCTTGACTTGGACCACCTCTCCATCGGGAATACTCTCGACTGGGCCAGGGACTCCTTGTCAAGGCCTCCGTAAGTCTTCTTGGCTTTGGCGCACGTCCATTTCCGACGAGCTGTTGTACCCCAAAACCTGTTATACCCTAGGGATCAGTACGATCCATGGCCTTAGTGTGTTCTTTCCTTATCTTTTGATCACGTCGGACCATCTAGCCTGTGTACACAGCACAGCTAGTGGGCGGTTGTGACTTCTACCAGACTACCGGCACCCGACTTGGTGCTGTGCAACCGTTACTATCGGAATTTCACATTATTTTACAGAATTGTCCCTATATCATCTAATGTCCATATCCTCTTATCTGTTCACGTTCTCTCTACTCTCTCGTCTATTCATCTAGTACTCTCTCATCTCTTCTTGGTACTCTATTGGCCATTCTTGTGATTGTCTAAGATAAAGAAATGACTAATGCCAGCGCAATAGGGCCCGATCTGGTCCTGGGAGGAGAGCCCGAAAAGTGCCAGTACCCATGGGAGTTAAAATGATCAAGGATGTGTTACGGCATGCATCCAGTGCCAGTTTACTATCTAGATTAATCTATGACAATCAAAGTACTATCTCTACAAGTGCAAGAGTGATCGTTACTAGTTACATGTTATAACGTTACATGGCCATTCTATTGTCGTTCTCGTTGTACTATTTTCCCTGTGCCAGTTGCTATTGATCTCTTGTTATCATGACATGCTCTACATGACTTTACTCTCTAGTTAGCCTGCCATTAAAACATTAACTATTTAAAGCATGCTTGTGTTCACGAGATATTAAGTCCTACTGGGTGTTATTCGCTCATCCTACGTATATATTTAATGTGTTTCAGGTGAGTCGGATCATGACCACACTCACGAGGATGGGACCGATGAGGAGGCTCAGGAGTGACCTTTCTGCGACCAGTGTTGTCTAGTAGTAGTCAGTTAGTCCGTATGTATTAGTTTAGTTTTCAATAAAGTACTTTGGGCCCTAGTTTTGGCTCTAATACGTTGATGTAATAGTTAGTTCATGAAGTTGATGAGATATTAGAGAATGTAATGAAGTTTGTTGGATTATTAATGAAATCGGAGTTCATTTAGTATTATTCCTTATGTGCAATGGTTTGTATTTATTTTGTCGCTCTGTACTATTTAATAACTGTAATCCCACTCTGATATTCTGCGTCGGGGCGTTACAGTTTTGTGGTATCAGAGCCTAGGTTATTCTTAAGTATAGGATGATCTAGGTTTGACCTGCCTTGACTTAGAGTGTAATTTCATACCTATGAGAGATGGGTAGAACCCTGGGTAACGAGATAAAATAAACTCACACACGAACAAACTTATTGCAAACTCAATTATCTTACATTAAAAATTCTCTTTTGAAGGAACTTAGACATCAACAATGGCAGCGGAGCGTGCCCAACTCCGTGACATGCAGCAGACTATCCAACAGCTTACTCAAGCTTTACTTCAAGCAGCTGGAGCCAACAATAACAACAACAACAACTGAGGAGCCGGTGAATTGCACCGAAATTTCTGCAACCTGAATCCACCCCGTTTCAGCGGTACCACCAACCCCGATGAGGCAGAAAACTGGCTCAAAGATACTGAGTGTATCTTCCGTGTTATGCAATGCGCGGATGGCGATAAGCTGTTGTTAGCAACATTCCAGTTAGAAAGGGACGCCCGTGCGTGGTGGGAGTCCATTGAGGCCACACGGGAAGATGCTCAGTTTACATGGGAGGAGTTCAAGGAGAGTTTCAACTCCAAGTACTTTTCCGAACGAGTCCAAGAGAGAAAGGCGTCTGAATTTGCTGCGTTAAAACAAAGGAACCTGACAGTTGCTGATTATGAAGCTCAGTTCTCACGATTGGCTCGTTATGTCAATCATCTGGTTAGCACTGAAAGAATGAAGGCGAAGAGATTCCTCAACGGGCTCAGACCCGCATATATCACTCAACTAGCACCATTTGACATTCAGACCTATCCGGAAATGGTCAGGAGAGCACAGTGCCTGGATGATGAGACTGAACTCACCGAGCGCATCAAGGGCAGAATGTTCAAGAAGGAGCAGACCTCCGGAGCACCGAGCAAGACTACTAACGGCAAGAAAAGGCCGTTAAGTATCACTGATGGGCCAAGCCAGGAGCGAAAGCCCAAAGTCCCCACTACTATGTCCTAACCAACAAGCCAAGATGCAAGCATTGTGACAAGCTAGGTCACACGATGGAAGAATGTTGGAGGAAGGCAGGTGCATGCCTTCGCTGTGGAAGTCGTGATCACCGCATTCAAGAATGTCCCCTATTGAAGGAGAATGAGAAGCGTCCTGCGGGACAGAAAAAGCCAGGAAGACTTCATGCTTTGCAAGAAGTGGACACCACCGAGGAAGGTGGAGTGGTGGAAGGTACACTACCAGTCTTTTCTCAATCAGCATTTGTTTTGTTTGATACTGGCGCAACACATTCGTTCATATCACAAGCATTTGTTGATACATTAAATGAAAAACCTGCATCTATGCAATTTGAATTACCTGTTACTACACCATTGGGAGAAAAGGCTCAACTCAACAAATATTTTCCTTTAGCTGATGTTAAGGTTGGTGAACTTAACCTTAGAGCTGACCTGATTTGTATGCCCATGGAGGGTTACGATGTTATTTTGGGAGCCGACTAGCTATCTACTTATGGGGCTTGTGTTGATTGTAGAAGAGGGAAGATTACGTTTAGTAAATTCCCTAAGCTGTCCTTCACTGGACGTAGACACAAGAGACACTTGTCTCTCGTCTCTGCTATAAAGGCACAAAACATGATAAGAAAGGGTTGTGTGGCATTTCTTGCCGCAATTATGGTTCAAAAGAAAGCAATAAAAATATCAGACATTCATATAGTTCAAGAATATCTAGACATGTTTCCGATGAGCTGCCAGGCATACCACCTGAAAGAGATGTAAATTTCTCAATTGATCTCGTGCTTGGAGCTGCACCGGTTTCACAACAACCTTATAGGATGTCCCCCGCTGAACGGAAAGAGTTGAAAGAGCAACTGATGGAACTTTTAGAAAAGGGATTTATCAGGCCGAGTACTTCTCCTTAGGGAGAACCAGTGTTGTTCGTCAAGAAGAAGGACAGATCCATGAGATTATGCATCGATTACAAGCAGTTGAACAATCTCACTATCAAGAACAAGTACCCTCTGCCTCGTGTTGATGAATTATTTGATCAGATATCAGGAGCAAAGTATTTTTCTAAGATTGACCTTAGATCGGGATATCATCAGATGAGGATTAAAGATGCAGACATTTACAAGACAGCTTTCAGGAGCAGGTACGGTCATTACGAATTTGTAGTCATGCCTTTTGGACAATGCTCCTGCAGCTTTTATGCAACTAATGAACAGTATCTACCGGCCCTACCTCGACAAGTTCATCGTGGTCTTTATTGATGATATTCTCATATACTCCAAGACCAAGGAAGAGCATGAGGAGCATCTGAGGATCGCTCTACAAATCTTGCAGGACAACCGACTCTACGCCAAATTGAGAAAGTGTGAATTCTGGCTCGAGGAGGTGTCATTTCTGGGTCATGTTATTTCCAAGAACGGTATCGCTGTCGATCCTTCCAAAGTAGAAGTTGTGCTGAACTGGGAAAGGCTGACAAATGTCACAGAGATCAGAAGCTTTCTTGGACTGGCTGGATATTACAGACGGTTCATAAAAGACTTCTCCAAGATAGTTGTACCTCTTACGCGTCTCACGCGGAAAGAGAACCCATATGTCTGGAGCAAGGAGTGCGAAAAGAGCTTCCAGACACTGAAGCAGTTATTAACGTCTGCACTTGTCCTCGCGTTACCAGTCGAGGGCGCAGGATTCTCAGTCTACACTAATGCATTCGGAATCGGTCTAGGCTGCGTATTAATGCATAACGAAAAGGTGGTAGCTTATTCTTCAAGCCAGTTGAAGCCACATGAAGTCAATTATCTTGTCCATGACTTAGAGCTAGCCGCAGTAGTATTTGCACTCAAAATCTGGAGGCATTACCTGTATGGGGAACAATTCATTGTCTACTCCGACCACAAGAGTTTGAATTATTTATTTTCTCAGAAGGAGCTCAATATGCGACAACAGAGATGGCTGGAGTACTTGAAAGATTTTGATTTCAATATTCAATATCACCCAGGAAAAGGTAATGCAGTAGCTGATGCACTTAGTAGAAAGCCAGTAGCTTCCTTATCCTGTCTAGTCATAGGTGAGATGCAATTATTAGAACAATTTGCCAGACTGGATCTGAACATTGAGCAGAGGAATGATAATATGATAGTTGCTAACCTGAGAGCTCAACCTGATATATTTGCCGAGATCAGAGAACATCAGGCAAATGATCCATTCCTAGTCCGAGTTAGGGAGACCATAGCTGACAAGCCAGATTTCTCCATCGCTGAGGATGGAAGAATATTATTCCAAGCAAGGACATGCGTGCCTGATAATGAACAGTTGAAAAGAAAGCTAATGGATGAAGCCCACAAGACCAAGTATACAATACATTCAGGCGCAACCAAGATGTACCAAGACATGAAAAGGTCATTTTGGTGGCCAAACATGAAGCGTGAGGTGGCTGAGCATGCCGCGCACTGCCTCACTTGTCAACAGGTGAAAGTCGAGCACCGTCGTCCTACGGGTGTACTTAGACCCCTAGACATACCTGAATGGAAGTGGGAAAGCATTGGCATGGATTTCATCATGGGTTTACCCCGAACTCATGGTAGACCTGATGCTATCTGGGTTATTGTGGACCGTTTAACCAAGTCCGCACACTTCCTTGCCATTAAGAGCACTTGGAGTGTGGATGTGTTAGCAGCATTGTATGTAAAGGAGATAGTAAGATTGTATGGAGTCCCCGTGTCTATTGTCTCAGATCGTGACCCCAGATTCACATCTAGATTCTGGAAGGGACTTCAGACAGCATTGGGTACTAAACTCAACTTCAGCACTGCTTTCCACCCTCAGACGGATGGACAGACAAAAAGGACAAATCAGATTGTGGAAGACATGTTGTGTGCCTGCACTATAGATTTTGAGGGATATTGGAATGAACAGTTGTCACTAATTGAATTCACCTACAACAATAGTTATCAGGCCAGCATCAAGATGGAACCATTTGAAGCACTGTATGGCAGAAGTTGTAGATCGCCAGTGTGCTGGAACGAGGTAGGAGAACAACAATGGCTAGGACCAGACATGGTGCAGAGCACTAGCAGGGATATACAGATTATCAGAGACAGAATAAAAGTAGCTCAGTCCAGGCAGAAGAGCTATGCCGATAGAAGAAGGAGAGATTTAGAATTTCAAGTCGGAGATCATGTGATGCTGAAAGTATCCCCGACCAGAGGATTTCAAAGGTTTGGGATGAGAGGCAAATTGAGACCAAGATTCATAGTGTGGCGGAACACCTCGGCCAAGCCCGTTAAATCGATAACGTACTTGATCCGAGTCCGCCTCCCGCGAACGGGCGGAAGCCTCGCAAGGGATACCAAACCACAGTCCGTGTAAACACAAAGAAACACACCACATTTTATATATATTTCACAAGTTACATAGCCAAATTTCCACAAAAAAATGAAAACAAGTACAAGAGCCTGGGGCATACCCCGAGGTACAACTGCAGAAAATAAACAACTAACTATACTACACAACACTACATTGCTGGAGTTGCTACTACACAGCTAGAGGTACCGACCCTACATCGCTACGACACGGCTCTGAACTGGACGACGGTCGGGAAACGTCCTCCTCGCTCTCACCTGTGGGGGTAGGGGTGAGCCTCGCTAGTCACTGGCTCAGTAGGGAACTCCCCCAACACCGAGCAAACCAAAACCACAGGTACGAAAGCAGTAAACAGTACCAACAATTCATAGAACAGCTAAACAGGATATTAAAGCTGTAAAAGTACTCACCGTCTGCCAACTACGAGAAACAAATTTAATAATTAAACAGCAAACCAGTACAGGTGTACAAGCTAGAGTAGAGACAGCCAAACACGAGCCACGTGAACTGGTTCGCGACACCAGAAACTGACTCGGACAAGCTAACACAGGTCTACCTCTCAGTCTCGCAGCCACGGACGAAAGGTCCAGCTGCCGCTCCACGTGAAAAGGTCAAGCAACTATGGAGACCAACCAAACACCACCACCTGCGGACCACACGGTCACAGGCCAATACCTGACACCTCTAGAGATCCTGGCCCGGAACTCTCTAAAGTGAGGCACTGGAAAAGGACTAGCTGGGGTCCAGTACGTCTACTGGTGTCCGTACCCCCAACTACGAGTGCGCTACAAGTGACTAAAGACAAACACAAATGTCACTATCCCACTGTCATCTTTCCCTCAGCCGGACGTACAACTCAAACACAGGAGTGAGGGTGTCCAGGTCAGACGACACAGGCCTCGACGGTACAACACAAGTACCGGGACAAAGCCCCGAGCTAACAGCCTGGCTCACAAAAAACCTGGGGCACCCAACTGGAGAGGTAACCACGGTAGGCATCGTACTACTCGCCACGTACACAAAACCACATGCACGTCACACACAAACCACATGAAAACTCACGTAAACCTCAAGTAACGGCGGTCCACCACACGTGAACCCAACTGAACTCGCGTGAACAACACGCAGCCATAAAAGTAAGTCATTGCATACTTTGTATGCTAAACACAGAAACCATGTGCACTCAATGCACCTCAGGTGCCAACACACCATGCATTATCGATAAATACCTTAAATAGTCTTTTCTGCTTATATACAAGTAGGCGGCCACATCGACTGCCGCTTACAGGAAGTCGACGGCAAAGGTTCTGGCCGTCTATATCCCAGCTGATGAGCTTGGTGACAAACGATGTTGACGCCAAGTTCTTCGGCCTCTAACCCTGCAAAAACCCTAAACCGATTCTACAGGTTTTCCAACCATTTAAACCACGGTAAAACATACTGAAACAGTTCTTTTAACATGCATGAATCCTAAACAACCCAATACCACATGCTTCGTTCACTAAATTACTCAAACCACTCATTAACCCCGCATAGTGCAACTTAATCCGAAAATGCATTAACATGCTGATTCAAGTGGTTACGTCGTGTTTTAATGTTTCTACGGAGCTAACCGGGTTCGTCCCCTACCTCAGAACACGCTACAACCTCCCGAAACCTCCCGGTTCACGCCGAGCCCTCCGCGAGCTCCCACGAGAATTGCACCACGGTACGGTGTTTTCTCGCGCAATTCGGCAACGCCACACATCCCACGGTCCTCCAAGAACCCTTCAGTACCTGTTAGAAGCTTTAGGGATGCAAGGGCGTGAAACTAGGGCAAGAGGGAGAGAGAACCAGGGGAAGAACCTGCCCTCGGGTGACCCTATAACCTGCAGAATTCTCAAGTTGGCGTCAACCCATCTGCCGCCAATAGTAACCGCCATCCTAAACGTCCACATCCTGTGCCGCCAAGTTCAT
The DNA here is from genome assembly GCA_014218235.1 of Colocasia esculenta. Classification (NCBI taxonomy): domain Eukaryota; kingdom Viridiplantae; phylum Streptophyta; class Magnoliopsida; order Alismatales; family Araceae; genus Colocasia; species Colocasia esculenta. The sequence continues at coordinate 20,104,032 of CM024761.1, read as the reverse complement.
GCAGTCAACGGCCACATATCTGGACGCCAACAGGTCAACGACCATCCCTGGCCGCCAACTCCAACTGAACTGCAGCAGGTCCTGTTTCATTTTAGGACCAAACCTGCACTTCACCTGCTCAAACCACACATCCACACCATACATTTCACACAACCAACTCACATTGGCCTCACAACGGCCACCACAACCACAACACACATGATCCGCATGGATCCGAAAAACACGCGACGTCACATTACTATCATCTAAAAAGAAAATTTCGACCTCGAAATTCTCAACACAACTCAAACACAACAACTTAAACATACACACTTTTACAAGCACTATCATCTAAAAAGAAAATACACAAGCTTATTCAAACAGATATGGATACCCTTTAGCCATTTCCTCGGCTAATTCCCGGGTATCCTCACCACCCAACCTATTTTCCCATCTTACTTTAACTAGCTCAATTTCTTTATTCCGCAATTTCTTCATCTTTCGATCCATGATCTGTACCGGATATTCTGGCATGGTCATATCCGGCCTCAGGTCACCACCTTGATATCTGATTATCTGAGTTGGATCTTCAATACACTTTCTTAACATAGAAACATGAAATACATCATGAACATCCGCAAAATCTGCTGGCAAATCCAGCCTATAAGCTGTTTTCCCAATTCTTTCTAACACTTGAAAAGGTCCCACATACCTTGGACTCAACTTTCCGGTCTTACCAAACCTCATAATACCTTTACTTGGGGAAACTCTCAGGAAAACAAAATCTCCCACCTCAAACTGAAGTGGTCTCCTCCGGATATCTGCATAACTCTTTTGCCTGCTTTGAGCTGCCTGCAATTTTTCTTTAATAAGCTTCACTACTTCAGTGGTTTGTTGAATCAATTCAGGACCCACTAATTGCCTTTCTCCCACTTCATGCCAGTTCAATGGGGTTCTACATGGCCTTCCATATAAAGCTTCATACGGTGCCATCCCAAGACTGGTATGATAACTATTATTATAGGCAAACTCAACCATTCCCAAATGATGCTCCCAGCTACCTCCCCAAACTAAACAACAAGCTCGCAACATATCTTCAATCGTCTGCATAGTCCTTTCTGTCTGACCATCTGTCTGGGGATGATAAGCGGAACTATATCTTAGCTCAGTACCAATTACCTTCTGCAGACATCTCCAAAAACCAGAAGTAAACCTTGGATCTCTATCAGACACAATAGTCTTCGGAATACCATGCAATGGAATAATCTTTTCAACATAAATATTTACTAATTTATCCACTGTCCAAGACATACCTACTGCCACTAATCTGCACACCTTAGTTAATCTATCAACAAACACCCATATTCCATTATGCCCTGAACTCGACCTTGGTAAACTTGCCACAAAATCTATAGCAATATCATCCCATTTCCACTGCGGAATGGGCAACGGTTGCAACAAACCTCCAGGCTTCTGATGCTCTACTTTAATTTGTTGACAGACAGCACACCTTGCAACAAATTCTGCTATTTCTTTCTTCATAAGAGGCCACCAGAAATGCTTTCTCAAATCATGGTACATTTTAGTACTACCCGGATGGATAGTGTACCTAGATTTATAAGCCTCTTCCAACACTCGCTGCTTTACCTCTCCTTCTGCAGGAACAAACAACCTGCCTCTGAGCCTAACCACACAATTATCATCAATGGTAACTCCTTCCATTTTCACAATTTCAGCTAAATTTACATCTGCTCTCTGAGCCTCAATAATCTGCCAATACAAAGATGGCTCTACAACACTAGCAGCTAATACTGCCCGTCGCTGACTACTGGGCACTGTAATCACGGGATTTGTATCCCCTTTTGAATTAAAAATTATGAGTATAGGGATTAAGAACTGACCGTGATCGCCACCAGAGTAATCGCCTCGGAGATGTAGATGTGGAGGGCTGACTACCTTGGAAAAGAAAAGGTGAAGGGAAGGCGTACCTGATAAAGCGACAGATGCAGTGTCGCCGTCCTTTGTCCTGAACGCGACAGCGGACTTGGCGCCTTCTTGAACGCGACAGGGACCTTGTCGCCTTCTCTTCAGAGGGACAAAGTTGTGGGTTCTTGTCTTCCTGCTCCTCAGCCGGCCAAGGGACAGGAGCCTCACTTCGTTCTAACCTTCAAACACCTGCCAAGATGATTCAAACACAAAGAAAACCCATTAGAATTCGTGCATAGAAGATCTATTCAATAAAAAACGCATGTACATGAACTATTATGGGGGGAACTCACAGGATTGGGGCTTTTGACCCCTGGGGGTGCTAAGGATGGGTGTGTGTTTCGTGTTATAATGCTAGACTAGAAGAAAAAACGAACTATGCATGCATGAAATTGATGAAATAAAGAAGAAAAGGAGGGGAGAATTGGATAGCCGATGGGAAAACGCCCTGGAGGGCTCTTCTGAGTCGTCTGGAGAAGGAACTCTCTTCAGAGAAGAGAAAGCTCTCTTGCTCTGCGAACTAAAGAATCCGGCCTTGCCCAAAAAGATGGAGAAATAAGGTTTTTATAGGTGATTATTCCCAACTCGGGTATGAGAGGAATAATGTGCAAGAGTCCGACTCTGGGCAAGTATGGCTGTGCAAGGGCCATTGGAACTCGGAAAGGATCATATTAGGAAGGCTTGCTCCGAATTTGAGAAGATTTGGACTCGATTTGGACATCCAAAAGAAGCAATTACCATCAATAGCATGTGTCCAAGTTAGCATCGGATTGAGTTTCCTGCTTAAAGACCAAAATGCGACGGCCATCGTGTCGCCTTCTGAACGCGACTGCTCGATACATCGCCTTCCTCATATAGAAAGGTACTTCAAGTCATTTTCGATTTTCTGAGGATTAAAAATGTGGAATTATGGTAGCGACATAGGGGTTGTCGTTTTCAGGAAGACGACCTAGGGCCTGTCGCCTTCTGGTCTTTTCTGCATTTGGTCATCCAAACAACTATGCACAGCCTTCAGGACGAAACATCGGACTTCTATACTCAGAGAGCTATAGCAAGAGAGATTGATTTGACCAGGAAGAGTCCTCCAGGGTAATGAACTAATGGGAATGATGTCATGATCGGAGAAAGCCAGCTTGACGATGATGAGCCAACGTGGGGCGTCAATGATACGACAAGGGATTTTGCTCAACTTATGGGCCAGAAATGGGTGTCTACAGGCACATACAAGGAGTTCTCCACTACCTCTTCATACAACTTCCATTCTTTAATCATCATCAAACTTACATATGCTTTTCTGCTCAAAGCATCTGCTACAACATTGGCCTTATCCGGATGGTAAGCCAAACTGAAATCATAATCCTTTAAATATTCAATCCATCTGCGCTGACGAAGATTCAAATCTTTCTGCGAGAAGATATACTTCAAGCTTTTATGGTCTGTAAAGATCTCAAATCTTTCGCCATATAGATAATGCCTCCACATTTTCAAAGCAAATACAACTGCTGCCAATTCCAAATCATGAGTGGGGTAATTTTCCTCTACCGGCTTCAATTGCCTAGACATATAAGCTATCACTTTGCCATGCTGCATAAGCACTGCGCCAAGACCTTTCCTTGAAGCATCAGTATACAGCACAAAACCACCACTCCCTACCGGTAATGTCAATATAGGTGCTGATGTAAGTTTTTTCTTCAATTCCATAAAACTTTTCTGACATTCACCGGACCACACAAATGGCACCCCTTTTCTGGTCAACTTAGTCATAGGTGCTGCAATCTTAGAAAAATCTTGAATAAAGTGCCTATAATAACCTATTAATCCCAGAAAACTTCTAATCTCAGTTATTGTCTTAGGCACTTCCCATCTCACCACAGCCTCCACTTTACTTGGGTCCACCGCTACTCCTTTAGCTGAGATAACATGACCCAGAAACTGAATCTCCTTCAACCAAAATTCACACTTATTGAATTTAGCAAACAACTGGTTATCTCTTAACAACTACAGAGTAAACCTCAAATGAGCTGCATGCTCTTCTTCAGATGCTGAATAAATCAGAATATCATCAAAAAAGACCACAATGAATTGGTCTAAATACTGATGAAAAATTCTATTCATCAGATCCATAAAACCTGCAGGAGCATTGGTCAACCCAAATGGCATAACCACAAACTCAAAGTGACCATATCTAGTTCTAAAAGCTGTCTTATCTATATCCTCCTCTTTAATTCTCAACTAATGGTACCCGGACCTCAAATCAATTTTAGAAAATACCTTTGCTGATTGCAACTGATCAAACAAATCATCTATCCTCGGCAACGGGTACTTATTCTTAATGGTCACATCATTCAACTTTCTATAATCAATACACATTCGAAAACTTCCATCTTTCTTTTTCACAAATAAAACCGGCGCTCCCCACGGAGAATGACTCGGTCTAATAAACCCTTTCTGCAACAACTCTTCTAACTGCTTTTTCAATTCTTTAAGTTCTACTGGTGCCATCTGATATGGAGCTTTAGAAATCGGCATGGTACCTGGCAGCAACTCAATAGCAAAGTCCACCTCTCTATGTGGAGCTAAACCGGGCAAATCCTCAGGAAAAACATCAGCAAATTCCCTAACCACGGGAACTGCTTCCACTGGCTGACTAGCTTCTACCAAACTTACCAAGGCTAAATAAGTCACACACCCAGCATTTATCAACTTTCTAGCTTTAATTGCAGAAATTAGAAACTTAGAGGTATAAAAAGGCATACCTTGATATTCAAACACTGCACCATTAGGATGACAAAACCCGATCCTCTTCTTTCTGCAATCTAACATTGCTCCATACATCTCAAGCCAATCCATACCCAAAATAATATCATAATCTGACAACTGCAGGGCATATAACCGACCCGGCATCTGGTTCCCTTCAATCATAACAGGAGCTTCATCTATATAGCTCGAAGTGAGCAAGAACTCACCCGAAGGAACCTCCACTACTAACTCACAAGACTTCTCCTCTAAAGGATAAGCTATACAATCTAGAAATTCTTTGGAAATGAAAGAATGAGAGGCACCCGAATCAAATAAAACTCTTGCTGAATATTCATAAAGAGGTAAAGTACCTTCTATCATATTCGATGCCTCCGCCTGGGCTCGGGTGATAGCCATAACCCAGCCTCTTCCTCGCTGCTGCGATGCTCCTCTGCCACGACCTGCCTGTGGCTGCTGAAACTGCTGAGGTTGCTGCTGTTGCACACCTCTTCCATATCCATACTCTCTTGGATAAGGACAGTTGCGGATCAAATGCTCCGGCTGATTACAATTATAACATCTATATCCTGGTGGAGTAACAGGCTGCCTGGCAGTACTCTGCTGCGACTCCTCCACCTCAGGCCTACCTTGGCCTTGCTAGAACTGCGGACGACCTCCCCATCCTCTTCCTTTTCCTTTAAGTGCTTGCTTCAATTTCTGACCCCATTTCCCAAAGCCTGATGAAGAAGGTCCTGCTGGTGTTTTACCTTTACTTGCACCCACTGACTGCTATGGTAGCCGAAAACTACTTGAGCCTGACTCGCCCACCTGACGAGTCCGAATAGACCTCTCTAAAGTAGCTGCTCTCTGGGCTGCTTCTTCCACTGTCTTGCACATGAGAGGCACTATTGCATCCTGCAATTCCACTCTCAAACCTCTAATAAAATACTCAACCATCATATTATTATCCGAAACAACATAAGGTGCATAACGACTGAGAGCCATAAACCTCATCTGGTACTCTAAAACTGAAGAGTTACCTTGCTGGAGCGTCCGAAACTGCTCTCTTTTTACTTGCTGCACTTGAATCGAAAAGAATGTATCGTTAAATACATCGAGAAATTCTGACCAAGTAATAGCCTCTTCTGTCCTACCTGCAAAAGTGGTCTGCATCTTCAATCGCCACCATTCCAATGCAAAACCTCTCAACTGATAAGCAGCTAACACAACTTTATCTGCTGCAGGACACCTCATAGTTGCAAAGACCCTCTCAATCTCATGAACCCAGTGCTCTGCTGTATCAGGATTCGGCCCTCTTGAATAAGTAGGTGGCTGCAATCTCAGAAACTTTTCAACCTGCATCACTGGTTCCTCTGCTAATAACACTGGCGGTGGCACAGGTGCTACAAAAGGCACCTCCACTCTTGGCGGGACTGGAGCAACAGGTACAGCCTCTCCATCCCCAGGTGGCACTATAACTGGTGGTACTGGCGCCTGCTGATCCATCCTTGCCCGAATATCCTTGAGGCTTTCCCAGATCCTTTCTATCATGCGCTGGGTACTTTCCTCCGGATCATCTCCTCCACCACCCCAATCTCTTCTATCAGCCATTCTAGAAATTTCTATATAAACAAAACACCAAACAAAAATCAAAACAACAAATTATCAAAAACCAGGGTCCCTACCAGCAGTGTATAAAGACCGAAATAAGGCTATGTATCTTTCTGGTTTCCTTATATTAACACGGACCTTGCTCTGATACCAACTGTGGCGGAACGCCTCGGCCAATCCCGTTAAACCGATAACGTACTTGAACCGAGTCCGCCTCCCGCGAACGGGCCGAAGCCTCGCAAGGGATACCAAACCACAATCCGTGTAAACACAAAGAAACACACCACATTTTATATATATTTTAAAAGTTACATAGCCAAATTTCCACAAAAAAACTGAAAAGAAGTACAAGAGCCTGGGGCATACCCCGAGGTACAACTGCAGAAAATAAACAACTAACTATACTACACAACACTACACTGCTGGAGCTGCTACTACACAGCTGGAGGTACCGACCCTGCACCGCTACGATGCGGCTCTGAACTGGACGACGGTCGGGAAACATCCTCCTCGCTCTCACCTGTGGGGGTAGGGATGAGCCTCGCTAGTCACTGGCTCGGTAGGGAACTCCCCCAACACCGAGCAAACCAAAACCACAGGTACGAAAGTAGTAAACAGTACCAACAATTTATAGAACAGCTAAACAGAATATTAAAGCTGTAAAAGTACTCACCGTCTGCCGACTACGAGAAACAACTTTAATAATTAAATGGCAAACCAGTACAGGTGTACAAGCTAGAGTAGAGACAGCCAAACACGAGCCACGTGAACTGGTTCGCGACACCAGAAACTGACTCGGACAAGCTAACACAGGTCTACCTCTCAGTCTCGCAGCCACGGACGAAAGGTCCAGCTGCCGCTCCACGTGAAAAGGTCAAGCAACTGTGGAGACCAACCAAACACCACCACCTGCGGACCACACGGTCACAGGCTCATGCCTGACACCTCTAGAGATCCTGGCCCGGAACTCTCTAGAGTGAGGCACTGGAAAAGGACTAGCTGGGGTCCAGTACGTCTACTGGTGTCTGTACCCCCAACTACGAGCGTGCTACAAGTGACTAAAGACAAACACAAGTGTCACCGTCCCACTGTCGTCTTTCCCTCAGCCGGACGTACAACTCAAACACAGGAGTGAGGGTGTCCAGTTCAGACGACACAGACCTCGACGGTACAACACAAGTACCGGGACAAAGCCCCGAGCTAACAGCCTGGCTCACAAAGAACCTGGGGTACCCAACTGGAGAGGTAACCACGGTAGGCATCGTACTACTCACCACGTACACAAAACCACATGCACGTCACACACAAACCACGTGAAAACTCACGTAAACCTCAAGTAACGGCGGTCCACCACACGTGAACCCAACTGAACTCGCGTAACAACATGCAGCCACAAAAGTAAGTAAGTCACCGCATACTTTGTATGCTAAACACAGAAACCATGTGCACTCAGTGCACCTCAGGTGCCAACACACCATGCATTATCGATAAATACCTTAAATAGTCTTTTCTGCTTATATACAAGTAGGCGGCCACATCGACTGCCGCTTACAGGAAGTCGACGACAAAGGTTCTGGCCGTCTATATCCCAGCTAATGAGCTTGGCGACAAACGATGTTGACGCCAAGTTCTTCGGCCTCTAACCCTGCAGAAACCCTAAACCAATTCTACAGGTTTTCCAACCATTTAAACCACGGTAAAACATACTGAAACAGTTCTTTTAACATGCATGAATCCTAAACAACCCAATACCACATGCTTCGTTCACTAAATTACTCAAACCACCCATTAACCCCGCATAGTGCAACTTAATCCGAAAATGCATTAACATGCTGATTCAAGTGGTTACGTCGTGTTTTAATGTTTCTACGGAGCTAACCGGGTTCGTCCCCTACCTCAGAACACGCTACAACCTCCCGAAACCTCCCGGTTCACGCCGAGCCCTCCGTGAGCTCCCACGGGAATTGCACCACGGTACGGTGTTTCCTCACGCAATTCGGCAACGCCACACGTCCCACGGTCCTCCAAGCACCTTTCAGTACCTGTTAGAAGCTTTAGGGATGCAAGGGCGTGAAGCTGGGGAAAGAGGGAGAGAGAACCAGGGGAAGAACCTGCCCTCGGGTGACCCTATAACCTGCAAAATTCTCAGGTTGGCGTCAACCCATCTGCCGCCAATAGTAACAGCCATCCTAAACGTCCACATCCTGTGCCGCCAAGTTCATGCAGTCAACGGCCACATATCTGGACGCCAACAGGTCAACAACCATCCCTGGCCGCCAACTCCAACTAAATTGCAGCAGGTCTTGTTTCATTTCAGGACCAAACCTGCACTTCACCTTCTAAAACAACACATCCACACCATACATTCCACACAACCAACTCACATTGGCCTCACAATGGCCACCACAACCACAACACACATGATCCGCATGGATCCGAAAAACACGCGACGTTACACATAGGTCCATTCGAAGTATTGGATAGAGTTGGCGAGGTGGCGTACCGACTAGCACTACCTCCCCAGTTTGCAACAGTGCACAATGTGTTCTATGTGTCAATGCTGAGAAAGTACGTATATGATCCCTCACACGTAATCAGCTATGATGACATTATTCTGAACAAGGATATGACCTATGAAGAAAGGCCAGTGAGGATCTTAGACAAGAAGATGCAACAGCTTCAGAATCGATCTATACCCGCGGTGAAGGTATTGTGGAGAAATCACGAAGTTGAAGAAGCCACGTGGGAGCCTGAAGCGACGATACGTCGAAATTATCCAGAATTATTTAGTAAGTCATTCTTCCTCTTACAATCATATGAATTTGGGGACCAAATTCTTCTAAGAGGGGGAGGATGTAGCACCCTTGATTTTTAAAACTCAAATAAAATAAAAGTTTTATTTTTAATAAATGAGGAAAATAGATTTAATTGATTAAAAATGGGAATAAATATAATTAGAATGATTTAAATCATAACCCATTAAGACTAAATTAGGAATGGGTTATACTATTGGTCCAAGCCTAAAAGAATGGGCCCAAAAGTGAAGAGCCCAACATGGAATGAGAGGAAATTAAGATAAATTCGGAGTAAAAATAATAGAAAATAGTGAAAGGGGTAAGATAAATATTTAAGCAACTCATATCTATCCTAAAAAGAGTCTTAGACTTACCCTAAACCTTTACCCACGAAATTGGATCCCTTCACAATCCTATTAGGAGGATAAATGAGAGAAAGTGTGAGATAAAGAAGGAAATCTGGAGTTTTAGGAAAGGAAGGAGTCTTATGGAAGGAGGGACTTTATTAGCCAACATAGCACCCCCAAATCGGCCCTATCAACCCATAGAACGTGGCTGGAGCTTTGGAGACCGAAGTGGAGGAGTTCTGGACGAGAAGAGCAAGGGGAGAAGGCTTGGATCGTAGGAGGATCCTTTATTTTCCCAACCAACTAGGGGTTTTCTTTACTGCAAGCAAAGATAGGCAATCTCTCAAGCCGAATTTGTGTAAAAATTACCCTAGGAAGAGTTCATGATCCCGAGCAAAAGTCCTTTGGTTTCGCTCTATTTCGATCTCCCATGAGGGAGAATTAATTCTTTGAATCGATGTCAGATCCATGCACCCGACCCTTCATGTTTGCTTGTGAACCTCATGTATACTTAACTTCATACCATGAGAAAATTCTCATAAATACTACTTCATGTTAGCTTTCAAACGCCCCTAGTTTGCCTAAATTTCATCATGTATCCATCTCTAATTAATTCATTGAACCTTGACTGTGCATGTTTAGGTCAACAAAATGTAACTTGATTATAGCATCTCTAAACCTTGTCTATTTTCAAATTAATCGTGCATGTTGATAGATCTATATGTCTACTTTCGTTTAAAACTAGTTTCATGTTTTTGGACCTCTATATGATTTATTATCGAATTTTGAACAGCTATGTGTCAGGCAGATCCACCTGGAAAAAGGGCAAATCCCTCTTTTCTGGGCTCGGGCCACCTCCTGAGGTCGCGACAGCACGATATGCCGTGATCTCATAGGGGTCACGACACCACGGTCCGACGCGTTATGAACGCGGTGGATCAACTGGTCGCGACCTGCCTCCCGGTTCACTCCAGTGCCTGGTTCAGCAGAATACGACCGGACACCGCGCCGCGACATGAATGCAACAAGAAACCCCGTCGCGACTTGACCTGATCGCGACCCGACTCTATGTCGCGACCTGAACATGACCTAAACCTACGTCGCGACCTTAACAGAGCGGCCCAAACCCTGATTTGCTTGTATAACCTTGCTAATTGCCCCATTTAATCCTTGCTAAACCCAAATCATGCACTGTAAGAACAGTAACGACCTGTTAATGAATGTTGAGTATTAATCACCTGTTTTTAAACAAATAAAAGATGTGTGCACGATCAATATTGCTCTCATGATTATCTTACACACACACGATACATGAATGATTGCCACGAAACCTTTTTAAAATGCTCAATAATATATCTGGTAATTGAGTTAACTATTTACTTAATATTCTATTTGTTTTTAATGGACTTGTCTATGTTTTAATTGTGTGATTCGTACACCGTTACCGCTTCCCTCAGCCTTCGAGCACTCGAGGCACGATGGACCTTGGTTTTACACACTTTCTCTTGACTTGGACCACCTCTCCATTGGGAATACTCTCGACTGGGCCAGGGACTCCTTGTCAAGGCCTCCGTAAGTCTTCTTGGCTTTAGCGCACGTCCATTTTCGACGAGCTGGTTGTACCCCAAAACCCGTTATATCCTAGGGATCAGTACAATCCATGGCCTTAGTGTGTTCTTTCCTTATCTTTTGATCACGCCAGACCATCTAGCCTGTGTACACAGCACAGCTAGTGGGCGGTTGTGACTTCTACCAGACTGCCGGCACCCGACTTGGTGCTGTGCAACCATTACTATCGAAATTTCACATTGTTTTACAGAATTGTCCCTATCTCATCTAATGTCCATATCCTCTTATCTGTTCACGTTCTCTCTACTCTTTCGTCTATTCGTCTAGTACTCTCTCATCTCTTCTTGGTACTCTATTGGCCATTCTTGTGATTGTCTAAGATAAAGAAATGACTAATGCCAGCGCAATAGAGCCCGATCTGGTCCTGGGAGGAGAGCCCGATCTGGTCCTGGGAGGAGAGCCCGAAAAGTGTCAGTACCCATGGGAGTTAAAATGATCAAGGATGTGTTACGGCATGCATCCAGTGCCAGTTTACTATCTAGATTAATCTAGGACAATCAAAGTACTATCTCTACAAGTGCAAGCGTGATCGTTACTAGTGCACCGTTGTGCAACTTTACATGTTATAACATTACATGGCCATTCTATTGTCGTTCTCGTTGTACTATTTTCCCTATGCCAGTTTCTATTGATCTTTTGTTATCATGACATGCTCTACATGACTTTACTCTCTAGTTAGCCTGCCATTAAAACATTAACTATTTAAAGCATGCTTGTGTTCATGAGATATTAAGTCCTACTGGGCGTTATTCGCTCATCCTACGTATATATTTAATGTGTTTTAGGTGAGTCAGATCATAACCACACTCACGAGGATGGGACCGATGAGGAGGCTCAGGAGTGACCTTTCTGCGACCAGTGTTGTCTAGTAGTAGTCAGTTAGTATAGAATGAGTCAGTTAGTCCGTATGTATTAGTTTAGTTTTCAATAAAGTACTCTGGGCCCTAGTTTTGGCTCTGATACGTTGATGTAATAGTTAGTTCATAAAGTTGATGAGATATTAGAGAATGTAATGAAGTTTGTTAGATTATTAATGAAATCGGAGTTCATTTAGTATTATTCCTTATGTGCAATGGTTTGTATTTATTTCGTCTCTCTGTACTATTTAATAACTGTAATCCCGCTCTGATATTCCGCGTCGGGGCGTTACAAGCCATGGGGAGGAGCATGTCCTCTGGGGTAAATGTGATAGACGCTGCATCAGCAACGGCAGCCTCCACCTGCACTTCTGCCAGGCAAGTCTCATACTGGCTGGAGTTTGCAGGGCTGTGATCAGCACTTTCCTGGTCTCTTCACTTAATGACAAGATTTCCCAAACACTAAAACGTGTCGGGATTTTCTTGAGTAGCTTGATGATCCTGCTTTCTGCTTCGACATCATCCAGCTTTAGCTTTTCTTTGTCCTTTGCGCCGCCCTTGGTTTGGAGTTCGATAATTGGACCGCTTTGCTTGTTGACGACCTTTTCTTGTACGGCTAGGGGTTTAGGCAGCATTTTGGTTTGCTCTTCTGCTGCCAGAAACTCGGCAAACGACGGGATCGTGCCCCCGGTTTCTTCATTAGCATAAAGCCCTGGAGAAGGTGGAACTTGTACCCCTCGAACTTCAGGTTCTGGGATTTTATAGGAGGGCTCCCCCCGAAAGATGATATTTTGATTGGCTAGGGGAGGACGTCCCCATTTCCTTCCAGACCTTGAAACTTGGTCCCCAAGGCCCCAACCTGATTGACATCGGTAGGAGGCGGATAGAATTCCTCTTCTTCCTGGCGCTCCACCAAACCCAACAAAGAGGAAATAGTGTGGCACGAAAGAGCTACGGCCGCTTTCTTTTTCCTTGGTCTTCTTTTCTTTTTCTTTTGCTTTGGTTTTGCAGTTTCTTGCCCCCAGAACAGGTCTTCTTGGGGTTGAAGTTTCTCTTATTTAGCAGATGCCTCGAGGGTCAACTTCTCGAGCTCCTCCCATGGCACATACTCTTGTTGTCGGACGGGGTGCCTGTCCAGCTGCTCATATTCGTCTAGTTCATCAATTAGCACTTGCAGGCGCTCAATCCAAGGGTTGCCCCCTCTATATAATGGGAGAGGCGTTCGACTCCTTCTATTGCCGAGGTTCCTCTGGATGACGACCCTGGGCTCTATCAGGTACCATACTGGGGTGACGATTGGTGCCGGTGGCTGAGGTGTCACACCCTGGATGTGTACCTTTGGAGTTGGCTTCTTATCTGGTCTCTTCTTTGTCTTGCACGGCACCTTTTGCCACTCTTCCCGCTCATTGATTGGGGCGAGGATAAAGCCCTCATAGGTTTTCTCCATGCTAGCCTCGGAGATCTCTTCTGGCAATTACTGATAGAGGGAAATCATGTTGGCTGCAGCTTGTCGAGCAGGCAGTTCATGTGGCTGGGGCGGATCAACTTTATAATCCCCCATTTGCAAGTCTCCTTTTTTGATCAAAGACTCCATGATGTCTTTGAACACATAGCAGTCTTCCAGAGGGTGTCCCAGGATCTGGTGGCACAGACAGTACCGGGGATCATCCTTTTTTGCAGCCTGGTCGGGTCTCTTAGGTGTTGGAAGGGTGATCTTGTTGTATTTGATACCTCAGTCAAACAGCGTCTTGGTCTTTTCTTTGGGGAAAGAGTATGGCTTCCTCATCTTGTCTTGGAAAGGGATGACCTTTCTTTTCTGTTCAGTTTTGTTGTTGGAGGTTCTGACTGCCGCCTCACCGTCGTCTCTTTGCTTTTCAAAAGTTTTGAGGTCCACCGCGTGCACCTCCTTCCCAGTAGGCTTCTTATCAACTGGCTTGCTCTTTTGACTTGTGAATGAATTGGTGGGGTATTTTACCAAAAAGGCCTCTACTTCCGCCACCACACTGTTTAGCCTGTCAAATGACCGGATCTCCATTCCGATCATCTTCTCCAGCAGTTCTCTTCTCAGGCTTTGCTTGCAGATTTGAACTGCATCTTCTTGATGGGGAGGCCGTTTGCATCTCATGCTTAGGTTCCTCCATCGTTGGATGTAGTCCAGTGCTAATTCGTCATTTTTTTGTTTGGTCGCATAGAGCTCAGCCACTGTGAACTCCCTCTCAGAAATATAGAATCTTTCCCTGAACTTCTTTTGCATATCGGTCCAATCAGATATGGACCCTGCTGGCATACTAGAGTACCACTCAAATGCCAGGCCTGTTAAGAAGGAGCCTAAGAACTTCAACAGATATGATTCATCGGCTGCCAGGTCCCCCATCACGTTGATGTAATAGGCTATATGCTCTTTTGGGGATCCTTGCCCATTGAACTTATCAAACTTCGGAGGCTTGGCAATGCTTGGAAGCAGTCTTTTCATAGCATGGTGTGCAGGGTAAGGCACCCTGTATGCATCAAAATCCATATGCTCTCCATCTCCCCGTTCGGTGAGCTTCATTTCGATCATCTGTTCCACCATTAGCTTGCTGATGGTGGCAGGGTCCACTTGTTGAGGATAGAAGTGGGCCGGCTGATTGCTAGGGCTATTGATAACAGCCACCGGTGGCAATGGTGGTGGCGTCAAGTTCTCTAATTGATGCTCAGAAGTCTGAGCAGGCAATGACTGTTGTTGGTGTTGTTGTTGTTGTTGCTGCTGCTGCTGGAAGAATTGCGGCTGCAGGAGCTGATATTGAGCCTGTAGACGTGGCTGCTGAGCTGTAGCCACAGGAGACTGTTGTGGTTGTTCATTGACTGGTCGCACGACAGTGCGCTGGGCCGAAGCCTCGACTAACCCTAAGGTCCCTTGAGGAGTCTCCCCCAAGCCTTTAACTTCTCGGGATGCATGTCCCTCAGTCTCTTTGCCTTTGGTCTGTCGTTTGAGTGCTTTGATTTTGGCTTGGTACTATTGCAGCAGCTCCAGGACAGCTGGATCTAGGGGTGCAACAAGAGGAATCTCCCTCAATGAGCCCCCAGGAGTCATTTCTGGTGGTGGTGGTGGGGGAATCTCATCGTTGCCCCCACTGCCCTGGGTGGTAACCACATTGGCGCTAACAGCCATCATTTGTGTTGTAGGTGCATCATCATTTCCATATGCGGCCGCTAAGGCTGCTGCCGCTGCTCTTCTCCTGGTGACGGCACTAGGTCTTTCTACCAGCTCTATGATTTCTTCATCCCTAGTGGGTAGAGCCTCATATCGGCCCCACACACCGGCCATGTGGCACAAAAATATTTTAAGGTTGTCATACCCATCTCTTTCGACCTTTCGGGAGGGAAAGGTCAACCTTTCGAAAACTGACACCCAGGGTTTGACCTTCCCAGGCTGCTCATGATCGTGTTCACAAGGAACATCATTCTCACCCGAGCTGCTCTCAACTCCAGCTTGTGAGTCTTCCATGGCTCTTAGCGATCTTGATCTCTGCAGAGGAGAGGTTACAAGGCCAAGGATGTGATCGCGTGGTCCGCTGGTCTCTTCTTGGCGGTGGTGGCACGCGGCCATAACAGCATGTGTCGGCCGGCCTTCCTGAATAACTGGAATATGAGCAGACCTCCGCAGCTCCTTTCTCTTGTTGTGAAAGAGGGAGTAGTCACACGCCCGTCCCTGCCGGACCCTGGCCTTGAAGCCTCTGGGTGGCATTTGATAGCTAGGAGCCTCCACAGCAGTTGTGTCTTTTGGTGCCTCTTCTTCTCTTGGCCTTGCTTGTCACGCCCCAATGCGGAATATCGGAGCGCGAAGGCAGTTGCAAGAAAAGGTATAGAGCGAATACTAGACATCAAACCATTGCACATTGAATAATACTAAAGCAAATCTTTTTCATTAATAACTTTTCAAATGTCTAGTTACAACCACTAATATCAGAGCCATTCTATAGGGCCCAATTACATTGCAATAAAAGGAAATAACTAACTACAACTCTAAGATAGCATAATGACTCGAGGGTACTCCCGGCTTCACTCTTGGTCATTCCCTTCCTCGTGAGTGTATGTGTCATCCTCGGTCTCACCTGAGAACACAACATCAAATAACGTAGGGTGAGCGATAACGCCCAGTAGGACTTAAATCTCAGGCTCAAGCAGACTTTAAATAATTAACGCATTTAATGGCAAAGTATCTAAAGATAGCAGGTACAAGAGAGTCAAAATATAGCAAGAGATAGCACAACGGGTAACAGGATAGCACAATAGCACGAGATCGAGTATAGTTTCCAAAAATAGCACAAGTATCGAGTATAGCACGAATAGCAGGATGGCCATAGCACAACTAGCACAAGTATAATAATAGCACGACGAGTATAGCACTTGTTTGTCATTCTAGACATCGAGAGAGTATAGCACGTTTTGCGTTTTGATTGTCATATAGATAGTCGAGATAGATAGCACTTGAGTGTAATGCCAAACACTCTGATCATTTAACTTCCATGGGCACTAGCACTTTCGGGCGCACATCCCAGGACCAGATCGGGCCCTTTATATATTGCCAGGCATTGGTTATATCGTATCTTTAGACAATCATTCAATGGCCAATATAGAGTACCAAGAAGTAGATGAGAGCACTAGATGAATAGACGAGATAGTAGAGTGAACGTGAATAGACGAGCGAGTAGAGTATAGATAAGAGCTAGTGGACATTGCACGTAATGCGACGAGTAAACAGGCGATAGTAACAATTGCACAACACGCGCACTTGGTGTTGGCAGTCAGGTGGAACTCACGACCTTCCCACTGGCCATGTTATGCACAAGTCCAGAGGTCCGACGTGATTCAAGGTAAGAGTGAACTTCTAATAGCCGTTTGGATCATATCGATCCCTAAAGGTGTATTGGGTGTTAGGGTACAACCGGCTCATCAACCATGTGGGAATCCATGATCAGAGGAGACTTACGGAGGCCTTGTGCAAGAGTTCACTAGTCCGGCGAAAGGAATATCTGATGGAGAGTTCACCACAAGCCAAGTAAAGTGTGTATATAAAAATAGGTGCTCGACGTTCTAGAGGAATTCTAGAACAGTGGAGCGTCGATATCGGTATATAAACAACGCAAGAGACAAATACAAGTCCTTTAAAATAGGGCAATTAATATACTTTATTGAAATAAATTACCAGATACATTATGAGATATTTTATGCCAGATTTCAGCCATATATGGATGGTTCATGTGTGTGCATGTGTAAGAGAAATCATAGATAGAAAAGAAGTCGTGAATATGTATTTTAAAACATTTAATATGGCTTCATTTTAAAAAAGGTGTTTTTACTGCGTGTGTAACTGTGAAATAGGCGTAAGAATATTTTAGAAAGTGAGAGCAATAAATTTTATGGGTTTTTATGTAAAATCCTATGAAAGCGACGTAGGCCAGTAAGGATCGCGACAGGGGTAGGGCAGATCGCGACAGTGGCTTGTACAGGTCGCGACAGGCAGGTCGGTTCGGGCAAACAGGTCGCGACAGGGTTGCATGAGGGTCGCGACGGCCTGGTCAGCAGATCGCGACGACAGGCGCTGTCGCGATCAGATCGCGATAGGACGCTCTGTCGCGATGGCCTTGTGAACACGGCCTATCGGGCCGTCGCGTTCATAGGATCTGCGCCTGAGCCTGACAGAGTTCTGATCTGTCTTGGATTGCGGTCCAGAAACTTGCCTTTTTTACATAGGGTAGTTCAGAAAACCATAACTAATTGTATACGCTATGAAAAATCATGAAACCAGTTTTGAATTGATCTAGACATGCAAGGGTATTTCCAGTAATTAGGAATTTGGAAATAATCATGGTATCGACATAGTTCTACCAAGTTGAACAAGAAGCAACCTGATTCCAGGTGCAGCAGAGATGAATGATTTAATTCGAGCAACATGCTTGATAAAATTAGGGCTTTTAGGGGCAAAAGATCCCTATCGACAAGTAGTATCTACAATAAAATTTTCGTAGCATGGGAACAAGTGTACATGGAGATCTGATTTAAACATGATGACTCGGGGTTATCATGTATGCAGAACTTCAAAAATCAAGAACAAAAGATTGGCTTGATGAAAAATTATTAAACAAGAGGGCTTTTGTTCCTGGTGATTGGAACTACCTATAGATGGATTTGATTTGGTTTTGCTAGTGAGAATGTCTACCTTTGACTCGATTTATCTTCTAGGGCTTAGAACTCCAAGAACGAAGGAATAAGCTTGATGGATCTTCCTCTCCTCGATTTCTCCTCCTCCTTGGCCTCTTCTCCACGTCCAAGAACCCCTTTGCACGAGCTAGGGTCGGCCATGAGGATTTAAGAGGTGTATTTATATAAACACAAGTTCTTATTCCTACTACTACTCAAATTCCTCTTAATTCCGAGATTTCCTAACTCCACCTTTCCTCTCTTGCTTTCCAATCTCTAATAGGGTTAGGATAGCATCTAAATTCGTGCTAGACTATATGGGGTAGGTTTAGGAATTCAATTCCAACTCTAATTGTCATTTTTATTACTTTAATAACCCTTTCCAATTATGAGATAATTAAACTCCGAATTTAGGGTATTTTCTTATTATTCTCCCTTTGTAAATTCATATTTTGACCCAATAAATTCTAGAACGTCCATTAAGCAAAGCCCATTACTCTTTTCCATTTAATGGGTTTTATTTAATGCTCTTTTCATTTAAATATCCATTTAGCTAGGTTTTAATTCTTTATTTAAATTTTTATTTTTCTTAAAAATTCAGGTTGCTACATTGCTTCTTCCAGCCTGGGTTTCTGCATCTTCTTGGGTCTCTAGACTTGTTTAAATTTGACCGGCCTTGGGGGCAGCTTGCCCTTGAAGGTGTTAGCCATTTCCCCCTTTCCTGCTATAGCTTGAAATGAGTTCTTCACGGGTACTGTCGTTACAACCCGCTCTGGTATGGCCTCGGTTCTCTTGGCTTGTAGATGAATTCTTAGGTCCTCGATCCGCACACTTTTCCCTGAGTTAGATACTCGTGCGCGACGGGTGACAATGTTCTCAGCCTCTGTTATCTGTTGCGGGCATCTGTTGATTCTCTTCCCTTTGTTCTTGTTAAAATGGCCATGCTCCATGTGATGAACGTGGCAGCTTAACTCCTCGTTGATCTCTTTGATTTCAGCTTTGTATTTAGCTTCAGCTTCCTTTTTGGTTTTTGGGTGTAGGATGTCGACAAATGCGACCCCCAAGAAGTTGGGGAACTCCACGACCGGAGGGAAGCTCCCGAAACGGGTTGGCACGGCCAAGTAATCGTACCTGGCATGATCTTGGACAACTAGAGGCCCAAAACACGCTCCAGCCATTGCTCTGTTAGTACCTGTTAGTCAATTCAAAGTGATAGTCAGTATCGATCATGTAAGGCCACTTGGCTTTCTATTCTGGCGAAGAGATGAAGGGAAGCTTGGTCCCACCGGGCATGCCACGCTGTGGAAATGGAAAATTTATCAATTTAAAATTTCCATGTTCTTTTTATCATGTTTTCTCATGGTCTCATGGATGGATGCGTATTGCTAACCCAAGTCCCGTCGAATGCTACTTGAGCAAGGGTGACGAAAGATGAATCGGCAATTTGCATAGCGTGGACGTGCCAGTCACCGAGGTGACAACAAATGGTCTGCCTCTGAGAGCCGGAGGGCTTTAGGTCTATTGTGCGCACCGTTTGACTTCGTCAAACGAAAGTGAGTGTCGGGTCCTGGACCAATACCCGTTGTTGTCTAAGCGCAACGGCATTAATTACATCTCTCTGAGAGGGAAAACCCTTGATTAATCGCCAGATTAAGAAAGTCTTACGACCTAAAGCGGAGACATCCGATAGAGGTGCGAAAAGCAACTTGAGCTTAGACGGAGTGGTAAAGAGTACGATATCTATTCGATGTCATGAGATCTTTTACTTGTTAGTGGTTAGTTCTTTTCACCTATTCGCCCATTTGTTTTTTTTTATCATGAAATGGTTTCATTTACTTCTTTGGTTCTATTTGAAAAAACACAAGTTAGGAAATGGTCTATTTGGTCATTTGTTGAAAACAATTTCAATTGATCTTTTGTTCTTTGCAAAGCATAGGGTGATCTATTTTTTTATTTATTGCTTTTATCAAGAAACAATTTCAATTTGTCCCTTCTATTTTTTTTGAAGCATGCAAGTCGCAGAAATAAGTTATTTGCTCTTTTGTCCTTTTTATTGAGAAATAGTTTCAACTTGTTCTTTTGTTTCATTTGAAGCATGTAAAAACATGAGTTGATCTATTCGTTCATTTTTTGCTTTTATCATAAAAAAAAATTCAATTTGCTCTTTTATTCTTTTAAGATATGCAAGTCGTGGTTCTTTTTGCGATTCGGCGCTGCTTGGTCATTGGGTGGCCAATCGGCAGCACAGACACATGCCATTCGGCGGATACCCTCGATTCGGCGGGGCAGAGTCGAATCGGCAGACCACAACTGAATCGGCCGGATGCACAATCAGCAGGACAGCTGGCGAATCGGTGGGATGAAACTGAATCGGTGAACGTGACCGAATCGGCGGCCCAGGTTGAAATACCATTGAAACGATTAAACATTAAGGGTTTCTTTTCAAAGTCTCTTGCCGATTCGAGACGCACGGAGAAAATCTGGCAGCATCTCCTCTTATCTTGATCGATGGGGGGAGGCTGCTGTATACATCCACCATAAATAGAGACGGCACCAAAGGGTATGGTATATGCCGAAGGATGACATAACCCCACTGGCACACGACGCCGACCCCCAAGGCATGCCTTTGAGGAGGTCGGGTAATGTCATGACCACGAGAATCCGAGGGACGAATAGGTGACATATGAATCCATACATCTGGGCATAGACATTATATCGTCTAACTCGGGGGTTTGGATGGGTCTCTTATCGGTATATTATCCCTTTTCTTGGTCAAAACCACATTGGGCATGTCCTTGCTCATATGGCTCGACTAAGGGTGTGTACTGCCAGCCGAATCGGCGGACTGCTCCCCAGTCTGGCCGAATCGCCAGAACCAGTTCCAGACCACCCGAATCGACAGTAGAACCTCCTCTCCATGGGCTATGAACCGGAACTGCTCAAGCTGGTCATGCCCATAGCAATGGAGCGATTATGGGCCTGAAATGGGCTTGATTGGACTGTTGATACGGGGTGCTAAGCATGGGGGCATGAACATTGGTTGTTCAACCCCCATGGCTAGCAAAGGGGCATGCCCCAAAATCGCTACACACATGAAGGGGACTGTTCGGACAGTGGGAAAATCGCCTATTGGAAGGAGAAAACAGTAAAGGAAACCCACTTTCTTTTAAACAAGAGTGGCAAAGAACATGCTCCAAGGGGAGGGGGTTGTTCAAACAGTGAAGAACACAAATTTGAAAGAGGCCGAACAGTGGCAAATATGCTCCCCAAGGGGGGAAACGCAAGGCCCAATGGGCTTTAAACATAGGGTGGTGTCAAGACACATGAGAGAGGAAGAGCTCCACAACTCCCAAGCCTCATTTATTGAGGTATGGGGTTTGTAGGAGCCTCATGTATGGTCTTAGAGGGAGAAAGCACCTCCCCATGAAGGGGAGACTCTCCCTCCCGTGACCCTTTCCTCTCACAAAAAAAAAGCACACCTCAAACACAAATGCTGAAAGGACACATGGCACAAGAAGGGAAGATGCATTAAACACCAAGTGGGGAATGTTCATACCAAGAGGGAGAGGGAGTACACAAAGTACACAACAACAAAAAAAAAACATAAAAGAACAAGAAAGGGGAAGGTTCCTCACGCCACCTACCCTCTCTTCCTCTCTTTCTCTTCACCCCAGATGATGAGACCACTCAAAATATGGTGGCTCTGTTCTCCCTCTCTCTTTTCTTCTTTTTCTTGCCTTTTCTTCCTCTCTTTTCACTTGTTGCAGCAAGAAGCCCACGGGAGGGCCTTCTCTTCAGCAGAACACCAGCAGCAGCAGCAGCTTGCGTGGGGAAGAAGACTCCCCTCCCCCCTTTCAAAAACCTCTCTTCTCTCTTTTCTCCAAAAAAAAAACTCTTTTTACCTTGGTACGCATGGCCTTTTGTTTTTTTCCAAAAGGCTTCTAGAAGCCTTGCCAAAAAAGGACTCCCCACTCCCTCTTACGTAGGAATAGCTTTTCCCATTTGGGGGGGCTTTTGGGAGGTGTTGCATTTTACTATGCTCACCCCCTTGCATGGGGTGAGATGGGCTCTTAGTTAATAGGCTTTTGTTAGGCTTCATGCATGAGCCAATTAAATGATAAATTGTTTTGTGGGGATCTCTTCTAAACATTGGGCCAACCATGAGAGAATGGCCCATTATAGAAAATTTGAGGTGTCCACATGGCCATTAACCATGAAGGGGCCCTCCATGATTGGTGATGGTGAATTTGTGACTTGGGTATGTGGCCATAGGGTTTGTGACCTTTAAATATTGTACTTGGCCTTGTTTGATTATACAAATTGTCAAGTGTTCGTTTGTGGATGTCATAGATGTGGAGGCCGGCAAGTGCCTAGAGATCTTTTTGGCCCCACTGTCACATGGACGGCTGTCCTTTCACCAGCCTAGAGCCACTAATTAGATACGTTACAAGAGGTTAGGCTTTAGGAAGAAACACGCCTTGGTGTTGAGGGTGAGACAATGTTCAAATCACCACACTTATCGAAGGAACATCAAGAATCTGTCAAGCTTTCTGCTGGAAATATTTAGCCACCTCTTATTGTGGATAGGAAAAATTCGTGGGCTACACATCAGTCCATTGTTTAAATTTCACCATATTATAGAAGCCACTCATCTGACCTTTTAACTAAGTATGGTATGGAGGTCTTTCACAGTAGGATTTTTATATGTATACTCTTCGTACTTAAATTATTAGATGTTTCGTATGTCTTTATAAAAGAGTAAATAAAATATTTCATGAATATTTTGACAGAAGTTTACCACATACACATATTAAATATTAAATTTAATTAATAGAGAAAGTACATATAAAATTGTAAATGTAAAATAGATCTTCACGTAGGTTAATGTTGATCTCTCTCTAATTACTTTGAATGGCAATACAACATGTTATAAGTGTGTACAATCCGCGGGTACGTGTGTCAAGTTTTAATTAAGTCAATATATTGTGAACTGGGCTAAATAAATGACAAATCTTAATGGTGAATCATGGAATTAATTTCCAGCGGATCTTCTTGTGCTTCTAAGCAAGTCTAAGATCATATTGATATGCATAGACTTCTATGACAAAGAAAGATCTATCGATCGTTAGCAAGCAGCGGCAGTGGCAGGGCACGTGCGCCTCCCACGTCACATTATCTGAAGGTGGATGTGGGGTTCGAGCGCCCGATCAATTAAAAGAAATCCCGGTGAGTAATCTTTACTCGAATATTTTATAGCTCGGTGTACAACACTCTGGTGTACACCGTTAAAGAGTGAGTCTAGTGTCACCATATGGGATTCTGCTTTCATGAACTCGTTACTTTTTATGCGAGAGTTCTTTCCAAATCAGGCTGAAACTTTGTGCCATAGATTGAAGCACGCTGAAGTCTTTGAGATGGCTGGAGATGCCCTAATAAATCTCGAGGAAGCTCCAGTGTCCTAGCTTAGAGGATCTCTATATCGTATAATCTTCTTGCATCATCGTCGAAACATCTTTCGTGAGAACTTCGCCGTACATGATCTCTTTCTTCTGCTTTTCATTGTATTAGTGTGAGTTCATGGTGTGAAGAAAGACGGATTTGGGAGCAACGGTAAAATTGCCTTAATTTGTATGATTTGGGGGTCTCTAGTTAGTTGGATTTCGAAAACAAACTCTTGATTTATCGAATAAGACTGCGTACATCATTTTTTTCTCAAACCCCAGATTAACGAGAGTCTCATGTCATCAATATATATATATATATATATATATATATATATATATATATATATATATATGTGTGAGTTCATGATATGATCGCTTGCTTATTTCACTTCCCTCTTCTTATTTGCATTTGATTGTGTTAGAATATTACTTGATTATGAGATTTAAGTGCGTCTATTGTTATCTGTTTTTAGACCCATTTCAACTCCCCCTCCCTCTCTTGCGTACGTAGTTCTTTGCATGTGATATTATCTCTCACTTTACCTTTCACAAGAGTATATATTCATAATAGGCAGAACAAACATTAAAGCTGCCACTACCCAAATCCAAGATTTGAAGAAACTGTCCTCAAAATTTTAGAGCACATCTCCACGTCTCTACCTTTTACGTACAGATCATAGACATGCAACACCATATGACTGAGTCACAAAGTGTACGTGTATTGACAGCTATAATCCTACTTATAGTTTGTACAGTATCGTAGTATTTTGGTCTCTTGCCCTGTTAAGGGCTCTTGTAATTGTATATACTCTCATAATATAACGGAGGAGACAGATCTCCCAATTCTCCATATTAAATGATCATATAACATATCTTGCACGTCAATATTCTTAAAAAGATATTCAGTTGACTTAACAAATGTTGAGAACTTGCTGGAAGTTGAGATACTCTCACGAAATTCTCAAAACTTTTTATCTTTGTTGCTCCATTGAAATATAAATGCTCCTTAATTATCTCTCTTTTCCATTTATAGCTACACATGCACATTGTAAACAAGGGTACCAGCTAGCTAATATCGTCATTATCGTCCAAAGTTTGATAGATAAGTTGAAGAAATTTATCTACACCATCTAAATATTTCTTGAGAAAGACTTTGTGTACTTCTCAAAGTACAAAAATGTCATGTCATCTTACACTTCTCCCTTCCCATTGGTGGGAATCAAGGTGCCACATGGATCTCTCTCCTCTTTTTCACCAATGGGAGGGGAGAAGTGCAAGATGACATGGTATTTTTATACTTTGAGAAGTGCACAAAGTGTTTCTCATATTTCTTTGGATACTTAACTTGATCCATCCAACTTCAGTTCATTTCAATAAATAAAAAATATTAGTAACCCACAGAGTATACTATAAATGAAAATAAAATAAATATTAGTTTGTCAGAAGTAGGATACTATAAAAATATATATTATCAAAAGTGAGATACCAATTTAAAACCAATAATATTTTACCAAAAGTGGGGCAGTAGAATGCGACCATAGCCGCACAAGAAGAGTCCAAGCAGCCGGGGACAGAGCCTGCAATTGTGGCGTTTGCGCCTGCATATGTCAATCAGCAAAAAGAGTATCCCACAAGAGAATTATTCCTGCAAACCATTTGAATAACAACTAACCATCCAAATTATACATGCTTGTAAATTCAGAAAAAACAGATCCTATGATAACTTCAATATGAAATATTGATTATAGGGAGAGAGGATGGCTATAGGTTGTAAACATTGAAGATTACAGCTAGTGTGCTTGCATATATGTAGAAAGAGGAAGCACATAATTCCTTGAGGCACATGCAATAGTTCTTCTGAGGCTTCCCTCGCCTGGTCTTCTCTTTAAAAAAAACATTCAACATGGTCCATTTTTTAAAATGTTATTATTATTTTATAACAGAAGAATAACAAATAATACTCGAGTCTAATGTTACAATATATACAATTTATTAAATAATGGCAAATATCTGACACCTCTCTATGAGCAATTGTATGAATATTACTCTTTTTCATAGATCTGATTGGCTTACTCTCGTCACTCTTCTACGTATTATGAAAGGCAACAAACCACTCTCGATCGTATCTTCTGATCAACTCTCAGCTACATATCGTTGTATATATCTCAAATCGTATCTATCTCTATAGCTCAAGTAGCACTATGTGATAGCGCAACACCTTCATACACGTCGACGAAGAGTTCTCCACCATGCAGTGTTCCCAACTTGAGTCTTTCCAAGAGAGAAGTCTCATCTCACCGTAAACAATTCATACAGAAGAAGGTCGATGATGCACATGAGGAGTCTCCTAAAGAGTCCCAAAAGGAGACTCACGACGAGTCTCATCAAGATATCTTCCTGAGGAGTCCTCTCCAAGATATTATGTTAAAATAGAAATCTATGATTGTACATTGTTGTATACATAATGAAGACCTGTTGTACATATCATTGATAGCCTATATATACATGCTCTACATGCCAAGGTGGATATGAGAGCCTTTCCTCTATTTACGTGCTCCTTGCATTCTCTCTCTCTCACTTCTTTATGTTCATCTACATGGTATCAGAGCTCGGTTTGCTTCACAGCCCTGATCTGCCTCTCGATCATCCTTCAATTATGGCTCAACCATCCTCCTCCACTAACTTGCCTCCCCTCCCTCCTACTACTTCTGATGTCTCTTCTTCTTCTACGACCTCTTCCTCCACCAATCTTTCTCTTGACTCTCTCCCTTTAACCACAAACTCACTGCTATGTCCAGCGTTATGTCCTTGCTCACCATCAAGTTAACTCACAAGAATTACGTGTGCGGGCATCGCCAATTTTCTGCTACAGTTCGCGCTAACAACTACATGGGCATCATCGATGGGTCAGACAAATGTCCTTCTACAACTCTGCGAGGCCCTGGCAGTGACAACTGCCCCAACCCTAACCATGCGGCATGTGTGGCAACGGCGTGATGCTCTCGTTATGTCTTGGATGTTGGCTTCCATGTCCGACTCGGTGGCTGCCCTTATTCCAGAATGAGAGACTACTCAAGAGGCCTGGACGTCCATTGCTCAGGCCTTGGCATCTCACTCTGATGCACATGTTCTCCAACTGTGCACTCAGCTTCAATCTCTCCGTCGTGGGTCTTCTACCATCACCGAATATATGCAGCAGGTCAAAGGCATTGCTGATAGCCTTGCTATCATTGGTGAACCTATTCGTAACCAAGATTTAGTTATGCAAGTTCTTGCGAGCCTTAAACCTTCATGCAATACATTCATCTTGTATGCCACCACTCGCATCCGGGATGTGTCACTTGAAGACTTGCATGTGATGCTCCTCGCCCATGAGAGTTTTATGCAGCACTGTGAGCAATCCTCTGACGAAGCAACCTTCCCATCTGCCAACTCAGTGATGGTGGGTCGTGGTTCTGCTTCTGATGACCAGTCCTGCCGTGGCGCTGCACGCGGCAGTGGTCATTCTGGTCGCAGACCATTTTGTCAAATCTGCTATGTCACTGGTCAGCATTATGCTCACGAGTGCCCGGAGCATTTTAATTCTCGCTTTGTTGGAGGCCCACGCTCACATACTCCACAACAGCAGTCTTATATGCCGATATCGTATAGCTGCTTTCAGGGGCGCCTATGACTGCCTTGTCTGCCGGCATTGGGCACCTTGCTCCCTCCACTGCGTGGTAGCCTGATTCGGGGGCCACACATCATGTCACCCTGAATTATAGTCAACTTTTGTCAGCTTCTCCCTGTCTTTGGGCAGACACGGTTCGTGTTGGTAACGGTACAAGTTTGCACATTCAAAATCTCGAACATGCAACACTTAACTCCCTTGCCTATCGACTGTTGTTAAACAATGTCTTACATGTTCCTGCCATGACTCGTAATCTTCTTTTTGTTCATTGTCTGGCTAAACATAATGATGTTTTCCTTGAATTCCATCCTACCTTTTGTCTTGTGAAGGATCGACGATCGGGGATGGTTTTGACACAAGGGAACCTTGAACATGGCCTATATCGCATTCCTATGCCGCAACGTCCATCTGTTGCCACCAAGCTCTCCACGTTATCTTCTCTTGCGCTTGTCGGTGAACTGTCCTCTACTCAAGCATGGCAAGCTTGGTTGGGTCACCCGGCTCTGCGGACTATGCATCATGTTGTTTCCACATTTGGTCTCCTGACTTTCTCTTCTATATCTCCACTCTGTCATGTTTGTATGCAATCTAAGTCTCATAGGCTTCCCTTTCCTCCATTTGACTCGCGTTCGGCAAGTCCCTTAGATCTTATTCACTCTGATGTTTGGGGCCCCGCTCCAATGGTACTCAATCCGGTTATAAGTATTATGTTCTCTTTATTGATGATTATAGTCATTTTACTTGGCTTTTTTCCTTTACACTTAAAGTCTAAATTGTGTGCCACCTTTTTACGCTTTCAACGTCATATGGAGCGGTTGTTTAGTAGAAAGATTAAACTCTTCCACTGAGGTTGGGGTGGAGAGTTCCAAGCCCTACGTCCACACCTTGATTCTGTGGGCATCTTACATTGGGTCTCTTGTCCCCACACACCTTAGCAGAACGGTGCAGCTGAACGTAAATATCGTCATATCATTTAGTCTACGTTGGCTATAATGTTCTATGCATATATACCACAACAGTTTTGGGATGAGGCTGTTATGACAACTATCTACCATATTAATCATCTCTCGACCATGTTACTTAATATGGACACCCCATATCATGTCCTCTTCCAAAAACAACTCGATTACATCTTCTTTCGAGTTTTTGGGTGTGCTTGCTACCCCTGGCTGCGCCCCTATTCCTCCACCAAGCTGATCCCCTGCTCTGAGCGTTACATATTCCTTGGTTACAGTTCAAACCATCTGGTGTACCATTGCCTCAACCCATTAATCGGTTAGTTGTATATCTCTCATGATGTGATTTTTTTATGAGTAAGTGTTCACTTTTGCAAAGGCAATAGGTCTTCCATCGGCGGCTGGTCTTCTTGGGTCAGCCCCCGCTGGCGTAGTTCCCATCTTGATTGTTGCACGACCTATACGCATTCCTACCACCTCCAAAACTACTGCACATAGGCATGCACCAGCACCTGGAGATTCACATGCGATGCACGCGCCTGCCTAGCAACCAACCACGCCTGTTGTGATGCCTACCAATCTGTCTCCCCCTGCGTCGCCAAGGCCTATTTTTGGGCCATCCATTTCTCCTTCCCTTGGTGATGTTGGCCATTTGCCAAATGGCAGTTCCTCTTTGGACCGTCGACAAGCATACCTTTGTGCATGCACTCCCTGCATGATCTCTATGCTACAACCACACAATCGGCGGCCGCACTCGCACTGCACACTACATCCTTGACGCATCAGCCTATTTCTACTTCTGGTCGTGCTCATCATATGGTGACTCAATCTATGTCTATGTCTATGATGCAGCCCAAGGCTTTTCTCACGTCAGTCCCTGCAGAACCGGCATGCTTCACCCAAGCTGTGAAACATCCAGCATGGCATGCAACCATGGCCGTAGAATTTGACTCGCTTCTCCACAAAAGCACATGGAATCTTGTCCCATGTGATGCTCGGATGAACGTCCTTGGGTGCAACTAGGTCTTCAAAGTTAAGCAACATGCTAACGGGACCATCGAGCGGCACAAAGCAAGACTTGTGGCCAAAGGTTTCCGCAAACAACTCGGTGTTGACTTTTTGACACATTTAGCCCCGTCGTCAAAATCACCATGGTTCGACTATTTTTGGACATTGCCATCAGCTCTGCTTGGCCCCTTCAACAGCTCGACGTGTTCAATGTCTTCCTTCATGGTGACTTGGAGGAGACTGTGTGTAAGGAGCAACCCCCGACTTTGTTCACCCGCAACTGTCGCACCATGTTTGCCAACTTCGCCGGTCTCACTATGGTCTATGCCAGGCTCCAAGGGCATGGTTCAAGCACCTCAGCACTTGGCTTCTTCAATAGAACTTCACTAGGTTGAAGACTGACACATCCTTATTACTCCCTCAGTCATATGGGTACTTGCTCACACAATCCAAATACATCTCTAATATACTTCATCGCACTCGGATGGCTAACGTGTGGCCACTCTTCACATCAATGGCCAACACATCTGGTGATAACCAGTTGTCCCCTTCTTTTGATGATGTTACTCAGTATCGTAGAGTGTTGGGTGCCCTCCAATATGCCACTATTACCCGGCTGGATATTTCCTTTGTTGTCAATCGGGCATGCTAGCATATGCGTGCACCAACAAACCAAGGTTGGGCTCATGTTAAACGAATTATGCGATACTTACAAGGCACATCAACGTATGGCCTATTTCTTTATAGACATTCGCCCTGCCATCTCCATGCATTTAGTGATGCAGACTGGGCCACTTCCTCTCAAGATCAGAGATCCACTAGTGGCTATGACATCTTTCTTGGGCAAAATCTCATCTCCTGGAGTTCCAAAAAGTAATCAACCATCTCTCGCTCTAGTACTGAGGCAAAATATAAGGCGGCGGCTCATGCCACTAATGAATTGTTATGGTTGTTGTCCCTCTTGTGTGAACTTAGGTTCTCTACACCGCCTCCTGTTCTATGGTGTGATAATATTGGGGCAACATACTTGATGGCCAACCCTGTCTTCCATGCTCACACCAAACATGTGGAAATTGATTTTCATTTTGTTAGGGAACGTGTGGCCTCTAAAGAGTTGATAGTTGCATAGGTCTCTACAAAAGACCAACGCGTGAATATCTTCACCAAACCCTTAACCCGACAGCAGTTTACTGAATTAAGGTCCAAGCTCAATATGTCTCCGGCCCCATTGAACTTGCGGGGGCATGATAGCGCAACACCTCCATGCATGTCGATGAAGAGTTCTCCACCATGCAGTGTTCCCAGCTTGAGTCCTTCCAAGAGACAAGTCACATCTCATTGTAAAGAGCCCGTACAGAAGAAGGTTGATGATGCACATAAGGAGTCTTTTGAAGAGTCCTAGAAGGAGACACATGACGAGTCTCATCAGGATATCTTCCTGAGGAGTCCTCTCCAAGATATTACATTCAAGTAGAACTCTATTATTGTACATTGTTGTACACATAACGAATGTTCCACTCTTATATTTTATCCTCTTATTTTGGTGATAACAAAACTCATGATTAAGTTAAATATCTTGAATATATTTAATATCATGTTTTCCTCATAAATATAACATATTATGGCACTATCGTTTCATGATTTGCACTAGAAAGCTCTATCGATTGATGTTCAATGCATATCGATTACTGACTAAGTGCCACATCGATTGGAAAATAAAGGTTCTATTGATTACTATTAGAATAGTACATCGATTACTGTTTGACATGTCATATCGATTGCACTTCATGAATCGATGTTTTAGTCAAACATCGACTGCCTCATAGCATTAATTGCTTCTTGAAACATAGATTTCTCTTCACTTAAAACATTAATTGCCTTATAACATCGATTGCTTCTGAAACTCGATTGCTTTTCACTTAAACATCGATTATTTTTGAAAATATCAATTGCATTAGAACATCGATTCTCTTAAACATCGATTACATCTTAAAACATCAACTGCCTTTGAACATCGATTGAAACATCGATTATCTTTAAAACATCGATTACTTCTTAAAACATTGATTGCCTTTGAACATCAATTATCTTAAACATCGATTGTCTTTAAAACATCGATTGCTCCACTTAAACATCGATTGTCTTTTAAACATTGATTGCCTTTAAGCAACATCGATTGCCTCTAGACATCGACTGCCTTAGACATCGATTGTCTTTATGGATCGATTTCTATTAAACATCGATTGTCTTTCAGCACATCGATTGCATATCAATTATCTGTCTCATATCGATTGTTGTTATGACTTACACCGATTGACTTTTAAATCTTTCAAAATGTCTTTGGCGCCCAAATGAAATTACAAATTTACTTCATATGTTTAACCTATTATTTCTCTGACTGAAGATCTTTTTGTCTGTCTCATAGGATCTCTTCCTTCCTGCAAGAAAGAAAAGTATCTACCTACTATTTCTAGCTATTAGCAGGAAATATGGACAGGAGGCAAAAAAGGTAAGGGCCATCTAACAAAAGACTTCTCGAGTCTAAACATCTGCCTTGTATTTAATGTCTGCAGGTCCACTTCTACTCATAGTCAACATCTTGGACCTGTTGTTGGCATCTTTGGAAGCACGCACCAGTTGGAACATCTTCCTCCATTCCAAGAAGCTAGTAGGCACAAGAAAGAAGCCATTAGACTCAAGAGAATGAGAGCAGAAGAAGAGGAGGATAAGAAACTATAACAACCATCTGTCAATGGTACTCTTCAAGCTACTCCATAAAAGGATGAAGCAAAGGCTGAAGAAAGAGAGTGAGAACCTGAAGATCTTTCAAGGAGTGTATATCCAATGGGCATTCAACTCCATACACACTCAAAGTAAGAGAGAAAGAGCTCAAGCCTATTAAAAGAAAGAAGAAACATGAAAGCAGAAACTTTCAGAAGCATTGAAGCCTTTCTTTCTTCCTCATTCTCTCTTTGTGTGTCTTTGTGTATTTGCGAGAGAGAGAGAGCTGGGGGTTTTGCCTAAGTAAGTTATTCTTGTATACTCTTTTACTCTTAGGCTTAGTTTCAGATCAAGCATTTTATATTGTTTATCTTGAGCTTGATCTAGGGGCTTCAGGTCCTATCTTCTGTGTTCAAAAGTGTTCCTTTCTTTGGAAGAGAAGACTTGCAGTACAAGTGTTCCCCTTGTGTCAAGGGAAAAACCGCACTAGGGTTTGTACCAAGAGATTGGCTTCTTGACCTGTAAAAGAAGTGGGTTGCCTTCTTACCCGGAAAGAGAAGAAGACCAGTTTGTGTTTGGTGGTTTCAGCACCTGGAGGTCTGTACCAGTGAGTTGCTTCTGAGCTCAGAAAAGAAGCATCTGGCTGAGGTGAAACAGTGGGCTGCCTTCTTGCCCGAAAAGAGAAGAAGACCAGCAGAGGCTGGGTGTTGTATATCCTTAAGGGGGACTGTACCCTTGGTTAGTGAAATCTCAAGAGTTTGCTTGAGGACTAAATGTAAGACTTCCATTTGGAAGGGTCGAACCAGGATAAATCTATGTGTTCCTTGTGTACTTGCTTCTGCGCTCTTAATCTCCATTGCA
Source organism: Colocasia esculenta (assembly GCA_014218235.1). Lineage (NCBI taxonomy): Eukaryota > Viridiplantae > Streptophyta > Magnoliopsida > Alismatales > Araceae > Colocasia > Colocasia esculenta. Next base: position 20,071,246 of record CM024761.1, on the reverse strand, counting down.
CATGCTTATTTACTAACCAAATATTTTCAAGTGGTAATTTTTGTTTCAGTTTTTAGATTACCTATTCACCCCCTCCCCTCTCTTTAGGTTAGTCTTACTGCCATATCAAGTGGGCCAACAACGAAGACTTGTTGTACATATCATTGATAGCCTATATATACATGCTTCACATGCCAAGGTGGATGTGAGAGCCTTTCCTCTGTTGTGTGCTCCTTGCATTCTCTCTCTCTCTCTTGTTTATATTCATTTACATTATATACTTGTAAACTATATGTCTCGGAGGAGGAAGATGGGCAATCGGAGAGAGAAGGGGGCTAAGTGTATGTGGGTTGGGGGGGGGGGGGGAGGGAGGGTGACTTAGAGGGGGAGGGAAGGGTTGCACAAAGAGGGGGGACCTTAAGGGGGATGTAGGGTGACTATAGGGGAGCACGGAGCATAGAGAGGAAGAGGAGGATACAATGAGAGAGAGGGAGAGGAGGATATGGTGAGAGAGAGGAAGAGAGAAGTATCCATATATGGTGGAGGTGGCTGGCAACGGCATTTCAAGTGGCGAAGGAGGGAGTTCGATGGAGGAGAAAAGGTTTTAGGGATGCGCAGAGGGCAAGGTGACCCTAGGGGGTGGGGGGAGCAACTGGAGAGGGAAGGGGGCGCACAGAGTGGGGGAGGGACCCCAAAGGGGATGTGGGGTGACTAGAGGGAGGAGTACAGAGAGACTGAAGCAGAGAGAGGAAGAAGAGGATACAGTGAGAGAGAGGGAGAAGAAGAGGAGTATATAGTGAGAGAGAGGGAGAGGAGGATACGGTGAGAGGGAGAGAGAAGTACCCTTGCATGGTGGAGGTTGTCGGCAGCAATGTTTCCGATCAATGGCGGATGTAAAAAATTTATTCAGTGGGGTCACCCAATAATAAGGTGCACCCATAGACTTATTTTGAAAATTCAGTGGGATCACCCTATTTAAACATTTTCTAACCATAGTTGATATAATGGAAAATTTTGAACCCCTTAATAAAATTTTAAAAATCCAGTGGAGTCACGTGACTCCACTGAATTGTATGAAGGTCCACCTATGTTGCCGATAGCGACGGCATTGTAGGTACAAAGGAGGGAGTTTGACGGAGGGGGAAGGATTTTGGGGATTCTATGTGGAGAGGCAAGGATTTTATGGGGTAGGGCACGAGGGGGAGAAAAATTAAAAAAGATAAAGGGGCACATGGGAGCCAAACTCTTTTGTTACAAATTTTCTTATAAATAAATTAAAAAATTATGCAAAAGTTTTAATCTACTCTAACGCATAATAAATTGTAACAACAAAATCTTTAGTATATAGAATTTATTCTTTCAAATTTTAGCATCGTAATCGAAAATAATAAGTAAATATTGAAGTATTCTTATAGAGAAATCAATTTGTAATATCAGATGTAAGTATTAATGACTTTTCTTGAGTATATAGAATATGTGCTTATAGAAGTCAATATTGTAACTCAAAATAGTAAGTATACATTAAACTATTCTTACAGATAAACAACCCCATAACAATGAGATGTAACTAAATTCCATTTTTCTTGTACTGCACTGACTTTTACTATCTTCAATTTTTTGCCTTCATTACATCCATTCACAACCACTAGGTACCCCTAAGTTATCGTCAAGCTATTCACTACCCAAATGGCATCAGACTATGCAAGAAGAGCTTCAAACAATTCAACGAACACACACTTGGGATATTGCTACTACCTTCCACTATCTCCCCTATCAGTTGCAAAGGACCAAGGCTGATTCTATCGAGCGTCACAAGGCAAGGCTTGTGGCTCATGGCTTCACCAAGAGCACGACATCGACTATGAGGAGACCTTTGCCCCTGTGGTCAATATGACCAATGTTCGTATCTTGCTTGCTATTGCGGCTATTCATTATTGGCCTTTCTACCAACTTGACGTCAAGAATGTTTGCCTTCATGAGGACCTCAAAGAAGAGGTCAATATGCAGGTGCTTCCTAGTCTTCCTACACTACCTGAGCAAGTCTGCCATCTTCGCAAGGCTATTTATGGGCTCAAGCAAGCACTCCATGCCTAGTTTGAGCATTTTTATCGTGTTGTTCTTAAGACGGGCTTTCAAGATAGTGCCAAGGACTATGCTCTCTTTGTTCATGATTCTCCTCATGGTCATGCCATCCTCCTCCTCTATGTCGATGACATGGTTATCACTCGTAATGACTCGGCTGCCAGTACCTCCCTGAAGGCACATCTTCAACAGTAGTTTGATTTAAAGGATATGGGGTTCCTTCACCACTTCCTCAGCCTTGAGGTTGCTCTCGGAGATACTTGTTGTCACAGCAGAAGTATATTGTCGATCTTCTTCAGTGGGCATCTCTCTTTGGTACTCGATGTATAGGCACTCCCATTAGGCTACATATTAAATTGTGCTTTGGATGACCCCACATGCTTTTGTCAGTTGGTTGGTGCATTGGTTTATCTCATTATTTCACGCCCTAATATTACACAAGTTGTTCATGTCTTGAGCCAGTTTGTTAGTGTGTCTACCTTCATCCATTATGCTGCCCTTTTGCACATTCTCTGATATCTATGAGACATGATTCATCGCCTTCTCCTTCTATTGTCCACTTTTTCATTGGAACTTAGTACCTACACCGATGCTAACTAGGCATGGGATCTAACTTATTGTCATTCTACCACTAGGTTATGCATCTTTTGGTTCCTCGCTCATCTCCTGGCGTAGCAAGAAACAAGCAATTGTCTCTCACTCCAGCATTGAGATAGAATCTCTGGCTATGGATGATACTTCTGCTAAGATTATTTGGCTACACGGCTTCTTTGCACTTTTGTGGTTAATCTTAGCACCCCAGCTCCTCTATACTATGTTAATAAGAGTGCTCTTCTGATTGCCAGCAACATTGTCTTCCATAAACGGACTAAGCATATTAAGAAAGATTGTCAATTTGGCCATCTAACTCACCCTCTCATATCTCTTCGGTCTAACAGATGTGTTTATGAAATCACATACTACTATGCGGTTTCATGAATTGGTTGGCATGGGGGGGGTTGTTAGTGTATAAACAGCTATATTAATCCAAGTTATGTGTACAGCATCATACCATGCTCCTTGTTTTGCCATTAACTCTCTTGTAATGTATGTACTCTGATAATACAATGAAGGAGACAGATCTCCCAATTCTCCAAAATCACAAGAAGAAAATGATAGTTCAAAAGGCTGATCAATACTTGCATCGCTTTCTCCATCTCAAGTCTCAGTTTCTCGCACAACTAAATATCCAAGACGACTAATTGGTAACACTTAACATTCCCAAATGTGGTTCTTTCCTCCCTTGTTAAACAAAGGAGGAAAAAAAATTTAACCAATGATATATATGAGGCTGCCCACAGTTGAATGTCTAAGTTCTGGATGTCCACCATATTGGAATTTTTTAAGTACACCAGGGGCAAGTAAGAGACGTGTACGCCTCCTCTATTCATGCGCCGCCCCGGCCGTCTTCGTCACGCTCTTCCTCCCGCATTCCGGCGGGTGTATCAGGACGTGTACCTTTCTCCCTCCCTCTGTCCTATCCCCTCTGAATGGCTTACATGCACTTGGGATGGCAAACATATCTGAAGACACAGCGCCCTTGTGCAGATCATGAGGTGCGGCCGGATGGAAGAAGAGCAGCTCTCTTATTAGATGAACCATATAGGAACTTTGTAAGCGTGAAGCGGCAACTATTTGGGTGGATTCACAATTTGTGGAAGAAACCAGAGACCAAGTCACAATTGGATTAAAAATATATGCTGATTTTTGTTCTGACAGAAATATTGTTTTTACTCGATAATGATGTGAGCATTTTGAATTTTGAAAGCTATCGCTTTGATAATGGCCAGAACACTTTGAATTAGAGGAATTAATAAAGCATGCTTAGGACATGATCCAGGATGTGATAGGAGCTGATCTAGAAAAGGGTCTTCATCTTAGAAGTCTGGCTCCCCAAGAAGGGATGAGGTCCAGAGACCATGCCTCTTCCAAGTTCTTAGAAACTTCAACAGTGTATGTTAGGCTTATTATTAAAGAGACTTTTATGTACATTATCCACTTATGTTTGAAAAACCCATGAACATGCATCTATCCTCTGAAAGTAGTTCTTATTTAATATATTTCCCATGAAGATTTTCGTTTTTTGACAGGGTATGAAGAAATGGACAGGCATGACTTTAAGGGTACAATATTGTAGTTATCCTTTGAAGTTAATTCATATAGCAACTCCATTGCCCCATGATTCTCCTAGTAATATCACCAAGATAAGTCTTGAAAGTTGATTTGGACACATACCTCCTTAGTCAGGAGTTTCTCCTTGAACAATGTAGGAGGGTATGACTGACAAAGACCCTGATTTTGGCATTTCATGGTAAAGTAGTGGTGGAGCAAGATGGCTAGAATCACCATATTTTTACATGATGTAACAATCACTGATCCACTTTGGAACGTTGGATTCTAACTTTTAGATGGTTGTGATCTTTGTTCACTTTGCCGGTCAGCAAGGTGTTCACATGATCATGAAACCACTAAGAAGGATTCAGAATTTTAGATGGAAGGTACATAAAGAAATTTGTTTATAAAGCCTTTTTTTGTTTCTATTAGATAATTTTATTTTTTAGGATATTTTTACTATTTGATAGGTTATCCATGTATAACCTTATTATCTTCTTTCGAGCTTTGATGCTATATATCCTATTAAGTAATCGATGATTTAAAATGGGTGAAAAAATAAGGATATGTATCAGATATTATATGGGTTTATCAATTAAGTTATCTACTTTTTAAAGCCAAGTTTCGGATATCTGCCCCCTATTTAATTATCAAACTAGGCTAATTAATAAATATTTTAAAATCCTCATATGAGGATGCGTTTGTATGACACTTTCACTTATACATTACACGTAAGGTCCTTTTGTTAATTGAAGAAATCTAGAATCAGGTTAGTTGTCCTGGTTATCTGATTCTGATAATGAGGATGGGTTTTTTTTCCTGGATACTAATGAGTCATTTGGGAAATGGTTAAACTAGAATGTCAGAATTAGCTTTCTAACTAAAATAAGATTATTTTTTTAATCTATTTTATGTATTCTATTTTCTTCCACGTAGTTTAGCTGATCTATTTTCTTACTTTAAAGAAGAGAATAAGAAAACTGATATCGAAGTGCAGGTGAACTTTCTTCGATTACCTCTTCCTGAGTAACCAAACCAACTTTGGATTCTGGCCCATAAACAAAGCCCGTGTTTTAAGTGGGCCGGAAGAACAGGATTATAAAATTTCTGTCTACATCCCAAGTTCTTTCATGTGATCCCAAAAGCAAGGTCTGTGTTGACTCCTTCCCACTCTCCTTAACCCAGTAGTGTGTGTATCTTCATACTTACACATGGTACTTATGATTCCATATTGATGTTTATGGTTGTATATTATTGCTCACAATTCTATATGTGAACTTACAATTGTGTTTATACTTATGGTTCCATATTGATGTTTATGGTTGTATATTATTGCTCACAATTCTTATGTGAACTGACAATTGTGTTTATACTTATACATGGTACTTACGGTTCCATATTGATGTTTATGGTTGTATATTATTGCTCACAAATATGTGAACTTACAATTGTATATTGGTATTTGTAGTTATATATATGTGCTTATAGTTGTATGTTGTGTCTATAGTTATAATGTGCTTATGATCATGCATATTTGCTTGTGGTTGTGTTGCACATGTTTATGGTTGTATATGTGTTTATGGATATGCATATTTGCTTATAATTATGCATATATGATTTTGGTTGTGTGTATGTGTTTATGGTTGTATATTGATGTTTATAGTTTTGTATATATATATATATCATGGTGCTTATGGTTATACACATGTGCTTATGATTGTATATTGAGTTTATGGTTGTTGAAGAGGGCCGATATTAAATCTTGATGCAGACCATGTGATAGCCTTGGGATAGTGACTCTCGAGCTTGTCAAGAGAGGATCTGCGAGGGGGGAACAAAGGATCAGGGGGCTTTTGGAGATGAATCTCATGAACAACCCTATGATACTTAAGTTGGAAAAGGTGGGTAAAGAGCAATGAGGAGGGGAGGAGGCGATTCAAGATTGTTCTCCAATAGTTTTAGTGTTTAGAATCTCATTTGCTCATACCATTTCTAAAAGTCTCCTAGAAGATTATATGATTGTTAGCTTCTCCTGTCGTCCTTGCGAGATGTGGTGGCCGGTATGGGAGAGACATGGCTAGAGCCCCTGACGGAGTGGTCATCTTGGGTTTGGTTGATGAATAGGGTTCAAGTAATTGTCATTATTCTTGAATCTCTCTTAATTAGTGCAAGTTTTGATGGTAACAAAATTAGGATTACTTATAAGAAAATTAGGGATGATTATTGATAACAAAATTGAAACTGTGATGATAAAAGTCAATGGAAAAATTAAGTGAGAAAACAAAATTAAATACATTGACAAAATGACAAGGTTCAATATTAGGAAAACAACTCCCTAGAAATCTAAGTCCCAGAAAATATAGTTTAGTAATTAAATCTCAGGTTGCTCACAGAAAGTCTTAGAAATCAGTCTTAGACTTATTGAGGACAAAAAGAAATCAAGTCTTAAACTCAAGGTGGAAATAGAGTCCCCCAGATTAAATTAGAAATTGAGTCTCAAGACTCAATAGGAATCAACTCTCCAACTCATTGGAAAATTGAGCCTCATAAGATAAGAGAAATCAAGTCTAGAAAATCGTGTCCTAGACCTAACATGAGAAATCAAGTCTATGACTATTTTGAAAGAACAAGTCTCGAAAGACGAGAAATCAAGTCTAGAAAAAGAGTCCTAGACTCAACATGAGAAACCAAGTCTCTGACTCTCTGGGAAAAATGAGTCTCGGAAGCAAGGTTTGTCCTATCAAATCAAATCAGCCTGATTCGGACGAATTGATGTGAATCACTGAATTCTTGATTTGCGATTCCCATTTATTTGCCTGCTTCCGACCAAATTAGCAGTGCAACAAGTCGAAAATGACTTCCTCCCCCTTCTTTTCTCCCTTCCTCCAAAAAAAAAACCCTAGATCTCCACTCTAAAATACTTAGGAAGGGTTCCTACGTGAGTTTGAAGGTATTTAAACATGGATTTAGAGACATTCAAGCCTTGTTCTTCAAGTTTTCGAGAATTTCTACATCAGTTTGAAGGTAAGCCACCACATTCCTTAATTGTTTTAGTTTTTTTTATGTATGACTTAGATGTTGATAGAAAATGATGTTGCATGTGATTAGTGTACACTTGCAATCATTTCTCATCAAAATCTACAAGTTTTTTATATAGATTTGGAGATTTTCCTAATTTTAAATTCTTGAATAATTAAAAAAAAAACTACCAACATTTGATAGCAATATGTTGTACAACTTCTAAATCATGATTAGAAATTAATTCCATATGAATCGGAGCTAAAAAAAATTGTGCTCCCACATGATTAAAATTAATATATATATATATAATAAATAAAGCTTGAAAATTCAAAACCTCCATATAGAGGTGTGAGTGGAGTTGTAAGATGTCCATTGAAAAAATTATGCATGTAGATGAGAAAATTTTTTTGGGGTGTCCAAAATTTGGACTAATTTTGTGTTAATATGTCTAATCCCTATTTGTTCCTCCAGATGGCACCAAAGAAGGGCTATAGTGAGGATATTGGGTGGCAATATGGCATCATGTTGGACATTAGACACAATTTTAAGTGCAACTACTGTAGCTTTACGGGACAAAAAGGTGGCGTCTTCCGCCTGAAGAAACACCTTGCAAGTGGCTGGCTAGCAAGCTACATGATGTGCAGGGTTGTTGGTGGGGATCTAAGAAAAAGGGTTGGCTATCTGTTGGGGATCTAAGAAAGGCAAGAAAGGTGCTACCTCTGTTGAAGATCTACTTGACATTGCAAATGCAGAGACCTTAGATCCAAATGCAAAGGATGACACACCTTCTCCCTCCGATTCACCCTAGTTGCCTAATAGCGGCTCCCATGATTCCTTGACTATAGGTGTGTCTTCATTTTTTATTGCATATTGCCTCAGTTGCATTTGTGCTAACCTATCATGAAATGATATTGCATGTGGTTCTTTAGATGGCCATGATGGAGATGGGAGTGGGGGCGGTGGTGACAGTGGTCAGGGAGGTGGAGGTGATTGGATAGTATTTATGGAGGAGCAGTGTTATCCAAGTGTAACCCAAGATGCTAATCACGGCACCCCACTGTAGTATAATAGAAGGCAGAAGATTGGCCATGGAGGTCGTGTAGGAGATTCAGCAGTGGACTCCAATAGCTATCACACTATGATATCGAACTTTGAGAGGATGAGTACATAAGAGTCTGTTGGATCCTATGGCTTCCATAGCTATCAGCAGAGTCCACCGGCACAGCTACTCTAATGGCTACTGCCACAGGCTACCCTAGTCCATATAGGTATTGTAATATCTCAGGTTTTCTTGTCCATCCCTGGCAGCTTCTTGGCGTCGCGAAGTATTGGCTATCATGTTCTTAACACGACATGATGAGTGTCGCGTTCATTTTTGGAACACGACCCGTTGACCGTCGCGATCTAGTTTCTTAACCATTGCTCAGTTTTTGTCGTTTGCGGTCGGAGCAGTTGTGCTACGTGTCGGGATGCATGTAGTGTGAAGGCGATGTGCCAGTTGTCACAATTAGAGTAGCACTCATGTAGGGTGACAGGTGTTGGGTCTGACTGTCAGCGTTGACTATCTTTTTGGGGTCGTGATGAGAAGGCCGTCACATTCAAGTGTGCTCGGGATAGTTAGGTTGTCGCATTTTGAGATTTGAGGCCTATATATGCAAGGTCAGCAGATCTCTCCTTCCATTTTCCCTCTCTTCCTCTCCTTCCCCTCTCTTTCCCTTTTCTCTCTGAGGTGCAACCCTCCTTGGGCTCTTCTCCGACTTGGTGGCATGCTGGCTTGAAGGTGGATCTTCTCTGCTTGTAGGTGACCTCGCCATGGAGATTGGAGTGAGGAGGACATGGTCACTCACACGAGAAGACACCAACAAGTTAGTTCTACTATTTGAGGTAGGGAACCCAACTCTCCCCCTAGTTATATCATGCATTAGGACCTTTCTCCACCTTGTAGAAGCTTTGTAGACCTCGTTTCATGTGTCTTTGCTTCATGCATGTGGGTGGTATGTGTGTGATGATGTTATGCATGTGAGCTTTGCATGAGTGTAGCTATCCCTCCTTGCCATACATGGGTGTGAATGTGGGTGGTTTAAGCTCCTAGCATATGGTTCTACTGTTCTCCATGCTCTCCTCCCATGGTTTATGGCGTGGTTGTGTTTTGGGGGAAGCTTTTGAGGGCTCGACCATAGTAGCCAGTCCTTAGACTGAGGTCGCGACACATTTATGGTCGCGACCTTGGTCTCGACACTTCCCCTATTGCCTTTAGTTTCTTGAGGTTGAGTCGGCCACACTATTGCATTATGGTCGCGACAGTGTGGGTGTCACATTCTGCTCCAGAACACAACAAGCTTCTTGTCGCCTTCTGGTTGTGATAGCATGTGCATCACCTCCTATGTGGTGTCGACAAGTGACTATCGTGTTCTCAGAAAGAGAGCTAGTCATTCTATTCAGAGCCGTGCTTCCGCCGAGTTTTGAGTTTCTCTGTTCCTGTAGCACTTGTGTTGTTCTTAGCACTATACTGCACTAGTCAGTTCACTCAATGTTGGGCACTTGTGGGCTTGTCTCATTGCATGAGTTGTTACCATTTTCTGGGATCCCCATCCTAGTAAGCCTATGGAGGGAGTACTACAGGGTGCGAGCGTGCTCGAGTTTGAGTCTCTGAGTTGAGGGGAGAGCGGTGTGGACAATGACATTGAGTCATTTGCAGAGCTCTCGTGATTGGTCTGGGATGTTGAGGTGGTATTAGGATTGTCCTTCTGACACAGACTAGTTAGTCCTTTCTCATTGTCTCACTCTAGTGGTACCAAAATCATTTAGAGGGGCCAGGCGTGGGACTGTAGCCTGGCCAGACTACGGTAGTTGTTGTGGTTCTTTGAGTTTTGCAGCCTCACTCTAGCAGAGGACGGCATGCCCGGACGTGTGGTCAAGGATAAGATGCCGATGGCCCTCCTGACCAATTGACTAGTGGTAGTTGGTATGGTACTTGCAGTGAGTTGTTTACATGAGGTTCCCGACTGTGTGGCATTTCCCAACCGAAGTTCATGTAGTAGGTTTTCCTTCCACACATTCCTTTGGTAGAATAGATTGTTATTATTGCTATTCATTTAATTATTATTATTATTATTATTATATTCTGCTTATTGGACCCAATGGGTGATTGGTAGTCCCTATTGGGTTTCTTCGTGAGGCTCACTCCCTTCCTTTCTCAGGGGAGCTTCACAATAGCAACGGGTTGCATGACAGGTAGAGGAGATGGGGCCGTGGTAGCCGGTTTCATCCTTAACAGTGTCCCCTTTTGTTCCTTAGTACTTTACCCTCAGGGTATTCCCCTTAAGAGTCATGTCTTTCCTTTTTTACTTATATTATTGTGTTTGGGACTTGTACTACGTGCCTTGTGTTTATTTTCACTTAGACGTACATTTCTAGTGTTGTAGTTATTATTTACTTTACATATCTTGTTAGACTGATCTTTCAACCCTTCCGGGTCCTTGGATCCATAGGTGGCGGCGTCGGAATTCGGGATGGGAGCTGAGGGTTGAATTTTCGGGGTCATTACATGTATCCTCCTACGGCAGTTCTTGTTCTTATTCCAGTTCATATTTTTGCTCTTTTGGAGGATGTACAGATGGCACAACTGAACGTAGTTCGTCCCGACTACCAAATGTAGGACCATTATGTTAGGCTGTTTTGACAGAGATACCACACCATGTTGACATGGGATGAGTATCGTAATTTAGTGTCTGAAAGAAAAGATTATCACATTATTAGAGAGCTACCATCAGAGTCAGATAAGTCAAAGTCAATGCCTAGCCAACCCCAGTGGGGTGCTTATGCCATATCAGCAGGAGTATTGAGGATATTAGAGTCATTGTATTTTGTATTTGGATTTAGAGTTTGATCTTTGTATTCAATTTGTACAATGCAAATATCATCAACTTCATTCGTTCTATTAATGAGTTTCAATTATTTTCACTCTTCCAATGATATTTCTTATTGAAAATAGATATTTGTGTACCAATACATGGCATAAATATCATCGAGTATGATGAAACATCTTCATCGGAGGTCTAAACTAGAGAATCAATAAAAAAAAAAAGGCCAGTTCAAGAGAATCGGCCAAGAAATGGGTCAGAAATCTGATTTCTCGAGCAAATCTAACTGAATCGGATCGAATCAGGAGAAACTCAATTCAATCCGAATCGACAATGTGGCACACCTTGCTTAGAAGATAAAAGAGTTCAGTATGAAAATTCAAATCTTAGACTCACAACAATAGAAAACAAATCTCAAGAGACAAGGTAGAATCAAGTATAAAAATTGAGTCGCTGACTCATCATAAAATTAAGTCTCAAGACATCTCAAAAATTGAGTCCTAGACTCAACTTGAAAAATCAAATCAAAGACTAAACCAGAATGAAATCAAGTCTTAGACATGAAGTCAAATCAAGTCTTAAACTCATATCAAAACAAGTCTCAAACTTTAAGATAAATCGAGTCTCAGGCTCAGCAAAAATCAAGTCTTAAGCTTGATTGATAATATCGAGTCCTGAGAAAATCGAGTCCTATACTCTAAACAATCAAGTCCCGAAAGAAATGAGTCTCTAAATCTAAGTAAAATCGAGTCTCAAATTTTAGTGAAATCGAGTCTCAAACTAAAAAAAAAGTCTAAGATACAGTGAAAGAATTCGAGTCTCATACTTAAGTGAAATCAAGTCTCAAACTTATGTCAAAAATGAGTCTCAAGAATATTATAAGAAATCAAGTCTAAAGAATAATAGAAAATTCAAGTCTATCACCTATTTGGGTAAGGTTCTTGGGCTGTGATTAACATCTAAACTCATTTTAGATGAGCCGCAATTTAATAATCAAACTATCACCTCTTTGGGTAAGGTTCAACAAATGTGCCTTACAATTTAATTCAAAGGGCTGAGATTCACCCTCTCCAATAATATATATGTGCTCATAGTTGTACATATATATTTATGATTATATATATATATATATATATATATATATATATATATATAATTGTATATATGTGTGTATGTTGTATATATGTGCTTATGATTATATATTAATACTTATGATTATATTCATGTATGGATCTTGGAAGCATCACTCTTTTACACGGTGGAAGATGCTTGCACATGAAATCTGAATTCCTTTATAGCTTTTTCCCGAGTTATGCCTTCTTTTGCATATATAAAAATATAAAGAAAATGAACAACAAAGTAAACACGGAGGAAAGGACATAAAATTTAATGTGCCATCAGACAGTGGATCAACTTTATTGCATTTCTTAAAATACACATCATTTTAAATTATTTATCCATACAATCCGATCGTTGACGAAACACATCCAAAAAAAATTTTTAAAGCAATAAAGATCATTTGCTCTAGTTTCAGTCAGTTGGTCTATTCCTTCTATCACTTTGGGGCAATTAAAGGTTGCACATTCTACATTGTTTTTATATTATTTTAGATCATTAAATTGAATATTAGGCCACGTTCATTTTATGTGTCATATTATTAAAACAATATTTAAAATGTAAAAAAATCATACTATTACACTGTGCACTGCTCAAATATATTGTCTGCAGCCGCAGTTCACTAAAAACTCCAACCCCCCCCCCCCCAAAAAAAAAAGAAAAAAAAAGGAATTAAAACACCCCTGAGCCTTCATCCACAGTATGGGCTGGAGATCTAGGAGCTGTCTTGGCAAAAGCCCAAACGAGGACACAACCGGGCTGGACCAGCCAGGACCAAAATTGAAAGAATGGGCCATCTTTCTGGGCCCTCCTTATCCTAATCGACCTCAGTCAACTGGGCCTGTGGAAGGGATCCATTGCCATTTCTTCTAAAACCCTATAATTTGATGTCAAATTTGAGATCCGTACAGTTAGATCTTCTCTAATATCAATAAAATAATTATGGGTTAAAATTTATGTATTTTGATATTATAATCATTGATATCCACAGTATGTAAAATGGGTGGCCCACATAGTGCATATATATGGCCATTTTGGTTTGTGAAATTTTGAATTCGACTTGATGTTTTTTTTTTGTATGTGTAATTTATTGACAGTTAACATAGTACATCTAAAATTTTGAAATCACATTATAGAGTCTTAGAATTGGCGGCATTATTACTTTTGCTAATAGAACCAGCATTTTACCAACCGATGGCCACATTATAACATTACTCAAGGAGTGAATAGTGCCTAATTTGATAAGCAAGTAACACCTGAATAAACAATCTTAAGATTATTTAGTCGGACTTAATTTATTTTCAATTTGATAGACAACTGACTTATTTGATAACTAAATAAGTCATCGTAAAAGACATTTATCAACCATGTTAAACCCAAAAATAATTTGATAGTCCAAGTACTCTAGTCGCCTAATAAGTGGGTCTAGAGGTTGTTAACCCTTGTTAACTCATCGAGATCCAAAGGATTTGTTAAGTTTATTTGGGCTTATCTAGAGTTATATTTTTACGTCAAAATAAAATTGTTGTTAACCCTGTTAGCCTACCTTGTCTTACCTTATCTTACTAAAACTTACCTGGTTGTCAAATAGGGATAAGTTACTCTATCCATATGCCTTGACTAGGATAATAATATGTTCCCGTTTGATATAGGTATAGAAAAACTAGGGATGTGGGTAAATTAATTAATCTAGGGATGCGTTATTCTCATCCTTAATCTATCTGTTGTTTTGACATTTTTAGGGATAGATTTTTGAAGATTACCTCATCCTTTATTTGGTAGAAATAGTGTTAGTGTGATGATAAAATCTTTATTTTTTTATCATTATACAATCTTCCTTTGGTAGAAATAATGTTAATATAGGCATATTTTTTCATCATCCCATCTCCATCCTAATTTTACCGTCTTTTGTTGTATCCATTGAGAATGATATCTAAATATATAATTAGAATTAATTTAGAAGACAAGAAAGATATAATGGTAATGTTAATAACATCAACAAAATATGTAGTTAAGATAGAATCAAAAGAAATAGGTAGAAAATAATAAATACATTGTTGTCTTAAAATATAAAATAAGAAATAAGAAACAAAGTCGACCCCCCCCCCTTTTCAAATTCTGAAAATAAAAAATAATAAAAAAATCGAAGAGAAAAATAGAGATATTAAAGGCCATTTCACAGGGTTTATCCGGATATGAAACCGGTAGCCCTTCATATGCCTCAGGATTGTAAGGTATGAATTCCCATTGGGAAGAAGTTTATGAAGAATTTTAAACGGATACTATAATAGATCAATTTTCCAACCATAAAACAACAAAAGACGCGTTATAACAACTTATCCTAATAAGATAATGTACTCAACTGGCCAATTAAGCAACCCGACCCAGAGAGGCAGAATTATGTTTAATCTGAGATAACAATTTTTTTAAAATCAAATCCCAAAAACAGGAAAAATGGATTAAGCAACCTCAAGATCACTTGTTAAAGGTTAGGTTAAGCAAACTGGTTCTCAAAACTCCCTCCGCTGGAATAGAGATCCAAATTCGAAGGTGCTGTGTCATGCGCTGTAAGAACTTCATAACCTTTCACTTGAATTTTTTAGGGTTTCTGTTGGTCCAGAATTTCATGATGGGTCTAATGGGCCGAGGAAACACATGTTTTAGGCCCATAAAGAGAAGGGATGTTCAGACCTAGAAGAGCCGGTTGGGGGGGGTATGAAATTCTATGAATCCTACTACAGAGAGTAATAGTACTCTTCTTATGAGATCTGATATTTATGGACAGCACTTGAATCTATAAATCTTTACTGATCCACAGAGATAAATTACTCTGTTGCACATTGCAAGAGATGGAGTTCTCATTCTAAAAATCCATTAATGATGAGGAAATCTTATCCTAACAATTTTGCATTGTAAAATAACGCAAAACAGTGAGAGAAAAAAAAAAAAAAAAGACTAGTTTCGACAAAGTTCTAATCATGTCTCATCCTAAGACATGTTTCTACATAGAGATTGGACAATTTAGAAAGCCAAAAACACGTCATATGTCATCGATCGAGTAGTTTAAGAAATTAACAAAAATGAATACGATACGACCCTTAACAAATCCAAAGTGATAGTCCGTCCTATTTAATTAGGGTGCATGATCTTCATTTTTTATAATTTTTTATCTTAGCTGAATGGTGATCAGTGTATATGGACACTTAATTTATGATTGTAATATTATATTTAAAATGTTTATAAATAAAAAAATGTGCTATCAAGTAGCACTAGCGTAGTGTACCAAGTGAAACTCATAGATCAATAGTGAAAGTTTGGGCCGGTGTTAGGTTGGGCCGACCAAAGTAATACCAGCATTTGTATGCGGAAAGTGGAGGTTAATAAACCTAAATATATGGGCCTTTTATATATATACTATTATTAGAAGTCTGATTACATAAAAATCTATCATATATTATATATATATTCATTTTACGTATTAAAAAGATCCTACTATCACGTGCTAAGGGAAACATTATGTTAATAGGTGTCAGTGGGTGGAATCATTTTTAGGGACTTATATATATATATATATTAGAAGTATAATTGTAAAAAAAATCCATCTATATACTTATATTTATATTTATATTTTTTTACATATTAAAAATATCTTAAGAGATGTACCGTAACTAACTGTAATAGAATTGAAGAAAAACATCAACTAACACATACATAAAATTATTTTGTATATAAAACATCTTAAAAGATCATACTCTTTCTCTATCTCTCCGATGCCCATGGCTACAACTTGTCTCTCTCTCTTTTTAGGACGAGCTTAATCTTGTGGATTAGACTCTCCACCATAGTTATCGAGAAGGGGAGATGCCTCTCTCTCTCTCTCTCTCTCTCTCTCTCTCTCTCTCTCTCTCTCTCTCTCTCTCTCTCTCTCTCTCTCTCTCTCTCTCTCTCTCTCTCTCTCTCTCTCTCTCTCTCTCTCTCTCGGACAAGTCAAATTTAGTGAACTAAGCTCCCTCCACTACCCACGTCCTCACTCACCTCTCTGTCTCTCCCTTCTAATGTGATCTTCCCATCTCTCTTTTGTTCGTTCTCCCCTTCGCACTGCACACCTCTTTAGGATGAGTTTAGTCTAGTGAATTACACTCTCCACCACTTGTACTGGAGAGAAGATACCACACCACAGCCTCACACACTCTCTCTCTTAATAGTGAGATAGTAGAGGAGGGAGGGGTACATATGAAAGAATATTTTTTATAAAATAGTTTTTTTACAAATATTGAGGACTATTTAAACATTTTCTTTGCTAAATATGTTTTGCTGTCATGGTTGGACATGCAACACATATTGTATTGTATTGCATTGGTACACCCCAACTCCCTTTAATAAACTTTAAAAAAATTAAAAAAATGACACTATTCATATGTATTGTGCTGAGCCATACTGGGGATCAAAAAGCCCATGGCACGGTACTATACGCCCATATTGCACCGATCTGGATAGGCATGGTTTGGTTACGATGAGGTCTCATAAGACATTTTTAATATGTAGAAAGATATACATGTAAATATAGATAAGTGAGATTTTTATGTAATTAGCTTTCTAACAAGGGTATATGTAAAAACTTCTTTTTTATAAAGAAATTTTTTTATAGGGTTATTTTAGACCTTTTATGCTAAGGATATCAGCAGTTGACATCGGTCAACAAAATATTACACTTCTGTCACGACCAGTTAAGATCTCTTAACATATTTTTAATAATTGAAAATAATATATATATATAGATACAAATAGAAAATAGATTGTTACTTAATTAAATTTTTAATAGGGATATACATGAAAAAAATCTTATATCTCTATATATTGGTTATACATGCGCATATTCAGTGATTGTGGTACGTGAAAAAAATAGGCGTATTCTCTCCAAGGTTCGTCGTACCGCTTGGATCGACCGTGTTGCATTCTCTGTGGTACGGTATGGTATCGTACTGTACTGTACCACTGAGATATAGTGGAGAAAGGGTTTGTTTGAAAAAAAAATTTGTTTTGTGACTTGATGAATATTTAAAATGAGCAAACTTCAAAAGAAGACTCTTCATCCAAACTCAAGATAGACTTTCCATCTCTTCTCATGCATGCACCCTTTCTCTCCCCCTTTCTCTCTCATATCCTCCAGAATTATCAGGGATATCACGCCTTCTACAGCCTGAAAAAGGGGTGATATACTCACGAGGTCTTCATCGAAGTTGTTCTATTCTTCTTCAGTTTCGTCCTCCAAGTAGAATCACCTCAATTGGTGGTATGTGTCCAAAGTTATAGCAGATTATTCTTCACATTCTTTCTCATATCATGATCTACATATACATGATTATTATGCCTTCCACATCTCAAACGACGGCATATCTCTTCGAGACTTCTTCATGAAAGTTGTTCCCCATGACTTCCTCTACGAGCTCTAACTAAAATCACATCAAATGAAGATCTGTGCTGAAAGATACAGTAGATTATTCTTGATTTTCTCTCTCATATCGCGATCCAAATTAGCAGTGAGTGCGGCCTCTCTACAGCCTGAACAACGGTGATCTAGTCTTTGGACTCTTCATGAAAGTTGTTCATAATATGACCAATGTATTCCATTAGATCAACACCAAGAATCCGAAAACATAAACAAAATTGTAACGTCTTAAAATTTATAATAAAATATTAATATAACGCTAAGAAATTAAAAACTATAGTAAATTATACGTAATTACATGATCACTTATATAAAATATAATTATCTTTAATTTTAAAATACTTTCATATTATTAATATAATTTTGGTACTATCTTTGATTGTGTGCACTTCAACGGGACGACATTCAGTTCCATAAATAAAGTCAAACTTGAAGTCATCATAATTATTAGAAAAATATACTGATTCTAAAAATATAAAATATTAGAAATTATTGATGCATATATGTTGAGATTAAGTCGACCTAATGATTTTTTAGACAATTTTTACTTGACAAAAAATAATTTAAAAAATTAAACTATAATTACTATAATTTGTATATGTTGAGCAACTACCCCTAAGATAATATCATGATTTTGCTATGACAAAACCTTTAAAAGACTTTTTACAAATTAAATATATATTATACATATCACAGAAAAATAGTTTGGACAAATTCTATCTCGAAAAAATTTCTAAGTCCAGACATCACAATCCGACTGTCAACTCCGACTCCTTTAGAATCGAAAGGTTCTGCACAAAATCATCTCTAAAATTTTCTAAGTCCAGTCTATCCGACTGTCAACTCTGACTTTATACAGTCGAATACTTCAGAATCTTACTCCTCTAAATCTAAATGTATACAGTCGAATACTTCATTCTGGAATTTAACTCTCAGAAGTCGTATTCTTCTATATCCGACTTCCAAAGTCGAATTCTCTGTCTAATTCTGTCTAACTCCAGTGAAGTCGAATTATATCTTTCTAATGTATTTCTATCCGACTTTCAAAGTCGAATGATGTAATCTCTGATGAAGTCAAATAAGTCTATTCTCATCAATTCTGTATCTAACTCCTAGAGTCGAATTATACTCTCTTCTGAATCCGACTTCTCTGAAAAGTCCTGTACTTGTACTTTTTCTGTGAAGATACTATTTTATCAACTTATGAAATGTTGATTGCATATCATCTTATCTTCTTAATATGATTTCTTTCAGAACTTACATTGACTAAATATTTCTTTCTCTGTGTATCAAATTATCATTATTTAAATATATTCTGACAAGATGAGACATATTATACTTAAAATATTCATCCAAAATTGTTTATGATTATATCTGAAACATTTATTCAAATTGGTCTCTTGCTTCATGACAGTAGTCTGGATTTTCTTCCAATACAAAAGATATGTTGCATTTATTGTTTTTTTAGGCGCATGGCATCTGACAGAGGCTCACCTACCACTGTCAGAACATGTCCATACCTTCTGTTACAAACTATCTGTTCATCTTTTATTGGTCTGAAAAGCTATCTGTCCGAGGTTTCCATACTTTGTATTTTTCTATGACTCACCTACCTACGAAAGTATGGAGGTACCTTGCCTTTTTACCTTGTCTTTGCTACAGATCATTTACTGAAACACGTTTTCAGCATGGAGCTTTCACAGTCCATTTAATTGGAAGTTAACCCCTTAGCTGTGAAGCTGCAAGCCTCGTTCAAAAGACATTGGAAAGAAGCAAAGGCAGAAGGACCTATGGATAACAAACTCAGCAAGCATCCAGTTTGGGGTGTGCCCTGGTGTTGGCACAGTTGTGACTGAGTTGTGGTTTGTGTGACTTGCCAGTTGAGGTTTTACCCGTAATGTTGTGCCTAAATGATGGCATAATATAATTGTGGTTCAGTGTGGTGTTTACCACCTTCTTGTACCCTTGCTCGGGTGTTTGTGTTGCGGTACCTCAGTGTAGCAGGTACCTATTTCCTTCGTGGGTTACTTTGTACTTTTGTGGTGGTACATTATGTACTAACCTTTCCGGGTACTTGTGTGTTGAGGAGGTCTTGTGGTTTGACCTACCACTTGTTATATCTTAACCGTTTCAAGTAGATCTTTGCTTATAATTTATTGTGCATTAGTTGTGATTATTAATTACGTTACCTTAGTGGGTAATTTGCCGATGAGGCTTGTGGCCAAGGCATATTGTGGTTTAGTAGAGCTATGCTTCGTGGAGGCCGTGTGAGATCTTCCACTTATTGAGTTTTACTCTTTTGGGGTATGATTAGTTTTAGTGTGTTATGGATTGGCTTCGTGGTAGCTAGTCCTATTGCTTGGTGTGTAGTTTCCGATGTAGTGAGGTTTGGAGTATCAAGGACCAGCTATTTCTTAGCAGTCCTGTTACTCAAGTGTTTGTGGTTCGCCTGTAAAGCTTGTAGCCTGGGCAGTGACTTGTCTGTGTGGCTTATAGTTTAGGCAACCCGTTGTTGTAGCAGTGTGCCAGTGAGACTGTGGTTTAGGCACTTTAATAGTTGGGCTGATTAATGATATTATGTTAGTCATATAGTTCTACATTTCTTCTGAGGACTTTATGTTTATTATCATAAGCATGTTTAATTGTTATTTATTATCATGATGTGAGCATGAAATGGTTTGGCTATTGTTGTTGCCAGTGAGACCCATTGGGGTCGAGGTGTCTGTGGTTACAGTGTTGTTTTGGGTAGCCCCTACTGAGCCAGTGACTTGTTGAGGCTCACTCCCCTACAGTTTTTTTCAGGGCTTGCCGTGTGTTTGGCTTGCAGCGGTGTTGTGACAGACTTGTACCACCAGCAATTGAGTAGTAGTTAGCGTTCTGTGAGCCTGTGCTCCCTCGGGGTATGCCCCAAGTAGTTGTACTCTTTTAATTGGATATGTATTAATGTAATGGGACAGTTGTACAAATTTGTGAACAGATATGAACACATGTACTTTCTTGTGTCTTATATTCTTATGGTTTGTCTTTTTGTACTCTTACTGGACACGTGTGTGAGATATCCCTTGCGACACTTCGGTGCGTTCGCAGGAGGCGGATCTGGTTATGGAGTCTTAGTGGGCATAAATACCCCGGTCCGTCACAATAGTCATGTAGAGCAAGGTAACGACAGCAAGAGAACGATAGCACTAGTACATGGAAAATAGCACAAGTATAACGATAGATTGGCCATGTAACGATATAGCACGTAAAGTTGCACAACGGTGTACTAGTAACGATAGCACTTGTAAAAATAACACTTGAATAGAATACACTTTGATTGTCATAGATTAAATCTTGATAGTATAATGGCACTGAGTGCATGTCGTACACACCCTTGATCATTTTAACTCCCATGGGCAAATGGCACTTTTCGGGCGCTCCTCCTAGGACCTGATCGGGCCCTATTGCACTGGCATAAGTCATATTTTTTATCTTAGACAATCATAAGGATGGCCAAATAGAGTACCAAGAATAGATGAGAATAGTAGATGAATAGACGAGAGAGTGGAGAGAACGTGAACAGATGAGAGTATAAAGATAATAGATGAGATAGGGGTATAATCGTAAAACCACGATAAACAACGACAGTCACAGTTGCACAGCACACCGTCGTGTGCCGACATTCTAGTAGAAGACACATCGCCTACTAGTTGTGCTATAAACACATACTAGATGGTCCGACGTGATCACAAGGTAAGAAGGAAACACACTATGGCCGTTGGATCATACTAATCCCTAAGGGTGTAACGAGGTTTAAGGGTACAACCAACCCGTCGGCAATGGATGTGCGCCAAAGTCAGGCCTTGACAAGGAGTCTATGGTCTAGTCAGGAGTATTCCCAATGGAGAGGTGGTCCATACCAAGAGAGAGTGTGTAACGAAACGTTGTCCGTCTTGCCTCGAGTCCTCGAAGGCAGAGGGACGCGATATCGGTGTACAAAACACATGATTAAAACGAAGACAAGTGGCAATAATTAAATAGAAAAAATTAGTAATTAATTACACTTAATTACTAGATACATTATTGAGTATTTTAATAGGGTCTCATTGTAAATAATATTGTTTTGTGTGTGCAAGTGTAAGAAATCATGAGAGCATGAAAGATTGTGCACATGGATTTTAAATTAATTGATTTCACGTAAATATTACTCATTATTAATTAACAAGTCGTTACTAGTCATGACAGTTACTTAATTAGGGTTAAACATAGTTTAAATGGCATAAAATAGCAGGGTTATATATGAAATTTTAGGTTATGGCCGTCATAGTCAGATCGCGATGTCAGTCGCTGTCACGTTCAGTTCGCGACAGGGGTAGCCAACGCGTTGACTGCGACAGATCCGACACGTTCAGGTACCGCCGAGACGCCGTCGCGACGACGCATACATGCGTTGCGATAGGTCAGGGTGGTGCGTCTACGTAGAGTCCCGTCGCGTTCAGAACGCGACGTGACACTCTGTCGCGATGAGGTTGAGGACGCGACCTGTCGAGCTATCGCGTTCTCAGAACCTCGGCCTGAGCGCTGGCAGATGGTGCATGACCCTTTGGATTTGGTCCATGCCATCTAAACTTGACACAGTGCACTTTAAAGATATAGAACAAATCGCATACACCACGAAAAATCATGAAATCAGTCTTGAATGAAACTAGACATGAAATCTATCAACAGGCATGAGTAATTAGGAAACGGACAAGGGTTGTGCATGTTTTAACAATGTTACATTACGGTGACCTAAACATGCGCAGTCATGGAAAACGATTTAATTAGCAACGATTACATGATGGAAATTAGGGAAAATAGGGGCGTCTGAAAGCTAACAACATGTAGTATTTATGAGAATAATTTCATGGCATGGGATCGAGTACATGCTTGGATTTAAGATAAACAAGAGGGTTCAGGTGCATGATATTGACTGGGATTGACACATTTAATTATCCCTCATAGAAGAACGAAAAATTGTGAAACCATGGGACTTTCAAAGAGGGGTGCATGGGCTATCTAGGGTTAAAGTTTCCCGATTTGTGCTTGAGAGATTGCCTATCTTTTTGTGCTGTTAAGAAAACCTAGGGTTGATGACGACGACAAAGAAGAATCCCCCTTGCTCCAAGCCCTTCCTCTCCTTGCTCCTCATCCTCAGCCTTCTCTCCTCGTCCTCCAAAGTCCCAGCAATGAGTTATGGCTTGGTAGGGACGAATTAGAGGTGTTTTAGCTATTGTAAGAGTCCTATTACATTAAATTTCAGGTTCTGACCGTCACAGTCAGATCGCGACATCAGTCGCTGTCACGTTTAGTTCGCGACAAGGGTAGCCGACGCATTGACTGCGACAGATCCGACACGTTCAGGTACCGCCGAGACGCCGTCGCGACGATGCGTACATGCGTCGCGACAGGTCAGGGTGGTGCGTCCAGGTCGGGCCGACCTGCCGAGAAGGTCGCGACGTAGAGTCCCGTTGCGTTCAGAACGCGATGTGACACTCTGTCGCGATGAGGTTGAGGACGCGACCTGTCGGGCTATCGCGTTCTCAGAGCCTCGGCCCGAGCGCTGACAGATGGTGCAGGACCCTTTGGATTTGGTCCATGCCATCTAAACTTGACAGAGTGCACTTTAAAAATATAGAACAAATCACATACACCACGAAAAATCATGAAATTAGTTTTGAATGAAACTAGACATGAAATCTATCAACATGCATGAGTAATTAGGAAACAGACAAGGGTTGTGCATGTTTTAACAATGTTACATTACGGTGACCTAAACATGCGCAGTCATGGAAAACGATTTAATTAGCAACGATTACATGATGGAAATTAGGGAAAATAGGGGCATCTGAAAGCTAACAACATGTAGTATTTATGAGAATAATTTTCATGGCATGAGATCGAGTACATGCTTGGATTTAAGATAAACAAGAGGGTTCGAGTGCATGATACTGACTGGGATTGACACATTTAATTCTCCCTCATGGAAGAACGAAAAATTGTGAAACCATGGGACTTTCAAAGAGGGGTGCATGGGCTATTTAGGGTTAAAGTTTCCCGATTTATGCTTGAGAGATTGCCTACCTTTTTGTGCTGTTAAGAAAACCTAGGGTTGATGACAACGAAGAAGAAGAATCCCCCTTTCTCCAAGCCCTTCCTCTCCTTGCTCATCGTCCTCAGCCTTCTCTTCTCGTCCTCCAAAGTCCCAGCAACGAGTTATGGCTTGGTAGGGACGAATTAGAGGTGTTTTAGCTAGTGTAAGAGTCCTATTACATTAAAACTCTTCTCTTCTCTTCAAACTCCGAATTTCCTAATTAATCTCCCTATTTCCTAGTATTTATCCTCCTAAAAAGATTGGGAAAAGACCCAATTTTGTGGCCAAGGGGTTAGGATGGGATGATGACTCCTTATTTGGATAACTATAGGTTAATTAATGTTTATTTTAACCCCTTTTTCTATTTATTAATTAATTAGATATAAAATTAACTTAATTAACTCTCATCCCATGATGGGTTCTTCACATTTATAACCAACAATCCATGTTGGGACCATTAGTAAAACTCATTACTAATTTAGCTTAATAGGTATTAATTTAATTTCCTTTTATTCTAATTAACTTCTATTTCATATTTAATAATATTTTTATTTATTTATTTATGATTTTGAAAATCAAGATTGCTACAGTCGCGGTACGACGAACCCTCTGTGTACTTCAACGGGACGATATTTGGTTGCAAAAATAAAATCAAATCTGAAGCCATCATAATTACTAGAAAAATGTATTGATTCTAAAAATATAAATATAAGGAGTTATTGATGCATAGATGTTGAGATTAAGTAGACCTAATAATTTTTGGGACAAATTTTACTTGACGAAAAAATAATTAAAAAATTAAAATAAAATTACTATAATTTGTATCATCTTTTAATTAGTTTATCTTTGAAATTTTATTTCAATTAAACACCATTTAGATCCCTTAAATGTACCGGATATGGGAGAGGAATGATATATATATATATATATATATATATATATATACCGGTCCGTAGCGTGCTGTGATGTGCCACTGCATCACGCCCGAGTCACCCCATTGGGGTGACCCGACTGTGCCTGGGCTCGCGAGAGCCTAGGCACGGTACGGTTCGCACGTACCGCACGAACCGTGATTGAGATTAAGCCGACTTAATAATTTTTGGGACAATTTTTACTTGATAACAAATAATTAAAATAATTAAACTAAAACTACTATAATTTGTATCATCTATTAATTAGCTTATGTTGAGATTTCATCTTAATTGGACACCATTAAGATCCCTTAAATGTTGAGATTAAGTCGATCTAACAATTTTTGAGATAAATTATGTTGAGATTTCATCTTAATTGGACACCATTAAGATCCCTTAAATGTTGAGATTAAGTCGATCTAACAATTTTTGAGATAAATTTTATTTAATAAAAAATTAATTTAAAAATTAAATTAAAATTATTATAATTTGTATCATCTCTTAATTAATTTATGTTTGAAATTTTATTTCAATTAGATACCGTTTAGACCTAAATATACCTGAATGTCAGAGGAGAAGTAAAAAAAAAAAAAAAAAAAACCTGCCCACCCTATTGAAGTGATCCGACTGTGCCACAGATAAGAGTGATAAACCAAGGGCACAAAGCACCCCACCTAGACGCACGGTGCGGTTTGTCGAAACCTGGCCAACCGTGATTCTCTCTAGCTGCTCCTGCAACGCCGCCGTTCCCCCCCAACGTTCCCCCCCAACCTTCCCTTCTTGCCATCCTCTCTCTCTCTCTCTCTTTCTGTGTGTGTCTGCACCACTGCTCTCTCTCTCTCTCTCTCTACATACGAGGTGCCTCGAAGAATCTGAGTATGGCTGGCGGTCACGGTGAGAACAATCTCCTTCTCCATTGCTTCTCTCTTCTCCTCCCTCGAATGATCGAATCCCATCCTCTTCTATGTAGCCTTCTGAACTCACCCACTGCGATTTTTTCTCTGCCGTAATGATGAATTGAATCAATCGATGTTCGTTTCTCTTACGAACCGGGTGGATTCGATGCAGGTGAAAGGGGGCGGTCTTTCAAGAAGCAGAAGACCTACGGAAAGGTGCGTTCTTGGATGAAAATTATCTGCTCTCTCTCCCCCCCTCCCTTTTTGTATGATCTGTTTAAGGCGTTCATATTTCTGTTTGTGTGACTCATTTGAAGTTCTCAAATTTTTTATGGCTATTTCATGTTTTCTCTTTCTCAGACCGTTGAAGATGAAGAAGAGATGATGGATTATGCGGAGGACTTCGACGATGATCGCGATGGTCAGTTCCATTTCTGATTGCTGTTTTTTTGGGAACAAAATTCCTGGTCTTTCGGATTTCCTTTGTTTTTCTGGGGTCGGTATGTGCGGCGAAGTGTGGGAGGAGCTTATGCATTTGTGAAAACGCTGAATGCATGCCTGGATGCAGGTGATAGAAGGGAAAATAAGAAGGTCGACTTCACAAAGCTGGAACTCAAGCCCGACCATGCCAACCGCCCATTATGGGCCTGTGCCGATGGTCGCATCTTTCTGGAGACCTTCTCTCCCCTCTATAAGCAGGCATATGATTTCCTTATTGCCATTGCCGAGCCTGTTTGCAGGTGAGTTGTGTTCTAATGTTCTTAATGAAGATTGGTTTGAATTCCTTGCGCAGTTCTCTGGTCATGAGCTTTATTTTTACTAATGGACAGGCCAGAGTCTATGCACGAGTACAATTTGACACCCCACTCACTGTATGCTGCCGTTTCTGTCGGGCTGGAGACAGAGACAATCATCAATGTCCTAAACAAGCTGTCTAAAACAAAGCTACCCCGGGAAATGATTGATTTCGTACATGGCTCTACTGCAAATTATGGCAAGGTCAAGCTTGTCTTAAAGAAGAATCGATACTTTGTTGAGTCACCCTTTCCAGAGGCAAGATACACAATATGTTGTTTTGATTTCCCTTTTTCTATGCTTTAAATAGGGATAATTCATTCATTACTTATGGTGGTACCCGTCCTGCATATGTTTTCTCCTATTGTATGGATGAAACTTCAGGTGTTGAGGAAGTTACTAAAGGATGAAGTTATTGCTCGAGCAAGGATTCTTCCATCTGAGGTAGCTCCCTTATCTTTGCGTATCTGTTTTTCTAGGATAAAGCTATGTTTTGCAGTCTTCGTGCCTTATGTTCCTGTCAATAATCCTAGATTTATGCGATCTTTTATTTTCATTCTTATCTCTCAATTTTTTTTTAATAAAATGCAGGCATTTCAGTCTTGTGAAAGAGCAGCTGTTTTATCAACAACATGACTTGGGATCTTAATTTAAGGGTGCATTGTGTCACTTAATCTACAGATATTACAATATATGTAGTTAAAGGTGAGAAGTCATGGGTTGACCAAGGAGTCTGCATAGCCTCCCCTCTGCCAACTTCCTGCATAAAAGAAAATAACATGACAGAAGAAGAATGGTAATAGGAAAAATCGGAAGAAACTCTTGGTTTTCCTTGCCTTGTCTGTCACCCAGGAGTGAGGGTGAATACTTTTGATAAAATAGATAAAAACACATTGTAGTGCTGCAGTACACTTATACTCTTGTAAAGCTACAATAGTTTAGGAAACTGGCAATGTGCTTTAAACTTTTGTGCAAAATCCCTTCTGCTTATGCTCTTTTCTCATGGAGGTATAAAAAGAAAAATTTTATGATACCACATATCTCAAGGCTTCAAATCCTTGTTTTTAGCTATTGGACATGGTAATTTCTTCGAACCTCAACTATTTATTTTTTATTGCGCTCTCCCCAAACTGAGAGGAAAATCTATGATTTGAAGAGGCAATAAGAAGGACTTGTCTGTGAAGAAAGGAGGTCAGCCTGAGTTGCAGATAGAGGCTCTAAGACATGGTTAACATGACCAGTTTTATTGGAGTTGGATATTCTTTGTTTCTGACATACTTGTGAAGGCGCCAAGGTACTTCAAGGCATTCTTGGGGTCCTTGAGCGCCTAAGCACTTTGGCACCCTCCTAGGTGGTGCCTAGGTGCCCAAGGTGGCGCCCAATGTGGTGTCTCCCTCCTATATGGAATTTATGTATCTAAATGTATATAATAAATCAATAATTGTAATACAATAAAATTGTTGATGACATTATAATTAAAATTAGAACATAATATTCATTAAAAATTTTAAAAGCATAATAAATTTAGATGGATCCGGAACAATTAAATTTTTTTTTTTAACATTTGTTGATTGTGGACTCTTCAGTGTGACTATGACAATGTTCACAATCTAATGATTGTGAATAGTGTTAGAATGTGGAGCTTGAGGCCCTGAATTTTCCAATGTGCGGGTACATACATGCGGATTGACCTGTACTGTCAGGTCTTGCAGATCAACCCGAGCAGTCAGGTCATGGGGGTCAAGGGGGGCACCACTCCTTGGGGGGGGGATTGTTTAGGGCGGTAAGAAAATTTTAATTTGCGAAGCAAGGGACAGGCCTCATTGGGTCCAGGCTGCCCCAAGGTGGATAGGCGGGCCAAGGTGCCTGCCTAGACGCCACCCTGGGGTGCCTTTTTGGGCCTCATAAGGTGAACCTGCACCTAGCTGTTGGGCACTTGGGTGGGTGCCTTCCCGCCTAAGTGGCACCTAGCTTCTGCTTAGGCAGGTGCCTCGACAACTATGGTTTCTGATAGGTCCCTCTTGAGAATAAGAAAATTAAAAGTTTTCTTTAATAGGAATCTAGACAAGGTTCTTGCTAGGTGAACTAAGCTGGTTGTAGTCAATTCAGACCAGGCTGACCCTTGATCTAAAACCTGATTATGAGCACCCTGGTGTGGATTGGCTATTCGGCTGGTGCCTGGTGTTGCTTGATCCCCCTTAAAGCAGCACAATCTTAGCAGTGATGGACCAGAGTCCAAAAATCTGATGTGGATCAGCTTACTGCAATCTGCTTCTGATTGTTTTTAAATGTAGTTGTTCCTATAATAGAAGCATGAAGTGTCCCTTGACACTTCCCCCAACCAAAAGAGAAAAAAACAGATGAAGAGAAATCCTGTTTATGAAACCTTATTACATGAAGGCTTTTCCTTTCATAATCACATGGGCATTGTTCACAAAATGACTAGTGTCCTTGTGGTTTTCTATTTTTGTGAGATACTAATTCATCTTTTTACAAGTCATGAAACATACCTTTGAGATCCATGCAATATAGTTTTTCTTCCTTTGATTGGATTGATCCTCTACCTATTGATAACTTCAACATTCTCTCTGTTTTATCTACTGTTAGACTTCTCATGGAGGTGATGCATTTACAGTCAGCAAGGCAGTTGGAGAAATAGAAAGTGGCCATGAGGATTTAGTGGGTGGGTCTGATTTGGCAGCTGCTGAGGAAAAGGAAACACATTCATTTGAAATTGATTCTGCTCAGGTATATATCCCATGGCATCATATATCAATTTTAGCAGTTCACTTTTAAAAAAATATCAATTTTAGCAGTTTTTCTATAACTCAGGTAATATTGTGATGCAGGTTGAAAATGTGAAGCAGCGTTGCTTGCCTAATGCCTTGAATTATCCCATGCTGGAGGAATATGATTTTAGAAATGATACAGTAAGTTTCATAAGACAGTCACATTCTGCACCTCTCTTTTGATGTTTCCTCCACATGTTATCCAAAGTTAATGATAGTCTGATGACCTCCAAACAGATAATTGGCCATTTTGATGTAGTTACATTATGCTGCTTCTCCATCAGTTGACTATGTGTTCTCTCTAATTCTTAAACTCCATCCTCTTTTGACAGCATCTTCTTTCATAAATATCATTATGTGCTATTGTATTGTTACAACCATGTAGCTTTATCTTTTTTCTTTATCTGGAATGGAGCCAGTCAGTTACTGTGGACATCATGCTCTAATCTTTAAATTGCATAATAAAATGAATTTTCTTTGACTCCTTAAGTTATTGTTGTTGTCGTTTAGTCACATATTGAAAATCCATGGGAGTTTTTACCTCTATATATGTAGAGGATTCCCTCAACTCAACGCCTATGTTTCACTTTTGGGTTAGAGTTCGGGTTCGGGCCTTTAACATGGTATTAGAGCGGGTGTACCCATTGGATTGTCTCTCCATATGTGGACACGTCCCTACCCGTGTTGTGCCCCAAGCCGGTTGGTTTGGTGCGAGGGGGGGGGGGGGTTTGTTGTTTAGTCACATATTGGAAATCCATGGGAGTTTTCACTTCTATATATGTAGAGGATTCCCTCAACTAAACACCTAGGTTTTGGGTTAGAGTTCGGGCCTTTAACAATTGTCATGTTTGACACTCTTTTGCTAATGCAGGTGAATCCTGACTTGAACATGGAGTTGAAGCCTCAGGCACAGCCAAGACCATACCAGGAAAAAAGTCTTAGTAAGATGTTTGGCAATGGTAAGATGTTTCTTTTGTTACTTGTTCAATTTATTAGCATAAGAGATTTCATTCATGCTTGCTCTTGTTACTTAGGAAGCAATGATCTTTCTTCCAAAACCTGCCTTTGTGTTTACATTGCAGGACGAGCTCGTTCTGGCATTATTGTGCTCCCTTGTGGAGCAGGAAAGTCTTTAGTTGGTGTTTCTGCGGCTTGTCGAATTCGAAAAAGCTGCCTTTGCCTGGCAACAAATGCAGTTTCTGTGGATCAATGGGCTTTCCAGTTCAAGCTCTGGTCTACCATACGAGATGATCAGATTTGCCGTTTTACTTCTGACAGCAAAGAGTCATTTCGGGGTAATGCTGGTGTTGTCGTCACCACATACAACATGGTTGCATTTGGGGGCAAACGGTCAGAAGAATCAGAGAAAATTATTGAAGAAATAAGAAATAGGGAATGGGGTCTTCTTCTCATGGATGAGGTATTATCTCTTGATGCTAGATTTCTCAGGGATTAAGATATAAACATGTTACTGGTGTCGGTTGTCAAAGTTTGCTATTAGAAACAGTCAACAATGCAAATATAGTGAAACCCACATAGTGACAAAGTCTATTATTACCAAGGTTTGGCGTGCCGGATCGTGCCGGCCCGATACCCCCGTATCGCATCGGATCAGGGAAAACCCGATCCTCGATTCCATCGATTCGGTCCGATTCGCCTCATATATAATATTATTATATCATATTAATAATATTATACATTATAAATATCATATATATGATATATTATATTATATCATATTAATAATATATATTATACATTATAAATATCATATATATATATATTATATATTACCCATGAGAATCGATCCGATGCGGATCGATTCGGGTCGATTCGGGGGGAATCGAATCGGATCAAGAGAAATCCGATTCGCCTTCCGATCCCGATCCGTCAAACCTTGATTATTACTACACTTGATAGGAGGAAGCCAATTGTTTGCCAACATGACAAGTGGTAACCAGACTTAGATAAAAAATTGATAGACATCTGATGTTTCCCAAATGGTTGCCAACATGATCACAGCTTTTCTTGTTTCATGTTTGAAGCCTGACTATAGATGAGAATAGATAAGTTTATCAGATTGTATCACTGCAAAAAAGTTATCCTTGATTGACTCCATTATCTGTTTGCAGGTTCATGTGGTCCCAGCTCATATGTTTAGGAAGGTGATTAGTCTTACCAAGTCTCATTGCAAGCTTGGCCTTACTGGTACCATTCAGCATCACTAAATCTACCTGTGTACTGTGTATATGTAAAGAAATGATCAATATATTTGCCTGTGTGAAGCCATTTTTTGACTATGCAAAAATTTGTTATGTCCTATTGCACCTTATACCACAGAAGATGGCAGGTGCCATCCAGTGGTGCATGCCTTTTCTTTTCACCGACTTTAAAACACTTTTTTGCTATCATCAGATGCTGACACTTGTGGTCATGATCTATCGGACATATATTTATGTGGTTGCTGTTTTTCTTCCAACTTGCAGCCACACTTGTAAGAGAGGATGAACGTATAACAGATTTGAACTTTCTAATTGGACCAAAACTTTATGAAGCAAACTGGTTAGATTTGGTTAAGGGAGGATTTATTGCAAATGTTCAGTGTGCTGAAGTCTGGTGCCCCATGACAAAAGAATTCTTTGCAGAATATTTGAAAAAGGAAAATTCGAAGAAGAAGCAGGTATGTTTTATCTGAATAATTGCAATGTTTGGAATAGCCAGATGTTTTCTTCCCCTGTTATCAACCGGTGGCTGTACACACTGTGTTTTAAGGAGCTATTATTTTATTGTTTCTGGTATAAGCTCATTCTGTTAACCAAGAAATTTTACTCACTTGAGGTGTCTTTTTCTATTTCCCCATTATCTTGGACTCCCAATTTTGGGATTTTTACTCATAAACCATTCTTGCAACTTATAGTACAAATGCCATCTTTGCTAAAATAATGTTTAAAATATCACTATTAAATCTCCAATGTTGCAAAAATACCACTGTGGTTACTGGAAAAAAAGCCAATATTCCTCCCAGATTCCATTCTTCCTGTTAGTTGAGCATTTTCTGACAGAAATACTTTTACTGCTCTCTTTTCTAAAGTGGTGGGCACTTTAACACCCATGGTCTTACACATGGGCAATTTTGTCATCTTCCTTAATAGATTAGTCTAAACCATGTTTAGCTGGATGTGTGGTGACGCCACACTCATAGCATTTTTGCAACATTTAGGATTTAATAGCGAAGTTTTTAACAATATTTAGCAAAAATGGCAGATTTGTTGAAAGAATGGTTTAAACACAAAAATCCCTCAAGTTTCTACTAGTTCTGTGACTGTCATGTGACCATCTGTCAGCTACATGTGCATGTAATTGTTTTCTGTTTGCTTGGGTGGATCCAACTACCTTTTACATCCCCCTACTGTTTTTCTTCTGTGATGTGGGTACAGTTGCAAATTTTGGACCATCTTGTTTGATGTATTTTAGCCAAAAGGTGGTTGTCTTGTTCGTGTGCATTGTTGCAAATAACATTTCTGCTGTGAATTTTTGCACCCACTATTGTTTAATTCTTTAGTTATAGGTGGTGTTTGGTTTTCAAATAGATAGTCTGCATGATAGTGACTAATCAGTTGCCTTATGTCGAACAAGTTCTGCAAGTCGTAGTTATGATGTAGACTGATGAGTCTTAAATGAGCTCAGAGGTAAAAGTCATGTCAAATTATCCTCAAATGAGACAGAGAAAATTAAGCAATAATGTGTGGAATGACACTCTTTGAAGTTTGTGGGTATGAAATTGTTTGCTACACCTTTTTTTTTTATACTTTAACTTCACTAACCACTACAATAATTGGGAAGCCATAGGTACAGTGATGCGGGACGAACCCGCAAAAGACCGGGGTATTGGCTTTGCGGAGGCTGACCACCCCTGACGGACCAAAGGATTCGGAGGTGCGGCGATGGAGGTCTGCAAACAGGGGACCCGCGGACCACGCAGGGAAGCTGAGCGGCACGGGGAGCTCAGCGGCTGCCACGGAGGGGGGGGGGGGGCTCGGGGACGAAGCCGAGCAGAGGAGCCGCTTGGAGGTGTCCGGCAGAAGGAGACCGAAGTGGTTCTTGCTGCTTGGGGCGTCCGGTGCGATGGTGAAGGTGATGGAGGGCCCACGGCGAGTCCCCATCGCGGAAAGTGGAGGCACGGCGAGGTGGCGAGTGCCACGGATGTGCGCGGCGGGAGAAATCTGCGAGCAGGGGCGAGTCCCCATCGTGGACAACGACGGCGCGGCGAGGTAGCGAGTGCCACGGGCGTTCACAGCGGGAGACGTCTACGAGCAGTGGCGGGGGCGTGCAGCAGCGGGGAAGGCGAGACCCGTCCCAGGACGACCGGAGCGATGAAGCCGACGCAGACCAACACCCACGGACGTCCGACATGATGGAGGGCCAGGGAAAACGGGGTTCGGCGGTTGGGGGGGGGGGAAAGAACCGGCTCGATTCGCACGGTGGCCCTGGAGGGTCACGGGCGGTCGCGGGCGTGGAGGAGGCTGGGCGCTGGTGCTGAGCGTGCAGTGGGGGGCGCCGCCTGGGTCCGCGAGTGCGAAGGAGGGCCGGGGGCAGCCGGCAGGGGCTCTGCGATGGGGCGGCTGGGTGTGCTGGCCGCACACGGGGGTCCTGCGAATAGGGGGCGACTGAGTGTGTTGGCCGCGCAAATGGCAGAGTGGGCAGGGGTGCGGGTTCAACGCGGCTGGGTACAGGGGCGGGGTCAGGCCCGTGATGCGCGAAGGAGGGCCGGGTGGCTGGCAGGGGGCCTTGCGACAAGGCGGCTGGGG
This sequence comes from Colocasia esculenta, assembly GCA_014218235.1. Classification (NCBI taxonomy): domain Eukaryota; kingdom Viridiplantae; phylum Streptophyta; class Magnoliopsida; order Alismatales; family Araceae; genus Colocasia; species Colocasia esculenta. The sequence goes on along the minus strand of CM024761.1, from coordinate 20,037,274 downwards.
TGCTGGCCGCGCACAAGGGGGGGGGGGACGCGACTGGGGCCTCGCGACCGGGCGGCGGGGTGTGCGGGCCGCGCGAGCAGGGGGAGGGCTGGGCGCGGGGAGGCGACCTGGCAACATGGGGATGTGCTGGGGCAGTGGAGTGGGTAGACCGCACACAAGGGGCGCGTCTGAGTGCAGGGACGCGTCCGGGAAGCAGGGAAAGAAGAAGTGCAGGGGTTCTCACGACTGTTGCTGTCCCGTTGGGTGCTGCTGTGCGTTGTGGAGGAGGGAGATGGCGTTGGCGAGATGGTCTGCGGGTTGTCTCCAACAGGGGTCCGGAAATGGCAGTGAACGGATGGGGAGAAAGGGGAATTCCGGGTACTGTGGAGAGAGAGAGAGCTGAGAGAGAAACGCAGACAGGAGGGGGATGAAGAGAGAGAGACAGAGCAGGGGAGGAGGTAGACCGGAGGGGAAGAAGGAGAAGAGGGAGGCGGTGGGGCTTCACACCCTCCCTTCCCGGGAGCCTCCAAACACACACATGCACAGGCGCTCTGCACCTCACGGGACTGTTCCAGTCTCCAAGTAATGGCTCCTTAATTCATCATCCATCCCTTCTCATAGCAGTGAGCTATTACATATATAGAAAGGCCAATAGGCCATTCTCGAAAGGCCAAAAGACTCTCGAAAGGCCAAAAGACAACAAAATGAAAAGACTAAAGCAACCTTAAACCAAATGACAAAATAGCAATTTTGTCCCTCACCTGTTAATAAACCTTTCTTACTTTAAATCTTGCTAATAAACCTTTTTTACCTTAAATTTAGACTCTTCATTCTAACTGACTAAATCAAACTCCACTAAAAATAAAAATTACATAATAAAATAAAATTGATGTCAATATATCGCCGATCGTCTGCAATCTCGAGTCTCGTTCCGCGTCCGTCACGAGTCACGGTTCCCGTCAAACTCCCCCACTTCAAAAAAATTCGACCTCGAATTTTGAAGTGTCGCAATAGGAGAAAGATATACACCAGAACATGAGTAAAATACACCATATGAATCATACTTTCACAAATCTTGAACTGTCGACCAGAGTGTGCCTCACGGAAATCTAACCACACCACGTCAAAATCTTCAAGAGTAAATTCAGAGTCAACCTCGACAGTAGATGAAGAACCAACTGGGCGATCTTCCGTGAACACACAATATGATATCGATTGGAGACCTGAAAGGGAGAACAACTCGGGGTCTCATGTGTCGTCTATCTCAGACTCAGTGCAAACAGTATTATCTGACACTAGGGATGAGGTCTCCGACAATATAACTTGTGGTGCCACTTGATCATTATGCAAATCTTGCAACTCTGACTGAACCTGCATCTCTTCTTCATGCGCGTCGGCTAATGTTGTGTCCGGCTCACAAATCGCTACTTGCGCTGGTTCTTCACACTTGACATCTAAGACGGGATCTATCTCACAATCCGTCTTTTGTATTGCAGCAGCAAACATGTCACGTAACTCGCGAATGTCATTCTTGATACTGATCCAAATGGGGTCTTCTGATATTCTCCAAATCACGTTCGAATCTTCAGCAAGCATTCTCTCCGTGGTGTACCGGGGCGAGGATCTCGGCTTGTAAGAACACGCCGATTCCCTATGCTCTGATATCAAATTGATGCGGGACGAACCCGCAAAAACTGGGGTATTGGCTTTGCGGAGGCTGACCACCCCTGACGGACCAAAGGATTCGGAGGCGCGGTGATGGAGGTCTGCAAACAGGGGACCCGCGGACCACGCAGGGAAGCTGAGCGGCACGGGGAGCTCAGCGGCTGCCACGGAGGGGGGGGCTCGGGGACGAAGCCGAGCAGAGGAGCCGCTTGGAGGTGTCCGGCAGAAGGAGACCGAAGTGGTTCTTGCTGCTTGGGGCGTCCGGTGCGATGGTGAAGGTGATGGAGGGCCCACGGCGAGTCCCCATCGCGGAAAGTGGAGGCACAGCGAGGTGGCGAGTGCCACGGACGTGCGCGGCGGGAGAAATTTGCGAGCAGGGGCGAGGGCGAGTCCCCATCGTGGACAACGGCGGCGCGGCGAGGTAGCGAGTGCCGCGGGCGTTCACAGCGGGAGACGTCTGCGAGCAGTGGCGGGGGCGTGCAGCGGCGGGGAAGGCGAGACCCGTCCCAGGACGACCGGAGCGATGAAGCCGACGCAGACCAACACCCACGGACGTCCGACATGATGGAGGGCCAGGGAAAACGGGGTTCGGCGGTTGGGGGGGGGGGGAAAGAACCGGCTCGATTCGCACGGTGGCCCTGGAGGGTCACGGGCGGTCGCGGGCGTGGAGGAGGCTGGGCGCTGGTGCTGAGCGTGCAGTGGGGGGCGCCGCCTGGGTCCGCGAGTGCGAAGGAGGGCCGGGGGCAGCCGGCAGGGGCTCTGCGATGGGGCGGCTGGGTGTGCTGGCTGCACACGGGGGTCCTGCGAGCAGGGGGCGACTGAGTGTGTTGGCCGCGCAAATGGCAGAGTGGGCAGGGGTGCGGGGTCAACGCGGCTGGGTGCAGGGGCAGGGCCAGGCCCGCGATGCGCGAAGGAGGGCCGGGTGGCTGGCAGGGGGCCTTGCTACAAGGCGGCTGGGGTGCTGGCCGCGCACAAGGGGGGGGGGGACGCGACTGGGGCCTCGCGGCCTCGCGACCGGGCGGCGGGGTGTGCGGGCCGCGCGAGCAGGGGGAGGGCTGGGCGCGGGGAGGCGACCTGGCAACAGGGGGATGTGCTGGGGCGGTGGAGTGGGTAGACCGCACACAAGGGGGCGTCTGAGTGCAGGGACGCGTCCGGGAAGCAGGGAAAGAAGAAGTGCAGGGCTTCTCACGACTGTTGCTGTCCCGTTGGGTGCCGCTGTGCGTTGTGGAGGAGGGAGATGGCGTTGGCGAGATGGTCTGCGGGTTGTCTCCAACAGGGGTCCGGAAATGGCAGTGAGCGGATGGGGAGAAAGGGGAATTCCGGGTACTGTGGAGAGAGAGAGAGCTGAGATAGAAACGCAGACAGGAGGGGGATGAAGAGAGAGAGACAGAGCAGGGGAGGAGGTAGACCGGAGGGGAAGAAGGAGAAGAGGGAGGCGGTGGGGCTTCACACCCTCCCTTCCCGGGAGCCTCCAAACACACACATGCACAGGCGCTCTGCACCTCACGGGACTGTTCCAATCTCCAAGTAATGGCTCCTTAATTCATCATCCATCCCTTCTCATAGCAGTGAGCTATTACATATATAGAAAGGCCAATAGGCCATTCTCGAAAGGCCAAAAGACAACAAAATGAAAAGATTAAAGCAACCTTAAACCAAATGACAAAATAGCAATTTTGTCCCTCACCTGTTAATAAACCTTTCTTACCTTAAATCTTGCTAATAAACCTTTTTTACCTTAAATTTAGACTCTTCATTCTAACTGACTAAATCAAACTCCACTAAAAATAAAAATTACATAATAAAATAAAATTGATGTCAATATATCGCCGATCGTCTGCAATCTCGAGTCTCGTTCCGCGTCCGTCACGAGTCACGGTCCCCGTCATACAGTCCCGAATGGATGCATTAGTCATGACAGCAAAAATCAGTTGGCAACATTGCTCAAGCTGCTGGGGGTGGTGAGCAGAGTTTCTTCTCCCACCTACCATCTTATGCAGCTGAGATTAAATGAGTGACTGTGAGAATAGCTGAAAGGTTCAGAATCAGAGAATAACTTTGGTTCACTGAGAACCTATAGCTAATTGTTCTCCTTTTTCACATCTAAATCCTGAATATCAGCTGTTATGATCTTTATTTTTTCTTTTTATTGTATTTCAACAAGAAAGGAAATTGTCATGATGAGCTCAACATCAGTTTGCTACTTTATTCTCTGCCATTTTTTATGTTGTTTCGACCTTCGACCACAGTTCTTAAATTGTTATGATTCTTATGGTTCTGATATTTTTTTTATAGTACTTAAGTTAGAATTCTTATGGTCTATTATTTTTCTCTTCTACCAGGCTCTTTATGTCATGAATCCTAACAAATTCAGAGCCTGTGAGTTTCTCATACGGTTCCATGAGCAACAGCGTGGTGACAAAATAATTGTCTTTGCAGATAACCTTTTTGCACTTACTGCATATGCAATGAAGCTTCGGAAGCCCATGATTTATGGTGCCACAAGGTTGTCTTAGAATTTGTTGTTATAATTTTTAAATATGGACTTTAATGTGTTAAATCTCTTATTTGTATTTAGCCACCAAGAGCGGACAAGAATTCTTCATGCTTTCAAGCATAGCCCAGAGGTCAACACTATATTTTTGTCAAAGGTGAGCTATATTCTTAAGCTATCGAGATATTTGTTTTTATTTGATCTTGAGCTACATTTTGTCTTTATGATACCTATATATTCTTTTAGGTTATTTCCTTCAGTTATGTTGCTGAACTCTTGTTAGGTTATTGCATCTAGATTTATAATATTGATTCTTACTCTCTGTATATGTTTTATAATCTGAATATACTATCAATGACCAAAATAGAGCAAGAAGGAAGAAGCTTACAGAAAAGATGATATGGTCAGGATGGCCTATCAAATGGATCTAATATGGCAAATTAGTGATTGTATTACCGATTTCAATGCAATTTCTTTCATTTTATAAAGTACCTCTTGTTGATTTTTCCCCCTTTGGTTTCACAAGATTGAAGCACTAACAGTGCTATCATATAGTATTATTATATTTAGAAAGTTATTCATACAAAACATCATTAAGGGTCATATTTACATGTGTACGTTTTCCTTTACAGATTTGTATGAAAGTAATCACACCAAAATGACTACACCTTTGTTATATTCAAAGTTTTCACCCAAAGTAGTTATGGAAGTCTTAAAATCCATGAATAATTAGGCTGAAAATATTCCACCCCCAAAAACATATTCTAAATTTCTCAAGAAAGATGGCTCCCATAGCTGTTTTAAGCGGCATTATAGTCAACTTTTGTCCTCGGAAGCTGGAACTACTGTGAGGGCCCTATCTTTGTTCTTTAGTTCTCTGGCAAAATACCCCATTAAGTAGCATGATTGACAACCATGACATCTGACTTTATTCCCATCTACCTTTCTTTGTCATCCCAACAGATCCTCCCATGTCTACACCATTTCGGTGTGGGCTTCTTTTGTATAGGGGTTTTTGTGAGTTGTCTGTCAGTCTGTCTACACATGTACATCCCTCTTTTTCCTTTAATATAATCTGTGGTACAATCTGCGTTTCAAAAATCAGATCCTCCCATGTCTTTGAAGAGAAAGGTAATTTAGGTAGTGTATGATAGCTGCTTTATGGTGAGAGAAATATGTCCTCACATCTGGGGTAGAACTGGCTAATCTGTGATATGCAGGTAAACTTTGGCGCACTTGCATACAAGGAATCTAACTCCCAATTTTTGGAAGGTCTACAAAATATGCTAGCAATATAGACCTTCAATTTATGGGAGATGTGTCAGGTGAGGTCGTGGCATGGATGTGTGTTGGACATGGTGCTGGAAACCTCTGGGCTACATCTTGCTAATTTAGAAACACAAAAGACTCAACAGATGGTTTAAGTGTTGTTAAACCCCATAGATTTACACTGAAATATTTGGTGAAGAAAAGATCAGAAAATTTAACCCACTTATTGAACAGTGGCAAACATATTACACAACGAAAGTTTTCTTCGAAAGAAAATACTTGTAGCATCTCCCTTAAAATATAGGGAGTCTTACAAGTCCAATTTCCATCCGAGATATGTGGAAAAGTATGTCTCACGCATATTACAGTACTTAGTCGTGTTTTTGGATGGTGGTATTTCACTCCTAAATTTAGGAGATTAAAATGAATATCACTATTACCATGACACAAAACCCCAAGAGGATTTGCTACACAAAGTGCCAAGAACAATTGATCTTCTCTTCACAAGAGGAGGTAGAAGGACAAGGTGAAAGAGCAAAGGTAAAAACCAGGGGAAGGGGTCACCCCTTCTCCTTTCCTCTCAGAGGGCAGAAGCCCGGAGGGGAATCCCTGCAGGTAGGACTTACCCGGAGCATGGTTTTCTGGATCGGAATCGGAAGGCGAATCGGGTTTCCCCTGATTCGCCCCGATTCCCCTTGAATCGGTCCGCATCGGACCGATTCGCATGGGTATATATATATTATATACAATATATCATATGATATATATATATTACATATATCATATTTGAGACACATTTATATTGATTAATAACATATATGTAATATATCATATTAATAATGTATAATATATATTACAAATATGATATAATATTATATATATACATGACATATAATATTATATATAAGGGTGAATCGGCCGATGCGGCGCGAATCAGGAATTGGGTCCCCCCTGATTCGTATCGATTCGGGGGAATCGGGCCGATTCACCCCGATTCGGCAAACCATGACCCGAAGGACCACTCCTCTAGGTAAGCTACCCGGAGGAGGGCCCTCTGGATAGAAATACCCGGAGAAGCCCCCTTCGGATATCCCTATCTGGAGGAGGAGCCTCCCGGATAGGCCATCCGGAAGGGTTTCCTCCAGACAATCTTACCTGGAGGAGGCTCCCCCGGGTTAGCCTATCCGGAGGGGGTGTCCGGGTACTTCCTCCCATGGCAAAGATAAAGGGACTTTTGGGTGCAGAGAAGCTCTCGGAAGGTGATCGGCCAGCGGTCTTTCAAGGTGGCCTCCCTCAAGAGTTCATCAAGCGTTTATCAAGTCTCTCCAAGTGTTCATCATCATGTGTTCATGAAGTGTATTATAAATGTCATTCTGTTCAAAGGATCCAAGTGAAATGTCACTATATGATCCAAGTGGAATGTCATATAATGAAAGAAATTTATTGTTCAAATGGAGTTTGTACAAGTGAAGTGATCGTACAAGCAAATGTGGCATATGGGCTGCCTAAGAGCCATACAACCCAAGTTCTATAAAGTCACAATATAGTTCAAGTATATTGTTCTAAACAGAACATTATATATATCACTAATGCTCTGTTAAAGGATGGACAGTAAGTTGACAATTCCCTTCAAGGATATGTGTTAAGCCCACAAACTAATTAAAGGACATTAGAGCTCTCTTCACCATGTTTTTATGTGAGTCTATGTACAGACTTCTTTAATGAAAAGAACCTAAAAATTTTCGAAATGTGTCCTCCCTCATAGATCTACGTGATTGACTCCCCTTCAAAAATGTTAAATACGGATCTCGGCAATGTTATCAAGGGTATTCGGGTTCAACCCGATGTAAATGAACACCGGCCTTGGCCAGTAGGGATAGGGTCCAGCACACAAAGTCCCACGTCGTCTGATAAAACAAATGCGCGGAATAAATGCGCCAGAATATTAGTGTAATTGTCCGATAGATGGACATGCAAATTTCCCACATATAGCGGATTCTAAATGTCTGTTTTAACAGACTGGCATGCCCACACACATAAAAACTACATTATCATATTTATTTATTTAGAAGAAATTCCACGTGTTCCACAAGTGCATATCTGCTCCAGCTGCAAAATGTAAGCACTGTAAGAGAGTACTCATTTATTTCCAGGAACCATCCTTCTCATATAACAGTGTTCCAGAAGATAATAATCAGTCCAGATTAACCCTCTGCTCTTTGGAACACAGTCTAGTTCTGCAATTCCTGTAGAAGCCCTTACCATCCGAGCTGCACAATCTGTGCACTTGGTTCTGAAACACTTGGTTTCTTTCAGACAACCAATTTCTACCTTCTGCTGGCGAATCAAATTTTGACTACACAAAACTTCCTCCTATCACTAAGGCAGCGTTGTTACCAATTTTAAAAAGTGAAAATCGGCAAAATCGTGAATTGGCGTACCTCGCCGCCAGCGCGAGGCTTTTGGCCTCATCGCCCGTGCCTCATGGCGTGGGCGACGAGGTGTGCAAAAGTAAAAAAAAAAAAAAGAGAAAAATTCCAAACAGCGCGACCCTGCTCTCTGCTTCTCTGCTATTTTCCCAGAATTTTTCAAAAGCGTAGGTGAACCCGCTTTTCCCCACAGAGGAGAGAGAGTTTGACATCTCTCTATCTCTCTCCTCCTTCACAAATCACCTCCACACGCAAACCATAGCCGGCCATCTCTGTTTGGAATCACAGTTGATTTTGTCAGCGCTTTTGCAGGGCAAAATCTTTCCAAACTCGTTTCCAAACAACACCTAAGCCTGCTCACTTTCCATGACATAAGGATCATGACCGCACCTGTCTACTTAGGAGGTGATGGCTGGAGGTGGAAACTACTGACATTGAAGTCTCCTGTGCTGTCCACAACAGACCTTGTAGCTTCAGACTCCTTTGCCCTTATTAGACATTTCCTCCTTGTTATCTGCAAAGTCTGAGTTAACTTTCTGAAACTGCTCAGCATTGTTGACTCAAATCCCCAAGGTAGCCACTCTTTCCATAGGCACATCATTCTTCCAATCTTACTGCATATTTTTATTTCTCCTATCTGGAGATTCCTTGCTTTCCTTGTCGCCTATGTACCCTTCCTTCTGATCTTTCTTGCTGAGGACACCATCTGTATCCTAAAATTGACGATGAAAAACTGAACATCTTAATGGTAAAACAGTATTCAGATTAAGCACAGAAGCTCTACACTTTCATCTATTGTTCTGTGCACTAGGTCCGACTCGATGCCCACCATCACTCCCTGGTTTTGTAATTTCCCTAAATAAAGAATGCATCAAAGCTGCGATCTTTCTTACACATTTGTATATTGTGCTCTCTAAACTGACATGAAATAAATTGGAAGGCTGGGATAAGATCCAACCATGGAATGCATAATCGGCTGATCTGGATTGGGATTGGCCGATTTTGTATCGGATCAGCCAAGGCCAATCTGGCTGATCACACAAGCACGCGCGTGCACACACACACACACACAATATAATATATATATATATATATATATATATATATTGTGGTGGCTGGTTCCTGCCACCTAAGCCCATATGATCCGTCACGATCCATCAAGCCCAGTTAAAGCTCTCCCATTGGACGTGGCCTCTCCGTGTTGCGCCACGTCCCACAAGGACCGCACAAAGGGCCCAAGAAGCAATCGCCCTGGTCAGAGCACCGCCAAACTCCCGGGTCGCTCTAACTAGTACTATTCGGACGGTTTGATCCGAGCCCCAGCCTACCGAACAAGTCCCTCGCCTGAGCATACCTCAGCCCTACGGGCTCGGTCATTGCCCAGGCAGGACGTACCGAACAGCCAGCACAGCTATCAGACAGCGGGTCACGCCTGCTGAACAGGCTACCTTCTTCGTATTCATAGTCAAGAATCTCCGAGCAGCCTCTTCGCATCCTCACGGCGGTTGTAACCGTCGCGGGCCACGCGTCCCACCATCAAGAGATGCATTAACTGCTAAGCATCTCAACGGGCATCTGAACGTGTAACCCCCCGCTACGTGCGCCAATCAAGGCACCCTTCCAGGCACGATCCGGAGACGTTACGTCCGTTCGCTTCAAACACCCATGCCTATATAAGACATAGGTATAGCGCCATGCTGTGGTATGTTTTTGACTCTCAGAACATCGGGAGCAGGGCGACGAGATCTCGCCAGTCACTAGTGGATTCTCGCCGTCAGTCTTCTCTCATTGACGTCAACGTCGCCCCCGCCGGCGGGAACAATGACGTCTCTGCACCGGCGGCCGTCGCGCCAGCAACCACCCTGGAGATGGCTGAACTCCGGGGACAGATGCAGCAGTTGACAGGCATCTGCTTAGCCCTACAGGCTCAGTTGGCTGGGCCACCAGCCCCAGAGCCTTCCCTGCCGCGGGAGAGGCAGGCAGGGTCATCCCACCAACGATCTCGCATCCTTCCGGTGCCTCAGGATCAGCAGGCGGACTCACCGCGCCGATCCCACCGAGCCCCGTCCGAGGAGCGGGCATCGGAGCGTCGAGGCCGTTCACCCCGTCGCTCTGTCGTCGCACCCCGTCCGCCGCGCTCGGTTGGGAGCCAACTCCCATGGCACCGACCGAGAAGGATCCGTACATTCCGAGCAGGAGCTCGCCAGACGCCTCCGTCGTGTGGTCGACCTGGAGCGCCGTGTGGATGCGATGGTCCAGTGAGCAGAGGGAAAAGCTCCAGCGGGGGATGACCTGGACCTCCGCTCCCTTTCAGTGGGGAGATCCTGGAAGCTGGGTCTCTCCCAAGCTCTGCCCACCATCGCACCCTACGACGGCACTACCGAACCCGGCCGACCACATCACGGCTTTGAGTCGCACATGGTGTTCCATGGAGCATCAGATGCGGCCAAATGCCGAGCTTTCCCTGCAACTCTCAAGGAGACCGCCAGAGCCTGGTTGAGGACTCTGCCAGCGGGCTCCATTCATCCTTCCGCCAGCTGAAGAAATCCTTCGGGATAACTTCTTGGCGGCAAGTCACAGCCGCGCACGGCGGCTTCCCTTCTGGCAATTCGCCAGAAAAAGGGCGAAGCGCTCTGGGACTTCGTCAAGAGGTTCCGGACTGAAGCACTTCGTATTTCGCACATGGACGTTCCTCTAGCCACCAGTGCCCTCATCCAGGGCACTCGCGACGGCTTCCTACAGAGGACTCTAGGCGTCTAGCAACCTGCTACCCTCGCCGAGTTGCTTTCCATCGCACAACGCCATGCGGCTTGTGAAGAAAGTTTAGCTGCGGGCCAAGCAGAGCAGGGGGAGTCTTCGGACAAGAAGAGACCCGCCGACAACGGCTCTGACCGTGATCGGAAAAAAGGACGGCGCAATGGGGACTCACCGCGCCGACCACGTCCCTTCACCAACTACACCCCCCTCACGGTGGCACCCGAACAAATCCTGGCGGAGATCAGGAATGAACCATTCGTTCGGTGGCCACAGAGGATGCGCTCTGACCCTCGTAGGCGCGATCAAGCGAAATATTGCCGCTTCCATCGCGACCACAGCCACGACACCTCCGAATGCCGCCAGCTTAAGGACGAGATTGAAGACCTTATCAAGCGCGGCTACCTCGGGCGGTATGTGCGCCGGAATGAAGAACGCCCCAGACGCCGAGAGCGGACTCCCGAGCAGCCGGTCAACAACGAGCCTAACGGACAAGAAATCAACGTGATCGCGAGCGGCTTCGGCGCGGGCGGAGAGAGCACTCGAAGCCGACGCGACTACGCTAGGCGAGTGCACGTCGTGGACAGGCCACCGGCGCCTAGGCTAGCTTCATATCCCACCAGTCCTGCACGCACCTCGTCCGAGGAGGTTATAACCTTCTCGGACGAAGACCTTGCAGGGGTCGCTACCCCACACACTGATGCGCTGGTCGTTTCGGCCACCATCAACCATTGTAATGTGCGTCGGATTTTGGTGGATAATGGAAGCGCCCCCGACGTCTTGGCTTACGACTGTTTTGTGCTTATGGGTCTCAAAATCGACCAGCTCACCCTAGTTGACTCGCCTTTGTTCGGCTTCTCGGGGGTTTCGGTGCAACCCATGGGCAGAGTGCGCCTCCCAATCACCTTAGGGACGGCGCCGAAGACTGTGACCAAGGTAGTTGACTTCATGGTCATTAAGAACATGCCAGGCTACAACGCCATCCTCGGCAGAGGCCTGATCGGAAGAATCAGAGCAGTACCTTCATCTCTCCATCAGAAGATGAAGTTTCCAACTCCGAGCGGGATCGGCGAGGTACTCGGGTGTCAGCGCGAGTCTCGACGGTGCTATGTTCTCTCTTTAAGAGACAAGCAACCACTCGCGGCCCCAGACCAAGTTCCGCCATCCCCGATCAGCCCTCCGCTAGCCGAGGAGGAACGCCTGCAAAAGACCTGCTACCTATTCAGGTAGATGATGACCCGAACATGTACTTTACATTGGCGCTCTGCTAACAGATGACGCCGAACAGCAACGATACAGGATCTTTTTGCTGGCCAATTTGGATGTGTTCGCGTGGTCTGATGATGAGCTACTAGGCATTTCTCCTGATGTCATGGTGCATCATCTCCGGTTGGACCCGCGGGTCCCACCAGTGCAACAAAGGAGGCGACCTGTCAATAGGGAACGACAGACGGTCATCAGGATCACGTCGTCAAAAGCCGATCCGTTGGGCTCCTCCGAGAAGCCCAATACCCAGATGGATCTCAACGTGGTCCTCGTGCGCAAAGCCAACGACAAATGGCGAGTGTGCGTGGACTACAAAGATTCAATAAGGCAACGCCCAAGGACAACTTCCTCTGCCACGCATCGACAGTTAGTGGGACGCACAATCCGGGCACGAGCTTCTTAGCTTCTTAGATGCCTACTCTGGTTATCACAGATTAGATGCATCCCCCGGACCAAGACGCCACCACGTTCGTCACAGACCTAGGGTTATATGCTTTACCAGGATGCCTTCGGTCTAAAGAACGCTGGCGCAACGTACCAGCGGCTGGTCAAACAAGATGTTCGAGCAGTAGATTGGGCACAACATGGAGGTCTACGTCGACGACATGCTGGTCAAAGACACTTACGAACACCGACCACATCTTCGACCTCCAGGAAACTTTTGCACCCTGCGGAAGTACAACATGAAGCTCAATCCGTCCAAGTGTGCGTTGGAGTGCGCTCTTGGGGTAAGTTTCTCGGCTTCCTCGTCTCAAACAGAGGGATAGAGGCAAACCCGGAGAAGATCCAGGCCATACTTGAGATGGGTAGTCCGAAGACAGTTCGGGACGTCCAGCGTCTTACTAGCGGAAGTACAACATGAAGCTCAATCCGTCCAAGTGTGCGTTTGGAGTGCGCTCGGGTAAGTTTCCGGCTTCCTCGTCTCAAAACAGAGGGATAGAGCAAACCCGGAGAAGATCCAGGCCATACTTGAGATGGGTGTCCGAAGAAGTTCGGGACGTCCAGCGTCTTACTAGACGCCTTGCCGCCCTGAACCGGTTCATGTCTCGAGTAGCGGAAAGAAGTTTTAACTTCTTCAAGTTGCTGCGAGGTCCTAAAGGTGCCCCACAGCAAGGGGGCATGTACGGGGACTGCGGAGTGTGAAGCTGCCTTCACGAGCTGAAGGCATACTTGGCAGCCCCACCGATTCTCTCAAAGCCAGTGCTCGGAGAACCATTGTTCGATACCTGTCGGTTACCGAACAATCCATCAGCGCGGTTTTGATCAGAGAAGAGGGAGCGGCGCAACATCCTGTGTACTACATCAGCAGGGTCCTCCAAGAGGCCGAAAGGAGGTACCCTGAGCAGAAAAACTTGCCTTGCTCTGGTCACGGCTGCTCGGAAGCTCAGGCCCTATTTTTCAGGCCCATTCAGTAACGGTCCTCACCGACCAACCACTGAAGTCTATCCTTCAGCGGCCAGAGGCTTCCGGAAGGCTCATTAAGTGGGCCATAGAGCTGGGCGAGTTCGACATCAGCTTCCGACCAAGGACAGCAATCAAGGCGCAAGCGTTGACGGATTTCGTCGCGGAATGCACACTCCCTACTGAGCAGGACCCGCCATTAGCTGACGAGCCCCCATGGGAGCTCTACGTGGATGGGTCCTCTTGTGTCACAGGGAGCGGGGCCGGCTTGGTTCTCACCTCTCTGGAAGGGCTAGAGTTCCAATATGCTCTCCGTTTTCGCTTTGTGGCCTCCAACAACGTCGCCGAGTACGAAGCACTGCTGTCTGGAATACGCGTGGCTCGGCACCTCGGGGCCCTTCGGCTTAGAGTCTTCAGTGACTCCCAGTTAGTAGCCAGCCAGGTGAACGGACAATTTGAAGCCAGAGAGTCCCGCATGGCCCAATACCTTCAGCAGGTCAAGAGCCGAGCAGAGGGTCTCCTCTACTTTGAAGTCATACATGTCCCTCGAGGACAGAACGCGCGAGCTGATGCACTTGCCAAATTAGCATCATCAGGTGACATCACCCCTTCTCGCTCAGTTTTCATCGAAGAGCTCGCCTCGCCAAGCACCGAAGTGGACGTTGCAGTAGTTGAGGTTGATCAGCCAGCCCCGAACTGGACTGACCCTCTCCTGGCCTATCTGCTTCGAGTCCAGCTTCCACCTGAACAGGGCGAAGCTCGCAAGATCAGGCTACGCTCCCAGCGCTTCACCCTCATCGAAGGCAAGCTGTACCGGCGGTCCCTTTCAAGACCCCTTCTACGGTGCCTCAGCCCTGACGAGGCTCTCGCGGCTACCGAAGAGGTTCACGAGGGCTGTGCGGAAGCCATTTGGGGGCAGGGCACTGGCGCGCAGCGTTGTTCGGCAGGATTCTGGTGGCCTTCACTACAAAAGGAGTATGTCCTTGTTCGGAAGTGCCCGGAAGTCAGAAGTTTGGCAACTCATCAAGCAGCCAGTCGAACAACTCCATAGCCTGTTCGAACCTCGCCCTTTCGCTAGATGGGGCATTGACATCTTGGGCCCTTTTCCAGAGGCCCAAGGCAGGAAGAAGTTCATGTTCGTAGCCATCGACTACTTCACCAAGTGGATCGAAGCCGAACCTGTTGCCACGATCACCGAACAAGCCGCTTGGAAGTTCGTCTGGAAGAACCTCCTCTGCCGGTTTGGCGTCCCAAAGGTGATCACTTCCGACAACGGGAAGCAGTTCGACAGTACATTCTCCAAGCAAACGGTTTGGTAGAGAACACCAACCAAACACTAGTGCACGGGATCCGCACAAGAGTGGAGGCTGCAGGGGGTTCGTGGATTGATGAACTCCCCAACGTGCTTTGGTATCACTGAACAACAGCTCGGGTAGCAGCGGGAGAAACACCCTTCCACTTGGCTTACGGCTCAGAAGCCGTTGTGCCTCTGGAAGTAGCTCTCCCCATTCTCCGAACGGCCCACTTCGATGAAGCCGCCAACATTCGTGCTCTGCGGGAAAACCTTGACATGCTCTGCGAACGACAGAACGACGCCATCATTCGTCTCGTTTCTTACCAGCAACGACTCGCGCAATATTATAATGCACGAGTTCGGGAAAGGCACTTCAATGTGGGAGATCTAGTTCTGCGCCGCTGCTCGGCTTCGGATCCCCGAAAAGCGGTCGGCAAGCTCGCCCCAAAATGGGAAGGACCTTATCAGGTCACACAAGTCCATGGGAAAGGCTCATACAAGCTCAGTACCCCTAGTGGCGAAGCCATACCCAGGACTTGGCATGTATCTAATCTCAAGGCTTATTACCTATAAAAGTCTTTGATCGGCATCCTACTTCTCTTCTCCCTGTTCCTATGGTCCGTCTGGAGGAGCGTCGGAAATATCCACGCCTCGAAACATTGGCAATTTTAAGTGGATATAGATATATCAACCCCTCCAGCTCGAACAAGTGTTCAGCATTCACCCCTGGTCGAAACCCTCGCTGGATCTAGCTGACCTGTGCGGTACATGCGACGCTTATAAACCAGCGAACTCCGGTTCGAACAGGAGCAATAGCAAAAGGGAGGAGATAGAAAAAGTGAAGCCATAGACAAACTCCCGAAGTAGGAATTTTTTTTTTTTTAAAATTTATAGAGCCTTTGCTTACAGGTAGGCCCCCTTGGGCCAGGTTACAAAAGCTGACATGAAAAAAAAAAGGGAGGGAAGAACAGAAGGTGCAAAAGTACATTCAAGGGGTTTGTTCGGAGGGGCCGGCGCCATCGTCGGCAGGAGGCATCCGCCCAGACTGAAACTGGGTGAATCGCACTCCGTCTAAACGCGCGTCGCCCGTGCGGCGTCGGCACTCCCTCACCGCTGCCTCGAAGGCTTCTCGGGCCCACTCGGTTGTGGATAGCCTCTGATCGAGCTCCTCTCCGGCTTCGAGGCCCACTTTATAACAACGGGCCCTGAACTGCTCCAAGTCCTTCTGGAAGCCCGAGCTAGCCTTGTACTTGGCTACCGCCTGCTCCTCGGCTTGAGAAAGGACGCGAACCAACGCCTCCTTCTCAGCACGGACCACAGCAGCGTTGAGTTCAGAGACGCGAAGAGCTTCTCGGAGGTTCTCTATCTTCTTCTTCAGCTCGGCCTCTTTCGCCGCTCGATTCGCCTCCAGCCCCTTACAATAAGTAAGCTCGGCCTCCCACATGTGTCTGTGGTGCTGAGCCCGCTCTGCTAACTTACTTAGCACGCCCAGGGAGCTTGTAATTTCTCCTATCAGCACTCCCACATCGACGTTGTCGTCAGATGGGAGTTGTGGCTGATAGGTTGCACTGGGGTGCTCGGGGGTCCCCTCTGGACTTAGCTCCTGGCACCGTGCCATCCTATCCAAATAAGAGGCAGATGGACACGGAGGCAAAGGCCTTGCTACAGCGCCTTCCAGCCGTTTGAGGGTGGCCTCCAGCACCTCCTTTGAAGGAGACCTGGGGAGGCTTTTCCCTAGCACCTCGGACAAGGGCCTCTGGTCGTCACCCGAGCCCTGCTCTTCAACTTCTTGTCTCAAAGAAGGTCTTGCTTCCTCCTGGACAACATCGGCAACGACGGATGCGATGGCTATCTCCTGGCCCTCCTCGTCACTAGCCAAGCCCTGAAGCCCCACCTCTTCGGGATGGGCTGCACTCTCGCCGACTAAATTTACCTCAGTAATTGCTTTGGCTGCACTCTCGCCGACTAAACAGCCATCAGCAACTACTTCGGTAGGGGGCATGGGGGGCAGGACTTCGCCATCTTCTTGCAGAGCACCCTCCGGTAGAAGAGCCGCTACCTCACCGGTACAAGGCGCCGCAGTCGTTTTAAGAGCGCCATCCTCGGACATGATGGCATCATGAGGAACAGAGGCTCCTTCGCTTCCTTCGCGCAGGTCTTCAAGGGTCCTCTCGTTCCCAGCATCATGTTCGGCACCCCCGGTGGTTGAAACCCCGGTTGGAGCCATCTCCTCGGAGTGGTCCTCGGACCTGGGTGTCCTTGCCCGCTCCCTCGAATGCTCTGACTAGTCGCTCACCACAACGAGGCCGAGATCGACCGCCATCTTGGCAATTGCCTCCGAACGATCTGCAATCAAAGCTCGTGGCGTCACTTGCTCCGTTGCCCTTGCGACCTGGCGCTTTTTCCAAACTACCAAGGGCTCTAGGTCCTCTCCCTCCTCTTCGATGTTCCTAGCCTGCGGTGTCATTTCGGCCGCCCCGCGTTTCCTGCGCGTCGCCTGCGGCTCGGCACCCTCGTTATTCTCCTCCTCCTCATTCAAGACGGGGCGTCGTGCGTCCTGCACCGCCTTGACCAGCTTCCTCTTCTTCTTCACCCGAAGCCGAAGAGTTGATTCTAGTGCAGCCTCGGTGACTGCCTGCTCGCCCTCTTCCTCTGTGGCGCCTTCGGCCGCCTTGGCTTTGGCCCTTCTCGTGGGGCCTATCTGCAGAGGCCCCTGCTTGGTCGCCTGGGGGGCACCCTCGTCTAGCCTTATCAAATAAAGGCTAACAGGGATCGTTTCGGCATAGTTCGCCATCTCCTTATGGCCCCGACCAGCAGCCACCTCTTCGACATCTGGAAGAAAGAAAGAGGAGTCAGAACCCACGTAAGTGGGAAATTGAGACAAACAGCAGAGGGCTTACCCCAAGCACGGCTAAGCTTGTACTTCACAAGCTTGTACTCGGTCAGGTACCCTTCAGCGTGATTGACCCCGATCGTGTTCAGCGACTGGGAGGCAGCAGCTGCCCCTTGGATCAAGAAGGGGGCCATGTCTGCTCTCTTCGGTGGCTCCACCACCCTAACAGGGAAATCCCAGTCTGGGACGTTCGCCCCCTTTCTCCGCCCCACGAAGAAAAGGCGTCCAGTCCACCCCTTGTTATTGGACAGACGGGGCGAAAAGTTGATCTGCATCCTGTTTGTACAGTGCTTCACGTACACGATGCCCATTCCAGATTGCGGAGAACAGGCCAAGCTGAAATGGCTCCTAAAGATCTCCGCAGTCGCTTCAATGCCCCTCTTCTTGCATACAACGCAGAAGACGAAGATGGTTCTCCAAGAGTTCGGCGTCAGTTGAATCGGCGCCACTTTCCAGGTCCGGAGGAGCTCCTTCGCGATCTCCGGCATCGGCAGCCGGAGACCAGCTTCCAGCAGGTCCAGCGAGAGAACGAAGCACCCAGGCCTCGTAGTCAGATACGACTCGTCTTCTCGCATCAAGACGATGTCGTACTCCTCGCCAATCCGGAATCGTTCTTGAAGGCCTTTGAAACTCCGGTACTTCGCCGCTTTCGACTTCGTCAGCGGCATCCCGCTAGTCTCAACAATCGCCTTCCCCTTTTGAGCCATCGCTGGGAGGCAGCGTTCACGCCGGACGGTGGGGAGGAAGCAAATGAACGGAGGAAAACGCGAGGAAGAAGACGACTAGTGGCTCTGGGGACAGCGAGTTCTGGAGATTTTTGAAGGCATGGCTCCCGCCTTCGCCCCCTCCCCTTCCTTCTAAGGAAGGTGAGGCGCGAAATTCGAAGTGGGTCCAGAAACGGTGTTTCCCTCCGCTCTAAGTCTCTTCTCGAATGACCCGTTGGTGACCGTTCGGGACTGACGTATGACGTTCTGGGTTCGACACGACCCGCACTATCATCATGAAGGCTTCATGTTCGAGGAAACCCCCCTTGTAACGGCGTCGCCGCAGGGCTGTTCGGATCTCCGAGGACGATACCGCATTTATGGCGGAGATGACGCCTAAGCAGGTCGCCGCCCCCAAGCGCTTCGGTTCCTTAGCCGCTCGAGGGCGTGGGGGGAAAGTGTGGTGGCTGGTTCCTGCCACCTAAGCCCATCATGATCTGTCACGATCCATCAAGGCCCATTAAAGCTCTCCCATTGGACGTGGCCTCTCCGTGTTGCGCCACGTCCCCACAAGGACCGCGCAAAAGGCCCCAAGAAGCAATCGCCCTGGTCAGAGCACCGCCAAACTCCCGGGTCGCTCTAACTAGTACTATTCGGACGGTTCGGTCCGAGCCCCAGCCTACTGAACAAGTCCCTCGCCGGAGCATACCTCAGCCCTACGGGCTCGGTCATTGCCCAGGCAGGACGTACCGAATAGCCAGCACAGCTATCAGACAGCGGGTCACGCCTGTTGAACAGCTACTTTCTTCATATTCATAGTCAAGAATCTCCGAGCAGCCTCTTCGCATCCTCACGGCGGTTGTAACCGTCGCGGGCCACGCGTCCCACCATCAAGAGATGCGTTAACTGCTAAGTATCTCAACGGGCATCTGAATGTGTAACCCCCCGCTACGTGCGCCAATCAAGGCACCCTTCCAGGCACGATCCGGAGACGTTACATCCGTTCGCTTCCACACCCATGCCTATATAAGACACAGGTATAGCGCCATGTGGAGGTATGTTTTTGACTCTTACGCAAACACCTTCAGACACGAGAACTCCCATCCTCTCTAGTCACCTACTGACTTCGGCATCGGAGGGTTCTCCCCGGTTCTTCAACCGGGCCCCCCTGATCCGTTTCTGGTTTTGCAGGTCTTCGTCCGCCATTAGCGTCCTCCTTCCCTTCTTCAAGTGTAGGCCCACCAGGCTCCGGCCCAAGCGAGAAAAGGCCTCCACATATATATATATATATATGTATGTATCAAGTGTTCGTTAATGTGATATATATACTATAGAGATATAATATTAATTATGTCTATACGTTTAAGAGATATGCATGTGATTACATATATATTGTATACATATACGGATATGTCTTAATTGACGAGAGTATTGATGGTTTAAATGTTAAGTTAAAAAGTTGGAGGCATGTCTTGGAGTCTAAGGCAACGTTTGGAACGGAGGTAGAAAAAATTTTGAAACTTCAAATCTGTGACAAGATGTGTGGTGTTTCCAAACATGTATCCCTCAACTCCGGTTTATGTGCGCGGCGCTTTTCGCAGCAAGAGAGAGAGAGACAGAACGCCCCTCGCGCGAGGAAGCGGGTTCACCCCCGCTTCCGAAAAATTTTCGGAAAAGAAGGAGAGAGGTAGAGAAAAGGGTCTCATTTTTGGAATTTTTCTTTATTTTTTTTTTAAATCTTTTGCACACCTCGTCGCCCGCGCCATGAGGCGCGGGCGACGAGGCCAAAAGCTTCGCGCGGCGGCGGGCTACACCGATTGCCGATTTTCTGGATTTTCACTTTTTAAAACTCAGTAACAAACAATGCCTAAAGCATGGATAGCAAAGTCGGCCGATTTAGGTTGGAATTGGCTGACTAGGGTTGGAATTGGCCGACTAGGGTTGGAATCGGCCTATGGCGACCCGATTTTGGGGGGGGGGGGACGACTACCCACCCACGATGTAAGGTGGGATCGGGGGGTGGATGGAGGAGAATTGGACGGAGCCATCCGATTCTATCTGATGTAGCCCGATTCCCTCAGCTTACCTTCACTACGTCTGATCCCCTCCACTTACCTTATTTACCTGAACATCATTTAAGTAAATGTTATATTTGTAGTTTTGATATTACATATAAATAAGGAAGTACCCCCCATTTGAATCTAATAAAATTATTAGAAAAATCATCTCTTACAAATAAAAAGTCAACTCTCTCATTCAAGAAGAAAATCGCGATTTCGGTGCATCTATCAAAATAACGACTTTTTAATCTTTCATAATTTGACATATCTAAAAATTTCATATTTCAAATAAACCTAATAGAATACTAAAAGTCTAAAGTCCGGTAAAAAAATCAAACGTGCATATGACTTCTCCAAGGGAGTCACTCTCCTACTGACAGTACTTAGTCTACTTGAGACCTCTCAAGAGTTGGTCAAACCTAAGCTATTAGCTATCATCACCTCAACTCATGAGAATTTTCACTTTCTAATTGAAAAGAAACTAAAAAGTGAATTTTCATGAGTTTGGGTGATGATAGTTTAGGTTTGACCAAATCCTAAGAGGTCTCAAGCAGACTAAGTGCTGTCAGTAGGAGAGTAGCTCACTTGGAGAAGTCATATGCACGTTTGACTTTTTTTTATCGGACTTTAGATTTTTAGTATTCCATTTAGGGGTGAACAACGAGTCGGTTCGGTCCGGTTCACCCCTATTTTTAGGGGAACCGAACCGACTCAAATTGCTACAGTGAACCGAACCAAACCAGTTCGAACCGAAATATGGCAAAAAATGCGTTTTAAGCGGCGGTCGCGAGATTTGATCTCGCGACCTCCGCGTGGAGAAGATGCCAAAGGTGCCAACCACTGCGCTACAAGCACCTTTATATATATATGTATTATTAATTAATTATATATGCATATTAACTTCAAAATATGCAAAAAATGAATGCTTTAAGCGCGATTTGATCTCACGACCTCCGCATGGAGGTCGCGCCAGCGCTAACAACCACTGCGCTGCAACCGTTTTTTCTGTACAAATGTATTATTAATTAATTATATATACATATTCGGTTCATTTCGGTTTCCTGACCTGAAACCGAATTGAACTGTGTGATCCGTCAAACCGAACTGAACCGAACCGTGTTTGAACACCCCTAATTCTATTGGGTTTATTTAAATTGTGAAATTTTTAGATAAGTCAAATTATGAAAGATTAGAAAGTCGATATTTTGATAGAACCACCGAAATCACGATTTTCTTCTTAGATGGGGGAGTTGACTTTTTATTTGTAAGAGATATGATTTTTTTGATATTTTTATTAGATTCAATTGGGGGTACTTCCTTATTTATATGTAATATCTTAAGTGAATGAAACTACAAATATAACATTCGTAATTATCGTTGCTCTGGATTGTAATATGAATATATGTGTAACTAGACTATGGATATACCTAAAATGTTCAATTATTATATATTTTTTTAAGAATTTAAATCCATTTGTTTAATTCTAGAAGAAAAGTACATAATGTACTTTTTTTTGACTTGGACTCGCCATTCTCTGATTTTTTCTTCACTTTCACATTTTTTCTTCATTTTTTAACTTGGTCGATCCAGGATCGACCAGATTCCCATGGAATCGGGCGGATTCTGCGATCCGACCTGACTCGGATCGGGGTGGGCTGGGTCCGGTCCAACACCCCGATCTGACTTTGTCATCCATGGTATAAAGGTTTTAAAATCAGTAGGAGCAAGTTAGAGTTTATGCATTGTAATTACAATAAGAGGGTATTACAAGAAGATATGATTTAAATTGATGGACAAGGCATTCCTAAGAGTAGTAGCTTTCGATATTTAGGGTCTATCATCTAAGAGAATTGGGAGATTTATGACGATGTGGCATACCGGATTAAGGCAGGCTGGTTAAAATGAGGAAGTGCATTTGGAGTCTTTTGCAATCGTCTTATACCCGTGAAACTTAAAGGGAAGTTTTATAGAACGGCTGTTGTGTGTAGCAGAGATGAAGATGTTGAGATGGATGTGTGGTAAGACTAATAAAGATAAGATTAGGAATGAGCGCTTTCGTGAGGACTTAGTGATAGCTCCAATTGATAGAAAAATGAGAGAAAATATACTCAGGTGGTTTGGACACGTGTGCTTTCGTGAGGACTTGGGGATGGCTCTAATTGATAGAAAAATGAGAGAAAATAGACTCGGATAGTTTGGACACATGTACTGTCGTCCTAAGTCAGCGCTGGGTAAAAGATGTGACCAAATCCTAGTAAATGTCAGTAAAAGAGCTAGGGAAAGGCCTAAAATGAGAGTGTGATGTTATTAGGAAGGACTTGGACTTTTTTGAGTTTAAACACGAATATAACACTTGATAGAAATCTTTGGCAGAAAATGATTCATGTAGCCAACCCTAAATAATGGGATAAGGCTCTGATGATGATGATGATGATATATGAATGTGTGAATTTATTTATATGATTATATTTATTATAACCACATATTTATAAACAAATGAGATTTGTCCCTTTGCTTTGCAACTTAAAATTTTCTTTCTGCAAAGGGTGTTGTCCCCTTGACCCTTGCAACCTGACCACTCAGGTCGATCCGCATGACTTGACTCCGCAGGTCAATCCACTTGACATTGGAGAATTTAGCGCCTCAAGCTCCATAATCCAACACTTATACATGTTAATTGTGCTTGTACATTAATTTGATATATATGTATATAATTACATTAATATTATGTGTATATATATAAAAAGACATTTTTCTGATTTTTCTGAATTTTCATGATTTTTTTTTTCTGAGTTTCCCTTTAAAAAACAGTTTTTAATCTTACCGATCCAGGACTTCCGGAAGAGCCAATCTGATCCCTTTTTTCCATGGATCCAACTCCCTTCTTTCTAGCTTTTTCATAACAGTACCTCAGTCTGCAATTGTACTATGCGTAGCTGAGAGAATAACCTTTTAGGGATGCGGAAGATTTGCATCTCACAATTTTAGAGATGAGGAAGATTTGCAACTCACAATCTCAGCCTGATTCATCTTGAAACTTGTCTTAATTTTTTGGGATAGTTGTGTGATTGATGTTTTATTCATTATCTCCACTTTTGTTGAAATTCTATTTGTTATATCTACTCTTGTAGTAAATAAATAATTATCTCCTTCTATATTTTTCCTTTCTGCAGGTGGGAGATAACTCCATCGATATTCCTGAAGCTAATGTGATTATACAAATCTCATCACATGCTGGTTCACGACGACAAGAAGCTCAACGTTTAGGCCGTATTCTTAGAGCAAAGGTAAGACTTGGAAGAAGGCAATGTTTCTCTGCACTAGTTTGACCATACTTGATACAGTTCTGCAAAATGAATATCACCAGTGGATTCCTTCAATAAAACCCCTGTACCAAGAATACTATGATACAATAGAAATGCTTACAGTTTTATGATGTAGTATGTGAACAAGTTGAGTCTTGAAGGACCAACCAACCTGTCTGTATCCTAAAACTGATGGTATTTTTTAGATGTGATAGTTTCTTCACTTTTTGCTGTTAAATACTTCTTTGCAGGGTCGAGTTCAAGATAGAATGGCAGGTGGTAAAGAAGAATATAATGCTTTCTTTTATTCTCTAGTCTCTACTGATACACAGGTTAGACTTCTCTTCCTTTATAATGCCATCTTCCTTCCTTACTCTCTAGCATTGACATATATGGTATTTTGTTTCCGAGTTATCCAACTTTGTCTCCCTTACTCTAATGTCAGTAGTTTGCTTTTTCTCTTTAATTTAAACATTGCCATAGTTTTTACTTCACTTAAGTGCCATCGTTTTATTAGTTTCTGAAGAAACATGGTTATTTTGTTGGATGCAGGAGATGTTTTATTCAACAAAAAGGCAACAATTCTTGATTGATCAAGGTTATAGCTTCAAGGTATTTTCTTATTTTTGCCGGACAAGAATTTGTTTTCTTCAATTGTTCATGTCTGTGTCTTTCCCCCAACTTTCCGACATTTAAGAAAAGTGGCTGATTGAAAGTTGCACTAAAATTTACTGGCTGTTTTGAGGTTTCTTAAGATTAATTGTTAATTTTACCTATTTTGTCTTAAAAGTTGTTCTTGATTAAATAATCTTTTAAGCTGTTCACAACAGACACTGTCAATTTAAAAAAATTGCTTTAGGTCTATACTTTTTTTTTGGGTTACTAGCCTAGTGGAAATGGGGAGGGGAGAAACTAGCCTAAACCCGAGTTCGAAACCTCGCAGGGGAAACCCACCCATGGGATCCGAACACAGGCCTCCCTGCCTAATGCGGGGAGTGTGTGTCTGTTTACCCCACGTGGTATGGACCTCTAGAATCCAAAGACCTGACCCAGATTTTAAGTTGTTTTCAGATTGGCTTCAGGTCTTCTTCATCTGAAAGACTTCTTCTGGATTTTGGGTTTTCTGGAAATCACATAAATTTGAACTTGAATTTGAGTCACCCTCCTTTGGCCAAAGTTGCTTGATTTCCTCGTGTCTCCCAAATGGCCATTAATTAAAAAAGATGGAATTTGTCCAAAGGAGGGTTAGGAAGAATGGGAAATGGGCAGCAAACGGTGGGAGAAGGAAGGCAACACGTGTAGGAGTTACCCAGTGAGAGAATAGCAGGACAGTGTGTGAGATGGGGGAGGGGAAGAGATGTTGGCAGCTACAGGGGTTGAATGCCATTCACAAGTTAATTGTAGACTTAGATAGGGACCATATTTTTTGTTGTTGGATGTAGTTTAAGATTGGGGGGCAAAATGCAACCTGGATGTGAAACATTTACGCCCTTTTTTGTCTGATAACTCCACAAAGGAAACTGATGTACCCATGACCAGCATGCAGATCTCCTTCATTCTTCCAAAAGGATACTTTTTTTATTGCTCCATGGTTTCACGAACTTAAATCTCATCATCAGTAAGAAGATTATCCACTTGTCAACAATCCTCGCAAGAGTTTTGACTGTCTATCAGCTGCGCAAAAATGATAGTTGCTAAGCTCTTGAGAACAGTTGGGATAGGGATGGCATCAGGTGGGCATGTAGTTCTATATTTTTGCCGGATCATGTCATTCTTAGTTTGATCTGAGCCAATGCCACTTGATTATTCCACTTGTCAACAATCCTCACAAGAGTTTTGACTGTCTATCAGCTGCGCAAAAATGATAGTTGCTAAGCTCTTGAGAACAGTTGGTATGGGGATGGCATCAGGTGGGCATGTAGTTCTAAATTTTTACCAGATCATGTCATTCTTAGTTTGATCTGAGCCAATGCCACTTGATTGGATGAGGCTTATGTTGTTGATGATTCGTGAGCTGCTGAAGTTTTACCAGAACAACAAAAGATGCTGCTAGTCTCCCGTTCTTTTTCTCTCTTTTCTTACCCACCCTAAAATATGACCCTTAATGAAACCTGCTTCATCCTGTTGGCTTCATCATGCTGCGGTACATTTGTCGAATGAATATTGTACTGGCCTTAAGAACCTTTTTAGGGGGGAACAGAGAGCCGAATTTTCCTCCAGTCCACAGGGACCTCTTGGTTGCATTCATGTCAGTATTATTGGCCGTTGCTTTGAGTACTTTTACCTGAACAATGTTTTAGGTTGTTGGCCTCATTGTTTGCCAGAAAGTATATCAATAAATGTTCACCTTCTAGAAAAAAAAAAGGGTCTATTAATACATTTTCTCAACCAAAAACAAAAAAAAAACATGGTTTAAACTGGATCAGAGTTCTTTGTTTTCAGTGGATGACATGCGGTATATTCTTGACCAGGTTATCACAAGCCTGCCACCCCCTGATTCTGGACCTGAGCTGAGCTACCACCGACTAGAGGACCAACTTGACCTTCTAAACAAGGTATGCAGATTTTGGAAGTTTGCAGTTCGAATGGCATGTTGATTCCAGTAACTTGCGAGTCTAATGAGGAATCTTCCATCCTACAGCTCTTAAATGCTGGTGATGATGCTGTCGGACTAGAGCAGCTCGAAGAAGATACAGATGGTATGGCTCTCCAGAAGGCCCGTCGCTCCATTGGCTCAATGAGTGCTATGTCTGGAGCCAGTGGGATGGTCTACATGGAGTACAGGTAAACTCATCTTGATTACTCATGTTTCATACTTTTTAGCTTCCCTTCGTATCATTACGTGAATGAATACACCCTGATCTGGAACCACATTACTTGCTTTTGCAGCACGGGGAAGGGAAAGCATGGGCAAATGCAGAAAAAGCCCAAAGATCCCTCCAAGAGGCACGTACTTTTCAAAAAACGCTTCCAGTGAGCTGGTTTCGGGCCCAAGCGATATGCTTGTGAAGCTGTTTGATCCTATTTTTGCACGTTGGGCGCTCTTTGTCAAATTCCTTCGAAGCCCTCAAATCATTCGGGAGCCTTGCAGTCACTTTCTTCAGCTTCTTCCTCTTTTTCTCCTCAACCTGTTCATCAGATGAGTTATGAGGACGAGACGGCTTGTACATTGTGTGAAGTCTTGCCTATGCTGCTCTGTGTAGAAAAATGGACGGCTAGAGGATAGATTGGACTGCTTGTTCCAGCAAAATCTGGTGATCATTATTTATATTCTCATCAACAATACGAAGAGAAAAAAAGTGATGTTAGCGCAGGAAAAGAAAGTGTAGCCTGTTATAAATGTAATATACTCCTTTCGTTGACTTGGCTAATGTGCATAGGATAGATCATCATGTTTCTAGTTGAGGTTATCTGACGTTTTAATGACTGTTTGTTGCCTGGACCTTCGTAGTCCATTATCTTCTGTGAAAAGCGAACTGCTTAGCGTTTTTTAAGAAGGGCAATAAAAGTGATGTAGATTATCTTTCGAGTAATCTTATTAGTTGTGTGTGGGAGAGAGAAAGAAGTATTTATTGCTCTTCAACCACTAGAATTGTTTAGAGGGTAATTCGCATCATCTTTATTACCCTCTTTAGAGATCACTAAGCAATGCTCTTATTGGAAATATAAAGACATCCTTAAAAATCTAGACATTGAGGAGGCAAAAACAACATTATATAAAGACATGCTCACTCTCAAATTAGCAGACATTGAGATTATTTCACATGCCCCGGCATATGTTGGCCGCACATAAGGTGAAGTTTACGTGGATTTTAATGAGATGACATAAGATCCACAATCGGAACAATGAAAATTTATTATGATATTATGTTGAAAGTATAATATCATCTTTAAAACATAAATATTGAGGGGACAATGTCAACATTATATAAGGATAAACCCATTCTTAAATTAGTCGATACGAGACTATTACACGTCATTTTATGACAAAAAATCCTCTCTTTAAAAATGGGGAAAGCATGAATATCCGCGCCCCCTATCCACATGCACGAAATTGTGGGGTCACCTCGTTTGTGCCTGCTGCCTGCTGGTAGACGGGGGAAGGTGGGGGGATACAAAGTGGGACTCTTAAGTATGTTCTCCATGTCTTTCTTAAATAGACAAGTATCCATGTCATTAAATTCAGTTATTGCCTTTTTTTTTTTTGGTGGCTGTGAAACCCTCGCCATCGAACCTAGGTCTCCCCCTCCCAACCCACCCAAATGTCCATCCCATCTGCTTGTGGGACACAGTTCTTGCTTATTGCCCTAATTAAGTATATTACGAAGATGATCTATAATATTGTTGAGAAATGCTTATTGCAAGAGCACTTTTGCATTTGGAATGCAAGAGGGCTCTCCCATTGATCCACCTAAGATGGATCAATGTGTCATGACAAGTCATTTTATAAGTCCAACTTAAATATTTATGAGTCAAATCCAAAATTTTATAAGTCCAACTTAAATTTTTGTGAGTCCACTTGCAACTCAAATGCAAGAGTACTTTTACACTAAGTATTTCTCATTTTTGTTTATTAGGCCATGTTATCTATCATCTTGGAAACTCCACATACCTTAGGAGATTTTATATGCTCATCATGCCACAAGCTTTGAATGCAATTTGGCTAGGGTAGTATGGTTTGCCAGCAATATAAACTATAGAGCTGATGCAATTGATTGGCTGCTGGAAGATATAATTTAAGCTTGGACTGCCCTTCCTTTTGCAGCAAAAAAGGGAGATCTCTTATACCTCAAACAAGCAATAGCCATCATGTGGAATCTCTAGGGTCTTCGAATAAAAAATCCTATAACTAGCCAAGATTATAGCCAAAATAAATCAAGATCTGTTCTATTGGCAAAGTTCAGAAATTGTTGACGTTGATGCTACATCTTGGCATAGTTGTCAAGGTGGCCGCCAAGGCGGCGCCTAAGCGGCGCCAAGGCGTAAAGGTGGTGTTTGGGGGTCGCCTAAGTGGGCCGCCTAACTGGGCTGTCAAAAGGCGAGAAAAGGCGTCGTCGAGGCGTGGTAGGCGGCCCAAGGCGTGCGCATTGACGCCTTGGGCTGGTTACCGAGTTCAACTGGATCCACTTAGTGGATCGGATGTCCCTCACCCCCCCCCCCCGCCCCGACTCCCCTGCGCTCCCCGATCCCCGACCCCGTCTTCCCAATCCTCCCACCCCGCCTCGCCCCCAGACCCAACTAGGGTTCCTCCTACCCAACGGAGTTCTCGCCACCATCGGAGGTCTTGCCGCCGCCGGAGAAGGTCTCTCCGCTGCCGTCGGACCCCGCCGTTGTCGCCGCCTCGCCGGACCTCAGGTACGCTCCCCGCCAATCCCCTCCTCCGACGTCCCACCTCCGCCCCCATCCCCCCTTCCCCGTCTCGTCTCCCCCCCCGGCCGGCTTCCCACTTCCCCCCTCCCTGTCCGGCGTCTCCCAACCTCTCTCACTCCGTCTCTCTCTCACACACGCATGCACTCACAGACACACACACACAACTCTGTCACACTCTCTGCCTGTCTCTCTCTCTATCTCACACACACACACACACACACAGACACTATCACGCACACTCTGTCACAGAGTGTGTGTGACAGTGTCCCGCCCTCACACACACACACACACACACACTGTCCCGCCCCCCCTCTCCTCTCTATCTCACACACACACTGTCACTCTGTGACAGTCCCACCGGCACCCCCTCTCTCTCTCTCTCTCTCTCTCTCTCTCTCCCCTGCGCATTCTGCTCTCGTGGGACGTGCATGACTTCGAAGTAGAGAAGCCTTCTATCTGAAGCTTGACCTGTTGGAGGTACTGCGCCATGCAGGGCACCCTGGCTTCGAACTGTCCGTTCACCTAGCTAGCTCCCAGCTGGGAGTCGCTGAAGGCACGTAGCCGAAGCGCTCCGAGGTGCCTGGCCATGCGGATCCCGGACAGAAGTGCTTCATACTCTGCTACGTTATTGGAGGCAGCGAAGCGGAACCTAAGGGCATACTGGAATTCTAAACCTTCCAGGGAGGTAAGAACCAGGCCTGCACTGCTTCCTGTGATGCAGGAGGACCCATCAACGTAGAACTCCCATGGGGGCTCATCCGCCAGTGGAGGGTCCTTTTCGGTCGGAAGGGTGCATTCTGCCACGAAGTCCACCAACGCTTGTGCCTTGATGGTCGTCCTTGGACGGTAGCTGATGTCGAACTCTCTGAGCTCGATGGCCCATTTGATGAGCCTACCGGAAGCCTCTGGTCGTTGAAGGATGAGCTTCAATGGCTGGTCGGTTAACACCGTGATCGGATGGGCTTGGAAGTAAGGCCTGAGCTTCCGAGCAGCCGTAACGAGAGCCAGGGCAAGCTTCTCTACTCGAGGGTATCTTCTCTCAGCTTCTTGGAGCACCCTGCTTATGTAATAAACATGATGTTGTTTCGTTGCCTCTTCTCTGATCAGCACCGTGCTGATGGAGTGTTTTGTGACCGAAAGGTACACGAACAGTGGTTCTCCGAACACAGGCTTTGAGAGAACAGGTGAGACAGCGAGGTATGCCTTCAGCTCGGTGAAGGCCTCTTCGTAGTCCTCGTTCCACCGTACTTGCCCCCCTTGCGGTGAGGCACCTTTGGGGACTCTCAACAATTTGAAGAAGTTGAAGTTTTGTTCTACTGCTCGAGACATGAAGCGGTTGAGCGCTGCGAGGCGTCCAGTTAGCCGCTGGACGTCGTGTACGGTCCTCAGACTGGTCATCTCCAGTATGGCTCGGATCTTCTCGGGGTTGGCCTCTATTCCTCGGTTAGAGATGAGGAAACCGAGGAACTTTCTCGAGCGTACTCCGAACGCACACTTTGCTGGATTGAGCTTCATGTTGTACCTTCGCAGAGTTGCGAAGGTTTCTTCGAGGTCGGTAATGTGGTCGGTGCTCAGGAGCGTTTTGACCAGCATGTCATCGACGTAGACCTCCATGTTGCGCCCAATCTGCTGCTCGAACATCTTGTTGACCAGTAGCTGGTAGGTCACGCCTGCGTTCGTTAGACCGAATGACATTCTGGTGAAACAGTAGAGGCCGAGGTCGGTGACGAACGTTGTGGCGTCCTGGTCCAGGGGATGTATATTGATCTGGTGATAGCCAGAGTACGCGTCCAGGAAGCAGAGGAGCTCGTGCTCGAAAGTAGCGTCTACCAGCTGGTTGATGCGCGACAGCAGGAAGTTGACCTTGGGCGTTGCTTTGTTGAGATCTTTCTAGTCCATGCATATGCGTCATTTGCCATTGGCTTTGCATACAAGAACCACATTGGAGATCCATCTTGGGTACTGGGCTTCTCAGAGGAGCCCAATTGCTCGGCTTGTAACGATGTGATCATGGATCACAGTCTGTTGTTCTCGATTGACTGGTCGTTGCCTCTGCTGGACAGGTGGCACCCTCAGATCAAGGTTGAGGTGGTGGGTCATCACCTCGGGAGGGATGCCGGGCAGCTCATCATCCGACCACGCAAAGACATCTAAATTGGCGAGGAGGAAGGCCTTGTAGCGTTGTTGTTCGGCTTTCGGAAAGGGTGCACCAATGTAAAGGACGTGCTCGGGGTCGTCGTCCACCTGTACTGATAGCAGATCTTTGGCTGGGGTCCCTCGACTGGTGGAGAGCTTGCTGGTCGGTGTGGGCAGCACCTCGGGGTCTACCACGGGACGCTTGTCTCGCAAGGAGAGCACATAGCACTGTCGTGACTCTCGCTGGCTGCCGAGCACCTCTCTCGATGCCCTGTGGAGCGGGGAACTTCATCTTCTGATGTAAAGAAGACTACTCATATGTGGCCGATCAGGCCTCTGCCGAGGATGGCGTTGTACCCTGGCATGCTTCTGATTACCAAAAAATCCACCATTTTGGTGATATCCGACGACGCTGTTCCTAGGATGATCGGAAGGTTAATCCGACCCATGGGATGCACCGAGACCCCAAAGAAGCCAAACAGAGGTGATTCTACTGGGGTGAGCTGGTTGGCTTTTAAGCCCATTATAAGAAAACAATCGTAAGCCAACACGTCTGGGGCGCTTCCATTATCTACCAGTATGCGACGCACAGTACAATGATTGATGGTGGCCGCGACGACCAGCGCATCAGTGTGAGGAGTCGTAACTCCTACAAGATCATTGTCCGAGAAGGTGATTGCCTCCTCGGAGCGTGCGTGTGCCGGACTGGGATAAGGGGTTGGTCGTGGCAATGGGGGCCGTTCGACTTGGTGCACCCGACTAGCGTAGTCGCGTCGGCTCTGGCTGCTTTCTCTGCCTGCGCCGAATCCTCCCGTGATCACATTGATCTCCTGCCCATTCGGCTCGTTGTCGATGGGCTGCACGGGGGTGCGTTCTTGGCGTCTTGGGCGATCTTCATTCCGGCGCACGTAACGCCCCAAGTAACCGTGCTTGATCAAGGACTCGATTTCGTCCTTGAGTTGGTGGCACTCAGAGGTGTCGTGGTCGCAATGAAAGTGACAGTACTTGTCTTGGTTGTGCCTGCGAGGATCAGAGCACATCCGGGGCAGCCACCTAACATATTACTCGCCCCAGATTTCAGCCAGGATCTGTTCAGGGGCCACCATGAGGGGGGTGTACTCAGTGAAGGGGCGCGGTCGACGCGGCGAGTCCCCGTTGTGCTGGCCCTTCTTCCGCTCGCGGTCAGAACCGTTGTCGAAAGGCCTCTTCTAGTCCACCGGTTTGCCCTGCTCCGCTCGACCGGCTTCCAGGCTCTCCTCGCACGCGGCGTGGCGCTGTGCGGTGGAGAGGAGCTCGGCTAGAGTGGAGGGCTACTGCACTCCCATCGTCCTCTGGAGGAAGCCATCGCGAGTGCCCTGGATGAAGGCACTGGTGGCTAACGGGACATCCAGACGTGGGATGCGAAGCGCCTCGGTCCAGAACCATTTGATGTAGTCCCAGAGCGCTTCGCCCTTCTTCTGCCGAACAGACAGAAGTGAGGCCGCTGTGTGTGGCTGCGATCTTCCGCCCAGGAAGTTGTCTCGAAAGGAATTCTTCAACTGGTGGAAGGATGAGATGGAGCCCGCAGGGAGCACTACAAGAAAAAATGCTTTTAGAGACCAACTTTTTCGGTCTCTATTCGGTCACTATTTGGTCACTAAATATCCCAGAGACCGAATAGTGACCGAATAGCGACCGAAAATGTCGGTGAAGAATTTCTGGTCACAAATCTGTGACCGCAAATTTTCGGTGACATTGTTCAGTCGCTATTTCAGTCACTAAATAGAGACTGAATTAGTGACCGAACACATCGGTCGCTAGTAGCGACTGACATGGTTCGGTCGCTAATTCGGTCACTAAAACAGTGACCGATTGGTGAAAGACCTTTTCTTTTTTGATCACAAATCGGTCACTGTATTAGTGACTGAATTAGCGACCAAACCATGTCAGTCGCTAATCGGTCTCTATTTTTAATTTTTTTTATAAATATTTATTTTTTAAGAAAATCACCTGTTAAAAAACTCCACAACAATAACATAAACATCCACAACAATAACATCATCCACAACAATAATAAATGTCCATAATAATAATAAAAATGTCCACAATAATACATAACAATGAAATGAAAATCATGAATCCTCATTCAGGTGCTCGTCCTCGTCTCCTCCTACTTCACCCGATGAAGGAACCTACAATACATATATAACAATAATAAGTTAAATTTAAATACTACTATAAGTAATAATTAAACTAAATTAACTAGCTTAATGTGAATTTGAGCGTCGAGCTCAAACCGGGAGTCCGAATTGAACTCCGTCAATTTCCACAAGTCACAACCATGGCCTTGGCTGTGTTGGAAAAAACCGGAGGCCAATCGGATTAGTATTTCTAATTTTGGACACCCAAATCTAAGTTCTTCATTTTTAAACTAAACTAACTTGCTTAATGTGAATTTGAGTGTCGAGCTCAAACCGGGAGTTCGAATTGAACCCCGTCAGTTTTCATAAGTCACACTCATCGCCGCGACTGTGGTGGAACAAACCGGAGGCCGATCGGATTAGTATTTCTAATTTTGGACCCTCAAACCGAGCTAAGTTCTTCCTTTTTAAACTAAACTAACTTGGTTAAGATGAAATTGAGCGTCGAGCTCAAACCGGGAGTCCAAATTGAACTCCGTCAGTTTTCACAAGTCACAATCATTGCTCTGGCCGTGTTGGAAAAAATCGGAGGCCAATCGGATTAATATTTCTAATTTTAGATCCCCAAACCTAAGTTCTTCATTTTTAAACTAAACTAACTTGTTTAATGTGAATTTGAGCATCGAGCTCAAACCGAGAGTCCGAATTGAACTCCGTCAGTTTTCACAAGTCACAACCATCGCCCTGGCCATGCTGAAAAAAACTGGAGGTCAATCGGATTAGTATTTCTAATTTTGGACCCCCAAACCTAAGTTCTTCAGTTTTAAACTAAAGTAATTTGCTTAATGTGAATTTGAGCGATGAGCTCAAACCAGGAGTCCGAATTGAACTCCGTCAGTTTTCACAAGTCATAACCATCGCTCCGGCCGTGTTGAAAAAAATCGGAGGTCAATCGGATTAGTATTTCTAATTTTGGACCCCCAAACCTGGCTAAGTTCTTCAGTTTTAAACTAAAGTAATTTGCTTAATGTGAATTTGAGTGTCGAGCTCAAACCCGGAGTTCGAATTGAACTCCGTCAGTTTTCACAAGTCACAACCATCGCCCCGACTGTGGTGGAACAAACTGGAGGCCAATCGGATTAGTATTTCTAATTTTGGACCCCCAAACCTAGCTAAGTTCTTTCTTTTTAAACTAAACTAACTTGCTTAACATGAATTTGAGCGTCAAGCTCAAACCGGGAGTCCGAATTGAACCCCGTCAGTTCTCACAAGTCACACTCATCGTCCTGACCATGGTGGAACAAACCGGAGGCCAATCAGATTTGTATTTCTAATTTTGGACCCCTAAACCTAAGTTCTTCAGTTTTAAACTAAAGTAATTTGCTTAATGTGAATTTGAGCGTCGAGCTCAAATCGGGAGTCCGAGTTGAACTCCGCCAGTTTCCACAAGTCACAACCATCGCCCCGACCGTAGTGGAACAAACCGGAGGCCAATTGGATTAGTATTTCTAATTTTTGGACCCTCAAACCTAGCTATGTTCTTCCTTTTTAAACTAAACTAACTTGCTTAACATGAATTTGAGCGTCGAGCCCAAACCGGGAGTCCAAATTGAACCCCGTCAGTTTCCACAAGTCATACTCATCGCTCTGACCATGGTGGAACAAGCCAGAGGCTGATCGGATTAGTATTTCTATTTTTGGACCCCCAAACCTTGCTAAGTTCTTAAACTAACTTGCTTAAGATGAAATTGAGCGTCGAGCTCAAACTGGGAGTCCAAATTGAACTCTGTCAGTTTTCATAAGTCACAATCATTGCCCTGGCTGTGCTGGAAAAAATCGGAGGCCAATCGGATTAGTATTTCTAATTTTGGACCCCCAAACCTAAGTTCTTCATTTTTAAACTAAACTAACTTGTTTAATGTGAATTTGAGCATCGAGCTCAAACCGGGAGTCCGAATTGAACTCCGTCAGTTTCCACATGTCACAACCATCGCCCTGGCCGTGCTGGAAAAAACCGGAGGTCAATCAGATTAGTATTTCTAATTTTGGACCCCCAAACCTAAGTTCTTCAGTTTTAAACTAAAGTAATTTGCTTAATGTGAATTTGAGCATCGAGCTCAAACCGGGAGTCCGAATTGAACTCCGTCAGTTTCCACAAGTCACAACCATTGCCCCGGCCGTGCTGGAAAAAATCGGAGGTCAATCAGATTAGTATTTCTAATTTTGGACCCCCAAACCTGGCTAAGTTCTTCAGTTTTAAACTAAAGTAATTTGCTTAATGTGAATTTGAGCGTCAGCTCAAACCGAGAGTTCAAATTGACCTCCGTCAGTTTTCACAAGTCACAACCATTGCTCCGACCGTGGTGGAACAAATCAGAGGCCAATCGAATTAGTATTTCTAATTTTGGACCCCAAAATCTAGCTAAGTTCTTCCTTTTAAAACTAAACTAACTTGCTTAACATGAATTTGAGCGTTGATTAAACTAAACTAAACTTAAACTAACTTGATTGTTAAAATAGAAAAGCTAAAATAAAATCAATTTACTCATATGAGGGGCCTGTGCTGATGTCGATGGTGCTGCCTGAGGAGGAATGCTGATCTGGGAGAGGGCCTGGGAGATAGCTTGGGAGAGCTGGGCCTGGACTGCGTCGGACACTTGCGTCTGCAGACGAGTCTCCATCGTCTGGGCCAGACGAGACTCCAAACCAGATATCGTATCTACAATGAAGCCCATCATCTCACTGGGAGAATTACCTGGAGCACCAGGTGTGGTGAATGCACTAGTCTGTGAGGATGAACTCGAGCCGCCAGATAGCACCCTGCTCGTGTCCATACTGTGCCCAAAACCATACACATGGCCGTTCTTTGGAGCACCAGATGCCGCAACCCATACCTCAGGATCTAACTACGGCTGCTCCTCCTCCCCGGCGTACTTCTCTGTCATTTGTTGGCTATACGATTCCTGCAAAAAAATGACAATGAAATATTAATCTGCAACGAGAAAAATTAAATAGTGAATACCTTGTAAATACTTACCGCAACCTCTCGGGCTCTGTCGCTAATGTACTGATCGGTTCCCTTTTTCTTATGTGTTTTATCAAACACCTCCTTAAATGTCGGAGGCCGTTTTAGCTCATTTTCCTATTTCACAGAAAAACATGACATAAATGAGTACCTATATGAATAAAAGTTATCACAAACAGACATATTACTTACCAATCTGGACTGATGGGTCGCAAAGGAGACGAATCCACTTGTATGCATGTTGGCCTCTGGATTGGCAGACCGATTCACTTTTATTGTTGTGGAGGTTTGTTGCCATCTCTCTGCAGCCCATATGTTGCACAGAGTTTCCCAGTAGTCTCTCCTCATCCATGTCAGTGGCCGCTCCCTCCAAAGAGTCGGGTCTGCACTCTGAGAAACTTTCTATACATTTTCCTCGCATTATACAACAAATGCTTAAAATTTGATCGGGCGGTCATCGTCCATACTAATCGAGACTGCGCCTCGTCCGAACGATGCGTGAATCAATGATTGCTCTATACAGATAAGAGTTAGTTAACTGGATATAGGAATAAGAAAATAAATAAATTATAATAAGAAATTACATACCATGAACATCTGATACAACAACTCCTGGACCTCCATTGGGAAATCATTGAATCTATGAATAGGCCCAAGAAAGTGTGCCTGAATTGTTCTTGTGATAATTTGAGACGCTTAAGTTGGCTCTATTTTATCACTGTAATTATATAACTTGTTAGTATGAATTTATGAACTAAATATACCTCCTTAATAAAAGATACATATAAGTTTATTATGTACCCATTGATCCACACCTTCCGCAGAGTGCTGTCATAAAAACTGCCTCCCCCCTCCTGGAGACTAACAGCATCCTTTGGCACTAGACCTGGACAAAAATGCACAATGACATAAGTAATGTACACGAATATAAATAATGACTATACAAATACCCTGAAACTTAAATATACATACCTACTACTGTATGAGGAGAAGGTGTAGACTGACCCGAGCCTGTAACATTGTAATGGCATAAGAATCAATGCACAATGAAAGTAGAACTTTAAATATACATACCTGCTGCTACAGGAGGAGACACAGAGGAAGGACCAGCAGCTGTAATAATTTTAATGGTATTAATAATATGTATAAATAATGACTACACAAATACTTGCAAATTGAAATATACATACTTGGTACTCTAGGATGAGGTGGTGTAAACTCACCCGAACCTGTAAGAATTTTATGGCATAAGGATCAATGCACAATGAAAGTAGAACTTTAAATATACATACCTACTGCTACAGGAGGAGACACAAAGGAAGGACCAGCAGTTGTAACAATTTTAATGGCATTAATAATATGTATAAATAATACACAAAGAAAAATACACTAGAAAAATATACATACCTGATGCCTGGAACAAACCCCTCCCACGGCTGCTCCTCCCAGAACGGGAGCCCGATCGTGCTCTACGCACCATATCTTCATAGGAAACATAAAAAAAAATTAATGTTCATTAGTCAATTGCTTATATTGAAAGTGGGCTACTTTAAATATACTAAACATATGTGAAAAAATTCTACCCATTTTTAATTGATATCCATTTCCTCCTCAGATGATGACGATATATCTAATTCAGCCCCATCTTCATCATCATTTTCACATTCATCACTGGTATATTCCTCCTCCTCATCAGAACTTTCACATTCAATATCTGTTCGCCTTCCACTACTCCCTTTTATCTCACGTGGATCGACTTCTTCGACCTCATTTCCTTGAGATAAGGAAATTGGCGCTTCAGATTCGTCTTCTCCAATATGAGCTGTCAACTCTACATTTTCAACCAAGTCTTCTTGAAAGAATTCTACGTTGACCTCTTCAGGTGTCTGATCAGTCATGTCCAATTCATAATCAGAGAATATTCTTGACTTAACTCTGTAAACTACTCACCAATCATTTCGTTCTTTGTTTGTAGATGATGGATAGCTTGTATAGTACATCTGCTGGGCTTGTGTGGCTAAAATGAATGGCTCATAAGTATTCAATTTTGACTTATGTTTAAGCTCGACAATCCCATACGTTGTGTCATTTCGAATGGAACTCGGATCAAACTAATGACACTTGAACAAGAATATATGACTGTCTTGTCCTAGATATTGCAACTGTAAGATCTCCTCTACAATACCATAGTAGTCATATTCATTTTCATTGTATGTACTTCTTTTAACATATACACCACTATTCATGGTAGATTTACTCTGTCCATAGTCTTTTGTATGAAATCTATACCCATTCACAATAAATCCAAGATAGTTCTGTGCAATTTTCGATGGGCCATAGGCTATCTGACGAACTCTTTCATCAGTAATTAAACCTTGTTCAACCCGCGTATAGAGAAGACTAGTTAAAAAGTGAACAGAACTTATCTTGAATACTCTTTGACCATGTACACTTATGCGTTTTCTTAGCCATAAGGCCAATGACTTCTCTCGTTCTTTTTTAACCTCATAATCAGTGAGATGTGGATTTCTTTGAATTATTTCTGAATCAATTTGTCTGCAATATGAATAGAAGACCACCTTCAATAGCTAGAATAAGGGCAAAGAAGTTATATACACAATAAATTGTGAGTTTAGCACTTACTCAACATAACACTCTAGCTCAGCACAATTTAAAAGAATATATATCTCTGCGGCGCATAACTCTCTGTCATCCAGCATGCGAGTTGAAGAACGTCCGAAGGCACGTCCAGGATGATTAAATACGGAGAGTTGATCTGAACACACAGATTCCCCCCCCCATCATCATTACGTGGAGGTTGAGTACGACGAGTTTGTATGTCTGCTTCAAAGTACATCGAACAAAAGTTTGAGATTTCCTCCATAATGTATGCCTCAGCAATAGAACCCTCCACTTTTACTTTATTTCGGACTTTCATTTTGAGTTCATGTATACACCTACATCAACAATGTATAAGACAATTAGGAAACGTATCATATGTAAGGTGTAATTCTAAGAAGAAAAATGTTAATATTTGCATATACCTCTTAAATGGATACATCCATCTATATTGTACTGGCCCTCCGACTTTAGCTTCATATGGTAGATGTACGAGTAAATGCTCCATCATATCGAAGAATGCAGGCGGAAATATCTTCTCCAACTTGCATACGATGGTGACCACATTCTGTTCGATAGTTTGCACATCCTGAAGCCTGAGTTCTAATGTACACAAAATCGTAAAAAATTGACTCAGCTCAGACAATGCTCCCCATAGAGGCTTCGACAACATGTCATAAAATGCAATAGGTAGAAACCTTTGCATGAACACATGGCAGTCGTGACTCTTCATTCCATATATTTTTCCCCCACTGACGTTGACAGAACGAGCAATATTAGACACATAACCGTCAGGAAATCTCAACTGTTTCAGCCATTGACACACTTCCTTTACTTGTCCTCCTCCAAGCACATAAACTGCTTTTGGCTTAATTGATTTCCCATTTACTTTAACAAGTTCTAACTCTGGACGTTTACAGAGCATGGACAAGTTCAAATGTGCATTCCCATTGTCCTTTGTTTTACCTTTTATGTCAATAACGGTGTTGAACACATTATCAAAGACATTTTTCTCGATATGCATCATGTCTAGATTGTGCCGCACAAGAAGAGTCGACCAATAAGGTAGCTCCCAGAAAATGCTTCTCTTCACTCAGTTGTGCTCCTTCCCAAAACTTGGAAGGTGTTGGGTACTGCCCATTTATTGTGTGATATATGACAAATTTTCTACACGTGCTGCCATATGATGACCGGACAACCTCTCGAATATAACTGATAATATCACATTTATCATAAATAAATCATGCCATTTTATTGATTGATATGTGATTAATCCATAAGATTTCTATTGTCATGGACGATAATTGATTAAATTCAATTACATGTTGTATTTGCATGTTAATGGGCCATTGAATGAAGTTCGTATTGGGCCAATGGACCAAGCAGTCCAACAGGGGCAAATCTGGCATTTTCATATTGTTGCAAAAACCCTAGCCGCCTGCTTTTTCTTTCTCTTTCTTCCTTCCATTTTCCTCAAGATTCTCTCCCTATTTTAAAATCTCTCTCCTCTCATCTATTTAAAAACCCCTCTCTCTCTCATGATTATTCTCACTTTTTCTCTCTCCCTCTCTCTCCGACGCACATCCCTTCCTCCTTCTCTTTCTTCTTCCTCCTCTCCTCTTCTTCCCCTTCTCTTTCTTCCTCTCCCTCGGTTTCTCTCTCTTGAAGAACAGAAGCAGAAGCAGCAGCAGCGCAGCCGCCCCCAGCGCCACGCGCGCCCAGCGCCCACGCGCGCCCAGCGCCCACGCGCGCCCGCGAGCCCGCCCCACGCGCCTGCCGCCGCCGCCCGCGCCATGCCGCCCGCGCGACCCTGCCCACACCAGCCTGCCGCTGCCCCGTGTGCCCCGCCCGCTGCTGCCACGCACCCTCGCCACGCCTCCACAGCCCGTGCGGCCCCTACGTGCATGCATGCACGTAGAGGCGCGGGCCCCCGCTCTCTCTCTTCTCTCTCAGAGTCAGCGCTCTCTCCTCTCTCTCTCTCTCTCACGTTTCTCTCTTCTCTCTCTCTCCTCTCGCGCCGCCCTCTCTCTCCTCTATCCCCTCTCTCTCCTCTATTCGCTCTCTCTCCTCTCTCTCTCTCTCTCTCATGTAGGCTCTCTCTCTCTTCTCTCTCTTTTCTATTTTCTCTCATCTCTCTTCTCTCTCTTTATGCTATTTCTCTCTCCTCTCACCCCTCCAGTTAGTTTAGTTTATTTCTACATTGTGTTAAACAGTTATATTTATTTAAATAATGTTAGTTGTGGTTTGTTAATTATTCCTCCCACTCTCTCTATTCTGTCCATCTCTCTATCATGTTTCTTTACAGTTTGTTTAATTTGGATTAGGTAAGTGTGATTAAATGATTACTTTCTCTTGCGTCTCTCTCTACTCTACTGTTTATCTCTGTCTCAACCACCCTCTTTAGTTTAGGTTTATTTTGTGCAACTTAGTTTATTCTCACCACATTATTTTCTTAACTAAAAACTCAAGGTTTTCAACTCTAAAATCTTTTTCCCCGTAGATTCGACTCGGCTCTCACCACTTAACTATTGTTAAAATCGTTAGTGTAAGCCGGTAATTTTGAGATTGTTAGTCACGTGTTTAACGACGCATTCGTGGGCTATCAATAACTTCATCTCTTTCCATTCTGTTCTTTAGGAATGCATCTTTTTGTCTTTTGAATGGGTGATCAACTGCTAAAAATTGTCGATGACAATCAAACCAGCACCCACCATGTTTAAGTACAAATGATTTGGTATTATCCATATATTAAGGACATGCTAGCCTCCCATGTGTGCTCCAACCAGATAGCATTCCATATGTAGGAAAATCACTTATAGTCCACATCAATGTTGCCCTCATGGTGAAATTTTGCTTTCTAGATGCATCATAAGTATTGACCCCCTCATTCCATAATAATTTCAATTCATCAATCAAAGGTCTGAGATAGATGTCTATATTTTTTGTAGGACTTTTCAGACCAGGAATCAATAAGGACAGGAACAAATTCTCTCGCTTCATGCACATACTCGGAGGAAGGTTGTATGATGTCACAAACACTGGCCAGCTGGAGTAGGAAGCAACTGAACCTCCAAATAGATTGAATCCGTCAGTGCACAAACCAAGCCTCACATTACGCGACTCCCTTGAGAAGAGAGGATGAGCATGGTTGAAATGAGTCCAAGCTTCGCCATCTGTAGGATGACTCATAATATCCTCGTCCCGACGTACTCTTTCTGCGTGCCACCTCATATGTTGAGCTATCTTTGAAGACATATACATCCATTGCAGTCTGGGTGTAAGGGGAAATATCGCAATGACGCATAAGGTATATCCTTTCCCCTAGAATTGGCCCCTCTTTTAGGTTTAAACCTATCATGATGGCAAACTGAGCATGATACCTTATCTGCATCCTCTTTGTCATACAACATACAATGATTAGAACATGCATCTATTTTCACATATCCAAGTCCTAATTCATTGACCATCTTCTTGGCACGATAAAAATTTGGAGGCAGCTTCTCATCTCGAGGTAACATGCTCTTGATGATGAGGAGGAGATGATCAAAGCAATTCTCACTTATATGAAATTCAGATTTCAAGTTCAGCAATTGAGACACTGCTGACAACCGAGTGTGTTTTTGACAACCATCCCACAATGGCTCATCAGCATTCTTAAGTAACTGATAGAATCTTTCGGCTCCCTTGTTCAGCACGTCTTCAGCGTATACATGATCCTCATGTACACTGAATGTCAGACCAGCAGCATCTACAACCATATCCACATACGTACTTGTGCCTTCCACATTACTAGGCTCGTGCGACCAGAGCTCCTCACCATGACATGTCCAATTCATATAACCTTCAACAAACCCTTTTCTGTATAAATGGCGTTGAACCTCCCATGATGAATTCCACTTCAAATTTTTACAAATCATACAAGGACATCGGATGCCACCTTCGCTATCTACTGCTGCATTTGGATTCCCCAATGCAAACTGAATGAAAGTCTCAACTCCGACCCTAAACTCCATAGACACCACATGATCAACTATTCTACGATACATCCATGAACGGTCTGAAGCCATTTTTTTCC
This sequence comes from Colocasia esculenta, assembly GCA_014218235.1. Classification (NCBI taxonomy): domain Eukaryota; kingdom Viridiplantae; phylum Streptophyta; class Magnoliopsida; order Alismatales; family Araceae; genus Colocasia; species Colocasia esculenta. The sequence goes on along the minus strand of CM024761.1, from coordinate 19,994,416 downwards.
TACGCCCAACCAATATTAACAGACAAATAACTTTAAAATTCAAACTCACACATCCTTCGATGCAACCGAAATGAATAGGAAGGATATATTATTTAGATTATCACTTTTTACCCATCTGTGAATATTTGATCGCACTCAAATGACCATTTACTATGTGTTTGTATAATTTGCTGAAAATTTTGGCAGCATCTCCCCACACCTCTCCGATATACCAAAAATATTTATTGATTAAGATATTTTCTTAAACACTTACTAATAAATGGTTAAGAAAATATTCTAAATCAATAAAGGTATATCAGAGAGGAGTGAGTAGACGCACCCAAAAGTTTCAACAAATAATACAAACACATAGTAAATGACCACCTAACTGCTCAAACATTCACAGACTGTCCAAAACGGGACAATTCAAGACTTTGAGTTAGATATACACGTTCTCATCATTGAAAATAAGACTCGTGCACATCAATCCCAAAGTCTTGAACGGGAAGGTTCATTGACACGGGCTTAACATGCTCTCGTGAGGTGTGTGCAGTTATAAATTGCTATACATGCATAGATCAAATTTAAAAACCACATAAATATGAAAGGAAAATGAAAACAAAATATTACATGTGAACAAGTGCAATATTAAACAATTACATTAAAATAAGAAGTGCAATACTAATCATTAAACTGAAAGTAAACAATTAAACATAAACTAAACTAATGTCTAGAAGGAAAAGTTTGTACTATTTTTTTTTTCCTAAATTGAGATGTATACCTCATTGGTGTTTGTATTTGGCTTCTTTACAACTACCAAAATCTTTGCCTTCCCAAAACATCCACCAAACTAAGCCCCTGAACAACATTCCCACACTGCTTACCCAAAATCAACCATGCCATGCAATTGGATGTTTAATGAGAAACGGAATTTAATCAGAAACTGACATTTTTATTACCATCCAGTTCTAAAGAGAAGAACTGGCCATTATAATTGATGATAGGGCAAGGCAATCTGATTGCTAAGTAGGGAATATACTGAAATTGGTATAGGTGAGTCGGGGCAGGCATATGTTAATTGTTTGAACTGCATCTAACTGTTGACCCTTATTGTAACGTCGCGCGTTTTTTGTATCCTTGTGGATCCTTTGTTTAGCATATCGAGTGGTTAAGGTGCGACTAGTTGCGTGGATTCTTATCGAATCTCTACTGGGTCTTATGGAAAGAGAGAGCTCTTGACCTCAAGAGAGGTTGCCGTTGAGTGGGAGTTGACGGTCAGTTGATGGCCGTTGATTGAGTTTAGGCGTCCATCGATCTAGACGTCTACAGTGGTCTCTGGTAGGTTCCTGCGCATGATCTTGGCAGCAGGCGATCTGGACGCTTATTTGTGGCGGTTCTTTGAGCGGCAATAGGGTTGACGTCTATTTGTGCGACCTGTTAGAAATAGGTCAACCCGAGGGTGGTTCTCTCACCCCCTTCTCCCTCTCCTTTCCCCACTCTTACCCCTACGTTTCTTCACTACTCCCAGCAGTTGGAAGGAGCTTGTGGGGAGATCGTGGTATGGGTGGCGACGACGATTTAAGCGGGAAACGTCGGATTGGAGCGGGATTCGCGTGGGAGCTCTCGGGGGGCTCCGGCTTGATTGGAGGTTCTCTGAAGGTTCTTGGTGCGTTCTGAGGTAGGGACATAACTCCCTTAATTCCCAGCATTAACTGTTAGATCTTAGCTTGCATAGATTCTATGTTAGACTCGAGTTTTGGGGTAGGGTTATCCATGCAGGGATTCTTTGGAATTTTGATCTATCGTCGTGTGCTTCCGATGTGTTATGGTTTGCATGGGTTGTGGGGGAAGGTTTTCCCTCATTGAGCACGCATGTGTAGGGCTAGATAACCCGTGTGATCGGCCTGAGGCCGTTCTGTGTGCAGAGTGGTGAAGAGCTTGACGTCAACAATGATTGACGCTAAGTTCTTCAGTTTGGAAATAAACAACCAGATCTCTAGCCGTTAATCTTCTATTAGCGGAAAGAATACCGCCGTTTATATCCCATCGACGGCAATCGATGTTGCCGCCAATATGTTCTTGTTCAAATATCGCCATGCAGTGTATTTATCGATCATGAGCGGTGCGTTGGCACTTGTAGTGCTCTGGGAGCACGTGGTTTTCTGAGGCTAGCGTACAGGTTACGCAGTTAGCCATTTTTGTACGTGTTTACGTGGTGTTCACGTGTAGTGAGCTACTAGTGCACGAGGTTTACATGAGGTTTCACGTGGTTTGTGTGACGTGCACCTGGTTTTGTGTACGTGGAGAGTAGTACGACGCCTACCGTGGTTACCTCTCCAGTTCGGTGCCCCAGGTTCTCTGTGAGCCAGGTTGTTAGCTCGGAGCTTTGTCCCGGTACTTGTGTTGTACCGTCGAGGTCTGTGTCATCTGCTCTGGACACCCTCACTCCTGTGTTTGAGTTGTACGTCCGGATGAGGGAAAGACGACAGTGGGACAGTGACTCTAGTGTTTGTTTCTAGTCACTTGTAGCGCGCTCTTAGTTGGGGGTACGGACACCAATAGTCGACACTGGTCCCCAGCTAGTCCTTTTCCAGTGCCTCACTCTAGAGGGCCCAGGCCAGGGTCTCCAGAGGTGCCAGGCATGGGCCTACGACAGTGTAGTCCGCAGGTGGTGGTGTTTAGTTGGTCTCCACAGTTGCTTGACCTTTTCACGTGAAGCGGTATCTGGACCTTTTGTCCGTGGCTGCGAGACTGAGAGGTAGACCTGTGTGTGTTTGTCCGAGTCAGTTACTGGTGTCGCGAACTAGTTCACGTGGCTCGCGTGTGGCGGTCTCTACTTTAGCTCGTACACCTGTTTGGATTTGCCGTTTATTTAATATAGTTGCTTTATGTAGTCGGCAAACGGTGAGTATTTTTATAGCTTTAATATCCTGCTTAGCTGTTCTATAAATTGCTAGTATAGTTTACTGCCTTCGTACCTATGTTTTTGGTTTGCTCGGTGTTGGGGGAGTTCCCTACTGAGCTAGTGACTAGCGAGGCTCACCCCTACCCCCACAGGTGAGGGCGAGGAGGACGTTTCTCTACCGTCGTCCAGTTCGGAGCCGCGTCGTAGCGGTGCAGGGTCAGCACCTCCAGCAGTGTAGCTAGTTTGTGTACTTCCTTCAGTTGCACCTCGGGGTATTCCCCAGGCTCTTGTACTTTCTTTTCCTTTCATGGATATATGGCTATGTAAACTTGTGATATATATATGAAATGGTGTGTTTCTTTGTGTTTTCACAGACTATGGTGTGATATCCCTTGCGAGGCTTCAGTCCGTTCGCGGGTGACGGACTCAGGCCAAGCTTGTTATCGGTTTAACGGGCTTGGATGAGGCGTTCCGTCACACTTATACTTCAGGGAAGTTTGTTTGAAAAGCTTTCAGTTCATTAACATTGGTGATGCCTCAATGGTTATTCTTGATGATAGGGCAAGACAATATGATATTCTTCCCAATTAGCATAATAAACACAACATCAATGCTTCCCTTTCTAACTTCCTTCATCTACCCAGTAGACCATAGGATATTAGTCTTGTAACTTATCATTATGTGCTACTCTATTGCTTGAGGGGTAATCCTTTCTACATCTTGTCCTTTATCTTTTGAACCAATATTTGCTCATCACAATATCATGCTATCTTGCTGAAAGTTGATGATGCTAATTGACATTTCATGTCAAGTCCTTTTCAAGGAAATTTCCCTACTAGTATCTTTTATACTCAGCATATCAAAGTAGACCCAAAGAAGGAGATAGCATGTGTATCATTTTTTCTGATATTATTATTTGATATTTCCTAGTTTAATGTCTGAGTCTATACCAGAGGCATATGATGAATTAGACTTACTTGTTCACACATTGATGATACAAGGATTATGATGGCGATGATGAACGCACGTACTGTGAATAACTTCCCTTTCTCAGTAAGCCACAGGATGGAGCTGTGGACTAAGTTGGAGAGGATGGGAGATAGTTTTTCTATTAGGTTGGCTTATTCCCACATGGCAGATGGTGGGGCCGAGCAACCATGGCCATTCTGTCTGACAATCCAGTTCCAGTTGATTCTTTTATGGTAGACTGGTGACTGGTTTTGTCATTTTTAGAGGATATGCAGACAACATGCTGCTTTTATGGTAAGGACTAAGGAAGAAGAGACTCTGCACTTTTGCAGCTCTCTTTATTAATTGGTGGTCCATTTGCTCAATGGGCAGCAGTCTGTATCATCCATAGAGTGCTGGGTTTTATGGAGGTTGATCCAAAAATCCCCTCGTAGGTGATTGTAAAGTTTTATTGTTTATTGGTGCATATAGGGGGGGAGGAGTGGCAACATAATGTTTGAAAGGCAAGAGTATGACTACAGGGAGGATATTATATTTCTTAAGGTGCTGGATTGAGCTAAACTCTTATGCAATGTGGAGGGCCAATATTCACATCTTGGGATCCAGTGACTTATGACTCAGTGTTCCATAATCCATACCACCTTCATGTGGTTTACAATTTTCTTCTTATTTCCTGGATATTTTTTTTTCCGGGGTGAGGGGGGGGGGTGTTTCTTAGAGATGACATACTTGTGAAATCCTAGATAGCACACATCTTTTCTTATTGCAACTCTTTGCCTTCCAAGTGAGAATGGAAAGGAAATAAAAATGGTAGTTTACTATGGAAGGCAGAATCGACCGATCCGGATCGGGATCAGCCGATTCTGGATCAGATTGGCCATGGCCATGACCGATCCATGCCTATTCCTCTGACACAGTGAACATCCGGAATAAGGGGGTAGAGTAGTCTATATTATTTAATCTCTGATTGATGGACAAACCCAGACTGAATAATTTTTTCAATGATTTATAATGCATACCTTCTCCTGTATGCTAACTTCTCATGCATGGGCTGTCAAACAGGCCTATATTGTCCTTCAAGGACTGAAGAAAAATCTTGGCTTTTATCTGAATGACCCAGTAGTCCAATTTACACTTATTTTCATTGCTTCAACGACTTTAGGGTGATGGATATCTTCTCTACAATCTAAAAATTTTCATTGGAAGTCAATAAACACTGATCCTTTAGAATCATACTGAAAAACATCATAATTCCTTTGAAAAACAGCAGATGAACTCTTTCACTGGAAAATCCACTCAAAACCACACATAATTCCATGCATCAAATTGATGATGGTAATTGCAATTTCATGTGAAGTCCTTTTCCTGAAAATTTTCCTAGTGGTATCTTTTATACTCAGAATATCAAAATGATTTCCTTCATGTTTGTCCTACTGCCTTCCCATATGTGTATCCTTTTCAGTATATTCAATTCCAACCATGTCTTTTCAGACTTGTACTCATATTAGTCTTCTTATCTATATATTTTGTAGAAAAAACATGAAAGTGCTCCCAGGTATTTTCCAATCACTGTTATGCAACCTAAAAATAATAATAATCTAGGCGACGGGAATCTATCAGTTTAACATGCACATTAAAGCCTATAACCATAAAACTATTGTTGACATGAAACAAAAAAATGATCTATAGAAGTTGAAATTTCATACTTTTGGTATATATAAATTATATATAAATTAAGAACAAAAAAAATACCTACTGAGGTAGTGAGAAACTGGATAGAAGTTGACACGTAGCCTCCTTTCCCTGCACATATGGTTAATGAAAGGCCTGGTTAGTTACTAGAAGCTCAAACTGAATAGCCAAAATTCTAGAATATGTTGTTCCGATAGGATAGCTCCAACCTTGAGATTAACGACTTAACTTAAATAATCATTATTTTTCTACAGTTTCATAAAACTAAGTATAAATCAAATGTTGTCAGAAACATAAGCATAAATCAAATGCTGTCAGGAACATAAATGTACATGTTCAAACCATAAAACATAAAATTAATCATTTCCCAAGTGCTACGTACAAAATATTTTTTATAGTGCACTTTTCAGATGTGATGCACAATTGCAAATGCAATGAGACCTATCCAATATAGCATAAAACAAGACTTCTCACCATGAACATGATAGAAATAGTTAGACACCCGTGCGATGCACGAGAAGTTTTTAAAAATTTTATATTTTAAATTCATAATAGATGGAAAAGTTCAAAATCTATGCTTGAAAATCAAATGCAACAACATAAAAATTAGATTCCATAAGAATCTAGAAATTCCAGAAACAGTGTGTGAGAGAGAGAGACGGAGGGAGAGGGGTTGGGAGATGGCGCCGGACAGTATGTCTATGACAGTGTGTGCGTGTGTGTGTGTCTGTGTGTGTGTGTGTGTGTGTGAGAGAGAGAGAGAGAGAGAGAGAGAGAGAGAGAGAGAGAGAGAGAGAGAGAGAGAGAGAGAGAGAGAGAGAGAGAGAGAGAGAGAGAGAGAGAGAGAGAGAGAGAGAGAGAGAGAGAGAGAGAGAGAGAGAGAGAGAGAGAGAGAGAGAGAGAGAGAGAGAGAGAGAGAGAAGGGGCCTGGGACTGTGAGAGAGAGTGTGTGTGTGTCTGTGCGTGCGTGAGAGAGAGAGAGCAGGGGTGCTTGGGACTGAGAGAGAGAGTGTGTGTGTCTGTGTGTGCGTGTGTGTGTGAGAGAGAGAGACGGAGAGAGAGGGGTTGGGAGATGGCGCCAGACAGGGGGGGAGAACCGGGGAAGTGGGAAGCAGGCCGGGGGGAGCGGGGTGGGGGGGGGGGGGGAGAGACGAGACGGGGAAGGGGGGATGGGGGCGGAGGTGGGACGTCAGAGGAGGACGGGCCGGTTGGGGACTGTACCTGAAGTCCGACGACAGCGACGAGGTCTAATTGCGGCGGCGAGACCTCCAACGGCAACAGAGACACTTTCGACAGCGGCGGAGAGACACCCGACGGCGACGCGGACAGAGTGAGAGAGCTCCGGCAGTGAGAGAGCGACGATGAAGGCCGATGGTGGCGGCGACGCGGATGCGGACGGCGTGTCGATGGAGTGAGAGAAGAGACAATGAGAGAGGAGAAAGAAGGGGAGCGTCGACGGAGTGAGAGAAGAGACAGCGAGAGAGAAGGAAGAAGGAAAAAAGAATAGCGACCAAAAATTTCGGTCGCTATTCAATCCCAAAATCTAGAGATTTAGAGACCGAATTGTGACTGCAACAAAATTCAGTCACTAACACCGTGTTTAGCTTGCGACTGAATAATTTTAGTCACAATTCGGTCTCTAAAATAGAGACTGAATTGTGACCGAATATCGTCGGTCATAGTTTTTCATGCCAGAGGCGCCAACCACATGGCATTAGTGACCGAATTCTAACTAGTCACAGTTCGGTCTCTGATGTTGAGACCGAATATTTCGGTCACTATTCGGTCTCAAATCAGAGACCGGATAGTGACTGATAATTATTAAGTCACTAACTGAAAATATTAGTGACCAAACTATTTCGGTCCCTATTAGGTCTTTAATTTAAGACCGAATAGTGACCGAAATATTCGGTCTCAAAAGTAGTCTCTATTTGCACTTTTTCTTGTAGTGGAGGGTTTCAAACCATGCGCGCGCGGTCTCCTTCAACGCGGCCAGGAAGGCTTGGCACTTGGCCGCATCTGACGCTCCATGGAACATCATGTGCAACTCGAACCCGTGGATGTGATCTGCCGGGTCGGAAGTGCCGTCGTAGGGCGTGATGGTAGACAGGGGAAACTTCGGGGAGACATGGGCTTCCAAGATCTCCGCAGTGAATGGGGAGCGGAAGTCCAAGTCGTCATTTCCCAGAGTCATGCCTTCTGCCCTCTGGACCATCGCGTCCATGTGATGTTCGAGGTCGACGATGCAGTGGAGGCGTCTGGCCAACTCCTGGTCAGAGTGCCCAGAGCCTTCGCACTTAGACCCATGGGAGTTAGCGCCGACGACGGAGCGCGAAGGAGGGGGAGCCACGGCGGACCGGCAAGGAGAATCGTCTCACCGTTCTGGCATTTGGCGAGGCATCAGGGCTCTGCGCGAGCATCGAGCCGATTCCTCGTGCCGCTCCTGCCGAGCTGATGGAGCAGGGGGTCGTCGTCGTGATGATTCCGCCTGCTGCTCCGGTGGCGGGGGCACTGTCGGGGTTGGCTGTCTAGCCAGTTGCGCCTGAAGAGCCTGACAGACCCCCACAAGTTTCTGCACTTGACCCCGGAGGTCGGCCACTTCCTGGGCTGTTGCTGGGGTACCGGCAACAGGACCATTATCAGACGCTCCGGCAAGGGGGGCGTTATCGTCGGCCGGTGGGGCTTGGTCGCGCGAGTCCGCACGCGACTGGTGAAATCGTGTCGCCCTGTTGTCGGGGTTCTGGTGAGAGGTTTGTTCGCGAGCCATGGCAGTTGTCGTTCCCACAGACGGCGCCAAAAATGTGGACATAAGATCCTGTTCGGGCCTGGGCCGAACGGGCCTCCACTAAAAGTAGAAGGAAGAAACGATCACCGGTGTAGACGAAGGCCTGCAAAACCTAGAAGAAGTCAGGGGGGCCCGACTGAAGAACCGGGGGGAACCCTCCGATGTCCAAGTTAGGTCAGACTGAAAGGGAGGCAGAAATGGAAGGTTCTCTGGTGTGTGTTCGCGCGTAGGCGAATGTGTTTTGGGCAAGGATGTGTTGCGTACCTTTGCATGGGGATTACCTGTGCCTTTTATAGGCAAGGAAGATGAGCGGATCGGACGCTATCTCCTTTAATGCTACCTGAAGGGACGCATCGGTTGGAGTCCTTAGGCAGAGAGTTGTCCGTTGCAGGCGCCTGTTGGGCGTCCTCATGGTTAATGCCCCTTAACTATGGGGCGCGTTATGCTGCTGCCGTAACTGCCTTCGGGAGGCGAGGAGCTTGCTCGGGGCCCTCTAGCCAAGAGGTACCGAGTAGAGATCTGTTCGGTCACCAGGCAAGATGTTCGGTACCCGGTGCTCGGAAGCAACGCGGGGCACTTGGTAGTATATCGTGCTCTGCTCGAACAGGTTGCAGGGTGTCCGAAGATTGCCTTTGGGAATTCTTAGACGCCTGGCAGTAAGAGCGTGTTCAGTTGCCTTTGACTGGACCCGATGACACGTGACTCAATGACCAGAGCGCAGACGCCTTGATGGGCCTTGATAGGCCTACAGGCCTAGGGGGCTAGAAATAGCCTCCACACTTTTGATGCCAACCTTGATGAAGAATTGCCTTATCTGTTTTAAATGCATGTAACTTTGTATCTGTAAACTCTCTTGGTATACTATGAATACAATTACCTTGCCTGTCCAAAAAAAAAATGTGTCAATATGGTGTTGTCTATGCGCGAGGAAAGATCGAATTGGATACGCATGATGTGTATTAAATACTCAAAGACATCTGACTCAGATTCTATACATCAAGGAGTGGTCTAAAATCAGATCTATATACAATAGGATGAGGTTACAGGTTTAAATCTCGATAAATATTTATTGCCAGTCTAAACTAACAATAAAGATTACTTATCAAATGATTTTATTAACTAGAGAACAAAGAGAGAAAAAAGTCTGACAAAATTTTTAATTAATAAAATTATTTGACAAGTAATCCACATGAATATTATTATCAACCTAATTTGGCAACAAATATTTCTCCTAAATCTTAGGAGAAGCAAGTTCAAAAGGGGTTTCTAACGGTGTTGTAATAAGTTAGTTTTCCAAAATCCGAAGAAAAAAGTCTGACCCATGTTCTAATGACCATATGAAGGCTGCTTAGTAGAACAAAACATGTGGATTGGATATTCCCATCATCAACTAAGATAAATTTCCTATAACGAGCTAATGTAATCCCCAAGTATACTCGTCACACCTTAACGGACCTGGTGCGGGCTTTGCCAAACTGCAGCAGGATGCGTGGTTGCATCCGATATGGTATTGGATGCGAACTGCTACGGTTCGGATCCTTTTAAAACACTTCATTTTAGAGGGATACAAACTTTTCATAGAATTTCATAAACAGAACCACAAAACTGAAAATAAAAAGAAAAATTATCAATCAGTCTTTAGTTTTTACGATTTATTTTTAGATCTCTGACAATTATATAAGTTTTTTTAAAATTATATAATTATATATTTATCTCTGTAATTATAAATATGTTAGTTAGAGATTTAAAAATAAATCTCTAAAAAATAGAGATTGATCAATAATTCTCTCTTTTTATTTCAATTTTGTGGTTTTGTTACCCCAAATAAAATTTAGGGAGAATTAATTACCGCCCCTGCTTTATTGGGGGATTTTTTTTCCAGTCCCTGTCAGATTTTGCCTTGATGTCCGCCCCCTGTTTTATGGGGAACTTTTTTTCCAGTCCCTGGAGTTGTGTAAGTGTGTAAGTGTGTAACTGTGTTAACTGTGTAACTGTGTAACACAGTTACACAGTTACCCAGTTATACATGTAAATGTGTTACCCAGTTACCCAATTATATACTTACACAGTTACACGTTAAACTATGTAACTACATAGAACTTTTATAAGTTTGTAACTCTATAATTAGGACTTACCTAATTACATAGTTACATAGTTTTAGAAAGATTTACCTAATTATTTTATAACTGTTATTCTAAAAGTGTGTAAGTACGTACTTACACAGTTATATTTAAATCTTGTAATTGTTTAACTTGTTACCCATTTACACATGTAACTGTGTTACCTTGTTACCCAGTTACACATGAAATTATGTAACTACATAGAAATTTTATAAGTTTGTAATTCTATAATTAGGACTTACGTAATTACATAGTTTTAGAAAGATTTACCTAATTATTTTAATTCGTAATATATCAAAAGTGTGTACTACGTAAGTACGTACTTACACAGTTACATGTGTAACTGGGTAAGTATATAAATTCTGTAACTGTGTAGCTTACCCAGTTACACATGTAAGCATGTAATCATGTAAGTATGTAAATTCTGTAACTATGTAACTTACCCAGTTATACATTTAAATATATGTAACGTCTCGAAAAATTTTAATTGTAAAAAATTATGATAATGTGGTCATTATACATTATGATTGACATTAAATTGAAATAATTAGAATTTGGGCTTAATAGTGGTAATATATGTTACCTCAGTGTCGTACATAGAGGTGCGCGCTCCGATAGGACGACACAGAAAAATTGTAACGAAATAAAAATTTGAGTGCACCATAATTTTTAGAAAAATGTGGAGATATCAGAAATGTAAATATCCAGATTTGTTGACGTACGGATTTCAAGATTAAGCCGACACAACTATTTTTTGGATAATTTAACACCATGTGTAAAATAAAATCTAAAAATTAAACTAAAATTACCATAATTTGTAAATCTATCACATTAGTCTATGGTTAAAATCTTAACATAAACAAACATCGTTTGAATATATAAAAATATAAACAATTGAATTAAGGTGGAGAATTTTTGGACCTGTCGACAGCATGGTTGTCGACAGGTCCAAAAATCTCAAAAATTCTCCACCTTAATTGGAGAATAATTCTCCTGATTCAATTGTCCACATTTTTATATATTCAAACGATGTCCGTTTATGTTAAGATTTTAACCATAGACTAATGTGATAGGTTTACAAATTATGGTAATTTTAGTTTAATTTTTAGATTTTATTTTACACGGGGTGTTAAATTATCCGAAAAATAGTTGCGTCGGCTTAATCTTAAAATCCGTACGTCAACAAATCTGGATATTTACATTTCTGATATCTCTACATTTTTCTAAAAATTATGGTGCACTCGAATTTTTATTTCGTTACAGTTTTTCTATGTCGCCCTGTCGGAGCGCACACCTCTGTGTACGACACTGAGGTAACATATATTATCACTAATTAAACCCAAATTCTAATTATTTCAATTTAATGTCAATCATAATGTATAATGACCACATTATCATAATTTTTTACAATTAAAATTTTTTGAGACGTTACATATATTTACATGTATAACTGGGTAAGTTACATAGTTACAGAATTTATATACTTACATGATTACATACTTACATGTGTAACTGGGCAAGCTACACAGTTACAGAATTTATATACTTACCTAGTTACACATGTAACATTGTAAGTACGTACTTACGCAGTTATATACTTTTGATATATTACGAATTAAAATAATTAGATAAATCTTTCTAAAACTATGTAATTACGTATGTCCTAATTATAGAGTTACAAACTTATAAAATTTCTATGTAGTTACATAATTTCATGTGTAACTGAGTAACAAGTTAAACAATTACAGAATTTAAATATAACTGTGTAAGTACGTACTTACACACTTTTGGAATAACAATTATAAAATAATTAGGTAAATTCTTCTAAAACTATGTAACTATGTAATTATGTAAGTCCTAATTATAGAGTTACAAACTTATAAAAGTTCAATGTAGTTACATAGTTTAACGTGTAACTGTGTAAGTATAAAATTGAATAACTGGGTAATACATTTACATGTATAATTGGGTAACTGTGTAAACACACTTACACAACCCCAGGGGCTGAAAAAAAGTCCCCCATAAAACAGGGGGCGGACATCAAGACAAAATCTGACGGGGACTGGAAAAATCCCCCAATAAAGCAGGGGCGGTAATTAATTCTCTCTAAAATTTATAAAAATGAACTTTATAATTATTTTTTGGCGTATGTACCGTCCCTCCTCAGGGCCAAATCCGTAAAAACAGCAACTTCGTCCCCTCCACCACCACCAGTAGAGGAGATAAGACAGCTCAGGCAAACACCAAGCGGAAACCAGAAACCAGGAGGGGAGAACAAAGGCAAACCATGGCTTCCCTCCACCTGACCACCTCGTTCCTCGCCAAGAACCTACCTTCTCCACCTCCCACTGCCCCGAGCGGGCTCCTCTGCCGGGTCTGTTGGGCTGTTCCCCACTGTCCCCGCTTGTTCCATTTGTTGTTCGCCTCTATGTTGGGTTTCCTTCTTTCTGCTGACGAGTTGTCTGACGGAATGCCTCGCAGGGGGTGTCCACGGGCGTCGGGCGGTGGAGCTGCCGGAAGAAGGGAGGGGTGCACCCGGAATACTACGAGGACGCGCGGGTGTACTGCAACGGGGAGCTGGTGATGACCACGGGGGGCACGCAGAAGGAGTACAACGTCGATGTTTGGTCGGGGATCCACCCCACCTTCCTCGGCGACCGCTCCGCCCTGCTGATGGAGGACGACCAGGTGGAGAAGTTCCGGAAGAAGTTCGGCCAGATGGGCAGCAAGTACATGGAGATACCCAACCTCAAGTACGGAGAGATCGTGCTTCCCACCAAGAAGAAGGCCCCGGGCAAGGGCGGCAAGAAGAAGTGAGGTGGAGGAAAGAAATCGCTCCCCCTCCTCTGCTGTTACTCACGGTTTGATTTGGTTCACTGCTTGTACAATTGACCTCAGATTCTAATTGTCCCATCTCATTTTTGATGCGCATTTCTAGTTTCTTTTGAAAACATTGCCATGATCTATGTTTCGCTTTCTAGCGCATTTAGAAAGATTCATTGATAATGTTGAAGTAAGATATGAATGGAATGTCTGATAGAGTCGTGGCTTCAGTGTTCGCGTTGTCGTGAGATTTTTGTTTAGTTATTGCAGTTTTTTTGGGGACTTGTTTATAGTGCTTCAGTCTCCATAAACAGGGTATCTTATAGTCTAATTCCTGATTCCCGTACAAGCTTTTATGTTCCCAAAGTGTGAGAGAATTCGCTGATTCTTCCAGTGTCAGTTTCTAAACTTCGTATTCCTAACTAATCTCTCCCCGAATTTTGAAAATCCATTCCCCATGTCCCATAAGAACCATAATACTTTAGTATGAATTGTTCACAACCCACGGTACTATTAACTTTTGTTATTGGAAGGCCTTGTGATGTAGAGACCTACAATACAGCTTAAATTTTCATTACAGATACTGAGGAACTAGATGTACATCGTGCTTAGCTGACTTCTAAAGACTAACATGCCATTTTGTACTTGTAGTAGGCACAATCATAATGAGAAGTCTTATTTTGTGGCAGGTTTCCAAGTACTGTAGACTTTGAATCATTAAAAATGATCAGTATCTTATCTGGGAATGCCTAGCAGATTATAGCTGATTGTATAGAGCCCAGGCAAAAAAATTGTGCTTTATTCATTTCAACAGAGAAGTTATTCTTTTTTAACGTCCAACTTTGATTTAATTTGTCTGGCATTAACAGCCATAGATTTTGAAAATCCTAGGTGCACATTGCTCGGAGGGAATTGATGAAGTTTTCCTGTGGTAGCAGTGATCAGAATCTGCAGTGTAATTATGTCTCTCCAATATTTATATAATGACGTGGATGAAATCAAAGTGCCTTCAAAATGATGTATATGTAAAATGAGGGTATGTTGATGAATCCCACTTATGCTTTGATGGATACACAAACAAAGATAGATTATACAGTGGAATTACATGTCAGGAGCTGTTGAAATTGTTTCAGATCTTAAATTGTGACTTAGATCTGTGATCTCTGAGAAATGCAGTTGTACTGTTGCAAAAACACATTTTTGTTTCATAGCATCCCAGGTTAGGACCCATTTTCTGAGATCACTTCTGTGATTTTAGCTCTGGTGTGTATGACAGTTTTGGAGAACGCATGCAGTATGCCAGCGTTGGCTATAACCGTAAATTCTTGTCTAGAAAAGGTCACATTTCATAGAACTGAGACCATTTGCAGTGAAGACTAGATGTGGAAGTCATGCTTCGTAAAATTGAGATTTAACATCAGTCCAAGTTGGTTATCCTTGAGGACTCACGGTAGATATGTACCATAGATGAGTGCTGATGTTGGGAATGCTCTTGGTTTGTCTGAAAGCTAGAGTCTAACCAGATGATTATTCAAAGGATCTAGATGTTTCTTGACCTGGTTTGTTTTATTGGATGTTCTATACATAGTTCCTGCGATCTAATGAGTTCCTTTTTGGTGCCATTTTCAAACCCAATTTCTACTTCTGCATTATCTTTGCAGAAGTAACTAGTAAAGCTATTTCTGTGGTCAAAGTAGTAGAATTTCTTAAAAAGAAAAGGAAATCTGCATAGGCAGGTGTTTTGGTTCCATTCTCATTCTTGTTTGTATTTCTCTTCTAAAATTCCATGGGCTAATAAGGTCCATTCGATTGGGAACAACTATTCAAAGATTTTACCCAGTAGAAAGATCGACTTCTTAGATCTTGTTCAGATCCTCCTTTGGGCATCCATCCAAAGTAAAGGGACACTTTTTTTTTTAGCGGTGAACTTGACCTTCAAGAGCTTTCCCCATAGATTCCATCATCATATTCTCAAGCTCTCTTCTCCACTTCCCTGGCACACTCTGCCCTTTCCTTTCTGTTTCTGCTTATTCACCCCTATCCTCTTGCTCTCCTGCAGCACCATCGGTTCATCACACTTCATCTGGGCATCCTTTTGACCTCCCTTTGGCTGGTTCATCTGTCACTGATGGTGATGGCATGTATGTCTAGCCAGATTACCCTAGCTACTAGGGACTGCAACGCCAAGTATCATAATAGGATGGCAAACGGCACAAGATTGCTGCCGAAGAGGTTGCTGCAGTAGAAATTATGAGAAAATTTATCATAAATGCATACCCTTCCCAAGCGAATTAATTGTCATGAGTGCTCCTACAATAAGCTTTGATCAAAATATTCATGGAATAGTTTATTTTCTTCGACATCATTCGTATTATTTTGACGGTTTGTTAGCAGGTATTAATGAAAATGACATTTGTAAAAATCATGCCACCTAAAGAAGAGTATACATATAGATATGAATCTAGGATAACATTTTCAAATGATTTTCACTTTAAGAGGGGTCTATGAGAAAAGCCCAAAAAAGGAAATTCCCTGGAAGATTTTGCACGTTCTTTGTTACCCAGCGGTATATATGACATGGATGTCAGACTCACAAGGTCACAACCTTGCCTGGTTTCTGCATGAAGCTCGTCATTTTCCTCTCACTACAGCTTGGCCAGTTGCACCTGCCAATGAGGGCAATAAATATTCCTTGCTTGCTTTCTACTCCTACTGATTCCTATTTCTTTTGGTGGAATAAAAATGTTAGAATGATTGTAGAGAAGTATAGTTAGAAGATAAATGTTAATCTCCTGTCCGGACGGCAAAGAAGGTTATCCGTCTAGGATGAGATTGCTCTTTTTAAGTGGTGTAAGTTCTTACTATAAAATAATATTAAATATTTTTCACACTCTCATAAATTGAATTTGTTTTACTTAACAAATTATTTGTTCCACTTACTAAAGAATTTGGTAAGTGAAACAAATAGCTTGCTAAGTTATTCCACTTAGCCAATTATTTGCTCCACTTGCCAAATTATTTATTCTATGATGAGTTTAACCTTTTTAGGTAAGCGGAATAAATAGTTGATTAGTGGAACAAATCTATAACTATATATTAGAAGAGACACTTTAAATTTTCGTCCGGTTCATTTTTTGTTTAGCCCGGTTCACCATTCTTTTAGCCCGGTTCGCTCTTTATTTCTCCCCTGAAACGAAACGTCCAAGTTAAAGACGCATTTCTCCCTCAAACGAAACGTCGGTTCGCTCTTTATTTCCCCCCTGAAACGAAACGTCCAAGTTAAAGACGCATTACAAATCTCCGGGAAACAAAATCGTCTAATTTAAAACGTATTACAAATGCTCGGAGAGAAAACAGTCCCTCGTTATCATTCCCTGGAACGGTTTGGATTTGCCTAGTTAGGAAACAGAAACATACAATTTGAAATGCAGTGTTAAAGGAAGGAAACATAAGTTAAAATGCAGTGTTAAGCAACGTAAGTCAAAACGCAGTGTTAAACAAAAGAAATGTAAGTCCAATGACGCGGTCATGATCATCAGAAGACCTTCGGCGCTCGACTTCCAACAGAAGACCTTTGGCGCTGAGACGTTGGTTGAGCTCACGAGCATGAATTCCAAGTGGAGCAAGAACGAGCCCGACATCCCCAAGATTATCGTCATCTTGAACCACTTCAAAAGGAAGACACTTTACGCGCAGCTCGAGTCCTGCTGCCCTTCCACAACATGTGGGTGCTCGGCCTGAGGAGGATCGTCGAGGGCTACAACAACTCCAGGATCAGTTTCATCAGCTCTAGCTACGACTTCAAGTACTATGGCAGGTTTCAGAGTCCGAGGCCGACTTCATCTACATCCTAGACGATGACATGATCCCATGGGCAAGAAGATGCTGGAGATCCTCTCCCATCTTGGGGGCACCCACAAGTCCTGGGGAGCATCGGCAGGATCTTGACCTTCCGGCAGAAAGATTTCACATGCCCCAGCTACAGAAAGTTCCTCTCAAAGGAAGCTGGCCTCTACATACCGGACCCTACCTACGACATCACCATCGACAAGATCGTGCAGGTGGTCCAGCTCCTGGTTCCTATCAACTGACCTTGTCAAGACACTGTTTGTAGAGATACCCTTCACATGGATGACCAATGAAGATTTACACCTCAGGTAGGTCAATTAATCCATTTAAGCTGCAGTATATAGATGGATATAGCTCAAAATCAACAATTTAATTACTGTACATGTTAGAATAGTTTCATACATGACAAGGAACGTCGACCGCTCATATCCAATCTAACACTATATACATCTCGAATATTGGTTTTGTGGTGTAGCTACTAGCTTTAGAAATATAGGAACAACGCTCCTTTGCACTGCCGGTGGACCAGAATGACATGGAGACATTGGGGGGAGGAGGGGTGACAGTGAGCACTGGCTGGCCTACGTCTTTGAGACCACCGTCATCTTCATGCGACATCGTGCATGTGCAGGACGATCAGTGGTGGCGAGCCCTCTCCACCGGGTACGTTAACCAGTGCCAGTGGGCCGCCATGAACCCTAAGAAGATTGACGAACTGTTCTACACACACTCCATCAACGAGGTGAAGGCCCTCGCTCCCCTACTGGAGAAGTTTCGGACAACCGTGGGGAAGAAGGCCTACGTCGCCGTCTCCGAGGGCAATTTCTGCCCATGCGAAGAGGCCGCCTCGGTGCTCAAGTGGTCCAAGGTGGTGTGCAAGAAGAGGAGGTTCCAGATTTTTGACTTGGACATAGGTGCCATGGGGGGGGGGGGGGGGGGGGGGGGATATCCAACTCGGAGGTACTTGTGTGCCAAGACTTCTACTGGTGAAGATCCACAATCACAGCTTCCTGATCACCCTCGAGGGCACCGACCCCAATGTGAGGAATGCTCTAAAGACGGCCGCAGAGAGCAGCGTGGACGACACAACTGAGGTCCGTAGTGCCCAAGGTCTTATGGATGGCTAACTTGAGACCCACAACATTGCCAAGTAAGGATCAGATGATCAATCTGGTTCTTCCCTTTAACAATTAGCCTACCTTAAATATTACCTAGCAATTTATAAGTCAAATATTCCTTTAGTATTGCTGTTTGGAACAAGCAAGCATATATATGAACATACTGATCGCATATGCCTAATATCTTAACGATTTATTTACAGACTGGAACTAGATGCAGATCTCTATATATGAACAACATCACCCTGCAGAACAGAGCAACCTCTCTGAAGAGGCTAGCATCTAGCAACTATGATGCCATGACAACTAAAGAGAGGCAAATCTCAATAGATTTAACTTTGTCATTCTTAATCTCCAATAATTTAGCTAATGACGTAAAATTTAATCATTAATATGTAATCAATTACTTCTTAATCGTTAATATGTAATCAATTACTTCTTACTCAAAACTAATATACATATTTTATTGATTTTTTTTTCACATTTACATATATATATAGAAATATTTGATTGTTATAAAATATTAGAGTATATTATGAAAACCGTTGAGAACGATAAAATTCAAAGATTTCTACATGATGGAAGAATTACCCATTTTGAGAAAAGTGTACATTTCAAGTGTTACATTTATAAGTACATTATATTTTTGTGGGTTATCAAAATAACCATAACAAGCACAAACAATCATATATAATACATAAATATCTTGTTATCAAGAAAGTTATTGACAATTTAAAGGATAAACATCTATTGATCAATCAAAAGATTTGTATCATATAGGTAGTATGTGTCAAAATAAATCTTTTTACTTTAGTGATCACAATCTTGTTCTAATTAACCATAATGAAGAGAAGAAATTAGGTAAAATAGTTGACAATATTAAAAAGAGTTTAAATAACATAAAATCAATTACACTGAGTAGAATAATTATCATTTAAAATTTTCTCAAGCTAGATATTTTATTTTATTTGAACATATTATCTTTCTTTCTTTACTTTTTTTTAAATATTCTTATAATTATATTACACTCACAGATATATTATACGCACGTAGCGCGTTTCTTTGACTAGTAACTTATTAAGTGGAACAAATTCACTTTATGGGGTGTGTGAAAAGTATTTAATACTATTTTATGATGAGGTCTTGCACCACCTAAAAAAAGTCAATCCCATTCTAAAGAGACGTGATTTAAGTGTGCCTCCCAAGAGGTATTGTCCCCATGCTTGGGGTTTTGTCCTTTAAAAGGGCCCTCTTGGGAGAAGAGGTGAGACTCTTGCTAATAAGCACACACTTGTTCTCACCATCTTTCAATGTGGGACTAAAGAATACCTCTACACAGCCCCCCCAGTGAGGATAAGTGTGTGCGGGTCTCACAAAGATGAGACGCTCGGGTAGGGCGCATGGCCTCTCGTTCGTTCCCACAGACAGCGCCAAAAGTGTGAAGACCTTTTCCTTGTTGGGCCGGAGCGGATCAGGCCTAACACTTGTGTAAGGAAGATGACGGTCGCCGGTAGCGGACGAAGGATCCTGCAAACACCAGAAAAGATCAGGGGGGCCCGGTGAAGACCGGGGAAAACCCTCCGATGCCTAAGTCAGTATGAGGCTTGCAAGGCAGCGGGGATTTTTGAGCGTAAGGGTGTGTTCGCGTGAGAGAGAACGTACCAGTGCATGGTCCTGTACCTGTACTCTTATAGGCATAGGTGCTACGGCAGGCGTGCGTAACGTTGATAGATCGTGCCTGGAAAGGCACCTTGACGGGGGGAGTTATGTACTCAGATGTCCGTTGGGCTGCCAGGCAGTTAACACGCCTCTTAATAGTGGGGCGTGTGGTCCGCGACGGTTTGGGAACCGCCGTGAGGACGCAAAGGCCTGCTCAGAAGTCTCTGGAGGAGGTCACCGAGCAGGTGACCCCTGAAAGGGGTCGAACTTGCTGTTCGGTGATGTCCATAGTTGTCCAGCGCAGCAGAATTAATGCCCCTGTTTGGAAGCATGCCGCTAAGGAAAATCAGGCCCTCCGATTAATACGCCCTCTGATTCCGCTTTCTGGCCTCCAACAACGTGGCTGAGTACGAAGCTTTGCTGTCCGGTATCCGCATGGCTAGGCACCTCGGAGCCCTTCGGCTTAGGGTCTTCAGTGACTCCCAATTGGTTGCCAGCCAAGTGAGCGGGCAGTTCGGAGCAAGGGAACCCCGCATGGCTCAATACCTTCAACAGGTCAAGAGCCAAGCAGAGGGCCTCCTATACTTCGAAGTCATACATGTCCCACGGGAGCAGAACGCGCGAGCAGATGCACTGGCCAAGCTGGCATCCTCAGGTGACATCGCCCCTTCCCGCTCCGTGTTTATTGAAGAGCTCTCCTCGCCGAGCACTGAAGTAGACGTCGCAGCCATAGAGACGGGCCCACCAACTCCGAGCTGGATGGACCCTCTCTTGGCGTACTTACTCCGGGGTGAGCTTCCACCCGAACAGAGCGAAGCTCGAAAAATCAGGATGCGTTCTCAGCACTTCGCTCTCGTAGAAGGTAAGCTATACCGACAGTCCCTTTCAAGACCTCTTCTATGGTGCCTCAGCCCTGAGGAGGCCCTAGCTGCCACCGAAGAAGTCCATGAGGGGCTGTGCGGAAGCCACTTGGGGGGCAGAACGCTAGCACGCAGCATTATCCGAGCAGGGTTCTGGTGGCCTTCTCTTCAGAAGGATTGCATGTCCTTTGTCAGGAAATGCCCAGAATGCCAAAAGTTCGGACATCTCATCAAGCAACCCGCCGAACAGCTTCATAACCTGTTCGAACCGCGCCCTTTCGCCAGATGGGGCATTGACATCTTGGGTCCCTTCCCAGAGGCCCAAGGTCGGAAGAAGTTTCTATTCGTGGCCATCGACTACTTCACCAAGTGGATCGAAGCCGAACCTATTGCCACGATCACCGAACAAGCCGCGTGGAAGTTCGTCTGGAAGAACCTCCTCTGCAGGTTTGGCGTCCCAAGAGTGATCACCTACGACAACGGGAAGCAGTTCGACAGCACCTTCTTCAAACAGAAATGTGCCGAGCTCGGAATCTATAACCACTTCACCTCCGTGGCGCATCCCCAGGCTAACGGCTTGGTAGAAAATGCCAACCGAACACTGCTGCATGTGATCCGCACAAGAGTGGAGGCTGCAGGAGGGTCATGGATTGACGAGCTCCCTAACGTTCTTTGGTGCCACCGAACAACGGCTCGAGTAGCCACGGGAGAAACACCCTTCCATTTGGCTTACGGCTCAGAAGCTGTTGTGCCTCTGGAAGTAGCTCTTCCCACCATTCAAACAACTCACTTCGATGAAGCCGCCAACAACCGTGCTCTTCGGAAAACTTGGATATGCTTGGCGAACGACAGAACGACGCCAACATTCGCCTCGTTTCTTATCAGCAACGGCTTGCACAGTATTATAATGCGCGAGTTCGGGAAAGGCGGTTTAACGTGGGAGATTTGGTTCTGCGCCGCTGTTCGGCTTCGGATCCCCGAAGAGCAGTCGACAAACTTGCCATCAAATGAGAAGAACCTTATCAGGTCACCCATGTCCTTGGGAAAGGCTCATATAAGCTAACTACCCCTAGTGGCGAAGCCATACCTAGGACTTGGCATGTATCTAACCTTACGACTTATCATTTATAAAAGCCTTTGTTCAGCATCCTACTTCTCTTCCCCCTGTTCCTATTGTTTCACAAGCGTTTAGCATACACCCCTAGTCGGTACCCTTTTTACGGTTCCCAATGATCTGTGCTGTACATGCAACGCTTATAAAATCAGCGGATTTCCATCTGAACAGGAACAATTAGGGCTGTTCATAATTCGGTTCAAACCGAAAAATCGAACCGAACAGGCCAATTCGGTTCGGTTCGGGTTGAGAAGTCCCATGGTTCAGTTCGGTTTTGCACAGTGAAACCAATGAACCGAAATATATAATAGATATATTAAAATAATAAATATTACATAAAACAACGCCTAGCCCAGTGGGCTAGCGCGCTGTTTTCTATTGGGGCGGTCCTGGGTTCGAAACCCAGGACCGCCCCGCGCCTGCCGGTTCGGTTCGGTTTGAATAAAATTTCAGTTCGGTTCGATTTCCTCAAAAAGAGGTCCAAACCGAACCGAACCGGACCGTGAACAGCCCTAGGAACAATGACAAAAGGAAGAAAATGGAAAAAGTGAAACTACAGAAAAAACCCATAAAAGCGGAAATGTTCATTTATAGAATTTTTTGCTTACATGTAGGCCCCTTGGGCCAGGTTACAAAAGATGACAAAAAAAGGGCGGAAGGCGCCAGAGTACAATCAAGAGGCTTGTTTGGAGGGGCCGACGTCATCGTCGGCAGGAGGCATCCGTCCGGACTGGAACTGGGCGAATTGCACTCCGTCTAAACGCGCGTCGTTCGTACGGCGCTGGCACTCCCTTACGGCAGCCTCAAAAGCTTCCCGAGCCCGCTCAGTGGTTGCCTGACTTCGGCCGAAGTCCTCCCCGGCCTCAAGGCGATCTTGTAGCAGCGCGCCCCATACTGCTCCAAATCAGCTTTGAAGTCTTCTCCGGCCTTGTACTCGGCAACATTGGGCTTTGGCGTCAGCCAGCACTTTGGCAAGGGCCTCCTTCTCTGCTCGAGCTACGGCCAAATTAAGCTCGGAGGTCTGAAGAGCAGCCTTGAGGTTTTCAACCTCATCCTGCAGCTCGGTCTCCCGAACTTTGTGCTGTTCCATCAGCTCCTGGCAGAAGGCGTCTTGTGCTTCCCAAAGTGGCTGGTGATGCTGAGCCCGGACAGCAAGCCTTCGCAGCACCTCCAGGGACTTGGTCACTCCATTCATCAGCGCCACCAAGTCCACCTCCTCATCGCCATTGGATCGGGCCTCGGGACGGTAGCTCCCACTGGAGATCTCCGGGGTCCGATCGGAGGCCACTTGCTGACCCCGCGCCAGCATCTCAAGCTGTGAGGCGCTGGGGCAGGGATGTAGCTCCCTTGGTATGGCGCCCTCTAGATGCTCCAAAGCAGCCGCCAATGCTTCCTTCGAGGGCAGCTCGGGCAAACCCTTCTTCAACACCTCGGTCAGGGGCCTGCGGTCGTCCCCACAGCTTTCGTCTCCAGCAGCAGCAGTGGAAGATGGGACTCCTTTAGCAACTGGGGCGACATCAACAGCGCTCGGCGAGACCATCGACCGATCTGCTTCGATGGCCTCCTGCCTCGCTGCTGGTCGCTCCTCCCCACCGGCTTCAGTGGCAGATGCTGCAGAGGCCATCGTGCGGCCCTCCTCGGCATTGCCAAGCGCCTGAGTGCCTCCCTCCCCGGAGTGGACTGCACCCTCGCCGACTACATTTTCCTCAGCGATCACTTTGGCTGCACTCTCGCCGACTACACAGCCTATAGTGATCACTGAGGTAGGGGGCATGGGGGGCAGGATTTCTCCACTTCCTTGCGGAACATCCCCCCTCGGAAGAACTGCCTCGCCAGCACCGGACTCCGCTGCCGTCACAGGAGTGAAAGTATTGACTTCTCCCACTCCTCTCCTCGAGTCCGCGGCGACCGCCCTGTCCTCGGCACTGAACTTCGCGCCCTCGTGTGACGCGCCACCCTGCTCGGCGCTTCCTTGATCGACGCCCTCACCGGGCAGGACCCCTTGGGTCTCGTGCATCGGCGACTTCGCCCGCCCTCCGGAGCGGTCCGATTCGTCGCTGACCATGATCAGACCCAGCTCGGTGGACATTTTCGTAACCGCCTCCGAACGGTCCACAATCGAAGCTACGGACGACCTCCGCTCGGGCGTCCTCACGTCTTGGCGAGGTCTCCGTGCCAGCAGAGGCTCAAGATCCTCCTCTTCCTCCTCTACTCCCTCGGCGTCCTCTATGACGCGCGGCACCGCCCTAGCCGCCTTCTTCTTCTTACGAGCTCGGCGCTCGTCGGACACCTCCTCCTCGAAGGTGTGATCTTCGGCCTGCTACTCCATCTGGGCCGCCTTGCGCTTCTCCTTCCTCTTCGTTTGGGGGAGAGAAGCCGACTCTGCGATCACCGCCTTCCCGGATGCCTTTTTCATGGCACCTCCTCCTACCGCGGTCTTTGCCTTCTTGGTGGGCCCCATCCGAGGCGGCCTCACCTCTGAAGACACTGCCCCGGACTCCTTCACGGGGGCATCCTGGCATCCTCGTCTAGCCTTATCAAGTGAAGGCTAACATGGATCGTTTCGGTGTAGTTCGCCATCTCCTTTCGGCCCCGACCAGCAGCTACCTCTCCGGCATCTGGGAGAAACAAAAGAAGAGTCAGAACCCATGTATGTGGGAAAATGAGACAAGCAGCAGAAGGCTTACCCCAGACGCGGCTAAGCTTATACTTCACAAGCTTGTATTCGGTCAGGTACCCCTCAGCGTGGTTGATCCCGACCGTGTTCAGCGATTGGGAGGCAGCAGCTGCCCCCTGAATCAAAAAGGGGGCCATGTCTGTCCTCTTCGGTGGCTCCACCACCCTAACGGGGAAGTCCCACTCTGGGACGTTTGCCCCCTTTCTCCGCCCCACGTAGAAAAGACGTCCAGTCCACCCCTTGTTGTTGGACAGGCAGGGCGAGAAGTTGATCCGCATCCGGTTTGTACGGTGCTTCACGTACACGATGCCCATCCCAGATTGCGGAGAGCAGGCCAAACTGAAGTGGCTTCTGAAGATCTCCGCAGTCGCTTCAATGCCCCTCTTCTTGCATATGATGCAGAAGACGAAGATGGACCTCCAGGAGTTCGGCGTCAGTTGAATAGGTGCCACCTTCCAGCTTCGGAGAAGCTCCTTCGCGATCTCTGGCATCGGTAGCTGGAGACCAGCTTCCAGCAGGTCCAGCGAAAGAACGAAGCACCCAGGCCTCGTGGTCAAGTACGACTCGTCTTCGCACATCAAGATGATGTCGTACTCTTCGCCAATCCGGAAGCGTTCTCGAAGACCTTCGAAGCTCCGGAGCTTCACCGCTTTCGTCTTCAACGGCGGCGTCCCACTGGCTTTGACGATCTCTATAACGTTGCGCGTTTTTCGGATCCCCGTGGATCCAGGTTTAGTGGGTTTAGTGGCCCATGTGAGGCCCATTAGTGTTGTGTGTTTCTTACTAGATCCTTACCGGGTTTGGTTTGGGTCCGTGTTGGTGTTCAGCTTGCTGGACACAGTGTGTTGGCGTCCAGGTGGTGACGTCGATTGTGTGTTGACGGCAGTGGTGTGCCGTTAACATGGTGTTAACGTCCATCGATGAGGACGTCGACTGTTGAACTTGACGTCAAGCTTTGTGGACGTATAGTTGTGGCGGTCTGGTTAAACGGCCAAAGGGTTGACGTTAACCTGACATGCCTGTGTTTTTATGGCAGACCCGAGCTCTGTTCTTTCTCCTCCTTCTCCCTTCCTCTTCCCCCACCTTCACCCTTGAGCTTCTTCGCGAGTTCTGACGGTCGGCGGGAGCTCGTGGGAAGGCCGTGGTGCGCGTGGTAGCGGCAGATCGGGCGGGGAATGACGGATTGGAGCGCGGTGTTCGTGGGACGTTTCTCGGGTTTCGGCGTGATTCGAGGTTCTTCGGGAGTTTAATTGCGTTTCTGAGGTAGGGGTCGAGCCCTGTTAGCTTGTTAGAAACATTAAAACACAACGTAATCACTTGAACCCGCATTTTTATTGTATTTTCGGATTAAGTTGCACCATGTGGGGTTAATGGGTGGTTTGATGATTTTATGTAGTAAAGCATGTTGTTTTAGTTTAATTATAATGCATGGGAGTTAGAGGAACTGTTTCCTCTTATTTTCTTAATGATTTCGGGGTCAGGAATGCATGTGGGATCGATTAGGGTTTCTGCAGGGTCTGGGGTTGAAGATCTTGGCGTCAACATCGATTGACGCCAGGTTCATCAGCCAAGAGATAAACGGCTAGATCGCTTTCCGTTTACTTCCTTCAAGCGGCAGTCGATGTTGCCGCCAACCTGTGCATGTGTTCATGCAGTGTTGTTTACGTAGTTTTCTTATGAATATTGTGTGATTGTGTGTGCATGGCGATGACCGGTGTGAGCCAGTGCACTTGTTATGCTCTTGGAGCCTACTGCTCATGTAATGGGCATGTTTTACGTAAATGATATGTGATGTACGTAATCGCTTTCCGTGGTATGTGTGGTGCGTTGGCACCCGTGGCACTCTTGGAGTGCGTTGTCCATGTGTTGGACATGTGGTTTACGTGGAAGACGTGTGGTACACCATCTAGGGTGTAATATGCATGTATTGTCTATGTGGTTTGAGTGTGTGTGCTACACACTTTGTGGTAATATAATTCTGGTGATTTATCGTAGTAACTGGGCAGTGAGGTTCTTGTGTGAGCCTAGCCATGACTTCGTGGTGTTTGGGCAGTGAAGGTCCACATTGACCTAGCCCTGATTTGTTGTTGTCTTTCGAATAGTGTTATATTGATTTATGTGTTAAGTGGTCTGTGTTGCCACGAAGGTCATTTCGTGACCAATGATAGGCAAGTTTGTGGTTCAGTTATGTGTTGGTGTGGGATAGCTTTGGGGTCACACGGTGACCGATGTTAAGCTAATCCTAACACTTGTATATTGTGAATTATAAGAAAAGGTTATATGTGTAAGTATCGTGGTTTGTGCTAGCCGAGTGTGGTGGTCCGGCGCCTATTCCGGAATGCCTCTCTAGTCGGGTACCCCAGGTTCTTTGTGAGCCAGGCACGTGTGTTTGTTGTGCTCGGGGTTTTGTCCCGGTACAGTGTGGTACCGTTGAGGTCTGTGTCGTCTTCCTGGACACCCTCACTCTTGTGCTTGAGTTGTACGTCCGGCTGAGGGAAAGACGGCAGTAGGGCAGCGGCTTGTGTTGTGGGTGTGTAGTCGCTTGTAGCGCGCTCGTAGTTGGGGGTACGGACACCAGTAGTCGACACTGGTCCCCAGCTAGTCCTGTTTTCCAGTGCCTCACTTTAGAGTGCTCCGGCCAGAGACTCTAGAGGTGCCAGGCATGGGCCTGCAGTTGTGTGTCTGCAGGTGTGGTGTTGGTTGGTCTCCACAGTTGTTTGACTTCTTCCTTGTGGAGCGGCAGTTGGACCTTTCGTCCGTGACTGCGAGACTGAGAGGTAGTTCTCGTGTTGTGTTGTCCGGGTTGGATATTGGCCTGATCAGCCAGTAGTCCGTTTCCGTGTGGTGGCGCTGTTCTTTCTGACTTGTGCTTTGCTTACGCTAGTTGTAGCTTGACTCGTGTTTGCTACTTGTCGTAGTTCGTGAGTTTGTGACTCGTGGTCGAGGTTTGACCTGTTCGAGGTGTGCCTTGGTGTTGGCACAGTTGTGACTGAGTTGTGGTTTGTGTGACTTGTCAATTAAGGTTTTACCTGTAATATTGTGTCTAACTAAAGGTATAATATAATTATAGTTCAGTGTGGTGTTTATCACCTACCTGTACCCTTGTTCGGGTGTTTGTGTTGTGGTACCTCAGAGTAGTAGGTACCTATTTTCCTTCGAGGGTTACTTTGTGGTTTTGTGGTGGTACATTGTGTACTAACCTTTCCGGGTATTTGTGTGTTGTGGAGGTCTTGTGGTTTGACCTACCACTTGTTGTATCCTAACTGTTTTAGGTAGATCTTTGTTTATAATTTATTGTGGATTGGTTGTGATTATTAATTATGTTATTTTTGAGGGTAATTTGCCGATGAGGCTTATGGCCTAGGCATATTGTGGTTTAGTTAAGCTATGTTTCGTGGAGGCCGTGTGAGACCTTCCACTTGTTGAGTTTTACTCTCTTCTTGGGTATGATTCCAATTATAGCTTTAGTGTGTTATGGATTGGCTTCGTGTTAGCTAGTTCTATTACCTTTGAGTAGTTCTGTTGTAAAGTGGTTGGGAGTATAAAGGACCAGCTCTTTATTAGCAGTCCTATTACTCAAGTGTTTGAGGTTCGCCTGTGAAGCTTGTAGCCTGGGCAGTGACTTGCCTGTGTGGCTTATAGTTTAGGCAACCCGTTGTTGTAGCAGTGTGCCAGTGAGACTGTGGTTTAGGCACTTTGGTTGTTGGGCTGACTAATGATATTATGTTAGTCCTGTAGTCCTACTTTTCTTCTGAGGACGTTATGTTTATTATTATAAGCATGTTTAATTGTTATTTATTGTAATGATGTGAGCATGAAATGGTTTGGCTATTATTGTTGCCAGTGAGACCCATTGGGGTCGAGGTGTTTGTGGTTACCGTGTTGTTTTGAGTAGCCCCTGCTGAGCCAGTGACTTGTTGAGGCTCACTCCCCTACAGTTCTTTTCAGGGCTTGCCGTGTGTTTGACTTGCAGTGGCGTTGTGACAGACTTGTACCACCAGCAGTAGTTTAGTAGTTAGTGTTGTGTGAGCTTGTGCTCCCTCGGGGTATGCTCCAGGTAGTTGTACTCTTTTTAATTGGACATGTTTTAATGTAATGGGACAGTTGTACAAATTTGTGAACAGATATAAGCACATGTACTTTCTTGTGTCTTATATTCTTGTGGTTTGTCTTTTTGTACTCTTGCTGGACTCGTGTGTGAGATATCCCTTGCGACACTTCAGTGCGTTCGCGGGAGGCGGATCTGGATATGGAGCCTTAATGGGTATAAATACCCCGGTCCGTTACAATCTCCTTCCCCTTCTGGGCCATCA
The DNA here is from genome assembly GCA_014218235.1 of Colocasia esculenta. NCBI lineage: Eukaryota > Viridiplantae > Streptophyta > Magnoliopsida > Alismatales > Araceae > Colocasia > Colocasia esculenta. The sequence continues at coordinate 19,965,553 of CM024761.1, read as the reverse complement.
CTGGAAGGCGGAGTACACGGTGGACGGTGAGGAAGAAGCAAAGGAGCAGAGGAAAGCGCGAAGAAGAGGCTGGCTGGTGGCTCTAGAGGCAACAAACTCTGGAGATTTTTGAAGGCGAGGGTCCCGCTCCCACCTCCTCCCCTTCCTTATAAGGAAGGTGAGGCGCGAAATTCGAAGCGGGACCGGAAACAGCGTTTCCCTCCGCTCCAAGTCTCTTCTCGAATGACCCGCAGGTGACCGTTCAGGGCTGGCGTATGACGTTCCGGGTTTGACACGACCCACGTTGTCATCATGAAGGCTTCATGTTCGAGGGGTACCCCCCTGTAACGGTGTCGCCACAGGTCTGTTCGGATCTTCGAGGACGATACCGCATTTATGGCGAAGATGACGCTTGAGCAGGTCGCCGCCCCCAAGCACTCCGGTTTCTGAGCCACTTGAGGGCGTGGGGGGCAAGTGTGGTGGCTGTTTCCTGCCACCTAAGCCCATCGCGATCCATCAGGGCCCATCAGCGCCTTCCCTATCGACGTGGCCTCCTCGTACGGTTCCACGCCTCCGCAAGGACCATTTAAAAGGGCCCTACAGGGCATTCACCCCGAACGAAGTATCGCCGAGCTCCTTAGCGGCATGCTTCCGGACAGGGGCATTAATTCTGCTGCGCTGGACAACTATGGACATCACCGAACAGCAAGTTCGACCCCTTTCAGGGGTCACCTGCTCGGTGACCTCCTCCAGAGACTTCCGAGCAGGCCTTTGTGTCCTCACGACGGTTCCCAAACCGTCGCGGACCACACGCCCCACTATTAAGAGGCGCGTTAACTGCCTGGCAGCCCAACGGACATCTGAGTACATAACTCCCCCCGCCAAGGCGCCTTTCCAGGCACGATCTATCAACGTTACGCACGCCTGCCGTAGCACCTATGCCTATAAGAGTACAAGTACAGGACCATGCATTGGTACGTTCTCTCTCACGCGAACACACCCTTACGCTCAAAAATCCCCGCTGCCTTGCAAGCCTCATACTGACTTAGGCATCGGAGGGTTTTCCCCGGTCTTCACCGGGCCCCCCTGATCTTCTCTGGTGTTTGCAGGATCCTTCGTCCGCTACCGGCGACCGTCATCTTCCTTACACAAGTGTTAGGCCTGATCCGCTCCGATCCAACAAAAAAAAGGTCTTCACACATTCTTAACTGTCTAGATGGGAGATTAGTATTTCTCTAGTTAGAAATTTTTTTTTGTCCTTTCAACCATATACTAAGTGCCTCATCTAATTGAATGGCCAAAAATGACCAGAAAGTACTTTATTCCTTCCTGCTCAGATCAGTTATTCATATTTTACCTATAGAGAAGGATGAAGAGGTCCCCTATTGCTTGTTTTGTTGTCATTTATTTTCCTTTGTCTGAATTTTAAGCCATGAACGATCCCTGCGACCCATCATTCACCCCAAAAGGTTAGTAGTGCATTATAATTTACCATTTACAACACAAGATGGTGCCCAAACGGGTTGTGTAGCTTCTATGTACAAAGTTATTCTAAATGGTGTAAGTGAAAATTAAGCAGCAAATTTTGGGTTTGATGTGAAGGGCAATAAAATGATATTTTGAATGTGATTTTGTTGTGTTGTGCGCCGAGTTATGTTGATCTTTTGGGATAACTTAATATATCTAGAGATGTTCGGAGTTAGATGGTCTAATCCAGTAAACTTTAATAAAGAGCTAGAATATACGATCGAGTTAAGGAACTAAAATAGATGATTCCACCGGGGCATCTACTCATAAAGACACATCTCCGGGGGGGATCGTCGTCGAAGATGTTGGAGAACCTCATTTTTTGGCACTTCAGCTATTTGCCTATTTCAAATTCATCGGTACCTTTAGATGAAATGTATTTGGGTATATTTGCTTTTGTTTAACGTCTAAATATTGATGAATTTTTATATAAAAGTTTAAAGATTTTAAAAACTAAAATAATAATAATTATATTTAAGAGATCAACAAAAACATATACTTATTTATAAAGACTAAAAAAGAAAAAAACTTTTCTTATTTTAATGGAAGTATATATGCAAGAAAGCGCAGCCATATTTGTATGTCTCTGATCAACCTCGGGTCGGATTGCTGGCGCTCTCCCCCACTCACGGGCTGTGCGGCTTCTGCCGCCCGTGCGTGCCGGACCAGCAGGGGCACGCGCGTGCCAACTGTGTGTGAGCGCGCTGGGCAAATTGCGGGCATCGGCCTAGCCTGCTGGCCTGTGCGCACGGGCCCGCACCCTGCGCTGTCGCGCGTGCCAGGCTGCGCGCACCGGCCTAGCGCACAGGCGCAGCGCAACGAGCAAAAGACCCTTTGCCTTTGGCCTTTGGGCGCTGGCCTGGCGTCCGTCTCCTGTACTACCAGTTCGTGGTCGATTCGCCTTCTGCTTCTAAAACCCTAGCTTGCACCGTCGCCGTCCTTTTGTTGCTCGCAAGGATGGATCGGCCGAAGGCGATGCCCCCGCCGTCCCCTTCCTCCTCGGGCTCCGAATCAGAGACTTCTACCTCCTCCTCCGATGAAGAGGAGCAGCAGAAGCAGCAGCTGAAGGAGGCGGCGCGGGCGAAGGCGAGCGCTTACCCTGTCAAGAAGAAACCCGTCGTCGTCCCCAAACAGCAGCAGAACATGGAGCCTCAGGGGCAGATGGCTTCCCCTCCTCCTGCCAAGAAGAAGTCCGTCCTCAAGAACAACAAGAAGCCTCCGCCTCCCGTCCCCCGTTCCGACGCCGCTGCCGTCCACTCCTCCAGCAGCGACGAGGAGGCCTCCGACTCCCCTCCCAAGGCCAAGCCCACGCCGTCCCCTTCCCGACCCCGCAACCTCAAGCCGTCGACATCATCCAAGCCCGAGGTGCCAACTCCCGCCGCATCTCAACAATCGCACGAGGCCAAAGGGAGGAAGCGGCAGCGGGAGGAGGCGGGTGATAAACAAGAGGGCGATGCTGCCGCTGTCGGCGGTTCGTCTTCCAAGAAGCTGTTCCAAAGGGTGTGGACAGATGAAGACGAGATCGCCCTCCTCGAGGGCATGCTTGATTTCCAGGAGAAGCATGGTGGCCCCCTCCGGGTGTCCGTATCTAACGCCCTCTTCGAATTCATCTCCTCAACCCTTGAGCGTGATTTTTCCAAGGTCCAACTCTATACCAAAATCCGGGCCTTGAGGAAGAAGTACGAGAGGAACCTCCTCCGGGGGAAGGAGGGTGCTGACCCGTCTTTTTCCAAGCCTCATGAGCAGGTTGCGTTCGAGCTCTCCAAGAAGCTTTGGCCGACAGCGGAAGGTGATGCCCATGATTACAGGGGTAATGGAACCAGCGTCAACCCTAAAGATAGAGAAAAGAAGATGGGTCACCAGGGAGCTGGCCCTTTGTACCCAAGTCTTACAGAAGCCATCAGCCTGTTGGGGAAGGAGGATGACAACAGTTTCCTGTCACAAACAGCAAGCAGGGCACTTGAGTCCCTAAAATCCACCAAGGCAAAGGCTTTGGAAGACCGATGGAGCAAACATTTCATAGCAGGGGCTAATTACTTCATGGAGCGTGCAAGATTGAAGAAGGACTTGTTAGAGTCCCTTGTTGAAATTATTGATTCTGAGTGAGCTGCGTCATTGGTGAGATTTTGCATTTGTTGAAGGTGAATAGAAAATATCTCATCATCGATGGCTAGATAGTTATGATATGTCGGAAGAGGGTGAACCTACGAATTTCTCCTTTTTCCGTGTTTTTTCTTGTATTATTAGCTTGCTTTAACTTTGTTTTTGTTTTGTTTCATGTAGGCAGAAGCTATGTGGTTGATATTAATACTTTCTGTTTCCTTGTATGTTTAACCAAGGAGAGAATGAAAACCTGAAGTCCATGCATTAATGCTAATATTGTCAAGTGCTTGCTTATTTAAGATTTTGTTTCCACTATAAGTCGCTGTAATAGGTTTTCTGTGAATGGGGAGCTGGAAATCTTTTATTGACACTTGTGGGTGAATTTGGGTTGTTGAAGCTCCTCATAGATTAATACCAGATCCTCACTTTGAAGATAAAGCTTTTTTCATGTTAGGGAAGTAGGCTTTGTTGGAGTCTGCTTTCCTGTCCAGTGTATGCTTGATCTACAGAGTTTGCCATCTGTTGAGCTGGTTGTTAGTCATCGATCCTCTCCGACTCCATCTATGTTGGTTTTAAGAAGATTAGCGTTTCCAGGTCTGTTATCGACATTTGTTCTCTGTTAAGCCTTTTCACCAGCTTCTTTCATTGTTTTACTCACACTTCATATTAATTTATTACTCATCATGATGAACTAAATTGGCAATGTCTGATGGCATTATCAATCTGTCCGTAATGACATATTTCATGATGTTATTTATCGTTTCCTTCCAATTTCTCTGCTATTGTTTGCAGCAAAGTTGTCTAGTTTCCTCTTATGTGATGCGTAGTTTGTATCTTTTGACTGCAAGCCTTATCCTAGCAAAATTTGTAAACAATTTGCGCGCAGATCTTTTGCATCTTTCAGCCAAGGTTCCGGTGCTACTTTTTCATTTTTGTAATTGGAAAATGGTTTAATAACCCACTTTTCTTGACTCCACTTTTAACACACTAATAGACATGCTACAGAGCCCCCATCCTTCATGAAGGGGCCACTATGTACTTGCCGTCAGATGCTGATATGGGATGTTTTGATTGGCTGGAGTCAAGTTTGGTGTCGAAAAGATGAGTTAGAAAACCAGTTTCCTTTGTAAGTTGGATAGAACCATCTAAGCAAAACTACTCAATCTCACAACTTACTAGTCGTCTGTTCCATGACCTATTTTTTTGGTTGGAGGGAAGCCGACACAGTCGGCCCTTACAAAACAGAACAGAGTGACAGACAAGAAGAAGAAAAGTAAGAAACTACTATTACCACATGGCGGATGTTGGTTTCATGGAGGCTTCCATCCTCTGCCCTGAAGGTTTTTCTTTTCTTTGTTCACTATGCTTTGCAGAGCATATGGTACGGTAGAGGTCCATTGCATATTGAAACCTGCCTTTTTAACCTCCACTGCTAGCCAATCAGCTACTTCATTTCCTTTTCTCCCAATGTGTGTAGTTCTGTAAGAATTCCAGGTTTGTAGGAGCTTGTGAGTTTGGAGGATGACATCTCTAATCTCTTGCGGGAGATAACTTGATGAGTTGATGGTTATCTCCCTGTAACCAGATTCTTTCTGCTCCTAGATTTCTGATGTTGTTGGCATTCCAGGCTGCTGGTGCTTCAGCTGACAAGATGGACTTGTTCTTGCAGATATAGGGCTCCGTCTTGTAGTTTGTTTGCTGCCTCATTGCTGATGATATAACCAGCACCCCCTTCTATTTTCCCCTCCCTTTATCTGTTGCTGCCCCATCTGTTCCATCACCTATGGTTGGGCTATAACTGTAACGGGGTCTGTTTTTTTTCCTTTTTTTTAATGATATGTGGGAATATCATTTATTGGCTCAGATTTAAAGGCAGTTGCTATTAGCATATCTGCTCACTGTTACAAGTCAGACACGGTTTGAAGGGAGCAGTTGTGGAGGCTATAGCTTAAGGTTAGATAATGTTGGAAGAGCACCTATCTGGAAAGTGAAGGTGGCAATGCAAAATCCAGATTCAATTGAACACTGCAAATTTTTACTGAATCAGTCTGTCTGGAATCATGGCCAAGTGAGGTGAAACAGGGAATAAGATACATGTGTCTGTTCCCTTTGCCATGGTTGAAACCACATGTTTATTCCTGGAATCATGGCCAAGTGAGGTGAAACAGGGAATAAGATACATGTGTCTGTTCCCTTTGCCATGGTGAAACCACATGTTTATTCCTGGAATCATGGCCAAGTGAGGTGAAACAGGGAATAAGATACATGTGTCTGTTCCCTTTGCCATGGTTGAAACCACATGTTTATTCCTTAGGATGAGACATTTCTGCAGAAGCTGCGATTATTCCACACTCCCATGGATGAAAGCTTCCAAACACCGGAAATGTACTTAACACGAGGTTACATATGACGTATCCCCCAGGGGGGGGGGGTGCAAATTTGCGGAAAGTACTTAGGGGAGGGAGATACGGTGGTAAATAAATTATTTTAATTTTTTAATTTACCCCCTTATCTTCCGTAATGAGTGGATATGGTGGTTGGTTTAAAGTGTAAAATCTCAATCTCACGGTGGAGATCTTTTAACACAAAAAGGAAACAAAGGATGGTGGCGGCTGGGTTGAGAATAAAAAGGAAAGAGAAATGCTAATTGCACATACACCTGGGTATAAATTTCACGCTGGAATTGTCGGGGCGCTCTCTATTGGGCCGCGTAGAAAGCACTCATGTCAGCAGTCCAACACATGTTTCTGCCTGTGCGTGCGTCTTCCTGAGGCCTGCCATCATGAAAATCACCCCCATCGCAAACAACGATTACAAAGAGATTTTTAATTAATTCGAAATGTACTTTTTGGATCGAAAATCAAAATTTTTCATGGAGTCACGAAGTAGATTTCTTTCGATGACAAATAGATTTCTTTGGTAACAAATATGATGATTCCGGTGACAAATAGATTTCTTCTGGTGACAAATATGTTGATTCCAATGACAAATAGCTGATTTCGTACCTTAAGTGATTCACATGGAGTCACGAATTGAAGTGACAAATAAGTTAATTTCGGTGACAAATATGTTTCTTTTGATGACAAATAGGTTGATTCAAGTGACAAATAGTTGATTTCGTACCTTAAGTTATTTACATAGAGTCACGAATTGGAGTGACAAACAAGTTGATTTCGGTGACAAATAGCTGACTTCGTGTCTTAAGTGATTCAGTGACAAATATGTTGATTCCAGTAACAAATAGGTTGATTCCAGCGATAAATAGGTCACTCCTGGTAACAAATAGCTGACTTCGTGTCTTAAGTGACAAATTGGTTGATTCTAGTGACAAATAGGTCACTCTTAGTGACAAATAAGTTGATTCCGATGACAATTACCTTAAGTAATTCACATGGAGTCACGAATTGGAGTGGCAAATAAGTTGATTTCGGTGAGAAATAAGTGACCACTGATGACAAATAAGTTGATTCCGGTGACAAATAGGTCACTCCTGGTGACAAATAAGTTGATGTCGGTGACAAATATGTCCAATCGATCATCATATTTGTCCTACAGTGAATTTAATGATGGCAGGCGATTTCATGATGGCGGCCTCGGGAAGACGCACGTGCAGGTGGCGACGTGTGCTGGACTGCTGACGTGAGCGCTTTCCACGCGGCTCAATAGAGCGCTCCCCAGCGATTCTAGTGTGAAATTTATACCCGAGTATACGTGCAACTAGCATTACTCGAAAATGGTTCCCCAGCTGTTGGGTTTGGAGCGAGGCTACGAGGGGATTGCAAAAGAAAAAAAAGGCCCGCCTTGGCCCTTGTGCTCCCGCACGGTGAAGTGTCTGAGGGCTGAGGCGGCCGACTACAGTTGTGCTCCTGCACTGCTGCATGGCAAAATCAGTCGGCTATTTTACGGGGGGCACTGGAACGTGATATTTCTGGTCTGATATGAATATATAATTTTATTTTTCTTATCTTTTTTTATTTTTTTCTTCATCTTCTTCCCCCTGCTCCCACCGTTCCTTGACTCCTATTTAAAATTTTTTCTTCCAGTGTGACATTGCGTGTAGTCTGCTTCTGGACTTCATTACCTACGACAATCTACTATGGCAAAATATACGCGATCTATTGCGTTGCGTACATCGCTATTCAGCGGTTAGTGGTTAAAAATTATTCTTTCTTGCTTATCTCATATTTGATTAAGTGATTAAGTGTAAGTTAGGAGTTTTAGCTAAGTTTACTAATCACTAACCAAGAGGATGCCTTCCTAAGACTTAGTTCCTATATTACTACATAATTTAAATTTTTTAGAACATTAGATATCATAGAATAGTCTTGTATTTATTAATTATGCATCTACCGTTAAACATTTTAGTATAGCTTTCCTCTTGTTCTCTTTTTACAGATATTGTCTCTGAAGAAAAGACTCCACCAAAGCAAAAGAATTTTGACATGAGTAAGAAACTAAGTTGAAATGTAGATGAAATATTTTATTTTCAGTAGAGTGATAATTAAGTAATTATATTTTTTATAGATAAATTTTTGAAGAGAGAAATAACTCTGAAAATGACATATGACAAAGTAAAAGATAATGAGATTATTGAGACATCAAGTTCATCAAAGAGACAACGTCAAGTTGTAGACATTGAAAATCTTCCGTCAGATCCAGGATTGAGAAAACTGATTGTTGATTATCATCTAAATGATTGAGATCAAATTAGAAGAGCATATTTACAAAAAGAACCTTTTCAGCCGAAGGATATTAAATTTCCACAGACAAAGTTTGGTAAAACAGAACGATAATTTAATCCTGCATGGTATGCTGAACACAAAGATTGGTTGGAATATAACAAAGAGAAAGATGATGTTTTTTGCTTATATTGTTATTGTTTTAAACCTGAGAAAAAAGAGGGTGGAGGGGATGCATTTGTTACCGAAGGATTTAAAAATTGGAAGAAAAAGAAAAAAATAGGATGTCATGTTGGACGACATAATAGTGCACTTAACGAGGCTAGAAGAAAGTGTGAGAGTTTATTCAAACAAAATCAGAACATTCTATCATTTATGAGTAAGCAATTAGAGCAGAAAAAAACATGCTTATCGAACTCGTTTAGAGGCATCAATTGATTGTGTTCGTTTTCTCCAAAGACAAGGCTTATCTTTTAGAGGACATGATGAATTTGAAGACTCAAGAAACCGGGGTAATTTTTTTGAACTGTTACATTTTCTTACTAAACATAATGAAATGATTGGTCATGTTGTTTTAAATAATGCTCCAGAAAATCTGAAACTAGTTGCCCCTGAAATTCAAAAGGAAATAGCTCATGCATGAGCCGTGGAGACAACAATTGCTATCATTGCTGATCTTGGGGATGTATTTTTTTCTATCTTAATAGATGAATGTCGAGATATGTCAAACAAGGAACAGTTGACAGTTGCTTTGCGATATGTGGACAAAAATGGATATGTGGTAGAATATTTTCTTAGCATTGTGCATCTTCTAAATACTACAGCTCAAACACTCAAAGAAGGCATTGAGTTATTGCTATCCAAATATGGATTAACTATATCAAGATTACGTGGTCAAGGTTATGATGGAGCAAATAATATGCGTGGTGAGTTGAATAGACTTAAGACACTTATTATGAAAGAGAATGAGTGTGCTTATTATATTCATTGTTTTGCTCATCAGCTTTAAATAGCCATAGTTGCAATTGTTAAATCTCATGTGGAAATTGCTCATTTTTTCAATTTGGTTGCTTTGCTATTCAATGTTGTTGGAGCCTCATGTAAGCGACATAATCAACTTCGAGAAAAACAAACCATAGAACTTGCTAAAGTTATTGAAATTGGTGAAATTAAAAGTGGGAGAGATTTGAATCAAGAAAAAAGTTTGAAAAGATCAGGAGATACTCGTTGGGGTTCTTATTATAATGCATTGGTTAACTTAATATCTATGTTTGCATCTATAGTCGATGTGGTTGAGACTGTAATGGAAGATGGTTTAAATTCAGAGCAAAGAGCTGAAACATATATGTTATCAGAGTCAATTAAGAATTATGATTTTGTGTTTAATCTTCATTTAATGAAAAGATTTTAGGAATAACGAATGAGTTATCACAAGTGCTATAGCGAAAAGATCAAGACATTGGCAATGCTATGAAGTTAGTTGGCATCTCAAAGTAACAGATACAAATAATGAGAAATGACGAGTGGGATTCTTATCTGTTAGATGTTTCATCTTTCTGTGTAAAACATGAGATTAACATTCCTAATATGGATGACATGTTTATACCTCGAGGACGTTCGCGACGAAGAGCTCAACAAATTACAAATTTGTATCACTATCGTGTTGAGTTATTTTATTCAGTTTCAGATATGCAACTCCAATTAAGAGCTTAATAGTCGATGTACTGAAGTAAACATTGAGTTATTACTCTGTTTATCATGCTTGAATCCAGAAAGATCATTTGAAGCCTATAAAAAAGAAAGGCTAATCAAGTTTGTTGAGTTCTACCCAAATGAGTTCTCTTCTGTGCAATTATAAATGTTTAATAATCAATTGAAGATTTATATAATTGACATGCGATCTGATGATAATTTTGCTCAACTGAATGGAATTACAGAACTTGCTGAAAAGATAGTTGAAAAGAGAAAAGATATTATCTATCCATTAATTTATTTGTTGTTGAGATTGACATTGACTTTACATGTTGTTATAGTCGTTATGAAGAGCATTTTCAGCAATGAAAATTGTGAAGAATCGATTGCGCAACAAACTATGTGATCAATGGATGGACAATAAGTTAGTAACATATATTGAAAAAAGAGATGTTTGAGAGCATTGACAATGAGACAATAATGCAACGTTTTCAGCACATGAAGATCCGGGAGAACTCACATGTATAAAATCTTCTACTTGAATAAAATAACTATTTTTGTTACATTAATTTATTTTACCCCCCCTTCCAAATATTCTTGGCTCTGACAATGTATCCAACGGTCTTCCAAGATCTAAATCTCTTCTCTTTATCAATTGAAGGGATTCAAAAATACAAGTCGAAGCGCCCTCACTTGATCAATGGGACCACATCGATGTACTTGCTTATCTATCTCAGACATACAAATCGGTAGAAAAAGTCTAATTAGCATGTTACGCTGACGGCATAAGATCATGTAGTAGAATCGACCCAACAAGGTGTACGGTTGTCACACTTCAGAATACCAAAAATATGTTGCCCCAATTGGCATGCAACCAATCATAATTATAAGGAGAACCACGAACACCGTTCGATGCATTCTTTTCCGTTCTTTTTCTTAGTTCGCTTCCTCTTCTTGCTATATATAATACATGGAACCGAGCTTTGCTTAAGCACGCTGCAGGTGACTGGTAGAACGATCTCTTGTCTTTGCAAACTTAATATGAAGAAGAGGGCAATGTAATCATGTAAAAATTGAATTTACAGGGAGAATATTCCAAGGAGTGAGCCTTTTTTCTGGGGGATCTGATAATTGTAGGGGTTTATTGCAAAGGTTTTAACAAATTTTAGGGTGTTTCTCGTAACTACATAGTTGGATTTAGAGGGATAATTCCTAAACATGAAAGAAGGGGATGAGACCCGAAAGCCCATCTCTTCTGCTGCTTCTGGTGACAGTAGAAGAAGATTTCCATGTCTTCTAAGCTTGCTTCCTTTGGCGTAAAGCAAGGAACAATGCTGCATTCTTGTTCCCAATTGCACTCACCCTCTGACGTTATTCCTTTCTTCCCTCTCCAGCTCCACTTGTTACATCAAATGCCAAAAAACCTAAAAGTTATACCCTCATCAAATCACACCAGCCCCGTTGATCTTCCATTACAAGGCTCAGATCAAGCTCTTTCCTGCATTGCCATGCAAGACCAACACCCATGAGTCGATGACATGAACTCATTCAACCCCCCTCATGAATCAACACCCTGCTGATGGACGTGGTCGCTCACATCATGAGGTAGGAAGAAAAGCTTTGGACATGGCCACCTGACCTCACCATGGGGAGTAAACTCACTTTCAGCTACACATCTCTGACACCAAAGTCTAGCATCTTCTTGGCCCTCCCGAGCAAGGCAGATGAACCCATCAAAACCTTCCCCAAGGTAGCCCAGGCATGGGCCTTGCAGTTGCGCAGTGTTGCAAGGCACCTCTTCCTCTCCCTTGAGCAACAGAGATGGAGGGGAGAGAGGAAGAAGACGACTTGTTCTACCGGGGACTCCAGGGGGACTTCGTCCCGGGCCGGAAGAGCACTCTGGTGGACGACTTCGAGCGGCTCACGTTCGAGATCCAGCTCAATCAGGCCATCTTGAGGAGGAGCTACTCCTCGCCCACGGCCGGGCAGCAACCGGAGATGCCGCCGCCGGCGAGAAAGCGCCGCTCGAGGTTGGCGAGGACTATCAGGAAGCTGTTGAAACCCATCTATGGCGTGGGCCTTCTGCCCAGGAAGAAACCGCCGGCGGCCCCCCCGCGGGGTGCGCGTGCTTTAAGAACCTTCAGCAGGTCTTGCAGAGTGTGAGAGATTTCATGGCCAGATGGAGTTCCTCTGCTGTTACAATTGATGGAAGGTCTCGTGTAATCTGGAGGTTTTCACTTTCATACACACTAGTTTTTGGACATAAAAAGCACAGCTTCTTTTATACATAATAATACATGTTTTACTCTCTCTGATAATTATTCTCTGTCATTATTTCCATGATTTGATACAATAATCAAATGTTGTGGTGGTAATTGGGAGAAGCGGGTTTTGTGTACTGCTTGTCTCTCTCTGTCTCTAATATGGTTAAAATGGGTAAAAACTAAGAGTCTTATCCCAAGATATTAATCCTAGTACATTGTGAGAAAAGGTGGCCCTGAAGCCTTGATGTGAAGCCAAGTTCTCGTCGTTCTTGCATGATGAATGTTTAATACCCTCCAAGAAGGAGAATAAAGATGATATGAATTATCTTTCAAGAAATTTTATTAATTGAAAATTTAACAATATTTATTACACTCTTTGAAAGGCACTAAACATTTCTTTTCTTACATATAGCGACTAACACCCGTTTTGTCCATATTTGTTTTTATAAAAAACGGAAGTTTCTCCACCTCTGTTTTATAAGCCTCTCTCTCTCTCTCTCTCTCTCTATATATATATATATATATATATATATATATATATATATATATCAACGGCCATCGCTATGGTGCGGCTGGGCCGCACACACATATATATACACATTTCTGTTTACTGTCTCTTCAACTGGGATGAGCAAGATATAGAGCTCTGAGACTCTGAGATCACCTAGGAAGACGTAATGGATAAAGTAAGAATGTCCGTTCAGATTTGTTCGACTAAACAATGGTTTGCCCATCGAAACAGGAGAGCCCCTTCATCTAGGCTGGCTGAGATGCTATCTTCTGCCAGAACAGGTGCTTTTCTGGCCGAGACGTTACCTTCTGGAGAGAAGCAGCTAAGATTAATCTGGGTTCTCCTGATAACTAGGAGTTGTGGAAACTAAAACGACTATTATAAAGACAATACTGACATTGTTAGATGACAGTACACAAGGTGGTTTCTGCCCGACACTTGTCATTTGCTTCTACAAGGACAGATCGGGATGGGACTGATTAGGAAACTTTTTCAAATCATGCACTGCTGGGGGTGCCAGCTGAAAAATACGTTGTAGATCAAACAGATGCCTGAACAATGGGTAATTTCGGAACGGTTCAGTCGAGGATGCCTCTCAACTCTTGGATAAGATCGAGGCTTCCACTGTAAACTTTGACGTCTAAGAATTTTGCAGCACCTGTTGTTGATGGGTTTTCTGGTTCAAACAAACTAGGCACTAGAATTGCTCGAGTAAGCTCCGTTGCGATGTGGGTCTCCAATAGAATGTTGCAGCATCCTTATGTCTGGATCCTTGCGAGGGGTATCTCAGGAAAGGACTTTCTCCTGAAGATGTGAAAGGTGGATGTGATAGGAGGAGTGATCACAGTATAGTGTTGGTCACATTGTTGCTTGTGACTCGTGCGAGTCCGCTGGTAAGCAGCTTTGAAGTTCCACAAGATGATAGATTAATTATCGACCTGCAGAAAGAGAATGATATATACTTGTGGAGTCGTTTAAACAAAAACATGGGTTTCAGGTTTATGGAGATGGTATCTCACAAGGCGGCAGAACAGTTGTACTGGTTGCTTAGTGGTTCAGGATCTTGCCATTATTCATATTTGAAAGCCAATGGTAAGAATAGGCAGCGTAGTTAAGAGGTTGTTTAACCAGTTTGCACCAATGATAGAAGACAATATTCCTCTGTGCCTGCACTGCCCATGCAGCTGGGCTGAAGCAAGGAGCACGCTTTCTTTCTCAAGAATAACCAATAAAGCAGCCTATAGATGTAGCAAGGACGTGCCCAAGATTACCAGCGCGTCATGTAGATTTCTACATGCAAGTACATTTAATCTATGTGGATACCAATAATATCAGAAATTCTAGAACCAAGAAGATCATCAGTTCCACTGAGGAAGTGAGGACTTTATTTTTAAGATGATGAAGTAGATTATGAGCTGAAAGATGACAAGTTAGCTCATGTTCGCAAGTTGTAAGAAGCGATCCCAAACGCACAAATAGGTAGAACTGAGGTGGTCAGCGACGGTTTTCCAACGTCATTTACACAACCTCAAAAACGATTTGATTGCCTGCAGCTGGCTACAACGTCTCACTCTAAAGAAATCAATTTGGTAAGAGAAGGTTTATGTAAAGACTAAAAATGATGGACACTTGACCCGTATTTTGAATAATATTAAGTGTGGTGCTTCGCACGTGGGGAGTGCTGGACTTCTAGCTAGTTCTCCTGTCAGATGGGAAGGTGGGGGGTGGTGTGGTCACCCACACTTGAGCATGGCAGTCGAAGATTCCTCCAAAGAAAATTTCCATTAAGGCACTACCACCGAATAATTCTTCTGTTTATTAATGGAAAAAATCCAGGAAATTTTCCAAGCAAGAAGCATCTTAAATGATTCATAGCTTTCAATTGTCCCCTTATCTCAAATATTAATTCTCAACTTTCGCTTTTCTCCTCTCCTTCGATTCATTTGGGTGCCCTGGCTTTCACACTCATTCCTGTTGATATGCGGCTATGGGCTTGATTCTTGTGCACAGATTCTGACCTCCAATGCATCTCTTCCTGCTCCCCAACTATTGTTGTTGTTGTCAAGGAACAGAGTCCACTAGAGCATATCATCAATAATGCATCAGAAGTGCAGTGTCCAGGGGAGGGCTTATGCAGTCCCTTTTCCATCTCAAACAAAAAACACCCATTCTCACAGTCTAGGTGGGGCGCGAAGGCTGCGTGTCCACCTACAAGTTGTGTCCCATTGCAGGCCACAAAACCAGCACTTGGTACTGTCAAGGCCATGCTGAAGAACCTGATATATATTATGCAGAGAAGGCAGCTGAAGAGAAGAATCTAAATGGAGAGGAAGGTTTCCAGAGAAAATTGACAAAAGCCCACCAGGGTGGACATTTCAAAAAGGCTATATCCAACAAAGAGATTATGTACCCACTCACAGGAACAGAACTTGTCCTGGGCCAGCATGAGTGCTGTTTATCTTTTCCATGGCCTGTTCGATTGGAGTTAAAGATCAACCTATATTAATTCAGGAGATATATATAATTGGTCTCTTTAATTTTGTAATAATCATGAACTATTTTCTGGTTTTGTTGATCCATATAATTAAACTACCTTTTTCATTAACCCAAGAATAAAAGGAAACTGACCTGGGGCTATCTCCTTATCAGGCATGGTGCTCATCTCACTGGGGATATGAATCTTATGATGACCTTGTGATTTCGAACTAGGGACTGTCTCCTGCCTCTCTGCACCTTACATGCATCCTTAGTGCTTTCTCTCTGTGAGTGTCTCTGCCTGTATGTGACCTGTGGTGTTCTTACATGCGTAGTTAGCTCAATGGGGGGCAAACAATATCGTCATTCATCATTGTGCATTGCTCATGTATGTGATGTATCCCTCTAAGTCCCTTCTCGCTCTCACTGGAGTTTTGCGTTTGTCGGCATAGATCAGTGTGTTCATGAATGATATAACCACCACTAAGCAGGCAGCAGGCAAAGGGCCGTGGCATTTCTGCAAGAGTCCTTTTCTCAACCCAACATCAACTCTCCCCACATCCACCCACTGCAAAACCTTGCAGCTGTGTATCCACTACATGAGTTCCATTGGAGGACAGGAAAAAGGGATCAAGGAGGGCCAGAGAGATTAGGTTGAGAGAGGCAGACTCTGGTGGGATATATGGGATCATGAGAGCATCAAGTATGTTACTTCCATGGAAGAAAGCTGGCAGCTGGGGAGAAGCATAGGGAGTGTGGATTCTGGTGAGGGGCCATTAAAGTTCCCTATCATGGACAAAACGGCGCCACCATCACTACCAAGGGGCCCTTCAAGGCTCTTTTGTTCTAATATGCTTACTTGGATAAACTTGAACCAAGGCGTGGTGCTTCCTCAAGATTACAACACAGAAGCCTTCTATTTTAACTATGGGTAGGGACCAAAGGGAATATGCATCTACAAGAATCAAACGCATTGGGATATAGATAGTGGGCTCATCATTACTTGGTAGACAAAAGAAAAGTGCAAGGGGTCACATGCAGAGAGACAGAACAGGAGTACGTGTGCGTGTGTGGACTGATGCACTTTGTGACAATTAGATTCCAGTGTACGTGTGGAAGAACACAGTGTGTGAATAAAAGAGTAAAGCTAAAAACATGATAAAATGATAAATTTCCATGGGCGGAGAGTTGATGGGGACCCATCAATGATAACTGGGAGATGCAGACTGTATGAGGTTACCTAGATGTATTATACCATCTATGGATACATACAGATTCTTGTGCAATATGTGTTCATATGATTTCTGAGAAACTTTGGAGCTTTAGATCTATGGAAGAAATCAAGTAGGGGTTAGTGGTAAAAAGAGAAGGTGCCAAATAGCAGTGGGCATGCATCAGTTCTGCTGGTCATGTTGGGATGCACTTTATTTCGAGTTATGGCTGTGACGAGTATATATGTAGGGATGTCTATGTGAGTATTAAAATGTAAATCAGATTTTCACTACATCAAAACTTGAGCTGTGTGGAGAGATCCTCGTCTTTCTTTTTAATTTGAATATCAATTACACTACGAATTAAATTTGTTAGATTTCATTAACTCATCCTTCGAATTTTACACCACCCAACGTTATTTAAGAGAAATATTAACTCGGCTACTAAACCTACCATGCCAACAAATATTATGGAGATGGCATACATGCATGGAGGCATGTTTGAGCAACAACAGATATCATGCTTGTTTTATCCGAATATTGCATAGTGTTTTATAATTTTACAATACAGACATTTTTCTTATCAAAAGGTGATGTTTATAGGTCTTCTCCGAGTTATCCCAACAAGTAAGAGTAGGTCAACGACACGTATACTACTAGGCATCATTAATAGATTGAATAAAATTAAATTTATGGGGGGGGGGGGAGTTAGTTTGAGGGTTTGAGTCCGGATACTTCCAGTACATAGGAGATCGGACTCTAGTAGTCATCAATGAGAGAGGGATTGGATGAAAGTTTTGTAAAAAAATTTAAATCAAAATATGAAAAAATTTTAGAAATTTTTTGTGTGTAAAATTTCACTCAACCCCCTCACTTCATTGGTGACTGGTAGAGTCCAGTCCTCCCATACACTGGGAGGATCTGGACTCAATTTTAGGACCCCGATTGCACGCTGGTGCAGTAAATTTTGTTTATTTATTTATTTTTTAAAATTTGATCTTTTAATCTCTGATTTTTTCAACATATATGTCTGTACATCTAATTGATGATTGACCACTTATTTTATTTTTTTAAAAAATAAGGCTCGTAACCATAACTGGGCCTAAATATGTTTTGCCATAATTTAGGGTGTATTATTTTGAGCTTTTGTATACATACCTCTATTAGAAGATTAATTATGTAAGAATTCGTTTTGTATTTATATTTATATGCATACCTTTCTTATGTGTAAAAAAGATGACATTTTTCATATGAAATGTCTAAAAAAACCTTTACTATATATGAAAATATTCTATTTATCAAAAGCTCATTTGCATATATACCCTTATTAAAAATGGTGTGTGTGAGAGAGAACAAAAGGTGTGTTTTTTGCACAGGGTATTCCTCATTGCACAGGGTATTCTCTCTCTCTTCCCCCTTGCGCAAAACAACCCTGTCTCTGAGGTGCCAAAAAAAAAAAGGGAGAGGGAGGGGGTATATGTAATGAGGACAAATTTGGGCACTTTTCGCTAAGAATGTCCAACTGTAGATGGCGACCAAGGTCTCTGATTACAATTTTCATTTATGAAAAAGGTGTACATATAAATATTAATATAAGATGAATTTTCACATAATTAATTTTAAGAAGGGTATGCAAAAAGTCAATTTTTTTCTTTTAATTTTTTGACTTATCTTATTATTGATTTGAATGAACGGATATATGCCTAAGATGTGGCCCATGATCTGAACATTTTTCGAAAAAGAAAAAATAAACTGCCACGAAGGTCTGTATTTTCTGATTTTTGATGATGCCAGTACTCAAATATTTGCTTTAGCCATCCATGTTCAGATGGAATCAATCTGAATGATCTAAGGCAGAAAATAAATACTTTCTATTAGTATAATAAGACGTCAGAAACAACAATTGTAACCATGCATCACCCGAGGACTCCGGTTGGATCGATCGGTTAGAACTCTTACTTAAAAGCAGGAGGTCTCGAGTTCGATTTCTGGGGAGATTTACCTGATTTACATGCAATCTTCGAGGTGTGTAGATCCGGAGTTTTTCCGGTCAAGTGGGGTAAGGGCAATACGGGCACACGGAAAATAGGAACTGTCAAGTCCTAACCTTGGAGTTCACGAACACCAATTCTTGAGTCCACAAAATCACACGGGGCGAGATTTCCTCATTATAAAAAAAAAAACTATGCATCACCTATGAGTGAGAAATGGAAAAGATACGATGAACATGATCATGAACTTTCTACTAAATTTATATATAGTTCATCTTCATGCATTTACACTTCACATAATTAAAGATGAAACGACAAATCAGTTAAAATAAAAACCATTTATCTGTGAGTGTCGCATTTGGATTATGGGGAGACCACGAAGAATATAAATAACATGCGAAACTCGTAAAACTTGCATGTGTCCAAGTAAGATGTTATATATATGTAAAGTGATCTCTTTACACATCATTGGTATTAATAGTTTTTTGTGGAAACTTATCTATAATAATAATAATAATAATAATAATAATAATAATAATAATAATTTATTTTTAGATAGAAAAATTTAAATAATCTTATTTTAAAAAAATGATTACACAACTATATTCAGATTTAACATATTTACAAATTTATATCTTTCACTTATATTAATTTTAATCAAATTACGTAATTTTTATGTAATTTACATTCTTTCTCTGCAGCTTATATTAGTTTAGTATAATTTACACATTTTTTATATATTAGTTAAATCAATCTAAGTTACATTAAAATTATGTAAGTTGTAGAGAAAGTATATAAATTACAAAAAAATTATGTAAATTATATTAAATTAATGTAAGTGAGAGGTATAAATTTGTAAATATATAGATTTAAATATATTTATAAAATAAAATTATTAAAAAATGCCCTTTATCTTTCCTGTCTTGTTCTGCGATGAGGTGGCGCACTCACATCCTATGTCCTCCTCTCTGTCCATCTCTCTCACAAGTCAACTTTCTGTCTCCAACACAAAGATAAACAAAAAGATATTTAAAAAAGCGAAAGCGGATAAAAACATGGGTACAAGGTGAAATTTTGGAAGGGACAATGGAATTGACAAGTGCGCAGGGAGACCCTTCTCTGTATGATTCCATCCTTCCTCTATCAACATATGAGAATGGGCGACGAGGAGCAAGCTCAGTGGGGGGCAGTGCGTGTGGGGGAGCTCTGTTCCACTCGTGTGTGCCTTTTCAGGTCCTATATAAAACCACTTGTTCGCTTCTCAAATTCCCAAAAGAAGAAGAAGCAGTAGTCGGACGGAGGTAGAGAGAGAATCCTCAGAGGGCCAGGAGAGAGGAGCTGTCTTGAAAGGGAAGAAGAGAGAAAGGAGCGATCTTTGGGCGGAAGACGCCATGTTCGGGAGCGGAATGGACGTCGTGAAGGCGGAGAAGGAGAGGGCAATGCTGCGCTACCGCCGGCTGCGGCGGGCGGCGTCGCTCTCCCGCTGTGTCTTCGAGTTGCTCGCCGCGCTCTCGCTCCTCTCCTGGTCCTCCGCCCGCCTCCCCGCCGCCCTCACCATCTGCTCAGGCCTCCGCCACCTCCCCGCCCTCCTCCTCCACCCGCTCTCCGCCTTCCTCGTGGGCAACGTGATCATCGTCACCCTCGTTGCCAAGTCCAGTGAGGCCAGCGCGGCGCCGGCCACCCCGTCGCCATCTACCTCTTCCACCGCTATGCTCGCTTCGTCCGGCTCCCACGATCACCACCACAACCGCTACATCTCTGCGGCTTCCCCCGTGCAGCAGCATTCGCACCGGGCGGAGGTGGCCGAGGCGCCATATATTGTGTTCGAGGACAAGGAGGTGTGCGCCCAGAGCGCTGTCGTCGCCGCCCCCGATACCACCAGCCTTAAGAAGGGGAGGCCAGAGATCCCCCGTTTCCAGCGCACGATGTCGGCAGACGTCGCCGCAGCGGTGGCAAAGGACGCTGAGGAGAAACTACTCCGCCGGTCCCTGTCGGAGGCCGGGGTGGGAGCTGGGGTGAAGGTCGTGGCAAACCGGTGGGAGGAGAGGGAGGACGAGGATGCAGACGACGGTGAGGAGTTCCGCCAAAAGATCGAAGCTTTCATCGCGAGGCAGATGCACTTCATCGAGAGGGAGGAGGAGTCCCTGCTGCTCGCCGCCAAGGCGGCCTCTGCTGCCGGCGCCCTCAGGGTCGCCGTTGCTACTCAGGAGCATAACCGCCGATGACATTTCTGTGGAAAGGCATATATAAATAACCTCTAGTGTTATATTCTTCTGTATAAAAAGAGAGAGAGAGAGAGAGAGGGAGAGAGAGAGAGAGAGAGAGGAGAGAGGAGAGAGAGAGGTTCTTTTTGTTTCAACCTTCTAGACTTGGGACAAGAAAACCTAAGGGAGAGGAAGAACGAAAGGGATGGGCAAAACTGCTTATCGTTTCTGCTTCTCTCCCTCATCAATTTTCGTTTAGAAAACTTTCATGCGTATACTTGAATTCCTGCCATGGGTAGGGATCCAGGGATGTCAAATATTAGTTTGTGTAGAGGAGTACTACGCCAAGAAGATCCCAGTGTACATACTTGTTTTTAGAAGTTTATGAATCAATAAGACAAATTCTTACCATCTCCTTTGTTTCCTTGTCAAATAATGTGTTATTCTTCTCTTGTGATGTAGCCTTTTGCTTGATGGCATCATGTTTTGAATGATCATCGGCGATCTGAAAGCCTCATTTTCAACCCCTCCTCTTCTTGTTGGATTGGTTGGTGCACTAAATACTCTTATCACTTTTGTTGACCATGAACATATTAGTCTGAAAGATGCGGGGTTGATTACTGGGTGATCTAGGTTTTTTTTTGGGGGGAAGTTTTTTGGAAGGTGCGTGATCTAGGTTCTGAATAGTCTGGTACATATTGAGTAGTAATTCAATAGTCACCATTCTTTGAGTCCTAGATGTTATGATAAAAATAACCCATCCTATGCTTATCATTTGATCACCACAAACATTATTTTTCTTGGATTAGGATCAAGGAAACTTCTGCTTTAGTTAAATCACTCTAACAAGTTAACTTTAACCGCTAGAAGGGTGGACATTACATATATGTCTGTGCTTGCTTAACTTCTTAATGGGAAATCACACTATATGTCCCCCACTGAAGGGGAGTGGATTGTGGGATCTGAGCGTGCTTTCATTCATGTAATGGGCGACACCGGTATTCTATTAGTTGCATGGTTATCACAATCTTTTCTCTTTTTTACTGTAGAAAGGGGTTACGCTTGTAAAAGTGTCTCCTTAACTCTTCTTTAGTGTCAGTCAGGCAGGCCTTGTGCCTCCATGCTTTCTTAAAGTGATCCATGTTGGGATGCCTTTTGGGTCCCATAAATACACTAATGAAATGCATAAGGAAGATCATCTTAGACTTGTTTAACTGCTGCCATAAGCAGGGTTTGCCATTTGCCAGAATCCCACTTCCTTCTCTTTGTAGTTTATGTGATTCCAGCTTCTCTCTATTTCCTTAATTATGGCCCTTGTCTGCTGTTGGAGGGCCAGTCCTAAACTAAAGCTCACAGGCCAAGGTGATACCTTGTTTTGCATTGGGTAGGACGCAATCTATATTATTCTGTATAGGATTTCAGGTATTGTTTGAATGTGTTATCAACTTGTCATTAGTCTATTGATCTGGATTGCCTTGCTTAATCATCGAGGATTACTGGCATCTTGCTATTGATTCTTTTTCTAGTTTGCTTCTTTTTGTTCTTCTTTCATGTTGGAAGGTTGTAAGCAGTGATGTCTGGGTTAATAAAGGCATCAAGAACCAGTAGAAGCCAACTCCCTCAGGTATCCTATTTAGAAGGGAAGCTACACTCTTTTCCCACTCCCACCCAACTTCTTGACATAGTTGGGACGACCTTCCATTGTTCTTCCACCTTTCCCAGACGCAATCTGTTGATGGAAGAAATGCTCATTGCGGGAAGCTCCTCTTCAATAAGCACTAAGGCACCTTCAACACGTGGGAGGCATGAGCATCACCTATCCGTGAGGAATACCAGCTTCAGCACTTTGGAAAATTCTGCCATTTGCTTGATTTAATTATGCATCCCATGCTAAAGCTTGCTGCTCAGATGATGATGCTAATCTTCTATGTTTATCTTAGGCATCTTAGTAGGAGGTTCTTAGCGTTCCCCACTCGGCTTTCTTTCTGTACTTACCTATCTTTTAATTTGAGCAGAATTGTGATGCTTATCCTTACGGAGCCCATGAGAAAGAGTTCACTGTTCTGTGTTCTTTGATTTTAACCAGGAAAATTTCTTTCTCGAAGAAAGAATATTCTTGCCAAAGATGCCGTCCCCTTATCAGCTTCGGACATGGAATTTCCACAAATTTTAATACCTTATTGCTCATGGCATGCCGTTCAGGCATCCATCTAGATGGAATAAACGGCAGGAATTTTTTTCTTTAGCTGCTCAAACATGTGCACTTGCTTTTGGTGTGATCAGAAAGGTGATGCCTGTCTTGGGTGGAGAACTGCTGCTGTTGGTTCCACTGCATATACCCAGAAAAAAAAAAATCGTATCGTTGCTCCCTTTCCGAGGTGTTTCACAGTCAGCCTCAATCCAACTGTAGATCAATACAGATACCCTAGATTAGGGCCATGTTTTGGCTAAGTTTTCTGCTGAAAATATTTTTAGATTTCTATAGATTTCAACATAGTGGGTTTTAGGAGAGGACATTAAGCAGTGGAAATCACTATTAGATAACTTTCTGGCTCCAATATAAAGTAAAAAGTTGAAGTTTCTGTACCTAGAATCGATTATGTGATGATGACTTTCTACCTAAAGTTTCACCCTGGACACTTCAAATTTGAGAGAACAATCTATCAATCTGAAGTGAAGAAAATAGTCTTTAAAAATGGATGGTGGACTTATCCATGAGCAGAGGGAGGGGGAGCAAACCTAATTTATTAGAGGATAGCTGATTTTGCCCAGCAACTTCATTTTGGTAAAGAGAAACCCATATTCCAATCTTGGGTTCTCCCTGTCAGCAGGCATCATCAGACCCAGAAAGAAGTAGAAATTAATAGATTTTACTAGCATCAAGCAGCAACCGGTGCCATTAAAGGAGCAATAAAAGAGAAGGAAAAGAGAGGGGTATATATTCCCTCACCCCCCCCCCCCCCACCCCCACCCACCCAAACACCCAAACCAAATATCATCCCCCACAAGTACAGAACTCTTCTTTCCCTTTCCCAACTCTCTTGGGGATCTCATATGATTGGGTCATATATATCCACCTTTAATGTGGCATATCCTCCATTATCCAGTCTAATTGAAGCAACAAGCTTGATGCAGGCCTCTGCGGGGAATAAGAGGGGGGAAAGGAGCACAACTATTCCCCAGTGACCCTGATGGGAGAAACCCAAACACATCACAAGGAGGGGTATATATTCTTCCTAGTCAGATCTCATCAACAACATCAAAAGGTGGGGTTCCTCTTGGGTGCTGTCAGGTACCCATTTCCCCACCTAAAAGGCCACTTCTGCTCTTTCCAAGCAGACTTCCTTCGTGTTAATGCTACGTTGCAGCATGATGAGAGGTGCGTCCCCTTCGAGTTTAGCCCACCGTATCGGAACACTTAAGATTAAAAGTGGGTCAGATGTGAGTTAACTCATAATTTTCTAAAGCACCTCTGGATTGAAGTTAACTCAAGTGGGTTAATTACCTTTTTCTCTTGGCGGTACACAATATTAATTACTACTTTCTCTTTTCTCAACACAACATTAATTGCTACTTTTTTTTTCAAGTCACTTTTTGATATGAAAGTGGGTTAACTCACATTATCTTGCCAAAGAAATCCTTGAGAGAAAGTGGGTTAATTCATTGTAGTTAAACTGGGTTAACACACAAGAAAATAAACTAAAAAATGAGTTACCTTGTATAACTTTAGTCATGGGTTGGAGTTAACTCTAACCCCAACCCATTGCCAAACTGAGACTTACTAGTCGGCTGCCAACGGGTTCAGAAAATATCCACTCCCGTTTTATATCTGTATCCGATTTTTTGATGTATACAGTGTATGACATTCGACAGAAAGACTGGATATTAGGGGAGTTTGTTTTATATATATCCCAATTAAAAGATTTTTTGACAGATTGATTGATTGATTTTCTAATCTCTTATAAAATTGTAACTCATTATAGTAAGTATTATCTTCTGTTATAGTATATGTTAAGTGTTGTTACATTATTTTTTTTTGTTATAATTAGAGATTTTTAATTAATTTATCTTTAATTTTTTTTTAAATTTATATTTACATATAATCCCTTTTATAGATATAGAATACCTTCAGACACCTTATCAAATAACCTGTCATGATAGGGGTCAAGAGTATGCTTAGAATATATATTTCTATCCCTTTTGTATATATACTTTTGTTTAAAATGACTGTAAAGAAATATTCTAAGTATAAACTTAACTACGATCACAACAGATTATGATAGGGTCTCTAAAAGTATTATGTATCGAGAGGTATATATGTATATATAAATCTAAAAAAGATTTTCATATAATTAATTTTTCACAAGGGCATATATAGGAAAAAAACTTATAGTAAGGGCGGAAACAGTAAGTAAGAACCATCCTCTCTGATTACTATCCGACTGATTACATTTTTAACATTAATTTTTAGATTTCAAATCAAATGGTTATGCGCTTGATCTTTTAATTTTACATTTCTTTATTTTCTTACATAAATTAGTTAAGCCAAGCTTAAATGGATGCCTGTTGCAAAAGTAATGATTACTGATTAAATTTATTATGATATTTATTATTTCAGAAATACTTATTATTGTTATTAGGGAAAATTAATTAGAGGTCCTTGTCAGAGGGTTAGACTTAATTTATAATCCCTGTCAGAAAAGCAGAAATCATATAATCCTTACTTTTTGTGTTATTTTAATTTCTAGTCCCTGTCGGAGAGTTGCTTTTTGTTTCTCAGCATTTATGAGCTTTGGAAGACGAGTTGTCCTTTTAGCATCTACTTTTTCCTATTTTACCCTTCATTTTTCTGCTCTTTCCCTATACACACTTACATTCATTACAATTAATATATATATTCTTTACAGTAAGCATTTGTATCAGTTACAGTAAATCTTTGTATCTGTTACATACTACATTCGTTATAGTTAGTGTATATATCATTTACAGTAAACCTTTGTATCAGTTACAGTAAGTCTTTGTATCAATTACAGACTACAGTTAAAAACTCTCTTACAAAACAAAAAAACTTTATTTGTTTGCAAGAGTTAGGATTCAAACCCAGGTCTTCACAAACACCACATGAGATATCTTTACCACTAAGTTACAACTACATTTATGTTACAATATAACCTATAATATATTTAATTAAGTCTTGTAGTCTGTTACAATTCTCTATTACAACATATGTTAAATCTTGTTACAGTATGTATCATTCTCTGTTACAATATATATTATCATCTGTTACAGCAAACATTAATTAGCTATGCTACAACAAATATTGTCGTTTGTTACAGCAAACATTAAGCTCTGTTACAACAAATATTATCATCTGTTACAACAAATATTAAGTTCTGTTACAGCAAACATTATCATCTGTTACACATGATAATATTGAAGAAGAAATGATCTACTAAATTGAACCATCCATTCTTGACTAGATACCTTTGTAAAGAATCTACATGCAATCAGTCACCTTATGTACATCCTTTCTTTGGGGAATCAACGACTGGTGTGTACAAATAGATAAAGAATCCACAATCGCAACATCCAGAAAAAATACAAAGCCATTGCATAGTCAGCTCATATAGGCGGTGGTAGTTCTCTCTCCCTGACATCAGTAATTACCAGATAGGAGTTGTTCCTTGAGTTCGTTGCCAAGAGGCCAACTGTTGCGTTAGTATGATGCAGCCATTATTAGCTATATAAGAAGGGCCTATCTTCCTCCTGGTTTCGTTCAAGAAGTCATGACTTTGAATGCTCAACCTTCGGTTTCTTGCAGCTGTGCGATTCCATGCCACTGATGAATAAATCATGCAGATGTTAGATCGTTGGTTGATGAAATATGCTGCAGATTAAATTCTAAATATTTTACTGTAAGTGATATGAAGACCTACTGTAAGAGATACAAATACTTACTGTAATTGATACAAAGATTTATAAGAGATATAAAGACATCTTATAAAAATTTATTGTTGACAACTACCATGGACAGATGAAGGGCTTAGCACCATTAGTATCCATATATATCCTAGTACCTTGCAGTGTAGAATAACAAAGTATCTCATACTGATATGACGTTGTTGTAGCTACTCAGAGCAATCATGCACGCAGATGCTAAATTTAAAAAAAAATCAGCAGAAAGCTATTGTTCCATTGCCTGCACTGTATACATACTAAGTGCTCTGGATTTTTAATTTTTTTTTTGTTGGGTGAAAAGGGGGGGGGGGGGGAGGACATACCAAGATTTCATAAACATTCAGCAGATGATTAATGTAGGCACGGGTGTGATTTCATGAACATTCAGCAGATGATTAATGTAGGCACATGTGTGATTTTGGCATGTGAAGCAGCTGCAGTTGTCCACGATGGGGGATGTGTTCTTCCTGAAGACGGGAGAGAAATGGGAATAAATCGATTATGTAAGAAATGGGAATAAATCGATTATGAAGACAACTGTAATTGATATAAAAGTTTACTGTAAAAGATACAAAAGTTTGTTGTAACTGATACAAATATTTACTGTAAGAGATATAAAGACTTACTACAATGGTTTACTGTAACCAATACAAAGACTTACTATAAGTGATATGAAAATTTACTGTAATTGATATAAAGACTTATTGAAAGAGATACAAAGGCTTACTGTAACAGAAAATTAATTGTAACAAAAGTTAATGTATATTGTAACAAAGCTTAATATATATTGTAATAGAGTTTAATATATATTGTAACAAGACTTAACATATGTGGTAAGGGTATCTCATGTGGTTTTGTGAAGACCCGGGTTCGAATCCTAACACTTGCAAACAAATAATTTTTTTTTTCTTTTGTAAGAGCTTTTAGCTGTAGTCTGTAACTGATACAAAGACTTACTGTACTGATACAAAGGCTTACTGTAAATGATATATACACTACTGTAACGAATATAGTCTGTAACTGATACAAAGATTTACTGTAACTGATACAAATGCTTACTGTAAAGGATATATATATTAACTGTAACAAATATAAATGTGTATAGGGAAAGAGCAGAAGAAAGAAGGGCAAAATAGAAAAAAAGTAGATGCTAAAAGGACAACTCGTTTTCCAAGACTCATAAATGCTGAGAAACAAAAAAGCAACTCTCTGACAGGGACTAGAAATTAAATTAACACAAAAAGTAAGGATTATATGACTTTTACTTTTCTGACAGGGACTATAAATTAAGTCAACTCTCTGACAGGGATCTCTAATTAATTTTCTCTTGTTGTTATCTAGATGAATTGCTAGTAATGTTGTTCATTATCTAAAACATATTCATTCAATGAGTTTAGTTATCTAAACTGTGTCTAAAGTTTATGTAAAGCTTGTTGATTTAAACATATTTATTTTAGGGAAAAGTACTTATGTATCTCTAAAATTTTTCTTGTTCAGTTATATACCTTCAAAATCTAATTATTATCTGTATACCCCTCAAATT
Organism: Colocasia esculenta; assembly: GCA_014218235.1. NCBI lineage: Eukaryota > Viridiplantae > Streptophyta > Magnoliopsida > Alismatales > Araceae > Colocasia > Colocasia esculenta. The sequence goes on along the minus strand of CM024761.1, from coordinate 19,937,416 downwards.
GAAAGAAAACATCATATATACTCTTATCGTTTGATTCTGTCCATTTAACTCAACTATAGTTGAGTTAAAAAGAGAAAATGACTTAAGTGCCCCCTTCTCTCTCCCCCCCAAACCTCTCTTTCTTCTCTCACAGGGATATCTATATTTTTTTACCTCTTTTGACAATTTTGTTTAGTTAAAGACAAAATGTTCTTCAAATTTTGACTGTCAATTAATCACATAGATATACCTGATATTTTCTTTCAACTTGAGGATTATACATCTAATAGTTGAATTTTAGAGATATATCTTGAGTATAGAAGATTTCAAAGATATATATGTAATTTGTTCTTTATTTTATCATACACGTAGACATGTATATACACACTTCAAAGTCCACACGCCCACTCCCCCCCTCTCTCTCTCTCTCTCTGTCTCTACCCCCTCCCCCCCCCCCCCCCCCCCCCCCCCCCCCAAAAAAAAAAAAAAGAAAAAAAAACAGAAGTATATGCACACTTCATAGTAGTAGGCCATAGTTCGTCATTTATAAAGTTAACAAGAATTAAAATAGAGAAGGGAGTAAAAGAAGGGCATTTATCCAGCCGACGCCCTCAAAAGAGAGAAAAGCCCTATATAGATAAAGCTCTAAGTAGGGTCTTAATCTTGTAATCCATTACCTAAAAATTGGGTTGTGGTGGGGGCTACACTTTTTTCTCTTATAAAGATGACAAACCACAAACCCCATATAGTTTCAGTACTCTACTTGTTTGTGATATTCTCCTTTTAGCGTTCTCTTTTAACGATGCTAATGTGGCCCCCTATGGTTTTGTGCAAGCTTATCCAAGAGAAATAGAAAACTTAGCCCATTAAGCATGATCTGGTCTTTGTGGTGCAGTGCATTTTTTCTCCTTCCCTAGGAACCTTGCTTTTGGCTAAGTTCTCCCCACTCACTAGCTTTCTTCCACGGGGGAGGGGGGGGGACAAAGTTCTTGATTCTCCAATGATTTCCACAGATTGTTTACCTCTATGTGTTTCACTGTTGTCTCTGATCAATCTGGTTACACTTTCTAGATGCTGACAAAGACATGGTCATCTACATCGGTAGAGGTCTCTAAGGTTTGATAGTGCCTCTGTCGATAGAGGTGAATATAGGTTGATTCAGTTTAATTCATTCTATTTTTTTTTTTTTACCAATCCTCGTAAATTTGAATTGAAAATGACAAAATATAACTTCTTAAGACACTTGTGGGTTTCAAACTCATGATCTACCAAAGAAAATTTAATGTACTAACCAACTGTGCCACAATAACTATTGTATAATTGTACATTATTAATTATTATATATATTATATTGGTTCAACTCAATTTTAGAATAAAAATCGAACTGAATCCAAAGATCTAATCAAGTGAATCGATTTGAATCGGTCAATCCAATTCAAAATTTCAAGTTGACCTGAAATATGAACAACTCTAACTGTTCGACTCCGTGTTTGTTTAAGAAAGGGGCTGATATGTGTGGCCAGACTACAATAGAATGGAGCCTCCTCAACATTACGGTGTGCCACTAGCACGCAGAGATGATTTATTATTTAATCAAGGGGTATCGTATAAGTTGGTTTATGTAAAAGTTAGCTCATATTTTAATTTGACAATAATAATGATTCGTTAGAGTTTATTGAGTTAACTTGATTAACCCTAGATCCTCCATTCCGAGATCAGAAATGAAAAACATGGTCAAAGTCTATCTGTTCTAGCTCATAACCTAGCAAAGTTGAACTACCATTCCATACAAATCATTCTAGAGGCAAATCAACCAATATTTTGAATGGATAATTTTAGTTTTTAATTTTTAATATTTTAAAATTAATTTGTGTTCTCTGCTGTTTGAAAATTTTGTCGTGAATCCAAAATTAAAGCAAATTATCCTGGAAGCATGTCCTTCTTGTTAGAATAGAAGGATGTACTTTGAAGAAAAATAATTAGAATTCTTGGATTCAACATTAAATAGAATGCTTACAAATCTAGAGGTTAACCGTGAAAATTTATATTGGATTTGGAGAGTGAAAATCTCGGCTCTCTATTCTAAACTATAGGATCTAACTACTAAATCGGACCTAATAGATGAAAATCTACTTACTAAATTATGAGCCATCTAAAGAGAGCTCAGATAATAAATAATGTCACGTCTCGACGCGGAATATCGGAACGTGAAGTAGTTGTAAGTAAGTTAGTATAGAGCGTATAATAGACATCAAATCATTGGACAATTGAATAACACTAAATCAAATGTATTTCATTGATAATTCCACTAATGTCTATTACAACCACTAATTCAGAGCTATTACTTAGGACCCAATTGACATCATTACATGGAAGAGAAAGTAAAATACTAAACTAGGACTCTAATATGATGCTAGTATGCCGGGGCACTCTCGAATCACTCCTGATCATCCCCTTTCTCGTGAGTGTAGGGATCTTCCTCTATTTCACCTGAGAATATATATCAAATAACGCAGGGTGAGCGATAACACCAAATAGGACTTAAATCTCATGGTCAGATATGCTTAAATGATTATGTATTAAAAAGTAGAGTAACTAATGATAGAGAGAGAGAGTCAAGTAAAGTCGAGCAAGTAATAGCATAATAACATGATTCAAATAGCACAAATGTCAAGTATAGCATAGAGAGCAGGATGGCCATAGCATAAATAGCACAATATCATTTATGATAGCATATAGCACAACGAGTCGAGTATAGTATAGCACTTTCATTGTCATTAGATAGTCGAGATAGATAACACTTGAGTGTAATGTCAAACACTCTGGTCAATTAAGTCCCGTGGACAAATAACACTTTTGGGCGCACCTCCTAGGACCAGACCGAACCCTTTTTATATTGCCAAACATTAGTCGTGTTTATTATCTTTAGACAATCAGTCAAATAACTATAGCGTACTAAGAATATATAGATGAAAATAATTGAAAAATAGATAAGAGTATAGAGAGAACGTGAATATACGAGCGAATAAAGTATAGATGAGAATTATTGGTTCACATGCGTAAAACGTCATTAAAGCAGATGATAGTAATGGTTGCACAGAACGCATAGTTGTGTGCTGGCAATCTGATAGAAATCACTAACCGTCCATTGGCCGTGCTAAGAACACAGTCTAGAGATCCGACGTGATCTCAAGATAAGAGAGAAATCTAAGGCCGTTAGATTATGCTGATCCCTAGGGGTATTATAGGTATTGAGGGTACAACCAACCATCGACTATGAGAGAATCTATGGACAGAGGAGACTTACAGAATCCTTGAACAATAATTCACTAGTCCGACAGAAGGAATATCCGACGCAGAGTTAGCCCAAATCAAGAAAGAGTGTATATAGAAAACAAGTTGCTCGAAGTTCTAGAGGAATTCTAGAATAGTGAAGCATCGATAACGATGTTCCAAAACAACAAGAGAAACGAAGACAAGTCCACTGTTAAAATAGGGTAATGATGTACAATTATTGCAGTAAATTATCTTATGTATTGTGGAATATCTTAATATCATGGCAAGTCATATTGGATGGTTTCAAGTGTGTGCATGTGATAGAGAAATCATGAATATGAGAAGATCAAGTGTATAGCTTTTATTAACATTATTACATGATCATAATTACATGACTGTTTATTGCTTTTTCTGTATTAACAGGATGTATAGACACTATAATAAGATAAGATATGAAAAATCTAGGGTTTATGTACAGAACTCAAGAAGGCGACGTACCCTTTAAAGGAACGTGACGGGGCCAGTTCAAGTCGCGACAGAGACTTTAAAGAAATGCGACAGAGTCCTTGGGACAGACTGACAAAATGTGATGCAAGGGCTTGTCGCGTTAAGAATGCGACGGGTTGCCTTGTTGCAACCCTATTGAGAACGCGACCTATCAGACTGTCTTGTTCTCAGGGTTTCTGCCTGAGCCCGAAAGGGAAATAGCACTTCCTTGGTTTGGGGTCCATGCTTCCAAGGTTTTAACACATGGGTATTTGAAAATTAAAATCTCAATGTACACTTGATGAAAAATCATGAAACTAGTTTTAAACGAAATTAGACTTACAGAAGTATAAACATAAAGAGTAATTAAAATCTTATCATAGTATCAACAGACTATGAACATGTTCTTTCACAACAAACTATTAATATGACACAGTAATGAAAAGAGATTTAATTTGAAAAATGTACTTAATAGAAATTGGGGAAAAGTATGTCAATAGCTTCTTGACATCATGTAACATATAGAATAAAAGTTTCATGGCATGAGATCAAGCATAGACAGAGATTTAAGATGAACATGATGGGTCGGATACAAGTTCTTAATAGAACTTCAAACATGAAATTGACATGATAGGGACAATAGAAATTGGGGAAAGGAGAGGACTTCTGTTCCTGAGATCAAGAACAATTTATAGTCGAGTTTAATTTAATTTTACTTGTGAGATTGCCTACATTTGAACGATGTAAACTCCTACGACTAGAACTTGAAGAACAGACTTTTAGATCTTCTAGCAGCCTTCTCCCCATGATTCCCACCTCCTATGGCCTCTTCTCCACATCCAAGAAGTCTCAGCAGAGCAATAGGGTCAGCCATGAAAGATTTGGGAGTTTATTTATACATCTAGCATTGTTAATTCCTAATACAACTCTAACCTTCCTTAAACTCCGAATTTTCATATTTCTCTTACCTTCTTAGCATTATCCTCTTATTTGGGTTAGGATGAGACTCCAATTTCGTGACTAATAAGTTGGGGTTGGGTTAGGAGTTTATTTTAGATATATATGAGTCATATTAGTGATTTACTTGTTCTTTTTTAATTAGAAAATAATAGAGTTACGAATTTTATAGTATTTCCTTTTATTCTATCTTTTAAAACTCCTATTTTGACTCAATAACTCTTATATGAACTATTTATTAAAGTCCATTATTTATTTTTACTTATTGGATTGTCATTAAATCATATTTATTTAATATTTTTATTTATTTATTTATTTAAAAATAACGAATTGCTACAAATAAGGTCCATGAAACACTATAGAGTTTTGGACCACCATCTATGTGGAAGGCTCCCTTGACTCGACATGGAGTCTTTGGGGGCAACCCTATAGGCAAGTGTAAAATTTCCAAAGCTACATCTTTAGAACACACTAAAGCAGAAAGTTACCCAGCTCATGATTGACTTGATAGATTGGCAAGGCCTTAGTTTGGTGCTCGACAGGTTCTTAGCTCGTCTCGAAAGAAAACGAAATAGTCGAGACTACTTCCACTTGAGATTATGGTCAACAAATCCTAATCGACGGTTGCTCAGGAGATTGTGGAGTCGCAAAAAAGGAGATAAGGGGTCACACACGATCACCCATGATCATAAACTATAAACTTCATAATGGGCTAGGGTTTCCACCTTCGCCGCTCTCCTGATGGGTTACGCCCACGAATTGGCCTTAATGGTCATTGCGTCGTGGAAGGAAAATCAATTGCTTTTATATCAATCATAGCCCTCCAAAAAGGTAAGATATTCTAAGCATTCAAATTGGTAGAGAATGATCTCGCATTGTCTCCCCATAATCTTATGCTCTTGTCTATTTTGACTTAGACATCGAAAGATTATTGTTGAAACTCACCTCCCAGGACCTTAATCTCTTGTTCCTCTTTGCAGATCTCAATCTTGACAAATTACTCGAGAGCTGCTTGATTATCCAGATCTCAAGACAATCCAGCAATCTGCTTGACGTTCGAGATTGCCGTCTTTAGTACTATAAATTACGGAACCGTTTAATTAAACAAGGCATCAAAGTCATATATCGTTTTATGCGCAGTAAATTCCAGTTAGAGGCAAAAACTGAAAGGATGTTGTCAAACCGTGTATGGGATCAGTGCCTTCTGGGTGTCCGTGGTTCAGTTCTCCTCTAACCCTTGAGACATGGCCAGGGGCCTCGCACTGGTCACAACCAATTAAACTTCGTTTCCCAGTGGTGGGAAATCGCTATCAAACGCTCACGAATCTATCAACCAACGTCTCCCATTAATTTTGTTTCTGTCTATTCACTTTCCTGGCATGGAAGAGTTTCCACGGTGAACGTCTAACCTTCGGCAGCGCTCTTCTCTCTGGTGGCAGATCATCGTCTCCCAACCACACCACTGTACAGGCCTTCTTCCGAGAAGCTTCAGTACTTGGGTTCATATGATCCATTCTCGGCCTGAAGGCGTGGCTTAGTGAAAGGGTTTTGGCATATTCTAGGGGCCTTAGCTGATAAATTTTAGAAATACTCAATATGAGCACGGTGCGTGGCCAATGGTGGGGTCGAGAAGAGCGTCGGGCTCTTCCCAAGCCCTCTCTTGCCACATTTCGGGTGTCTATTACAGGCGCCCGAAATGCGACGGTCTGCCAAAATAGTTGTCAATAAATTTAGGGGCATTCTCATCTCTGAGGCCCGATAAACCTGAGCTCTGGTTTACTTGTATCTCAATCACATATATAACGTCGCATTCCTATGAAGTAGGGTAGGTGAAGTGAACAATCCCAATGCAGAGCTGGGCTCTCTTTCGTTTCTGTTCAAAACGGGATATGTTGTGGGAGGTCCGTTTACATCACAAGAAGACTCCTTATTGCTTACAGGTTCCAGAAGAAATAAGAAATTAATGATATGGTCGGTCTCCACCTGACTTACAGACTCGGTTAACGGGAGACTACATCGGTCTAGAGATAAGCTCAGGGTGAGAGTCTACTACTGTATTGGTGAGCAAATTCTTAGTCGGCTCGGCTTGCCTCAACCTACAAGGAAGTCAGCCCGACATGGTCTAGTGGACAACTTTTGACAATCTAAGTTAGTGAAGTGTCCGAGGAGGGGAAGAATAATTTAAATGGGGAGAGAGAGAGAGAGCTGATAATGCCTAGTAGTGAGACCTTGCTTGCCAACTGGGATCGTCATTTCCAGTCAGAGGTGTTGGAAATACAGTGTGTAACAGGGTCGACACATGGCAACAATCGGATTTACACATGTAAATGCAACACCACAGAATACAGGAATATGGGAAAAGTCCAGTTAACAACAACCAAAATACATCATACATGAGATTGACGTAATCCATTGATATATTTATATATGCAGTAAGAAAGGAAATATGCGTAGTAGAAGCGCCTCAAAGAGACTTCCCTTAAAGAAGATATCGCCCCCACTAGAACAGTGCGTTGGGTATGGCGGTCTTCTTCCAGGATACGACTACTACCACGAGATTAACATTCGCACCTATGTTATCTCGTAAAATATGCAATCAGTAAACCTAATCCTCTACGGACGAAAAAGAAAGGAAAGAGAGCGTGCACCGAACACCGGCGAGACACAGCGAGAACAGTCGGACACAGGCACAGCGAAGGCAAGGCCGAACGTCCGAAGATGTGCTACCGGTCGAGGAGAGCGATGCAGATGAGAGACCGAGAGTTGCAGCGAGCAGACAGCGAGCGGTTCCTCAGAGAGTCAAACAGGCGTCTTCTCCGAGAAGAAAGAGCGTAACCGTGATTAGGAATCCCTAATCGCGCCCCTTAAACGCCACACGCACGCGCAAGGCAAAACAATGGGCCCGGTTTAGAGAACCGGCCCAAACAACTCCAAACTCTCCAAGAAAGGGCAAAAACACAATTAGAAAAAGTAAAAAGGTGCTAAGGCAAGCCGGCTGGACCACGTCACCACACGCGCGCGCCCGCCCGGCCCGGCCCGGCGGCGCGCGTGTGTGTTATGGTCAAGCATAGCCTCATCTTTGTCTATAAGACATAGTCTCCTACACCTTTGGGGGTATAAAGCCCTTATACTCTTTTAGAGTTTCCAATATGGGACTAAAGACCTCACACATAAGGAGACTAAGCTAGCACACCCTTTACTTCATCAACCTTGAGTTTTTCCTTTCTATTATAGATTGCTCCCTTAACATCCTTTACATCCAACAAGAGGAACCCCACTTGAGATTGCTAAGGAGCCAGAGTGCACCTTGGGACCTGCTACTAAGTCCTCAGCCACAGTTGAGGCCTCCGACTCCGATGGTGGGGCCTAGAGCACCTCAGTCCCTCTGGCTTTCTCGAAGGAGCAAGTGTTGCCTGCCAGTCAGACTCACCCTGAGTTCGAGGTCACATGGAAAGCCAAATGAGCCTGCAAGCTGGGTCGAAACGGACCACATCATTGGCCCCATCTGTGAGAATAATGTCCCTTTGCCATGGCTCTACCAAAGAGCAGAGCATTAGTTGGGTTAGAGGAATTCAAGCACTGAGAGCAGGAGGGGGCTGTGGTGATCGTCAATCAAATAGATGTCCCGGTCTCCTCAATATTAGTTGAATAGTTTCAAATTCTCTCGCTGTAGGTGGCGGCAATTATGGGTGTCAGGTTTGGACTCGAAAATATGGATTTCTGATCCTGATTCTGATAGTGACATGATACTTTTGATTATGATTCTAAAAAAATCAGAACAACTAATTCCAAATCTGTTCTGTTCTGATAATATTACCAGAATTAGAACCGATTATGCATACTTCTCTAGAAGGAGACAGAGGACAGCTAAATAGGACTCCCCCTGATGGCAGAGGCAGGTGATCTCATCAAGAACCGTTGGTGCCGGAGACCCCACCCCCCCTTGTCGCCCACACAGGGTCAATTTGGTTGCATGTAAAACAGTTTAAGAGGGAAATAATTTTCCACGGAATAGTTTTTCCGTGAAAATGAAAATGTAATTGTCTATTTAGTTGTTAGGAAAATATAAAGTTGTATGGAGGGGTATGAGATCTTATGATCCACGCAAATAAGAGAGAGTCATATACTCATTGTGTACTAACACTATTCATCAATTTTTTTATTTTTTATTTTTAATATTTTTAAAAAATAAAAAATTTAAATAACTAATGAAAAATAAGTAACTTTGACAAAGACAATATAAAGTAGGAGAAATAAAATAAAAACATAATTTGAATGAATAGTGTTCTATAGATATTTTAATAAAAAATAAAAATTAAACTAACTAATAAAAATAATTAATTTTAAAAAAGACTACTTAAATGAGTGGAAATAAAATAAAAAATATAACTAAATGAATAGTGTCTCAACAAACATCACTGTAGATGTCCAGGAAAATGGCATCCGCGTGAAAATGGCATCCGCCAAAATCTGGGATTTCGGCGATACAGTTTTCCAGATTTTGGTTTTCAAAGGTACCAAATAGTCAAAAAAAAAAATATTTTCCTGAAAACGGTTTCCTCGTGCGGGTTTTCCGTTCAAACAAACGGACCCTAACCCTCACTGCAAATTAAAGTCATCAAAGCCCCCCTCCCCCTAGTGGACCCACCCCTCACTAGACCAAAGTTGCTGTCGGAACCCCACACCTTGACCCACCCGCCGCACATGCAGTGTCACCCCTGACGTGGAATATCATAATGCACAGTTGTATCAGATAAATAATAAAAAATAAAGGGAATAATGACACCATCAAGTGAGTACTATTATTATTTCAAATAAAAACTTCCTATTACAACCATCAATCATTAGAGTCAAACATAGGGTGAACGACTGGGACGCTTAATCACTCCTACCTGTCCCCTTCCATTTCCAAAAACTCATCTTCAATACATGGAAAATGTTAAGTAACATAATGACCTTACGCCCAGTAGGATTTATATATCTATGTGTGGATAATGATATAAGTGATTAACATTTTAATAAACAAAATTTCTACAATAATATGATGAAAAGACATGCATGACATTACTGACTAGTTTAAATGGCTGAACAGAGTAGAATACTCAATAGATCGCATAGGGAATCATGTAGTGACTTTCATAAAAAATAACAAGGAGTTTAGAAATAAGAACGTATCATATGAACAAGAACTGACCATATTTACAAATAACACATATTCACATAGTCATACATATCATATCAACACGATGACACATTCCAATCTTGCACATATATCGGTGTCATGCCACACACCATAAGTCCATATGCCCGTGGTTAATAAGCACATTGGGACACTTCTCCCCAGGACCAGATAGGGCCCTAATTGCACAAGCATTAGTCATTGGACTGAAGTCTCACATTGTGTCAATCAAATATATACATATTATGGCCACCGATTTCCAAGAAGAAGTTTATAGTAACAAGGACATGATCTTTCATGAGTTCAAGAGTATGACAATAGTTTAAGAGTACAATCGGACAACATAACGACTTATTTTTAAGTTCCATAAACATCAATGTCTTGAAAAAAGTGTAGGTGAATGATAAAATGTACATGGAATATAATGCTTTCTATCTCCAAAGAACTTCATGGTACAACCAACTTGGTCTCTATGAGGGAATCCACAGAGTACAGAGACTTATGGAGGTCTTAATAAAAAGTTCTCTAGTCCGTCAGAACAGAATGTTCGACAGAGAGATTCCAATTCGTCAAGAAGAGTGTGCCTAACGTGCAAATGTGTAAGTGTCGTAACTCAAAAACTTTCCTAATTGTGTGCAAATAGAAATCGATCATGTAAATGTCGAAAAGTATATCAATTAAGGAAAATCCAATTTGGAAAATCCCCAATGGAAAGTATCAATTAAGGAAAGCTTAAATGAAACATGCTCATAAAATATGTCACAACAAATAGGAATATTGCACAACTTATATCATAAAACCTTAACATTAAGCTAGAGCATAAGGATAAACGAAGCATAATCAAATGAAGAGAATGATCAATCACTTTCATATAGACATTAGAATCATATTCGTGTAATTAGCACTTTTTAACATGTGGTTGATTGCTTTTAGAAGCACTGGACTGAACGAGAAATATACGAACAAGATGCTAACAAGACTTAAATGCCATTGAGTACTTTAAAGACAAACAAAATGAAGGATGTGGAAGAAATCTAATGTAACGTCGCGCGTTTTTTTCCGGATCTTTTTGGATCCTTGCTTAGTGGGTTTGGTGGCCAATGTGTGGCTCATTAGTTTGTGTTTCAGGTGTTGTCGTAGGTTGTGAGGTTTTGTGGGCCGACAGATTGGGCCCAAAGTGCTCACAGGTTTTCTGCCTGTGAACGTGACAGGGGTGTGCGTTACATTCTGAACGCGACGGCCCTGGGTGTTGCATTCATGAAACTGCTGTTTAGAGGTCGTCGTCTGCATGCACACCGCGTGTCGCGCGTTGGGTGACTTGCTGACGTCGACCTTGGGAAGGCGACAGCCTCCTACGTCGCGTTCAAGTCGCGATGCAGGGCTATGTCGCGTTCCCAACCGCAGTGCGTTTTTATGCAAGTCGGCCAAACAGAGCTTTCACAAGCTCTGCTCGGCCAGGGGAGTTTGCTGCAGGTTCTCTCGGGAGATTTGGCTTGTTGGGGTCATGTTTGGCACGCTCTCACCGCGAGGACATCACATGGAGCGGGGGAGACGTCGTGCCGTGGTTGGTTTGCGTGTTCTTCACGAAGGTAGGGAGAATCCACCTCGTTTGATGCATGGATTGTGTGTGTGAGGTGTTTAACGTGTTATTTGCTTTATAAACCATAGATACCATGCTAGGGTATTCACTAAAGCATGAAAAATGGAAATTAAGCATGGTTTGCATGGCTTGTGGGGGTAATCATGGGAGAGGATCTTGGATTAGGGTTCCTGCATGTGAAGGCGACAGAGCCCCCTGTCGCATTCAGAACATGATAGGCCGATCCGTTGCGTTCAGCTTGTGAACGCGACATATCGGGGTGTCGCGTTCTGAAGGCGACATTACCCATGTCACGACCTCAGCTGAGAGGTCATGTTGTGTATGTTTTAAATGGTATGATTATTCAATTATCGGGGTTTTATGTGTGTGGTTGGTGTGAGTGGTGCATTGACACCTATACCGCTCTTTGAGCATGTTGTCCATGTGGTAGGCATGTTGTTTATATGGTGAACGTGTTGTTTATGTGGTTGACGTACGTGTGCATGGTTTGTGCGGTGTGTATAGGGTTGGTTTGTGGTGACTGGGCAGTGAGGTTCCAGCATGAACCTAGCCTTGGTCCTTTAATGTCTGTTATAGACTATATAGGATGGTTGCATCGTAAGGCATAAGTATAGTTATTAAGGGGTTATTGTATGTTGAGTTTAATGTGGCAATGGAGGTCACGAGGTGACCAATGACAGGCCAAGTTATTATTGGTTAACGTACTTTATATATGTGTCTGTGTAGGCTAGCTTGTAGGTCACAAGGTGACCGAGACAAGCTACTCCTCACATGTGTACCGTGGCTTGTAATAAAGATGATATAAGCATGTACTATGGTTTGTGCTTTGTCGAGTGTGGTGGTCCGGCGCCTATTCCGGAATACCTCTCTAGTCGGGTATCTCAGGTTTTGTGTGAGCCAGGCACGTTAGTGCTCAGGGTTTGTCCCGGTACTGTGTGTACCGTCGAGGTATGTGTCGTCTGTCTTGGACACCATCACTCCTGTGTTTGAGTTGCATGTCTGGCTGAGGGAAAGATGACAGAGAGCAGCGACTTGTGAGAGTTTGTGTTTGGTCGCTTGTAGCGTGCTCGTGGTTGGGGGTACAAACATCAATAGTCGACACTGGTCCCCAGCTAGTCCTATTTTCCAGTGCCTCACTTTAGGGAGCTTAGGCCAGAGTCCCTAAAGGTGCCAGGCATGGACCTGTAGCTGTGCAGTCTGCAGGTGTGGTGTTGGTTAGTCTCCATTGTTCTTTGGCTTGTGCTTGTGGAGCGGCAGTTGGACCTTTCGTTCGTGACTGCGAGACTGAGAGGTAGTTCTTGTGTTGTGTTGTCTGGGTTGGATACCAGTGTCATGAACCAGTAGTCTGTTCCCGTGTGGTGGCATCGTTCTTTCCGACTCATGCTTTGCCAATGGTCGTGGCTTGTGTATAATGATTTGTTGGTTGTGGTTTGACCCGTTGTGGTGCCTGGTAGGAGGCACAGCTGTACTGAGGCTTTGTGGTGGTACCTCGTGGTGGTAGGTACCTGTACCCTTTGTGGGTATCGGTTTCTCGTGGTACATTGTGTACCAGTCTTTTCAGGTGTTGAGGTGGAGCTGTGCTCCGTGGAGGTCGTGTGGTGAGACCTTCCACTCGTTGTGTTTTACCCTTTCTCGGGTAAACTTATGATTATGGTTTTAGTGTGTGATGAATTGGCCCATTGTAGCCAGTCCTGCTATCGAGGTTCGGGGTATAATGGACTAGCTCTTAGGCAGCAGTCCTGTTATTCATGTGTTTGAGGTTTGCCTGTGAAGCTTGTGGCCTAGGCAGAGGTTTGCTTGTGTGGCCTGTAGCTTAGGCGACCAGTTGTTGTAGTAGTGTGTCTATGAGACTATGGTTTAGGCATTGCAGTTGTTGGGCGGACTAGTAGTGCGGTGCTAGTCCCATGATTTCTCTTTCCTTCTGAGAACTTCATGTTTATTGATATGTTTATATTTAGTTGTTATTTGTTGTGAATGTTGTGAGCATGCCATGCATGGTTTGGCTATCGGAGTTTCCAGTGAGACCCTTTGGGGTTGAGGTCTCTCCTTTGTTTCGTGTATTATTTTTGGGTGGTCCCTACTGAGCCTGTGACTTGTTGAGGCTCACTCCCCTACAGTTCTTTTCAGGGCTTACCGTTGGTATGACTTGCGAAGTCGTTGTGGCAGACTTGTACCACCAGCAATAGTGTTAGTTGTGTTGTGTGAGCTTGTGCTCCCTCGGGGTATACCCCAGGTAGTTGTACTTTTTAATTGGACATGTAATAATGTATTGGGACAGTTGTAAATTGTTATATACAGATATGAGCACATGTACTTTCTTGTGTCTTATACTATTGTAGTTGTCTTTTATATTCTTACTGGACATGTGTACGAGCTATCCCTTACGAGACTTTGGTCCGATCGCGGGAGGCGGACTTGGATATGGAGCCTTATTGGGCATAAATATCCAGGGCCGTTACATCTAAAGTGCTTCATACACATACGATGCACTTTAACAACGTTAAACAATGAAAACCAGTCCATGGGAAGGAAAGTAGGTCACAATTTAAATTGCATTAGGCCATGACGACGTGTTCAAATCACGTCAGGGTCAAGTGATGTGTTCTTACCAAAATCACGTCAAGTTCCTATGATGCATTTATGTGTTTCCTTTGATTCTAGGTTAGAACTAAGGACACAAATTGAGGGTGAGCAATGGTCTAAATCATGTCTGGTGTACTGGACGCGGTTTACCTAATGCTCTGAAAACAAAGCAGCACATAGTTTGATGTGTACTTGGAACATGACTCAGTCAAATCAGGATGTGAATCACGTTAGCATAGGGTGACACATTTCAATCAGAGTCACGTCCAATTGGGAGGAACGATAAGGTCATCCTTATACGTGTCCACTAGTCTCGATGTGATTTAGGGTATCAACTCGAAATCATATACAATGGACTGAGCTCAAGTGTTTGGCCTATAACGTGGGGTTCTAAAGGTTTTTAGATGAAACTCTTAACATGAAACTTGTTAAAAACTTGAAATAGAAGAACCCTATAAACTTTATATTGACTCAAATCAATCTAGGGATGCGTGATTCATGAGGTGAGTAGGAAAAGTTCTAAAAAAGCACGACGATCACCAAAACACTTAATACTCATGATCTACTACATAAAAATTGGGGAAATGACATGCAAAGCAATCTAGACTCAATGAAGAACAAGATGATATATGCCTCATTAAGTTTAAACCTGAGATCAGTTACCTTTGATCGCTTCCATGTCTAGGTTCCTACAGGTCGATGTGGAGGCAAAAGGGAAGAAGAACACAAGTCCATGCCTTTGGATCATCCTTCTTACTTCTCGGTGTTCCCCTCACGTTCAGCAACGAAGAGAGAAGCTTTGGATCAACCAAAGAGGGTGTATGATGGTCTTACAAGGCTAGGGGTGTGTGATTAATTCTGAGTTGTTGTTTCCTAAACTCATGGTAAAAGTCCTACCATGATTAGAACTTCTATAGAAGACTTTTCCTTATCAAATCCAACCCTAATAGGAGTATAAGAGAGAACAAATTCGTGCTATCCTAATGGGATTATGTTTAAATACCTTTTATGACTCAATTTACTCATGTTTAAACTTAAATGACCCATATTACTAATGGGTATTGGGTTAATACAAAATTTAAACATTATTTCTCTTGGTTTGAGCTCCTATTGGCCCAATATTTCGATTGGACTTCATTATTGATGGTTTAACATATTATTTATTGGTACAATAATTGTTTTCCTTTTTATTATTTAAAATTATCGAAAATAGAGGGTTGCAACATGTAGACATTCACACAGACACACATAGAGAGAAAGAGAGAGGGAGAGACTGAGATGGGGGAAGGGGCTGGTCAAATGGTGGGGGAGAAGGGGAGAGGGGCATGACAGACGGGGGTGGGGATGGCTGACATGCTGGCCTCCGTTGGTGGCTCTCACTGTCGCCGCACCGCTGCACCTTTCTGCCGCCACCACTACACCTCGTCGCCGCCACACTGCTGCAACCAGAACATGGGAGTGAGGGCCTTGAAGATGTTCATGGAGATGCCAGAGAAGACGACAAAGCCTGCGGCCTTTGACATTGCATCATCCTTGCTGCCACCTTCACCGCCTCTTCTACCATCGTGTTGGATCCAAGTTGTTGAGCTGAGAAAGACATGGTGCTTCATGGAGGGGAAAAGGAGGAGATGATGATTAGACCCCAATCATCGGGTTGGTGGGGGGGGGGGTGCTGGGCTGAGGGGGGAGGGCTCCACTGTAGAAAAGAGAAAGAGAGAGTGAGGGGGGGGGGGTGTTTGGGTTTCTAGTTTCCAAACCTTCTCACTTCTCAAATTTGAATTCCCGCCCCTAGGCAGCTAATTTGTTTTTTAAAAACTTTTATCTCTATCTAATTTTAATCAGATAATGGTTCAGAATTAATAGATTCTGATTCAGATTCCGATAACATATTGAAATATCTTATTCTGGTTTCGATAAACTAGCAACATAATATTTGGTTCCTTCATCAAAATCAAGTCAAACATTTGAAAATTTGGATTCCGTTTGTAGTCCTAGAGGCAACACATAAAACACGAAAAGGAGCCTCGCAGGTCTTCCCCAACCTAGTGACAATCTTGGCCCTCCAATTGGGATTGTCATCCCAAGTCGGATGAACCTACCTTGCCTGAGGTCGCTAAGAAGCCAACGCGCACCTCAGGACCTACTACCAAGTCCTTGGCCATGGTCAAGGCCTTTGACTCCAAGGGTGGGGCCAAGAGCACCTCGGTCACTCCTAATGCCCCGAAGGAACAAGGAGATCTGGCTGGACCGAGGTCCTATCAAGAACTTGGAAATCTATGGCAAGTGGTGAGGTCAAAGATTGAATAGACAAAAGTCTGGGTATTATTCCAGCAATAATACCCCCTATTTGTTGATCAACTATCCTTAAAAATATTGTCAAATGTTTAGCCATTATGTTTTTGCTATGACAAAATCTTTTAACATCTCCTAAATCAATTTATTGATTTATACTACAACTTATTTTTATAATGTGACAAAGTAAAGATATACATGAATGATACTATAATATTTTAGCCAAAATTTATGCACACACAAAATCAAAGTATCAACACTATCACACGTTTGTAAAGAAATTTCTCTAAGTCCACAGCGTATGTTGTATACCATACTAACTCTGACTATAGAAAAGATGAAGACTCCGACTTTAGAAAAGTCGAAGTATTGTATCAATTGATGAATAAACGGGTCGTACTCTGACTTTAGAAAAGTCGAAGTATAGCAGAACTCCGACCCTTGAAAAGTCGAAGTCCTGATACCGATTGCTTATTAACTGGCCTTTACTCCGACTCTTTAACAGTCAAGTCAGACTTTACTCTGACTCCTGAAAAGTCTAAGTCTTGCATCTATTGCTTTAGTTTGCTTTGCACACCGACTCCCTGAAAGTCGAAGTATGACATCGATTGAATGAACAAACCTCTATCACCGACTCTCAAGAAGTCAAAGTCTGTTATCAATCAATGTCACACTGCGACTTCTATATAGTCGAAATTCTGTTTATATATATCTAGCGTCTTTGACTCTGAGTTCTTGTAAGTCGAAGTATCTATATCAACTTCTGTTTACTTCTACTTAAATATTTTTTTTTTGTATCTTGCAGAACCTAATTAATCATAATCTTGATTATTTCAATGATTTTTGTTATGCCCTTAAGATCTCTTATGAATAAAAATGTCTTATATAATCCTTGTGATTATTTCTCTCCTATCAAAATTCAAATATTGTTCGGCAAAAAAATACTACATTTAAATTTTACTCTCATTTAAATTGTTCTTTTGAAATCTGAAAGATTTGTATACTTATTCTTTCTCTCATTGTAAAAAAAATAGTTCTATCCCCGTTCGAAAGATGGTCAAGAGTTTAATGCGATGGTAGTATAAAAAACATGGGTATCTGTCAGAGCTCACCTACCACATCCTCTTTCTGTCAGAACTCTGTGACTTTCAGAAAAAGTCCTTGTATCCCCATACAACTGTCTGTCTATCTTTAAATGTTTTGAAAGTTTGTATGTTTGAACTCTTTTATACTTTATATATTTTTATCTCACCTACCTCCAAAAGAATGGAGGCATCTGTGTTCTTTTCATGATCTTTCAAATTCAGCCACCCACTGAAGCTTGCTATGCCTTCAGTCATGGGTATGGAGTTTGCAGAACATTAAATGAAGCTATCTATAGAAACTTGAAGTTATCTACATAGCTTGAAGCCATTGAGACCTCAAGAGTTGAAGAACTGATGGACAACTTCGAGACCTCATAGTCTCATCTCTCAAGATTCAAATGACTATCTTTCAAACGGCTACTTTCTAACGTTTAGTTTCAAACGGGAAGCTCAGTCTCTGATGCATATATATGAGCTAAAGTTTGAACAAAACAAGAAGTAAGACTTACACTAGAAGATACAACCATATTCACAACCTCACCTTCTTCAGAAAGAAAAGAGAGCTCGAGATCTGAAGAGAGCCTGCTGTTCTCAAGCTTTGACTTCCCAGCTCTCTTGCTTTCTATAAGTCTTTTCTCTGAGTGGTTTTTCTGTAAATTATGATTTTTTTTCCACTCTCTTGAGTCAGAAGAGCTAGAGCTTCAATTCGTACTTGTATCTCTTTCTGATTTTCTGTGTTTGCTCATTCTTCTGGGCAGCACACAAGTGTTTGATTTCTGTAAAAGAAAACCATCAGAGGGTTTGATCCCTGTAGTGCCCCTCTTGTGAAGGGAAGACCTACTGGTGTAGATGGTCTTTGTACCCCTTTGTAAAGAGAAGACCTGCTCGGGTGCAAAAATGGGTTGTAATACTTCTCAGGTTGAGAGAAGACTAAGTGTTCTTGGCAGTTAGTGAAATCCTAAGAGGTTGTTTGGGGACTGAATGTAGGACTTTCATATGGGAAGGGCCAAACCAGGATAAAATCTTTTGTACACTTGTGTGATTGTTTCCGCCAAGTTTAACACTTGTTTCATACACTACACTAAATACTAACGACTCTATTTAGTGTTATCTATTTTCAGATAATTTTTTTTAAAGTACAAAGAAGTCTTATTCACCCCCTTCTAAGATATCTAAAGCTCCATCTCGATCCAACAATAGTTACTTAGAGTGACTTCAAAAGATGGACATGCATAAGGAGTTTAGACAAGAGAGATATGCTATACTTGGGGCTGCTTATATCCTGAAAGGAGGAAGGCACAACTGTTTAATTGTTTTGAAGAATTAAAGAATGTTAATGAGAATGGAGAGTTGGAAGATGCATACTTTATCCCAGGCAGGTAGGACTTTGCTCAAATCCACCTTAGCTGCCATGGGTACAATTCTTTTTCCACAAAGGTTGTCTTAAAAAGAATTTCATCTATGTTGAACAAAATATGTTGGGGAGAATCAGGATCCAACAGAAAGTACTCCACTTGTGTTCGTGGAAGAACACAAAGAATTAGGGTTGAAATCAGAGATCTTAAACCGTTCAATAGAGTATTCTCAATGACATTAGCCTGGAGATTCATTCATGATGATCAATCACCTCAGTCTCTTCTACTCCAACACTTTCTCCTAATACTTTTTCCATGATAGTACAACTTCGAGTGACATGATCCCTATAAATTTCCATGCCCAAATTTCTCAAATATTATCATTAATAAACAAATAAATGTTTTAACACAATATTGTGATGTTTCTATTTTTATATGCGACTATGTCACTTAATTAAACAGTTACCCTTGAGTATACCTTTCGACTCTACATATTAAAATCCCTCCTCCCATAAGCTTAGAATATATAATATGATATTCATTTCTTAAGATCATACAAAAGCATCCAATTAGAATTGTATAGAGAAAAGGTGTTTGATGGTCAAAGAGTCTCGCCGTTGGTTGTGGACTTGCCGGCACATCATGTGAAAAACGCATCAAGAGAACCCAAAAATTAAGTTTGTTGCAGCCTTACAACAACTTGCTTAATTACTTGCTTGAAGAGAGTGGGAAAATCGGCCACTTTGACAAGGGGCAATGGTGGATTCACATGGAGTTAAGTGGGGTTATGTGATTTTGCTGAATTTTTCAATTTTTTTTTAATAGAATTCAAAGTCCAGACTTAAAAGTCTTTTTCAGATCTAACGATAATTTCACTAATCTAATTCATATCTTATTAAAACATTATTTTATTGGGTGATCACATTGAACAAAATTTCTGCACCCTCAACTGACAATTAGGGAGATATAAGAGGGATAATAAGGATTATGGTTAAAAATTATTTTGATTTGAGTATGATGTATAGATTAATTATCTATATCTATCCAAAGATAAAAGATGATAATTTTATCCCATCCATAAAGTGGGGATAGTTAGCTAGATAACTCCAAAATAAAAGAGATAGGAAAAAGAGTGTCAAAATAAGATTGCTTAAATCTCTGGGTAGTCTACATTTAATTAAGCTATCCCGGTAGACCATCCAAAAATCAAAATGTCCTTAAGTTTCATCATCAAGCCTTTTGTAGTTGCATGAAAGACCAGCAGTTGTGATGGTGATAAGATAAGAAGGCAGTTTGCAACTTTTGTTATTTTATTTCAAACAGTACTGCTTGTTCGTTTTCTTTTCATGATGATGATTTGCAATAGAAAGCATCGCAAGTTTTTTTTGGTCATTGTCCATTCAAGAAGTTATTCTTGCTTTCTATAATTCTGGAAACATGATAAGTATACCGAGAAGTGCCCCAGCGGTTGTCCCTTTATACACAGTTTTCCAAACAAAAAAATGTGGCTAGTGATGAGATGAAGAAGATAGATCCCACAATGTCAATTGTCTTATTTTGAGTTAATTACATATATATCCTTAAAAATTAGCATATTCTCATCTATGCCCTTAAAATTTTGACTTTATCAATATACCTCATATTTCATAAAAATGCATCTCAGATTGCTTTGCCATTGGAATACATGAAATAGTATGCTAAAAGCTGCCAAAATATAGACCAAACCCTCAAGTAGGGGGTATAATGACAAAAAAATCCCTTCTCTCTGTCTCTCACATCCTCCTATTTCTCTCTCCAACCCTCATGCACTCACACCGTCTGGTCTCTCTCTCTCTCTTCCCAACCCCCAACATCTTGGAACTTCCAAATCATAGTTGTTGGATTGGTGGAGACAAGACTTAAGTTTTGGACTTGCGTTAGAGGATTTCTGGACATTTTCTTATGGACACTTGTATGTGTTAGCCTGATATGACGCGGTCTGAACCCGTCAGTCTAGGTGACACGTTTAGATTGTTTCTCTATAGTGAGTCAGGGGTGTGTGGACAATTTGGCCAAGATGTCAGACCCCCATCGAATAGTCATGTATGGGTGATATAATGCATTTCAATAGTGTGTTAGTCAAATATTAGAAGTTTGACTCTTAAGTGTCAAATGGCAATACGCCTAATTAACTAGACTAACATGTTTGCTAGTGAGTTGGTTAGCCTCGCAAAGTACTAGTCCTACTTTCCAGGTGTCAAAGTGGCCTAATAGATGAATGCGTTATGGTAGAGTGGCACATTCTACATGTGTCATCCTCTATTCACACATTTCTAGCAAGAAGCATCAAGCTCTATTGGCACGTTATAAATGTCAAGTTAGAGGATTTTTAAGCATTTTCTCGAGGAGGACGTTTGATTATTGTGTCAACCAATATGATGTGTTTTGAACATGCTAGCCTAGGGTGATGTGTTTGGATTGTTTATCCATGATGAGTCAATGGTACGAGCACGACATGTTCAAGATATCAGACCTCTATTAGATAGTTACATATTGGAGGTATGAAGCACTTCTATAATATATTGGATAGCTATCATATATCTAACTCTAAGTGTTAGGTGGCATTCGGTGTAGCCGAGAATGTGTCTAGTCAGACTAATACATCTGCTTGTGTGTTGGTTATCCCTATTGTGTAGTGTATTAGTCCTCTATGCTAGGTGTCAGATTGGCTTGATAGATGAAGGTGTCATGGAAGAGTCACACATTCTTAAGCAACATCCTCCATTGACGCATTTCCGATGTGTTAGACTCATTGATGTGTTTAGACTTTTGGGCCTATATATAGGGACCCCCTTCATCACCCCCTTCTTTCCCATTTCCTCTCTCATCCGAGATCCACTCTTCTCTTCTCCTCTTCCTCTCCCTCTAGCAGCCAATGAAGGGTGGTAGATGAGGGAGAATATGATGTGTTTCTCAGTACTGAGTGGCAATGGTAGTGGATGAGGTGGTGTTAGTAAGGAGGAGATGACCAACCTATGAGAAGGCCACAACATGTTACGTTCTTCTTTCTGAAGGTAGGGTGATGTTTTCTCACTTATTCTTATCGGATTCTCGTGCTTCCCCTCACTAGAATCATGCTTAGATGAGAGGTTTGGGATTATTAGTTTATTACCTTGTTATATGGGGGCTCCATGTGAAGAGGGTTGAGGGAGCTCATTTCCCCCCTTGTTTCACTATGATTTCTTACAATGTAAGTGTGTGGTTGTGTGCACATACTTAGATGATTTCCCCTTCTTCCTCTTGCATTTTTGCCATAATTTTGGGGTTTGGATGAATAGATTTGGGCGTTTCTAGAGGAGCAAGGGTTCTACCTAGACCTTGTGTGTGAATGCGTCAACTTGGAGCTGTGCATCCTGAATGCGTCACCCTGACCTATCACATTCACAAGTGGTTGTTCGGAAAAAGTTTAATAAGACAAGTCTAGATGCGTCAAAAGGGCATGATGTGTTCAGGACGAGTCACCCATGGCTGAAAAAAATAGGTCTTTTTCGAGGTTTCTTCTTGTGAGAGTCATGTGTGGTGTTAGTGACCCTTGACGCATTCATGAAGATTTGACCAGTGAGCACGGCCTTTTGTTCCAAAGAGGCTCTCGAGAGTATATACTTCTATGGTTCTAATGATTAACTATTAATGCATCATAGACCGTTGATGCATTCTATAGGCTTCAACCGGGGTTGACACATTCTGGTGGAGACACGTCAAACGACCCTAATGCATTCTCAGTGAATTCCTATGAGCTATTTTCAAGGGTTTTTCGTACACTCTGACTTCGGTAGCTATCAGTGCTACGTTCCTAATGCAATGCTATAGTAGTCAAGTACCTCAATGCTACTATCACATTATGACAATGGGAGAGGTTATGAGTTTTGTCGTGTGTCCAGGACAAGATTAGGGTTTGGAGCCATTTTCTTAGACCTTCTATTTTTTAAGCCTAGATCTTACTTGAGAAAAAATGGTTGGAGGCAGTGTCTTATGTAGGTCACTTGTGTACACATGTGGTTGGGGGAGAGGACACCGTCCAGGATTAATGTCAGAGACAGAGTCTCTATCTAGTCACATCCTTCTTACAAGTCTCTCTCTACGAGGTTGCAAAGCCTAGTAGCGGTGGTTAGGTGTGGGATCACAACTAAGTCAAGTTGCGATTTTACTTGTGTGGTGTTGAGAGTCCTCCATGTCTCACTCCATGAGCAGGAGGTGGTTAGGTGTGGAGAAGTAGCTAGAAGGTGAGACGCAAGAGAATGTCCTAACTGCAAGATTTGTGGCTATGCTTTTATGTCAATGTGGCTAAGTGTTTTTGTGCCTTCACTGAAGGTTGATTACTACAAGTTGACTAGACTTGATCCGAGTGTAGTACTAAGTCAGTTGTTCTCTATGAGTGTGCATGTGTAGTTCACATGACATTTTCCCAATTTAATGTATGACGTTGTTATGGTTAGCATAGTCTTTAGTTCTATTAATTTAATATCACTATCATCTTTAGTGTGTTGTTTTTGCCATATGAGGAGATTAGAAGATCCTTACTGAGTGTGTAACTTAGTGAGGCTCATCTTCTATTTTTGTAGGTGAGGAAACACTAGCATAGTGCCCACCTTAGACAGGGCAATAGAGTGTGAAGGCATCTTCCCATATACCACCCCTTTACTTTTATGCTTCCTTGGAATATGCCCCATGGGAGATGTACTTTATAATTTTGTACTTGGACTATCAATTAATATATTGTACCATGTAAATAATGTAATTGAATCCTATTATAGTTATTTCAATTTCTTATTTATTTATCTAGACCAATCAATAATCCTTCTGAGTTTTCGGATTCGTGAGTGATGGAATGGGGTACGAGTCCTTAATGGATTGTGGAATTTGGACTACTAGACATACACACACACTCTCTCTCTAACTAGTATCTAAGGGGTGATGCCTCTCCGATGTCCCTTGTTGCACCGAGTCTCTCTCTCTCAAGGTAGATGCACCCTTCAACACCCCTCTCTACTTCTTTCACTCTCATAGTCCCTTCTCTCTCTCTCTCTCTACATGTCTCTCTCCCATGCACTACTAAAGTCGACCCCATTGGTACCCTTTCTCTCTCTAGTCTCCTTCTCTTTGGTGGGTTCATCGACGACACTAGGACATCTATGTGGTAATTAATTGCTAACATGGTACCCAATATTTGAGGGAGTCTTTTTTTAGGGTAAGTTAGTCATTTCAGCTCTTAACTATAATTGAACTTAGTTGCATCTGGTGGCAGGGGTATATGTGATGCAATACTGGCATGGTGCAGTTACCAACGTAAATTTATCGGAGGGAGGGTTCTTGCATTAGAAATTTAGAACAGGGGCTTGGCGATTAAGAGAGAAACGTTCCCAATCAATGATGATTAAGAGAGAAAAGAATTATTTTATTAAGCATTCTTAGTCGCAGCCCAACCACCACAGATGTAATAGCCAATAAAGATCTAAAGATTTTCAAACACCACAGTTATTTATTATGAGATAAATCGTAGGGAGCTGAATGCAACTTTTTTTTTACTCGCATGCTGCTGAAGTCCAACTCGACCTTTTAATCATAAGAATTTTATTTTGAGAAATATTTATTAATGTAGGATGTTCTAGAAGTAAATTGTAAGAAAATAATTTTATTAACTGGTACATAGTAAAGTGATCTAGACTATACCAGAGTGCTCTAGGCAAAAGTACAAACAGAGCAAACCATACCAATACGCTCTAGTTCACATTTAAATTTAATAAAAAAAAAATACAATGTCGGGTCAATTATGTCTGGGACAGCAAGGTCGCAGGCACAGTCTGATATGCTCAGCCATGAGCTAGTAAGCACTATTTATTAAGTGTTCCCATCCAATGGACTAGCTCTTTTTGCAATCTATCTTAGTTTTATTACAAGAAATGTCTTGTAATATATACTTTTTTCTATTTTTTAATACTTATCTCTCATAAATTTAAGACTTTTTAAGTAAGACAGAGTGGACATATATATAGTGAATTGGGGAAAGAAGATCTCTTTGCAGATTCCTAACTCATGGCCAAACTAGAAATATTTGTTGTATTTGTACAAGTGTATATGTTCTCACGGATTAATAAAAATCTCTCCTAAGGATAATAAGTACAACAAATTTTTCTCATGAATAATTGAAAATAAATGGAGAATGGATTTATAGAGATGAGAAAGATTTAGTGTACTTTTCTATTGCACTTAAGTGTAATATGATTAATCACTCATTTCATGTGATACAACTCACATAGAGGTGATAAAATGATAACCCAATAATTAAATGCCACGTGAGATGAGTAACTAGTTATATTGTAAAATGGTGATGGACCGCGTGGAGAACACCTCCTTACAGAGGTTCTGTATAAAACATCTCGAACACCTCCATCTGTTGGGACCTCTCCCTGTCCTAGACCGCGCCGCCGGCGACGCCCTTCCCTCCTGAGTCTTGCACTGTCCCTTCGAGCAGCATCTGCTCCTCCTCCCGGCCGACATCGTACGTCGCGTGGAGACCCACGAGCACGTAGTAAGCCAACATCACCGCCGTGCAGATGGCGAACCTGACAAAGGCCTCATACCCCAGCGACCCCATCAGGAATAGGTTGGCAGCGATGGACAGGGACGGCAGCCACGGCACCAGTGGCACCCCCCACACACTGGGCGCCCGCTGCTGTGGCACCAGCAAGGCCAGCCCGGCTGTCGCCAGGAACCACACCGGAACTGCGACGGCATACCCGACCCACCCGCCGGGGATCGAGGAACCCCAGCAGGCGGAAATGCCGATGGAGGCGAGGACAATGAGGACGAGGGAGGCGAGCAACTTGAGCAACCCGGATGTGGGGGTGACCCCGCGGACGTAGTAGCGCCGGACGAGCAGGGCCACGGCCATGAGCATGAAGATGAACAGGGTGCTGATGGAGGAGACGGTGGCGAGCACGTCGAGGCTAGAGAAGAGGGCGATGCAGGCGGAGGCGCCGGTGACGAGGATGGTGGCGTTCACTGGCGTCCCCGTCCGGGGGTGGACAAGCGCGAAGTAGGGGGGGATCATGTGTGCTCGGGCGATCTGAGTAGTGTACCGTCCCTGCCCCAGCGCCCCCACAAGCAACCCCGTCGTCATCCCCTTAAGCGCGCCGAGGGCCACCAGGTACTTGGCCCAGCGCATGCCCACCGCCGCGAACGCCGCCGAGTAGGCCGCGTCGGGGTCCAGCGACGAGTACCTCTGCATTGAGCAGAGCACGAATGCCATGACGCAGTAGACAACTGTGATGGCCGTCATTGAGCCGATCAGGCCGAGGGGGATGTCGCGGGCTGGGTTCTTAGTCTCCTCCGCCATGGTGGCCACCATGTCGAAGCCCGTGTACGCCCAGTAGACCACGCCGGCCGCCCGGAACACCCCCTTCGCACCGTAGGGAAAGAAAGGGACCAGGTTGGAGAGATCTGCGTGGGCGGACCCGGCGGCGATGATGAAGGCGATGACGGCGACGCTGACGACGGAGGTGATCCAGTTGAGGCGGGAGGTAAGGCGGGTGCCGGTGGCGGCGATCGCGGAGCATGTGATGAGCACGCCGACGGCGATGGGGTCGAGAAGATTGTAGCCGTCGGCGAGCGCAGCCACGTGGATCCGGAGGGAGTCGGGATCCCGGTCGATGAGGGTGGCAAAGTAGGAAGTCCAGGAGCGTGCCACCCCGGCGGCGCCGACAAGCGCCTCGAGGAGGATGTTGGCGGCGGCGATGTAGGCCACGAAGTCGCCGAGCTCGACGCGGAGGTAAGAGAAGGATCCCCCCGCGGAGGGGATCTCCACGGCGAACTCGGCGTAGCAGAAGACGGAAAGGAGCGCGGAGAATCCGGCGGCGGCGTAGGCGAGGATGACGGCGGGGCCGGCGTCGTTGCGCGCCTCGAGGCCGGTGAGGACGAAGACCCCGGATCCTACGACGGCGCCGAAGCCGAGCCAGGCGAGGTCCCACCAGTTGAGGCAGCGGCGGAGTCCGTGCTCGCTCCGGCGCGGGAGGAGGCGGAGCTCGGCGGCGGAGGTGGAGCGACGGAGCAGGCGGGACCCGAGGCGGGAGCAGGTATCGGTGAGGGCGGCACCGTATGCGGACCAGGAGGCGAAGGAGGGCTCGGGGAAGAAGTCCGCCTTGCTCCACCTCCAGTAGGAGCGACCGCCCTCGTCGCCATCTCCACCTTCTCCTCCGCGCGCGCTGGTGCCTTGCGCCATAGCTGCTGCCATTGGGTATTTGGGTGGGGGGAAGAGAGAGAGAGAGAGAGAATTAGGAAGTTGAAAGGGGAAGACGCCTGCTAGGGACAAACAACCAAACAGCGTGCGGATTCAGAATCTCCGTTATTAAGAGAGGATTCCGTGGACCGAGGAAATACAGAAGAATAAGTTAGGGATAATTGTAAAAAATCTTAACTTTTTTATGCTAAATTATTATTTATCTGAAAATTGGTCTTGTTCGTATTTGTGGGCATATCCTATTATAGATATAGTTGTCATGTGATATCTTATCATATTTAACTAAGTAAGGAGTATAATACTTTGAGTATTTCTTTAGCATTGATTTAGTGGCCTTACTCTTTAGTCTTAAAAGATAATTTTACCCTTTGGCACTATTTGAAAGTTCCGTGGAAAAGATTTTACATTTTAAATATTTTGACAAAATTGTCGACATTTTCAAACAAGTGCATATTGCCGATTTATGGCAGAGGTGAGAGACGAGTACAACGGCACGTCTCTCTCCATTTTTTCAAAAGCGATCAAAAGTTATTCTGAAAAATTTTCACCTATGAAGATCTCGTTGTGTCTACGATGAATATGATATCTTTATTTTTTTAAAATTTTAAATATGTTGTGGGGCGCGCGGACGAGAAAGCTTGTTCATACACACGTAATGTGCGAAATTAACTTCTCCCGATTTCCTGCAATTTCAAACGGCGCCTTATTAGAAAAACCGGAAAACAACTTGTCGGTATAAGTAAGTTAGTCTTGTTAGAACAGTGTTGTTATTCTGGCTGTGATCCAAAGATGGCACGATGCTTATATTCATAACTTACCATGCATGCTTTCACTAGAACTTTTGGGTAACATATAATTTACGGCTAACAAGATTAACATGCAGCATCTCTCCATCCTCGTATCCTATGCCCTTTTTGCGTTACTTCCCCCGACTATGCATTCCCTTAATCATATATATGCTTTTCCTTGATGACGTCTCTATAATCTCCATGATGTCCTTGGGCGACTCGTTCGAACAGGAAATCCCAATTTGGTCACTGAAATAGTGCAATCCTCCGCCTCCCTGCTGCAACATTCTTTTGTTCGTGAATGATGAAGCTGTTGGCTTCTTCACATGGGCGGACGTAGGATAAAATATAGGGGGGGGGGGGGGGGGGCAAAATAAGAAGATGCGAAAAAATAAAATATCTTAAATTTATTGCATGTGATCTATCAGAATAAAATTTTCGTTCTTTCAAGTCACGAAAATCATCTATAATTAAATCTATACTAAAAGTTTCAGCAATTTTCTTCTCAATATAGATGATCAAACGATCAGATAAAAAATCATCTTCCATCTTGTTGCGAAGCTTGTTCTTGATAATCTTCATAGCTGAAAATGATCGTTCAATTGTAGCTGTGGAAACTGGAAGAGTGAGAATAAGAGTCAAGACTCTGTACACAAGTGGATAGATTTCTGATTTTCTTGTTTTCACCAGCCACTGACATAGATCAGAAATAGTGGACAAACTTTTAAATTCCTGATGTTGTCGTACATACTCAAAGTGCTCTAATTGTATCCTCAATTACATCATCTCTTGTTCTGTGAAGTCTTGTGGATAAAATTTTTCTGCCAACTTACAAACATCATTAACTCTGAATGATACATGCATCTCTCGTGGATCTAGAGCTGAGCTAAGAATGAGTAACACCACAACATGATCATTAAATTGATCTAGAGCTGAGCTAAGAATGAGTAACTCCACAACATGATCATTAAATTGATGATTAAATTGATCTAGAGCTGAGCTAAGATGAGTATTGACGTGCTAACTTGCTGGTCATTAGCTACTGCCGTTGGAAACTAAATAATAAACACAACCATGAAATAGATTTTTCCCTCAAATTAGCAAATAAGAGTAACTCATATCAAATAAAAAATTATCATTAACTACTTAAAAACCTTCAAATTCATATACCACACGGATAGACGAAGAAATTAATAAATTTTGAGATTTGAAATCTAAAAAAAAAATGATAATTGCAGTACGTCCAATACCTGATTTGATTTTAGACCTCTAATTCAATAGAAATAACAAGTAAGTAACGTTTTAAAGAATAGAAGAAAGCTGCGACCACGTTCGCGTACTGCTGCCCGCTGCCATCCTCTCAAATATCATCCACTACAGAAAGCGAATTACCGACGGAAATTTTCGACGGATTATTTTCCGTCGTAATTCCGTCGGATATTCTGACGGCAATATGTTAGTCGGAATATCCGTCGGTCTTTCCGACGGAAATATTTCCGTCGGAAATGTCCGTCGGTAATGAAAACATACCGACGGATATTCCGACGGAAATATTTCCGTCGGAATATCCGTCGGTAATCTACTATACCTTGTCCCGCGAAACCCCCCTCTTTCCCTCTTCTGCTCTCTCTCTCCTCTCTCTCTCTCTCCCTCCTCTCCTCCCTCTCTCTCTCTCTCCCTTCTCTCCTCTCCTCTCTCTCTCTCTCTCTCTCCTCTCTCCTCTCTCTCTCTCTCCTCTCTCTCTCTCCCTCTCTCTCTCGTCGCCGCGACCCTTGCGCCGCCGCCGCGCCGCCGCGGCCCTCCGCCCCGACCGGCCCCGCCGCCGCCGCCGTGCTCTGCCACCGGAAGTCCCTCCCCGCCGGTATGTAACACCCTCGCGCCCCTCTCCCCCTCCCTTCCCCACCCCCGCCACCGGCGACCCCCCACCTCCGCCATCGGCGTCCCAGCCCCCCTCCCTCCCTTCTCCCCCCCAGCCCCCCTTCCCCACCCCTGCGCCCCCTCCCCCTTCCCCACCCCTGCGACCCCCCCTCCCTCCCCCTTCCCCAGTCCCATTCCCCACCCCTGCCACCCCTCCCTTCCCCACCATTGCCTCCCCCCATCCCCCCAAAGCGACCCCCCCTCCCCCTGTAGGCCCCCCCCCCTCCCCCACAAGCACCCCCCTCCCCCAGGCGACCCCCCCTCCCTGTCGGCCCCCCCTTCCCCTCCCGTCCGTGCGGCGACCCCCCACCTCCGCCATCGCCGTCCCAGCCCCCCTCCCCCTCCCTTCTCCAACCGGCCAGCCCCCCTTCCCCACCCCTGCGACCCCCCTCCCCCTCCCCCTCCCCCTCAGTCCCATTCCCACCCCTGCCACCCCTCCCTTCCCCTAAGAGAGCTCTATTTAAAATTATTTGAATTTTTTGTGTGTTCAATATATAATATTTTAACTTATATTAATTATAAAATCTGTTTATTCAAATTCTATGACATTTCTATAGTACGGTCATAGAACTAGTTGCTATCTGTACTGAACTAGGAATTTATACTTTATAATAGTACTTTTTTTAATCATAACGTGCCACATTCAAAATATCTCTTTTTTAAAGTTTAATTTACGAATAAACAGCCAACATATTAAAACAATACAAAAATATAATCTTTTAGTGGTGTGTATTTGTTACCAAATATTGTAGATTTCATTTAAATTACCAAGAATTGAGATGAAAAATCCCAAGTTTTTTTTCTATTTTTATTGTTCTCCTCACTTTAAAAATTCTGTGTGGGCAAATACGATATTTCACAGATTTTTTTTCCAGTATGTTTTATATTAAAAAGTCCTTAATGGGCTCTCATGACAAGTCCTTGCATCCACCGGGCCTGCTTTCCGGCCCAAACCCATTTACAAGAGGGAAGCCCATTTTCTTACGTTTGGGGATGTTTGGGGATTTGGGCCCACTTCCCAAGTCTCACAGGCTTACAAACTAAAATTTTGTAGATTTGGTACTTAAAGAGTGGCTCAGTAGTTAAAGCCCTTTTATCATATAGTCTCACAGGCTATTTGCATAAATAATATAATTTTCTACAAACTAAAGTTTTGTGGATTTGACATTCACAGGGTCCTCTCAGTAGTTACCTTTTATTGTATAATATCACATGCTATGTGCATAAACAATATAATTTTCTACAAAGTAAAGTCTTGTAAATTTGATATGCAAAGAGTTGCTCAGTAGTTAAGATCCTTTTATCATATATTTATACTGACCTAAATTCAAAACCCACCTCCACATTAGGTACCCACAAAAAAATAAAAAACTTTGTAGATGTGCTAAGTTATCTTGCAAATTTACCATCTAGGGGACCTTTGATGGTCAAATAAGATAAGGTCAGATAGAAAAACTCAAGGTTTTTGACGTTTTTGTTTTGTGTACAAAATTCTTATTTCATAGGGACAATAAAGCCCCCATAAAATATTAGAATAAGTTATCAGACTCTTATTCCAAATAACTTACATTTGTTGTATCTGACTTATTAAAGCAGATTAATGTACATTAATCAGCTTATTACTTTGAAGAATTAAAACTTAAAACCATGGGGAGCAGACTTCGGTTTCATGGGCCTCATACCCATGTTCTCAATAAAATATGTAAAAATATTTTATATCTTGTTTACAATAAGTTTCATGTTGGGAGTTTTGGCCAAAACCAATTAGAACGCATGATTATAGGGCTTTGCACAAAATCGTGATTCTCCATATAAAATGCCAATTCTGATTGACTTCGCGACCCACTATGTGGATGCCAATTCTGCTTAAATTGGTGGCACACACTATGGACGCCAATTCTGAAGAGATTGGCACCCACTCATTCAGTTGACATTTTAAAAGGGTTTGATTTTCCTTATTTTCTATGCATGATACCTCCTATTAGACTTATTTACACCCTATGGTCATTGAACTAGTAACCTAAAATAGTTAAACCACATGTAAAAGGAATGACATGAATACTCTTATAATGTTCTTAATGATATGACTATGTTCTTAATTATATTCAAAGCTTTTGGTAAATTAAGTTATTTATTATTTATCTTGCTCGCTGTTATTTTTTTACGCTTGACATGAAAATAAACAATGCAATGACTTTCTTTGTTAAACATATTGTTTACTTTCACAAATTTCACACTGCAAGTTAATCATTCAACATTCGTATGTTTATTTGTAGCCATTTGAGAGATTTTTTCATATTTACCATATTATGATTTAATTTCATATTTTAAATTACTCATGAATAAAATGTTATTAATTTTTTTTTGTAATTAGTGATGAGAGTTCGCGATTGGAAATTAGACTCAAAGAAGAACAAATGTCCAACGTATCAAAGTACTTGTTTGTTTGAACGTAAAATATTTCCGCTCGATATTCGAAGATTGCATGATGGTTTACTTTTGGTGAAAGAGAAGATGACGAAAATCATAAAGATTATTCGGAAAGAAGAAAGACAAAGTTTAGAAAATAAAAGTGGATTATCTGTTATTGTTCAAGATGAAAAAGGAGTGCGATATTCTGTAATCTTACGACGCAGTTGGTGTGCTAGTATGTACATGTTTATTGGAAAAGACTGGTGTAAATTTGTGAAAAATAATTGTGTCAAAGAATTTGACATTCTCAAAGTTATGTCTTCCCATTATGTACGAAGAGATGTATTTGGCAAACTATATTTAGGGATATCAGTGGTTAGTTCACTCCCTAGGAAATCTACTGAGAAGCTGGTGAATAAAGAGCCGATCAAGTGGTGGTGGCCTAATATGAAGACATCACGGTTTGTGTTGTTTTTAATGTTCAATACCATTAAGTATTTATATAGTGCTCAAATTTATTTGATATTCATGTATGTTTACTCTTCATTTATTTTTACGTCAACGCTTTATTTCACCCATTAGCTCTGGGACTCTCCATATAACGTATGTATGGTACTTGAATGATGTGAGGGTGTGTTGGATTTTAACTCGGGACATGACATTTAATATGTAGGAAAAATGTCGGAGAATCGGTCATGGATGTACCGTGGAATAGTGAATGGAGTTGTGACCGAGGAGTTTAAAGACGGAGTTGACAGTTTTATTGAGTTTGCATTGAGTAATACATCAGTAGCAGTTGATCCGATGGGTAACATCCGATGTCCGTGTTCGGCTTGTAAGAACAGAAAGTGGATATCGACATGGGATGTGCAGCATCATCTGTATACGAGAGGATTTGTTGGCCATTATGAGTTATGGTCGTGTCATGGTGAGTTGAATATTCAGTCGTCTGCACCAGCTAATTACTTTGCCTCCACAAGTACGTACGTAGACATGGTTGTCGATGCTGCTGGTCCGGAGTTCAATATTCATGAAGATCAAACAAATGAAGAAGTGCCGAATGATACAGCTCAGAGATTTTATCAGTTACTTCGAGATGCTGATGAGCCATTATGGGATGGTTGTGAGAAGCATACACGGTTGTCTGCAGTGTCGCAGCTATTGAATTTGAAATCTGAATTTCATATGAGCGAGAGTTGTTTTGACCGGCTTCTCTTACTGGTCAAGAGCATGCTTCCTCAATCAGAGAGGTTACCTGCTGACTTTTACCGTGCGAAGAAGATGGTGAATGATTTGGGGCTTGGTTTTATGAAAATTGATGCATGTCCGAATCACTGTATGCTGTACTACAAAGAGGATGCAGATAAGACATCATGCTGTATTTGTAAGCATGATAGGTTCAAGCCCAAGAGAGGGGACAAGTCAAAGCAGAAGGATGTTCCGTATAAGTCATTGCGGTACTTTCCTATCACACCCAGATTGCAGCGATTGTTCATGTCCTCGAGGACAGCTGGACATATGACATGGCATGCGGAAAGAGTCCGTCGCGACGAAGGTGAAATGAGTCATCCTGCCGATGGTGAAGCTTGGGCTCATTTTAGCCGTACTCATCCTTACTTCTCAAGGGATCCACGCAACGTACGGCTTGGTTTATGCACAGATGGTTTCAATCCTTTCGGAGGCTCGGTGGCATCTTACTCATGTTGGCCAGTATTCTTAACACCGTATAACCTTCCGCCAGGCATGTGCATGAAGCGTGAGAATCTGTTCCTTTCATTGCTGATTCCGGGTCCAAAAAGTCCAGGAAAGAATATAGACATATATCTCAGACCGTTGATTGATGAGATGAAATTGTTATGGTCAGATGGTGTGCAGTCTTATGATGCATCCAGAAAACAGAATTTCAATCTGAAGGCTGCATTAATGTGGACAATAAGTGACTTTCCAGCCTACGGCATGTTATCTGGCTGGAGCACACATGGGAGGTTGGCATGTCCTTATTGCATGGAGGATTCTAAATCATTTGTGTTGAAATCTGGGGGAAAATCTTGTTGGTTCGATTGTCATCGGCGGTTTCTACCCAGTGACCATCCTTTCCGAAAGCAAAAGGATTCTTTTATTAAAAATACAACTGTGATGGAGGAGGTAGATATGGAACGGGTGTCTGGTGGAAATATGGCGAGGCGGGTCCAGAACTTACCGACTGTAACACAACTGGCTGGTAGTACCCGACAAATCCCTGGCTTTGGGAAGGATCACAATTGGGTGAAGCAAAGCATTTTTTGGGAATTGCCTTATTGGTCAACACTTTTGATACGTCATAACCTAGACGTCATGCATATAGAGAAGAATGTTTTTGATAATGTGTTCAACACAGTTATGGACGTCAAAGGTAAAACGAAGGATAACGTCAAGGCACGGGTCGATTTGAAAGTACTTTGCAAACGTCCAGAACTAGAGCTACAGCATGTTCAAGGAAAAGTGGTGCAACCTAAAGCTGCATATGTGCTTGGGGCCAGACAGATTAAGGAAGTGTTGCAATGGTTAAAGCAATTGAGATTTCCGGATGGATATGTCTCGAATATTGCGCGTTGTGTAAATGTCAACGAGGGAAAAATATACGGAATGAAGAGTCATGACTGCCATGTTTTCATGCAAAGACTGATGCCTCTTGCTTTTCGTGAGTTGTTGCCGAAACAAATATGGGGAGCAATGACTGAGCTGAGTCAATTCTTCAGGATTTTATCTGCATCAGAACTCAAAATTCATGACTTGCAAAATATAGAGCAAAATATAATTCAGACAGTCTGCAAATTAGAGAAGATATTTCCTCCAGCATTCTTTGATTCAATGGAGCACCTGATCATCCATTTACCATATGAGGCAAGGGTCGGAGGACCAGTACAATTTCGATGGATGTATCCGTTTGAGAGGTATATTTCTACATCTCAATTTATTGCCATTACGACGATCTTTTATATTACTTATGTATGCATTTGAATTATTGTCGTAGGTGCATGCACGATCTTAAGATGAAAGTCCGTAACAAAGCACAAGTTGAGGGCTCCATTACTCAGGCGTACCTCATTGAGGAGATATCGAACTTCTGTTCGATGTACTTTGACACGGAAATACGAACCCGACGCACTCAACCTCCACGTAATGATGATGGTGGAGATTCGAGGTGTCAGACCGACTCTCTGTATTCAAGTGTGCCGGACGGGCGTTCGGATCTTCATCTACTCGCGCACTCCAAGACAGAGAGTTGGTAGCTGCGGAGATCTACGTGTTCATGAATTGCGAAGAACTAGACCCTTACATTCAGTAAGCTCTCCACGCTTATTCGTCATCATTTGCGTGCATTACTGCAGAACCTAACGGTTGTGTGACATTTACATTGCAGAGAGTTTGACTCGGTCATATTGCGACGGAATCCACGTCTAACTGACGTGCAGGTTGAAAAGGAACGGGAGAAGTCTTTTCCTACTTGGTTAAGATCTCGAGTATGTGTCTAATTATTTTGAAACATAAGTGTTATGTTTTTATGCAGACTGAGTTGAAGTCATTTATTCAATGTTTGTCTATTTATCTCATAATAGGTTGAACAAGGCTTCATTCCCGATTCTAGAGTACAACAGATTAGTTTTGGCCCCTCGAAGATTGTACGTGTCTATCCAGGCTACATTGTGAATGGATACAGATTTCACACGAGAGATTATGGACGGAATAAGTCTACGATGAACAGCGGCGTATGTGTGAAGGGAAGTGCCTATAATGAAAATGAAATTGACTATTATGGCATTCTCGAAGAAGTCATTGAACTGCAATTTTTGGGACAAGACAACAATGTATTTCTGTTCAAGTGTCATTGGTTTGACCCGACATCTATTCGTCATGACACAACATATGGATTAATCGATGTGAAGCATAAGTCCAAATTGAGTACATATGAGCCATTCATCCTGGCGGCACAAGCCCAACAAGTTTATTATTCAAATTATACATCCCTCAAATTAAGAGATTGGTGGGCTGCATGTAGAGTGAAATCAAGACTATTCCCTGAGTATGAGCTTCTCCCGACTGATGATGAGCTCGAAGGTGTTAATGACAACTTTTTCCAATCAGATCGGAGTGACGCACGAGAGTTGGCAGCTTCTACGCAGTACAATGTTCATGATATAAATGAAACAATTTCCTTACATAAGGATAACGAACAAGAAGAAGTTGACCCAAATGTCGCTGAGCGGGAGGTGGAGTCTGATGTGGAGGAAGACTCCCAAGATGATGAGGATGAATTCCAGGATGATGATGAAGATGATGCTGAATTAAACATGTCTTCAGCATCTGATGATGAATATAGATAATATACTGCATATTTTGTAAGAAATTGGTGTTGTTGTTCATTACATGTTCATAATAAATTGCTACTTCAAATTGAGTGCTGATGACTTGCTATATCTTTATTTGTATCAATAGAGATATGGTACGTGGAGGACGCAGTCGGAGGGTTGCCACGTCCGTTGGCAGAGGGACTGCCTCCGCGTCCACGTCTGCCTCCAGGTCCGCGACAGGTATATGCATATGTACAAAAAACCATATGGTATTATTGTTTTTATTTGAAATTCATAATTTCTAATGTGTAAAATTTTGCAGGGACTGCCTCCCCGTCCACGCCCGTCGTCCCAGCGACAGGTAATTTTCTACATTGTTGTTTATTTGAAATTCATAATTTCTAATGTGTATGAAATTTTGCAGGGACTGCCTCCCCGTCCACGCCCGTCGTCCCATGACAGGTAATTTTCTACATTGTTGTTTATTTGAAATTCATAATTTCTAATGTGTATGAAATTTTGCAGGGACTGCCTCCCCGTCCACGCCCGTCGTCCCAGCGACAGGTAATTTTCTACATTGTTGTTTATTTGAAATTCATAATTTCTAATGTGTATGAAATTTTGCAGGGACTGCCTCCCCGTCCACGCCCGTCGTCCCAGCGACAGGTAATTTTCTACATTGTTGTTTATTTGAAATTCATAATTTCTAATGTGTATGAAATTTTGCAGGGAATGCCTCCCCGTCCACGCCACCTTCGTCTTCTTCCTCACCACAAGGTAAACATATGTTTCAATAGATTAGTATGTTTGGTCTCTTGCAATTTATACAATAAAAGTGTACTAAATTGTTTTCAACAGAGGTGGAGAGCCAGCATCCAGCAGCTGAGGAGGGGCCTCAGCTACCAGGACGACAACCATGCTGGATCTCAGGGTAAAGTTCATCATCTCAGTGTTACTGTATTTGTTATTTAGGATATACATTTCATGTAGAAAATTAATGTGGAATTGCAGGGGGAAGATAGATCCCAGTCCTGCTTCCCGCTATATTACGACGTTGGTCCACGCACATATTCCAGGACCAGTGGATGCATGGAGAGACTTCCCGGTGCCAGTCCGGGATTTATTA
This sequence comes from Colocasia esculenta, assembly GCA_014218235.1. Taxonomy (NCBI): domain Eukaryota; kingdom Viridiplantae; phylum Streptophyta; class Magnoliopsida; order Alismatales; family Araceae; genus Colocasia; species Colocasia esculenta. Next base: position 19,899,775 of record CM024761.1, on the reverse strand, counting down.
TTTGACATGTTTACGGTATTTTTATTTTTTAGAAGAGTTGAAGTCATTTATTCAATTATTATTAATTTAGGTTTATTGCAGAACGTTGATTAATTTTATTTCTTTACAGCGGAGGTTCGCGTTCACGAGACCCGAGGATCTCCCTCGGATCGAGCCGTCTGGGAGATTACGGCCCAGACTAATTTAAGAAAGTCGATGTGGGAGGCACGGGACAAGGCAATCAAGACCACAGGGAACCGGGATCCTATGGCTTGGTGGATTACGGCCCTGTTTGGCTGCGGAGGGACTATTGGAGTCCCTTTGCGCGCGTTGGGCTGCTGGACCATGGCAGCAGCGGTCACAGGCGGCAATACGCAACAGAGCAACTCAACCGGAGAAGAATGTGCATACTAGTGGATCCGTATCTTATGCGACCCACAGTCAAAATTGGTAAGTATTATTGTTCGATTCATATATACATATGGATTATTATTGTGAGACTAACTAATTTTGTTGAATTCTAAGCATCACGACCTGGAGCGTGCCCCTACTTTCCGCGAGTTATTTGACCGACTCATAAGCGGAAGGGGACGGATGACTATGTTACCGAGAGTGCCCGCACGATTGCTGTAAGTCAAGCTTTAAATTATGAATTCAATTATGATATTAAAGTAATTTGTTTTCAATAATTTAATTTTAAATTATTTTACAGAGACGTACGACAGGACATGGCGATGCGGAGCGCTACACAGAGGGCACTCCCCAGCCAGATTTGGATGCGGACGCTTGGGTCGAGGCAGCGGGAGTGCCGAGGAAGGGTCGAGTGTACGGCTTTGGGACAGTCTGGATACTCATCGAGTGTTGTCCTCATATGCCAGTTCGATCGCTCCTCCGGCACACGCGAGTTCATCTTCTGCGCCGCCCGTCAGTGGTGTAGAGGACATTAGAGGCATCATTCGGGAGGAGCTACGTACAGAGCTACAGACGCAGCGGGACGAGCTACAGACGCAGCGGGTAGAGCTACAGGCGCAGCGGTAGAGATAGAGACGCAGCGGGTACAGCTACAGATGCAGTTCAGCGATATGGTTCAGCAGTTCATGTCAATAATGCAGGGAGTACACCCCACACAGCCAGCAGCTCAGGTCAGTATTAGTATTAATTTCATATACTTAGGATTGGTCCGGGCATCCAACACGACCGGTGGGTTAAAGTAACGTGTAGAAACTGACGGAATCCAATTTGGATCCCCGGATTGGGTTAGGCATTCAAAGGACCGATCTAAAAACACGGTCACCATATATAATGGTTAAAAACGCAACCCGGGGGTCCAAAATCCCAAATAGGGATCGGATCGGCGTGCCGTTTTCTCCGACACGACCGGGTGGGTTAAAGTGACGTGTGGGAACTGACGGAATCCAATTTGGATCTCCGGATTGGGTTGGGCATTCAAAACGGATCTAAAAACACCCAAGCATATATAAAAGGTTAAAACACACAACCCGGGGGTCCAAAATCCCAAATAGGGATCGGATCGACGTGCCGTTTTCTCCGACACGACCGGGTGGGTTAAAGTGACGTGTAGAACTGACGAATCCAATTTGCCCCGGATTGGGTTGGGCATTCAAAGGACGGATCTAAAAACACGGCCAAGCATATAAAATGGTCAAAACACGCAACCCGGGGTCCAAAATCCCAAATAGAGATCGGATCGGCGTGCCGTTTTCTCCGACACGACCGGGTGGGTTAAAGTGACGTGTGGGAACTGACGGAATCCAATTTGGATCTCCGGATTGGTTGGGCATTCAAAGGACGGATCTAAAAACACCCAAGTATATATAAAGTGTCAAAACGCACAACCCGGGGTCCAAAATCCCAAATAGGGATCGGATCGACGTGCCGTTTTCTCTCCGACACGACCGGTGGGTTAAAGTGACGTGTAGAAACTGACGGAATCCAATTTGGATCCCCGGATTGGGTTGGGCATTCAAAGGACCGATCTAAAAACACGGTCAACCATATATAAATGGTTTAAACACGCAACCCGGGGGTCCAAAATCCAAAATAGGGATCGGATCGGCGTGCCGTTTTCTCCGACACGACCGGTGTGGGTTAAAGTGACGTGTGGGAACTGACGAATCCAATTTGGATCTCCGGATTGGGTTGGGCATTCAAAAGACGGATCTAAAAACACCCAAATATATATAAAAGGTTAAACACACAACCCGGGGTCCCAAAATCCCAAATAGGGATCGGATCGACGTGCCGTTTTCTCCGACACGACCGGGTGGGTTAAAGTGACGTGTAGAAACTGACGGAATCCAATTTGGATCCCGGATTGGGTGGGCATTCAAGGACGATCTAAAAACACGGCCAAGTATATATAAATGGTCAAAACACGCAACCCGAGGGTCCAAAATCCCAAATAGGATCGGATCGGCGTGCCGTTTTCTCCGACACGACCTGGTGGGTTAAAGTGACGTGTGGGAACTGACGGAATCCAATTTGGATCTCCGGATTGGGTTGGGCATTCAAAGGACGGATCTAAAAACACCCAAGTATATATAAAGCGTCAAACACACAACCCGGGGTCCAAAATCCAAATAGGGATCGGATCGACGTGCCGTTTTCTCCGACACGACCGGGTGGGTTAAAGTGATGTGTAGAAACTGACGGAATCCAATTTGGATCCCCGGATTGGGTTGGGCATTCAAAGGACCGATCTAAAAACACGGTCAACCATATATAAATGTTAAAACACGCAACCCGGGTCCAAAATCCAAAATAGGGATCGGATCGGTGCCGTTTTCTCCGACACGACCGGGTGGGTTAAAGTGACGTGTGGGAACTGACGGAATCCATTTGGATCTCCGGATTGGGTTGGGCATTCAAAAGACGGATCTAAAAACACCAAATATATATAAAGGTTAAAACACACAACCCGGGGTCCAAAAGCCCAAATAGGGATCGGATCGACGTGCCGTTTTCTCCAACACGACCGGGTGGGTTAAAGTGACGTGTAGAAACTGAAGGAATCCAATTTGGATCCCCGGATTGGGTTGGGCATTCAAAGGACGGATCTAAAAACACGGCCAAGCATATATAAATGGTCAAAACACGCAACCCGGAGGTCCAAAATCCCAAATAGGGATCGATCGGCGTGCTGTTTTCTCCGACATGACCGGGTGGGTTAAAGTGACGTGTGGGAACTGACGGAATCCAATTTGGATCTCCGGATTGGGTTGGGCATTCAAAAGACGGATCTAAAAACACCAAATATATATAAAAGGTTAAAACACACAACCCGGGGTCCAAAATCCCAAATAGGGATCGGATCGACGTGCCGTTTTCTCCGACACGACCGGGTGGGTTAAAGTGACATGTAGAAACTGACGGAATCCAATTTGGATCTCCGGATTGGGTTGGGCATTCAAGGACGGATCTAAAAACACGGCCAAGCATATATAAATGGTCAAACACGCAACCCGGAGGTCCAAAATCCCAAATAGGGATCGATTGGCATGCCGTTTTCTCCGATACGACTGGGTGGGTTAAAGTGATGTGTGGGAACTGACGGAATCCAATTTGGATCCCCGGATTGGGTCGGACGTTCAATTGATGGATCTAAAAAACACCCAAGTATATTTAAGCGTCAAAACACAACCGGGGTCCAAAATCCCCAATAGGGATCGGATCAACGTGCCGTTTTTCCGACACGACCGGGTGGGTTAAAGTGACGTGTGGAACTGACGGAATCCAATTTGGATCTCGGATTGGGTTGGGCATTCAAAGGACGGATCTAAAACACCAAGTATATATAAAAAGTTAAAACACACAACTCGGGGGTCCAAAATCCCAAATAGGGATCGGATCGACGTGCGTTTTTCTCCGACACGACCAGGTGGGTTAAAGTGACGTGGTGAAACTGACGGAATCCATTTGGATCCCCGGATTGGGTTGGGCATTCAAAGGACGGATCTAAAAACACTAAGAAATGATGGATCTAAAAATATTTTTGTATTATGTTTGAGAAATAATCACATGTTTTAAATTTCATTTATGAAAATACTGTATTTCTTTTATTTATTATTAATGTTTCTCATTTTAATTTGTTTTAATATAGGATCCAGCTCTAACGATGACGAGGCAGGGACAGCAGACGACCCAGATCTATGTTGATTTTGTATTCATTATGCTATATGATTTATATTTATTGTATCATATGAGTTTTGTTGATTGTTAGTATTTGTTAAATTTATGAATATTGTAGCAGGTTTGACATTGTAGCAATGTATTTTATTTGTTTATTTAAAAAATATGTGTATTTTTCGACGGATAAATTTCGTCGGAAAGTATAAATTACCGACGGAAAAAGACCGTCGGTAATACCTTCGGAAAGTCCTGACAGATTGGCCGACGGATGTGTATCCGTCAGAACTTAAATTACCGACGGCTAAATACCGTCGGCAAGTCCGTCGGAAAAGATAAATTACCGACGGTTAAAGACCGTCGGTAATTCGGTCGGCAAATACTGACGCCTTTACCGACGGATGAAATCTGTCGGAGGTTTCGACCGAATCCGATGGAATTTTCATCCGTCGGAAAGTTCTGACCAATTATTTCTGACGGAAAGTTTCTGACGAGCGTTGGACGAAAAGCGGTCGGAAGGCGCCTTTTCCGACGGAATACCGACGGATTTCCGACAGATTCAGTCCATCGGTAATCCCGCTTTTTCTTGTAGTGATCCCTGACTAAATTGAAATAGCCGATCACACGAAGGGGATGGATTAGCTGAAGTACAAGAAGTCCGAAGTGGCGAAGTCTACTCGTAAGTCGTAACTGGATGCAGAGCAGTGACCAAAGTTTCAGAAAAAAAAACAAATAAGAAAGGCGGCTATGACTATGAGCACGGGGAGGCATACCAGGCGCTTAGGGAGAGAAGTCTATTAGGGTTAAAATATTTAGGTGGTTGTTTCTTTAAAAAAGCTTGGTTCGGTTTTTTTATTAAAAATTGGAGGATCCGGTTCGTGGTTCGCCTCTGTAGCAACCTTGATTTTTAAAATCAAGAAAAAATAAAATTTTATTTAAATAAATGAGATAAATTGATTTAATTGAATAAATAGAGAATAAATAGAAATAGAGAGAAATAGAAGGGATTTAAACTAATACCCTTAAGTTAAATTATTAAATGGGTTACCCTAATGCCTAAACACGGTTTATTGGGCCCAAAAGAGGAGAGTCCATCATGGGATAAGAGGTAATTAGGTTAAATTCATACCTAATTAATTAAATAAATGAAAATGTAAGATAAATACTAAATACCCATATATATCCTAAAAAGGAGTCCTATACTTACCCTAACCCCCTACCCACGAAATTAGATATATTCCCAGCCTTATTATGTGGATAAATGAGAGAAAGTTGGAAGATAAATATGGAAATTTGGATTTTTAATAGGAGGGAAGAGTTTTAGATAGAAATGACTCTAATTAGCAATCAACACTCTAAAACTCGTCCCTAGCAACCCTAAACCGCAGTAGAGGCTTTGGAGGATGAGGGGAGAGGCTGGAGATCGTGGGAGCTTGGAGAAGGGAGCTTGGACAAAGGAGTTTTCATCCCGTTTTCGTCTCAAACTTAGAGTTCTTCTTGGATTCGACAAAAGATAGGCAATATCTCAAGCTAAATTCGTATAAAATTACCCTAGGTAGACTTCATGAACCTCTTCAAAAGCCCTCTAGTTTCGTTGTATTTTGCTCATCCATTTGAACGAATTAATTACTTGAACTCTGTTGTTACCATGAACCTAAAACCTCATGTTTGCTCTATACCCCTGCATGTACTTGTTCTCCTACCATGATAAAATTATCATTAACACTACATCATACTAGCTTTCAAACGCCTCTAGTTTCACTCTATTTTGATCTCCCATGAGGGAGAATTAATTCTTTGAATCCCTATCAGATCCATGCACCTGACCCTTCTTGTTTGTTTATGAACCTCGTTTATTTTGACTTCATACCATGATAAAATTATCATAAATACTAAATCTTGTTAGCTTTTGAACGCCTCTAGTTTCGGAATTTTCATCATGTATCCATTGTTAATTAATTCATTGAACCCTGACTGCACATGTTTAGGTCAATGAAAAGTAACCTGATCAAATCATACCCAAACCTTGCTTATTTTCAAATTAATCGTGCATGTTGATAGATCTATATGTCTACTTTTGTTTAAAACTAGTTTCGTACTTTTTAGATCACCGTGCTATTTTATATGGAATTTAGAACGTCTATGTATCAAAGAGGATTTGCCCTAGGAAAAAGGGAAAAAGGGCAATCCCACCTGGTATCGTGTCGGTGCGATCCGCCGCGATATCAGTGGGGTCGCGCTCGCGACGGATCGCGCCGGCTGATGGCGTCACGTCAAGAACCGGGCTAGACCAGCCAGTCCACCTGTCGCACCCGGCCGCCCCGTCACGAATTGAATCGCGACGGGTAAGTCCGCCGTGTTTTCAAGAATCCGACCAGAATTGAAAATTTGTGCATATGCCCTGTTGTTTAAGCTTTATACCCCTTAATTAGCCATGATTAACCCATGTTATAGTTAATTCGACTTGGTACATTAATAAATGGCATTAACGTTATAAATTTAATTATTTAAAATGACATTTGCACGACTTGTCATACCCTCAAGATTTCTTTACACTTATACACACATAACATTATTAAATGTCATTTGACCTTGATAAATTATGCAATAATATATTCGGTAAATTAGCAAAATAAATGACTAAATTACCCTATTTTATTAAATACAATTGTCTTCATTTTATACGCATATTTTAAATACCGTTATCGTTTTCCCTCGGCTTCGAGCACTCGAGACACGACGGACCCGTTTTCAACACACTTTCTCTTGACTTGGAGCATCTCTCCATCGGGAATACTCTCGACTGGGCCAGTGACTCCTTGTCAAGACCTTCGTAAGTCTTCTTAGTTTTGGCGCACGTCCTTAGTCAACGAGCTGATTGTACCCCAAATCCCGATACACATTAGGGATCAGTACGATCCATGCCTTAGTGTTTTTCCTTCTCATCTCGGGATCACTCCAAACCATTTGGCTGTGTTCACGACACGACTAAGTGGGTGGTTGTGACTTCTACCAGACTGCCGGCACCCGACCTGGTGCTGTGCAACCGTTACTATCGGAATTTCACGTTGTTTTACGGAATTGTCCCTATCTCATCTAATGTCCATACCCTCTCATCTGTTCACGTTCTCTCTACTCTTCATCTATCTCGTCTAGGTACTCTCTTATCTCTTCTTGGTACTCTATTGACATTCTTGTGATTGTCTAAGATAAAGAAATGACTAATGCCAGCACAATAGGGCCCGATCTGGTCCTGGGAGGAGTGCCCGAAAAGTGCCAGTGCCCATGGGAGTTAAAATGATCAAGGATGTGTTACGGCATGCATCCAGTGCCAGCATACTATCAAGATTAATCTATGACATCAAAGTACTATCTCTACAAGTGCAAGCGTGATCGTTGCTATGCACCGTTGTGCAATATTACATGTTATAACGTTACATGGCCATCTATTGTCGTTCTCGTTGTACGTATTTTCCCTATGCCAGCTGTATTGTTCTCATGTTATCATGACCTGCTTTACATGATCTTATCTCTAGTTAGTCTGCCATTAAACCATTAACTATTTAAAGCATGCTTGTGTCATGAGGTATTAAGTCTACTGGGCGTTATTCGCTCATCTGCGTATTTTGTTTAATGTGTTCAGGTGAGTCAGATGGAGACGACCACACTTACGAGGACGGGACTGAGGGAGATGCTCAGGAGTGACCATTTTAGCCACCAGTGCTATGTAGTAGTAGTTAGTATAGTTGAGTTAGTGAGTCAGTTAGTTATAATGTAATAGTTTGATTTTGAATAAAGTACTCGAGGCCCTAGTTCTAGCTCTGATACGTTGATGTAATGATGACTGGTGGATTATTAACGAAATTGGGGTTTATTTGGTATTATTCCATTTGTGCAATGATTTGCAATTATTTCTCGCTCTGTACTATTTAATAACTGTAATTTCGCTCTGATATTCTGCGTCGGGGCGTTACAGTTTTGTGGTATTAGAGCCTAGGTTATTCTTAAGTATATGATGATCTAGGTTTGACCTGCCTTGACTTAGAGTCTAATTCCGTACCTATGTGAGATGGGTAGAATCAAGGGTAATGAGATAAAATAAACACACACACGCGCCAACTTAGTGCAAACTCAATAACTTACATTTAAAATTCTATTTTGAAGGAACTTAAACATCAACAATGGCAGCGGAGCGTGCTCAACTCCGTGACATGCAGCAGACTATCCAGTAGCTTACTCAAGCTTTACTTCAGGCTGCTGGAGCCAACAACAATAATAACAACAACCGAGGAGCTGGTGAATTACATAGAAATTTCCGCAACCTGAATCTGCCTCGATTCAATGGTACCATAGACCCTGACGAGGCAGAAAACTGGCTCAAGGAGATTGAACGCATTTTTCGCATCATGCGCGGATGGGGACAAGATATTGTTAGCTACATTTTAGTTAGAGAGGGACGCCGTGCGTGGTGGGAGTCCATTGAGGCAACTAGAGCAGATGCACAATTCACATGGGAGGAGTTTAAGGAGCACTTTAACTCCAAATATTTCTCTAAAAGGGTCAAGAAAGGAAGGCCTCTGAATTCGCCGCACTCAAGCAGAGGAACCTGACTATTGCTGAGTATGAGGCTCAGTTCTCCCGATTGGCGCGCTATGCCAATCATCTGGTGAGTACGGAGAAGATGAAGGTGAAAAGGTTTCTTAATGGGCTCAGGCCCGCATAACACACAGCTGGCACCTATGGATATTCACACTTATCCGGAAATGGTCAGGAAAGCACAACTACTCGAGGATGCAACCAATCTCACTGATCGCATCAAGGGTAGAATAGTAAAGAAGGAACTGACTTCTGGAGCACCAAGCAAGCCTACTTACGGAAAGAAAAGGCCGTTAAGTATTACTGACGGGTAAAGCCAGGAGAGAAAGCCCAAAGTCCCCACTACTACTGCCCCAACCAACAAGCTAAGATGCAAACATTGTGACAAGCTGGGTCACACGGCAGAAGAATGTTGGAGGAAGGCAGGTGCATGCCTTCGCTGTGGGAGTCGTGATCACCGCATCCAGGAATGCCCTCTGTTGAAAGAAAATGAGAAGCGTCCTGCGGGACAAAAGAAGCCAGGCAGACTTCAAGCTGTGCAAGAGGTGGAAACCACTGAGGAAGGTGGAGTCGTAGAAGGTACCCTACCGGTCTTTTCTCAATCAGCATTTGTTTTGTTTGATACTGGTGCAACACATTCATTCATATCACAAGCATTTGCTGATACCTTAAATGAGAAACCTGCATCAATGACATTTGAATTACCTGTCACAACACCACTAGGAGAAAGGGCTCAATTGAATAAATATTATCCATTGGCTGATGTTAAGATTGGTGAACTCAATCTAAGAGCTGACTTGATCTGTATGCCCATGGAGGACTACGATGTCATTCTAGGAGCCGATTGGCTATCCACGTATGGGGCTATCGTGGATTATAGAAGAGGTAAGATTTCCTTTAGTGAATTCCCTAAGCTGATCTTCACAGGACGTAGGCACAAGAGACACTGTCCCTCGTCTCTGCTATAAAGGCACAAAACATGATAAGAAAGGGAGTATGGCATTTCTTGCCGCCATCGTAGTTGAAAAGAAAGCAGTTAAGATATCAGACATCCATGTAGTGCAAGAATACCCTGATGTGTTTCCCGATGAGTTACCAAGCATTCCACCTGAGAGAGATGTGAATTTCTCAATTGATCTCGTACCTGGAGCCGCACCGGTTTCACGCCAACCCTACAAGATGTCCCCTGCTGAATTAAAGGAGTTGAAGGAGCAATTGATGGAACTTCTAGAAAAGAGATTTATCAGGCCGAGTACTTCTCCTTGGGGAGCACCAGTCTTGTTTGTCAAGAAGAAGGATGGATCTATGAGATTGTGCATTGACTACAGGCAGCTGAATAATCTCACTATCAAGAACAAGTACCCTCTACCTCGTGTCGATGAATTATTTGATCAAATATCATGAGCAAAGTATTTTTTCTAAAATTGACCTTAGATCGAGTTATCATCAGATGAGAATTAAAGATGCAGACATTTAGAAGACAGCTTTTAGGAGCAGGTACGGTCATTATGAATTTGTTGTCATGCCTTTTGGACTAACCAATGCTCCTGTAGCTTTTATGCAATTAATAAACATCATCTTTCGACCATACCTCGATAAGTTCGTCGTGGTTTTCATTGATGATATTCTCATATACTCCAAGACCAAAGAAGAGCATGAGGAGCATCTGAGGATCGCTCTGCAAATCTTGTGGGACAATCAACTCTACGCCAAATTGAGCAAGTGTGCATTCTGGCTCGAGGAGGTGTCATTTCTGGGTCATGTTATTTTCAAGGACGGTATCGCTGTCGACCCTTCCAAGGTAGAAGCTGTGCTGAACTGTGAAAGGCCGACCAATGTCACCGAGATAAGAAGTTTTCTTGGACTGGTTGGTTATTACAGACGGTTCATAAAAGACTTCTCTAAGATAGCTGTACCTCTTACGCGTCTTACGCGGAAAGAGAACCCATATATCTGGAGCAAAGAATGTGAGAAGAGCTTTCAGACATTCAAGCGATTACTGACATCTGCACCTGTCCTCGCGTTACCAGTCGAGGGCGCAGGATTCTCAGTCTACACTGATGCATCCGGAATCGGTCTAGGCTGCGTATTAATGCAGAACGAAAATGTGATAGCTTATTCTTCAAGGCAGTTGAAGCCACATGAAGTCAATTATCCTGTCCATGACTTAGAGCTAGCTGCTATGGTATTTGCACTCAAGATCTGGAGGCATTACCTATACGGGGAGCAATTTATTGTCTACTCCGACCACAAGAGTTTGAAATACTTATTTTCTCAGAAGGAGATCAATATGCGACAACGGAGATGGCTGGAGTACCTAAAGGATTTTGATTTCAACATCCAATACCACCCAGGCAAAGGTAATGCAGTAGCCGATGCACTTAGCAAAAGCCAGTAGCTTCTTTATCCTGTTTAGTCATGGGCGAGATGCAACTATTGGAACAGTTTGCTAGTTTGGACCTGAACATTGAAAAGAGAAGTGATAAGATGATCGTGGCTAATCTTAGAGCTCAACCTGACATATTTTCCGAGATCAGAGAGCATCAGGCAAATGACCCATTTTTAGTCCGAGTCAGGGAGACCATAGCTGACAAGCCAGATTTCTCCATCGCTGAGGATGGGAAAATATTATTCCAAGCCAGGACATGCGTGCCTGACAATGAAGACCTGAAAAGGAAACTTACGGATGAAGCCCACAAGACCAAGTATACAATACATCCAGGCATAACCAAGATGTACCAAGACATGAAAAGGTCATTTTGGTGGCCAAACATGAAGCGTGAGGTGGTTGAGCATGCCGTGCACTGCCTCACTTGTCAACAGGTGAAAGCCGAGCACCGTCGTCCTGCGGGTGTACTTAGACCCCTGGACATACCTGAATGGAAGTGGGAGAGCATCGACATGGATTTCATCATGGGTTTACCCCGAACTCGTGGTGGACTTGATGCTATCTGGGTTATTGTGGACCGTTTAACCAAGTCCGCACACTTCCTTGCCATTAAGAGCACTTGGAGTGTGGATGTGTTGGCAGCATTGTATGTGTAAGGTCTCGGGTCTTTGCGGATCCTTATTGGGTCTTTTAGAGGTTCTGTGTGGTCGACGACAAGACCATTGTCGTTGACTTGGGGTTGACGGCCAGGGCTAGCCGTTGACTTGGTGTCAGCGTCCAGCGATGTTGACGTTTGAGGTTGAACTCAACGTCCAGAGTTGTGGACGTCAGTCCTTTGGCGGTTCTATAGGCGACCATTGATGTTGACGTCGACTGGTCGGACCTGTTAAAATAGGGCAGCCCGAGAGCAGAACCCATTCTTCTCATTTCCTCTCCTTTCCTCCACCTTTGCTTTTCTCCATTTCCACAACTTCTGTTGGTTAATCTGAGCTCGTGGGAAGGCCCTGGATCGTGTGGCGGTGCTTGATCGGGCGGGAAACGCGAGATTTTGGTGCGATTCGCGCGGAGTCTTCGGGGGTTCCGGCGCGATTAGTGGCTGTTTGGGGTTATTGAAGCGTTCTGAGGTAGGGACTTAACTCCCACAACCCTCCTTATCAAACCAGCATGCACAATTAAGTGAATTGGTATGCAATTATGGTTTAGGGTTGGGTTGTATCATGCCGGAATTGAGGATGATTTGGACAATCTAGGCGTTAGACTGTCTATTTTGATATTCTGGGTCGTTACAGTTTGATGAGAGGAAGTGTTTCCCTCCATCAGTCAGAATTCTATTGGGTGATTCTGCCCAATTGGACTGATTTAGTTCAGTTCTAGGTATAGGGGACTGAAGAGCTTAACGTCCACATCTGTTGACGTTGAGATCTTCAGGGGTGATATTGACGACATGGTCGATGGCCGTTGTTGCTGGGCAGTGTTACCGGTGTGACCAGATGGGTCATATGGCGCGAGATTGTCCTTTGCTACCTCGTGTGCCGCAGCAGCAGACCCAGTCACAGCCCCGTGTGCAGCAGCATCAGCAGACTGGAGGTTCTGGTGGGTCGAGAGGTAGAGGTCGTGTTACTCACTTGACCCGTGCAGACGCGGAGGCAGCTTACCTGGTGGAAGGTACTGTTTCAGTTTTTGGTTGTACAGCTAGAGTTTTGTTTGATTCCGGTGCCTCTCACTCTTTTGTGTCTGAGGAGTTTTTAGACTCCCTTGGAGAGTTGAGTTCGGGAGAGTCTGTTGAGTTAGCAGCAGAGTTGAGGGAGTTGAAGAGGCAGCTTGAGGAGTTGTTGGAGAAGGGCTATATTCGTCCTAGCTTTTCGCCGTGGGGGTCACCTATTTTGTTGTCCGAAGAAGGATGGTAGCTTGAGATATGTGTTTCTCAGAGGGATCTGAATATGAGGCAGCGTCGATGGATGGAATATCTGAAGGACTATGATTTCAGCATTGAGTATAAGCCTGGAAAGGCGAATGTGGTTGCAGATGCCTTGAGTAGGAAAGCACAGATGAGTCATCTGATGCTTAGAGAGTGGCAGCTGTGGCAGTCTGCGACAGAGGGGTCTTTCAGAGTTTCCTCCAGTCGTCGTCAGTTTGTGTTGGGCAGTTTGTTAGCGGCTCCCGCCATTGTGAGACAGGTTGCTGAGGCTCAATAGGCAGATCCCGAGTTGCACAGTGTGTTGCTTCTTCCAGAGGTTGAGCTTTGTGAGGACGGGACTGTTAGGTTCTGAGATAGACTCTATGTTCCTGTTGAGGAGTCTATCAGGAGAGTTGTGCTGCAGGAGGCACATGGTTCCAGGTACTCTATTCATCCAGGGTCGACCAAGATGTATCACAGGTTGAGACGTCAGTTTTGGTGGCTGGGATGAAGAGAGACATAGCGGCTTTTGTTGCTAGGTGTTTGGTCTGTCAGCAGGTGAAGGCCTGAACATCAGTGTCCAGGAGGACTTGTGCAGCCGTTAGAGATTTCGATGTGGAAGTGGGACCATGTGACGACTGACTTTGTTTGTGGTTTGCCGAGGACAGCTGGAGGTTTTGACAGCATTTGGGTTCTTATGGACAGATTGACGAAGACTGCCAGATTCTTGCCTGTCAGGACTAGTTGGGGTGTGAGTAGGTTGGCCGCGTTGTACGTAGAGCGGATTGTTCCTTTGCATGGAGTTCCGATCTCTATTGTGTCAGACAGGGATCCTCGCTTCACTTCTGGGTTCTGGCGCAGTTTCCAGAGAGCTTTAGGGACAGAGTTGGCTTTTAGTTCCGCCTACCACCCTCAGTCAGACGGTCAGTCAGAGCGGACTATCCAGACTTTGGAGGACATGCTTAGAGCTTGCTGTCTGGAGTGGCAGGGGTCGTGGACAGCTCACTTGCCGTTGGCCGAGTTTGCATATAATAATAGCTATCACTCCAGTATCAGTTTGGCACCATATGAGGCTTTGTACGGATGACCGTGTCGCACTCCTCTTGACTGGTTCGAGGTTGGAGAACGGGTTGTCACGGGACCAGAGTTGGTACAGCAGGCAGTTGAGGTAGTTCAGCTTGTGAGACAGAGACTTCAGTCAGCTCAGAGTCGGCAGAAGAGTTATGCAGATCAGCGCAGACGACCGCTCGAGTTTCAGGTAGGGGACCAGGTGTTTGTCCGTGTGTCTCCTATGAAGGGAGTGGTGAGGTTTGGTAAGCGTGGGAAGTTGAGCCCTCGCTTTATTGGACCTTTCACTATTTCTGAGCGTGTCGGAGGTTTGGCGTACAGACTTGAGCTTCCGTCAGAGTTGGCAGCAGTACACGACGTGTTTCACGTGTCGATGCTTCGGAGGTACCTTTCTGACGAGTCTCACGTTCTGCAGAGTGCAGAGTGGTCTGAGGTGACTCCAGTGTTGACTGTACCAGAGTTTCCGTTGCACATTGAGGATCGCCGAGTTCAGAGGTTGAGGAACAAGGCTATCCCGTTAGTTCGTGTTGCGTGGCAGTGGCACTCCGGTGGTGAGTCGACATGGGAGCGAGAGGACGAAATGCGCGAGCAGTTTCCGTACCTCTTTGGTGAGTCTTATTTCTTTATGTTGTTTGAATTTTGAGGGCAAAATTCCTTAAGGGGGGAGGGCTGTAAGGTCTCGGGTCTTTGCGGATCCTTATTGGGTCTTTTAGAGGTTCTGTGTGGTCGACGACAAGACCATTGTCATTGACTTGGGGTTGACGGCCAGGGCTAGCCGTTGACTTGGTGTCAGCGTCCAGCGATGTTGACGTTTGAGGTTGAACTCAACGTCCAGAGTTGTGGACGTCAGTCCTTTGGCGGTTCTATAAGCGACTAGTGATGTTGACGTCGACTGGTCGGACCTGTTAAAATAGGGCAGCCCGAGAGCAGAACCCATTCTTCTCATTTCCTCTCCTTTCCTCCACCTTTGCTTTTCTCCATTTCCACAGCTTCTGTTGGTTAATCTGAGCTCGTGGGAAGGTCCTGGATCGTGTGGCGGTGCTTGATCGGGCGGGAAACGTGAGATTTTGGTGCGATTCGCGCGGAGTCTTCGGGGGGTTCCGGCGCGATTAGTGGCTGTTTGGGGGTTATTGAAGCGTTCTGAGGTAGGGACTTAACTCCCACAACCCTCCTTATCAAACCAGCATGCACAATTAAGTGAATTGGTATGCAAATTATGGTTTAGGGTTGGGTTGTATCATGCCAGAATTGAGGATGATTTGGACAATCTAGGTGTTAGACTGTCTAATTTTGATATTCTGGGTCGTTACAGTATGTAAAGGAGATAGTAAGATTGCATGGAGTCCCCGTGTCCATTGTCTCAAATCGTGACCCCAGATTCACATCTAGATTCTGGAAGGGACTTCAGACAGCGTTGGGTACTAAACTCAACTTCAGCACTGCTTTCCACCCTCAGATGAATGAACAGACAGAAAGGACAAATCAGATTGTGGAAGACATGCTGCGTGCCTGCACTATAGATTTTGAGGGATATTGGAATGAACAGTTGTCACTAATTGAATTTGCCTACAACAATAGTTATCAAGCCAGCATCAAGATGGCACCATTTGAAGCACTGTATGGCAGAAGCTGTAGATCGCCAGTGTGCTGAAACGAGGTAGGAGAACAACAATGGCTAGGACTAGACATGGTGCAGAGCACTAGCAGGGATATACAGATTATCAGAGACAGAATTAAAGTAGCTCAGTTCAGGCAGAAGAGCTATGCAGATAAGAGAAGGAGAGGATTAGAATTTCAGGCTGGAGATCATGTGATGCTGAAAATATCCCCGACTAGAGGATTTCAAAGGTTTGGGATGAGAGGCAAATTGAGACCAAGATTCATAGGTCCATTCGAAGTATTGGATAGAGTTGGCGAGGTGGCGTACCGACTAGCACTACCTCCTCAGTTTGCAACAGTGCACAATGTGTTCCATGTGTCAATGCTGAGAAAGTACGTGTACGATCCATCACACGTAATCAGCTATGATGACATTACTCTGAACAAGGATATGACCTATGAAGAAAGGCCAGTGAAGATCTTGGACAAGAAGATGCAACAGCTTCGGAATCGATCTATACCCGTGGTGAAGGTATTGTAGAGAAATCACGAAGTTGAAGAGGCCACGTGGGAACCTGAAGCATTAATGCGACAGAATTATCCAGAATTATTCAGTAAGTCATTCTTCCTCTTACGATTATATGAATTTGGGGACCAAATTCTTTTAAGAGGGGGAGGATGTAGCAACCTTGATTTTTAAATCAAGAAAAAATAAAAATTTTATTTAAATAAATGAGATAAATTGATTTAATTGAATAAAGGGAGAATAAATAGAAATAGAGAGAAATAGAAGGGATTTAAACTAATACCCATTAAGTTAAATTATTAAATGGGTTACCCTAATGGTCCAAACACAGTTTATTGGGTCCAAAAGAGGAGAGCCCATCATGGGATGAGAGGTAATTAGGTTAAATTCGTACCTAATTAATTAAATAAATGAAAAGGGGTTAAGATAAATACTAAATAACCCATATATATCCTAAAAAGGAGTCCTATACTTACCCTAACCCCCTACCCACAAAATTAGATCTGTTCCAAACCTTATTAGGTGGATAAATGAGAGAAAGTTGGAAGATAAATATGGAAATTCGGATTTTTAATAGGAGGGAAGAGTTTTAGATAGAAAGGACTCTAATTAGCAATCAAAACACCCTAAAACTCGTCCCTAGCAACCCTAAACCGCAGTAGAGGCTTTGGAGGACAAGGGGAGAGGCTGGAGATCGTGGGAGCTTGGAGAAGGGAGCTTGGACAAAGGAGTTTTCATCCGTTTTCGTCTCCAACTTAGGGTTCTTCTTGGATTCGACAAAAGGTAGGCAATCTCTCAAGCTAAATTCGTGTAAAAATTACCCTAGGTAGACTTCATGAACCTCTTCAAAAGCCCTCTAGTTTCGTTGTATTTCGCTCATCCATTTGGGCGAATTAATTGCTTGAACTCTGCTGTTACCATGAACCTGAAACCTCATGTTTGCTCTATACCCCCGCATGTACTTGTTCTCCTGCCATGATAAAATTATCATTAATATTACATCATACTAGCTTTCAAACGCCCCTAGTTTCACTCTATTTTGATATCCCATGAAGGAGAATTAATTCTTTGAATCCCTATCAGATCCATGCACCCGACTCTTGTTGTTTGTTTTGAATCTCATTTATGCTTGACTTCATACCATGATAAAATTATCATAAATACTACATCTTGTTAGATTTTGAACGCCCCTAGTTTCAGAATTTTTCATCATGTATCCATTGTTAATTAATTCATTGAACCCTAACTACACATGTTTAGGTCACTGAAAAGTAACCCGATCAAATCATGCCCAAACCTTGTTTATTTTCAAATTAATCATGCATGTTGATAGATCTATATGTCTACTTTTGTTTAAAATTGGTTTCGTGCTTTTTGGATCACCATGCTATTTTATATGGAATTTAGAACGTCTATGTATCAAAGAGGATTCGCCCTGAGAAAAAGGGAAAAAGGGCAATCCCACCTGGTATCGCGTCGGCGCGATCCGCCACGATATCAGTGGGGTCGCGCCGGCTGATGACGTCACGTCAAGAACGCGGCGACATAAGCCTCCACGATTCCACTCCGGACCGGGCCAGACCGGCCAGTCCACCTGTTGAGCCCGACCGCCCCGTCGCGATTTGAATCGCGACGGGTAAGTTCGCCACGTTTTCAAGAATCCGACCAGAATTGAAAAATTGTGCATATGCCCTGTTGTTTAAGCTTTATACCTCTTAATTAGCCATGATTAACCCATGTTATAGTTAATTCGACTTGGTACATTAATAAATGGCATTAACGTTATAAATTTAATTATTTAAAATGATATTTGCACGACTTGTCATACCCTCAAGATTTCTTTACACTTACACACACATAACATTATTAAATGCCATTTGACCCTGATAAATTATGCAATAATATATTCGGTAAATTAGAAAAATAAATGACTAAATTACCCTATTTTATTAAATATAATTGTCTTTATTTTATACACGCATTTTAAATACCGTTATCGTTTTCCCTCGGCTTCGAGCACTCGAGGCACGACATACCCGTTTTCTACACACTTTCTCTTGACTTGGACCACCTCTCCATCGGGAATACTCTCGACTGGGCCAGAGACTCCTTGTCAAGACCTCCGTAAGTCTTCTTGGCTTTGGCGCACGTCTTTAGTCAACGAGCTGGTTGTACCCAAAATCCCGATACATATTAGGGATCAGTACGATCCATGCCTTAGTGTTTTTCCTTCTCGTCTCGGGATCACTCCGAACCATTTGGCCGTGTTCACGACACGACTAAGTGGGTGGTTGTGACTTCTACCAAACTTCCGGCACCCGACCTGGTGCTGTGCAACCGTTACTATCGGAATTTCACGTTGTTTTACGGAATTGTCCCTATCTCATCTAATGTCCATATCCTCTCATCTGTTCACGTTCTCTCTACTCTCTCATCTATCTCGTCTAGTACTCTCTTATCTCTTCTTGGTACTCTATTGGCCATTCTTGTGATTGTCTAAGATAAAGAAATGACTAATGCTAACGTAATAGGGCCCGATCTGGTCCTGGGAGGAGCGCCCGAAAAGTGCCAGTGCCCATGGGAGTTAAAATGATCAAGGATGTGTTAGGGCATGCATCCAGTTCCAGCATACTATCAAGATTAATCTATGACAATCAAAGTACTATCTCTACAAGTGCAAGCGTGATCGTTACTAGTGCACCGTTGTGCAATATTACATGTTATAATGTTACATGGCCATTCTATTGTCGTTCTCGTTGTACTATTTTCCCTGTGCCAGTTGCTATTGTTCTCATGTTATCATGACATGCTTTACATGACTTTACTCTCTAGTTAGCCTGCCATTAAACCATTAACTATTTAAAGCATGCTTGTGTTCATGAGATATTAAGTCCTACTGGGCGTTATTCGCTCATCCTGCGTATTTTGTTTAATGTGTTCAGGTGAGTCGGATGGAGACGACCACACTTACGAGGACGGGACTGAGGGAGATGCTCAGGAGTGACCATTTCAGCAGTGCTATCTAGTAGTAGTTAGTATAGTTATGAGTTAGTGAGTCAGTTAGTTATAATGT
Organism: Colocasia esculenta; assembly: GCA_014218235.1. Lineage (NCBI taxonomy): Eukaryota > Viridiplantae > Streptophyta > Magnoliopsida > Alismatales > Araceae > Colocasia > Colocasia esculenta. The sequence goes on along the minus strand of CM024761.1, from coordinate 19,880,502 downwards.
AATATTTTGATTTTGAATAAAGTACTCAGAGCCCTAGTTCTGGCTTTGATACGTTGATGTAATGATGACTGGTGGATTATTAATGAAATTGGGGTTTATTTGGTATTATTCTATTTATGCAATTATTTCTCGCTGTACTATTTAATAACTGTAATTCCGCTCCGATATTCCGCGTCGGGGCGTTACAGCCTCTGCAAAAAAAAAGCGCTGCCAGCAGATCTTTTTCCAGCGGTGGGTTTTGCACGTTCGCACCTCATTTTACATGGACAGACGCATGGCCATTTTAACAAAACTTAACAGGTTGGGGGGGGGGGCCCATGCATAACATGGGTCCGCCTATGCTTCTTCATATCTAGTACCTCCGATGGAAGCAAGTGGGGATCAATGGTGTTTATGGTATTTAATGAGGGATTTAGTGATAGTCTTCTATGTATTTTAGGGAAGATCAATGATTCAACTCCGATCGATAATAAATTTATAAGAAAATTAGAAGAATTTTTCTCAATTTAGTGTTAAGGGTTAACTTCTACTGAATAATGTTATAAGTTAGTATTCTAATATGGGGTTGATCACAAAGGACAAATGCATGATGAAATATAAAGTGGTATCAAAGTAAGAAGATGTACAAAGTAAAATAAAATATATTATTATATTATTTGTGATCTATCAAAATAAAATTTATCATTCTTTGAAATCACAAAAATTATCTATAATTAAATTTATGTTATAAATTTTAACAATTTTTTTCTCAATCTTGAGTAGCTATTTTTCTCAAAATTAGTAATAAACAAGAGTAATCACATCAGATGCAAAAGAAGATCATCATCAAACTTAAAAAACATAACTTGAAAAGAGGAAAACTTCAAATTCTGAATTTGAACTCGGAAGAGTCGAAATTGTTGATGACCTGTTAAAATTAACTGAACATATGAGATCGCACAACTATTTTTCTTCTACAGCGTGAAAGATGTCATCCCCACTCCCCAACAAAGATGACGAAACCCAAAAGCGACCCCATAGGTAGGCACGAGGGGTGAGAGAGAAGACTATTAGGTCAATAAACTACGACATATCTGGTTACTGGGGCTGCCATACCGGAAGGAGAAGAGAAAGATTTATTGCACTTTCACATTGAACTTTAAGTGTAATATGACTAGACAACAAGTCTACGTGGTATCTAACAATTGGATTGCCAATTTATCACTCCTCATGTGAGGAGTGCCACATATATTGTCTAGTCACATTGCACTTAAAGTGTAATGTACAAGTGTAATAAACTTTCATCGAAGGAGAAATACTCGTGGCCTATGGTTGGCTGTTGTCCAAACAAAATGCCCATGGTTGGGGGTGCTGCCCAAGAGAAATGCTCGCGGTTGGGGCTACTGTCCCAGAAATAACGTTTGAGTCCAAGAAAATTTTTTATGTGGGAGCCTTTTCCTTGTTGGGCTGGAGCGGATCAGGCTTCACACTTGTGTAAGAGGGGAGACGATCGCCGAAGGCGGACCAAAGATCCTGTAGTCACCAGAAATGATCAGGGGGCCCGGTGAAGACCGGGAAAAACCCTCTGATGCCTAAGTCAGTATGAGGCTTGCAAGGCAGGGGGTTTGTGAGTGTAAGGGTGTGTTCGCGTGAGAGAGAACGTACCAGTGCATGGTCCTGTACCTGTATTCTTATAGGCGTTGGCGCTAAGGCAGATGTGCGTAATATTGGTAGATCGTGCCTGGAAAGGCGCCTTGACGGGTGAGCACAACGGAAGGAGTTATGCTCTCCGATGTCCGTTGGGATGCCAGACAGTTAACGCGCCTCTTGATGATGGGGCTCTTGGCCTGAGGCGGTTATAACTGTGGCGTAGGCCAAGCGACCTGTTCGGTAAACTCTAGACACGCTTCCCGAGCAGGTGACCCGCATGGGGGGATCGAACGTGCTGTTCGGTAATGTCTGTAGTTGTTCTGCGCAGCAGGATTAACTCCCCTATTTGGAAGCATACCGCTAAGGAGCTCGGCCATGCTTCGTTAGGGGTGACGGGCACATGAAGCCCTTTTAACTGGTCTTCCCGGAGGCGTGAGACCGTACGAGGAGGTCACGTCAAAAGGGAGGCGTTGATGGGCCCCGATGGACCGCAGTGGGCTTAGGTGGCAGAAATCAGCCACCACACTTGCCCCCTACGCCCTCAAGTGGCTCAGAAGCCGGAGCGCTTGAGGGCGGCGACCTGTTCGGGCGTCACTTCCGCCATAAATGCGGTATCGTCCTCGGAGATCCGAACAGACTTGTGGCGACGCCGTAACTGAAGGGTTCACCTCGAATGTGAAGCTTTCATGATGACAACGTGGGCCGTGTCAAACCCGGAACGTCACATGCCAGCCCTGAACGGTCACCCGCGGGTCATTCGAGAAGAGACTTGGGGTGGAGGGAAACGCCATTTCCGGTCCCGCTTCAAATTTCGAGCCTCAGCCTCCTTATAAGGAAGGGGAGGAGGTGAGAGCGGGACCTTCGTCTGCAATTCGGAGTTTGTTGTCTCCAGCGGCACCAGCTAGCTTTTTCTTCGTGCTTCCCTCTACTCTTTTGCTTCTTCCTCTCCGTCCATTGCACAGTCCACCTTCCAGTGATGGCTCAGAAGGGGAAGGAGATCGCCGGGACCAGCGGGACACCACTGGTGAAGACGAAAGTAGTGAAGCTCCGGAGTTTTGAAGGTCTTCGAGAGTGCTTCCGTATTGGTGAAGAGTACGACATCGTCTTGATGCGCGAAGACGAGTCGTACTTGACTACGAGGCCTGGGTGCTTCGTCCTCTCGCTGGACCTGCTGGAAGCTGGCCTCCGGCTACCGATGCCGGAGATCGCGAAGGAGCTTCTTCGGAGCTGGAAGGTGGCGCCTATTCAGCTGACGCCAAACTGCTGGAGGTCCATATTCGTCTTCTGCATCATATGCAAGAAGAGGAGGATTGAAGCAACCGCAAAGATCTTCCGAAGCCATTTTAGTTTGGCTTGCTCTCCGCAATCCGGGATGGGGATCGTGTACATGAAGCACCGTACAACCGGATGCGAATCAACTTTTCGCCCCGCTTGTCCAACAACAAGGGTGGACAGGGCGTCTTTCTTCGTGGGGCGGAGAAAGGGAGCGAATGTCCCAGAGTGGGACTTCCCTGTGAGGGTGGTGGAGCCACTGAAGAAGGCGGACATGGCCCCCTTTTTGATTCAGGGGGCAGCCGCTGCCTCCCAGTCGCTGAACACGATCGGGGTCAACCACGCTGAGGGGTACCTGACCGAGTACAAGCTTAGCCGCGCCTGGGGTAAGCCTTCTGCTGCTTGTTTCATTTTCCTGCGTACATGGGCTCTGATTGTTCTTCTGTTTCTTACAGATGACGAAGAGGTAGCTGCTGGTCGGGGCCAGAAGGAAATGACGAACTATGCCGAAACGATCCCTGTCAGTCTTCACTTGATAAGGCTGGACGAGGATGCCCCCGTGAAGGAGTCCGGGGAGCTGTCTTCAGAGGTGAGGTCGCCTCGGATGGGGCCCACTCAGAAGGCAAAGACCGCAGTAGGAAAAGGTGCCATGAAAAAGGCATCTGAGAAGGCGGTGATCGCGGAGGCGACTTCTTTCCCCCAACCGAAGAGGAAAGAGAAGCGCAAAGCGGCCCAGGCGGAGTCGCGAGCCAAAGATCATACCTCCGAAGAGGAGGTGTCCGACGAGCGCCGAGCTCGCAAGAAGAAGAAGAAGAAGGCGGTGAAGGTGATGCCGCGCGCCGTGGAGGGCGCCGAAGAAGCAGAGGAGGAAGAGGTGGATCTTGAGCCTCTGCTGGCGCGAAGAACTCGCCAAGTCGCGGGGACGCCCGAGCGGAGGGCGTCCGTAGCTTCGATTGTGGACCGTTCGGAGGCGGTCATGAAGATGTCCACCGAGCTGGGTCTGATCATGGTCAGCGACAAGTCGGACCGCTCCGGAGGGCGGGCGGAGTCGCCGATGCACGAGACCCAAGAAGGCCTGCCCGGTGAAGGCGTCGATCAAGAAAGCATCGGGCAGGGTGGCGCGTCACACGAGGGCACGCAGTTCAGTGCTGAGGACGGGGCAGTCGCCGCAGACTCGGGGAGAGGAGTGGGAGAAGTCAATACTCTCACTCCTGTGACGGCAGCAGAGTCCGGTGCTGGTGAGGCAGCTCTTCCGAGGGGGGATGTTCCACAGGGAGGTGGAGAAATCCTGCCCCCCATGCCCCCTACCTCAGTGGTCACTATAGGCTGTGTAGTTGGCGAGAGTGCAGCCGTAGTGATTGCCGAGGGTATTGTAGTCGGCGAGAGTGCAGTCCTCTCCGGGGAGGGAGGCACTCAGGCACTTGGAGATGCCGAGGAGGGCCGCGCAACAGCCTTTGCAGCATCTGCCACTGAAGCCGGTGGGGAGGTACGGCCGGCAACAAGGCAGGAGGCCGTTGGGGCGGATCGGACGATGGCTTCGTCAAGCGCTGTTGGCATGGCCTCTGGGTCGGGCCAGCAAAAGGACCTCGAAATTGACGTTGCCCCGGTCCCGTCTTCCACTGCTGCGGCTGGAGGCGAAAGCTCCGAGGACAATCGTAGGCCCCTGACAGAAGTGCTACAAAGAAAACTTCCTGAGGTGCCTTCGGTGGCGGCGCTTGAGGCGACACTTCGTTGTGTTGAAACGTTGCCAAGAAAGCTGCCTGCTAGCCCCACTGCCTCCTATCTTGATTGACTAGTGAGGTGCCAGGACCTTACCCCCGAGAAGACTCCAGAGATGCCAACAGAAGGATACCATCCAGAGGGCCAGGAGGATGATGGCGCGAGCGACGTCGACCTGGAGGCTCTTGTGGATGGGATATCCACATCGTTGGGTGTTCTCAAGGCCCTGGCTGTTCGGGCCCGGAAGCAGAAATATCTTTGTGAAGCGCAAGTGGCCTTCTTCGAGGACCTTACGGCGAGACATAAGGCTCGCGAGGCGGATTTGGAGGAGGAGGTGAAGAACCTCAAAACTGCCCTCCAAGCTTCGGAGCTGAATGCCGCCTTGGCCCGGGCCGAGAAGGATGCTCTTGCCAAGGTAGTCTCAGATGCGGGGGTCCGTGCCGTAGCAGATTACAAGGCCAGATCGGACCATCATGAGGATTTGGAGCAGTACGGGGCCCGCTGCTACAGAGTAGGCCTTAACGCTGGGAAGGACTTCGAGGAGCGGTTATCTTGGGTCGAACGTGCCCGAGAAGCTTTCGAGGCCGCTGTTCGGGAGTGCCAGCGTCGCACTAATGATGCCCGTTTGGATGATGTGTGCTTCGCACAATTCCAATCTGGGCGGATGCCTTCTTCGGATGAAGGTGCTGGCCCTTCCGAACAGGCTCCTTAGTCTTCTCCGCTCCATGCCCTTCTTGTACTTTCCTTTTTTAACCGCGGTCCAGGGGGACCTGCTTGTAAGCAAAAACTTTTATAAATGAACTTTTCTGCTTCACGAGTTTTTCTATAGCTTCACTTTTTCTATCTTCTCCCTTTTGTGATTGTTCCTGCTCGGATCGGAATCCGCTAGTTTCATAAGCGTTGCATGTAAGGCGCAGATCATTGGGAACCGTAAAAAGGGTTCCGACCAGGGATGTATGCTAGACGCTGGTGGAACAACAGGAATAGGGAGAAGCCTTGAGGTTAGATACATGCCAAGTCCTGGTATGGCTTCGCCACTAGGGGTAGTTAGCTTATATGAGCCTTTCCCGAGGACATGGGTGACCTGATAAGGTCCTTCCCATTTGATGGCAAGTTTGCTGACTGCTCTTCGGGGGTTCGAAGCCGAACAGCGGCGCAAAACCAAATCTCCCACGTTGAACCGCCTTTCCCGAACTCGCGCATTGTAATACTGTGCGAGCCGTTGCTGATAAGAAATGAGGCGAATGCTGGCGTCGTTTTGTCGTTCGCCAAGCATGTCCAAGTTTTCTCGAAGAGCACGATTATTGGCGGCTTCATCAAAGTGGGTTGTTCGGATGGTGGGAAGGGCTACTTCCAGAGGCACAATAGCTTCTAAGCCGTAGGCCAAGTGGAAGGGTGTTTCCCCTGTAGCTACTCGAGCCGTTGTTCGGTGGCACTACAGAACGTTGGGGAGCTCGTCAATCCACGACCCTCCTGCAGCCTCCACTCTAGTGCGGATCCCGTGCAGCAGTGTTCGGTTGGCATTTTCTACCAAACCGTTAGCCTGGGGATGTGCCACGGAGGTGAAATGGTTATAGATCCCGAGCTCGGCACATCTCTGTTTGAATAAGGTGCTGTCGAATTGTTTCCCGTTATCGGAGGTGATCACTCTTGGAACGCCAAACCTGCAGAGGAGGTTCTTCCAGACGAACTTCCACGCGGCCTGTTCGGTGATCATGGCAACAGGTTCGGCCTCGATCCACTTGGTGAAGTAATCGATGGCCACGAACAAAAACCTCTTCCGACCTTGGGCCTCTGGGAAGGGACCCAAGATATCAATGCCCCATCTTGCAAAAGGGCGCGGCTCGAACAAGTTATGGAGCTGTTCGGCTGGTTGCTTGATGAGCTGTCCAAACTTTTGGCATTCTGGGCATTTCCTGGCAAAGGTCATGCAATCCTTCTGAAGAGAGGGCCACCAGAATCCTGCTCGGATGAGATTGCGTGCTAACGTTCTGCCGCCTAGGTGGCTTCCGCACAGCCCCTCATGGACCTCTTCAGTGGCCGCAAGGGCTTCCTCAGGGCTGAGGCAACGTAGAAGAGGTCTCAAAAGGGATCGCCGGTACAGCTTACCTTATACGAGGGCGAAATGCTGAGAATGCATCCTGATTTTCCGAGCTTCGCTCTGTTCGGGTGGAAGCTCACCCCGGAGTAAGTACGCCAAGAGAGGGTCCATCCAGCTTGGAGTCGGTGGGCCCGTTTCTATGGCTGTGACATCTACTTCCGTGCTCGGCGAGGCGAGCTCTTCAATAAACACGGAGCGGGAAGGGGCGATGTCACCTGAGGATGCCAGCTTGGCAAGTGCATCTGCTCGCGCGTTCTGCTCCTGTGGGACGTGTATGACTTCGAAGTATAGGAGGCCCTCTGCTTGGCTCTTGACCTGTTGAAGGTATTGAGCCATACGGGGTTCCCTTGCTCCGAATTGCCTGCTCACCTGGCTAGAAATCAGTTGGGAGTCACTGAAGACCCTAAGCCGAAGGGCTCCAAGGTGCCTAGCCATGCGGATATCGGACAGCAAAGATTCGTACTCGGCCACGTTGTTGGAGGCCGGAAAGCAGAATCGGAGGGCGTATTGGAATTCTAACCCCTCCGGTGAGGTGAGGACCAGGCCAGCTCCGCTCCCTGTAACACAAGAGGATCCGTCGACGTAGAGCTCCCATGGGGGTTCATCGGCCAACGATGGATCCTGCTCGGTAGGGAGAGTACATTCCGCAACGAAGTCTGCCAATGCTTGCGCTTTAATTGCTGTCCTCGGTCGGAAGTTGATGTCGAACTCACCGAGCTCTATCGCCCACTTGATAAGCCTGCCAGAAGCCTCTGGCCGCTGGAGGATGGATTTCAGCGGCTGATCGGTTAGAACCGTAATGGAGTGGGCCTGAAAATAGGGCCTAAGCTTCCGGGCAGCCGTGACAAGAGCTAGGGCGAGTTTTTCTGCCCGAGGGTACCTCCTTTCAGCTTCTTGGAGGACCCTGCTGATGTAATACACCGGATGCTACGCCGCTCCTTCTTCTCTGATCAAGACTACGCTGATGGAGTGTTCGGTAACCGAAAGATACGCGAACAGAGGTTCTCCATTCACAGGCTTTGAGAGAACAGGAGGGGCTGCCAAATATGCCTTCAGCTCGGTGAAGGCGGCCTCGCACTCCTCAGTCCACCGTACTTGCCCCCCTTGCTTCGAGGCGCTTTTAGGGCCTCGGAACAACTTGAAGAAGTTAAAACTTCTTTCTGCTGCTCGGGACATGACGCCCCGTCAGATGTTGGACGTGGCGCACTGTCTTCAGACTGCTCATCTCAAGCACGGCTTGGATTTTCTCCGAGTTTGCCTCTATTCCTCTGTTTGACACAAGGAAACTGAGAAACTTACCCGACCGAACACCAAACGCGCACTTGGCAGGGTTGAGTTTCATACTGTACTTTCGCAGAGTTGCGAAAGTTTCCTGGAGGTCGGAAATGTGGTCAGTGCTCGGAAGCGTCTTGACCAGCATATCATCAACATAAACCTCCATGTTGCGCCCGATCTGCTGCTCGAACATCTTGTTGACCAGCCGCTGGTAAGTTGTGCCCGCGTTCTTTAGGCCGAAAGGCATTCTGGTAAAACAGTATAAGCCTAGGTCTGTGACGAACGTCGTGGCGTCTTGATCCGGAGGATGCATACTGATCTGGTGGTAACCAGAGTAGGCGTCCAAAAAGCTGAGAATCTCGTGACCGGAGGTAGCATCCACCAGCTGATCAATGCGCGGCAGAGGGAAGTTATCCTTGGGCATCGCTTTATTGAGATCCTTGTAGTCAACGCACACACTCCATTTACCGTTGGCCTTGCGTACGAGGACCACATTGGAGATCCACCTTGGGTATTGGGCTTCTCGGAGGAGCCCAATAGTTCGGCTTTTGACAACGTGATCCTGAATCACGGTTTGCCGTTCTCGGTTCACAGGTCGCCTCCTCTGTTGGACTGGTGGAATCCGGGGATCCAGACGGAGGCGATGCACCATTACTTCCGGGGGAATGCCCGAAAGCTCATCATCAGACCAGGCAAACACGTCCAAATTGGCCAGCAAGAAGGCTGTGTAACGTTGCTGCTCGGCCTCTGTCAACAAGGCGCCAATGTACAAGACATGCTCGGGGTCATCATCTACCTGGATGGGGATTAAGTCTTCAGCAGACGTTCCTCGGCTGGTATAAGGCTGATCGGACGTTGGCGGGGCTAGATCCGCGAGTGGTTGCTTGTCCCTTAAAGAGAGGACATAGCAACGGCGAGACTCGCGCTGACACCCGAGCACTTCGCCGACTCCGCTCGGGGTCGGAAACTTCATCTTCTGATGGAGTGACGAAGGTACTGCTTTAATGCGGCCAATCAGACCTCTTCCGAGGATGGCGTTGTATCCAGGCATGTTGTTGATGACCAAGAAGTCAACAATCTTGGTCACGACCCTTGGAGCCGTCCCTAAAGTGATCGAGAGGCGAACTCTTCCCATGGGCTGGACCGAAACTCCCGAAAAGCCGAACAGAGGCGAGTTTACGGGGGCGAGTTGATCGATTTTCAGGCCCATGAGGACAAAACAATCGTAAGCCAAGACATCGGGGGCACTTCCATTATCCACCAGAATCCGGCGCACATTACAATGATTGATGGTGGCCGAAATGACCAACGCATCAGCGTGTGGGGTCGTAACCCCTACAAGATCTTCGTCCGAGAAGGTTATGGCCTCTTCGGGAGGTGCGCGTGCAGGACTGGTGGGATATGGAGCCGGCCGAGGTGCCGAAGGCCTATCTACAACATGCACTCACCTTGCGTAGTCGCGTCGGCTTCGAGTGCTTTCTCCGCCTGTGCCGAAGCCTCCCGCGATCACGTTGATCTCCTGCCCATTAGGCTCATTGTTGATCGGCTGCTCTGGAGTCCGCTCTCGGCGTCTGGGGCGCTCTTCATTTCGGCGCACGAACCATCCAAGGTAGCCACGCTTGATAAGGTCTTCAATTTCGTCCTTAAGGTGGCGGCACTCGGAGGTGTCGTGGCCGTGGTCACGATGGAAGCGACAGTACTTGTTCTGGTCACGCCTCCGGGGGTCGGAGCGCATCCTCTGTGGCCACCGAACATATGCTTCGTTCCTGATCTCCGCCAGGATCTGTTCGGGTGCCACAGTAAGGGGGGTATAGTTGGTGAAGGGGCGCGGACGGCGCGGAGAGTCATCGTTGCGTCGTCCCTTCTTCCGATCACGGTCGGAACTGTTGTCGGAAGGCCTCTTCTTGTCCGACTGCTCCCCCTGCTCTGCCCTACTTGCTGCTAGGCTCTCCTTGCAAGCTGCGTGGCGTTGTGCGATGGAGAGCAGCTCGGCAAGGGTGGCGGGCTGCTGGACGTCGAGGGTCCTCTGCAAAAAGCTGTCACGAGTGCCCTAAATGAGGGTACTGGTCGCCAGAGGGACGTCCAGGCGCGAGATGCGAAGCGCCTCTGTTCGGAACCTTTTGACAAAGTCCCAGAGCGCCTCGCCCTTCTTCTGGCGTACGGCCAGGAGAGAAGCCGCCGATCGCGGCTGCGACCTTCCACCAAGGAAGTTGTCTCGAAAGGACTTCTTCAGTTGGCGGAAGGAGGTGATGGAGCCCACCGGAAGGGTCTTGAACCAGGCCCTGGAAGTCTCCTTGAGGGTTGCAGGGAAGGCCCTGCACTTGGCCGCATCTGATGCTCCGTGGAACACCATGTGCGACTCAAAGCCGTGGATGTAGTCGGCCGGATCGGTAGTGCCGTCGTAGGGTACGATGGTGGGCAGAGGGAGCTCGGGAGAGACCTGAGCTTCCAGGATCTCCCTGCTGAAAGGGGAGCGGAAGTCCAGGTCATCTTCCGCTGGAGCTTTCCCCTCCGCGCGCTAAACCATCGCGTCTATGCGGCTATTGAGGTCGACCACGCGTCGTAGGTGCCTAGCGAGCTCCTGTTCGGAATTGGCGGGGCCCCCTCGTCCGGACGCGTGGGAGTTGTGTAATGTCATGTGCCTTTCGGATTCATGCGGATCATGTGTGTGTTGGTTGTGTAGGCCGTTGTGAGGCCAATGTGAGTTGGTTGTGTGGAATGTGTGGTGTGAATGAGCAGGTGAAGTGCAGGGTTGGTCCTGAAATGAAATAGGACCTGCTGCTGTTCAGTTGGAGTTGGCGGCCAGGGGTGGCCGTTTACTGGTTGGCGTCCAGGTTAGTGGACGTTGACTGCATGAACTTGGCGGCAGTAGATGTGGACGCTAAGGGTGGCGGTTGCTGTTGGTGGCATAGGGGTTGACGCCAACCTGAGAATTCTGCAGGTTATAGGCTCACCCGAGAGCAGTTCTCTCAGCTCACTCTCTTTCCCTCTTGCCCCAGCTTACTGCCCCCGTGTCTCTGAAGCTTCTAATTGGTTCCGAAGAGTGGTTGGATGATCGTAGAACGCGTGGCGTCGCCGAATTGCGCAAGGAAACGCCATATCGTGGTGCAATTCTCGTGGGAGCTCGCGGAGGGCTCGGCGTGAACCGGGTGATTGCGGGAGGTTCTAGCATGTTCTGAGGTAGGGGACGAACCCGTTTAGCTCCGTAGAAACATTAAAACACATCGTAACCACCTGAATCAGCATGATAATGCATTTTCGGACAAAGTTGCACCATGTGGGGATAATGGGTGGTTTGAATAATTTAGTGTACGAAGCATGTTGTAATGGGTTATGTTGGGTTCCTGCATGTTAAAAGAATCGTTTCTATATATTTTTCTGTAGTTAGAACGGTTGGAAAGCCCGCAGAGCCGGATTAGGGTTTCTGCAGGGTATAAGGCCGGAGAACTTGGCGTCAACATCGTTTGTCGCCAAGCTCCTCAGCTAGGATGTTAACGGCCAGGTCCCTTGCCGTTGATTTATTGTAAGCGGCAGTCGATGTTTCCGCCTATTGGTTATAAGCAGAAATGACTGATTACAATATTTATCGATAATGCATGTGTGTTGACACGTGAGGTGCACTGAATGCACATGGTTCTCGTGTTTAGCATACAAGGTATGCAGTTAGTTGCTTACTTCAGTGACTACGTGTTGTTTACGCGAGTCAGTTGGGTTCACGTGTAGTGGACCATGGTTACTTGTGGTTTACGTGAGGTTTCACGTGGTTTGTGTGTGACGTGCACATGGTTTTGTGTATGTGGCGAGTAGTACGACGCCTACCGTGGTTACCTCTCCAGTTGGGTGCCTCAGGTTCTTTGTGAGCCAGGCTGTTAGCTCGGGGCTTTGTCCTGGTACTTGTGTACCGTCGAGGTCTGTGTCGTCTGACCTGGACACCCTCACTCTTGTGTTTGAGTTGTACGTCCGGCTGAGGGAAAGACGACAATGGGACAGTAACACTTGTGTTTGTCTTTAGTCACTTGTAGCGCGCTCGTAGTTGGGGGTACGGACACCAGTAGTCGACACTGGTCCCCAGCTAGTCCTTTTCCAGTGCCTCACTCTAGCGAGCCCAGGCCAGGGTCTCTGGAGGTGCCAGGCATGGGCCTGCGACTGTGTGGTCTGCAGGTGGTGGTGTTTAGTTGGTCTCCACAGTTGCTTGACCTTTTTACGTGGAGCGGCAGCTGGACCTTTCGTCCGTGGCTGCGAGACTGAGAGGTAGACCTGTGTTAGTTTGTTCGAGTCAGTTTCTGGTGTCGCGAACCAGTTCACGTGGCTCGTGTTGGCTGTCTCTACTTTAGCTTGTACACTTGTACTGGTTTGTCGTTTAATTATTAAAGTTGTTTCTCGTAGTCGGCAGACGGTGAGTACTTTTACAGCTTTACTTACCTGCTTAGCTGTTCTATAAATTGTTGGTGCTGTTTACTATTCGTACCTGTCGTGTTTGGTTGCTCGGTTTTGGGGGAGTTCCCTACTGAGTCAGTGACTAGAGAGGCTCACCCCTACCCCCACAGGTGAGAGCGAGGAGGACGTTTCACGACCGTCGTCCAGCTCAGGGCCGTGCCGTAGCGGTGCAGGGTCAGTACCTCCAGCGGTGTAGTTTCAACTGTGTAGTACTCCGGCAGTGTAGTTTAGTTAGTTGTTTACTTTCTTCAGTTGTACCTCGGGGTATGTCCCAGGCTCTTGTACTTCTTTTCAGTTTTTGTGGAAATTTGGCTATGTAACTTGTGAGTTATATATATAAAATGGTGTGTTCCTTTGTGTTTACACGGACTGTGGTTTGGTATCCCTTGCGAGGCTTCGGCCCGTTCGCGGGAGGCGGACTCGGATCAAGTACGTTATCGGTTTAACGGGCTTGGCCGAGGCGTTCCGTCACAAGTTGACTCCCACAACTGATCGCGGCGGACGGGGGGAGGCGACAGAGCGACGGGGCGAACGCCCGCAGTGCTCCGGTGCCCGCTCCTCGGACGGGGCTCGATGCGATCGGCGCGGCGAATCTGCCTGCTGCTCCTGAGGCGCCGGGAGGACGCGAGAGCGTCGATGCGATGACTCCGCCTGCCGCTCTCGCGGCAGGGGAACCGTCGGGACTGGTGGTCCAACCAGCTGAGCCTGCAGGGCAAGGCAAACGCCTGTTAACTGCTGCATCTGCCCCCGAAGTTCTGCTACTTCCAGGGCAGTTGCCGGCGCGGTGGCCACTGATGCCGGGACGTCGTTGTTAACGCCAGCAGGGGCGATGTCGACGTCGACGGGAGGGGATCGCCTGCGAGAGTCCCCTCGTGACTGACGGGATCTCGTCGCCCTACTCCCAACGTTCTGGTAAGAGGATCGTCCGCGAGCCATGGCTGTGTCGTTCCCACAGACGGCGCCAAAAATGTGGGAGCCTTTTCCTTGTTGGGCCGGAGCGGTGTAAGGGTGTGTTCGCGTGAGAGAGAACGTACTAGTGCATGGTCCTGTACCTGTATTCTTATAGGCGTTGGCGCTAAGGCAGATGTCCGTAATATTGGTAGATCGTGCCTGGAAAGGCGTCTTGACGGGCGTGCACAACGGAAGGAGTTATGCGCTCCGATGTCCGTTGGGATGCCAGGTAGTTAACGCGTCTCTTGATGATGGGGCTCGTGGCCTGAGGCGGTTATAACTGTGGCGTAGGCCAAGCGACCTGTTCGGTAAACTCTAGACACGCTTCTCGAGCAGGTGACCCGCATGGGGGGATCGAACGTGCTGTTCGGTAATGTCTGTAGTTGTTCTGCGCAGCAGGATTAACGCCCCTATTTGGAAGCATACCGCTAAGGAGCTCGGCCATGCTTCGTTAGGGGTGACGGGCACATGAAGCCCTTTTAACTGGTCTTCCCGGAGGCGTGAGACCGTACGAGGAGGTCACGTCAAAAGGGAGGCGTTGATGGGCCCCGATGGACTGCAGTGGGCTTAGGTGGCAGAAATCAGCCACCACATTTTCGAAGTTCAAAAGTGACACAGGAAGGCGTGAGGGGTTGTAGGAACGGCAATTAGGTGAATAAAATAGGGTTAAAAAGTGTGGTTCGGTCTTTTAAAATGGAAAACGAAACCACCCTGCGATGGGTCAACTACTCAACATGAAAGTTTAAAAAAAAAGCCCAATACAAATGATAAAAAAATAGAGGGGACTATGAAAAATTGGGGGGGCCCCGTCCGCCTCTGGTTGATTAGGAGAAACACGGAGCAAAGACAATTGGATATTTTAGTCTTTTACCCCGATAATCTGTCATATTTAGAGATTAGATTCTCTGATCTAGATATTTATTTACAAATCCTCATAGCTTTAATCAAGCTCTCCTTTTAGGAGATTTATTCTAAGAATTGAAGGGACTTCAAGGATTTTTTTCCCACATTTTATGAGATTTTCATCAAATGACAAGGGTAAATTATGGTGTTCATAAAGATACATGTAACTTAGAGGGGTTAGTTTCTAGATATGGCAGTGGTGAGAGGAAAAATCACAAAGCCTAAACGCTTAAGATTTGGCCCATGTGGTGACAACCAAATAAATACTCCTAAAAAAGCAAGGCTAAGAAACATATAATTAAGTCCCAAATCACCGCCCATGTTAATGTTGGCCCTTTTGGTACGACAACAAGTTAACTTAGAGGGGGAAGGTGAATAGGTTTTTCTGAAATATGAAAAACAAACTTAAACACAGAAAATTATCACTTGAAAGTTTGGTTAGTTGAGTGTGATAGAGAGTAGCAGTGCGGAAGCAAATAAACAATCACATAGAGGACACAAAGAATTTATCCTGGTTCGGCCCTTCCCACATGAAAGTCCTACGTCCAGTCCCCAAGCAACTTCTTAGGATTTTACTAACCAAGGGTACAGTCTCTCTCAAGGATAATACAACACCCAGCACCCCAGCTGGTCTTCTTCTCTTTCCCGGGCAAGAAGACAGCCCACTTCTATTTCAGGTTAAGAAGCCAACCTCCAGATACAAATCCCAGTGCGGTTCTCCTAGACACAAACCCCTAGCTAGGTTCTACACTGTATACAGTCCTAAAGCTGGATAGAAGTTTTTCTTATAAAAGAAAGAACAAAGCTGAGAGTTGGAACAGATGAAAACCAACTAAAAGGAACTCTCAGCAAAAAGACTCTCTCCCCCAAATTACAAAGTTGCACATAGAGAGAGAGAAGAGAGGAGAAGGAGCTTGAAGCATGAGTGCTTCAGTTGCTTAAACACTTCTTCTTAGGCTCGGGCTCTTTCTCTCTTTTCCTTTGAGTGTATGTGGCGTTTAGGTTCTTCTTGGATGTACACTCTTAAAAATCTTCAGGAAAGCTCTGTTTTCTTCTTCAGCCTTGCTTCATCTTTTATATGAGCAGCTTTGAATAAATCCGTTGGAGTTCTAGCTGTTGCTTATCTTCTCTTTCTTCTGATATTTTGTGGTCTACGAGGTCTGCAAGCATAGAAGAAAGTGTTTAGATATAAGAATATTTCTGTCAAAAAGGTTCATGCCTCTATGTTTCATGTTGTCATCTAGAAGTGGTAGGTAAGCCCTTTTTGACTGACAGGAGTGAAGAGATCCTATGAGACAAAAAGATCTTCTGTCAGAAAGATAGAAGATTACGTAAACGAAATATATTTGACTTTTCATTAGGCGCCAAAGTATTTGAAACATCAGAGTATAAAGGAAATCGATGTTTGAGTTGAAATCGTTGCTGGGCTCAAATCGATCTTTAAGTAGAGGCAAATCGTTGTTTGATCAAGTCGTTGTTTGAAAGCAAATCGTTGTTTGATCAAGTCGTTGTTTGAAAGTAAATCATTGTTTGCCTTATGAAATCGTTACAGCGATCAAATCGTTGTTTCACTTAACGTTGATCAAATCATTGTTTCACTTAACGAATCGTTACACGATCAAATCATTGTGTGACTAAGGCAAATCGTTGTTTAAGAGCAAATCGTTGTTTGACTAAGGCAAATCATTGTTTAAGAGCAAATCGTTATTTTCACTTATGAAATCGATATGAGTCCGAAATCGTTATGCTCACTTATCAAATTGTTATAAGATGAAGTCGTTGAGCGATCAAATCGTTGTTTCACTTAATGAATCATTACACGATCAAATCGTTGTGTAACTTATCGAATCGTTACATGATCAAATCGTTACACGATCAAATCGGTATGAGTGCGAAATCGATGTTTCACTTACGAAATCGTTGTGAGAGTGAAATCGACGTTTCACTTAAGAAATCGTTGTGAGAGTGAAATCGATGTGAAACTGAAATCGATGTGACACTTTGAACAGAAATCAATGTATATTGAATAGACATCGATTTATCTTTTTAGTGCAACTTACACAACGATAGTATAATAAATTTATATTTATTAGGAAAATATGATATTAAATATATTTAATACTATTTAATTAATCATAAATTTTGTTATCACCAAAATATAAGGGTAAAGTATAAGAGTGGTTCAATAATCTCCCCCTTTTTAGTGATGACAAAATTTATGAGAATTTTCTGACAAAACAAAACTTAAGGCATAGAAAATACAGAAAATTCATAGACAAAGCATACTCTCCCCCTTTTTGTCACTAACCAAAAGGGAATGACCTTACCATGCATTCTCTCCCTTTTGAAAAAAAATTTCTTACCATCGAGGGGTTCAACAATGATAGATGTTAAAGAATAACTCCCCCTTAGTGTATGCTCCCCCTGAGCATAAGGCTCCCCCTGACAAAGAGGGTCCTCTTGAGGTTTCTTCACTTGTCTGTCGACATGTGTTTCTTGGTGTGTGACCTGTTGATCTCTTGAGTCGTCTTGTTGACTAGTTGTTTGTCAAGTTTTCAAGATTTTTATCTACATAGATCTTAGGAAAAGCGTGCAAACATTGTTAGTAGCAATATAAAATTCAATATTTGTGACTATTCCCTCTTCAGATAAGAGTTGGATGAAGAGTTGGCAGTCACCCTTACCTTGAGCATCCTAGATGCTCCAAGGCTATCCTGCAAACAATTTATTCAGAAGTAGATACCCAAATCTTTTTGGGTCCTTGATGGTTAGATGCATAAAAATATCCTTTCGAGATCCAAACTAAGTGCCTTGTTGTGCAGGTATTTACTGTGTGTCCTAACCTATTGCAAAGAGAGCAGTAATGAATATAATTTGATTCACAGTTCTTATTTTTTTGTAATGTCTATTTGGAATACAATTTTTGGAGACCTTTTCTTTTACAGGTGCCTTTTTCTAAGGCAACTTGGTTTCTTTTACAAATTTTGGTAATGGATATTTTCCTGAAATTATGGCTTGTTTTCCTTTTTCCGGAGGTATGTAACCAAGTCTTTATTTGTTATTTCCAGATTTTGATCCTTTTAAGCATAGGGTTAAATATGTTTTCCCTTTAGTTAATTTTCCAACTGATTCTTTTAAATACAGATTTTCTTCAATTAGAGTTTTTAATTTTTCTTCTAACTCTAACTTCTCATTATTCTTGCTTTTCAAATTTTCATTTAAAAGATAATTATTATCTTTACATTCTTTTAATTATTCTTCTAATTGTTCCATTTCTGATTTAAGATCAGAATTAGTGTTTTCCAAACAAGTAAGGTTGTTCTTGATATTTTTTAATTCTTTTACAACAACCTTGTGTTTATCATAAAGTTCATTAAAAACTTGTTCTAAATCTTCATATTCTGATCCTAAATCTGTGCAATCAAAAGATGAGTTAGAATGTACCTCATCTAGTCGTACCATGAGAGCTAGACTTACCTACTCCTTTTCAAGATCAGAGCTTGATGATTCTGAAGTTGTGGCTTCATCATTTTCCTAAGCAGCCACCATGACTTTTCTTTTGAATTTCTTGTGCTGCTTCTTGGACTTTTCGGTTTGACCAGTCTTCTTGAGTCTAGGACAATCTGGTCTCAGATGTCCAGGTTTTCTGCATTCATAGTAGACTGGTTCTTTTTCCTTTTTCTCTTTCCTTTGAATCCTTCTTGATCCATTTTTCTTCTTTTTTAAAATCTTCTGTTGTGTTAGAGATTTTCACTTTTAGACAATCTTGTCTTGCCTGTTAATATAAAGACAACTATGAAGATACACGACTTATATAATGATTATCTCAATTTCTGCATGCCATATGGGGTTTTTGGTCTCTAATAGTCGGATATTACATATATATTATTTTTATGACATCTGAAGCATATGAGGTGGGCCCTTTTGATTATCAGCATCGTTGTGGTCTGGCAGAGGAAATTTCTTCTTCCTATATTGCTGAGTTTGATGTGCATGTAATTTGATTTAAACCGGAGAAGAAAATCATGTTACTCTGTATTGGGATGCTAATTTCCAATAGGGAAATCTCAGTTGTACTTTGGTTTCAAAATGTTTTCAGACATTTGAGATATGGCAGTTGAGATATGGAGAGGCAGAAGAAGACCGTGTTACTCTATATTGGGATGCAAACATGAGGAGAGGCAGGGAGAGAAATTTATGCAGATAGGGTACTAAATAGATAAAGTTCAGAAGGCCTCCTTTGATCTGGAATGTAGATTATTGCTCCTAATATGCAATGATCATTCTAAAAGTAGTTAAAAACCTGAAATCCAAAGAAATCAGAGTTGAATTCTCTTTCATTGAAAAATCCACTCAAAATTAGACATAATTACATGCATCAAAACAAATTGTATCCATGCCAATAGATGGAAAACAAATATAGTTAGGCTATGGTAAATAAAGACAGCTCATAGGTTCATCATTGAATACACTGATGACAGAGCTGTGTTTTAACATGTACAAAATTATAATGATTGAGCACTCAAAAATATGTTCATCAACATATTTACTTTTATATCAGATTCAGATAAGCCCAAATTAAAAAAATGGTCAACAACATGCTAAGATCTAAATAGAGTTGCATTTTAGAACCTATAACAAAAACTTGATTCAAAGATCTGTTATTTCTATAATGTGCATATATTTAATGAGAAAACAGTCAATAATTTTATCATGCAAGTAGATTATAATTCCTCTTGTTTCAAACTGTACAGGGTTTAAACAAATTAATGCTTAAACTGGGAAATGGAACCTACTCACAGTAATGCATTTTGCTTACAGTATTCTGACTCGATAATGGAATAGAATTCTATAAGCTCCAGAGCACCTGCCTGGAAGAAAGAAAATAGACCGATTTGAGAAAGATAGAAAAATATGAAGTTTGTATGAACAAAGAGTGTGTATGAATAGGGGTTGCAGAAGAAACAAATGACAAAATGTGAAACCTTTATGATAATTACATAGATGAGTAAGTTTGATGAACAGAGAGTGTGTCAGACAGTGGAAAAAAAATCAAGATATCTGGTTTAGTGCACAGAGAGTGTGTGAGACAGTGAAAAAAAATCGGGATATCAACTTAATCATGCGTTTCTGTAAAAAATTAAGAAGAAGAAGAAGAAGAAGATGAAATGAAGTACTAGGAGGGACATAGAGAGCGTTGTCGCAGACCCCGGGTTCGGCGACCTTCACGAGTGCCCACGTGAGCAGCTACCTGCTCTGCCCATCCATCCACACCCCGACCACCACCGTCCTCCCACTCTCGACGCTCTCTCCCGCGTCCCCGACAGCGCAGCAGGCGTCTCCGCCCCCCGCCGACCTACCCCACTCAACTACCTTCTCCTCGCTCTTCTCGGCATCTCCACCTCTGCTCGCTTCCCTTCCAATCGACGAGGTGTTGGAGACGCCCAAGAAGGGCGTCGAGCAGGTAGCCATAGTAGGGGGCGAAGAGGCTCAGACCGACCACCGACGATCTACTTCCCTGTTGCTGCTGCTGTTGGTGGAGGGGGTGGTGCGCAGGGAGGGAGGGGTCCGGGGTGGGGGTGTTGGCGGGTGGAGGGGGTGGTGGCGTGGTGCACAGGGAGGGAGGGGTGTCCGGGATGGGGGAGGGTGCAGAGAGGGAGTCGAGGTGGGGGTGTTGGCGTGGCGGAGGGGGGTGCATAGGAAGGGAGGGGGCCGGGGTGGGGATGTTGGCGGGGGAAGGGGGGAAATTTTTTTTTGGGGATTTGGCGCCTGGTGGAGGGGGATTATTTTGGAAATTTAAGGGTTTTAGATTTAGTATTTAAAACATATCTTAAGTAAATATATTTTTATTATTATTTATAATATTAGGATATATTATTAGTTTAATATTAAATTTATATTATTAACATTTAAAATATTAAGATCTTAACAATTACATTTAAAATATTAATTAAAATGAAATATATATTATAAATTATAGATGTATATATATAGATATATAGATTATAGACAAATATACATATTACTCTATACATATATAGAGAGATATAGATTATAGATACATCTAAATCCGTAGCTCATTAGCTACAGATTAGTTACAGAATTATTCTATTCCTGATCCCTAGTTAATTAGCTACAAATTTAGTTATGGAATGATCTCGTAGCTGATCCCTAGCTAATTAGCTACAGATTTAGCTATGGAATGATCTCGTAGCTGATTAAGATCTAACGGTTGAATTCGCATCCAATCTATATCTGATCAAAATCTCATCGTTGAATCTAGTATCAAATAATTAGATTTAAACCTGATCTAAAATTTGATCAAGATCTATCTATTGGATTTACTCTAGATCTAAATCCTAACCGTTAGATATAAGTATGATGATGATATGATGTGTGACGCCTCAAATTAATGCCAATTATATATGAAGTTATAAGTCTAGCATATTGAAACCAGAAAATCACTCAAAGATTTACATTGTTTCATGTCGATACCATTTTTGGACATATGTACACTAACAAGAAAGAAAAGAAGGGATAAAAGTCAGCTGGGTTCTGTTTATAAATCAAGAATTTCAATTAATATAGATAAGAAACAACATTTCATCTGAAGTTTCACTTTAAAGGCCATCATGTGATTTTTGGGTCATTTATATATTTATGTAATTTCTCTTGGTATCATCGCAGACCTCTGTAATTTCTTATGAAATTAGAATTATTGTTATTCTCTCAAAATTTGATATTGATATTTGTGTATGTTGTTCACTTAATTGAATGACATCTGTGTGCACCCGGGTTTTCCGCTGCACTCGGGGCGTCACATGATGGTTGTTTTTACTCCCAATCTATATTTGGTCAAGATCAAACTAGTGAATCTACTAACAATCAAAATCCTACTATTGGATTTCATTCAATCTAAAATTCGATCATTAGATTCGCTCTCGATCTATGTATACTTGATCAATTGGGTTTGTTACAAACCTAAAATAATATGATCAAGATCCCTACATTGGATTTGCTTCAGGTCCAAATCCTAATTGTTGGATTTAAGTTTGAACAAAATGTGACAGTTGGATTCACTATCGATATTCATTTAATCAAAGTTCTGACCTTTGAATTCACTTTCGATCTATATATATCTAATCAGTTAGATTTGTTGCCAATCTATAACAATCTAATCATGATTCGCACATTAGATTTGTTACAGATCTAAATCTTGATCATTCGATTTAAGTTTGATCAAAGTTTGACAGTTGAATTCGCTCCCGATCTAAATTTGATCAAGATCTAACCATTAAACATATTGTCAATCAAAATCCAACCGTTGAATTTCATCATAATAAAAAATCTGCCTATCAGATTCGCTGTCAATCTAAAATCTAATCGATGAACTACATAATATAAATGATCATAATATAATATATCATCATATGAAATATAAAAGTTAAATATTACTATTTTCAATATATAATAAATAAAATATAATAATTTTAAGCATAATGTTTTATCATATAATTATATTCACTAAACAAATATAATGCATTTACAAATATGCAAATACAATGTGTATAATATATATATATATATATATATATATATATATATATATATATATATATATATCAACTAAACAAAAAATGTAACTTATAAATTTTCTATATATATGTTTTTATATTCAAAATAATTATATAAAACTATATATAAGTAAACCATTAACAGGTAGAAAAAATTACAGCTATAATGTAATTAAACTACTAATAAACAATGTATTTGAGACTGAATATTATTTGGTTATAATTCGATCTCAGATTTGTGACCAAAATATTTGGTCACAAATCTGAGATTGAATTGTGACTGAATTCTATTCGGTCTCAATAACTTAAAACTAATAAACAATGTATCTGAGACCGAATATTATTCGGTCATAATTCGATCTCAGATCTGTGACCAAAATATTTGGTCACAAATCTGAGACTGAATTCTATTCGGTCTCAATAACTTAAACCAATAAACAATGCATCTGAGACCGAATATTATTCAGTCACAATTCGGTCTCAGATTTGTGACCGAAATATTCATTCACAAATCAGTCACAAATCTGAGACCGAATTGTGACCGAATAATATTCGGTATCAATAATCTAAACCAATAAACAATACATCTGAGACCAAATATTATTCAGTCACAATTCCGTCTCAGATTTGTGACCGAAATATTCGATCACAAATCAGTCACAAATCTGAGACGAGTTGTGACCGAATAATATTCGGTCTCAATAATCTAAACCAATAAACAATGCATCTAAGACTGAATATTATTCGGTCACAATTCGGTCTCAGATTTGTGACCGAAATATTCGGTCACAAATCAGTCACAAATCTGAGACCGAATTGTGATCGAATGACATTTCGGTCTCAAATTTGAGACCGAAATATTCTGTCTCAATTCGGTCACAAATCTGAGACCGAATTTCAGTCTCTATTCGGTCTCAGATTTGTGACCGAATTGAGACAGAATATTTCGGTCTCAAAATCGGTCTCTATTTGCGTATTTTCTTGTAGTTGCTAGAGTCGACACTACTGACATTTACTCTTCAGAAACTTGCTGGGCCGCCTTTAAGAGTCGGCCTGTCTGTCAACTGAAGTCGACACTACTGTGACGTTTTCTTCAGGAGCTTGCTGGGCATACCTTGAGAGTCGACCTGTCTGTCAACTAGAGTCGACTCTACTTTGACAAAAACTTTGTAAACATGTATGAATGAAGAGTAGACCATCAAAACATGATATTAACAGTAAGATATGATATATTAAATATCAAGAACATATTGTTTGAGTATTATTATAATATATTCAATATGTCATCATCAAAATTAAAGTATGAGTGATGTCCATTGGTCATCATTAAAAAATTATTTTTAAGAAATTCCAATACACACTCAACACAACAAACACCCCAAATTGACAATGATTTTGGAGCATTCCTTTGGCAATATTTGAGCCCAAAATAGGCTTAATTTTCAGCCCAAGCAATCCACGAGGAGAGGTGAGGAAAATCTATATTTAAAGCCCATTTAAAATCTAAAGCCCATGCAAGTCCATTTAAAATCCAAATCCAGGCAAAACAAAGCCCGAGCCATGCTCGTCCAATGCAAATCCATCTAATATAAAAAAAAAACACATTCCCACCAAATTAAACTCAATCCCCACTCAAACAAAAATGTAAAAAAAAATCTCAAACCATCCCACGTAACCTACCCAAATATGCACACCTAAATCCACGTCTTAAATATCTCAATATAAACCCCACTCAAATATATCCGCTTAACCCTATCCAAACCCACCTTCCAACCCATGTAAAGTCCACGTTTCATGCAAATCCATCTTAAAATAATATTATAAAAAGACTTTCCCATGCAAATCTCATGCAAACAAAAAACCATTTAAGAATCAAACTCCCACTCCAACTCATCCCACGTAGCAACCCCATCACATGCAAACCAAAGCCCCACTCCAACCCAACCTCTTGTATGCAAATATGAAAGCCCCAAGCATGGCCATCCACCTAACCCCTCTCATACGTGAAGTCCTAGCGAGCCACGTAAATTCTAAGAGAAATGCTATGCTCCCGACTAGCCAGGAGCATAGGGACGCGCGAAGGAGCTGTGTTCCTCCACAGCGTGTCATGTGGAGGGGCATGGTCTCCGATGCATTTAATACACTTTTGATTTTTTTTTTTTTTACCCTCAAACAGTGCACACACACAAATACTTATTTAGTACACACAAATACCACAATAGTGCATACAAATAGTATAAGAATGCACACAAATACATCTATTTGTGTACATTCTTATACTATTTGTGTGCACTAGAAAGATATTTGTGTGCACTAGATAGATATTTGTGTACAGTAAATAGATATTTGTGTGCATTGCTTCAGAGTAAAAAAAAATACAGAGACCGTGTGCCTCCACATGGCATGCTGTGGAGCGCGTCTCTATGCTCCCGGCATAGCATTTCTCAAACTCCAAAAGCCCCCTTGGCATGGTGAGGCAGACTTGCGTGTTCTACGTAGAGTCTGTGTCTAAGACGATTTGGGGTTGTTTCTAAGTGTTGAAAAAATTCTGTAATAAGATCCTCGTAACCTTATCTTTATCCCATAAATTTAAGAGTCCAAAACACCCAAACTCCACAAAAATTTGGATTATTCTTCCCCTCCGATTTTAACTCCAACCAAGATAAAAATATCTCCATGCAAGAGGATCAGACGCAAGGGAGAGTCTGTTGGCACGTGACGGAAGGTTTCCCGAAGTCTCCTTCATCACATCTCAACAAACAGAACCCGGGGAACATCTTTTGTTTTGGGAAAAAAGCTCCATCGTTCTTTTTTTTCTCTCTTGATCCTCTTCACAAAGCCTACACGTACGCCTAACATCAAAACGCCAGGAAAAGAAGAGCTGCTGCAGGCTGGGAGGGCTTCCTCAGATTCTTTACATCTTGCTCCATCGTCCAGAACCCCAGGAGAGAGAGAGGAGCCGGGTTGCACCATCATGATCCTCTACTTCCTTCCTCTCTCATATTCACTCCACACAAGAGGACCCACGTTCAAATCATCAAACCAAGCCAAGGGGACGCCCAAGAGGCTCCTGGGAGTCAGCTTGGTCGGCCACCATCGCCCCATGCAGAGCGGAGGAGGCGCTGTCGAGTTGCACCGCCGGTTATCTCACTTTCTCTCTCCTATCGCGATTCAGGACACCCAGTGATTGCAGCCCTTATACAGCCTCAATGAGGGCGTTCCAGATCTTGGGATCTTCATAAAAGTTGTTCCCAATATCATCCTCTAACTACACGAATAGAAAGCACTTCGATCCGATTTTTGTGCTTTGAGTTATCATTTTTTCTTTCTTTTCTCGTTTTTCTGCATGCATAGCACATAGGTGCACCCTCTCTCTCATCTCCTTGCTTTAAACACATTCATACATCACACAGACACACCTAATCTTATCCCAATAGGGGTTTACCAACCCTTCCCGGTGAGTTCTATCCCCATATTCATGTTCATTCTTCAAAAGGGACGGATTTCTACACTTCTCTAGTTCTAATAGAATTTTCTTTCCTTGTTTGTACATCTCCTTTTGTTTTGCAGGCACAAACAGCAAGAAAAGTGAGAGGCCCTTCGTCCTTGGCCGGCCGAGGAAGGAGGAAGAGGCTTCCCATATCTCCCACATGTTTAAGCTTCAACGTGATCACGATCCGAGATACGTTTGTAGTCGAGCCGATGTCTTCATTCTCGGGTCATTCTCATCATTTTCCAAGGTATTTAGCCCTACCTTTATAGATATATCTTGGCAAATATCTTGGTGGCGATCACATATCTTTCTTCATCCCATAGTGATATCTTCTTGTGTGTTTTGAGGATCGCATTCCTCGTGATTACAGTGAGCTGATCTAAAATGCATTTAGAACATTTTGTACACTTGAATCATGGTTGGGAGAAGACTCTCTCCAGGTTTTGATAGGAGTTATATGTGAGGGAATATCAGATTGGTTAACACGTGGTGTGCGTGTGCAACCATAAGATGTTGATGTTTGTCCCTCACAGTGGTGAGATGGATGGACATGAGATTGAAAAGACTGGCCATCTAAACTATCCTCATATTCCACATAATTGAAGTTGACATGATGGTATGAGTGCATTTTTAAACAAGGCAAACAAA
The DNA here is from genome assembly GCA_014218235.1 of Colocasia esculenta. Taxonomy (NCBI): domain Eukaryota; kingdom Viridiplantae; phylum Streptophyta; class Magnoliopsida; order Alismatales; family Araceae; genus Colocasia; species Colocasia esculenta. Next base: position 19,854,500 of record CM024761.1, on the reverse strand, counting down.
CAATCAAATAGAACAACAAGATGTGAATCAATCAATATAGTTCAGATAAGTTGTAATGTTTAACGCTAGTTTTAAGAGTTTCAAATTTGATTAAAAGGTTTGAAAGAATATTATGTCACTCCAAATGAGATCTTAGTTGGATAGATTTTGGATATTTTGGGATGCAACTAAAATCACAATTCTTACCATGCAATGGGATATCCAACTCGTGTCTACAGTATGGTACAACCTGCTCTTTCCGCCGTGAGGGAATCCAGGGGTTTGGAGACTTACGGACCAAGAGAAGGTTCGCTAGTCCAAACGAACGGAATGCCTAGGATGTGAGGGAAGGAGGTCCCCCGACCAAGATGGAATGCCCTATATGCAACAGATTATAATACAAATGTTCTGGACAACACAGAAGCCACGTCCTGTCTACAGTAAAAATTGCGACGGACACAGCTGCTGCGAATCAAAGTGTGAATCATGTTCAGTCATCTGGTCGTGGATCTAAGAGCCCCAGAAGGCTTCCAGAGCTGCGTCCGGTCCCTATGGACGGATTGTAGACAGAAACACGGCGTCTAAGGTTGTCACAGAATAAAGAAAAGCACGACTGAATAACTTGACACGTATCAAACAGTGAATCGTGACCACTGTGTCGGTTGCAAATTCAGAAGGCAACCAAAGAAATAAAAGTAAAGCATAAATCAAATATATATGTACAAAAATCAACACACAAGCATGGATCTACAGGGTATAAGCATGTAAAGCATGAAGTATGCAATCTCAAAAGGTATGGATCAACTCATCATCATTTTTTTTCTTTTTCTCAAATTTCCTTTGAGATCTTCAATTGCACGAAAAGGAGGAGGGGCACAGGAGGGTGCCAAGAGGAGGGTGCTACGTGGTGCACGATGGAGTGGGTAATCAAATAGAAAAGGGGGAAAGATGTCCCACCGTGATCGCCAATTTGTAGATCTTGACTCTCGTCTTAAAAAGACTCAAGTCTCCACAAAGAAAATATGAGAAAATAAAGAGGAAGATGGAGAACTACTCTTTGATGTATACATGATCGCCATGCACGAGTTGGTGTCGAAGGATTATAAATAAATAAAGAAATACAGCAAAGTGCAAGAAGAAGATGATCGCGGAAAATATCTTTAGCGAGGAGATTGAGACGATGGGGTTCTTCTCTTCTTCCACGAACATGGTCGACCATGGTAGAATGTTTCTTCAATTTGATTACCCTGAAAAAGAACACAAAAGATAGAACAATGATTAGCCAATGTGGTGTAGTATCAAATTCTTAAAGAGAAATAAAGGAGATAAAACATAGAGTAGAACTCACCTTGTTTGGATTTAAACCCTTAAAGACATAGGTAAGAAGCATGCATGTTGTATGTGATAAAAAAGATTATGTGATGATGTGCAAATGTCCACTTTAGTGGAGATCTCAACTTGGTGAGATGTGCATGGATGAATTAGAATAAAGAAAAGACAATAGTGAGATTTATCATGTGGACTTTATTTCATGGCATGATTTATTTGCATGACTTGCATGGATAGATTTAGTTGTGTGTGATGATCTTTGACATGGTAATTAGAATAGAGAGAGATGAAGGAGAGAAAAATATTAATAAACAAACAAGGAGGAATTAAGAGAAGACTAAAGAAGAGATTTTATTTTTAAAAGGAGATTAAAATCAATAGAAAAAAATCAAGAGTGGAGAGATTAAAAGAGTTTTAAAGAAAAGAGATTATAAGAGAAATAGTGTGAAAAAAGAATAAAAAGAGATCATGGACGGATGGAGAGGGAGAGGAGAGAGAGTGTAGCAACTCTAAAATTTTAAATATCAATAAATGTTATTAAATTAAGTATTTAATTGAATAAATATGATAAATAGATTTAAGATAGAATAAAGAGGGAATACATGGAAATAAAGGGAATTAAATTACAACCCATTAAGCCAAATTAGGGAATGGGTTATACTAATGGTCCAAACATAAATTAATGGGCCAAAAAGCCAAGAGCCCATCTATGGATGGGAGATAATTAAGTTAAATTCGTAATAAAATAGTAATAATTAGTAAAGGGTTAAGACAAATATTAAATAACACATATATATCCTAAAAAGGAGCTCTAGACTTACCCAAACTCCTTACCCACAAAATTTAGCCTCTCCCCAATTCTATTAGGTAGATAAAGGCAAGAAATAGGGTGATAAAGATGGAAATTCAGAGTTTTATGGAAATGAGGAGTTTTTAGGAAGAAGGACTCTTTAAGCAACCCAATACACCCCCCAATTCGTCCCTACCATCCCATAGTTCGTTGCTGGAGTTTTAGAGAACGAAAGAGGAGGCTGAGGACAAAGGAGCAAGGAGAGGGAGGCTTGGAGCAAGGGGATTTCTTCTTATTCTTCTTCGTCATAAACACTAGGTTTTCTTTATAGCACGAAAATGTTGGCAAACTCTCAAGCACAAATCACATAACTTCAGCCATAGGTAGCCCATACATCTATCTTTGAAAGCCCCATGATTTCCCCAATTTTCGTTGTTCCATAAGAGAGTATTAAATGCTTAATTCCCTGTTATCACCATGTACCCGAACCTTCATGTTTGTCTTAAATCCATGAATCTACTTGATCACATGCCTCGAAATAATTATCATAGTTACTGCATGATGTTAGGGTTCTAATGATCCTATTTTCCCAATTTCCATCGTACATCCTATGCGAATTAAATCGTTTTCCATGATTGTGCATGTTTTAGGTCATCAAAATGTAACCTAATTAAGGCATGCCCAATACTTGTCTGTTTTCCATGATACATCTACGAGTGTAGTTTCGTTTAAATTTGGTTTCATGATTTTTGGACTTGTGTGTGATTTATTATCGATTTTTGCAGAGACCTGTAGCATGCATGGAAGGGAGGAACCCAACCCAAAAAGGGCTATTTTCCCCTTTTTGGGCTCGGGCCGCCTTCTGAAATTGCGACGGCCCGACCCGTCGCGATCTCAGAAGGGGTCGCGACAGGGAGGACCATCGCGTCTTGAACGCTAATAGCCGACCCGTCGCGATTCTCTCCGGTTCAAACCCGCTCGGCCGGTTCAGTAGAACGCGACTGGACCTTTTGGCGCGACCTGAAACGTGACGGGAACCCCCGTCGCGATTTCAAAATGTCGCTAGAAACCCTGAATTGCTTATATGCCCCTACTAGTTATACTATTTAACCCATGTTTAACCCTAATCATGCACTGTTATGAACAATATTGATCTGATTATTAAAGTTTGGTATTAATTACATGAAATTTATTAATTAAAAGCTATATGCATGATCATTTATGCTCTCATGATTTCTTTACACTTGCGCACACTAAATATTAATATTTGCCATTTGACCTTATTAAATTACTCAATAATCTATCCAATAATTAAGTGCATTTATTCCACTTAAATTCCCTATTCTTTTTAATAACACTTGTATTCATTTTATTCGCGTGATTTGTACGTCGTTATCGCGTCCCTCTGCCTTCGAGCACTTGAGGCAAGACAAACAACGTTTCGTTACACGCCCTTCTTGGCATGGACCACCTCTCCGTTGGGAATACTCCTGATCGGACTAGGGACTCCTTGTCAAGGCCTCCGTAAGTCTCCTTGGCTTTGGCGCATGTCCTTTGCCGACGAGTTGGTTGTACCCTTAAAACTTTTACACCTTCAGGAATCAGTACGATCCAAATGGCCTTTGTGTGTTTCCTTCTTATCTTGGGATCACGCTGGATCATCTAGCATGTGTTCATAGCACGGCTAATGGGTGGTTGTGACTTCTACCAGACTGCCGGCACACGACCTAGTGCTGTGCAACTGTTACTATAGTTTGTTTATTGTTGTTTTATGATTACATCCCTATTCTCATCTACTATCTCCTTACTCTCATCTGTTCACTTTCTCTCTACTCTCTCATCTGTTCGTCTACTATTCTCATCTATTCTTGGTACTCTATTTGGCCATCTATATGATTGTCTAAGATAAGAAACATGACTTATGCCGTGCAATAGGACCCGATCTCATGGGAGTTAAAATGATCAGGATGTTGGCATACATCCAGTGCCATTATACTATCAAGATTTAATCTATGACAATCAATCAGTGCTATCTATACAAGTACCATCGTTACTAGTGCACCGTTGTGCAGCTCTACGTGTTATACCGTTACATGGCCAATCCATTACCATACTCGTTGTGCTATTTCCTTGTGCAAGTGCTATTATTCTTTTGTTATCGTTACTTTACTGTACATGACTATTCTCTCTAGTTATCCTTCCATTTAAGACATTAATCATTTAAAGTATGCTTGTTCATACGAGATATTAAGTCCTACTGGGCGATTATCGCTCATCCTACGCTATTATTTCATGTGTTTCAGTGAGTCTGATGGAGATTACCACACTCACGAGGAAGGGACTGAGGAGGATGCTCAGGAGTGACCCATTTCATCAACCAATGCTTAGTAGTTAGTTAGTTAGTCGACAATTAGTCATTATGTAACAGTTTTGTTTTGAATAAAATACTCTGGGCCCTAGTTTTGGCTCTAATCCGACGTGTACCTTAGCCTCAAGCCCGAGGGCTTTCCTTGTGATCTGGTACCCCGTCCTCGCACTAGAGGTCCGTGATTAGAGCTCGCTATAATCTTTGGTCAGCCTCCTTGCCGACCGCGGCAAACACCTTGGTCGGCCGCCTTGCTAATCCCAGCCAATGCCCCAAGGGCTCTTCATTGTCCACTCTTGGTGGAGTTCAATTGAGAATAAGGGGGGAAACCGTACAGACCTTTAGTAGCGTTTCCCACAGACGACGCCAATGTTACTGCTATAGTAACATAGGTCGGCCCCTTCTGAGGTGACCATTGAGGTGCTCATCGCCAGGGTGAGTCGAGACGAGCAAGCCGGTGAATCCTGTCTGGGGCGTGCTTGGCCGACGTGCGACGCTGCTTCCGAGCTCCCGACATGATTTGCATAGCCCGCCGAGTGGGCTCGGCGGGGAGACACTCCGACGCTCAAGTCAGTCGCTAGCCGAGCAGAATGGCCTAGCTTCGGGGGAGAACAGCGTACCTTTGCCAGTGGAGAGTCTACCCTTTATATAGTGTCAGGACACGTACGTGTGAGCTGGACGAGCCGCCAATCTCGCTGGGGGTTACCGAGATTCCCGCCGGATTGGGCGCCGCTATTTCCCTGCCCAGTTATGGCGATCGTGGCTGTCACCGGATCGCTGAGATCGCGGTCTTACCGGCCGTGGTTTACGGTTCCGTGATTCTCGGACCTCACCTCATTCGCCCATTGATCACGTGGGGGTTGTTTTGGGGCGCGTGAGTGCGCCGAGCACCAGGTCAGCATTGCCCGAGCTTCGAAGGTGACCCAAAGTGCTCAACGGAGACTGGCCAAGCTCTGGTTTGAGGTCGGACTCATAAGAACCACATAGGCTGAGCTATAGAGTAGCCCGAGGTGCATAGAGACCTGCTGACGTATTACTGGGTGAGATGCTAATATCACCTGTAGATAAGGTGTCGGCTAGTGGCCTTAACGAGGTCGGCTGATCCATGGTCCCATCCGACCTGCTGGGAATACCTCATTGACTGGTTCGGATACCTCGTATCTTTCGTCAATCACGTGAACTCTTCCGAGAAGAGTTTTAGTCACCAGGTCGGCCTTATCCGAGTTCCTGGCCGAGCTGAGAGAGGAACTAAGACGATTCTGTTGGTCGGCTAATGCTTGCTAAATGGAACGTCAGACCCTCTCTTTAGATATCTTTGGGGTTAGCCGACCTGCGTGGAAACCCCCGTATCATCACCCAACTGGCACCTCTGGATATCCAGACCTATCCAGAAATGGTCAAGAAAGCACAGCTACTGGAGGATGCGACCGATCTCACCGATCACATCAAGGGTAGAATGGTAAAAAAGGAACAGACATCAGGATCGACAAGAAAGCCCACTAACAGCAAGAAGAGGCCGTTAAGCATTACCGACGCACCAAGCCAAGAGCGGAAGCCCAAGGTCTTCGCCCCCACTACACTCAACAAGCCCAGATGCAAGCACTATGACAAGCTGGGTCACACTGCCGAGGAATGCTAGAGGAAGGTAGGTGCATGCCTACGCTGCGGGAGTCGAGAGCATCGTATTCCCGATTGCCCCCTGCTTAAAGAAAATGAGAAGCGTCTTATGGGACAGAAGAAACCAGGCAGACTATAAGCCTTACAGAAAGTGGAGACCACTGAGGAAGGTGGAGTTGTGGAAGGTAATTTACCCGTCTTTTCTCAATCAGCATTTGTTTTGTTTGATACCGGCTCAACACATTCATTCATATCGCAAGCATTTGCTGACACATTAAATGTTAAACCTGTATCTATGGGAACTGAATTACCTGTTACAACCCCACTGGGTGAGAAAGCCCAACTGAACAAATATTTTCCATTAGCTGATGTGAAGATTGGTGAACTAAATCTTAGAGCTGATCTGATCTGTTTGCCCATGGAGGGCTACGATGTCATATTGGGAGCCGATTGGCTGTCCACTTATGGGGCTATTGTAGACTGTAGAAGAGGGAAGATTACCGTTAGTGAATTCCCTAAGTTGACCTTTACGGGACGTAGACACAAGAGGCACTTGTCTCTCGTCTCTGCTATTAAGGCGCAGAACATGATAAGAAAGGGTTGTGTGGCATTTCTTGCCGCCATAGTGGTTGAAAAGAAAGCATCCAAGATATCTGACATACATATAGTGCAAGAGTACCCCGACGTGTTCCCCGACAAGCTGCCAGGCATTCCACCTGAACGAGATGTAAATTTCTCAATCGACTTGATTCCTGGAGCTGCACCGGTGTCACGTCAACCATATAGAATGTCCCCGGCTGAATTGAAGGAATTGAAGGAACAATTGATGGAACTACTGGAAAAGGGTTTTATCAGACTAAGTACTTCTTCGTGGGGAGCACCAATGTTGTTTGTCAAGAAGAAGGATAGATCCCTGAGGCTATGCATCGACTACAGGCAGTTGAATCATCTGACTATCAAAAACAAATACCCTCTGCCTCGTGTTGATGAATTGTTTGATCAAATATCAGGAGCCAAATATTTTTCTAAGATTGACCTTAGATTGAGATATCATCAAATGAGGATTAAGGATGTGGATATTTACAAGACGGATTTCAGGAGTAGGTACAATCATTATGAATTTGTAGTCATGCCTTTTGGACTAACCAATACTCCTGCAGCTTTTATGCAACTGATGAACAACATCTATCAGCCCTACCTCGACAAATTCATCATGGTGTTTATTGATGATATTCTCATATATTCAAAGATCAAGGAAGAGCATGAGGAGCATCTGAGGATCGCTCTGCAGATCTTGCGCGACAACAAACTCTACGCCAAATTGAGCAAGTGTGAATTATGGCTCGAGGAGGTGTCATTTCTAGGCCATGTTATATCCAAGGATGGTATCGCTGTCGATCCTTCCAAGGTAGAAGCTGTACTCAACTGGGAGAGACCGACCAATGTCACTGAGATCAGAAGCTTTCTTGGACTCTTGTGATCCAAGATAGTTGTACCTCTTACTCGCCTTACACGAAAAGGCAACCCCTATGTCTGGAGCAAGGAATTCGAGAAAAGCTTTCAGACACTGAAGCAATGCTTGACCTCTGTACCTATCCTCACGTTACCAGTTGAGGGCGAAGGATTCTCAGTCTACACTGATGCTTTGGGAATCGGTCTAGGCTGCGTGTTAATGCAGAATGAGAAGGTGATAGCCTATTCATCAAGACAGTTGAAGCCGCATGAAGTCAATTACCTTGTTCATGACCTAGAATTAGCTGCTGTGGTGTTGGCACTTAAAATATGGAGGCATTATCTTTATGGAGAATAGTTCATTGTCTACTCTGATCACAAGAGTCTTAAATACCTATTTTCCCAGAAGGAGCTCAATATGCGACAAAGAAGATGGCTAGAATATTTGAAGGACTTTGATTTCAACATCCAATATCACCCAAGCAAAGGTAATGCAGTAGAAGATGCACTTAGTAGGAAGCCAGTAGCGTATCCTTATCTTGTTTAGTCATCGGTGAGATGCAATTGTTAGAACAGTTCGCTAGTCTGAATATAAATATTGAACGGAGAAGTGATCAGGTGTTAGTGGTCAACCTTAGAGCTCAACCTGACATCTTTGTCGAGATCAGGGAGCAACAAGTGAACGATCCATTTCTAATCCGAGTCAAAGAAACCATAGCTGACAGACCCGATTTCTCCATCATTGAGGATGGGAGACTGTTATTTCAAGCCAGGACCTGTGTGCCTGACAATGAAGAGTTGAAAAGGAAGCTGATGGATGAAGCCCACAAGACTAAGTATACAATTCACCCAAGCACAACCAAGATGTACCAAGACATGAAAAGGTCATTTTTGGTGGCCCAACATGAAGCGTGAGGTGGCTGAGCATGCCACACACAGCCTCACATGTCAGCAGGTAAAAGTAGAACACCGACATCCTGTGGGTGTGCTTAGACCCCTGGACGTACCAGAATGGAAGTGGGAGAGTATTGGCATGGATTTCATCATGCGTTTACCCCAAACTCATGGTCGACTCGATGCTATTTGGGTCATAGTAGACCGTTTGACTAAGTCTGCCCATTTCTTAGCAATCAAGAGTACTTGGAGTGTGGATGTACTAGCAGCTTTATATGTAAAGGAGATTGTGAGATTACATGGAGTCCCCATGTCCATAGTCTCAGATCGTGACCCCAGATTCACTTCTAGATTCTGGAAGGGACTTCAGACTGCCTTAGGTACAAAACTCAATTTTAGCATAGCTTTCCACCCACAGATAGATGGGCAGACAGAAAGAACAAATCAGATCGTGGAAGATATGCTACGAGCCTACACTACAGATTTTGAAGGATACTGGAATGAACAATTGTCACTTATAGAATTCGCCTACAATAATAGCTACCAGGCCAGCATTAAGATGGCTCCATTTGAAGCGCTGTATGGTAGAAACTGTAGATCGTCAGTCTACTGGAATGAAGTAGGTGAGCAGTAATGGCTGGGACCAAACATGGTACAAAACACCAGCAGGGATATACAAATCATCAGAGATAGGATTAAAATAGCTCAGTCCAGGCAGAAGAGCTATGCAGACAAAAGAAGAAGGGATCTGAAATTTCAAACCAGAGATCATGTACTGCTCAAGGTATCCCCGACCAGAGGATTTCAAAGGTTTGGGATAAAAGGCAAGTTAAGACCGAGATTCATAGGTCCATTTGAGGTATTGGAAAGAGTTGGCGAAGTGACATATCATCTGGCATTACCACCTCAGTTTTCCACAGTACACAATATTTTTCATGTATCTATGCTGAGGAAGTATGTGTACGACCCATCACATGTGATCAGCTACGACGACATAATTCTAAATAAAGATATGACTTATGAAGAGAAGCCGGTGAGAATCTTGGACAAGAAGATACAACAGCTCCGGAACCGACCCATATCAGTGGTAAATGTGCTATGGAGAAACCACAAAGTCGAAGAAGCCACGTGGGAACTCGAAGCAACAATGCGACGGAATTACCCAGATCTATTCAATAAGTCATTCTTCCTCTTATGATCATATGAATTTGTGGACCAAATTCTTTTTAAGAGGGGGAGGATGTAGCAACTCTAAATTTTTAAATATCAATAAATGTTATTAAATTAAGTATTTAATTGAATAAATATGATAAATAGATTTAAGATAGAATAAAGAGGGAATAAATGGAAATAAAGGGAATTAAATTACAACCCATTATGGGGTGTTTGGAAGTAACTTTTTTTAAAAAACTATTTCTATCTAAAATTAATGATGTCTCCGTTTTCTACTAAATTTTAAAATTGTAAAAGAATAATTTTATGTGTTTGGCAAAAAGTGTTTTTTTTTTTAATTTGTTTGAAGGCCTTGGGGGGGTGCTGCGGGGGGAGACGGGAAGGGGAGGGGGGGGGAGGAGAGAGAGACAGGAAGGAGAGAGAGAGAGAAGAGAGAGAGGAGGGAGAGAGAGGAGAGGAGAGAGAGAGGAGAGGAGGAGAGAGAGAGAGAGAGATGAGAGGGGGGAGGGAGGAGGAGAGAGGAGAGATGGGAAGGAGGAGGGGGGGGGGAGACGGGAAGGAGGGGGGGGGGGGGGGGGGCGCTGGCGGTGGGGAACGCGGGCGAGCCGGCGAGGGGGGGGGGGGAGAGACGGAAGGAGGAGGGGGGGGGGACGCCGGCGGTGGGGGGGGGGCCACGATGCTGTAGGGGGGGGGGAGGGAGGAAGGAGGAGGGGGGGGGGGACGCCGCTGGGGGGGGCGCGAGCGAGGGCGGGGGGGGGGGGGGGGAGGAGAGAGATGGGAAGGAGGAGGAGGGGGGGGGGACGCTGGCAGGGGGGGGGGGGTGGGACAGACGGCAAGGAGCATGGGGGGGCGGAGGAGGGGGTCGCCGACAGTGCAGGTGGGGCGCAGGGGGGGGCGGCGGTTGAGGGGGATGCAGGAGGAGGGGGGTGCAGGGGGGGGGGGGGGGAGAGGGGTAGGGGAGTGGGCACGGCGGTGCAGGGGGTGCCGCGAGGGGGGGGAGGAGGAGGGGGTCGCGGGCAGTGCAGGTGGGGCGCAGGGGGGGGGGGCACCGGCAGTGCAAGGGGGGTGCCGGACCTGCGGTGGTGTAGGGGGGTGGGGAGGAGGGGGGGGGGGGTTGTGAGAGAGAGTCTTGTGTGCTTTTAAAATAAAAATAGGTTCGGAGTTGTTTTTTTTTGGAGAGATTTACATAGAGTAAAAATCTTCTTTAAAAGAAATTTACTTACCAAACGCGTCTATGTGTCTGTCCTCTCTCTTTTTTAAATTTTAGAGAAAAAAGAGGTAAAAAATTGTAACCAAACACCCTATTAAGCCAAATTAGGGAATGGGTTATACTAATGGTCCAAACATAAAGTAATGGGCCAAAAAGCCAAGAGCCCATATATGGATGGGAGATAGTTAAGTTAAATTCGTAACAAAAATAGTAATAATTAGTAAAGGGTTAAGACAAATATTAAATAACCCATATATATCCTAAAAAGGAGCCCTAGACTTACCCAAACTCCTTACCCATAAAATTTAACCTCTCCCCAATTCTATTAGGTAGATAAAGGCAAGAAATAGGGTGATAAAGATGGAAATTTGGAGTTTTATGGAAAGAAGGAGTTTTTAGGAAGAAAGACTCTTTAAGCAACCCAATACACCCCCCAATTCATCCTTACCATCCGATAGTTCATTGCTAGAGCTTTGGAGAACAAAAGAGGAGGCTGAGGACGAAGGAGCAAGGAGAGGGAGGCTTGGAGCAAGGGGATTTCTTCTTCTTCTTCTTCGTCATAAACACTAGTTTTTCTTTACAACATGAAAATGTAGACAATCTCTCTAGCACAAATCACATAACTTCGGCCATAGGTAGCCCATATATCTATCTTTGAAAGCCCCATAATTTCCCCAATTTTTCGTTGTTCCATAAGAGAGTATTAAATGCTCAATTCCCTATTATCACCATGTACCCGAACTTTCATGTTTGTCTTAAATCCATGAATCTACCTAATCACATCCATTGAAATAATTATCATAGTTACTACATGATGTTAGGGTTCTAATGATCCTATTTTCCCCAATTTCCATCGTGCATTCTATGCGAATTAAATCGTTTTCCATGACTGTGCATGTTTTAGGTCACTGAAATGTAACCTAATTAAGGCATGCCCAATACTTGTTTTCCAATTAAACAAGCCTATTGATACATCTACGAGTGTAGTTTCGTTTAAATTTAGTTTCATGATTTTTGGACTTGTGTGTGATTTATTATCGATTTTTGAAGAGACCTGTAGCATGCATGGAAGGGAGGAACCCAACCCAAAAAGGACTATTTTCCCCTTTCTAGGCTCGAGCCGCCTTCTGAAATCACGTCGGCCCGACCCGTCGCGATCTCAGAAGGGGTCGTGACAGGGAGGACCGTTGCATCTTGAACGCGACGGGCCGACCTGTCGTGATTCTCCCCGGTTCAAACCCGCCCGACCGGTTCAGTAGAACGCGACCGGACTGCTTGTTGCAACCCCGTCGCGATTTCAAAATGTCGCCAAAAATCCTGAATTGCTTATATGCCCCTACTAGTTATACTATTTAACCCATGTTTAACCCTAATCATGCACTGTTATGAACAATATTGATCTGATTATTAAAGTTTGGTATTAATTACATGAAATTTATTAATTAAAAGCTATATGCACGATCATTTATGCTCTCATGATTTCTTTACACTTGCACACACTAAACATTAATATTTGCCATTTGACCTTATTAAATTACTCAATAATCTATCCGGTAATTAAGTGCAATTATTCCACTTAAATTCCCTATTATTTTTAATAACACTTGTATTCATTTTATTCGAGTGATTTGTACATCGTTATCGCGTCCCTCTGTCTTCGAGCACTCGAGGCAAGACGAACAACGTTTTGTTACACGACCTTCTTGGCATGGACCACCTCTCCGTTGGGAATAATCCTGACCGGACCAGAGACTCCTTGTCAAGGCCTCCGTAGGTCTCCTTGGCTTTGGCGCAGATCCTCTGCCGATGAGCTGGTTGTACCCTTAAAACCATTTACACCTTTAGGGATCAGTACGATCCAAACGGCCTTAGTGTGTTTCCTTCTTATCTTGGGATCACACTGGATCATCTAGCCTGTGTTCATAGCATGGCTAATGGGCGGTTGTGACTTCTACCGGACTGCCGGCACACGACCTAGTGCTATGCAACTGTTACTATCGTTTGTTTATCGTTGCTATACGATTACGTCCCTATTCTCATATACTATCTCCTTACTCTCATCTATTCACTTTCTCTCTACTCTCTCGTCTATTCGTCTACTATTCTCATCTATTCTTGGTACTCTATTTGGCCATCTATATGATTGTCTAAGATAAGAAATATGACTTATGCCATGCAATAGGGCCCGATCTGGTCCTGGTAGGAGCGCCTGAAAAGTGCCATTTGCCCATGGGAGTTAAAATGATCATGATATTGGCATACATCCAGTGCCATTATTCTATCAAGATTTAATCTATGACAATCAATCAGTGCTATCTATACAAGTACTATCGTTACTAGTGCACCGTTGTGCAGCTCTACGTGCTATATCGTTACATGACCAATCTATTACCATACTCATTGTGCTATTTCCTTGTGCAAGTGCTATTATTCTCTTGTTATTGTTACTTTGCTCTACATACTATTCTCTCTAGTTATCCTGCCATTTAAGACATTAATCATTTAAAGCATGCTTATTCATACGAGATATTAAGTCCTACTGGGCGATTATCGCTCATCCTGCGCTATTATTTCATGTGTTTCAGGTGAGTCTGATGGGGATTACCACACTCACGAGGAAGGGACTGAGGAAGATGCTCAGGAGTGACCCGTTTCGTCAACCAATGCTTAGTAGGTAGTTAGTTAGTTAGTCGACAATTAGTCATTATGTAATAGTGTTGTTTTGAATAAAGTACTATGGGCTCTAGCTTTGGCTCTGATTGGTGATTATAATACTTTGTTAGTGAATTAATAATGAAGTTGGATATTCATTTGGTGTTATTTCAATTGTGCAATGGTTTGATATCTATTTATCCTCAATACTATTTAAATAACTGTAATTCTTCTCCGATATTTCGCGTCGGGGCGTCACAGAGAGTGAGTGAGTGGAAGATTAGAAAAAGAAGAATAAGGAGAAGAGAAGAGAGAGAACCGAGAAAGAAATGGTGAGATGATTAAAAAAAGAAGAAATATGAGAGAGAGAGAGAGGGGAGATTTATTAAAAGAGAATAGAGAGAGCAGGGCAGGGGCAGAACGACAGAAAGAACAAAACAAAACAAATAAATAAAAATAGTTATCTCCCTGGTTATGGTAGCATGCAGGTGCGGCTTCTAGCATATCCGTGAGGCAGCGACGTGGGACATCAAGAGAGATGGAGTTGCTGCATAGGACGTGTAGTAGCGGTGGGCATGATAGCACCGTCTCTTCCTCGATCGGTCTTCTCTTCACAGACTCTCAAAAGAAATAAACATGAAGCACTGAGATGAGAGAGAGAGCTCTTGAGCGTTAGAGCATTAGGAGGAGGCAAACAAGACGAAGTATAGTATTTATGAGGGTTGACACGTATCCCAAGATGTCAAACACAATAGGATTAGAAGATCTGACTCAAATTTTGAGATTCAATACGACTGTTAAATCACGATGGATTCAGTGATTGCAATTTAAAAAAACACGATCGGATGCACATCAAACAGTCATTTTAGGAAAGATTTTGTTGAAAAAAAATCGCCCCAAAATCACGGCATATCAACTTGTCGCGAATTAGACCTACCAAAAATAATTTTAGAAAGATGTTAAAATTACCACCATCTAAGTGGTCGTAATTTCTAAACATTTTTCTTACCTTTTTCCTACACTGCCACGACATTTAATAATACGAAATTGGCGTCCATTTCATATGTCAATTAGCCGCCACTTCCATTTTGACATATTTTTTGTTTTATTTTATTATTACTTTTAAAAGTCTCTTTAAAAATACAACAAAATGCAAAAAAAAAAAAATCCCCAAAAATCTCCAAAAATGGGAAAACGTGAGACAATGATAAAAAATAATGGAAATCACTTAAAAATTACAATCTAGAGGTCCACTTGGCATATTTCAATGTAACATGAGATTTGTATATTGCGGTGTCATTTTTGACGTGTCTACAGTGTGGATGGCTTATTCTTGTACCTGGGAACAAGGAGTGCGTAAGGGGTTTTGTGTCTTATACTTGTGAAATAAGATAGGGCCCACTGTTGTGAGGGGTTGACGTAGGTCTCATGTGGGTGCGCCAAACCACCTAAAAATCATATGTGCATTGTATGGCATGTTTCTGTCTCATTTCCCTTCTATGTATGCGTTAGGATAGTTGGGTTCGCTCTAAAGTTCTGAGTATTTTTGCTATGCTTAAGTGCTCATTTAGTTAAGCCAAATTTGTAGGTGATTAGTTTTAAGATTGGGCGGAGTAAATTCACCCCTCCCCTCTTGCTCCGCTGGTTGGTCATACATTATGCTTCAATGATATTAGATAGGTCTTTAACATAAAAGAGTGATTCGACCTAGATGGCAAACCATAATCTTCTCCCCGAGGGCCACTTCATATATAGGCCTCCAGTCTTCGATAGTTCCAATTACACATTGGAAAAATCATATGATTATGTTCCTTCAAGCACAAGATTATGAGGTGTAGAAAATGGTTAATAATGCACCATACAAATTGCCTAAGTTTGAGGAGAAGTGGATTGAACATTACATTAAGAAGTCTAAACTGAATTATGGTGTCATGAATATCATGTAGTGTGCTTTGCATCCTAACGAGCATTCTCATATTTCTATATGCAGCTCAACAAAAGAGATATGGGACAATCTCAAGCTAATTTATGAGAGGCACATCGAAAGTTAAGGAGATGAAGGCGAATCTCCTTTGTGCATGAGCATGAGTTATTCAAGTGAGTCGATGGAAAATTTTTTCTAAAATGTTCATACTATTTACGAAGATTACAACTAGATAAGGGTGCTTGGGAAAGTTTACACCGACTCAGAGTTAGTGAAGAAAATCCTATAGTCTCCCCCCTGGCATAACACACAAAGGGCATAGTGATCGAAGAATCTTTCAACTCTTGGCATGGAAGAACTCATAGGCTCTTTAATGATGTACGAGATAAATCTAAAGAGAAGTGAGCTGAAGATCAGACATTTAGACTCCTTTCCTGGTCCATTGATCTTGGGTTTTGGCTCATTTGACTCACATTATTCATGTGATTTTGGATATTACAAGTTTTAAAGGTCATGTACCCATTTTAAGCCTCTATTTGGCTCATTTACATTCTGAAATGTTCTATCTAATTCTATATTAACATCTTCATTTGTTTATCCTCTTTTAATTCATTTAAAATTTTATTTATCTATGATTTAAAAATTCAGGTTGTTATAGTTCCTTTCGGAAGTGGGGGACAAACTCCCATAGGGACTCATGGCGACTTTTGGAGGGATAGTAGATTGGCAACTATCTGCCTCGTTCTTGCTACCAAATAAGTTCTTCCTGAACATTTGTTTCATCTAGTTGAAGGAGGCGACAAAGCCAATAGGGAGGGGCTCAAACCATGTGCGGGTACTCTCTCCCAAGGGGGTAGTGAAGGCCAAGTACTTCACAATATCTGATACTTGATGGAAGATCAAGTGGGACTCGAAGTTGTGGAGGGGAGGTAGTCGGCCAGGTCGGTGGTGCCGTTGTATGCCAAGAAGGATGGTAAATGAAGCTTTAGGGGAATTAGCAGTTATGGGATCTCCCGAGTGAATGGAGCTTGGAAGTCGACATCATCTTCCACTAGTCCTTTGGCTCGGGCCATACAAATAATATCATCTAGGTAGTGGTGCTAGTTATAAGTGTCATGCAAGTCAATTCACAAGGATGATGGCATTTGTAATAATATACTAATATCTTTTAGTAATAATATTATTAGCATTTTCTCACTGAATAATGCATGGATGTGTATGATGTCTTATACTATGATATCCATAGGTCTATGCAATGAGAATTGGATCATGATAAGATCATGATAATGAGACAAATAATGAGACAAATTCTCTTTACACATAGATCCTAAATATTTCTGATCATAAATTATCCGAGAAGGACATCGAAATAACTTGACATACCAATGTGCTATATACCCATCCATATGATGAAGGCAGTTGGTCTCTGTGAACGTGTCTTTTTTTCAAAACACCCCCATAAAGAGTGATTTAAAAAACAACAGATTTTTTTAAAATGAAAAAAAAAATAATGGTGGGGAGAAAGGAAAAGAAAACGTGTGTGTGTGCACAAAGAGGAGATGTGATCGCCAGGTACGCGAGGGTACCGAAGGAGACGGGCGAAGAGGAAGACGATGTACTTACCTTCACCTGAAGATCGCAGGAGTGTGATTGTGGGTTGACTTCTACTCCTTCCACCGGCCGGCGAAGAAGATTTAGCTCGAACGGTTACCTTGCAAAAAGTAAAAACAAGAAAACACGTGAAGAGATGGTTAGACTATGAGGTGCAGCACCAAAATCAAATGAAATGAAATAGAAATGATGGCATGGGCGTTAACACACCTCGTGGGAGTGGTGTTAAACCCCTAAAGGTAGGTGTGGAGAAAAATGAAGTGTGTGTGTATTGTGATATGATGTGAGATGAAATGAAAAGATGCGCTAAACAATGAAGTGAAAATAAATGAAAGGAGGGAGGAAAAGTGGCAATGTGAAGCCCGCTGTCGGAATGGTCGAAGTGGAAGAAGGGAGAGCTCCTCCCGCCTCGCTCCGATGCACGTGAGGACGATGGCTCCAAACTCCAAGGAATGGGTTGAATGGCTTGAAATGGGGGTCCTCCTTGGCTCATAATGTGAGTCTCTGGTGTGGAAAGGCGTCACCGTAGTGGTTGGGTTATGCTCAAACAGTGGCCTTGGGGGTCTTTTTATAGAGGAAAAATATTGAAATCGCGTCGGACACAGTGGACGCCTATCTCAGTGAAATGCGTCCGACTAACCCGCCACGATTACCAAGATTCACTTGCTCCGATTAACCATTTCCAAACATCGATTATAGCAGGTTTAAGAATCGCGTCGGCATTGCCAGCTGTGTTTCTAACACTTCCAATTTGAATCAATTCTGTCCAAATATTAATAAATGGAAATATTGAATAGCGTCGGCCTAAACCGTCACGTATTTGAACAAAATCGTTCTCTGATGGAAATCGACCTTCATATGAGGGAAGGTCAGAAACGCGTCGGACAATATAGATGCAATTCTAATTAGCAACAAAATCTTTCCAAAAAAATAATTTTAGAAATTGCCATAATTCGAAAATGGAAACTCTTAATCGCGGCGACTTGCTAGGACGTGATTCAAACCAGGGTAAGCGCCAGAAAAGAAAGTGTGATACACATCGGTTTTACCCTCCCTGGATCAAGCCTCCTTAAAGGCGTCCACTGTGTCAGACGCGAATCACTTAAGCTCAACAGACCCCTTAGAAAAATTCCTAAAAATCCTAAAAAAATACGAAAAAAATAGAAAAATCACTCAAGAGGTTAATTGAAGAGAGCCACTTTGAGGCATCGCGGTATAACATGAAATTGCTCGACATGTTGCCAAAATGGCGTGTCTACAGTTGCCTCGCCTTGGCCTCTGCTTTGCAAGAAAATGGAGCGGAATGACGCGAAATGAGAGCAATGAAATGGGGTGAATTGAGTGGAATGACTGAAAAGTAGATGCCAAGGTGTGATGAGACACGCCTCAACAGCATGTGACTAGAGTTGTTCGTCAATTCAAAAATGAAGCGGCTTGTAGAAAATCTCTGGAGAAAATTCAATGTTTGGACGAAGGGAGAGGGTATGCACGTGTAAGGCCCCCGAATTTTGTCCACTTATATTTTATGTATGTGATGTTTGCTTGTTTTTGCATATATGGTGTGCACACAATTTGTGCATGTTATAATTGTTAATTTCTCATGTGCATGTGTATGTATATACATCTATAATACTCCTATGAATATAAATGCTTAACTCATTTTGTACAGATTGTATTTATTTAAATCCTGTGTATATTGAATTTAAACCATGTTACACGTATAATGTGTAAGTATTGCTACATATAATCATAGGAATACAGGTACGTATGTCAATTTAAGTGTGTGTATATGAATTTGTTATTGTCGTATAGATTATTCTTACTTAACTTATTTCATATTGCATCTTAATGATATTATGCATGATGTATGTAATCATGTAATGTGTAAGTATATATGCATGTATGTATGTTATTTATACATATTATCTTTAATTAAGATTAGTGTAAGTTATACTTAAATAAAAATTATGAAATGCATGTATTTTATGTGGTGAAGGTTTGTGTAAATTAAATTATTTGGGTGTATTTATGCATTTATTTTAAGGTTTACCGGTGTTTTGGCCTAGTGGCACTGCTGGGTGATTGGCGTCCGCATCACTGGACACAAATGCCCTGTTGGCGGCCACCCCTTGGACGCCAACACACAGTTGGCAGCCACCCCCTGGACGCCAACTGCCAGGTTGACTACAACCGATGCTGACGTCAATATCCTCCTGCGTAATAGTTCAATATTTGTTAATGCTCGCGTTTTGGCCGGTTCCAGATTAGGAAACCCATCCTAATGCGTAGGAGACCTACCCTAGTGCGTACCCCAACCCCCAAGTCTATAAAATACCCATCCTAGGGCGAGGGGGAGGTTTTTTTTTAGCATTTGGTGAAACCCTTGGACCCAAGATGAGGAAAAGTTGATCTTTGACGACTTCGATCCGGCGACTGGAGGAGCTTTCTGAGGAGCTATAACATCTGGAAGATAGCCAACACATCCAAGAAGAGATCCTAACTCTGAGGAGCAAGCTTCATCAACAGAAGAACCCGGATCTGGGAGGTTTTGGAGGCTCTTTGGCACTAGCTGAGGAGAGCTTCTCCGACCATTAAAACCATATGTAGATTTTTACAAAGGCAAGTAAACTATAGATATCAATCCTATACATGTCCCCTAGGTCCCAGTATTTTTATGGATTTTTCCTCGAGTCTTGGAACCCCAAATTCACCCATGTATGAAGTGCTGTCTGTGTGTGCTGCTGGGAGTAGGTTGGCGGCAGCATCTGCTGCAGTCTGTGGATGGTGAAAATCCCCGCTCCCGTTTTTTAAGGAGGAGCGAAATAACAAGCGTCCCACGGGGAGGTGTATATGTATATATGTACGAGTATAAACTGGTGGAAAAACAAAAGACAAAAAATTAACAAAAGGAAAGACCGTGATCGCCAGGTACACGAGGGTACCAAAGGATGACGGGCGAGAAAAGGAATCCTAACCTTTTGCCCGTAGAAAAGTGTGGGATGTGTGCGTGGGTCCTCCTTCCACCGGCCGGCCGGCCGGTAAAGGAGAAAGGAGATTCAGCTCGTACGGTTACCTTGCAAGAAAGACAACAAAAGAACATGTGAAGAAAGATTAGACTATGTAGTGTAGTAAGTGAAACAACAAAAGATAAAATGAACAGACATCAAAAGGGTATTAACACACCTTTTGAGGGTGAAGTTAAACCCCTTAAAGTAGGTAGGATGAAAGATGATGTATGTGTGTGTGGTGTGATGCAATGTATGCACTATATGAAAAAGACAGAATCTAAAAGGGGAGAGGAAGTGGGGACGGAAGCCGTTGTTCTTTGAAAGGTATGACGACGACACTACTTCACGTGGCTCACGATGGAGGATCCTTCTCAGCTCAGGAACTCGCGCCTGGTACTGTAGAGGCTCCCAGGAATTGAGAACTGAAAGTCCGGAAGTCGAGGCGTCGATTCGGCAGGGCTTCGCCGCTCTGGGGATTTTCCTCTCTCTCTCTCTCTCTCTCTCTTTGAAACCGCAGGTATGTATTTATAGACTTCTCTGGCTAAAATCGCGTCCATTGCAGCGAACGTTTTTAAAGACCTAACCGCGTCGGCTCTGGTTGCCGCAATTCATAAGGTCGGCCTAATATCCCATCAACCTGACGAAATCATGATGACTACAGTGCACGATCATATTAATAATCGCGTCCACTATAACCACCGCGATTTAAACGATCGAATTGATTTGACATATGGCCGCATCTACGCTCCAAAACGCGTCCAAGTGTAACGCCACATTTATCAACCATCTTTTTCCTTCTGGTAGGATGGAGGGCATTTAGATGGCGGTTTAAAAAACGTGGCATACTGCTCGGGCGCGATTATCTTTCCGACACCTGACGCCTCTGAATCGCGTCGTACGAAGGCGACGCGTATCTATTTGGATGTGTGGCCTCTGCCAAGTGTCAGACCATGCGTGGCCTTGCGTAGCCATAAATGTTGACTTATAAATTGCAGCGTACAGGCTGGACGCGGTTAAACGTTGGTTACTTAGTGCACTTAATGAGGCGGTTCAAATAAGCGACGCACTAAACAGCAGCGTATTTAAGCATTTTAAAGGCGTCCTATGCTTTGGACGCGATTTAAGCCAGTGCAACAGACCCTTCTCATACAAATTTTCTAAAAATCCTAAAAAGCAGGAAAATTACCCAAAAATTTAATTTAAGAAAGTCACTTCTGAGGCGTTGCGGTGCAACCTGAAATTTATCTTTTTAAGGGAAAATTGGCGTGTCTACAGCTGCCTCCCCTTGGCGTTTGCTTTGTGAGGGAGTAAAGCAAAAATGGCGCGAAATGAAAGGAGCGAAGTGACGTGAATGAAGCGAAATGAAGCAGAACAACTGAAAAGTAAGCGCCAAGGTGTGATGGGACACACCCTTTGTGACATAAAGAGGAGCTGTTCGTTAGCTCAAAACAAAGTTGCTTTTCAGAAAATCTCTGGAGTGAAAACTCAACAGTCAGAAACATAAAAGGAAAAGAAAGAAAGATCAACTTCCAGCATCGGGGAAGTACCTAAGGACACAATCCGTTAGGTTTCACCATCAGGGGCGTCTGCCACTGCCTCGGGTGGATCTGGGAGAACTGAAAAGACAAAGATTCAAGACTGATGAGTTTTGCTCCAAAAGGAAGATCTTCAAACAACAATACAATGAACTAAGTACTGAACTCGGAGTGGAATTTCTTTTCAGGTTGCTTAGCATTTTGAGAATCAAGTGACTTTCTTTAATTAACTTTTGGGTGATTTTACTCTTCCTCCTATCTTTTAGGATTTTGATGCAAAAATTCTATATGCGATGTATGCTGGGCTTAAAGGGAAAATTTAAAACAAAATAAAATATAGGATAATCAAGGATAATATTGTTGCGTTGGTGTGGGGTCAGGATACCATAAGGAACCGTGGTCCCCCCCCCCCCCACTGTGCAACGGTCTATCCTCAAGAGCAAGAATTCTCTGGAATTATCACTGTTTTTGCTGGTGGAGGGGAACTCAAACTCCAGATTCATCAGAGCCTCAAGGTCCTTGATGTGCTCTAGTAAAGTATACAATAGTAAGATGCAATATACTACCGAGAATGGCGGCTGTCGAGGATATTCGTGTTTTTGTACATTGCGAAAGGAGGCATCTGTCATCCTGCACTCAAAGACTGGTTAGCACTGACAAGCAACATGTAGATAGAGTAAATAACAGATGAAAATCATATTGCTGAAAATCGCGGCAGGGTTTGTGGATGCTTTTTATAAATTGCGTCCAGACGGTTGGACGCCTTTTAAAAGAGATTGAAAAGTGGATCTAATCGCCGGAGACCCCTTTTATGGCATGATATGCACTTTGCAGAAGGTAGAGGTTCGTAAAAAGCCAGGCTGCCTACGCTCTTGAATACCAACAAGTCTCCAGAGCTTAAATTGCGGGCGGCTGCCAAATCTCTCCCAACCTTCTGCAAAGTGCAACCTCCTACTTTTAACTTCGTTATGAAGAGGATGAAATGACCTTTCATATGAAAATTATCTGAAAAGGAGCACCACATAGCTTGATGAAGCAACTTATGTGGCATGAAAGGGTCATTTTGGGTAATAGAGACTTCTCTTTGATTTTCTTGTCTTTGGGGACGGTGAAGACCTAGAAGTCCTTACCGATTGCGCAGGAGGAGTGCATTTTTGATGTTGAAGGGTGCCGGCGCACTTTTGGCATCCCTTAAAAAATGCGTCCAGTCTGGACGTCGCCATTTTCCTTATCATTTTTTTTTGTTTTTTTTTGTTTTTTGAATCGCGTCCTGTTGAGAGGTCGCGATTAGAATTAAAAATGTGACTAATACGATGGACGCTTTTTGACTTTTAAAATGCGTCCACTGTTGTGGACGCGAATTAAAGTGCCAGGACAAAACCTGACAATTTGCTTTTCCCTTCTTCCATGCAAGGGGGAGAAGGCTCTAGATGCGATGACTCATGCAGAAATTCACCCATTCTCCCCCCTTTTAACCCTTACACTCCTTTTTACTCATTCCCCTCACTCTCTTTCTAACCTAAAGGTTCTTTTAGGTCCTTGGAGAGCAAGAGGAAGGAGGGGGAAGCTTGGAGATGGAGCAAGGTGGTTCTTCTTCCCTGGGATTAAGGAGAGGTAGGTTTCAAAGGTTGAGCAACATGGAAGGACACATAAACAAGTTGATTCATGCCAATTTAGTAAGTAGATCTAATCATTTAGGCTTGATTTGGATGTTCTTGGTGTTCTCCTTCTCTCCCTTTTGACCATTACCTCAAATTTTGTAATCATGAAGGAATATCCCCTCTTCCCGGGGAATCGACGGTTTATGCGCCTTCCGTGGCTTCAACAACTCACCTCAAATATCACCTTGGACATGACAAATGTTTTGGAAAGATGGGGAATCAATAATCTCATTGTTCATGCCAAGAGATATCATGAGGTTCATCTCGATTGGGCGGCTACGGGGGCGTTGGTTGAGTTATGGCATCCCCAAACCCAAACCTTTTGTTCAAGAGTTTTGAAGCCACCATTCTCCCGGAGGAAGTTGAAGTCTTGCTGGGCCTACAACGCATGAAGCAAGGCGATGAAGAGGAGATGGCAATCATGCCGAGATGCTATACTAGGAAAGCAGTGCTTGAGAGTTTCATGGATGCGAGAGAAGCTTATGAAGTTCGATTTGAAAAGGGAATCCACTTACAAAAGCTGGCGAATTGGACAATGAGGGAACTGTCGGAGGTTGATGATGGTGAGGCATTAGAGCGAGCAATGAAAGGTTTTGCCATATGCTTGGCGGGAGCTCTCCTTTTCCCTTCCATAGACAGTATTTTGGAACCTTATCAACTGGGTGCGGTGTGCGTCATCTGGGAAGGTGAGCGACTGGGACCGGCAGTGCTAGCCTTCCTCTACAGTGGGTTGACGGCGGCGAGCTTAGGTAGGCCTCCTTATGGTTCTATGCTTTTGTTTACTTGTTGGGCTGACCTACACCTAAAGTTTCAATTGGGCACCGAAGTTTCCACTCCGTTTCGCATCTTCCTGAAAAGCCCATTCAAGCACCTGGACAACATCGTTGGCTTGGAAGGTCGGGTGGCCAATCGAGTGCCTCAACTCAAAACACGGGTGGATTGGCGCTACCATCTCCTAAGCATGGATGAGGATGAATTCAACCTAATTCCGATGCCATTTCCAAATCGGGATTTGCGGACTAGGCTGGCACCTGGTGTGGATCTTTGATTGATCGGGGCATCTGAGTTTGTACTCTATAATCCACACCGCTGTCTTCCTCAACTTGGGCTTGCACGCCGCACTTTAGAAGAGCCATCTCACATTCCACCAATCAAGCACCGTGATCTTGGTACCAACAATGATGGTGAAGAGGCGGACACAATCAAGGCGCTATGGAAGGTGTGCACTTTTAGGAGGCCGATCCCGACCGAGAACGAAGTTGATAGTGAAAGAGCGAAATATGTAAGGGGGCTTGAGAAACTCCGATGTTAGGGAGGAGTTTGCAAGAGGTTGTGAAAGTAAATAAAGATCGAGTTGGGCTTGATGGAAATTGATTGGTCTTGAATGTTCAAATCCTAGACAACTTGGATTTTGGTTGATTTCACAAAGAGCCTGCCTTCAAAGAATGCTCTGGGGTACTGGTAAAAAAGGCGCCCAAAGCAGTCGCTGCTGATTATTTCAAAACCGCGTCCGCCGAGAGCGCCGCACTTATCATAAGCGACCGCTCATACAGACGCGCATAAAAGATTTATCAGATTCTGTGTGCGCGTTGACAAGACTACTTCTGAATCGCGACGTCCGGCTCAGGCGCATTTCAAATTTTGAATTTCGCACGCCTGACAATTTGCCCAGGAATCATGATGACTCCTCTATTTGCGGCACATAGGCTCGACGCCTTTCTAAATGGCGGTTCAAGATGTGTGTCGATGCCTGCAGACACGGTTTGAAATCCTTTTAAATTACGGCATAAGAGGCTGACGCAGATAAAAATGACGGTTGAAAATGCGCGTTGACTGTAGTGGACGTGGTTTTTCGAAACGCCGTTATGGCTAAAAACCCACGCGACCCTTCTTCTCCGGCGCCCTCACTCCCACTTTCAAACGCTCCCTCTCTCTCAGCTTCTCACATTCTCTCTCTCATCTCTCTCTCAACTCACTCTTACTCTCACTCTCACTCTCTCTCTCACTCTCACTCTCTCTCTCTCTCTCTCTCGCTCCGATGGGGAAGAGCGGGGCGGCGAAGCAGCCCCAGATCGCGGTGGTGGAAGCGGCGCCGGCGGCGAGGGGTAGCTCGGCGGCGAGCGAGGAGGGCTCCACGGCGGCAGCGCCGGAGGCACTCACGATCGTCCTCGTGCAGGAGGAGGTCGCGGCGACGGTGGGAGGAGCAGGAGCGGCGGCGGAAGATGCACCGACGGCAGAGGAGGCGGGTATCGCGGAGGAGGAAGTGGAGGCGCCGAAGGAGGAGGACATGGCGGCGACATGGGCAGCGCGACGGCGAGGACGGCAAGGCCGTGATCTCCCGGCCCGGTCGGACACGGTAAGTGGACCTCTCCCTCTTGCATATGATTTGGAGAGAGGAGGAGAGGGGGGAGGTGAGCGCTGGGTGCTGGGAAGGAGAGGACAAGAATCGCGACCAATGCAGGGGTCGCGGTTCTTGTCAGTAAATCGCGGCATGGAGAGGGGTCGCGATTTACAACAGAAATGCGACCGCTCAAACGGACGCGATTCAAAAGGTGAATGTCGTCCACTGCTTTGGACGCGATTCAATCCAGAGAGCGAATTTTTGTTCTGCTTGGCTGATTTAATCGTGTTGTGATTTTGGGATTTTCATGCCTTAAAGGGTGTAATGAGGCCGCGCACGATGTGGCCCCTGGTGGTGGCAGCCTACAGAGGTCTCCCGGATTTCCAAAGAGAGAGAGTCCGGGAGATGGGATTTGGCCTGATCTTGGAGATTGAGCCGTTCTTTGTGGATCCACTGCTGATCCAGGTACTGCGCGATAGGTGGGACAAGGTCAGTAGGACCTTCTTGTTCCCATGGGGGCACATGGTGCCCAGTCTAGAGGACATAGCTCGGATCACGGGGCTATGGATTGATGGGGAGGCGGTGGCCGGGATCACCTACTCCGATTATACGGAGCACGCGCAGAGCCTCCTGGGCTTGGACCCCCACGAAGATGAGCTTGGTGACCGAAGGATGGTTGGCCGGGTCACGATCTTGGAGGCGCTGGGTCTCAGGGGAGTGAGACAGCGCGCAGACGAGATGCTGTCGGCCTTTGTAGAGCGAGCAGCAGGACTAGCGTGACTGGCGTACTGCCAGGACCCGGCGGAGGCAGAGAGAGCAGACAGGGACCTGCGTCGGTTCCTCGTATTCTTCTTCGGCAAGATGCTGTTCACCACGAAGGGTGACGACATTCATTGCCGATTCTTGGAGCTCTTGGAGGACCTAGAGAGGGTTGGCGTTTTGCCTGGGGTGCGGCCCTTCTGGCGCACACCTTTGCTGACCTCTCCACCGGCACAGGGAGAGAGACTATAGTGGGTGGATTTGCCCCACTCCTACAGGTACGGCTTTAAATTAAAAAGTCCATTTTTATTTTGAAATTTGAAATTAAAATTTTTTTGCAACTTTAAATTGTGTTTGACATTGGATTGGTTGTGTGCAGGTTTGGAGTTATTATTACATTCCTCTGGGTAGGGCTACCCAGGTGCGTCTAGATGCGGTACCCCTCGCCTGGAGGTGGTTGCCGATGGTGAGCACAGCCACTTATTCTTTCCAGTTGGATGTTCTCCGTCGGAACATACGAGATTTTCCAGCGCTCTTGGTACACTTTCCTCTTTTAATTATTTCTTTAATCCAAGCATTTATAAATGAATGAATGTGACTAATCAATGCTTGTGCAGGTGGTGTGGGAGCCCTACGCAGACCAGGGTGATGTTGACTAGCCCTGGGTGGTCAGTGGCCGACGCTTGTTCAGGTGGGACATCTGGGTCCATTGCCTGAATGAGATCGAGCCGCTACGTCTACGGCTAGCAGCACCCACCCTGGGACTGCACCAGAGGTCGATTGATGAGGTGGAGCCTCGAGGTATTGGAAAGAAGACCCGCGGAAAGGCGAAGATGGTGGACTGGAGGATGCGCTTCCCGGAGCAGTATGCAGACTGGCAGTGGGGCAGCCAGTTGGTATAGTCCGACGCCACGGACAGCTCTGCATACCTCTGACGGTATGCACTTCTAAACTTGAATTGCTTTTAAACATGATTCGCAGAATATTCTAACAAATTGTGCATGTAGGATGGACGAGATACCCTCATCGACTAGTTGCAGGGGCAGCTGGCGAGCACAGAGGTGCGGCTGGCCGAGGCGCGGACGGCCCTTGAGACTCTGGTAAGTTAAGGGAACACTCACCTTTGCCTCATTTTACTCACCATATGCTGACTTGTATTTCTTGTTCATTACAGCGTACTGCTCAGGCGACTGCGGAGCACACGGACGCTGGAAGTGCCTCGACTAGCAGGGGCGTTCCGGCTCCGGAGGTAGCCTCCCTCCAGGAGCAGTTGTCTGCTGCAGTGGCACGTGTTGAGCGCGTGGAGCGAGACCTGCTGGCACGAGTAAGTATTTTAATTTAGATACATGCTTGAATTGCTTTTATACTTACATGTGGTCGTTCCTTATGCAGACTGACGAGCTCCAGAGTGCCTTGGCCCGCGAGACGAGTACCGTCGCTGAGTTGACGGAGCAGTCTCGCCAGCTGTCCGAGCTGTGGTCTCAGTTGACCCAGTCGGACTCAGACCTTCCTCGCGATGTTCTCGAGCTGCGGGCGACACTCACTCTGGAGCGTCGCGACTTGGAGAGATAGCAGGCTCGCTGGGAGCAGGAGCGGGAGCGCTGGGAGCTAGACCGTGAGCGCCTGATCCAGCAGTCGGTAGAGGCACGTACGAGCCAGGGAGTCGCGGAGCGTGCCAGGGACCAGGGGCGTGCCAGCGCCTACTCAGAAAGCATCTTTGCGACGTCCTCTCAACACGAGAGGAACGTCCAGGATGTTGCTGCAGCTTAGCGTTCGACAGGTTCGCATGCGCCCACGAGGCCTCCTGCCTTGCCTACTATCCTGGACTAGGGCGAGGGAGAGAGCAGTCGCCGCACAGGGTCTGCAGAGGGTGGCGACGAGACTTAGACTGCTCCACCATGATATGTACTTTCTATTTACCTTTTGATGATGTAGTGCCCAGTAAGGCACTTTTATGATGTACTCGGGACCGGCTCCCGCTTTTGCCGCATATATATACATGTGCATCTTCTGTTCTCTGTATCCCTGCACCTGAGATGTATTTGAACAAACAAATTAAATGTCCGTTCTGACTCAGCCCCTTGCATATAGATGCTGTTTGACTTTATGAATTTGTCAAGGGGCTGAGCCTTTATCAAAATAAGGCAGAAGATAGAAATATAACTTAATTAACATATGACGAATGCTAAAAAGAAAAACGATGTGTTAATTTGCAAGATGTATGTATAGAGGAGGATATACAAAAGTGTATTTTGAAAACTCTGTTTGGAAAAAGATTTTTCTTTGGATTTGGAATATATGATTTTTTTGGATTTTAGAATATTCGATTTTTTTGGAGTTTTGGAATATTCAATTTTGTTGGAGTTGTGGAATATTCGATTTTTTTTGGAGTTGTGGAATATTCGATTTTTTTGGAGTTTTGGAATATTCGATTTTTTTTTGGAGTTGTGGAATATTCGATTTTTTTTTTGGATTTCGGAATATTCAATTTTTTTGGATTTCGAAATATTCAATTTTTTTTAGAATATTCGATTTTTACGTGGAACATTGACCCTCCGATGACTTAGTTGCCATTGAGAATTTATTGACTGTTCTTGGGTGTTTTAGGCATGGATCAGATGCGCTTAAAAGGTGCCTCGACTTGAGATGGCTTTTGGCGACGTCTTCTTTAGTCGATCATTGCCTTGCCTAGATGCTAAGATATATCCTGGGGAGAAGAGAAGAATTTTTAGAAAGTCTGCCAGTAGTCCGGGTAAACGGGGAGACACTCAATCCTTTGTTCTCATCCTCAGTAAGGTTTGACTTTGCTTTTGGCATTTTTGGGGTTTTTAGCATGCTTACGGCCGGGTCCATTTGGATCTCCGAGAGGACTTTGCCACTCTTGACATGCTTTTTATTTGAGGCCTGTTTTGGCTCTTGTGAGTTTGGATTTGGATTTTCATTGATCCTTTTCTTTTCTCCCCTTTTGCCTTGGCATACCCTTTTGAGTTTTGGACAATTTCATGATGTCAATCCCTCATGTCTTTCTTTTTACTGGAAGACCGAGTAGGAAAGAAAATGGATATTTGTCTTAGGTCATAGGTTTGGCATTGACTTTCCTTAGATTCTGTGCTTCTAGCTTCCACAAGTAGGCGTGTAAGTGTGTGGATGTCGTTTCCTCTGACTAATCCACCAAGTACAAGAAAATAAATTAAGAATGTCACTTTTTCATTTCAGGGTTTGTGTTCCACGTAAATTCTGAATAAACAACTAAGGGTAGTATCTTTTAAGATGAAGCCCATTCCAAGGATAAGAAAGTTCTTCACCTTCTGCATTTACAAGCCTATATGCGTTACTTGGGTATGCTTCTTTTACAACATATGGCCCTTCCCAATTTGGTTGGAATTTTGATCTGGGACCACCGGGTTTTATGAAAATCCTTTTGACAACCATTTCACCGACATTAAATTTTCTCTCAATGACTCTCTTTTGGTAAAAACGTGTGAGTTTATTTTGATACGCTCTTGTGTGCTAGGAGGCAAGCAGTCTCCTCTCATCTAAGAGTTCTAGTTGTGCTAGGAGCGATTCACGTCGCTTGTCAACAGACAATTCCTTGTCAAGCTGGATTCTTAGCGAGGGGATGAGAACCTCATATGGTACTACTGCCTCCATTCCGTAAGTAAGAGAAAAGGGTGTCTGCCATGTAGGGGTACGGATTGAAGTGCGGTAAGCCCATAGAGCTTCTACAAGTTTCTCTGGCCAATCCGAGAATTTATTAAGCTCACACGTCTTCTTGATGATTTTAATTAGAGTCTTGTTCGTGGCCTCTGCCTGACCATTGCCTTGCGGATAATAGGGAGATGAGTGATGCAATGCAATTTTATACCTGTTGCAAAGATCACGGAGCTCTTGAGGGATGAACTGGCGCCGATTGTCAGTGACCATGGCGTCTAGGATGCCGAACCTAGTGATGATGTTCTTCATGACAAATTTTCAAATGGTTGTTGCTTTGATTTCTGCATAAGCTTCAGCTTCTGCCCACTTGGTGAAGTATTCCGTTGCTGTAAGAATAAAAAACTTGGTTTTGTTTTGGGAATTAAGATCACCAAAGGGGCCAATGATATCGAAAGCCCACATAGCAAAAGGCCATGGTGAGGATATTGGGTGGAGTGAAGAGGGTGGAGCATGAATTTTATCGGCGTGTAATTGACACTTGACACACCGGTGAACAAAGATAGAACAGTCCTCTTCTAAAGTAGGCCAGTAGAAGCCTTGCCTAAGAATCTTCTTAGCAAGCATTTGGCTATTTACATGGTCTCCACAAACACCCGAATGGGCTTCTCTAACAACCTTTGGAGCTTCATCTTCATCTAGGCATCTGAGCAAAACCCCAGAGAATCCCCTTTTATAGAGGGAATTTCCAACCATCGTGTATTTCTGAGATAGCCTCCTTATAGTTTTCTTCTCTTCAGATGTGGCTTCTGAAGGATATGATTGATCTTTGCAGTATTTGGCTATCTCATAATACCACGGCTTCTCCTCGTCTTCCAATCCTTCTTCTAGCTCTAACAACATGATCTCCTTTTTGCTCCTCCTTTCAGCAATATGGGATACCTTTTCTTTAATCCAGAGGAACATAGGATCTAAGATAAAGGGAATGTGACGGCGTTCGATTTGAATGCTGTCATGATCCCCAGGATAGCACATATTCATGGTTGCGCCATCTGTGGCGAGGGCATCGACTAGGAGATTCTTGTGACGAGGAACATGGATAAAAATCAGCTCGGAGAATAGCTTGGCATAAGCTTAGGCAAATTCTTTATACGACTTGAGCTTAGGATCATAAGTGTGATATTTGGTAAGCACCTGGTGAAGAATCAGTTGGCTATCACCTACAATCCGTAGGTGTGTCACATCATAGAAGTGGGCGAGCTCCAAACCAGCTAACAAAGCTTCATACTCATCGATGTTGTTGGTAGCAGGAAAGTTTAATTTGCAAGCTCGCGAGATGGTGACACCTTCTAGTGACACCAGGACCACCCCAATACCTTTTCCAAAGGAATTCAAAGCCCCGTCCAAATATAATGTCCATACAAGATGGGATTGATTGAGGGACATTAACTCTTCATCCAGGAACTCTGAACGAACATGATCAACTTGGGGGATGGAGTGGTGGGCAAGATGTTCGGCTATTGCGTAGCCTTTGATGGATTTCTGCTGAATGTAAATGATTTCGAATTGGGAGAGAAAGCTTTTCCAGCGTGCCAATTTGTCAGTAAGAACATATTTTTCAAGAAGGAATTTGATGGGGTTCATTCGAGCAATGAGGTGGACTGTATGTGCAAGAAAATAGTGCTTTAATTTCTACACTACCCATACGAGCGCTGCACAGGTCTTTTCCATTGTATTGTACTTCTGCTCGCATGGATTGAGAAGTTTAGACAAGTAGTAAGTTGCTCTTTCTTTACCTTCTTGATCCGCTTGTGCTAGGACAGCTCCTACCGAATCTTCCAGGACAGAAATATAGAGAATGAGTGGCTTGCCTGGTGTAGGCGGCCTTAGGACAGGAGGATTAGTTAAATAATCCTTAAGCTTATCGAAAGCTTCCTGACACCTCTCATCCCAACAAAATTCAACTCCCGGCTTGGTGAGGTCATAAAAGGGCCTACACCTTTGTGAATGTTGGGAGATGAATCGGCAGATAAATTGCAATCTCCTGATTAATCCTCGAACTTCTTTTAGATTCTTGGGAGGAAGCATCTCTTTTATTGCCTTTGCTTTGTTGGGATCGATTTCTATGCCTCTTTTGCTCACAATGAACCATAACAATTTCCCTACTGACACACCAAATACACACTTCTTGGGGTTCATTCTTAAATGGTATTTTCTAGCCCTTTTGCAAAACTTTAATTAAAACCCCAGCAAGCTCAGCTGTTGACCTTGACTTCACCACCAAATCATCAACATATACCTCAACAAAGATGTGGATCATGTCATGAAAAATGGCCATCATAGCTCTCTGGTAAGTGGCACCAGCATTCTTAAGCCCAAATGGCATGACCACAAAGCAATAAGTTCCCCAAGGTGTGATGAAAGAAGTCTTGTCCTGATCTTCCTCAGCCAGTTTGATCTGATTGTATCCTGAAAAGCTATCCATAAAAGAAAGAGTCTCATACCCAGCTGTATTATCCACAAGTACATCAAGGTGAGGCAATGGGAAATCATCTTTAGGACATGCACGATTGAGGTCCCGGAAATCAATGCAAATTCTGACCTTTCCATCTTTCTTGATAACTGGGACAATGTTTGCCACCCAATTTGGATAAAGTATGACTTTAATGAACTTGACTTTATGGAGTCTATCAATTTCATCTTTCATTCTTAAAGCCATCTGAGGGTGAAAACGTCTCAACCGCTGCTTAATTGCGATGGACCCTAGCTTGAGAGTGAGATGATGCTCCACTAATGCAGGATCCAAGCCGGGCATATCCTCATAGCTCCATGCAAATATGTCCTTATATTCCCTGAGAACCTCTACAATCGCCTCTTCTTTAGCAAGTGATAGATTATTGCTGATGAGGACAGTCTTGGGATCTTCTTCGGTTCCCAGATTGATTTCTTTAGTGATTTCCTGCACAGCTGCTGACGGTTCATCAAACCTTCTCAACCCACTTGCGAACACGTCAGCTTCGTCCTCGAATTCTTCATCGCCTTCCTTGACTGGGTCATTATCATTGATGATTTCATAGACCCCAAACCCATCATCGACAAAGCATGCTGACTGATCATATTCCCAGTCCAGCAATTGCATTGGGCTCTCCATGAATTCTGGGATGGCTAAACATGCTCGGCACTTATGGGCTAGGCTGGCTAGATAACGGTGAGGAATCCTTCTCCCTTTAGGCTTCTTCTCAGAACCTACCCTTAGCTTATTAACTTCTTGACTTATCTTATCTACAGCAGAAGGAAAAGATGACTCCTGGGAAGGAGAAACTAAAGGAGAATTCATAGAAAGCGGGACAAAACAAGCAGAACTTTGCAAAGAAAATTTATTAAAAAGACTGGAAGAAGTCCCTGACTCACGGGTGAGCGGAGGAGACTGTACAGGGAAAGAAGAAGTAGAAGTAGCATCCCGCGAATGGGAATTAGGGAAAGCAGTAAAGGAGTCATTCTCTGAGGGAGAATTCACAATGACATTCCCCTAGGAGGGAAATGGATTATGGAAAGCAGTAAATGCCCCTTATGTAGAAGGGAGCGGTGGCTTGGTCTGATGACCCGAGAAAGGCGATTGACTGGTCGAAGCACAGTTGAGATTGAGGAAAGAAGTTTCCTCGAAAGAGATGGCGGGGTCATCCATCGTAAGATTTCCCCCCTGAAAATTCCCCTTCTCCCCGTGTGGGAGGGAAGAAAAGGAATGAGAACACTTGAGCAGTTTAGAAAATGAGAGGTGAAAGCAGAAGCAATGCTCTGAAAGGAAAGGAAATGAGAGAGTTTCTCAAAGGAGGCAGAATGTGCTAAAAGAAATCATGGTGGGCGTAGTGCCCATGAGAAAGGAAGAGGACGCATTGTTGATGGAGTAGAGATGTGGCGTAAATGAAACGGCCAACCCAAAAAGCTCAACTGCGTTCAAGGAGGTCTGAACGAGATCGTCAGACGGGAGATCTGCGAGGAGATGGTAGATTCAGAAGACTCCGAGAGTGAGGAAGTGGTTACCTGCTCCTGGGCTTGTAAGGAAATTGAAAAGTGGGGCATCAGTGTCCGCGGAATGCTTAAGGAAGACAAAAGGGGTCCTGCTATGGCTTGCAGGAGGGAAGGCACAACACTCGGAGAAAAAATAAAAAGTGTATGTACAATGGCTGGAAGAGAAGTGGGGGTAGATATTATGACACCTGGAATCGAAGATAGGGTGGGCATGATACCCGAAATGGGATGTACAGTAGGTACAATAACTGAAATAGAGGTAAAAACGGGCGCAATGCCCGAGGCAGAATTAAAGCGGATGCGATATCCGAAGCATGAGATAAAGTGGGCGCGGAGCCCGAAGCAAAATTTAAAGTGGGCGGAATGCCCAAAGCAGAAAGTAAAATAGGCGCGATGCCTAGAGCAGAATCAAAAGCGGGTGCAATATCTAAAGCAGAAGATAAAGTGGGCGCGGGGCTCGAAGTAGAATTAAAAGGAGCTGAAATATTTAAGACAGGAAATAGGATGGGCGCGATGCCCGGGGCAAAAGTAAAATCGGGCGCGATGCCTGGGTCTGCAATGGGTATAGCAGAAATTGAATTTGAAATGGTGCCTGAGCCTGCCTCAGCTGTTCACGGGCCGATACGAGAAACTGGCAGCTGATGTGTATCTGATAATTCAAACAAATGGCACAAGGAATCAGTGAGATCACTCATGTCAAACCATCTGTTCCATTCTAATTCAAACTCACCAAGCTTGGCCTGCTTGGATGATTTATGATTATCGGCTGCTCGAAAAACATCTCGGGATGAACAACATAAAGGCTCAGTTGTGGCAGATGGTGCTTGCTCATCGCCTGGCTGTAATGGGCCTTTCTTGAAATGATTATATAAAGTCCAAGTAAGATAAGGCATCGGCTGCTTCTTGGACTTTCCCGGTTGATAGCCCAATCCTGCCCTGACTCTTCTTTTGAAGGCTTTCAGAAAGTCTGTTCTGCCTTGCAGCTGTGCACCCAAACCTTTGCCCGGCTGGTACCCCATCTGCTTCATCATGTGCGAACCCTTCTTCGTGATGATCTTGCTTCCATCGGCAGTCTCAATAGGCGGACTGCTCAGGCCCGGATATTTGCCTAATATGCCTTGAACTGACATTAGTGGTTGGTTGCTGGGCTAGATGGCAGGAATTGAATTGTTTGACATAGCCTCTATCTCTGCAGTCATGGGTTTGCTGATGACTTTAATAACACGGCCCTTGTATGGGAATTTTAAACATTGGTGAATTGTTGATATGACAGCACCAAGGGCCTGAACAAATGGTCTGCCCAAAATGATACGGAAACTTGGGTCCATATCTAGAACATGGAAGTCCATCTCTGTAGCAGACGGGCCCAATTCAATCCTTAATGTGACTACCCCTTTTGGTGTCCTACTGGAGTTGTCATAGGTCGTGACGGTAATGACAGTGGGTCGGATTGCTTGAACTGGAATCCCACAAAGATCTAATGTGTTGGGTGACACAACATTAATGGATGCTCCGGAATCTACCAAACATCGAGCCACACAGATGCCATTGATATTCACTGTAAGGCACAGGGCGTACCATTGTGACTCGACTGGTGCCAGTTCATTCTCGTGAAACATGATTGTCGGATGCAAGCTTGCTGGAGTTAGCACTGTACTGATCTGGTTGACCGGCAAAAGATGGATATCCTGGCTGGAGTTCTATCTAAATGGTTTAGCAAGTCATACTGGGTCCCTGGAACTGATTCTTCTAGCAGCACTTCTTCTTCTTCTTGGGATGGCAACATCTGCTCTTGCTGCTGGGGAAAAACTCTGTTAAACATACGCCCACTGCAGAGCACCATGGCAGGCTTTGAATGGCTTGTCGATGTAGATGCCACAGCCGGCTGAGTGGAAGTAGACTGTGAGGTGGAAGGTTGGTTGCTAAATATCTGGTGCGGCAGTTGAAAGTCTGTCGCACTCTGGGATGTGGTAGGAGTGGTAGCGGTAGTAGTGCGGAGAAAAGGGGCTCGATGATTGGGATTGATAAAGGGTATAGTTGAAGGCATATGGGGAGGTTGAGGGTTTGGTAAGGTTGATTGTGAAGCGGAATAAACAGGAGAGGGATTATTTGGCTGTGGCGGTACAGGTGCGCGTAAAAACATAGCTGATGGGTTTGTAGATGGAGCGAGTGTAGTAGTGGAAGGCTGGGATGCGAGCGGAGGGTTAGTGGTGCGAGTGGAAGAAACATAATGAGCGGGGATACGTAGGAAGGAGGGTAACGGGTTGTCGAGGGTAGGTGCGCGGATAAAAGGTGGTAAAATAAAAGATGGCTGGGTGGATGGAGTAGATGTAGAGGCTACTTCCGCGGGCCGGGGATGACCCGTAAAGGCACTGACTTGTGCATTCCGGGCTCGATGCTCCGGTAGTGGGTTTTGTACAATCTCCATGCTTGGCTGTTGCTGTTGCTGAGGTTGCTGTTGTTGTTGCTGCTGTTGTTGTTGCTATTGTTGGCCTTGTCTAGCTGGCCTCCTTGTCTTCATGTCAGTGATGTATTTCCTCATTTCTACCCAATCAATGCCTCCACCTTCACTTAAGTTGTGAATATAGTCCTTGAAGTGGAAGCATTCTTCCAGTGTATGGCCTGGCCCTAGGTGGAATTCACAGTACCGAGTGGTATCAATATTGGGAGGCCATTGTAGCCTTTCCCTCGACAATGTAAGTGCACAGGTAGCCATAAGTGCATTAAAAACATCGGGTAGAGTCTCTGGCAGCTGAGGGTAGTGGGTTCTTCTTGGGCCAAGTGGAGGTCGAAGCTGTGAAGAATCATAAGTGCGTGGAGAAGGTACCTGGTTGAACTGGGGAGGTGGTTGAGGAGGCTGCTGAGGCTGGTAGTGAGGAGGTGCGGGCTGATATTGTGGTTGCTGAAATTGTGGATGCTGAGGTGCCTGAAACTGAGGTTGCTGGGGCGGTTGGTAATAAAATGGTTGTTGTGGCTGTTGTGGAGGTGGCGATGGCCCTCTAAACATAAATTGGCTGTTTGGCCTGAAAGCTGGTGCTTGAGGTTGTTGTGCTCTGGGGTTATAGGGTGAACGATGAAAGGGAGGGTTTGGACCGCCAAATGCACTCACTTGTTCATTATGAATAACGCCCTCAGTAGTAGGACCCCCTGTGGGGGCACCAGCAGCCTTCTTGACCACCCGGGCCTTGGGCTCAAACATGGCCACTATGGGAGAGTCTTTCAGCTGAGTCTGGATGTATCTGGCTCTTTCATACAACTCTTCCATGGTGGTCAACTTGTTCATGGCCAAAATGTGTCTGAATTGCGGAGTGGCATTTGCTGTGATCATTTTTACTTGCTCCAATTCAGACAGGGGATCCTTCAATTTTTCGGCTAGGAGCCTCCATTTATCAGCAAAATGGACAAAATCTTCATTTGCCTTCATTTTCTCGGACATCAAGTCGGTGATCGAGAGCACCAGAACAACTCTATCTCTGTACCTCCTCAAAAATTTCCTCTGTACAGCCTCAAAATTCTCGGCATCCATAGGATCCAGAGAGTAAAACCAGTCTAAGGCAGGCCCGTCCAGGGATCGACGGAAAAGAAAAGCAAGGGCACGGTTATCATCCTGCCAAAAGGAAGACTCGTACATGAATTCTTTAATATGTACAAATGGATTGCCAGTGCCATTGTAGCGACGGTATACCGGCATCTCCGAAGGAGGGAGGTGAAAGACTGGCATAGAAGGGAGTGCCAGTTCAAATGAATCGTTAGGGATAGATGCCCTTTTCAAATCTCTTTCTAGCCTATTGACCTTAGCTAGAAGAGTTTGGGCAATTTGATTAGCGGAGGGTTGGGGTGCACCCGAAGGAATATTCGCCTGAGAGGGATACTGGAGAGGAGCACTGGCGTACACAGGACCATGGGTCGGAACTCGAGGTTGATATGTAGGTCTTGCCACGTCAGTAGTTGTATGACGCCTCTCTTCAGGACTATGATAACGGGAATGAATAACAGAGTGTGCTCGAGAGGGGGCGGGTGAAATTCGTCCCATCGGGTCACGAACAGATTCAATTCGGACTCCCGTGTTCGGGTGGTTGAACGGATCTGGATTGGTGAGAGACTTCCCCTTGAGGGCAGCTTGAACCTCCTGAAGCTGAGGAGCTTGAAGGTTCTGTAGCATATCCACAAGCTGAGACAAATTAATTGAAGCAGAGGGATCGTCAGGATCACGCCTCTGAGAAACTTGGGGAAGCTGAGGAGCTTGGGTGTCCACCACATGAACATGTGGGTTGGACAGATCAACTTGGAGGTGCTGACCGGAGCCATACACTTCCTCATACAGACCATCATCATGACCCACATTTTCGTATTCGGCCATCGAGAGAGATCGACCGAAACGAAGTTGCATGCGGGATGATTCAAGGGAAATATAGCAAACAACTACTCACAGCAATTTGAGAGAAGAGATTGACAATTTTTAATTCACACACTTGATGATTACGTCCACTTGAATATTCAGTAAAGCTTAGTGTGGATTTAATTATCAATGTGTGTCACTCAATAGGAAGAGCTTTCGCAGTAGGTGTAACCCGGGTCACCGGAGATAGGTACAACCGGCTCGGTCCGCCGTGAGGGAATCCACGGGGTATGGAGACTTATGGAGGTCTCAATGAGAATTCTCTTGCCATATGGGACGGAATGCCCAAAAGGGAGATAGTTCTCACCGAGAGAGGTGTGTGGACCCTAAGGTAAGGAGAGAAGGAGGTCTCTCAACCGGTGATATGCCCAGCAAATGCGAGAAAGTAAAACAAGGCGGACAGATCAACCTTCTGTGACAGGTTTAAAATTGCATCCACTACAGTGGTCGCCGATTCAGAATCGCATCCTTTCTGTCAGCCGTGGATCTGACAGCTCACGAAAGTTGTAAGAGCCGAAGCGACTCCCTCAGGACTCCGTCACAAAAAGGCGTAAGCAATGTCCGCCACACAACAAACACAAAATCACGTCGACTGCTATGGACGTGTATCTAAACAGTGCTCAGCAGAACGAAAAAATTGCAAGCCATGAGCGGGTAAGGAGGGTTTGCTTCAGTTGAAAAGGGGGAGATATGAGGATTGAAAGTTTTCTCAAATAAACTGAAATAGATAAGGTGAAACTATAGCATGCATTTTTTTAAATTAATTTTTATTTATGAGTTTATAACTATGTATTTAAACTAAGCTAAATTTCTATGCCAGAAGGTGCAAATAAGACATAAAGATAACTAAGGAAAATAATGGCAACAAACTAAAGGAACACCACGTGGGGTGTCAAAAAAAGGCACACGCGGGTGCCAGATGAGGTAACCGAGCCAAAATAAAGAAGGGTCCCACCGTGATCACCAATTTGTGGACGGTGAAAATCCCCGCTCCTATTTTTAAGGAGGAGCGAAATAACAGGCATCCCACGGGGAGGTGTATATGTATATATGTACGAGTATAAACTGGTGTTAAAATAAAAGATAGAAAATTAACAAAAGGAAAGACCGTGATCTCCAGGTACACGAGGGTACCAAAGGATGACGGGCGAGAAAAGGAATCCTAACCTTTTTCCCGTAGAAAAGTGCGGGATGTGTGCGTGGGTCCTCCTTCCTCCATCCACCGGCCGGCCGGTAAAGGAGATTCAGCTCGTACGGTTACCTTGCAAGAAAGACAACAAAAGAACAGGTGAAGAAAGATTAGACTATGTAGTGTAGTAAGTGAAACAACAAAAGACAAAATGAATAGACATCAAAAGGGTATTAAGACACCTTTTAAGGGTGAAGTTAAACCCCTTAAAGTAGGTAGGATGAAAGATGATGTATGTGTGTGTGGTGTGATGCGATGTATGCACTATATGAAAAAGACAGAATCTAAAAGGGGAGATGAAGTGGGGACGGAAGTCGTTGTTCTTTGACATGTACGACGACGACACTACTTCATGCGGCTCACGATGGAGGATCCTTCTTAGCTCAGGAACTTGTGCCTGGTACTGTAGAGGCTCCCAGGAATTGAGAACTGAAAGTCCGGAAGTCGAGGCGTCGATTCGGCAGGGCTTCGCCGCTCTGGGGATTTTCCTCTGTCTCTCTCTTTGAAACCGCAAGTCTGTATTTATAGACTTCTCTGGCTAAAATCGCGTCCATTGTAGCGGACGTTTTTAAAGACCTAATCGCGTCGGCTCTGGTTGCCGCAATTCGTAAGGTCGGCCTAATATCCCATCAACCTGACGAAATCATGATGACTACAGTGCACGATCATATTAATAATCGCGTCCACTATAACCACCGCGATTTAAACGATCGAATTGATTTGACATATGGCCGCATCTACGCTCCAAAACGCGTCCAAGCGTAATGCCGCATTTATCAAACGCCTTTTTCCTTCTGGTAGGATGGAGGGCATTTAGATGGCGGTTTAAAAAACGTGGCGTACTGCTCGGATGCGATATCTTTCCGACACCTGACGCCTCTGAATCGCGTCGTACGAAGGCGACACGTATCTATTTGGATGTGTGGCCTCTGCCAAGTGTCAGACCGTGCGTGGCCTGGCGTAGCCGTAAATGTTGACTTATAAATTTCGGCGTACAGGCTAGACGCGGTTAAACGTCAGTTACTTAGTGCGCTTAATGAGGCTGTTCAAATAAGCGATGCACTAAATAGCTGTGTATTTAAGCATTTTAAAGGCGTCCTCTGCTTTGGACGCGATTTAAGCCAGTGCAACAGACCCTTATCACACAAATTTTCTAAAAAACCTAAAAAAGAAAATTAGGAAAATTACCCAAAAAGTTAATTTAAGAAAGTCACTTCTGAGGCGTTGCGGTGCAACCTGAAATTATCTTTTTAAGGGAAAATTGGCGTGTCTACACAGTCAAGTTCTTGAGTTGACGGAAAGGGATGCCGCAGTTGAAAGTAAACGGCAACATCCCTTGACGTCTACTTCTTCAGTGTCCTGAAAAATGTATTATTTGATCTTCTTCTGCTGTTTAAATGATTTATGGATATGTGTACATACTGTAAATTTTATGTGAGGTCATATACAGTCATTAGGTCATATCATGAGGTTTTAGTGAATTTTCATGATTTGTGTAGATTATTAAAATTAGGATAATTGGACTGTGAGCATATTCTGACCTTGTTTAAATTGTGTAAATAGGTCAGTTGCGAGTTAGGGTTTCGTGAATTTTCTATAAACATATGATGGCTGTGTTTACGCATTAGTACTATCATATTCAACCATTTTACTGAAATTTTTACTCAAGAGAAATTAGTGATGAATGCACCTATAATTAATTTTGATTGTTATAAATGTATTTCTTGATCAGAAAAATCTGTAAAATTGTGAATGTGATATGTTTACTGTCTTAATTCTGTGATAAAAATCTCATGTTATTTTGATGACAGTAGATATTGTTATGGATTTTAAATGAGAAAATGACCATATGAGCATGTTTAATATGATTTGATGTGATTCAGTAAATTTCAGTATGATAAGATCCATATTATGATTACTTGTCAGATGGAACAGTGAGGTTAAAATCAGTAAATGAGAACT
Organism: Colocasia esculenta; assembly: GCA_014218235.1. NCBI lineage: Eukaryota > Viridiplantae > Streptophyta > Magnoliopsida > Alismatales > Araceae > Colocasia > Colocasia esculenta. The sequence continues at coordinate 19,812,970 of CM024761.1, read as the reverse complement.
TATGTGTGCATGAATTATGTATATGTGTGTGCATGGGAAGTGAGAGAACAAGTGATATATGTGTGTAAAATGATTAATGTGACAAGATAATCAAATGTGCCCATAAGACACTGCCACCCTAGATGCTTGGAGTTGTACTGTAGTAGTGCCCCTACGGGAAAGCTCAATATGATATGTGATACCCTAGGTAAGGGTCTTGATAAATTGTTATACCCTGGCAAAGGGTCTTGTGAAATCCTGGAGGTGGACAGGTTCCACTGGTAATGGTGGGAAGGGCTTTCCACGATTTCTGCAAGAACTAAGACTTGATCACTGTGCCGGTGATTAAGAACATGAATGTGAATGTGTGTGTTATATGATCGTCTAGTGGTGGTTTGGGCTGTGTCTTGGCTATGTAAAAATGAACATAAGTATGATGTGAAAAGTGATATGTGTTTATGGCACAAGGTATGTGCAAGATACATGTAAATGTGGCACATGTTATGTGCAAAGTGAAATGATAAGAAATATGTGAATATGAAAGTGAAAACAATGAGAAACGTGTGTAAGTGATTGTGTGATAGAGTAAAAGTGAGTGCATGTGAAAACCAAGGTTAAGTATATGTGTGCTTGTCACGAGAAAATAGTGCAAGTGTAAATGGTAATATTGTTTAATTGATATCTTGTCTATTGCTATGCATAATGTGTGTTATTGTACCCATGAATTAGATCATTCCTTAGTGTGTATGTGTTGATATATTATTTGTCAAATGATAAAAGTGATGTTACTTTTAGTACCAAATGTAAGTATATGCTTTCATATCCATGAATTAGAACTACTCGATGTACATGTGTTTAGTATTATGTTATGTAGTTTAATGTGATCCATATGCAAGTGTTATATGAATGTGATAAAATTTATATAAAAACAGCAAGCTAAATGTATAGTAAAGTGTTATGTTTGTATGTAAAGTTAGTTAGAAATCATGCTAGGAGTGCTACCGATCTTGTATATGTTTCTATGACTTAGTTGTGCAATTATACAATGATTTGAGTAAAGTATGAAGGCATGTGAATGAGTATTTGTACTCAAGTTAATGATACCATGGTGATTAGTAATCTTGTTTAGATTATAGTTTTACATGTGTTAGAATAGTTGTTTAATACAATTCCATGTGAAATTATTTATGTTATAGCATAAGCATGTATGACTTTAATTGCTGAAATTCTATTGTGTTAAATTGTTAGAAAGCATGTATGTTTTGAATCTTAAGTTACTTGCTGAGTCTATTGTGTAGACTCACTCTTGCTAAACATTTCAGGGAATTAGCAGCAGAGGAGCTAGCAAGATTTGAAGTGGAGTTGGAAGAGTGGATCGAAGAATTGTAATTTATTTCTCATAGCATGTAATGTTACAATTGAAATTTGAATTTTGATCATATGTACTTGGAGTTGGCTATGTATTTGGAAAATATTGTGTTTATGTTATCTCTTGTTGGACTATATAGACTGTGGTATGTGATTAAAAGTTGATGGAATAAGATTTATTTAAATTCTGTTGCGTTATTCAATTCTATTTGTGTATATCTCAGCTCACTTGTTACTTGTTGGGGTATTCTCCTCTGTAGCATCTTGTTCTCATCCGATGTGGGTTGGTAGAACCGTACCGGGTAGAAGTGGGTCGTTACAGCACGTGGGCACGAAGAGGAGATAAATCAACTTCCAGCGTTGGGGAAGTACCTACGGACACAATCCGGCAGGTTTCACCATTGGGGAGCGTTTACCAGCTTGTGGACGTGCTGCAGCCAAGGTGGATCTATAGGGAAAATAGATGAACTGATATACGAATCCAAAGCAAGGAGTTTCTCAAAAGACAATCTTCAAACATCGACAAAATGAACTGAGTACTTTACTCGGAATGGAATATTTTATGTTAATTGGAATTAAGGCATGAGTGGTTCTCTTCAGTTAAACACGAGAGTAACTTTCCAGAGGTATGCTCAAAGTTCTACATGATGCATACTGGGCTAAAAGAAAAGGATTAAAACAAAAGAAAATATAAAATAACCAAGGATAATATTCTCAGATGCCGAAGTCAAGATACCAGATGGAATTCGTCATTCTTCTTGCAACGTAACGACCTATCCTCAAGTCATAAGAATCCTCTGGAATCATCATTGTTTTTGGCGGAGGAGGGGAACTCAAATTCAAGATTTATCAGAGCCTCGAGGTCCTTCATATGCTCTAATAGAGTATATCATATAGTAGGATGCATTTATACAATACCGATAAGAGGATCGTCGAAGATGATCAAGCAATGTACGGCGATAAACGTATCCAGAACCTGTGCTCACAGACTCATCAGTATTGACAAGCAACAAATAATAGAGTAAAAATGTGAAAATAATGTTGCTTCAAAAATGTGGCAGGACAAATGGACACTTTTCACTTACATGAATCTCTACGACTTGGTCGGTCGCGATTTACCTTTACCTGTCGTAATGGAAGTTGGATTAAGTGCTTTTAATCACGTCGTATGTGTCAGATGTGATTTAACTTTCCACCCGAGGCTTGATTTTCTTGCCTGTTTTTGATTCCTTGCTCCCTTTTGGTGTTGCCTCTGGGCTTGTGCGACCCAAGGGGTTTCAAAACACCCTCCCTCATGCACTCTTCATTCTTTCAACCTCTCCAAATACCAAGAATCAAACAATTGAAGAGAGGAGAAGAAGAAGAGAAGGAGAGGAAGCTATGGAGCATGATGGAGCCCCTTCATTCAAAAGGCCAAGAATTGAGGGATTTCAAAGGCTTAGCAATGTGGAGGGACACATATGCAAGTTGATTCAAGCTAAGTTGGTGAGTGGATTTGACTTTTACATTGGTGTTTGCTTGTTCTTACATGTGTTCTTGGATGTTCTTATTGTGTTCTTCTTGTTCTCTCTCTCTTTTATTTTTTTTTTCTTTTCTTCTCTTCCCCAATGCCATAGCTGAACCATGCTACCCCATGACCAAATTGTCCTACCCATACCATGGCCATACTCCCATGTAATCAATCATACTCCCATGTATACATGTGCACCCTTGCCATGTGCCAATCCCATCATGGCCAAACGACCCGTGCACATACATCAATCACCCATCCTATAGGATTATCCCCTCTTCCCGGGCAATCGTAGATACATGCAACTTCCATGGCTCTAAAAGTTGACTGCCTCCATTAGCCTTGACATGACAACTATCCTTACTAGGTGGGGAATCAACAACCTATCCATCCATGCCAAGAGATACCATGAAATCCACCTCGATTGGGCGGCCATGGGGGCATTGGTTGAGCTATGACATCCTCAAACCCACACCTTCCTCTTCAAAACCTTTGAGGCCACTATCCTATTGAAAGATGTTGAACTATTGCTAGGCTTAAAGCAGATGAAAAGAGGCGAGGAGGACGAGATGACGATCATGCCGAGGAGCTATACAAGCAAGGCAGTGCTTGCGAGCTTTATGGAGACAAAGGCAGCCCAAAACGTCCAAACCGGGAAGGGGATCAACTTGCAAAAATTGGTGGTCTAGACCACGAGGGAGATACCAATATCGGGTGATGATGCAAGACTGGAGAAGGTGATGAGAGGGTTCGCCATATGCTTGGCGGGTGCACTTCTCTTCCCATCAATTGACAACATCTTGGAGGAGGACCAATTGAGCGCGGTATGCGGCATATGGGAGGGCGAGAGACTGGGACTGGCAGTGCTAGCCTTTCTCTACAGTGGACTCACGGCGGAGAGTTTGGGTAGGTCTCCTTACGGTTCCATGTTATTGTTCACTTGTTGGACTGACCTGCACTTCAAGCTTGATGTAAACAATAAAGTCCCTAGCTCGTCCCGGATTTGCTCCAAAAGTCCACTCCGGCACATGGACAACTTAGTTGGCTTAGAAGGGTGCGTGGCTAACAGTGTGCCACAACTCAAAATGTGGGAAGATTGGCGTGATCATCTCCGAAGCATGCCTAGGAATGCGTTCACTTGTACTCCGGTGCCTCTTCTAGCCAGAAACCTGCAGACACGGCTAGCACCCGGTGTGGACTTGTGACTGATCAGTGCAGCTGAATTCATACTCTACAATCCACACTGCTACCTCTCTCAACTCGGGCTCCCACGACGCAACTTCGAGGGGCCGTCTCATCTTCCACCGATCAAGAGATGGGAGATTGGTACCAACAACGACGGAGAAGAGGCGGACACCATCAAAGCGCTGTGGAAGGTCTGCTCTTTTAGGCGGTCGGTCCCACATGTGGAGGAGGTGGAGGATGAGTGGATGACCTATGTATGGGAGCTCATGAAAATCTGGCCCAAGATGGCTATTTGTAAGTGCCAAAATTAATTTATCAACAAGAATTATATCGCATCCTTTGCACGGCCAAATTGCACCCTTATATGTGATTGTATCATCCAAACAACTTAAATTTTCTTCTAAAAAATAACCCTCGGGTGAGCCTTTTGAATCGCGACGGACACAGGCGTCGCATATAACGTCATCATATGTGTCCAACAAAACCATCGTGGTTTACTTTAATCGCGTCGCACTACCCCGACGCGTTTCAATTGTACTTCAAAAATTCAAAATTTGCACACCTCAAACTTAGCGCCCGGGCAATGATGGCTCTCTGAATCACGTCGACGGCCTCAAACGCATTTAATATGAACACGCTAAAATCGCGTCGTGTGTATCTGACACATTTTCAACTTGTTCCCTAGGCTACAAAATGCCCGAGGGTGCCGGCTGCTCACTCTTTTCGCCCTCTCTCCCCTCACACTCCCTTCTCTGACATCCCCTCTCTTCTCACCCCCCCCTTCAACTTCCTCACTCTCACCTTCGACTCCTTCTTCGGATGAAAAGAATGGCGACCAAGCGCCGGTGAGAAGACGGTGGTTCAGCGGGGGAAGAGGTAAGGTCGCCACCTCCGGCGTTGGAAGCAACCGAGGACATGGTAGAGACCCCGGGTATGCAGGCAAGGATGATGATGGAGGAGCTCATTGCCGCCGGGGAGGAGTTGGCGACGATCATGGAGGAAGGGGAGGCAGCGGCTGTAAGGCCCTCGAATTTTATTGCATTATTGTATTGCATGTAAATAATTCATGTTGTGTATGTACGTATGTAAATATCTACGTAAGTACTAGTTGGTATACTTATGTATGCATGTGTATAATTAGAGTAAATAATGTATGAATGGTATGATGGTAGTGTGTACTTGATAGCGTATACATATGGCATATATATAGGTATAAGATGTGCATGGTCTTTGCATGTTTTGGAGTTCTGGCCGAAGGCCAGATTGGCGTCAATATCAATGGACGCTTGAGTTGAGTAGGCGTCAACCCCATGGACGCCAACACTAATTCCAGCGTCTAGCGATGTGGACGCCAACTTCTCTGACCAGCATGCGTTGCAGAGCCCAGAATTCCGGAAGCAAGCCACCCCAACCATTGGGGAGCTGTCCCCAACGGTCTGAAAAGCCATCTTGTCACCCCTGCGTGATAAGAGAACCCCCTCTCCTATATACAAACCCATTTATACGACCCTAAGCCTTCTCTTGTCCCTTTGCAAGAGAGGAAGAAGAGGAAAAGAATAGAAAACCCTATTTTCGGACTGTGAGAAACCCCCACTTTAGCAACCCCAAATCTGAAGTTCTGAAGCTTGATCCGGCCACCTGCTGCATCAAGGAGCTTGCTGGATCATCGAGGAAGGCATCCCCGACCTCGGACTGCACTGGAGCTTGCTCAAGAACCAGGAGTGAAGCTTTTCTAGGAGCTTCTTGGGACAGCCCAAGGAGACCTTCACCGAGCCCTAGATCCGTTTGGTGTATTTTCTAGAGGCAAGTACCCTACCCATAACATCCCTGTATGTGTCTAGGTTGGTTTTATAAATTTTATGTATTTTTCCTCGTGTCCTGGATCCCCTTTTTCACCTTTTCATTTGAGTTCGGTTTGTGTTTCTGCACAGATAGGAACTTGGCGTCAATGCCTTGACGCCAAGATCCAGGTGTGCGTCCAGCGATCTTGTCGTCCACTCCTGGAACGGCCAGAGACCGACGCCAAGTTCATCTGAGCAGAACAGCAAGCTGTTCTGCCCTTCTATATGATTAATTTCGATATGTTTCACGATGAGGATATAATGTAATCTCTTATACGTTATGTATACTAGTGAATGTGGTGTGTGGATGAATTTTGTGCAAGGTGGTAAATGATAAAGTTTATTTATTTCATGGAAATACATGTATGATGAGTTGATAATCTTGTCAACCCTTGTTTGTATGATTTAGGACGAGTCAGAATGTCCAACATTTTATGGGTCATGCATGTATTAGTCAGTCTCTGTTCTACAATTCTGATATTTTTCCCATGCTTGTGTGAATTAGTGGAAATATTGTTTGGGAAAATAGAAATCATGCGTAGGTCATGATAAATCTTCGGTAAATCATGTATTGCCCAAAAATTTTAAGAAGAAATTCTGTAGCTCCATGTCTGTTAGGGTTCAGGCAGTGAATTGTTAAAAATTGTGATTGGTATTCAACTCCATGTTAAATCGAATTGCGGATAGCATGTGGAATTAATGTTAGATTTTCTGTAATTTAGTTTTAGCTTAGAAAAATCTGAAATTTTGCATGTGGGATCCTAAACCCGAAATTACCCTGTGGTTAAAATTTCAGGTCATTTGGACCAGTATATGATGCAATATGAATTTTCCATGTAAAAATGTGAAACTAATGCATGCCTTTGTAAAATGATTTGATTTTGTATATAGCAACCTGATTAGTGAAATTTCCTGAGTGCTAAATTTCTGTAATTGTAGTGCCATGTTAGGAAAAACAGAGAAGTGTGCATGTGAGTGAGAAAGTGAATGAAATGAGAGTGACATGTGTAAACCTATGTGTTAAAATCGGTAAAAATGTGTAACTTGTGCCAAATGTGACACTGCTTCCGCAGAGGGCAGTGGAACCATATCAGAGAAAGTCCCCCTGAGAAGGTTCAATGTGTAGTGACCCTAAGGGCATTAGGGGGAAATCCTGGAGGTGGACAAGTACCACTGGTTAGGGTGGAGACTTGTTCTCCCGGTCTGCGCAGTCCAAGAGTCGCCATTGTATTGCCTAGATGGCGTCTATGTGATGTGATGTGTTGTGTCTTCTTTGGTGGTTTGGATTATGTGTCACGACACTAAATGTGAATGTGTAAATGTGTATGTGTTTATGTGAAAAATGTGAATGTGAACAATATGTAAAAGTGCATATGTAAAGTGTGAAATATGCGAGTTTGAAATTGTGGAAAAAAATGTGAAACCAAAATGTGAGGATGTGAGTTTGTAATCCATGTTATGATAATCTGAAATCATGCTTAAACAGTAGCTTTACTATGTTATGATCATGGTTATGTATGCAAAGTGCCTAAAATCCATGCTAGGGATAATTGTTAAGCATATATAAACAACTTCCATACTTGGTTGTTCACATGTGGTGATTTAACCGTTGTTGTAGCTCTCATGTGTTAGATTATGGTTGCTAAAGTATGTAAAACCAGCAAGCTTAAAGCATGTAAAATGGTTACGTATATGCGTAGGAATATGTAGATTCCATGTTAGGTATGTTTCCTTTCATGCATGCTCGGGAATTCATGTTAATGGCTTTCATGTCTTAGTTAGTTGAAGGTAGATGTTTATGTGAGGAATGAATAGAAAGCATGTGATAGATGATTTGATTTAGGAAATCTGAAAGCATAGTCCATGTGTTTAAATTGTAGATTCACCATGATAGGTTGTAAAATTAAATGTCAAGCATGCTACATGTTGTGTCTTGTGAATGTGTATGTAGAACCTACTATGATATGTGCATGTACGGTATGTGTAGAATTACTTGCGGAGTCTTTTAGACTCACTATTTGCTTCGGCGTACAGGTGTAGTTGGTAACGAGACACTTGTGGATGAGACGTTGGAGACCGACTCCGAGCGCGGAGATTAGAGTGTTGGAGTACTTGTGGCATTTTGTGATTTTCATAGTATGTAAATTGAACATTGTACTAGCATTATCATGGAAGAATGTATAAGTATGGACATCTATGTATTTGATTTTCAGCAATTTAAATTATGTGGATTTTTAGTTCTCTAAATGTCATCGAATCATGTATGTTAAATGTGGATGATGAATGAATGAAGACAGTGGTTCTTTTACTTCCGCTACTCTATTCTTATATTCACGTGTATCTCAGTTGAATGTCATTGTTGGGTAAATGTCCCACTGTGATGACGCTCGCTATACCGACGTGGGTTGGTATAACCGTACCGGTATAATGAGGGTCGTCGCAGCGGCGGTGGCGGCTTCGGAGGAGGAAGATGCACCGGGAGGTCGGCTCTGTTGAGGACGAAGGGGGGGCGAGGCACCACTGCGGGGAGACATGGTAAGCCTCAATCTCCTTTTTTGTGATCTGTGGAAGAAGGGGAGGCCATGGGTGCCGGAGATGGTGAGGTAGTGAATCGCGACGACTCCAGTCATCACATTTCAGGAGATTGAATCGCGACGGTGTTGGCCGTCGCTTTCAAAGGGAACCACGATCGGCATAACGGTCGCGATTCAAATAGAACCATGACCACTGTGTCAGTCGCGATTCACAAGGTCTGTCCAAGAGGAGGGAAATTGGCCTGATTTGTACACAGTTTTTAATCATTTTAACTTGTGTTGACTCGTATGTGCCTTCCGGATGTGCAGGGAGTTATGAGGCCGAGGCTACAATGGCCGCTAGTGATAGCGGTATACCAGGGGCTCCCGGACTTCCATAGGGAGAGAGTCCGGGGGATGGGGTTTGGGCCGATCCTTGAGATCGAGCCCTTCTACATAGATAGCCCCTTGGTACAGGCCCTTCGGGAGAGGTGGGACAGAGTGAGCAGGGCATTTCTGTTCCCCTGGGGACACATGGTGCCATCCTTGGAGGACGTAGTGAGGCTCACGGGGCTCCGGGTGGATGGAGAGGTAGTGACGGGGGTCACCTATGCAGATTACACAGAGCACACCCAGAACTTGCTGGGTATGGAGCCGATGGGCGAGGATGATCTTGGCGACTAGAGGATGGTCGACCGCATAGTGCTATTGGACAGCCTCGGTCTGTGGGGGGTGAGGCAGACTGGGGAGGAGTCGCTGCACGAGTTCGTGCAGCGGGTAGTGGGGTTGGCGAGGGCAGTTTACTGCTAGGACCCCAAGGATAGGGAGAGGGTGGACAGAGACCTGAGGCGTTTCCTCGTGTTGTTCTTGGGTAAGATGCTGCTGGGGACACAGGGAGACGACATCCACTGCCGGTTCTTGGAGATCCTCGAGGACCTGGAGCGAGTGGGATAGTATACGTGGGGGGCAGCCTTCCTAGCGCACACATTCACAGACCTCTCCGACGGCACTGGCACGAGACGACAGTGGGCAGGTTACCCCTTTCCCTAGGTACACCTTCTTTGCTTTTAAAACTCCTTTCATTTCTGCATTAAATTTGTTAGTCAAACTAATCAATGCGTGCATGTATGCAGGTGTGGAGTTATTACTATACCCCCCTGGGGAGAGCGACCGAGGTGCGCCCCGGCACACTGCCTTTGGTGCGGAGGTGGCTGCCTGTGGTGACGGCGGCGTCCTTCAGCCTGCAACTTGACACTCTCTGCCAAGACATCTGGGACTTCCCGGCCCTCTTGGTAGGTGCTCCCTCATTTCTTTCATGCATTTAATATGATTTGTAACTTATGATTGACATATGCATGTGTGCAGGTGGTGTGGTAGCTCTATGCGGGTATGCCTGATGATGGTCAGCCGTGGGTGGAGAGCGGCCGACCTCGTTTTGGGCGGGACCTCTGGGTCCGCTGCCTAAACAAGATCGAGCCACTCTACCTCTGGTTGGCCACGAGGACACTAGGGCTGCATCAGGTGTGGTCTGATGAGGTGGAGCCGAAGGGCATCGGTAGGAGGACGAGGGGGAAGGCCAAGCTGGTAGACTGACACCTGCTCTTCCCCGACCAGTTCGCTGACTGGCAGCGTGGAGGATATCCAGTGGAGTCCGACGCCGCAGACAGCTATGCCTACCTCCAACGGTACTAGGAGGTGTACAGGGACCCCGACTTCATGAGGCTAGCGAGGGTATGCACCTTTAAACCCTGCTTGTTCAATATGATATGCATGACAGTCTAATAAATGTGTGCATGTGCAGGATGCTCATGACGGCCCGATCGACACCCTCCTAGCCCAACTGGAGGGTACGGAGGCCCAGTTGGTGGAGGCACGTGATGCCCTGGAGGATCTGGTAAGTTCAAAAGATCCTACATTTGCTTTGTTCACCTTACCATGTGCTGACTTGATTTTTGATTTATGTAGCGTGTGGCGCAGATGACCGTGCAGCGCACCGATGCAGCAGGTGCCTCCACAGTCGAAGCGTGCCCGACCCGGAGGTGGCCTCACTGCGGGAGGAACTGGCAGCATCGGTGGCTCGGGCGGAGGCGGCGGAGTGCGACCTCTCTGCACGGGTAAGTAAATGAATTAGATATATATACAATGAATGCATCTTTCTTATACTTACATGTTTGCTTGTGTGCAGTCTGCCGAGCTCCAGAGTGCCATCGCCCAGGCAACTTTTGCAGGGGCTGAGGTGATTGAGTTGATGCAACAATTGTCTGAGCTGCGCACTCAGGTCTCCCAGCACGACGCAGATCTACCCCGTGAGGCTGCGGAGTTGCGTATGACGCTCTCCGTGGAGCGAAGAGAGCGTGAGCGGAAGCGCAGCCGGTGGGAGCAGGAGCGCGACCGGTGGGAGCAGAGCGCGAGCAGTTTACCCAGCAGGCCATGGATGCACGCACGAGTCTGGGTATCTCCAAGCACCTGGTGTGAGTGGCGGAGGACCCATACCGGCGCGGACGCGAGAGGGCCGTGAGGGAGGGGCGAGCCAGCGCCTACTCCGGCAGTTACTTGGTGACATCCTATCAGTACTAGAGGAACGTCCAGGAGGGACGTGCTGCCCAGGGGTCTTTCGACTCTCGTGCCTGCATGAGGCCTCCAGCTCCACACTTGGCTGCGGACTGGCAAGGCAGAGAGCAGTCGGCACCCCCGGCCAGCTGAGAGTGGTGGCGAGAGCTAGGCCACCCATCATGACATGTAATTTTTGTGTTTTTCATGATGATGTGTACCCGGTGGGGTACCTTTATAATGTACTTTTTTGGGATTGGCCCCCCGTTTGGCCATGATGATATATATATACATCGTGTTTCCTTTGCCTTCTATTTTCCTATCTCGCCTGAAAAACACTTAACAAACAAGTTAAATGTCTGTTCTGGCTCAGCCCCCTGCACATTAGGCGGATTAGGCTTCATGATCTTGTCAAGGGGCTGAACCTTTATCAAATAAGGCGGAAACAAAATGAATAGCATAGTTAAAATGCAGCACACAAGCAAGCATATGCTAACATGAAATTAAAAATGAGCATGCGTTTGATGCATTCAAACAAATGGAGTGTGATTTTTAATTTTTTTTGGATTTTGTAGTATTCAATTTTTTTTTGGATTTTGAAAATATGCGATTTTTTTGGATTTTGAAAATAAGAGATTTTTTTGGATTTTGAAATATTCATTTTTTTTAGGTTTGAAATATTCTATTTTTTAGTTTTGAAATATTCTATTTTTTTGTTTTGAAATATTCTATCTTTTTTTTGGTTTTTAGAATATTTAATTTTTTTATTTGAAAATATGCGACTTTTTTGGATTTTGAAATAAGAGCCGCAACCCGGCATAGTCCCTTCTTAAAAAGACACGCAGAACGAAGGGGATCCGCTCTAATTGGAAAGACTTGGTACTTGGTCCCTTCAATTACTCAGCCATCATTAAGAGTTCATTAATAATTATTGGGTGTGCCAGACAGAGGTTGGACGTGCTTAAGTGGTGCCTTCACCTAAAGTAGCTTTCTGCAATGTCCTCTTTAGTTGATCGTTGCCTTGTCTTGACCCTAAGATATACCCTAGGGGAGAAGGGAAGAAGATGTTTAGGAAGTCCGCCAACAGTTTGGGTGACTGGGGAGACACTCATTTCTCCACCCTACACTCAATGGGGTTCAATCTTTTTGGCTTATGGGGTTTTGGCACGCTTACGACCAGGTCCATTTGGATCTCTGCGGGGACTTTGCCGCTCTTGACGTGCTTTTACATTTGGTTTGCCTTGTTTTGGCTCTTTTGCTTTGATTTGACTTGTTTTCTTTCTTTTCCCCTTATTGGGCCTTGACCTACACCCATTTGAGCTTTGGGCAGATTCAAAGGTCGATCCCTCAGGTTTCCCTTTCTATTGGCAGACCGAGTGGAAAGAAACGGGTAACGTTCTAGATTCTTGGCTAGGCATTGATCCTCTTTAGATTTCATGCTTCTAACTTCCAAGGGTGGGCGTGTAAGTGTGTGGGTGTCGACACCTTAAGTTAACCCACCAAGAACAAGAAATGAACTTAAAATGGTAGCTTTTCGATTTAGGGTCTGTGCACCATGCCAATCCAAACACCTAACTAGGGGTAGTACTTCTTGAGATATAGCCCATTCCAAGGATGAGAGAGCTCCTCACCCTCTGCATTCACTAGCTTGTACGTGTTACCTGGATATGCTTCTTTGATTACATACGCCCCTTCCCAGTTTGGTTGGAGTTTAGATCGGGGACCACCGGGTGTTACAAAAATTCTTTTAACCACCATTTCACCGACTTTAAACTTTATCTCAATTACCTTCTTTTGATGAAAATGCGTAAGCCTATTCTGATATGATCTTATGTGTTCTGTGGCGACCAGACGCTTCTCATCTAAGAGTTCTAGTTGTGCTAGGAGCGATTCACGCCGCTCATCGATTGACAAGTCCTTGTCAAGCTGGACCCTTAGTGAGGGAATAAGAATATCGTATGGTACTACAGCCTCTATTCCATATATGAGGGCGAATGGTGTTTGCCCTGTAGGAGTACGGATTGAAGTGCGGTAGGCCCATAGAGCTTCTACAAGCTTTTCTGGCCAATCCGAGAACTTGTTAGCCTCACATGTTTTCTTGATGATTTTAATTAAGGTTTTGTTTGTGGCCTCTGCTTGGCCATTGCCTTGCGGATAGTATAGAGATGAATGATGCAATGCAATTTTATACCTATTGTAGAGGTCACACAGTTCTTGAGAGATGAATTGCGGTCCATTGTCGGTGATGATGGTGCTTGGTATGCCGAACCTAGTAATGATGTTCTTCATGATGAATTTGTAGACGGTTGTTGCCTTGACTTCCACGTACACTTCGGCTTCCGCCCACTTGGTGAAGTACTCCGTCGCAGTGAGGATGTATGACTTGGTTTTATTTTGGGAGTTTGGATCACCAAGGAGACCAATGATGTCGAAAGCCCACATAGCGAAAGGCCATGGGGAGGATATTGGGTAGAGTGTAGAGGATGGAGAATGGATCTTGTCGGCGTGCAGTTGGCACTTAACACACCGACGGACGAAGATAGAACAATCCTCCTCTAGAGTGGGCCAGTAAAAGCCTTGCCTAAGAATCTTTTTGGCAAGCATTTGGCTATTCACATGGCCACCACACACACCTGAATGAGCCTCCTCAACAACCTTCAAGACTTCGTCATCATCCAAACATCTGAGCAAAACTCCGGTAAGTCCCCTTCTATAGAGTGTGTTTCCAACCAAAGTGTACTTCTGGGACAGTCTCCTTATTGCCTTCTTCTCATCGGCTGTGGCTTCCTCAGGGTACATTTGATTCCTGCAATACCTTGCTATCTCATAGTACCATGGCTTCTCCTCATCCTCCAACTCCTCTTCTAGCTCTAACAACATGATCTCAGTTTTGCCCTTCCTTTCTATCTTCTTCAACATCTCTTCTTTAATCCAGAGAAAGACGGGGTCCTGAACAGCAAGGGTATTACGGTGCAATTTGAATGCTATCAAAATCTCCAAGATAGCACATGTGAAGAGTTGCACTGATAGTGACAAGAGCATCTGCTAGGTGGTTCTGATGATGAGGGACATGGACAAAGATCAGCTTAGAGAATAGCTTGGCATAGGCTGAGGCAAGTTCTTGGTAGGGCTTGAGCTTTGGGTCCCAAGTGTGATACTTGGTGAGCACTTGGCACAAAACCAGTTGACTATCACCTACAATTCGCAGATGGGTGATACCATAGAAGTGGGCGAGCTCTAGACCAGCCAATAAAGCATCATATTCGGTGATGTTGTTGGTGGCGGAAAACTCCAATTTATAGTCTTGTGGAATGATGACACCCTCATGTGATAGTAGAGCAATCCCGATACCCTTTCCATGAGAATTCAAAGCCCCTTCGAAATATAACGTCCATATAGGATCAGATAGGCTAAGGGACATTAATTCCTCATCCAGAAACTCCGAACGAACATGATCAAATTGAGGAATACGGTGATGAGCGAGATGTTCTACTATGGCATAGCCTTTGATAAATTTCTGTTGAATGTAGATGATGTCAAACTGAGAAAGAAAGCTTTGCCAACATGCTAGCCTACCAGTGAGAACGGATTTTTCAAGAAGGAATTTGATAGGATTCATACGGGCGATCAGATGGACCTTATGAGCAAGAAAGTAGTGCTTCAGTTTCTGCACTACCCATACGAGAGTGGCACATGTGTTCTCCATCACTTTATACCTCTGCTCGCAGGGGTTGAGAAGCTTCGACAAGTAGTATGCTGCCCTCTTCTTGTCTTCTTCATCCACTTGTGCAAGGACAACTCCTACTAAGTCTTCCAGGATAGATACATAATGAATGAGAGGTTTGCTTGGAGTCGGCGGTCTCATGATAGGGGGATTAGCCAAATACTCTTTAAGTCCGTCAAAAGTCACCTCACACTTCTCATCCCAATGGAATTCGACTCCCGGCTTGGTAAGGTCGTAGAAGGGTCTACATCTCTGTGAGTGTTGGGAGACGAACCGACGAATAAACTATAGCCTCCCGATTAAACCTCGAACTTCCTTCAAATTCTTGGGAGGGGGCATCTCTCTTATTGCCTTCACCTTGTTGGGATCAATCTCTATACCCCTTTTGCTCACAATGAAACCTAACAATTTTTCCGATGATACACCAAATACACACTTCTTGGGGTTCATCTTCAGCTGATATTCTCTTCACCTTTGTAGGACCTTTGTTAGAACCCAGGATGCTCAACCATTGTTCTCGATTTCACTACCAGGTCATCCACATACACCTCAATATAAATATGGATCATATCATGGAAGATAGCCATTATAGCTCTTTGGTAAGTAGCTCCAGCATTCTTGAGTCCAAAAGGCATGACCACATAGCAATATGTGCCCCATGGCGTTGTGAATGAGGTTTTTTCCTGGTCTTCCTCAAGCAACTTGATTTGGTTGTACCCTGAGAAGCCATCCATAAAGGAGAGGGTTTCATACCCGGCTGTGTTATCTATGAGCACGTCGAGGTGAGGCAATGGGAAATCAGTTTTTGGACACGCGCGGTTGAGGTCCCGAAAGTCGATACAGATTCTGACTCTTCCGTCCTTCTTCATGACCGGGATGATGTTTGCCACCCAATTCGGATAAAGCACGACTCTAATAAATCTGGCTTTGTGTAGTTTATCGACCTCATCTTTCATCTTCAAAGCCATCTATGGGTGGAAACGCCTCAACTGTTTCTTAATGGCAATGGACCCCGGCTTAAGGGTGAGACGGTGTTCAACATGCGCGGTATCCAAGCCTGACATATTCTCGTAGCTCCATGCGAATGTGTCCTTATACTCCCTGAGAACCTCAATGATTGCCTCCTCTTCAGCTGGTGACAAGTTACTGCTTATGAGGATGGTCCTAGGGTTTCCCAGTTCCCAGGTTGATTTACTTGGTGACTTCTTCTACGGTAGCTGACGGTTCGTCAAATCTCTTCACTCCACTTGCAAATGTGTCAGCCTCGTCATTGAATTCTTCATCACCTTCCTCGATCGGGTCGTCATCATCCATGAGTTCATAGACTCCGAACCCATCATCAATTAGGCACAATGACTGCTCATATTCTATCTCTGGCAACTGCAAAGGCTCTTCTACGAATTCTGGAATTGCTAGACATGCCTTGCATCTACAGGCTAGATCAACAAGGAATCGGTGTGGAACCCTCCTATCCTTGGACTTCTTCTAGGAAACTACCCCTAGCTTATTGCTATCCTGGCCTAGACTTCCACTACAATTACTAGAATTTACAGCAGGGGGAAAAGTAGTAAAAGAAGAATCCTACATGGGGGAAGGTGGAGAAGGAGTGAAAGCAGTAAAAGTCCCCTGCGTGGAGGGGAAG
The DNA here is from genome assembly GCA_014218235.1 of Colocasia esculenta. Lineage (NCBI taxonomy): Eukaryota > Viridiplantae > Streptophyta > Magnoliopsida > Alismatales > Araceae > Colocasia > Colocasia esculenta. The sequence goes on along the minus strand of CM024761.1, from coordinate 19,796,658 downwards.
GGAGGTCCCTGCGTGGAGGGAAACAAGAGGTCGGTCATGGGACTGGGGAAGAGTGGCCCGTAGGTTGGGGCACACTCGGAGGAAAGGTAAGAAGTCTCCTCGATGGAGACGATGGAATCAGCTGTTGGAAAATTAGCTTTTTTTTTGGATTTTCGGCATTATTCAAAATTTTATGGTTTTTATTTATCATGCAAAGGGAAAGAGGGCGAGGTGAGATTGTCAATCTAGAAAGCTGAGAAATGAGCGTGTGCTCGAGAGGAGGGAGATTGGGGGAGAGTTGAAGAATGAGCGTCTGCTTGGGAGGATGGAGGGAGATAGCAAAGTGGGGCGTCGGCGCCCAAGGAATGTTGAGAGAAATAAATGAGGGCCACGTGGTGGCCTGAAGGAGAGAAGGCGCGATGCCTAGAGAGAGGAGGAAAGTGGGCGCGATGCCCGAAGAGAAGAGAAGAGTGGGCACGATGCCCGGAGAGAAGAGGCCCACCCTGAGCCTAATTGTTGCGGGAGCTTCTTCAGCACGTGTATTCTGCTCAGCCTCGTCTGGTTCTTCGGATGCTCCTTTCCCTTGACTGCTGCCAGCTGTTCAGTGTCTGTCGATGTGAAAAGTTGACTCAAAGATGCAGCAATGTCATTCATGTCGAACCACCGGCTCCATTCTAACTTGGATTCGCCCCTCTTTACTTTTTTCGGGGGCCTGAGGTTCTCCACGACTCTATATGTGGCCAAGGGTGAACGGTGAACAAGTTCAGCAGTGATGGTGGATGTTTGTTCACTCCTTGATTGCAGCGGCCCCTTCTTGAAATGCTCATACAGGGCCCATGTGAGTGGCTACCCTTGCTGGTGGTCTGCCCTGCCTGGCTTGTACCTCAATCCTGCCCTGAGTTTCATCTTGCTATCTTTCACAGCCTCCGTCCTCCCCTACAGATATGCCCCCAGCCCTTTGCCTGGATGGTACCCCATTCGCATCATAATATGTTAGCCCTTCTCAGTAATGATCCTGCTCCTCTTTGCAGCATTAACATATGATGAACTAACTGGGCCCGGATGCACGTTGAATGTGTCTAACACAGACATCAACAGCTGATTGCTTGGCCATATGGAAGGGACTGAATTGTCAGTCATGGAGTCCACTTCAAGAACTGTCGGTTTACTGACAACTTTGACGACCCGCCCCTTGTAAGAAACTTGAGGCATTGATGTACAGTTGATATAACGGCGCCAAGTGCCAGGATAAACGGCCTACCCAGTATCATTCGGAAACTTGGGTTAATGTCCAGGTTATGAAAGTCCATCTCAGTGACAGATGGACCCAGTCCTACCTTCAAAGCAACCACTCCCTTTGGCGGCCTACCAATGTTGTCGTAGGCCATGACAGTGATGGCGGAGGGTCGTATCGACTGTAGTGTGACCCCACAGAAATTTAACGTGTCTAAAGACACGACATTAATTGGGGCCCCAGTGTCCACTAAGCATTGGGAGACACGGATCCCATTGATGTTGACCGTCAAGCATAGGGCATACCGCTGAAACTCCACTAGCGCTAACTCGGATTCATGGAATTCAATGGTCGGATGATGGCTAGTGAGAGTCAAGACTACACTGATCTGGTTCACTGGCAGATCTTCATTCACTATTACTTTCTACAAATACTGCATGAGGGCTTCCTGATGTACCGACGACCTCTTGATCAACTCTAAAATGGATATCCAGGCCTGTATCTTATCCAAATGCTTAAGCAGATCATATTGAGTCCCTGGGATGGACTCATCTTGCTAGGCTTCTTCTTCTTGTGGCAGGGGTGCTTGTTCTTGCTGTTGGGGTGAAGATCCGATTTAAAATACGCTCGCTCTGGAGCACCATTGTTTCTTCGGAGTTATCTCCCACTATCGTTGTTGTGGTCGGAGGAACGGAAGGTGGATGAGAGGTAGAAGGTTGGGGGATAAACATTTGGTGCAGCAATTGGATACCTACCGCACTCGGGGGTGGAATGGGGGTACGTAGAAAAGGAACTTGGTGGTTGGGGGTTGTAGAAACTCTAAATTTTTAAATATCAATAAATGTTATTAAATTAAGTATTTAATTGAATAGATATGATAAATAGATTTAAATTAGAATAAAGAGGGAAATAATTGAATAAAAGGGAATTAAATTAAAACCCATTAAGCTAAATTAGTAAATGGGTTATATTAATGGTCCAAACAAGACTTAATGGGCCAAAAAGCCAAGAGCCCATCTTCGGATAGGAGGTAATGAAGCTAAATTCACACTTTAAATAATAATAATTAGAAAAGGGTTAAGATAATTATTAATTAACCCATATATATCCTAAAAAGGAGTCCTAGACTTACCCAACCCCTTACCCACGAAATTAAACCTCTCCCTAATTCTATTAAGTAGATAAAGGCAAGAAATAGGTGATAAGGATGGAAATTCGGAGTTTTATGGAAGGGAGGAGTTTTAGGAAGAATGACTCTTTAAACAACCCAATACAACCACTACTTAGTCCCTACCATCCCATAGTTCATTACTGGAGCTTTGGAGAACGAAAGAGGAGGCTGAGGATGAAGAAGAAAGGAGAGGAAAGGCTTGGAGAAAGGGGATTTCTTCTTCTTCTTCATCAAAAACCCTAGATTTTCTTTACAGCACGAAAAGGTAGGAAATCTCTCAAGCACAAATCACATAACTTCGGCCATAGGTAGCCCATACATCTATCTTTGAAAGCCCCATGATTTCCCCAATTTTTGTTGTTCCACAAGAGAGTATTAAATGCTCAAATCTCTATTATCACTATGTACCCGAACCTTCATGTTTGTCTTTAATCTATGAATCTACTTGATCTCATGCCTTGAAATAAATATCATAAATACTCCATGATGCTAGCTTTCGAATGATCATATTTACCCCAATTTTTATCATGCATCCTTTGCTAATTAAATCGAAAACCATGACTATGCATGTTTTAGGTCACCAAAATGTAACCTGATTGAAGCATACCCAATACTTGTCTAAATTCTAATTACTCATGCCTGTTGATAGATCTACGTGTCTACTTTCATTTAAAACTAGTTTTATAATTTTTGGACCTTCATGCTAATTTATATGGATTTTAGAAGTGACCTATATCCTGCAATGGAAGGAAGGACCGACCTGAAAAGGGTTGTTTTCCCCCTTTCTGGGTCGGGCCGCCCTTCTGAAATCGCGATGGCCCGACCCGTCGCGATCTCAGAAGGGACGCGACCGGCCGGTTCGTCACGTCATAAACGCGACGGCCGGCGCCATCACGGTTTCCCTTCCGGCTCACCCGACCGGCTCGGTTCAGTTGTCGCGACCGGCCACTGTGTCGTGATCTGAAACACAACAGGTACGCCCATCGCGATTTTAGTAATGCGGCCAGAACATTAAATTACTCATATACCCCTGCTCTATATGCCATTTAAACCCTGTTTAACTTTAATTAAGCACTGTGATAAATATTAACGACTGGTTAAGCAACATTGAGTATTATTTACATATTATAATTAATTTAAAAGCTAAGTGCACAACTATATATGCTCTCATGATTTCTTTACACTTGCACACACTAAACATTAATAATTGTCATTTGACCTTATTAAATTACTCAATAATCTAATCGGTAATTAAGTGTAATTGTTTCACTTAAATTCCCTATTATTATAAATAACACTTGTTTCCATTTTATTCGCGTGATTTGTACATCATTATCGCGTCCCTCTGTCTTCGAGTACTCGAGGCAAGATAGACAACATTTCGTTACACACTTTTCTTGGCATGGACCACCTCTCCGTTGGGAATACTCCTGACTGGACCAGGGACTCCTTGTCAAGGCCTTTGTAAGTCTCCTTGGCTTTGGCGCACGTCCATTGCCGATGAGCTGGTTGTACCCTTAAAACCCGTTACCCCTTAAGGATCAGTACGATCAAAACGGCCTTAGTGTGTTTCCTTCTTACCTTGGGATCACTCCGGACCATCTAGCCTGTGTACATAGCACGACTAATGGGCGGTTGTGACTTCTACCGGACTGCCGACACTCGACCTAGTGCTGTGCAACTGTTACTATCGACTGTTTAACATGGTTTTACGAATATGTCCCTATTCTCATTTATTATCTTTATACTCTCATCTGTTCACTTTCTCTCTACTCTCTCGTCTATTCATCTATTACTCTCGTCTATTCTTGGTACTCTATTTGACCATCTATATGATTGTCTAAGATAAAGAACATGTCTTATGCCGTGCAATGGGGCCCGATCAGGTCCTGGGAGGAGCGCTCGAAAAGTGACATTTGCCCATGGGAGTTAAGATGATCAGGATGTTGGCATACATCCAGTGCCATTATACTATCAAGATTTAATCTATGACAATCAATCAGTGCTATCAATCAGTGCTATCTATACAAGTGCTATCATTACTAGTGCACCGTTGTGCAACTTTACGTGCTATATCGTTACATGGCCAATCCATTACCATACTCGATGTGCTATTTTCCATGTGCAAGTGCTATTATTCTCTTGTTATCGTTACTTGCTCTACATGACCGTGCTCTCTAGTTATCCTGCCTTATAAGACATTAATCATTTAAAGCATGCTTGTTCTTATGAGTTATTAAGTCCTACTGGGCGATTATCGATCATCCTGCGTTATTATTTCATGTGTTTCAGGTGAGTCTGATGGAGAATACCACACTCACGAGGAAGGGAATGAGGATGATGCTCAAGAGTGACCAGTTTCGACAACCACTGCTTAGTAGTTAGTTAGTAGTTATTAGTCAGTATGTATTAGTTGGATTTGAATAAAGTACTATGGGCCCTAGTTTTGGCTCTAATTAATGGATGTAATAGTTAGTTGATGAATTATTAATGAAGTTGGATTTCATTTGGTTTTGTTCCAATTATATAATGGTTTGATCTCTATTTATCACTCGATACTATTTAATTAACTGTAATTCCTCTCTGATATTCTGCGTCGGGGCGTTACAGGGGTAATGAGGGGTGCGGTTGGTGGTGTGCGGAGGAGAGGTGGGTTAGATGATGATAGCTATGAGGAGGTGGTGGTAGAAGGGGGACGATTTGGTTGTGGCGTTATGGTGGAGGGGTTGCGCAGAAAGGGGGCTTGTGGGTTAGGGGGTGGTAGCGTTGTGGAAGTGATGGGGGGTTGGTGGATAAGTGGTGGGTTGGAGGTTGGCTAGAGGGTGTGGGACGATGGGTGGCGGTTGTAGGGATGCGTAGAAAGGAGGGTAGTGGGTTAGAGGGAGTGGGTGTGCAGATGAAGGGGGCTAGAGTGAAAGAGGATTGTGAGGTGAAGGCGGAGGATACTTCTATAGACCGGCCGGGTGTTCCTTCAGTGCGGGTAGATGTCGTAAGGGCATTCACTTGTTGGTTCAGAGCTTGGTGCTCTGGGAGAGGGTTCTAGACAATGCCCATATTGGGTTGCTGCTGGGGTGCCTGGGGCTGCTGGTGTGTTGTTGCTGCTAGTCTTGCCTGGGTGGCCTTCTTGCCTTCATCTCGGTGATGTACTTCCTCATCTCCTCCCAATCTATGCCTCCATTATCATTCAAGTCATAGATGTAGTCCTTGAAATGAAAACATGCCTCCAAGGTGTGGCCCGGTCCCCGGTGGAATGCACCATAGCGCGAAGTATCAACATTAGGGGGACATTGTAACCTTTCCCTTGGCAAGGTGAGTGCATTGGCGGCCATGAGAACATTAAAGATGTCGGGGAGAGTCTCCGGCAATGGAGGGTAATGGGCTCTTCTTGGGCCAGGGGGGCGCCTAAGTTGTTGAGGTTCCTAGGTGCCTGGAGGGGGGACTTGGTTGTATTGTGGAGGAGGAGGAGGAGGAGGAGGTTGTTGTTGTTGGTATTGAGGAGGGGCAGGTTGGCAGTACTGAGGCTGCAGTGCCTGGTGATACTGAGGAGGTGGTGGGGGAGCTTGATAGTACTGGTTGGGAGGAGATTGATGATATTGGGGCTGCTGAGGTTGCTGAGGCTGTTGGGGTGGTGCCCTAAATGTTGGAGGGTTGTTTGGCCTGGACTGGGGCTGTTGTGGTTGTTGAGGCTTGGAGTTGGTGTTAGGATGGTAGGTGGAGGGCCTGGGGTTGCCCATAGCACTCACCTGCTCATTTTGCATGACCCCCTCGGTCGTGGGACCGCTAGTAGGGGGAGCACCATTGCTCTTCTTAAATGTCTAAGCCTTCGGCTCAAACATAGCCATGATAGGAGAGTCCTTCAGCCGGGTCTGGATATAGCATGCTCTCTCATTATACAGTTCCTCCATGGTGCTTATCTTATTCATTGCCAGAATATGCCTAAACTGCGGCGTAGCATTCACCGTCATCATCTTGACCTGTTTCGGCTCGAACAATGGGTCCCTCAACCTTTCAGCCATTGCTCTAAACATAGCCATGATAGGAGAGTCCTTCAGCCGGGTCTGGATATAGCACGCTCTCTCATTATACAGTTCCTCCATGGTGCTTATCTTATTCATTGCCAGAATATGCCTAAACTGCGGCGTAGCATTCACCGTCATCATCTTGACCTGTTTCGGCTCGAACAATGGGTCCCTCAACCTTTCAGCCATTGCTCTCCACCTATCAGCATAGTGCACAAAATCCTCATCTGCATTCATCCTCTCAGCCATAAGATCAGTGATAGACAATGCGGGGCCAACCCGGTCCCTATACCTATGCAGAAACTTTCTTTGGACTGCTTCAAAATCTTCAGCGTTTGTGGACTCCAGAGAATAGAACCACTCGAGGGCGGGCCCGTCCAAGGACCGGCGGAAGAGAAATGCAAGAGCACGATTATCGTTTTTCCAAAAAGATGATTCATACACGAATTCCTTGACATGTATGAATGGGTTTCCGGTGTCGTTGTAGTAGCGGTAGACCGACAGTTCAGAAGGGGGAAGGTGGAAGACCGGCATAGAAGGAAGTGCCAGTTCAAAGGAGTCTTTGGGTGCGGACACCCTTTTCAGATCTTGTTCCAACTGACTCACCTTTGCCAAGAGAGCTTGGGTGAGTTGGTCGGAGGGTGATTTGGGAGGCACCCTGGAAGAATGAGGTTGGGGTGCATTCACTTGGACAGAGTGGTAGCAGGGAGGTGCGCCGACGGGCGCGGGAGTGTGGACTGGAGCCCGAGGAGGATAAGTGGGCCTTGCAGCAGTGGGGCTTGGCCGGACATGAGAAGGCCTCCCAACAGGGTTGTGGGGGCTAGAGTGAGTAATAGAATTGGCCCGCGAGGGGGCAGGGGAGGCTAGGACCATCGGGTCGCGAGTGGGTTCATAGAAGACACCCGCATTTGGGTGGAGAGATTGGATAGGTTTGAGGATGGATTTCCCCTTCAAGGCAGCCTGAACCTCCGGGAGTTGAGAGGCTTGGAGGATTTGGAGAAAGTCCACGAGCTGGGACAGATCAATGGAAGCAAATGCATTTGCAGTGGCATGTCTCGGGGAAAGGTGAGGGGACTGTGAATCCACCGCATGAACATGCAAAGTGGATGGACCAGCATGGGGTGCACTAGGGAGTTGTGGAAGGGGTTCCATGGAGTCATATACCTCATCATAAAGATCTTCTTAGTAACCCACGTTCTCATACTCGGCCATTCCGAGAGATCGGCCTGAACGAAGCAGCATAAAATTGGAACAAACAAGTTGATTATCAAGTAATTACCAAACAACTACTCAAACAAGTTTGAGAGAAGATGTTAATGGCTTTTAATCACACACTTGATGATACTTACGTCCAATTAAATGTTCAATATGATTCAAGGTGAATTTTATTCAAAATGTATCACTCCAAAGTAGGTATGGGCCTAAAAGTGTGAGATGAGAACTTCGGGCCCACTAAGCACACTCCCTCGCATGAATGGGTACTCTAGCACGGGTCTCCAGGGTGGTACAACCTGCTCGGTTCACCGTGAGGGAATCCACGAGGTACGGAGACTTACAGAGGTCTTGGTAAAGGTCCCTTAGTCCAATGAGATGGAATGCCCAAAGGAGAGGTCACTTTTACTAAGAAGGGTGTTTGGATCCTAGTGAAAGGAGGGAAGGAGGTCCCCCCCGGCCGAAGTATGCCCTGTAATGCAGATGATGCAAGGAATGACAGAACCTCTGCCCACTGTGACAGACTGAATCGCGGCGAGTTCAGTCGCCGCGGTTCAATGTGAAACGTGTCGGTTCAGTCGATCGCAGATCTGACAGCTCACAGAAGCTGTAAGAGCCATGACGACTCCCTCCGACGTCTGTCACGAAATCATGTCGGGGTAAGCCGCCGCACAAAATCACAAATTGCGACACCTGAACACGTCGCGAATCAAAAGGCACCTGAAAGCTGTAAATCAGACAATCATGCTCTTTGAACCAATTCAAATGATGAAAACACAAGTCAAATGGAGATGCTTTCTTCAGGTAAAGGTAAGTGAATAGAGAGGGGAACAAGATGATGATTTTTTTTTAAATTAAGCTTTATGGAAATAAAAGAAAAAACACAAACACAAATCGGTAATGGCGATGAGAAATCTCAAAAAGTACTGCATGGGCTACGAAAGGAGAGGGTTGTACCGCGTGGGTACGAAAGGAGGGACACACGTGGGTGTCAAAGGAGGGGCACATGTGGGTGCCGAAGGAGAGGTAATCGGAACTAAAAAGAAAGAAGTCCCACCGTAATCTCCAATTTGTGAACATGTCTTTTTTTCAAAACACCCCCACAAAGAGTGATTTAAAAAACAAGATATTTTTTTTAAATGAAAAAAAGAAATAATGGTGGGGAGAAAGGAAAAGAAAACGTGCGTGTGTGCACAAAGAGGAGGTGTGATCGCCAGGTACGTGAGGGTACCGAAGAGACGGGCGAAGAGGAAGACGATGTACTTACCTTCACCTGAAGATCACAGGAGTGTGATTGCGGGTTGACTTCTACTCCTTCCACCGGCCGACCGGCGAAGAAGATTTAGCTCAAACGATTACCTTGCAAAAAGTAAAAACAAGAAAACATGTGAAGAGATGGTTAGACTATGAGGTGCAGCACCAAAATCAAATGAAATGAAATAGAAAATGATGGCATATGCGTTAACACACCTCGTGGAAGTGGTGTTAAACCCCTAAAGGTAGGTGTGGACAAAAATGAAGTGATTGTGTGTTGTGATATGATGTAAGATGAAATGAAAAGATGCGCTAAACAATGAAGTGAAAATAAATGAATTAAAGGAGGGAGGAAAAGTGGCGATGTGAAGCACGCTGTCGGAATGTTCGAAGTGGAAGAAGAGAGAGCTCCTCCCGGCTCGCTCCGATGCACGTGAGGACGACGGCTCCAAACTCCAAGGAATGGCTTGAAATGGGGGTCCTCCTTGGCTCGGAATGTGAGTCTCCGGTGCGGCAGGGCTTCGCCGTAGTGCTTGGGTTATGCTCAAAACAGTGGCCTCAGGGGTCTTTTTATAAAGGAAAAATATCAAAATCACGTCGGACACAGTGGACGCCTATCTTAGTGAAATGCATCCGACTAACCCACCACGATTACCAAGATTCACTTGCTCCGATTAACCATTTCCAAACATCGATTATAGCAAGTTTAAGAATCACGTCGGCATTGCCAGCCGCGTTTCTAACACTTCCAATTTGAATCGATTCTTTCCAAATAGTAATAAATGGAAATATTGAATCGCGTCGGCCTAAACCGCTGCGTATTTGAATAGAATCGTTCTCTGATGGAAATTGATCTTCATATGAGGGAAGGTCAGAAACGCGTCAGACAATATAGACACGGTTCTAATTAGCAACAAAATCTTTCCAAAAAAACAATTTTGGAAATTGCCATAATTCGAAAATGGAAACTCTTAATCGCGGCGACTTGCTAGGACGCGATTCAAATCAGGGTAAACACCAGAAAAGGAAGTTTGATACGCGTCGGTTTTATCCATCGCGGATCTAGCCTCCTTAAAGGTGTCCACTGTGTCAGACGTGAATCACTTAAGCTCAACAGACCACTTAGAAAAATTCCTAAAAATCCTAAAAAATCCAAAAAAATAGGACAATCACTCAAGAGGTTAACTGAAGAGAGCCACTTTGAAGCATCATGGTATAACATGAAATTGCTCAACATATTGCCAAAATGGCATGTCTACAGTCTCATAACTATTTGTGTCGAGATACTAGAGATAAAATACAGGTGTTCATTCGAGATACCAGTTCGGTCCAATTCAGTTCGATTCGAATCGAACTATGCACACCCCTAGTAAGAGGCCCTCTATTTGGTCAAAGGGCTCTCCAAATACCTCATGGGGCAGAGGTTTTGAACACCCCTTCCTCTCCTTCTTCCCCTCTCACCATAGCCTTCTCTTGAGAGATAGAGCTAAGCAAGAGGGATAATACCCCCCCCCCCCCCTTTCTTTGCTCTTGTTGTTGTTGCTGCTTCTATTGTTGGTCTGTTGTTTCTAGACCTTAGAGGTGCACAAGGAGAAGCATACCGACGTGGAGGGGGAGTTTTCTCCAGTCACCACTGTGTAGACTAGAGAGGACTTCATGAGAGCTCTTTTGACCCAACGAGCCAGATTCTGTACTTTTGGGGATATTTAGGTGTGGAGGTTATTTTCAGCCTCCTAGGCCTATAAGCCCATCATGGCCCTTCCGAACAACTAGGCTCTGGTCGTCGTGCCACGTGTCCTCGGGTTCAGCCACTGGCTTCTGAATATGCTCCGGCCCCCAGACGTCTAGGGGCCCCAAGAGTAGTCTCCGGACACCTCACGGCCTATTCGAGCAGGGTACAACCCATCAGACAGACCGTGTGCCCTCTGTTCGAACCTCCTGTGGCTTATCACCGAGCAACGCTTCCGAGCACTGAGCACCGTGCAGCCTGGCCAATGTCTGAGCTAGCCTCTACGCGGCACCTCTTGGCCCGTGGTTCAGAGCGGCCCTTCGCCTCCCAACAGCAGTTAATATGACGGGGCGACAAGCGCCCCATAGTTAAGAGCATTACCATGAAGGATCCCAACAGATGCCTCAACGGACAACTCCCCGCCTAGGGACTCCAACCGACGCGCCCCTTCACTCATCATTGAAGGAGATTGTGTATGTACCCTTCATCTCTTTTGCCTATAAAAGACATAGGTAATTCTCATGCAAAGGTACGTAATCTTTCTCAGGCACACTCGCCCACGCGCGAACACACACGAGAGAACCTTCCTTTCCTGCCTCCTCTACAGTCTGACCTGACTTAGGCATTGGAGGGTTCCCCCGGTTCTTGAACCGGGCCCCCCTGATCCTTTCTGAGTTTTACAGGCCATCATCTGCACCGGCGATAGTCCGTTCCCTCTTTCCTTAAGTGGAGGCCCGTTCGGCCCAGGACCGAACAGGAAACAACATCCACATCAAGCTTCCCTAAGTGATAAGGTCTCACCCTTGTATGGTTAGCATGTAGCTTCCATGCCCGACATTATCCCAGTTTGATAAAAATGTGTGCGGGAATTATTTTTATTTTAAACTTCCTTCCACTACGCATTTGATGTCTCTATGAAGATTCCCTACAAGTGGACCTTCCCCTCAATCTCACGCTCTAGGTCACCGCTACATTGAAGCCTCCATCCCATGCTTGGGTTGGAGTGCGAAGGATCCCTTAGCAAGAGTTAGGTGCAACAGAGGTGGTAGATGGGATCCGCTCTCTGTGTACATTGGGGTGGGACTTCCCTCATCTCTTTAGAGGATGCGACGGCTGCTTACATTCGATAATTCCCTTATGGTGCCATTATTTATAATAATGTTCTCACAAATGGTGCCAAAAGATTGTAGTAGTCAAAAAGTAGTCGATTATCTTCACCGTCCGATCTCCATGTAATCCCCAAGTTGATGATGAAAGGAATGATGTCTACACATACAAACAAAGATAGGTGGTTAGGAAGAGCCCCGAAAGTGATTTTGGGGAGAACCCTCCAATACTCCAGTGGGAGTTAGCCAAAATACTAAAAGAAGTCAAGGAGAGAGAAAGAGAGAGAGAATCTCTCCTATAATGGGCTATCCTATTTGCTTGGTTTCGATCCACTCTTAGCCAGGCCCTTTTAAGCATGTCGCCTCCTCTCAATCATGCAACCTGGCCATCAGGAGTGGTTGGGATCTGTGCTTGGCAGGAGTGGGCCGATGAGCCGACATGCATTACTCATGTGGCACAAGTGGGGCCCTGTGGACGCCACTGACCTCACTAATTAAGATAGAGAGAAGGCATGCTAGGCATGAGGGGAAACCATTAATTTCTATCATTACAAGCATGTATTATGAGGCCTGCACGGGCAGGCCTAGTAGGAGGTGCAATTGCACCTTGAGCCCTAAGGGGAGAGACTTAATGTGGCCAAAAGGGGTTGAGGACTTGGCCTCTAGAGAGTATCGAGTTAATATTTGAAGACGGTGCACTCGGAGGTTGGTTAGGGACCGCAAAAAAATCAGGTGATGGCTGGGATTAATCCCGTTCTCTCACTTAATTTGGTGGGCCTGATGAGCAAATCTTAATTTGGGGTTGAGCTCTCTCTCTTTCTCTCTCTCTCTCCGTTCCTGAAACTAAAAACCACATTCTTATATATGATGCCTATCTGCTTCCAACATCAAGGCTGGAAAGGTTGTCATAACCACGGTTGGCTGTATCATGTCAGTGATTTTTCAGTGTTAGATATTGTTCGACATATATGGTATTTTTTATTAGTTTTATAATAAAAATTAGAGTTTTTTAACCGAATTAAACCGGCATCAGACGGCACCGTTCTATACAAAATCTGGTTTCGATTCGATACATTGGTTCGGCCAATCTGAGTCATAACCGAGAGTATACTGTAAAAAAAAAAAAAAAAGCCGAGAAGTCGAAGTTGGGAAGAAGGGTAAGGTAGAAGAGGCAACGCAGAAACGTAGTGCCTTCTCCAACATTTGATGTTTGTCCGTATACGAGGAGGCCCTTGCTTGGAAGCACCACCTTCCGTCATTTTTTATGCCTTGAGTTCGTCGATTCGCACGTTCCTCCAAACGCGGATTACTGTAGCACCATGTCGTGAAACGTTGGCGATTTGGACGGGGAGCAAAGACTTGACGATTAATTAGCTCAGGACGATCTGGCTTCGTTGGCATGTTTTCAACGTGAAATTTGAACCTTTAGCACTGCTTCTTCCGCAACTTTCAATGTCTATCCTGATTGAACTGGATTAGAAACCACCCTCCCAGCTCTGTCTCTTATAGCTAGCTTTCATGGACTAGCTATAGATATCGTGAAATGCTAACCCGAATCATAGAATTTAGAGCAATATTGTTTAATATCCGGCCTTGTATTATTTACTTTCACAAATGAATATGAGTCTCGCTACTAACATGACAATGAACCTTTTGTTTTGTGAAAACAGACAGCTCAACTTAACACTAGTTCGCCGAGTATTAAACATTGCTCTAAAATTTATTACCCCACGCTATGTATATAATGCGACCAGAGTGATATGATGGATGAGCTAATTCTCAGGCCACAAAGTCTGGTGAGACCACCAACTCATTGACTTAATTAGAAGGATCCAAGTAGAAAATAATCCATGTAGGTTGGAAAAATAATGAATATGGAATAAATAATCACATGAATATACGTAAAACATGATGGCATGCATGCACATCTATATATATCGTTCCACAGGTATAATCAAGATCCGATTCCAATCGAAAAGGAAAACACACGCACGTGAGTGTAACAAATCAAGAAAAATAGTATGAAATTAGAACACTTAGTCAAGTCGTCCGCAAAGACTCCTCTTAGAGAAGCTATCGACCATGTAATACCAATGCGGCGGAGTCAACGATCTTCCCCCACGATAGAACGGCTACAGGGACGTACCTCCGCACGAAGACGATTCCTCCTCAACGACAACCTTAGGAACACCTTCCCCTTCGTCGATTAATGAAAAATAATAGTGCAAGAATCTGTTCGGAGAAATCGCAGTAACCCCAACAAAGAAGATTAGAGACACCCGACCGAGAGAGAGAGAGAGAGAGCCAGAGAGAACACGCCAGGAAGAGAGAGCCAAAACCACCGTTCCTATTCACCAAGAACAGCCGCCGGCCCCAAAGACCAAACAACTACTTCTCTCTAGGCGTTCTGCCGTATTTCTTCTTATGCCGAAGCCAAACCGCCTCCTCCCTGTTTTATTTTTCCCAAACACACAGCTTCCATTTTGTGCTTATTCCCACATAAAAAGGAAAGCACAAAACCCTTTGTGTTAAAAGATCCACGGGATGACTTCTCCTCTTTCAAATAAACCACGAAAGGTTTGGATTTATTAAAAAATACGTTAAACACCACAATTTATCCAACATTTCCTAACAAATCCAAAATACTTTTTTGGAAGAAATAAAGATCGACGAAAGAAAAACATATCTTACTTTCAGTGAGGGTACCTTTCTAGTTTGAACCATCACCTGAGTTTTTAACTTCAACCCCCACAGAACCAAAGTGAACTAAGTCTTGAACTTGGTTCTTTATATGAGAGTTTCTATTAGGAACAACAAGATACAAGTTCTGGTTGAAATCTTCACGATTGGCGCATTATGGTCATGCGCCCCAAATCCTGATTCATGAGTGCTATTTTAGGGAGAACCCACTTCTCTTAACTGCAGCCTCACAGTCACACTCACATAGGTGGGCTTCTCCAAGAATGTGCACTGCTAACATCCTGCCAAGATAGGCTTGAACCCATTCAGAGTTTCACAAAACTCTTCTTTTACTTGCAGTATAGGCACTTTAAGTAGATTATCAGGGGAGAGACACACAAGTACATAAGTACCAATATAATGTAAAGTACCACTTAATCCTGCCTGTGACTTGTTGTTACCACATTGAACCTACTTTGTGGGATCTCCACCCAGTTAGATTGGGTTGCTGCCATAGAAGAATTCTTATTGGGTTTCAGTCCCCTCCCCAATCTAGATTTCTGAACTTGATTTCTATCAAGTCCCTTTGTCAGTGGATATGCTGTATTATCTTTGGTACCAACAAAATCAATAGCAATCACACCCTGAGACATAAGTGCCCTTACAGATTTCAATCTGACTTGTTTTTTGGTTATACTTTGAACTTCTGACCTTTGCAATTGTGGTCATGCTATCACAATGAACGAGATCGCAGGAATGGGCTTTCCCATCAGAGGGAGTTCAGACAGAAGTCCCTTGATTCATTCAGCCTCTGTTCCAGTAGTGTCCAAAGCACACAACTCAGCCTCAAAAGTAGACCGAGACAAATGATCTATTTTGCAGACCTCCAGGCAACATCGCCACCTCCAAGGGTAAAGACATACTCTAAAACACTGTTACTCCCTGAGTTTTAGGCTATCTAGCTTGCATCACTATACCCTTCTAACACAGCAGAGTATTTCCCATAATGCAAGCCTAAGGAAATAGTTTTCTTAAGGTACCTTAGTATCCTATCCAAGCCCTCCCAGTAAATACGATCAGGACAACTAGTGTATCTACTGAATCTGTCACTGCATATGATATGTCAGGCCTAGTATAGTTTGCAAGATACATTAAGCTTCTTATAATTTGGGAATACCTGAGTTGAGATACAGGAACACCACTCTTGTTCTTGTAGTATGCTCTAGATGAATCATATGGAGTGCTTACATATTCACAATTTTGATAGTCAAATTTCTCCAAGACTTTCTTGATATAATGAGATTGAGAAATTACTATCCCGTCAACTGATCGAATCAGTTTAAGGCCCAAAATCACATTAGCAGCTTCCATATCTTTCATCTCAAACATTCTACTCAAGAAGGACTTAGTCTCATTCACAATCCCAATTGAAGTTCCAACAATGGAATATCATCTACATACAGGCATAAATGATACAAGCATCACCTTAACCTTGGCATAGACACACTTATCAAACTCATTGACACTAAAGCAAAAGACAAGATAGTCTTATCAAATTTTCATGTCATTGTTTCGGGACTTGTTTCAGTCCATAAATGGACTTAACAAGTTTACAAACTTTCTCTTCATTCCCAGATGCCACAAATCCTTCAGGCTGATCCATGTATATCTCTTCTTCAAGATCACCATTTAGAAAGGCGGTTTTAACATCCATTTGATGGATAATGAGATCATACATAGAGGTTAATGCTAAAAGCACTCTAATTGTGGTCATCCTAGTAACAGGAGAATAGGTATTAAAGAAATCTATTCCTTCCTTTTGTTTGAACCCCTTGGCAACCAATCTGGCTTTATACTTGTCAATACTTCCATCAGGTTTTAGTTTCTTCTTAAAAATTCATTTGCACTCAATAGTTGTAGAACCAAGAGGTAAGTCAACCAACTCCCATGTACCATTAGACATAATGGAATCCATCTCACTCTTAATGGCATCCTTCCAATGCATTGCCTCTGGTGAAGCCATAGCATCTCGGAAAGTAGGAGGATCACCCTCAATATGGTAAGTGATAAAATCACTTTCCAAATCCTTGGCAATTCTAGGTCTCTTACTCCTTCTTGGTTCCTCCAATTCCTCTTGATCAGTAGAGTCAGGATGTGAGCTAGAGGCCTCAACCCCCACATTGGATATCCTCTCTATATGATCAGGAATAGACTTAGAGGTGCAAGGAACTTCTTTAGAAGACACTTGATAAGGTACACCAATTTTCATGGGAAACACATCCTCAAGGAATGTAACATCATGAAACTCAACTATGGAGTTAACAGCTATTCCAGATCATATCTCAGATTTGATCACTAAGAATCTGAATGCAGAACTATTAGCAGCATAGCCTATAAAGACCGTATCAACTGTTTTTGAATCTAATAACTTCTTTCTTTTGTGTTCAAGGACCAACACTTTTGCAAGACAACCCCACACTTTAAGATACTTAAATCTAGACTTCCTACCTCTCCATAACTCTTCTAGACTAGTGTCTTTGTGTTTCAAGGGAACTTTATTCAGAATATGGCATGGTGTATTCAAAGCATCCCCCACATGTAACTAGGTATCCAGAGTTTGGAGAAGAGAGTTGACCATGTCAATAAAAGCTTTATTCTTTCATTCTGCAATCCCATTAGACTAAGGAGAATAAGGAGCAGTAACCTCGTGAATTATGCAATGCCATGATTTTGACAAAATTTAGAAAACATGTTAGATGTATATTCTCCACCTCTATCAGACCTTATTCTTTTAATAACCTTAGAAGTGTGTGTTTCTGCTTCAGCCTTAAAGATCACAAACATAGATAAAGCTTCATCTTTAGACTTAAAAAGATACACATAACAGTATCTACTAGCATCATCAATAAAGGTGATAAAATATTTTTTATGTTCCCACGTTTGTACATTATTAAACTCACAGATATCAGTATGAACTAAATCTAAAATCTCAGAATCTCTAACAATAGAGTTAAACGGTTTTCTAGATTGTTTAGCTTGCACACAATATCACATTTATGATATTTATCAATGGCATACTCAGGGATCATATTAAAATTCATCATTCGTTTCAAGGAATTGTAATTACATGTTCTAAACGATTATGCCATAAAGAAGATGATTCCACAACATTCACAGAATAAGAAGTAGAACTAGATGAAATGTCAACCACTTCATTATTCAAAACATTGTCCACATGAAGTTTAAACAAACCATCACATAAATAACATTTTCTAATAAAAGTCCCTAAATAAAGAAGCACCACTTTATTACATTTTAATGTCAATTCATAACCTTGTTCCACTAAAACAGAACAACTCAATATGTTTCTCCGGATCGCTGGAACGTGGTGCACTCTGTGTAGAGAGAGAACACTTCCTGAAGGTAACCTCAGGTCCACGCGTCCTATCCCCAACACCATAGAAGCAGTAGCATTTCCAATGGTCACAGATCTGCCATGAATGGCCTAGTAGACACAAATACGGACTTATCAGCACATACATACACATTAGCCCAGTGTTTACTATCCATTCATTTGGTTCATATATAGTGAAAACTTGAGGGTTAACAGAAACATACAATCCGCTATTGGAGCCCAAAGCTTGCTCAGTCCCTTCAATCACAACATTGATCTGGGGACCAGAAGAATGCTTTTCAGCTTTCTTCGGAAGACAGTCCTTGTTGAAATGTCCAACCTGTCCACACTCCTAGCATGGTTTCTTTTTGGACTTTTTCTGATCTTGCCTTTAATGTTTGTTTTGTTCTTCATGTCATCTATTTTTCCTTTACTTTTAGGGTCTCTTGCCTTACCAGTAGTCATCACATTTGCACTCGGTTCTAAAGGCATCACATGCTTTTGATTTCTATGCTCTTTTTCAATAGCAATTGACACTAATAAATCATCCAAAGTAATAGAACCCTTGCGATGCTTGAGAGACATCCCAAAATCCTCCCATGATTTCGGAAACTTCTCAATTATATAGACATCACCTGGAACTTCTCTGGTAATTTCATATCACATCGGCCAAACTATGAAGTAAGAGAAGAAATTCATGGGCCTGTTCAGACATAGATTTGCCCTCTACCATTTGAAACTTTAACAACTTGGCAACATAATATTTTTCCAGACCTGAGTCTTCAGTGTTATATTTCTTGTCAAGTTCCTACCACAGACCCTTGGCAATTTTCTCAGAAGAACTACTGTATACATCAAATAGTATGTTGGACAAAGCCAACAATATTCAGCCATGACATATACAGTTGCGTTGCTTCCACTCATCTACTATCTTTTGACTATTGGGATCATTCTCAACTAGTATAGGACAATTTGACTCAATAACCGAGATAAACCCGATTGTGGTAAACCAGGTCTTCATGCGATGTTGCCATCGCTTGAAGTGTTGTCCCAAGAACTTTTCAGGCATGTTAGACTTATCCACGCGGGGTGCAACCACAGACGACATGGACGACATGATCAATAACTTCTCCAAGATTGTTGAAAAAATAATGAACATGGAATAAATAATCACATGAACATACGTAAAACATGATGGCATGAACATTGTATACATATCGTCCCACAGGTATAGGCAAGATCCGATTCCAATCTAAAAGGAAAACACATGCATGTGAGTGCAACAAATCAAGAAAAATAGTATAGAGTTAGAACACTTAGCCGAGCCGCCCGCAAGGACTCCCCTTAGAGAAGTTATCACCCCCATTATACTAGTGCGGTGGAGTCAACGATCTTCCCCGAGGATAGAACGGCTACCGGAATGTGTTCCCTTTGTCAATTAATGAAAAATAATTGTGCAAGAATTTTTCGGAGAGATCGCAGCAACCCCAACAAAGAAGATTAGAGACACCCGACCAAGAGAAAGTGAGAGAGCCGGAGAGAAACACAAGCAAGAGAGAGCCAAAACCACCGTTCCTGTTCACCAAGAACAACCGCCGGCCCCAAAGACCAAACAACCACTTCTCTCTAGGTGTTTTGCAGTATTTCTTCTTATACCGAAGCCAAACCGCTCCCTCCCTGTTTTCTTTTTCCCAAACACGCAGCTCCCGTTTTGTGCTTATTCCCACATAAAAAGGAAAGCACAAAACCCTTTGTGTTAAGAGAAGTGCTAGCTATCCGGGCGCCCGGATAACTGGCTGAGCTGGATCGGCCGACCCCACGAGGGCGGCGTGGGGTCCACACGCGGCCGATCCAGCTCAGCTGGTTTACCCGGGCGCCCGGGTAACCAACATTTCTCTTGTGTTAAAAGATCCATAGGATGACTTCTCCTCTTTCAATTAAACCCACAAAAGTTTTGGATTTATTAAAAAATACTTTAAACACTACAATTTATCCAACAGGTTAAGGGCCCCCGCAGAGGATCCAAGAACACCCGTAAGTTTCTAATGTTAAACGCAGAAGATGCATATGGATTCAAAGTTTCTTCCCACGGGAACGACAAAAGTTCGTCCATGACCTTTCAAAGCGTGAATGGATCTGCTAACCTCCATTGCCGTGCAAGGAAGAACATAAACCCAAAAGGTTGGACCCAACTCTCGCCTGCTCTCCCTATAAATCGATCACCAAGCAGTCTTTCAGATCCTTCCATATCACATATCGATCTTAATTTCTTCTCTCCGCCACACTCGTGCGTCCTAGCTACCGGGCGACCATATATGGCGTCCCACGCAGTAGCTCTTGCCACCGGCGGCGGCGCCATCGAGGTCTACAAGGAGGGAGCGGACTGCCGGCGGAGGCTGGTGGAGATCCTGAAGGAGAACAGCCTCCCCACCGGCCTCCTCCCCTTCGACGACGGCATACTGGAGCTGGGTTACAACAAGGACGATGGCTTCATCTGGATGAAGCAGAAGGAGAAGCAGCAGCACTACTTCCCCAAGGCCAAGCTCACCGTCGTCTACGAGGCCGAGGTCGCCGCCTACCTGCAGCCGAGCGGGATGAAGAAGATCAAAGGGGTGGCCGCCAAGGAGCTCTTCCTCAAGATCAACGCGGAGGAGTTCTCAGTCGACGGCGACCCCATCGACGGCAGCATACACGTCAAGACGACCATCGGCATCTCCCGGGTCCTGCCGGCGTCGGCGTTCCAGCTTGAAGCTTGACGGAGATGACATGATTAGAACAGTGAACAGTCCGATGACCGCATTTATTTCTTTGTTATTTCCTTATTTTTGGTGTTCATGCGAACCAATCGTTCCCATCTCATATAAACTGGACATGTTGTAGGAGCAATTGTAAAAATACCATCAATTAATTACACGTTTATCTACCATATTCCCCTAGTGATCATGAACATGGTATCCTATATATGCACCCCCATGGTTGATCTCCACTTGAAATGCTGAAAATATTACGTTCTTACCTGCGGCTTTGACATTGATATTGTGTATGAAGATCATCAGTTTACTACGTGCTAGATTATTTTTAGGATAATCCACATGTATTGTACCAAAATCTAGCTAATAGGGCATAGTCAAACATCTACTATTACTAGTAATATCAAAATGAGTATTACTGGAGTAATTTTAATACTATTATAACAAATTAAATACTCCTCTTGGATATCCAAGAAACTTAACTTAATTTTTGAGCTTATGTGTTCTCGCAGAAGAAAGGTATATTTCTGTTGACACTCCCCATTTTTTCTATTACTATGATGTATATATTAAGGGCCTGTTTTGATGCACATCATAAATATGTTTAGGTTTATCATAGATAAAGTTGTGTTTATAGTATAATTAACCTTAGTTGGGGACTTAAAAAGGAAATTTACCATAAATTGATCATTTGAGTTCATCATAAACTCAAAAGGGTTGTTTGGATGCACAACATACACTTAAGTTTATCGTAAATTCGTTTTTAGCATAATTTTAGTTTGGAGACTTAAAAAATAAGTTTATTATAAAGTTAAACTCTTCCCAAAACGTATTTTCAATAAACCTACTATATTAGGTTTATGATTAAGATTCTCCATTTAAAAGAGTTTGGCATGAATGCACTCAAGTTTATAAAAAATTCCAAACATGAATTAATGTAAAACATGTTTATGATAAATGAGTTTTAATAAGCATATTTTTATAAATCTAGTCATGTTTTTACAAGTTGTTAATGTCTCCATAAACAACTATGAGTTGGTTTATGGTGGAGACTCTCCCTATAAATAGAGTTTGACATCAACTCACTTAAGTTTATCAAAAACTCTAAATATGAGTTAATATAAAACATGTTTATGATAGAGAAGTTTTTCACAAACATCTTTTTATAAACTTATTCATATTTTACAAGTTGCATCCAAACAGGCCCAACCATCCATGAGTTTCCACTCCCTTCACGAGGGACAGTTTTTATTGCAGAATGTATATATACGTAATCTGTACAAGAATTTGGTTAAATTACAATACAGCAGAGCAAGCTAAGGACATGGCTGGCCAAATTTTATTGCAATAAATATTTTAGGCTTAGATATAAGATATGTAAGTGAGAATAGTATAAATAATATGGGATAAGCAGTAATACTAGGGTTGCCACTGTCAGCAGGCCAACCCGACCATTCTGTAAGGCCGCTAGACCAACATCCTACTAGATAGGCCCGTACTTAAGCTCAGGCCGCAAGCCCGCAAACTTGCAATATTCCACCCTCTCTGCCGTGCTAGTAGGGCTGTAAACGGAGCGGATATGGGGTTTTCCGCGTCCGCTCCGAATACGTAATCGGATAATTCGTATCCGCTCCGAATAAAATTCGGATACGGAACGGATATTTTAATCGGATAATATTCGGATTCGGAGCGGATACGGATATTATCCGCTTCGAAAATATGAAACCTGATAAGAGATATAAAGTGACCTAAAATATGAAAAAAAAAAAAATAAAAAAATCTGTAAAATTCTAAAGATACTGAATGTGCCATGCCATCAGAAAAAAAATACTACACAATTTTCACTTTTCACAATACTTTTGTAGAACTGTATAATATTATGCACAAATTGGCGGAGATAAAAGGATTGCAATAAAAAACGATATGCTACTGGTTTATCCAGTTTTTATTTGCAATAAAAAACGAGCTCGGAGGGGGGCGCAGAAGGGGAGGAGCCGGAGGGGGGGGAGTGCAGAAGGGGAAGGCCGGAGGGGAGGGAGAGACAGAGGGAGGGAGGGCCGGAGGGGAGGAGCCGGAGGGGGGGGGGGAGCGCCGGAGCTCGGAGGGGGGGCTCAGAAGGGGAGGAGCCAGAGGGGGGGGAGTGCAGAAGGGGAAGGTCGGAGGGGAGTGAGAAACAAGGGAGGGAGGGCCGGAGGGGAGGAGCCGGATGAGGGGGGGGGGAGCACTGGAGCTCGGAGGGGGGCGCAGAAGGGAGGAGCCGGAGGGGGGGGAGTGCAGAAGGGGAAGGCCGGAGGGAGGGAGAGACAGAGGGAGGGAGGGCCGGAGGGGAGGAGCCGGATGGGGGGGGGGAGCGCCGGAGCTCGGAGGGGGGGCGCAGAAGGGGGGAGCCGGAGGGGGGGGGAGTACAGAAGGGGAAGGTCGGATGGGAGGGGGAGACAGAGGAGGGAGGGCCGGATGGGGGGGGAGCGGCGCCGGAGCTCGGAGGGGGGGTGCAGAAGGGAGAGCCGGAGGGGGGGGGGAGTACAGAAGGGGAGGTCGGAGGGAGGGTGAGACAGAGGGAGGGAGGGCCGGAGGGGAGGAGCCGGATGGGGGGGGAGCGCCGGAGCTCGGAGGGGGGGCGCAGAAGGGGAGGAGCCGGAGGGTGGGGGAGTGCAGAAGGGGAAGGTCAGAGGGGAGGGAGAGACAGAGGGAGGGAGGGCCGGAGGGGAGGAGCGATGGGGGGGGGGAGCGCCGGCGTCTGCAAGGTCCGCCGCCGCCGCGTCTGCAACTGCAAGGTCCGCCGGAGGGGGAGGGGAGGAGGGGAGGAGCCGCCGCGTCTGCAAGGATCCGAGTCGACAGCGAGAGGATGGGGGGGAAACAGGGGAGAGGGGGTCTGCTGGACTGGGGGAGCGGGGTCGGGTAGGGTTTTTAGGATATATTTTATATGTTAGGTAGGACCGATGGAAGATCTAATGGCCAGAATTAACCTGTTTCGGATCGGATCTTAAACGGAGCGGATCTCCTCTTTCCGCGTCCGCTCCGTTTAATATTCGGATAATATCCGTATCCGAATCCGCTCCGTCGGATATCTAGTAAACGGATACGGATACTCTTAATCGGATACGGATTCGGATCGGATCCGGATATTATCCGGATCCGTTTACAGCCCTACGTGCTAGCCTGCAAGCCCTTTGTTCTAGGAGTATCTACGGGCCGGGATAGGCCAAGGCCCGATTAAGACATAATTTAGGTCTGCCCGGCCTACATTTTATTACGTTATATAGGCCATTCAACTATCCCATCAGCTTAGAAAAAACATGTATTGATACAATCTTCATGCACGGGGAACCACGTAATTTTATTAGATCATCACCACACTAATCAAGAGTGTGTAGCTATATGGAAGTATTAGTATTAATTTGAATAAATTCGTCCCAATTTTAATGATAGAGGATGTAGAGGCATAACTTAGTCATATATTGAAAGTAGTAAAAATAATTATATATTTATAACAAAATTCATTTCTCTGCTTTTAAGAAGGCCTTTTTCCCGTAGAAACATAATTTAATCTCACATTAGATATAGTGAAAATAGGTGTATTTATATAAGCAAAATTCATTCCTCTTATCCCAAAGGGCAAAAAAATCTTAATTAGAGCTTGAAATAGTATGCATGAATTCAGAATTTCAAGAACAAGTAAAAAATAGATTGGAAAAAAATTTCTCGGTTCCAAAAGTGCATGTGCAAAAAGAAGGGGCTCCCGACCAGCACCATCTCTACTATGCACATGCCCTCCATATCTCTGCTATGTATTCGAGAAGGGGCTACAACAATGATGACGGCTTCATCCAGATGAAATAGAAGGAGAAGCAGCGGCACTACTTCCCCAAGGCCAAGCTCATAGTCTTCCGCGACACCAAAGTTACCGACTACCTGCGGCAGGGTGGGATGAAGATCATGGGGATAGAGCACTTCTTCAAGACAAATGCACAGGAGTTAGATCTCCATCGATGACGACCGTGTGAAGACCACCATTGGTATCTAGGGCCACAATTGGGTCAAGATCAAAATTGGAAACATCAATTTTCCATTCTAATTTTGATAATCAAAATATAATTCTGATTCTGATTCTAATAAAATTGAAATAGTTAATTCTGACACCGTTCTAATTTTATTTTATTATCGAACTAAAATTTTGATAAATTAAGATGTTTACCATAACTTTGTCTATTGAATTTATAAAAATTTATTGGAATAATTGATATTGATTCTAATTCTGATTTTTTTTTTTGACTCTGATTCCGATAGTTTATCGAAATATCTGATACCGATTCTAATAAGATATCGATATCATTTTGTAATTTCAAAATCAATATTTTTTTATCAAATTGAGTTGGAATATCAAGATTTCGAGTTCCATTTGTACCCTATCGATATCCCTCGGTCCTCCTGGTGTCTGTGTTCCACTTGAAGAGGGTGAAGGGAAGTAGAGTAATAAGATCAGTTGCGAAGTTGAAGTTTTCTTATAGTTGACATCACATAATTACGTTGTATTAATGAGTATATAACAAGAGGATAGTTGGGGAAAAATCGAACATGATGACTGTGGACTAATACTATTGAACTTTAATTAGCTTTCTAAAAAAGAGAGTTCGAGTCTTCAACTTTGGTGAGACATGTAATTTCTCCGCATGCTCTTTTTGTCTAAAATCGGCTAGTGGCTACAAGTTCTATGGGTTTTCATTTTTATTAGTCTTTTGATCGTTGTGTCCACAAGCCTCTGGAGCACTCTTTCGCGTTTTGGATCATTTAGATTAGCTCGTGTATAGACATATATTCGCACACTATCTTTCCGTGTGTGTCCTCCAACTTCCTTCCTATTTCTACCGAGAAATGTGAAGCAACGTCTTTTTGGAGTTGCCACTAGACCAACTAATTAACCAAAAAATAAAGTGTTCGATTCCACAGCGACGGTGGGCATACGTGATACCCATTTACATCATAAAAGGTTTCCTTCTCTAATTACTTGTCCCTTTCTTTCCAATTGATGTTTCTTACTGTAGGGATCGTAAAGTGGTGACCCGATCTGAACCGTACAAGTTTTAAACGATCTTTTATTTATTGATGGAGGAAAATAGTACTAGGACTTTCAACCGGGAGACCTTGAGAAGTGGTCTCAAGAGAAAATCTTATGATGCTTAAGTTAGAGATTATGAGGAACGAAGGAAGTTGGGTGGACAAAAAAGAGTCAAGTGCTCATCTGCGCAGATGTGAAAATTAGAGAAGTGAGTTACTTCTTCTAATCTCTGTTGTTCCTTGTGTAAGAGTGAGTCGGGGTTTTCCCTTACTCCTGCCACCTTCTTGACTCCTCATGGTGTCTCGCACTGGAGATAATTAGAGACTCGTGTACAGACGAAGTGGTTTTAGATATGGCCCGGCATGCTTTTTTGACCTAGCCAATTGGGGGTGAAGGGGAAGGGAGGGGGGGGGGGTATCTTGCAACCGTTACCAAGTTTCAGAGTCACAAAGTTACAAATTAAAGGTGTGTCAGGGAGCAAGTGTTACCATGTCCTAAGGTGGCAGGGGCATGTCTGGCTATCGATGTAGACTCTAGTGTCGTTAGGATATAGTCTCGTCGTGGCACAATCCAATTGGCTCAATTGAGGGTACCCCTGCACGCTTTGGGCCAAATGTCGAAGGTCTCATAGGCTTGACGAATTGAGCTCTGATGAGATAGTTGTTTGTAGGGAATCGAGCACCAGTGAACTATAGGAATTATTCTCTCTCCTTGATGAGCCGGAGTAAATGGGCTTTGTTATACTACAACCATATTTCCCCTCAATATCTACTTTGTAAGCTGTGTTAGCTAATTTAATAGAAGTCTTCCATTGTTAAAAATAAAAAGCGAGTTTGAAGCATGTAGGTGTTTTTGTTTCGCTGTTTGTTTTGGACAGCATAAAGGGTGTTTCTTTATCTTATAGTTTTGTTGTTGTTCTTAGTTTCTTTTAGGACTTTGGCATACCAAAGAAAGAAAAAAAGACCATCCCCTACTATCCTATGTATGCATACATGCAATAAAATGATATCCATACAGTTGTGCTCCTCCTGTGCTTCATGTGGGAAAGATGCTTAGGGGAAGAAGGAAACAAAAAAAACGCTTTAACACACACAAGAAATATAGTACAGTTTTGTAAATCTCACTTCATTGCATGCTTGCATACATAGAGTGGTAGTAGATGGTCCCTTTATCTAGACCGATAGAATGTGAAGAAATTATGCATTGAAAGGTCAAATGATTGCTTTATTGTTTCTACTTAAATTGCTTATAGGGATCGATGTACAGAAATAACGACAATATTTTTTTCTCACCATCTCTTGTTTTTTGACATATAGACTAGTAGTAACGATTGTATTTCAACCAAGCAGAAGGAGATCACAACTAGCTGGACCCAATAAATCTCTCGATGTTGTGTGTAGGACTGTCAATGAGCTGGACTCGAGTCAGACCTATAAGTGAGTTCGGTTCAGATCTCACTCATCAATATGAAATTTAAATTCAGCCAAGTTATATGGATCAGGTCGGGTCGAGTCTGACACTCTTACAAGAGTATAAAGTCGTCGTTCAGCCGGAATACGAAAATAAAAATTAAATAAATAAAAATAATATAATTAATAATATAAGACTTATAATTTCACTCAATTAAGTATAGTTATGATGTTAATTACTTAATTTGTTTGACAAGAGAGTTTTAAATTTTCAAGTAAGTAAATAACATAATTTAAACTAAGTAAAATTTAAGATTTGAAAGGAGAAAAAAAAAAAGAGAACGGGCCGGACTAGTCCATCCAGTCGAACTCAAAGTCCAACTCCAATGAGCTTAGTCGGGCTAAGTTTTTAGGTCCGACTAAAAATCCACAGGTCGAAAAGTGTCTTGCACCCCAGCCCAAAATTGTATCAGGCCCGTGAACCTGTCGGGCTAACCTGGCTCATGACAACCCTAGTTGTGTGCGTGAGAGAGAGAGAGAGAGGGATTTGAAATTTTTATAAGAAAAGGAACATTCTCCAAAAAATACTTATTTTAAGTATCTCTCAACCTAAGGAACATATTATAAGATCAAACAAATTCAAGGGTCTACTTTGCACTATTGAGAGTCTTTGAAATTATGCAAGACTATAGTGGCCAAACCGTAAACTTCTTTTCTCTTTTTTTATTTGTTTTCCATTGGCAATTCTTCTCATGTTGTATATAGAGGGTTCATTATAATATGTGTCATGCGAGTTCAGATTACAATTCCAATCAATTACCATGCTCCAGAGTCACAAAGGTGTGTCGGGGAGCAAGTGTTGGCATGTCCTAAAGTGGCAAGGGCATGTCTGGCTATCGATGTAGATTCTAGTGTCGTTAGGATATAGTCTCGTTGTGGCACAATCCAATTGGCCCAATTGAGGGTGCCCCCACACGCTTTGGGCCGAGTGTCGAAAGTCTCATAACCTTGGCGAATTAAGCTCTCATAAGATAGACCCACACGCTCTGTAGTCTCTGTAGGGAATCAGGCACCAGTGAATTATAGGAACTATTCTCTCTCCCTGATGAGCCTGAGTAAATGGGTTTTGTTATACTACAACTATATTTCCACTCCACACTTATGTTTCTACTTATTATGATCTACTTTGTAAGCTATGTAAGTTAATTTATTTAGAAGTCTTTCATTGTTAAAAATAAAAAACGAGTTTGAAGCACGTAGGTGTTTTTGTTTCGCTGTTTGTTGTTTTGGCCAGCATAAAGGGTGTTTGTTTCTCTTGTAGCTTTGTTGTTATGTCTTAGTTTCTTTTAGGACTTTGGCATACAAAAGAAATAAAAAAAGGTCATCCCCTACTATCCTATTTTGCATACATGCAATAAAATGAGATCCATACAGTTGTGTTCCTCCTGTGCCTCGTGTGCTAGTGTGGGAACGATGTTTAGGGGAAGAAGGGACTATGTGGATGAGTGACGTGTGGGAACTGACGAAATTCTAATCGGATTTCGGTTTGGGTTCGGGACTCAAACCACTAATCTTAAAAAAAAACTCAAATGAAAAGGATCAGAACATGCAACCCGATGGTCCAAAATCTGAAATAGGGATCCGATCGGTGTGTCGTTCACTCCGACACGACCGGGTGAGTGAGAGTGACGTGTGGGAACGAACAGAATCCTAATCGGATTCCCGATTTGGGTTCGACGCTCAAACCACCATTCTTAAAAAACTTAAATGAAAAAGATCAGAACACGCAACCTAGGGGTCCAAAATTTGAAATAGGGATCCGATCAACGTGTCGTTCGCTCTGACATGACCGGGTGGGTGAGAGTGACGTATGGGAACTAACAAAATCCTAATCGGAATCCCGGTTTGGGTTCGGCGCTCAAACCACTAATCTAAAAAAAAAACCCAAATGAAAAGGATCAGAACACTAAACTTGGGGGTTCAAAATCTAAAATAGGAATCCAATTGACGTGTCATTCGCTCAGACACGATCGTGTGGGTGAGAGTGATGTGTGGGAACTAATGGAATCTTAATCAGATTCCCAGTTTGGGTTCGGCACTCAAACCGCTAATCTTAAAAAACCTAAATGAAAAGGATCAGAACACGCAATTCAGGGGTCTAAAATCTGAAATAGGGATCTGATTGACATGTCATTCGCTCCGACATGACCAAGTGGATGAGAGTGACGTGTGAGAACTGACGAAATTCTAATCGGATTTCCGGTTTGGGTTCGGGGCTCAAACCACTAATCTTAAAAAAAAACTCAAATGAAAATGATCAGAACATGCAACTCGAGGGTCCAAAATCTAAAATAGAGATCTGATCGACGTGTCGTTCACTCCGACACGACCGAGTGGGTAAGAGTGACGTGTGAATACGGACGGAATCTTAATCTAATTCTCGATTTAGGTTCAGCGCTCAAACCATTAATCTTAAAAAAAACACACAAATGAATAGGGTTAGAACACGCAAATCGGGAGTCTAAAATCTAAAATAGGGATCTGATCGGCGTGCCGTTTGCTCTAAAATGATCGGGTGGGTGAGAGTGACGTGTAAAATTGGCGGAATCCTAATCAGATTCCAGTTTGGATTCGACACTCAAACCACTAGTCTTAAAAAAAATCAAAGTGTAAAGGATCAGTAATATTTTCTAATTAAACATAGTGAGTATTCATATATTTTGAATTTAAATTTTGAAAAATAATGTGTGTATATTATTTTTATTTATGTTTCTAATATTTATTTTATAATATAGGATCCTCTAGCACTTGACGATCATGATGCATGGAGAGAGGATGTTCCAACAGATTTTTCTTGATTTTTATTTGTTATTATTGTGGATGTTCTATATTTGTTGTGATTGATGATTTTATGTTAATTGTTATTTATTGTGGATGTTCCTATGAATATTTATTTTTAGAATTTTTTTTAATTTATCATTATTATTTAATTATATTTTTTAAAAATAATAAAAAGATCATTTCCGATGAATTTTCTCACGGAATGTTTTTGACGGATTTTCTGACGGAATGTTTCCATCGGAAAAACGTCGGCAGACATAATTTCCGATGGAAAGTATCCATCGGGAAAACCGTCGAGCTTTCCAACAGATTGCCGACGGATATTTTCCGTCAGAAAGTTCCTACTTCCGATGCTCTTGTCCGTCAGCCAAGGTGTCGGAAGTTCCGACAGATTTTCTGATCAAGTACTCCATCGGAATTTATCGATGGAATTGTTTCGTCGGTAAATTGGTTGGAAGATTTGTTTTCCGACAGATTTTTTTGACAATTATTTCTGTCAGAAATACCTACGGATTTACCGATGGATTTTGTTGCCGTCGGTAATTTTTTACGCTTTTTTTCCGACGGATTATTTTCGACGGTCAATCGCCGAAAAATGGTCGAAAATTTTGTTTCTGACAAATTTTCAACGAATTTTCGACAAAAGATTACCGTCGAAAATATCATTTTTTCTTGTTGTGAAAGGTAGTGCCTTCTCCAACATTTGATGTTTGTCCGTATACGAGGAGGCCCTTGCTTGGAGGCACCACCTTCCGTCAATTTTTACGCCTTGAGTTCGTCGATTCTCAGCACGTTCCTCCAAACTCGGATTACTGTAGCAGCATGTCGTGAAATGTTGGCGATTTGGACGGGGAGCAAAGACTTGACGATTAATTAGCTCGGGACGATCTTGCTTCGTTGGCATGTTTTCAACGTGAAATTTGAACCTTTAGCACTGCTCCTTCTGCAACTTTCAATGTCTATCCTGATTGAACTGTGGATTAGAAACACCCGCGAATCTCTATCTCAAGGGTAGATAATTTATTAGGTAACTTAACTAAGTTCTTACCCAAGAACTTATTTTTTAGGCCAAAATAAAATAAAGAATTTTTTGGGTTAAACAATCTCTGCATAAAATAATTAGGGATTGTTTAATTATTTATCAAAAGTGGCTAGCTAGCTTTCATGGACTAGCTATAGACATCGTGAAATTCTAACCCGAATCATAAAATTTAGACCAATGTTTAATATCCGTCCGAGTATTATTTACTTTCACAAATGAATGTGAGTCTCGCTACTAACATGACAATGAAACTTTTTATTTTATGAAAATAGACATCTCAACTTAACACTTGCTCGCCTGAGTGTTAAACATTGCTCTAAAATTTATTACCCCACGGTATGGATATTATGCGACCAGAGTGATATGATGGATCAGCTAATCCTCACGTCACAAAGTCTGGTGAGACCCACCAACGCATTGACTTAGAAGGATCCAAGTAGAAAATAATCCATGTAGCTAGGTTAAGGGCCCCCGAAGAGGATCCAAGAACACTCGTAAGTTTCTAATGTTAAACGCAGAAGATGCACATGGATTCAAAGTTTCTTCCCACGGGAACCACAAAAGTTCGTCCATGATCTTTCAAAGCATGAATGGACATGCTAACCTCCGTTGCCGTGCAAGGTAGAACATGAACCCAAAAGGTTGGACCCAACTCTCGCCTGCTCTCCCTATAAATCACCAATTGCAGTCATTCAGATCCTTTCATATCACATATCGATCTTAATTTCTTCTCTCCGCTATACACTCGTGCGTCTTACCGGGCGCCCATATATGGCGTCCCATGCAGTAGCTCTTGCCACCGGCGGCGGCGCCATCGAGGTCTACAAGGGGGGAGCGGACTGCCGTAGGAGGCTGGTGGAGATCCTGAAGGAGAACAGCCTCCCCACCGGCCTTCTCCCCTTCGACGACGGCATACTGGAGCTTGGTTACAACAAGGACGATGGCTTCATCTGGATGAAGCAGAAGGAAAAGAAGCAGCACTACTTCTCCAAGGCCAAGCTCACCGTCGTCTACGAGGCCGAGGTCGCCGCTTACCTACAGCCGAACGGGATGAAGAAGATCAAAGGGGTGGCCGCCAAGGAGCTCTTCCTCAAGATCAACGCGGAGGAGTTCTCAGTCGACGGCGACCCCGTCGACGGCAGCATACACGTCAAGACCACCATCGGCATCTCCCGGGTCCTGCCGGCCTCGGCGTTCCAGCTTGAAGTTTGACGGAGATGACATGATTAGAACAGTGAACAGTCCGATGACCGCAGGAGCTCAAACATGAGATTTTTTTTCTCTCTTTGTTATTTTCTTATTTTTTATGTTTATGGGAACCAAGCGTTCCCACTTCATATAAACTGGACATGTTGTAGGAGCAATTGTAAAAATACCATCAATTAAATACACGTTTATCTACCATATTTCCCTACAGTGATCATGAACATGGTATCCTATGCATCCCTATTGTTGATCTAGCTTGAAGAGGGTGAAGGGAAGTAGAGTAATAAGATCAGTTGCAAAGTTGAAGTTTTCTTAAAGTTGACATCACATAATTACGTTGTATTAATGAGTATCTAAACAAGAGGATAGTTGGGGGGAAAATCAAATATGATGACTGTGAATTAATACTATTGAACCCTATATTAGCCTTTAAAAAAGAGAATTCGAGTCTTTGACTTTGGTGATTTCTCTGCATGCTCTTTTTGTCTACGCAGTGTTTGGGACCGCGGTTAAAAAGATAAAAATTGCCAAAATCGACCTCCAGAGAAAAGCCTCGTATTGTTGTGGATTTTTTTGGTCTCGATGTGTCTGCATCCTTCATGTTGTGGGTGGCGTCAGCCTCGTCGTTTGTGTCCATGGGGTGAAAGGCGTTGAAAATTATTTTAAAAAACTCAAACAACCACCCTCGCCGATTCTGACAAAAACCGACCTTCACGCCGCTTTGGCAAAAATGGTGTCAGAGATTCTGTTGTCTCTATCTCTCTTCCTCTAAAAATCCGCATGGCGCGGAAGTCTAGAGCGAGGGGGCGTCTTTGGAAATACCATGGATTTGGTCAGAGATTTTGCAGTGCAAAATCTGTCCAAACGTATTTCCAAACTATGCCTAAGATCGGCTAGTAGCTGCAAGTTCTATGGGTTGGCATCTCCTATTAGGCTCTGATCGCTCTGGTCATCAAGCCTATGGATCACCCTAGTTTTGTGTTTTGGATCATTTGGATTAGCTTGTGTATAGGCATATATTCGCACACAATCTTTCCATGTGCATCCTCCAAACTTCCTTCGATGTGAAGCAACTTCTTTCCGACATAGCTCATCAAGTGTTGGAGTTGCCAATGGACCAGCTAAACAAAAAATAAACTATTGGATTCCTCGTGGACGGTGGGCATACGTAAAACCCATTTACATCATAAAAGGTTTCCTTCTCTAATTACTTGTCCCTTTCTTTCTAATTGATGTTTCTTATTGTAGATATCGCAAAGAGGTGACCCAATCTGAACCGTACTAGCCTTAACGATCTTATGAATTTATTGATGGAGGAAAACAGTACTAGGACCTAGAGAAAATAGTTAGGGACCATGAGAAGTGACCTCAAGAGAAAATCCTCTGATACTCAAGTTAGAGATTGTGAAGAATGGAGGAAGCTGGGTGGATAGAAAATAGTCAAGTGCTCATGTGTGCAAATGTGAAAGTCCGAGAAGTGAGTTAATTCTTCTAATCTCTGCCATTCCTTGTGTAAGTGTGAGTTGAGGGTTTCCCTTAATTTCTCTTGCCACCTTCTTGACTCCTCATGGTATCTGGCACTGGGGATAATTAGAGACGTGTACAAACAAAGTGGTTTTAGATATGGTCCAACATGCTTTTCTGACCTAGTCAGTTGGGGGGGGGGGGGGGGGGTATCTTGCCAACCAAGCTCCAAAGTCACAAAGGTGTGTCGGGGAGCAAGTGTTGCCATGTCCTCATGTCCTAAGGTGGTAGGGGCATGTCTGCCTATCAATGTAGACTCTAGTGTCGTTAAGATATAGTTTCATCGTGGCACAATCAAATTGGCCCAATTGAAGGTTCCCCCCACACGCTTTGAGCCGAGTGTCGAAGGTCTCATTGGCTTGGCGAATTGAGCTCTGATGAGATAGACCCACACGCTCTTTAGTCATCTGTAGGGAATCGAGCACCAGTGAACTATAGGAACAATTCTCTCTCCCTGATGAGCCTAAGTAAATGGGCTTTGTTATACTACAACCATATTTCCCCTCCACACTTATGTTTCTAATTATTATGATCTACTTTGTAAGCTATGTTAGTTAATTTAATAGAAGTATTTCATTGTTAAAAAAAAAGGGGAGTTTGAAGCATGTAGGTGTTTTTGTTTTGTTGTTTGTTGTTTTGGACAGCATAAACGGTGTTTGTTTCTGTTGTAGCTTTGTTGTTGTTCTTAGTTTCTTTTAGGACTTTGGCATACCAAACAAGAAAAAAAGGCCATCCCCTACTATCCTATGTATGCATACATGCAATAAAATGATATCCATACAGTTGTGCTCCTCCTGTGCCTTTGTGCTAGTGTGGGAAAGATGCTTAGAGGAAGAAGGAAACAAAAAAAAAACACTTTAACACACACAAGAAATATAGGACAGTTTTGTAAATTTCACTTCATTACATGCTTGCATACATAGAGTGGTAGTAGATGGTCCCTTTATCTAGACCGACATAATGTGGAGAAATTATGCATTGAAAGGTCATATGGTTGTTTTATTGTTTCTACTTAAATTTCTTAGAGGGATCGATGCACGGAAATAATGACAATATTTTTTCTCACCATCTCTTGTTGTTTGACATATAGACTTGTAGTAAATGATCGTATTTCAACCAAGCAGAAGGAGTCATAACTGGCTAGACCCAAGAAATCTCTCGATGTTGTGTGTAGGACTGTCAATGAGTTGGACTCGAGTCAGACTTAAGTGAGTTCGGTTCAGATCCGACTCGTCAATATGAAAGTTCAAATTCAGCCCAAGTTATATCGGATTAGGTCTGGCCAAGTCTGACACTTTTACAAAATTATAAAGTTGTTGTTCAACCTGAATACTTAAATAAAAGTTAATTAATAAAATATGATATTTAATAATATAAAATTTATAATTTCACTCAATTAAGTATAGATATGATGTTAATTACTTAATTTGTTTGACAAGAGAGTTTTAAATTTTCAAGTAAGATAACATAATTTTAACTAAGTAAAATTTAAGATTTGAAAGGAGAAAAAAAAAAAGAACAGGCCGGACTAGTCTATCGAGCTAAACTCAAAGTCGAAGTCCGACCCCTGAACTTAGTCAGGCTGAGTTTTTAGGTCTGACTAAAAATCCACAGGTCGAAAAGAATCTTACACCTAGCCCAAAATTGGGTCAGGCCCATGGACCTGTCGGGTTAGCTTGGCTCATTGACAACCTTAGTTGTGTGTGTGTGTGAGAGAGAGAGAGAGAGAGGGAGAGAGATTTGAAATTTTTGTAAGAAAAGGAGCATTCTCTAAAAAATGCTTATTTTAAGTATCTCTCAACCTGAGGAACTTATTAGAAGATCAAACAAATTCAAGGGTCTACTTTGCACTACTGAGGGGTAGTCTTTGAAATTATGCAAGATTCACTACAAGAAAAAGACTATTTAGCGACGGGCTAATTCCATCGCTATTCATTCGCTAGAGAGTCTAGCAACGGACTAGTCCGCAGCTATATATTGGATGCTAGTTAGGGGTTGATGTTAAGTAGTATGCCGCCACTAATAGTGACGAATTTGTGATTGTAAACGGCCGTCGTAAAATCTGTCACTAATTTAGGCTACAATCATATCAGCGATAGCCCATATTCCATCGTGAATCCGTCATTAAATTAGCGATCTATTAGCGAGAGACATGTACCCACCGTTATTGAAACTCTATCACTGAAACAGTGACGGATGTAGCGATGGATTCCAATCTGTCGTTATTCCGTCACTAAATAAATAAATAAATAAAACATTATTATTATATATTTATTTATTTACACCTATATACATTTTCAAATAACAATTAACTAAAATAAATATATCACAATCACCATTCAAACATAACAAAATCACATATGTACAATTTAAACATTTCACACTAACACAAATATCTGTTAAATGTTTGCCAACAAGTCACAAAAGTGTTTACATAGATAATGAAGAAGATAAAAATGGAAAAGTCAAATGACAAGACTCCTAATCCTCTATAAAATGAGTCTCGTGATCGTCGCCATCTGCATCTCCGCTAGCCTGTTCTCCAACAGCTTGCAAGCAAAAAATAATTATTAGACATGTATGGATATGAAGAAGAAATAAGATATCATTTTACATTAGCAAACTATAAACTTAAACCTAAATACTCCTGCCAAATTCTAACCGAGAGTCCGATTTGGATTCTGTCAACTCTTACATGTCCAGTTTGACTCTCTCCACATTTTGAAATTGTCTACACTATGAACAGACACTTAATTCTATTTTCGGACTGATTTGTAGCTAATGAATGAATAGATCCATGTAGCTCTGGCCACTTCACATTGGAAGAATAAGTGTTCAATTGTTTCAGGTTGCTCACAATAAGGACATCCTTCGAGAATATCATGAATAGTTCTCGCTACCAGTTGATTAGTTGGCAGGATTCCCATAAGGCACTTCCAAGTAAACAACTGGACTCTGAAAGAAATAAGCTTGCTCAGAGATGGGCCCCAATATTGGCCAAAGACCAATATGACTAGAAGAGGAAGGGATTGTGGTCTGCTCTTCTATGGATTTGTATGCCAATTTGGTAGAGAACAAGCCATCCTAACTGTTTTTCCAAATTCTTTTATCCTCAAGAAGCCCAAAATCAGCAGGTATATAAATGTTACCAATTAATTAGTTGTTTCCTTCTCAAACAGATTTTCCAGAAGGCCTATGTTCCATTTACCTTGAGCTAAGAATTCTAATACTTTTTGAGGGGGTGCCCCACATTGGTGGGTTTAGGAAGCAATTTTGTCTTTAGACCTAGCACCCAGATCATGTCCTTCCAGATGTTCAAAGATTTCCCATTGGCTATGATCCTTGCAAATTGGCTATGGATGTGATTCTTGACTGCCAGAATCAAGCTCCAAATAATTGAACAATTAATTATTTGCCTTTCTAGCTTCCAACTAATTTGCCTTAGATAAGTACTTTAATTTGAGAATGACCCTCCAGGGAGAGAATTCTCCTTCAATGAATCTCCAAACCAATCTCATAACTAGAGCCTTGTTCTGAAGCTCCAGGTCCTTAATACCGAGTCCCCCGATAGTCTTATGCTACTTGATGTGTTGCCATCCACAAAAGTGGATCTTTCTTTTGCCTTTGGTGTGCCTCCACCAGAAATTGTTCATCATGACAGTCAGCCTCTACAGACTAACTTTAGTAAACAGGACTGTACTCATTATATATTGTTTCGGAGGCCTTTTGTGAAAGATGTGGGAAAGAAATTGAGGATACTAACCATGCTTTGATTCTATGTAAAGAGAATGGTACTATATGGGAGGAGATTGGAAAACACCTAAAGTGGCAGGATAAGGCGGACTCTATTTTATTCTTGTGGGAAAGTGTACAATGTGGAAGGTTGACAACTTTGTTGGCATTTATATAAAGGCAGTGGTGGCAATGGCCTTAGAAGCCTTATGGTTGCTCAGAAATAAGCAGATCTTTGACAATCCTGAGGATTCTCATGGGCTGAGGGCCTCGAGCATTATCATTAAGGCTGAAGAATACTTGGCAGCTAACCAAGCAGTTTGGTGCAATTCAGAGATTCTAGATGGAATGCAGAAAGAACTATGTAAAAATTGGGGATACTCTATCAACCTTCATAAAACAAATAGAGGAAAAAGTCAAGGAAGATGGCAGAAATCGGATTGACTCTCCACATGTCCAGATTGACTCTCCGACCACGTTGAAATTGTTTGCACTATGAACAAATTGTTAATTCAATTTTTGGACTTGGAAAACCCTCCTAAGTTGATAGAATAATTCAATTTTTAGACTTTGAACATTATGAAATAGAAGTAAAACATAATGCACTATGTACTCACCTAACCGAAGCTTGTGGTAAATGGAAGTGGAAGTGGAGGTGGATGTGCATGAAGAGCTGGGATAACTATCCAATCAAACCAGCTGTCTAACTGTTTGTTAAGTGCACTACAGTAGTGCACAGGGAGCTCAGTAGGCTGTTGCAGTTGTGGTGGTGGCGACTGTGATAATCAGTCCATCTCCATATAAAATTTATCATGAATTATATATGTAATTTTTGGTGATTAACAAAACCTTGAAAAGTGTTTTCTAAACGACTGTTTCTAAAGTTTATCCACAGGAAATAAATCTAGCAAAACAGTAAGTTATCCCCACACATTGTTGTAAGTTCAATGCATATGTTTTTGTCTAAGTACACATTGATTTCCTTTATAGAAACAACGATTCGATCGCCATAACGATTCTGTAACTCACTTAAACAACGATTTCGGACTTACAATGATTTCATAAGTAAAACAACGATTTCACTTAAAGAACGATTTGATTGAAACAACGAATTGCTTTCACTTAAAGAATGATTTGATCGAAACAACGATTTGCTTTCACTTAAAGAACGATTTGATCGAAACAACGATTTGCGTTCACTTAAACAATGATTCGATCGAAACAACGATTTGCGTCCACTTAAAGAACGATTTGATTGAAACAACAATTTACGTTCACTTAAACAACGATTTGATCGAAACAATGATTCGCTCTCACTTAAACAACGATTTGATCGAAACAACGATTTCCTTTCACTTAAACAACGAATTGATCTCAACAACGATTTGCCTACTTAAACAACGATTTGCTCAAACACAACGATTCGCTTTTACTTAAACAATGATTTGAGCACAACAACAATTTCTTGCTTAAAACAACGATTTCATGATCGATTTCACTTAAACAACGATTTCATCATTGAAACAATGATTCTATTGAAACAACGATTTCATCTGCTCATCGATTTTTGGTGAGTAACGACTTTGTACAGAACATCGATTTCATTATATTAATACATGGATTATGTTCACATCGACTTGGTCTCAACATGGATTACATTCTCACATGATTATATCATCAATTTGATATCAACATCATTTCTTTACAGAATGTTCTTCACTTTCAAATAAATTTATATAGCTCTTGAACAGTCTTGCTTTATCTTCTTATTTTCATTCCTTATAATATTTAAATATGCATATGCTCGAAACTCTGAGGATTTCAAAAAGTCTTCTCGCGCATCTTACTGTATCCTAAGATCTTGATCATTTATTGTGTTAGTACAATATTTCCACACGATATCCTTGCTTACTTCACTTGTCACATAAATTCTTGCTTTATGTGATGACAAGAATAACATTCCTTTTGGTGTATCTTCATACTGCACGACTACTAATGTTGACTAACAATTTAGACAAAGAAAAGTTGTATAGGTGTCAGCATTTATTGTATGCAGGACTTTTGTATAAATGCATGTCAAAGATGGAGTTGTCAACCAGACAAAAGGATAGTAGTTTCAAACAATCTTTCTTTGAAGGTGTAAGTGTCAAACCAAGCATTAATGGCTGCAGGCTCACCTACTCCTTGCTTCGGACCAGTCTCTCTAACAAGCACGAAACTGTGAGACAACGGATATCTCAACGGATACTGCAACGGTCAAAATTATTTCAAAGAAGATAAATAGAAGGCTGGTGACTCCAAGCAAAGCAGTGAGAGAGTTTGAATCTTTGAACCTTGAGAAGCTTGAAACTCCAATCACCTAAAGAACAACAAGAGCCAGCTCGTCCAATCCAACCATCAGTAGCTCTTAGCTCTCTGTGAGAATAGTGCATGTGTTCTTGAGAGCTTGCGTAGTTCTGAGAGAGAGTCATCTTGTAATCATCTAGTGTCTCTCAAACCTCGCCTCAGATCAAGAAAGTGTTTATAAGCTTGGTCTTGGGGCCTTCTTCATACAACACATTCCTTTCAGTTGATCATCTTCTGGTGTGAAGAGAAGACCTGTTGGTGCAGGTGGTGTTATTCATCTTCTGGTTGAGAAGAGAAGGCCAACTGCGGTTGGATGTGTAAGTGTCCTTAAGGGGGACTGTACCATTGGATAGTGGAATCCCAAGTGGTTGCTTGGGGACTGGACGTAGGACTCCTTGGGATAGGAGGTTCGAACGAGGATAAAATTTCATGTTGTCTTTGTGCTTGCTTGTTTGGTTTGATTAACACTAACCCTAACTATCGATTTTAGTGTTATCTGTCTAGTTTGTTTTATTTACAGGAATTTCTACTAAAATATTTTTTAAGTAATCTTTCACCCCCCCCCCTGGGCTTGCTATCTGGGCAACAAGTGGTATCAGAGCCAAGTCTCTTCAAGAAGAAGATCTCACGATCTTAAGAGCAAAGATAAATGGCAGCTCAAGGATATGCAAAAGGTCAGTCTGTCAACAGACCTCCTCTATTCGACGGTGAAGATTACTACTATTGGAAGACTCAAATGGAGTTCTTTCTTCAAGGTCTCGATTTCCACCTTTGGTCTATCATCGAAGAACGAGACCTAGTGGTACTCAACAACAGAGAAAACTAGACAGATGATGACAAGAAGAAAATATCCCTAAACAGCAAAGGTAAAAGTATATTGTGCTGTGTGCTGAGCAAGAAAGAATTCAACAGAATTTCCGCCTACAAGTCAGCTATGGAAA
Source organism: Colocasia esculenta (assembly GCA_014218235.1). Taxonomy (NCBI): domain Eukaryota; kingdom Viridiplantae; phylum Streptophyta; class Magnoliopsida; order Alismatales; family Araceae; genus Colocasia; species Colocasia esculenta. Next base: position 19,756,034 of record CM024761.1, on the reverse strand, counting down.
TGTGGGAAAAATTAAGGATCACATATGAAGGAATTGACAAGGTAAAGGAAACAAGAATAGACATCCTAGTAGCTCAGTATGAAAGATTTCAAATGCAGTCAAGAGAGTCCATCACCCAAATGTACAGCAGATTTATAGACATCACCAACAGTTTGGCTGGGCTCAGAAAAATTTATGAAATTAGAGACATGGTGAGAAAATTATTAAGATCTCTACCAACCTCATGGACTCCAAAAGTGACAGCCATAGAAGAAGCCAACGACCTTAGAAAAATGTCACTTGAAAAGCTCATTAGGTCATTAATGGCTCATGAGATAAATATGGAGAGGCTCGGAGAATCCTCCAGCAAAAGAAGCACAGCAATGCTCTTAAGGCCACAGAAGAAATAACTGATGGCGAATCAAAAGTGATAAAAGCAGTGAGAGTAGTGAAGATGAAGAAGTCTTTCTCTCTAGAAGACTGCAGCGCATTCTAGCTAAGAAAAAATACCATTCAGGAAGAAGATACTTCAAGAAAGGTAAAGACATTAAAAGACCTGAAGGCAAAGATGTTAAGAAACCAGAACCGATATGCTATGAGTGCAAGAAGTCTGGATACATCAAAGCCGAGTGTCCCAAGTTAAAGAAAACTGAGTTCAAGAAAAAGGACAGCATAAAGAAATTCATAAGATACAAGAAGAAAGCCATGGCTGTTGCATGGAACAACGAAAGTGACTCAGACAGTGAGTCAAGCTCCAGCGCAGAAGAAGAAGAAAAAGCAAGCCTGGCCTTCATGGCAAATGCTGATAATAAGGTAACTTCGGACTCATCTTTCACTTCTTGCAATTAATGAATCTGATTCAGATAGTTTAGAGGATGCTTTTAACGAATTATACAACAAATATAAAGATGTCTTTAAATTGTTAAAAACATCTAAGAAAAAGTATATATGTCTCGAAATAACCAACTCAGATCTAAAACATGAAACTGAACAGTTAGAAAAATAAATTTCAGAATTGAAAAGAAGAAATGAACTGTTACACGAAGATTTAAAGAATAAAAATGAAAAGATATCAAACTTAAAAAATCAAGAAACCACAATCAAATTTAAAAGTGAAATTAACACACTAACAAAAGATAATGAATATTTAATGGTCACAATTGAAAAATTTACAAATGGAAAATCCTCTTTAATATTAAAAGGAGTAAGAAGATCAGATAGGAAAAAGTACGGCTTAGGATACACTCCACCAGATAATGAAGAAACTCTAATTCATCCTAAAATTTATCCAACTCCAAAATGTGTAGCTGAACAAAATCTCAATTATAAAATAAATAAAAATAAGAACCATAAGCCAAATAAAATAGTAAACAATATTCCTTGCTGTACACACTGTAACAAATTAGGTCATACTATAATAACATGTACAACCAAACACCTAAAATGGATTCCCAAAAGAAACTTTGAAGAAACTAACCAACCAGGACCCAAAAGAACTCGGGTACCTAAATCTCATTGATTAACTGCAGGGAAGCCTTGGAGCATCAAAGTGGTACCTTGACAGCGGGTGCTCAAGGCATATGACAGGTAACAAGAAACTGTTCTCTCATATCAAAAATGAAGAAGGCATAGTCACCTATGGCGATAATGGAAAAGGGTCAGTCATCTGCTGTGGATCTATTGGAAGTCAAGATAAAATCCTTATAGAAGATGTACTATGTGTCAAAGGATTGAAGCACAATTTAATCAGTATTAGTCAGCTGTGCGACAAGGGTCGCCAGATCAAGGTTCAGGAATCTAAGTGTTTAATCATCAAGGATAGTGCAATCGTCTTCGAAGCCAGTAGAGAAAAGAACTTGTACGTACTGCATCTAGAAGAACTCAAAGATCAAGATATCTGTCTGGCAGTAAATAAAGATCAGAATGCTGAATTATGGCACAGAAGGTTAGGCCATTGTAGCTTGGATGGAATAAGAAAACTTATCAAACATGATCTAGTAGAAGGTCTGCCGAAGATAAACACAAGACTTGACAGTATATGTGAACCTTGTGCAAAAGGGAAGCATGTAAAATCCTCCTTCAAATCAAAGACAGTAGTCACCACCTCCAAACCATTAGAACTGCTACACATGGATTTGTTTGGGCCAATGAGAACTACCAACCTGGGAGGAAAGAACTTTGGATTTGTAATTGTTGATGATTTTTCAAGATTTACATGGGTATCATTTTTAGAGCATAAAGATGACACATTTGAAAGTTTTGTGAAGTTCAGTAAAATAGTTCAAAAGGATAAAAAGTTCAGCATCATCAGTATTCGTTCAAATCATGGAGGAGAATTTCAGAACGATAGATTTGCAGAATTCTGTAATGATCAAGGCATAGAGCATAATTTCTCAGCACCTAGAACACCATAGCAAAATGGAGTAGCTGAGAGGAAGAATAGAACCTTATTGAATATGGCTAGGACAATGTTGTCTGAGTACAACCTTCCAAGGTACTTCTGGGCAGAAGCGATTAATACAACGTGTTATATCATCAATAGAGTCATGATCAGGCCAATCCTGAAGAAGACCACATATGAGCCGTACAAGGAAAGGAAGCCCAAGATCAGTCATCTCAGAACGTTTGGATGTCCATACTTCATTCACAACAATGGTAAAGAGACATAGGTAAACTGGATCCCAATCCGATGAAGGAATCTTTATGGGGTACACTTCTAAACCCAAAGGCTATAGAGTTTTTAATAAAAGAAGTCTATTAATTGAGCAAACTATTAATGTTATTTTTGATGAGTCTAACCCTTCCTTGAAAAAGGAAGTCGATAGTGATGATGAAAATGTAGAAAATCTCTCTAAGAAACTGAAGGAAACAACTATTAAAGATGGTGAAGATCCACCATTGGAAGAACTACAACAAAATGATATTATCCATAATGATCTTCCAAAAAAATGGATGTACAAAAAGGATCATCCTATTGAAAATATTATTGGAGATCCATCGGTTGGGGTAAGAACAAGAGGTAATGTTATTCCTTGTAATTATTTAGCATTTGTATCTCAAATAGAGTCGAAGACAGTCAATGAGGCACTGTCTGATGAATCTTGGATTTTAGCCATGCAAGATGAACTTAATCAGTTCAGGAGAAATCAAGTTTGGTCCCTTGTTCCGAGACCATCAGATCATCTTGTGATTGACACCAAATGGGTGTTCAGGAACAAATTGGATGAAGCTGGTGTTATCACTAGAAATAAGGCTAGACTAGTTGCTCAAGGCTATTCCCTAGAGGAAGGCATAGATTTCGATGAAACCTATGCACCAGTGGCTAGACTAGAGGCTATTAGAATTTTACTTACTTATGTAGGTGCATTGGATTTAAAACTTTTTCAAATGGATGTAAAATCTACATTTTTAAATGGTTATATAAAGGAGGAAGTCTATGTAGACTAGCCTCCTGGTTTTGATGATTTAGGTTTTCAAATCATGTTTTCAAATTGTATAAAGCATTATATGGTTTAAAGAAAGCACCTAGAGCATGGTATGAAAGACTTAGTGCATTCTTGCTAATCATGGCTTTATTAGAGGTCAAGTAGATAGCACACTGTTTATTAAATCAAAAGCCAAGAACATATTACTTGTGCAAATTTATGTAGATGATATCATATTTGGATCTACTGATGAATCCTTGTGCAAGTATTTCGAGAAGCTCCTGCAGAGAGAATTTGAGATGAGCACGATGGGAGAGCTCAACTACTTCCTTGGATTACAAATAAAGCAAGGCAATGAAGGAACTCATATTTGTCAAGCAAAGTACACTAAGGAGTTATTAAAGAAATTCGAATTTGAAAATGCCAAACCACTGTCCACTCCAATGAGTACATCTACAAGGTTAGACAGTGATAAGGAAGGTAAGAAAGTTGATCAGAAAATTTATAGAGGCATGATAGGATCATTGCTTTATTTAACAGCTAGTAGACCAGATATCTTATTTAGTGTATGCATGTGTGCAAGATACCAGTCTGATCCTAAGGAATCTCATTTAATATCTGTTAAAAGGATTTTTAGATACTTAGCTAAAACTCATGACCTTGGACTATGGTATCCTGAATCATGTGAAACTAGTTTAGTTGGATATTTTGATGTTGACTATGCTGGATGCAAAGTAGATAGAAAAAGCACCAGTGGTGGTTGTCACTTTATTGCAGGATGCTTGATTTCATGGTCTTCAAAGAAGTAAAATTCAGTAGCACTATCAACAGCTGAAGCTGAATACGTAGCTGCTGGGAGCTGCTGCACTCAACTCCTATGGATAAAGCAACAGCTTAAGGACTATGGATTGCACATCAAGACCATCCCATTGCTGTGCGACAACACAAGTGCGAAAAATCTTACTAAAAATCAAGTTCAGCACTCCAGGACGAAATATATAGAGGTTAAATATCATTTTATTAGAGATCATGTAGCTAATGGTAATATAAATATTTCTTTTATAGATACTCTAAATCAGTTAGCAGATATCTTTACAAAAGCCTTACCTGAAGAGAGATTTACGTCTCTAAGATAGGAATTAGGTATGTGTAATTAGTAACAGATATGTCTGTACGTAACTAAAATAATAAATTTCAAATAATACTTGTCCTTCCCGCTAAAATTTAAGCAAATCCTTTATTACTTGCGTCATAAATTTGTTATGACATTTCAAGATCAATTCTTTATTATTATTTGCGTACTCATCTCCTCTTTTGTCGTTATCCGCTTTAATGCTCTGCCGTTTCAAAGCCACTTTATGTCTTGCCATTAAATCTGAAATCCTTGCCGCATCGATTACTCTCTCTCTCTCTCTCATATCCTTCGATTTACTTGCTTGCGAAGCCCTCATCGACTCCAGAATCCCCTCTGTGAGGTTTCGAAGAATCCCTCTATTCCCGCTCAAATTTCTTGAGGGTTCTTGTTCCTCTCTTCCCCACAATCCTTCAAAACCTTTCTTGTTCGTTTCCATGGCCGCTTCTGGGAGTTCCGGCAACGTAGGTGGTTACAGCGTCGCCTTCCTCACGGCGGATCAACAGGAACGGTTTGTAGCTGTCAGGATCAAGCTTTGCGGAAACAAGGCAGTGGATATTGAAGATTTGGAGAAGCATGGGTGCACAGCATTGTGGAAGCCATTCAAAGGATGAAGTGGACGAAGATGGTCACTATTTCTGAGCCAAGTTATCCAGACCTAGCCAAAGCTTTCTACACATGTCTAAAAACTGAAGAAGATGGGTCCCTTTCTTCCACAGTCAAAGGTACAGTCATTCAAATCACCTATGATCTGTTGGAAAGACTATTTGGTGTCTCTACGGTCGGTCACAGTGGGGTGGACTCGGTGGATGTTCATGCTAAGGGGCTAGGAATCATCGGAACATAATATAGATTGAAGGATGGAAAAATCGACATCAACCAGCTAAATGCATTCAATAGAATTTTACATTTTATAGTCTGTCAGATTTTGGTGCCAAGGAGCGCCACCTTCTCAACATGCCAAAAAGGAGATTCAGATATGATGTTCTGGGCCATCCAAAATCAAGACATCAACATGGCTCAGGTTATAATTGAGAGGACGAAGTTTGCTGTAGAGATGATATGGGACAAGAAAAATAAATTGGCAGTATCACTTCCATATGCCCAGTTGCTTACCAAAATTTTCAAGGATTATGATATTGACCTGAAAGGAGAAGTGATGGAGAAGATGGGCCAGCCTATCCGGTCCAGCAACTTGAAGAAAAGTGGTTTCTCTCTAGTGGGAAACATTTGGATCAAGACCTCGATGGTAGAAGGAGAGGCCATCATTGGTGAAGCCCCTGAAGTTCAACTAGTTCTAGAAGCAGAGGCAGAGGTAGAAGCTGAGGTCAAAATTGAGGAACCTCCTGCAGTTATAAGGAGGATTGAAGAAATAGCATCTGAACACATTGAGCCCGTTGGGCATTCATCTGAAGTGGTGATTCCCCCTACAGTCCATGCACCTTCAATTGAAGAAGTTGTCATCTTAGAGACTGTTGCTCACGCTGAGGGGGAGCAGGAACAAACTCTCATGAAAAATATTCCCAATGTTCCTGCTGCAGACATTGGTATGGAAGATAATCAGTCAGAAGTTACTCCGGAAGTTGTGGCACCAGGCCACACAGCAGATGTACAGATGGAAGATGCTCCAGCTCAGGGGGAGCAAGAGATTCAAGGGAAGCCTACTATTAGTGTTCCTGCAGATCTTATTCAGGAAGGAGTTGTTGAAGATGTTTCAGATGATGATGTGGAGCCCACCATCAACTCAGGTGGAAAGAAAAAGGGTGTTCCCCCCAGAATTCCTCTACTCACCAGGAAGGCACACAACAGATCAAAGAAGAGAAAATTCATGTGCATATGAAGCCAGTCATTAATAGATTGAATGCACATGGGGAGATTTTGTGCTCACTACAATCTGAAGTTCAATCCATTTTTCTGAGTGAGAGCACTGAAGCCAAGGAGATTGGAGCAGTTAAAGCTGAGCTCCAGAAGATGAGAAGTGAGTTGGGAAGCATGAAGCAGTTAATGACAAATCTTTCAGACTTTGTGAGGGTGCAATTATCCTCTCCTGCCCCTCCTGCTCCCACTCAACCTGTACCAAAGGAGTCTGGGCCTTCTGAGGTCATCAAGGAGGTTGGGCCATCAGGGCCAGTTGTTGAGGAATCAAGGCCATCAGGGCCAATTGCTGAAGAGGTTATCCGACCACCAGGGCATTCTGAAGAGGAAGTCAGACCATCAGGGCAATCAGTTGAGGAGCCAATGCCATTAGGGCCATGTGAAGCTGAAGTTGTTAGTGTTGGGCCATCAGGGCCAGTGGAGGCAGTGGCAGAGCCAGCTGGATCTCAAGCACCTGTAGAAGTTGCTGTTGTGCCCCCAGAGCCTTCCATCCCTTTTAGTCTTCAGACTCCAGCTCCTTCTTCTCCACCCACATCCTTCTTTGCCCGACCAGCACCTGAACCTTCCAAGAAGCCTCTTCCAAAACACATCTCCTCACCTACACCTTTTCCTGCTACCTCCTCCTCTTCACCCACTTCTTCTACTGCTATTCCTCCTCCTTCCACAATTGAGGATCCTCCAGCATCATCCTCAGCTGGTCCCTCATCTTCTGGACCATCAGCTGCAAAACCATCTGCACCTCCTCCTCCTACTTCTTTCTCTTCTCTTCATCCACCCACTTCTCCCTCCTTTATAACCATCATTCCGAAGGGTGCTCATGTTCAAGGCCACATCATACAGGACATTAAAGATGAGTTTGAAGAAGCAATTCTTCGCTCAGTCCTATCTGTGTCCTCCCATGTTCACAGGACAGGCTCTCCCAGTCCTGCCCCCCAAAAGAGGAAATTTTATTAGCAACTTGCTCTCTCTTCTGAACCTCACTTCCCTCCTCTTTGGTTCTCTCTTTCTATTGAAAATAGAAGAAGATCCCTCTATTATGAATTCTTACAAAATGTACATTTACTGTTATTTTTGGCCTCCTTCATCTTAATCTCACCGAACATCTTACTATTGTTCTTCCTCTCTCTCCAATATCCAAATCAGATAAGTCCAAAATCTCTCCATAGTTGAATCTAAGACTGAAGACCAGTGGGCTCGGGACCATCAGTCTCTCTACAGGAATTATGTGCTTGCTCGTTCTAACAAGTTTCCACCCTTAGACCACCAACTTACTCTGTTTGAGTGGTTTGTTATCCACCATAGGAATACTTGGGGTCCCTTCATCCAGAGGGAAATCAAGTTGATCCGGCACTTCCAGATGTTTCAAGACTACTGGTTTGTCAATAAACTGCCAGAAATTCAGCTTGGTTAGTTCAGGGGAGCCATTGCACTGCTCAAGACTGAAAACCCTATCAACACTTCCCTTCAGGTGGATTTTGCTACCCTAAAGTTGCCAGAAGTTGTCTTCCTCCCCAAGCTTCATTCCTTGCTCATGGACTCTGCTGTGGGTCCCTCTATCTTTGAAAGATTCGCTAGAGTAATGGCCAGAATAACAGTGCGGCAGGGAGCTCCTCTTGCCTTCCACCGATTTCTGTTCTAGGAGTATCACAGGGGTTTTATCAAGTCTGATGTCCTTGCTCCCCTCCTATCTGAGTGTGAAAGGCTCTCACCATCTGAGTGGGAGAAGCACTATCACCAAGCTGCTCAGCAGTTGGACACCTTGAACTCCTCTCTGGTCAGATCCAGCAAATCTTCTCTTTCTGCTGAAGAATTCTTGGACCTCAACTCCATTAATTTGGTTCAAGATCCTTTTGCCATTTGGATTGAAAGGTACAAAGTCTATGAACCCCTGAAGACGGAACTGAACCAGCACAAGATTTTCTACCCTATATCTATCGACAAATTCCTGCAGCAAGCTAGTTTTGGAACTACTAGCTTGTACAAATCCTCCTTTGGCAAGGATGAGTATGCCAATTTCATTGATGCTCAGAGGCAGCTCCACATCCAGAGACTTCTTCCAGACATGGGGCCTTCCTACAATATTTCTTGGGGTGCATTTAAAAATTACTTTGAAGAGTAGGAACTCCAGGCTTGGCCAATCATTACTTGACATGCCTCTCTTTTATCTCCTGCCTTCTACATTTCTAATCCCGATTAAGTAATCAAATCTGATACTTTTGGCTCCCATTTATCTGTGTCTATCTCTATTTTCTTTTCTATTTATCTAATTCTTTTTTCTTAATGACAAAAAGGGGGAGAAAGTATTCTGAAAGACATACCCTTAAAAAATTCAATTAAACAAATTTTAATTCTTTATATGTAATTTCTATTGTCTATGTTTTGTCATCACCAAAAAGAGGAGATTGATGATCAATCCATCTCATATAAAATTATGATGAATTATATATGTAATTTTTGGTGATTAACAAAACCTTGAAAAGTGTTTTCTAAACATTGTTTCTAAAGTTTATCTACAGGAAATAAATCTAGCAAATAGTAAGTTATCCCCACACATTGATGTAAGTTCAATGCATATATTTTTGTCTAAGTACACATCGATTTCCTTTATAGAAACAACGATTCGATCACCATAACGATTCTGTAAGTCACTTAAACAATGATTTCGGACTCACAACGATTTCAAAAGTAAAACAACGATTTTACTTAAAGAATGATTTCATCGAAACAATGATTTGTTTTCACTTAAAGAACGAATTGATCACAACAATGAGTTACTTTCACTAAAAGAACTATTTGCTTTCACTTAAAGAACGATTCGATTGAAATAACGATTTGCGTTCACTTAAACAACGATTCGATCGAAACAACGATTTGCGTTCACTTAAAGAATGATTTGATCGAAACAACGATTTGCGTTAAACAACGATTTGATCGAAACAACGATTTGCTCTCACTTAAACAACGATTTGATCGAAATAACGATTTGCTTTCACTTCAACAACAATTTGATCGCAACAATGATTTGCTCAAAACAACGATTCGCTTTTACTTAAACAACGATTTGAGCACAACAACGATTTCTTCCTTAAAACAACGATTTCATGATCGATTTCACTTAAACAGCGATTTTATCATTGAAACAACGATTCTATTGAAACAACGATTTCATCTGCTCATCGATTTCTAATAAGTAACAACTTTGTATAGAACATAGATTTTATTATATTAATACATGGATTATGTTCACATCACTTGGTCTCAACATGGATTACATTCTCACATGATTATATCATCAATTTGATATCAACATCATTTCTTTACAGAATGTTCTTCACTTTCAAATAAATTTATATAGCTCTTGAACAGTCTTGCTTTATCTTCTTATTTTCATTCCTTATAATATTTAAATATGCATATGCTCGAAACTCTGAGGATTTCAAAAAGCCTTCCCGCGCATCTTACTATATCCTAAGATCTTGATCATTTATTGTGTTAGTACAATATTTCCACACGATATCCTTGCTTACTTCACTTGTCAAATAAATTCTTGCTTTATGTGATGACAAGAATATTAACATTCCCTTTTGGTGTATCTTCATACTGCACGACTACTAATGTTGACTGACAATTTAGACAAAGAAAAGTTGTCTAGGTGTCAGCATTTATTGTATGCAGGACTTTTGTATAAACGCACATCAAAGATGAAGTTGTCAACCTGACAAAAAAGGATAGAAGATTCAGACAATCTTTCCTTGAAGGTGTAAGTGTCAAACCAAGCATTAATGGCTGCAGGCTCACCTACTCCTTGCTTCGGACCAGTCTCTCTAACAAGCTTGAAGCTGTGAGACAACAGATATCTTAACAGATACTACAACGGTCAAAATTATTTCAAAGAAGATAAATAGAAGACCGGTGACTCCATAAAAAGAAGTTAGATAGTTCGAATTTTTGAACCTTGAGAAGCTTGAAAAACTCCAGTCACCTGAAGAACAACAAGAGCCAGCTCATCCAATCCAACCATCAGTAGCTCTTAGCTCTCTGTGAGAATAGTGCATGTGTTTTTGAGAGCTTGCATAGTTCTGAGAGAGAGAGTCATCTTGTAATCATCCAGTGTCTCACAGACTTCGCCTCAGATTAAGCAAGTGATTATAAGCTTGGTCTTGGGGCCTTCTTCATACAACGCATTCCTTTTAGTTGATCCTCGTCTGGTGTGAAGAGAAGACCTATTGGTATAGGTGGTGTTATTCCTCTTCTGGTTGAGAAGAGAAGGCTAGCTGCAGCTGGATGTGTAAGTGTCCTTAAGGGGGACTGTACCCTTGTATAGTGGAATCCCAAGTGGTTGCTTGGAGACTAGACTTAGGACTCCTTGGGATAGGAAATCCGAACTAGGATAAATTTTCATGTTGTTTGTGTGATTGTTCTCTTTGTGTTGATTAACACTAACTCTAACTATCGATCTTAGTATTGTCTGTCTAGTGTTTTATTTACAGAAATTTCTACTAAAAGATTTTTTAAGCAATCCATTCACCCCCCCCCCTCTGGGCTTGCTATCTGGGCAACAAACTGTGTATAGCTGTAGGATGTCGCGGAGCACCCTGACTCCATAGTAGAGCTGAGGTCTCCACCAGCATCCATCCCAGTACTAAATCCGAACACTCGGCCTTTCTTTGGTTGACCGATTGCAGCCAACCAAGCCGAGACATCAAATTGTGGATGCTGAGAGGAGTCATCACCATGTCGCTCTCTCAATTGTTGCTCGTATGAGTCCTGACCACTTCTTTCACCCTTTGTGAGACAAATTCTTATGATTCCTTACGTTTATGTGTACGACAGAATAGCTCTGTGTAGGCTACAGGGCAACCTGTCTCCTCCTACTACAATTGTAAATTATGAAGAAATTAGTGTAATATATAAATCTTATAAAATTTAATTATAAAATGAATATTACCATTCTCTTCTTGTGGCATCCAAAGGTGATGGAGCCACTGGTATGCAAACTAGCCTCAGGCATTTTAGCCCAATTTTGTGTAGCAATGGCCGACCGTGATTGGTACTCTTGTGTTGCCCACTGGTCGCACATAGCATCCCAGTAGTCTTTCCTTATTGCAGGAGGGTTGTGGCCCTTCCATTGGAGTGGATCAGCCACCCCCACCCACTGCCCTCTTTGCCAACTCTTCTTCTTGGTAAGGTAGTCATAAAAACATCTCCCCGCAACCTTTTCGCAGGCTATCCGCGCATCCTCCTCTTGCTTCGCAATCGTGAAGCGATAAGTGCATTGTAGAAATTGATGCTATGTTTAGTAACAAATTACTTTAAATTAAATTAAAATAAAACATACCAAAAATGATCGGAAGAGGCTGTCGAGGACGTCCCTCGAGTAGTCCCTCCACTATGCCACCGGCCTTGGGAGATGGTGGAGCAAGGATTTTGTGATCCATCGCATCACTTCTAGTGGTTCAAACTTCATGCTGGACATTATTTATTTAAAGTTAGAAAGGAACATTGTGTTACAAACATAAATGTATAAAATGAATAATTAAATACTTACGTGCAATATGATCAAGCGTCATGTGTCGGGCTCTGACAACTGCCCAAAACTAGAATGACCTATTGAGCTTGGAGTCTGAGGGGAGGCCATAGCAGTCGGTGGAAAAGGGGCCGTAGTAGGAGGAGGAGGGGGGTTGTAGTAGAAGGCTGAATGGGGGCCATAGTAGGTTGGTGGAAGGTTGTATGGGGTAACAAATACCAACCAACAAGAGTAAGGGGCTGCTCTATTGCCAAATGGATTGAATCCATCTATACACAATCCGAGCCTCACATTCCTCACCTCTATTGCTAAGGTCGAGTGAGCGTGGTCAAAGTGTATCCAAGCCTCAACATCAGCAGGGTGTGCCATCTTCTCCTCTCTATGTCGAACTCTGTCTGCATGCCATCTCATGTGTCTAGTTGTTTTTTATGACATATACAATCGTTGCAATCTAGAGGTGAGAGGGAAGTAACAAAGTGACTTGTACGGTTCATCTCTCTCCCTCATGTTGGCATTGTCACCTCTCTTTGGCTTGAACCGGGGATGCCCACAAAGAGAACATGATTGGGTATTTTTCTGTCCTTTGTAATATAACATACAATGGTTCGGGAAAGCATTTATTTTCACATATCCCAATCCAAGCTCATTAACCATCTTTTTTGCACGGTAGTAATTTTCTCGCAACTTCTCACTTCCTGGCAACATGCTTTTTACCACTGAACAGAAAGAGTCAAAACAAGCTTCTCTCAAAGTGTGCTCTGATTTCAGATTCAACAACTGAAGGACTGCGGACAAAATGGTGTGACTCTCACAACCATCCCACAATGGCTCATCAGCATTCCTCAGTAATTTATAAAACTAGTTCACATCATCATTAGGTGCTTCATCCACAGCATAATGCAGTTCAGGTCCCGCAGTGTCAAACACCAAATTTACATACTAGTTATCCTGAACAACCTCAATCCTTACTTTTGTATGTCCCCAAAACTCCTCACCATGCGCCATCCAATTCACATACCCACAGACAAAACCTTTCTTGTAGAGATGTTGTGCAACATCAAACGACTGAAGGAATCGATTGTTCTTATAGACTGCACAGGGACATCTAATACAACCTTCAGGATTCATTGCTCACTGCAAAGTCAATGAATCCATCAACAACCTTTAAAAATTCAGATGACAACTCGTTGCCTACAATCCTACGGTACATCCACTCACGGTGTGGAGACATTTTTCCTATACAAATATTACACATAATATATGTTAAACATTACTTTGTAGTTAGCGAACATGTACACCAATATATCCGTCCTAAACCAATTACAATCTAGACACTGAGTGTATAAAGGACCTAGCCCATCTACAAATATCAAAACTTGGGAGTTGTGTACATTTATGTGTGCTACAATTTGCTCAAAATTTCGGCAGCCTTCCGACACACTTCTCCAATATACCGCCATAAAATACTAAGTCTAAGTAATGCTCCATCTGAACATCACTTAGATTAGTATGGTATATTGGAGAAGAGTCTAGAGATGCTACCAAAATTTTGAGAAAATTACAAGACACATAAATGTACACACTCCTAAGTTCGGATATCTGTAGACAGTCCGACAATGATAGGGATATTCAAGATTTTAAATGTATATATGCATCGACCTTACTGTAGAATAAGCCATGCATATATACTAATTAAAATCTTGAATGGGCATCTAGACATTGGTAAGACATCCCCAATCCCTCTAAAAATATATATATAATAAAATAAAAAATTATAAGCAAAGAGTCAAAACATGCAGCAAATATTATCAACATTATTAAGAGTGTCAAAGAAAACAACTATAAACATGCAGAAAAAATATTATAAACACTAATCTAGAGCAGAGAGCTACTTTATTACATCTTTGCCTGGGGGGGTTTAATTAAGTGTTTGTACGAATGAGACAGTGTGCTCATTCATCACAGTGCATGCAGGCTCCCCTTTGTTCAGTGATGGAAAGGGCCTTGTTCTGGATTATTACAAGCATGAATCCATATGTGGGTTTGTCCAGAATAGACTGGACTATGAGGCACTGGTGTTCTTTCGTGAAATGCTCGAAACTGGGGTGATACCGAACGAGGTCACTTATACTTCTGTAGTTAAAGCTTGCGTAGGTAGTAACAGTTTTGATGTGGGGCCGAATATTTTTGGTTTGATAGACGTGAGTACGAGAAGAACCATATCAGGATGCAGGACCTTGATTCTGCCAGGAGACTAGTGTTCGAGCAGATGGAGACAAAAGATGTCATTGTAAAATTTAAGAAGAAGAAGACTTGAGATGAAGAAAATATGTGTTTGTCTCTCTTATCATTCTATTCACTTCTCAATATATATATAGTACAACAGAGTATTTAATGCTACATCTGTGAGCTAACAATATTTAATGTACAACAAAAGATGTGCTGCATGGGAAGACATGCAGTCGGAAGCCATGCAGACACATTTATTTATCTTTGGACACAGTGCTCGGTGCTTAGATGTGTCAGGGAGAGTGGTCTGCTCGGATTGTTCGCTCGGGAGATTGTGCTCGAAGTTCTTGTTCGGTAGAGCAGGTTGCATGTGAGAGCAGTCTGGTCGGACTGCTGTCCTGCTCGGAAGGCTGCTCGGGAGAGCTGCTCGGAAGCTGTCCTGCTCGGAAGGCTGCTCGGGAGAGCTGCTCGGAAGAAGGGTGTCTTATCACGCCCCGCAAGCTCAAGGGGGCCTGGCACACATTGAGCTTGGTCCTTAAGTCTGTGAATCGCTACTGAGCCAAAGGTTTGGTGAAGATGTCTGCACGTTGGTCCCGAGTTGAAATGTAAGCAAAAACCAATTCTTTTGCTTGCGACGCGTTCCCGAACAAAATGGAAATCGATTTCCCATGTTTGGTGTGAGCGTGGAACACAGGATTGGCTGCCAAGTATGTGGCGCCAATGTTGTCACAAGAGAAGGGGGGTAGGAGTGGAGAATCCCAGTTCTTGTAAGAGAGAAATTAGCCAGAGTAACTCGGCGGTGGTGTTAGCCACAGCTTTGTATTCTGCCTCAGTACTTGATCGAGAGACAGTGGGTTGCTTCTTGGAGCTCCAAGAGATGAGATTAGTCCAAGAAAGATAGCATAGCCACTGGTGGAACGGCGATCAGCAGAAGAGCCAGCCCAATCGGCGTCACTAAATGCATGCAGATGACAGGGGGAATCCTTATGAAGGAAGATTCCATAGGATGATGTTCCTTGTAAGTATCGCAGGATGCGTTTAACATGAGCCAGTCGTGAGTGGTGGGTGCATGCATGTGCTGGCATGCCTTGTTTACAGCAAAGGAAATATCGGGCCGAGAGTTATAGTAGCATATTGGAGAGCGCCGACCACACTCCGATATAAGGAAGCATCTGCAAAAGGAGCGGAGGAGGTGGAAGTGTTGATGATCGGACTGGCATTGGTGTGGAGATAGGCCGAGCACTAGTCATCCCAGTTCTTTGAAGAATATCAAGGATGTACTTGGTTTGGGTAAGGAGGTACCCAGATGGCTGTGGCAGTAGCTCAATACCCAAGAAGAAGTGAGCGAGAGGGCCCCAAGGTCACGAACACAAAAAATGTTGCTAGAGAGGAAAGAAGAGAAGAGATACCGCCTGGATCATTACCAGTGACAAGTATATCATCCACATATACCAAGACAAAGATCTGAGATTTTGCGTGACACCGAAAGAAAAGAGAGGTATCAGTGGTGAGCCTCGGAAATGATGAGCATGGAGCCAGTTGCTGAGGCGTTTAAACCATGCCCGAGGGGCTTGGCGCCGACCATAGAGTGACCGGCGTAGTGACGACATGGTCAGGCAAATGAGGATGAAACAAAACCAGGGGGCTGCTCCATAAACACAGTTTCTTCCAAGTCGCCGTGAAGAAAAGCATTGGACACATCAGGCTGCCGAAGAGACCAACCAGAACTGACGGCGATGGCAATAGTAAGCGGACAGTGGTGATTTTGACAATAGGGCTGAAAGTATCAAACAATCAACCCGGGTTGTTGCCGAAAACCTTTTGCCACAAGCCGAGCTTTATGGCGCTCTAGAGTTCCATCAGCATGTTGCTTGAGCTTGAAAACCCACTTGCACCCAAGAACATTCATCCGAGTATCACGAGGAACGAGATCCATGTGCCATTACGTAGGAGAGCATCAAATTCTGTGGCCATTGCAGCACGCCAAGCCGGATCCTTGACGGCCTGAGTAAAGCATGTGGGTTCCGTATGGACGGAAGTGAGGAGAGTCGTTGGCGCAGTATCCATGACAAGGTGGGGAGAGGCTGCATAAAGCTCGCGCAGAGAGCGTGTCCGGAAAGGTGGATCCGGTGAGGAGCCAGGAGATGGATCAGCAGGTGGAGACGGGGCCGTTGCGCTCGTACTCGAAGAGATAGCTTGCAGTTGTGGAGGCGATGCCGGAGTAGAGAGCCGAGATAGTTGTGTAAGTGGCGAAGACTTTGAGGTCGTGGAGCAGCCGTTGGCGTAGCAGGAGCAGCAGCATCGTCATGCGTAGCAGGAGTAGGCAGCAGCGAAGCAGCCATGGGAAGATGGACCGTGGCATCAGGTGCTGGGCCAAGGGGCCGGGCAGAGATTGCGTGGCAGAAGTAGCTGCAAAAGGAAAGTCAGTCTCCTGAAAGCGTACATCTCGGGAGATGTAAATCCGACCGGTGCGTGGGTGGAGACAGCGATATCCCAGATGGTTTTGGCTATAACCAAGGAAAACACAACGCTCA
This sequence comes from Colocasia esculenta, assembly GCA_014218235.1. Lineage (NCBI taxonomy): Eukaryota > Viridiplantae > Streptophyta > Magnoliopsida > Alismatales > Araceae > Colocasia > Colocasia esculenta. Next base: position 19,739,333 of record CM024761.1, on the reverse strand, counting down.
GAATGAGGACTGAGTTTGTTAGGGGCGTAGGGTCGTAGCCAGGGGTAACAGGCGCCACCCGAGACCGAAGAAAGGTGATATCTGGGTGGTGATGGAATAAAGTATGGTAGGGAGTATCCATATGAAGCAGCGGGGTGGGTAGACGATTGATAAGATAAACGGCGGTCAGAACAGCCTCATCCCAAAACCGCTGGGGTATGGACGCATGAAGCATCATAGCGAGAGCGGATTCAATGATATGACGATGTTTGCGTTCTGCTGCGCCGTTCTGTTGAGGGGTGTGGGGACAAGAAACCCGATGTGTTATGCCAGCAGAATCAAGGTAAGGGCGTAGTGCTTGAAATTCACCCCCCAGTCAGATTGAAAGACTTTAATTTTGCGACTAAAGAGTCTTTCCACATGTCGTTGAAAACGAAGAAAAGAAGAAAAGTGGCACACACATCAGATTTGAGTTTTAAGGGAAAAGCCAAGTAAGTGACTATAATCATCAACAAAAATGACATAATAGCGATGTCCAGAATGAGACATAAGGGGGGTGGTCCCCAGACGTCTGAGTGAATCAGATCTAAGGGACCCACAGAGCGTGAGGGAGAGAGGGGGAAAGGGAGTCTGTGAGACTTTGCCTGCATACAAGCAGGGCAAGTTGAAGTGGAAAGGATGGAAAACCATAATGGGAAATAACACGGTGCACGGTGCGCAAAGCTGGATGTCCTAAGCGGGCATGCCAGTCAGGGGTGGAGGACAGTTCGCCAGCGAGAGCAGTTGAGAGGGTGCTGGAGTCTTGAAGGCAGCATGGGAACTTGGGGACACATGTAGACGATAAAGACCATTATGAAGTGCCCCGTGAGTCAGGCCTTCCCCGACCGCCGATCCTTCACAAGACAAAAGGTGGGGTGAAATTCAAAGAGATATCGTTATCTTAGCGAGACGGTGACCAGAAAGAAGATTGCGAGTGATAGCAGGGACATGGAGAACATTAGTTAAGGAAAGGGGTCGGGAAAGAGATGAGAGTGTTGTGTATCCATGGTTTTGAATGCGCAAACTTGTACCGTTACCAACGCGCACCATGTCAGACCCATGATACGGAGAGGACGCAGGAGTGAATATAGTCAGGGGTGACGTGATGGGTGGCACCAGAGTCTGGGTTACAAGTTGTTGTCGGTGTGAGATGTTCAGTAGCAGCATTGAGGGCGTTGAAGTGAGGCCTGGAAGAAGAGGCGGTGTTGAGGGCTGCGGAGCAGGAGAGCGTGGCCCGCCGATGAAGCGCTGATTAAAGCGCTCTGGGCACTCATGAGCATAGTGTTGGCCGGCGACGAAGCAAATCTGACAGAAAGGCCACGCCCACGCCCGCGGCCTCGACCACGCCCGCGGCAAAGCGTCCGCCCCCGCGAGTGAAGCCTCGGCGGGATGGATCAGCGGATGAGTGAGCAGGCTGACAGTGGCTAAGTTGGCAGAGGGAAAGGCTGCCTCTTCAGAATGCTCACAGTGCTGCATAAAACTTTCATGGGCGAGAAGCATCGCATACAGGTCTTCAAGTGTGACATCCCGAATGCGGGTGGTGGTGACAGAAGGAATAAAGGTATTGTAAGCAGGACCAAGACCCGCAAGGACATGCATGATGAGATCTTGCTCTCGAACTGGTTCGCCAATAATGGCAAGACTATCAGCAATACCTTTAATTTTTTGCATAAACTCGTTGTAGTAAGTCCACGACGAAGAGAGTGAAGTTGAGTCCGTAGCTGTAGGACCCGGCCCCAGAGTGAGAGGCCAAAGCTTGAGCAAGAGAGGTCCAAGCTGCCTGATCACTATCACAGTCAGGAACTAGAGCTGCCACAGAATCAGACATGGAGGCCAGCATCCAGGAAGAATGAGCGCATCGCGCTGTTGCCAACCGAATAGGCAGGATTGGGGCATGGGTCCGGCAGGTCCTGAATATTAGATGGGGGGCATGCATCTGAGCCATCAAGAATGCCCAGATAGCCATGAGCACGCAAGGCAGCAGTGAACTGGCGACGCCACGTCCGTAATTATCGTGCGTCAATTTGATGGTGAGCAAAGACAGAACACCAGGAGCACCATGTATGGAGTTGGGGGGTGGGAGACTCTCATTTGATACAGGGGTTGAAGAAAGATCTGAGACAGCAGGTAGGGGGGAGATTGAAGTGGTGGAAGATGTTTGAGCCATGAGGAAGAGAGGTAAAGGATCAGAGTAAAGCTGTGAGGCAAGGCAGCTCTGATACCATGTAAAATTTAAGAAGAAGAAGACTCGAGATGAAGAAAATATGTGTCTGTCTCTCTTATCATTCTATTCACTTCTCAATATATATATAGTACAACAGAGTATTTAATGCTACATCTGTGAGCTAACAATATTTAATGTACAACAAAAGATGTGCTGCATGGGAAGACATGCAGTCGGAAGCCATGCAGACACATTTATTTTATCTTTGGACACAGTGCTCGGTGCTTAGATGTGTCAGGGAGAGTGCCTTGCTCGATTGTTCTGCTCGGGAGATGTGCCTCGGAAGTTCTTGTTCGGTAGAGCAGGTTGCATGTGAGAGCAGTTTGGTCGGACTGCTGTCGGACTGCTCGTCCTGCTCGGAAGGCTGGGAGCGTGAGAGAAGCTCGGAAGCTGTCTCGGAAGCTCGGAAGCAGGTGTCTTATCAGTCATTTCCTAGACTGCAGTCCTTGATGTTTACATTGAGGTGGGGGAGTTATAAAAGCTCGTCATTTCTTTGATGAGATGCCAGAAAAAAAAACGAAGTTTCCTGGAGTGCAATGATTGCAAGGTATACTCAAGGTGGATGTGCCATGGAAGCACTGAGACTTCTTGATCGTATGGTCTCCGATGGATTCAAGCCGAATACCTCGTATATTTCTAGTGTGCTTTGCGCTTCTGCTAGCCTCAATAACGTCTTGCTTGGAGCAATGTCCATGGCCTTGTCATAAAGACTGGCGTTGATGGTAACATTTTCATCTCTAGTGCTCTGATTGACATGTATTGCAAGTGTGGGAAACCTGATGAAGGCCGTCAGGTTTTTGATACAACTTCAGAGAAGAATGCGGTCTGCTGGAATGCGATGGTTGCAGGGTATAGCAGCAATTCTAGGTCTAATGAAGCAGAAGAGCTATTTAAGATAATGCCAGGGAAGGACATCATATCTTGGAATAGATTAATATCAGGTTTGGTCGATAATGAAGACTATGAGAAGATAATGTCGTCAGGACAAATGCCTGATCAGACGACCTTTTCCAGTGTTCTTCGTGCGTGTGCATGTTTCTCTTCACTAGAGAAAGGTAAGAACCTTCATGGTAAGATTATGAAACTTGGTTTCATGGATAGTGTCTTCATTGGAACCGCACTGACTGACATGTATGCCAAATCTGGGAATGTTGAAAGTTCCAAGAAGATATTCTCTTAGATGCCAGAAAAGAATGATGTAGCGTAGGCTGCTATGATTCAGGGCCTTGCAGAGAATGGGCTTGCAGAGGAGTCTGTTGTCTTGTTTGAGGGGATGAGCAGAAGTACCGAAATAATTCCGTAAGCTGAGAAATTCATCAACAAAATTCCACTCAGACCAGAATCTAACGCTTGGGCTGCTCTATTAAGTGCTTGTCGCACACAAGGAAATGATAAGATAGGGGAGAGAGCTGCAAAATGGCTGTGGGCACTGGGAAAGCAGAATCCTAGCAATTATATCTTGCTTTCAAATATCTATGCTTCTGTTGGTAGGTGGAAAGATGTCGAGAAGGTGAGAACTCTATTGAGACAAACCGGACCACGGCGGAGGTGGGTGGGGTGCAGGTTGCAGCCTTGCAGGGTGCAGAGGGAGGGGGGGCACAAGCGGTGGAGGTGGAGGTGGGGTGGGGTGGGGGTTGCAGGGGGCAGAGGAGGAGAGGGGGGGGGGGGGGGGGTTGCAGGGTGCAGAGAGAGAGAGAGAGGGGGGGGGGGGGGGGGAATTCTGACATCACCACAGCTCACTTCGTTCTCTCGCTCTGCAATCGGCGGAAGACTCACGGATACTTGGAGGGTACGGCTTCAAGGAATGGACTTGATCGAACGGCCAACCACTTGCAATTTCGGTAGGAGATGAAATCCAAGCCAGTACCCAATTTCTTTTTAAGAAGAAAAAACTCAGCAGCATTCATGAGTCGCTCGTTCAACTGTCCCTCGGGAGCTAAGAGAGATTGGCAATAAGAGTACAGAGGTGGCGACCGGGTGAGGGGGCGCTGGAGAGAGGGGGAGATATATATATATATATATATATATATATAGAGAGAGAGAGAGAGAGAGAGAGAGATTAACGGCAGTGGTGGCGGGACCTCGGCGATCGGCGAGCAACGAGATGGCCGGAGGCGTGCCTCCGGCGATAGGCTTGAGAGTTTCAAGACGGGGGAAGAAGAGAAAGGGGAAAATGGGGGGCGACGGAAGGGACGAGGGGAGGAAAGAAAGAGGGGGAATGGGGGTGCCGAAGGTTTTGACGGGAAGGGGAGGAGGGGGATTAAAAGGAATTAGCGACGGAATAATGACGACAAATTTCAGTTGGTAATCCGTCGCTATATAAATATATTGACAACCTACTTCCAAGAAGGGAAGAAATTATTGTCGCCTAGATTTTGGTCACTAAATTTCGTCGTTAAATCATAATTTTATTGTAGTGATTATAATGGCCAAAACATAAAATTCTTTTCTCTTTTTTGCTATTTGTTTTCCATTGGCAATTCTTCTCATGTTGAATAGAGCGTTCACTATAATATGTGTCATGCGAGTTCAGATTACAATTCCAATCAGTTAAAGCAATCAAGTGATGTATTTTCATTTTAGTATGTTCCCAAGTTAGAGTTCATCTGAAGCTGAAGCACTAGCTACTAGTTTTCATGACGTCGAGAGAAAACAAACATAGTTTTCATGAGTTCGAGAGAAGACAATAGCAGATACTAATTTGCATTTCTCCATTAAATGTATTGTAATGGTCTACAGATTACCTCTTCATGCATGTATATAAGATGAGGTCGCAGATTTAAATCTTATAAGAAGAGCAAGTTTAAAAGAAAGTTTTAAAAGTTCTTAAGGACATTATAACAGACTTTTTTTCCCAAAAAAAAAAGGAAAAAAAATAAAGATAGTAATCGATTGGACCAAGGAAATGAAGAATTTGAGGATGATCCCGTCAAAATGGACAACGGCAAAGGTACGACATTGGCCACAAAGAAGTGTTGGAAAAATGGCCTTTTTCCAGTCCCATGAATGACCAAGCCACCAAGGATAAGCTCGGCAAACACACAAGTACGAAAAATATAGAATTGTAAAATAAAAAGTACAACAAACATTATTATATAGGACTTATGTTTGAATCTCAAATTTTAAAAAAATTACGAGACAAATTCAATCCACTATAATAAAATAAAATAATACATTAATTTCACTCTCAGGACAAACTGAAAATTACAATCTCCACAAAAATATGAAAACTACACATTTGAGATCTGATGACAAATTTCTTGTGTTGATAATCGAGATGAGAACCCTAAGAAAAGATATATCTTAGGAAGCCTAGAGATGCTGTCGTCCTTCTCTGCTCACCAAAGCGTGCAAGGAATGCATTGTTCAATCCTCGTTTGCTACATGCATGGGTGTGCCTTCTCATCTTTTATGACGAGAAAGACTTAATACTGGCCACTAAAACTCCTGGCCATGTTTGGGGTGAAGAATTGGCTTGGGAACCAACTTCTTCTCCCCTCATGTAGGCCTCTCATGAGGCTTGGCCAATTCAACAATATCTCTCCCTCCAGTTTTATGAGAGGGACTCTGCCTTCTTATAGTAGATCCTACGAAAACACTAAATTAGTCAAATTGTAGTTATCTCCACCAAGCTCTTACATACGTTGTGTTTCTCTTTGGTAGGACCTTTATTAATTATTGTCTGATGGATTCTTCTCTGTGTCAACCTTCTCCAACTACAATAACTCTTTCTCAATAATATCTCAGATCTAGTGATACCAAACATCAACATGCATCCTTTGATCTGGAGGGATAAGTTTAATTCTTTACCAAGTGTATAACACTCTGACTATCACAATGCTAAACATAAGTCTTTTGACTAAGCTTACATCTTGGGAAAAACTTTTTATCCATAACATCTTCTTGCACGCCGATGTAACTACAATATACTCCACTTCTGAAGTAGATGGAGGAACACAATTTTGCAACTGGACTATCATGACACAGCCCCCCTTGCAAAAGTAAACACGTAATCGAATAAGGACTTTTGAGTCCAAATCTATTGTCATATCTATATCAGCAAATCTTTGTATCTCTGGCTTCAAACAACAAAAACAAAAATAATGGTTTGTTGTGCCCCTAAGATACCTGAGAATCAAGTCCACTGCTTTGCAATATTCTCTGCCTAGATTAGATAATTATCTACTCAACACATCAACTAGATAAGCTAAGTCTGGACGTGTGCGTACTATGGCATACATGAGACTCCCCATTACTTGCCATATGGTTTCTTCATACTCTTTTGCTCATTTATAGAAGATAGACACTACTCACTGCTTAATTTGAAGTGACTTACAAGCGGAGTGCTAACTGACTTAGTATTTTTCATATTGAATCGATCAACTACTTTTTCAACTTATTTTTATTGTGACAATCACAATTTCTTGGCCTTCTTGCAATGAGTGATCCTCATGCCCAGTAGTTGTTGTACTGGTCCCAAGTCCTTCATATCAAAGGACTTGACCATGTCTTTCCTCAACCTGCCAATTATGTGAATGTCTTGCCCAATAATCATCATATCATCTACATATAATAGAGGAATAATAAAGTTACCTCTAGAAATTTTTTTAATATAAACACAATGATCTACTATTGATCTTTTGTATCATTGACCCCATAAATGAATTAAACTTTTGGTACCAGGGAGTTACTTCAATCCATGTTCTTCTTTGATTGGTAAACTATGTGTTCTTTCATGACAACTTTAAATCCTTATGATTGTCTCAAGTAGGTTTCTTCCTCCAAATCACCATGAAGGATTGTAGTTTTGACATCTAATTGCTCCAGTTCTAAGTCTAGACATGTCATCAAGTCCAACATCGCTCTTATAGATGACATCCTTACTACAGAAGAAAAGATTTAATCAAAATCAATATCTTTATTCTGTCTGTAGCCCTTCACCACCAATTGACTTTATATCTCACTTGTCCTGAGCCTTAATTCTTCAACTTATAATTAAACCCACTTGTTTTGTAAATACTTTTCCACCTTTCGGTAATTCTACCAAATTATAGGTGTGATTCTTTTGCAAGGAATCTAGCTCTTCTTGCATTACCTACATCCACTTATCCTCGTGCATATCACCCTATATTTTTGCAAAAAAATTCTGGTTCACCACTATCAGTAAGCATAACATATTCATTAGAATAATACATGGAGAAGGAATGCAAAGTCTTTTTTGTCACATCCCAATAAATTACAATTTATCAAAAGTGACATAAAATCAAATTAAGAAGAAAGCCCCACTTATACAAACATCTATGCTTGTTTGCAGCAGTATTTACATAACATCACCCATACCAGTCACAGAGAGTTGGGAATTTAATTAGTACTATCATAACTAAGCAATTTGGCTAAAAGTAACTACGAGATCTTATTTGTGATAAAACGCTCAGCACACACTAATAAGTGTATGATTTCATACACTTATGACTAAGAATAAGTGTGTCAATTCTATCATTTGCATTCATTTCGTTAAACAATTCAAGTCATTCTTGTTTTTATATTTAAATATGCATCATGGGAAACTAATGAGAAGTGGGTGTGTTTTAACTCTTCTTAGAACTTACACACAATTGTATAAATTATATATGTAACAATGTTTCTCTTATGTTGTTTATAGGTTACAATAAAATAGGCTAAGGGAAAGCTCCAACAATGGGCTACAAGTTGCAAAAGGAAAAGAATACTTCAAGTGGACTTTAACTTCATCCAAATGGCTCACCTTTGCAGATTGCAAATGGGCCATCTTTGGAGATTGCAAATGGGCCTCTCCAAGCTCCAAAAATATGACACATCATCTATTCTACAATAGAGCTAGAAGTAGAGAGGATTTATAAGTCAAACATTTTCTCCACCATTCGAGGATACAAAGACAAAAAAAGGAGAGATCAAAAGTCCTCCCACAATCCAAGAAATGTTCTCCACCACTCCTATAATTTAAGGATCTTGTTCCCCCTTCAAAGATGCAAGAAGGCAAATGGGCAAAGAGAATCCTCCTCTATAAAAGAAGGCCAAGAGGGGGTAAACCCCCCCATCTCTCATTCATGGGTGAAGCTTAGGAAGATAGAGGGAAGAGAGAGAAAATGGCTTTGTGTTTTGGGTTCTCTTCTTGGATAGTTTTGGATGTACTCTTTCTTCTTCCTTCGTTTTTGTTCTTCTTCTTCCTTTCTTTTTGTTCTTAGTCTTTGGGTGTAAATTGGGATTCCTCCTTATGTTCTAGCACTTTGTTCCTTTTGTTTGTAGCAAGTAAATTAGCTAGGTGGTATTTAATATTTTTGGCTTGGCGTAATCACTCCTCTTTGTAGTAACTTTGTTATTAAGGAAGGAAAGTTGTTCCGTTTCTATATTGTGTGCACTTTCATTCCTTCCCACCTCCCTAGCTTCTTCGTCTCTTTTGTCCTTTGTTGCTAGTTTAACTCAAATTCTTGATGTTTACCTATGCTATAGATAGTTAGCTTTTAGTTAAGTATAGCTTAAAGTGTGGTTTAGTTTAGATTTTATAACTTAACTTAGTCTAGTTTAAAAAGTTGTGTTCCTCTCACCCCTTCCATCTTCTTCTTGGTTTTTTTTTCCCACTCTAGCTGAACTTTAAATGTTACTATTTGCATGTGCTAGAAATACTTTGTCTTTAGTTAGTGTTTACTTAAAGTGTGGCTTAACTTAGTTTATATAGTCTAACTTCATTTAAGTTTAAAGGTTGAACAATCTCTATCTCTTATACTTCCTTCTTGTGTTTTCCCTTTTATTTTAGTTTAAGCTTTTATGTGCTAAAAATGGATAGTCTTTAGTTTATTCTTTATGATAGTTTTTTCTCCATAGCTTAGATTGTAGTTGGAGGTATTCTTGTAGTGTTGTGAGTGTGTGGGTGTGTGTTTTAGTTAGTGGGCTATGCAGATTTGGTTAGTGGGCCATGGAGTTGTAGTGTTTTCAGTGTATGTAGGAGTGTGTGTTGAGTTTGTAGCCTTGTATGTTGAATTTGTTTTAAAGATGTGCTTTAGGTATGTGATGTGAGTGAGTGAATGTGATTAGTTTACAGTATTTACTGAAGTTGATGGTTTTAATGCACTATTTTATAAGTAGTTAGTTATGTTAAAGTGTTGATTTGGGTAGATTTAGAGTTAATGTTTAGTGTATTATTTTTAGATTAGGATGTCAAGAGATTAAGATAGTTCTCTATTTTAAGTGGTGTTTGAGATTAGTGGTTTTAGTATTCAACTTTTAGTTTGTAGTTTAATTATTAACATTATTACCATTGTGTTATCACTATCTTCTTATTTTATTAGTTTTAATATGGCTCTTATGTTGTATTGTTAGCACTATTTCATTCCCTTTATTAGTTTAGAAAAGTCATCTCAAATCTTTTCTTTTTTTTGTACATATATATAAATCAAATCCAAAGGACACTTAGTTTAGTTTCCACTGCCCCCCATGGGATCGACCTGTTCTTGCCGCCTACTACTCTTTCCCATCTTTGTGCAAGTCGGACTTTAAAAATTAAAATTTGATAGTTTAGCCGTGTGATTAACGACACATGTTGTTAAGCCATCACACGCACCCTACGAACTTGACTCTTCTTGATCACCTAAGAGAGAGTAGGAAGGAATGAGCAATCATGCTCAGTAGGATTTACCCTTCTCATAAAAAGGAAAGAAAGGAACTAAGTGGTGAAAGTAAAATGAAATGGCGTGCATAGCATGTAGCAATTTAAAATTTCAACGGAGGTGTTGGCAATGTACAAGTAGGTGTATAAATAGGACAAGAATGTACTGAATTAAGGATTGTGCTTGAAAGAAAGTTGCAATTGCCCTTCACCAGTCAAACAAGTAGTACTTATTCAATTCACAACGTGTTTCATAGAAATGTAGACTAATTCAGCATATAGTAGTGTCATGTCAAACACCCAATAGATCCATTGTCATTCTGTATGGCTAGTAAATGAATTCAGGTGCTCCTCCCGAGATGGATCAGTCCCATTTGCATAGACATTAGTTCAAAAGAGTTCAGAGACCCAATAATATTGTCATCCCATTTTCATTCTTATTTCTCATGCAAGTGTGGTTTCTTGGGAAAACTCCATGATTAACAGTTACATCACCATTCAAATAAGCATGGTTGTTGTACTAATCGCTCGATCAAGAGTCTAGTTGTAATACCCTAAAATTTAATATTAAAATAATAATAATATATTGGACAATAGAAAAGGTCATAATTCTCATAAAATACATAAATACTTACAATAAACATGTTTACGCTTAAATTTAGAATATTATTAATATAATCACAGTACTGTCTTTAGATGTGCACATTCTGACAAGGTGCCATCGGAATTCGGTAACAAAAGTAAAATCTAACAACACTTAAATTACCATAAAAATATATTGATCCCATAAATATAAATTTCTTGAATTATTGATGCACATATATCTAGATTAAGCAGACATAATGATTTTTGGAGTAATTTTCCCTCGACGAAAAATTAATCCAAAAATTTAAACAAATCATCATAATTTGTATCACATCTTAATAAGCTTATGTCTAAAATTTTATTTCAATTAGATATCATTTAATTATAAAAATAGTGGCTCAAATAATCTAAACAAATTAATTTAAATTACATAATGACATTACGTAAGCCTTCTTACGTAATCAAGCATCCTAGGCTAATTTCCATTCACATAAAACTTGTGGCCGACGTAGATGGTAGGTGGATGATGAGGATTCTTCCTTTCTTCCTCCATCACCTCATTTGCCCCTTCTATCATAGAAAGCAGAAGGGCATAAGAAGAGAGAAAGCAGGTGCAGAGGCAAAGAAGAAAGAGAAAGAAGTTGAAGAGCACTGAGGAGAGAGAAAGAAGAGAGACGAGAAGCTTAGGGAGTTTATCTTGACCCGATAGTCATGCCCAACTCTAAAGTAGGTTCATCTTTATCTTTCATGATTATTCACTTTTTTTTAGTTGTGCGATTCAAGTTTCTATAATTTTGGTTTTTACCAAAATCGGACGACCGATTTGGACATATCGGTCAACTGATTCTCTCTCCAGTTCAACTGATAAAAGAGAAAAGAATTTGAAAGAGAGGTTTAACGAGTTTTATTAAATTGGGAAAATATGTACAGTTGAAGTATAGGTCCTTCCCTACAATTCCTGAGTGTTTATTTCCATTCCCAAGCTTGTTTAAACTATGCGATTTGTGACCATGCGATTCTTATTTTACCAGAATCGGTCGACCCGGTTTTTGGATTTCGGTCGACCAACTTCACCTTAAACCCAAGACCGAGTTACTGGCTAGGTTGGTCGACTGATTTGGCCTTTTTGGTCGAGCGAATTAGATTTCCTGGCCGATCAATTCCTTCAGTTCGGTTGATCAACCTTGTGTTTTCTGACAACTGATTCTTCTAGAAGTGTCAGCAGAAACCCTGCGAAACTCATACCTTATTTACACTTCATATCATTTAAGTAAATGAAACAATTTGATGTTTTATTTACTTAAGATATTACATTTAAATAAGGAAGTACCATGTAGTACCCCAGAAAATCTATTAATTAAAAATTATGGATAAATTGAAATTTTATCGATTAATAAATTCAACAAGTTAAAACGGTACGCATCATTATTGCATGCGTATAAACCCCTATAAAAATTTCGTAAAAATAGTAGTTATACTTTAAATAATGTTCTCTAATGACCCACCATAAAATTTAGGCATAGAGAAAATCGTTTGGACTTAGTTTAAGAATTTATGCGACTTATTAGCATAATTAAGGAATAAGTCGAAGAACTCATTATTTTATGACCCAAAGTGGATTATAAATTAAAATAAATATATGAGTAGACTTTAAATAGTATGGGATGATAGCCCATTGTGATATTTAGACCAATAGATAATCTTGGTCCATGAATATATTCTCTAATAAAAGGATAATTAAAAATCCATTAAGTAAGTAAGTACATGGGTTGTACAACTAGACTCATTTGAGTTATTGGGCCAAGAGTAAGAGCCTAAATGATGAATATTAGAAATATTGGCATGAATAATATTTAATCAATTTAAAAATATGAAATTACGTGAATAAGTGTGATAAATAGATTTACATAAGGATAAAGGGTGAATAATTGGAATTAAAGTAATACCAATTAAGTTAAATTAGTAATGGGTTTTACTAATGATCCTAACATGAATTGTTGGGCCCAAATATGAAGATCTCATCATGAGATGGGAAGTAATTAGGCTAAATTCGTACCTAAAAATAGTAATAAATAGAAAAGGGTTAAGATAATGACTATTTTAACTCTTACTTATCTTAAAAAGAGTCATAACCCTAGTCTAACCTAATAGGACTCTATCATAATCTAAAATTGGGATTTAGATGAGAGACAATTGGGTTAAATATAAGAGACCCAAATTAAATAGGGAAATTCGTAACTATATTATCTCTTAATTAAAAGGGGTCATTAAAGCACTAATATGACTCATATATATCTTAATAAAAGTCCTAATCCTATCATAAACCATTACCCACGAAATTAGGCCTCTCCCTTACCCAATTAGATAGATATAGCAAGAACAATATGTGATAATTATGGAAATTCGTAATTAAAGGAGGAGGAAAGAGTTTTAGGTGATTTAGAACTCTACAAGCCATCAAAACACCCCCCATTTTACCCTAGCACCCAAAAATTTCGTGCTAAGACTTTTGGAGATGAAGAGGAGAAGATTTGGACCAAGGAGCAAGGAAGGAGAAGGCTTGGAGCAAGAAGGGTTTTCATAATTTCATCATCCAAACTAGGGTTTTCTTACTCCACGAAAAAGGTAGGCAATATCTCAAGCAAAAATTGTGAAATAATTACCCTAGGTAGCTTCATCTACCTCTTCAGCAACCCTATGGTTTCGTTGTATTCCGCTCATCCATTTGGGTGAATTTAATTCATGAAATCCTGCTGTTACTATGAACCCGAATCTCATGTTTTCTCTAATCCCCTGCACGTACTTGTTTCCATGCTATGAGAAAATTCTCATTGATACTACATTATAATAGCTTTCAAACGCCCTTGGTTTCGTTTTATTTTGATCTCCCATGAGGGATAATTAATTCTTTGAAGCTCTATCAGATACATGCACCCGACCCTTCATGATTTCTTGTGAACCCCGTTTATACTTTATTTCAGATCATGAGAAAATTATCATAAATACTAATTCTTGTTAGATTCTAAACGCCTCTAGTTTCGTAATTTTTCATCATGTATACATCTCTAATTAATTCGTTGAACCCTGACTGCACCTGTTTAGGTCACCGAAAAGTAACCTAATCAATGCATGTCTAAACCTTGTCTATTTTCAAATTAATCGTGCATGTTGATAGATGTACATGTCTACTTTCGTTTAAAACTAGTTTCGTGCTTTTTGGATCACCGTGCTATTTTATATGTAATTTAGAACATCCATATATCATAGAGGGCTCGCCCTGGGAAAAAGGGAAAAAGAGCAAACCCAACTGTTAACGCGACGGAGTGACCCGCCGCGATAACAGTGGGGTCGCGCCGGCCATTGACGTCGCGTCAAGAACGTGGCGGCACGAGCCACCGCGATTCACCCCGGACTGGGCCAGACTGGCCAGGCCCCGTGTCACGCCCGACCGCCCCGTCGCGACTTGAACCGCGACGGGTGAGTCCGTCGCGTTTTCAAGAAATCGGCCAAAATTGAAAATTGTGCATATGCCCTGTTGTTTAAGCTATATACCCTTTAATTAGCCATGATTAACTCATATTATAATTAATTCGACTTGGTAAATTAATAAATGGCATTAATGATATACATTTAATTATTTTTAAAATGACATTTGCACGACTTGTCATATCCTCAAGATTTCTTTACACTTACGCACACTCAACATTATTAAATGTCATTTGACCCTGATAAATTATGCAATAATGTATTCGGTAAATTAGCGAAATAAATGACTAAATTACCCTATTCTTATTAAATACAATTGTTTTCGTTTTATACGAGTATTTTAAATACCGTTACCGTTTTCCCTCGGCCTTCGAGCACTCGAGGCACGACGGACCCATTTTCTACACACTTTTTCCTTGACTTGGACTACCTCTCCACCGGGAATACTCTCGACTAGACCAGGGACTCCTTGTCAAGACCTCCGTATGTCTCCTTGGCTTTGGCATACGTCCTTAGTCAACGAGCTGGTTGTACCCCAAATCCTGTTGCACCTTAGGGATCAGTACGATCCATGCCTTAGTGTATTCCTTCTTATCTTGGGTTCACACCGGACTACCTGACCCGTGTACACAGCACGGCTAAGGGGCGGATGTGACTTCTACCAGACTGCCAGTACCCGACCTGGTTCTGTGCAACCGTTACTATCGTGTTTATCGTCATTTTACGATTGTACCCCTCTCATCTACAGTCTCTTTACTCTCATCTGTTCACGTTCTCTCTACTACTCTCATCTATTTCTTGGTACTCTCTTGGCCATACAATTGATTGTCTAAATTAAACAAGCAAGTACTATATGCCAAAGCAATAGGGCCCGGTCTGGTCCTGGGAGGAGCTCCCGAAGAGTGCTAGTTCCTTACAAGGGTTACATGATCAGGATGTGTACGGCATGCATCCAGCGTCAGTTTACTATCTAGATTAATTTATGACAATCAATATATCAATCACTATGCTATCGTTCTCTGGGTTGACAATATGCTCGACCAGAGGTGCTATCTCCACTAGTGCACCGTGGTGCAACCATATACACTATTTGGTTACATGGCCAATCATTTATCATACTAGTTTTACCATATCCCTGTTGAAAGTTTTATCATTCTTTTGCCATCATGTTCTATTACTCTCTTGGCTATATTTTGATCATTCTCTTTAGTTATCCTACCTTATAAAACATTAATTATTTACAGCAAGCTTGTTTACATGAGATATTAAGTCCTACTGAGCGTTATCGCTCACCCTTCGTTATTTGTTATTGTGTTTTCAGGTAAGTCAGTTGATGACCTTACACATATCAACGGGAATGGACTGGAGTGATGAGCGACCTGGAGTCGTAGCAATGGATTGTCCTCAGTACCTTAGAGTCAAGTTAGATATTTGTTTTAGATTTCTTTTTCAAATTTAATGGTGTTATTGAGCCCTATGTTTTGGCTCTAAATTAGTTGTTGTAATAGTTTAGATGAATTATCAATAAAATGATGAGTTTTATTGCAATTATTGTTCATTAGTTGCTCTGATATTTGCGAATGAATGCGTAATTTACGTTACCATACACTTTGTTCATGCCTCCCTGATTTATTCCACTGCTAAATTAGCGGGGCATGACATACCCCCCCCCCCATTTGATTTCAATAAAAATATCAGAAAAATTATATCTCTTACCAATAAAAAGTCAACTCTCCCATTGAAGAAGAAAATCGCGATTTTGATGATTCCATCAAAATAGTGTCTTTCTTATCTCTCATAATTTGGCGTTTATGAAAATCTCATAATTCAAATAAACCTAGTAGAATGTTAAAAATTCAAGGTTCGGTGAAAAATGTTAAACGTGCATATGACTTCTCCAAGGGAGTCCCTCTCCTACTGAAAAAGAAGTCAAACATGCCCATCCCTTATTTTACATTAATATGACATTGTTTCCAATTCTGAATTAAATTAGTAATTAAATGGTTCGATCGTCCATATTTCATGACTATCTCTATGATGCGTTCTTCCATTGATTATTCGATAAAGATTGAAAGACCGAACGTATTTAGTACCCAGAAACCTATGATTGGTTCACATGTCTGTCGTTCATATGTCAACCCTCGTTGTGCTCTTGAACAGGTAAACCTACTCTCAGATTTGATTTGACAATAAGGTTCTAAACTTTGAGATCATGTTAGATGTTGCATTTCTTTGGTTTTAAAGTGATTATATCAACTTGATACTCAAATACCACCGGTATTACAATTGTTTTAGTTTCTAAATAACTACTTCAGGCCAAGTTTATTCAGTATGACCTGAACTAAGTCTAGCAAGCTCAGCCACAATCCCATGGTTAATTTGTATGTGAAAACTCTATTTAATTTCTATATTACAACCAAATAACCTAGAGTGATGTGGATTCTAATTCTCGACTAGATACACTAGTTTCAACTGGCAGTTTCGATATTTCAATTTGAATACCGGCTTCAAGCATAAACTTCTCATCTTGCATAATTATGTTACCACTTGAAACTCCAATCAGTCCCAGCTCTGTTGTGATCCTTGTAATACACAACATTGTACATGTGCCTTATCCTTGAAACTCTGAAATGCTGCATAATTGTCCGAAAACATAACAATAATGAATGTTTACTTATTGTTCGGATTTTCAGACTCTATTGAATGCTTGTGCAAATAAGGGCCAATCCAGTCCCAGGGAGAAGCACCCGAATTCGTTTACTAGCCTTAAGGAACGATATGGACCATCTGTTATTAGTGCTTAGCATCGGCACTACTACCTGCTTGACTGATGAATATTCCATTATATGTTATTGTTTCCATCAGCATGATTCGACTATTTCACATTTGTCATGAACAACCAATACATATTTAGTAAACTACTCGATAGTTATCATATGTTTGATGAATGACAGAATGTCATTACATGCCTGATAATTGCTATTCTAGCTCAGTTCATTAACACATCATTTATTCTTATTACTATTAAATCTCAGTTTATTCCTGCATGGTTCAATATTTTACATCTTGGATTGCATTATTCATCCCTTTCCTTGAACACTGTTATTTGTTATCCTCGTATGCAGCAAATTTTCCTTGATACCAATATCTATTTTCTTGTTATTAGAGGATAAATCCTACTGGGCAATGTGGACGTTCCATTCCGCTCCCGAATAGGACTCTGGAGGTTCCCCGAACGTTGAGTGGCTCCTTCATTGGGCGTTGGCATTTGCTGGTTGACCCTTGCTTTCTCTTTGACTCCCGTTTGACCAGGTTGACCAGAGAGAAGAACAAAGAAACCAGAAATAAATGAGTGGGAGGTGATTGCCAGGGCCTTACCTGTGCCCAAGGAAGTGTTCTGATCGCACCGATGACGCAGCCTCACGTAGCTGTGGATGGCAGGACTCCGACTTTCCCCTCTTCGGCCGGCCAAAGAGAAGAAGCTCTGCAGTCTCGTTTAAGGTGTTCCTACGACAGAGAAGACTCTATTAGACTTTAGGGAAATATAGTAAACGTCCAACAATGAAGAGAGGTGACCCAAAAGGTAAGCCCCGTACCGGTTGCGGGCTTGAGAAGAGGGGTGGCCAAGTGTTATGACCACCCTTCTTCCCTCCGTTTTTCATTTGGAAAACCCCTTTTAGGTTTGTAGGGATGTGCACTACGTGCCTAGTGTATGTGTGTGTGTGGTGAATAACATGCAAAGCTAAAGAAGGAAGAAGGGAAAGAGAAGGAGAAGAGGGAGATGATCCTCGTTTGCAGGCGTGGGTGGCTGCTATGTGGACTCCTCCAGCTCGTGGTGAAGCCTCCTGGATGCTCCAAAGGTTGAGGGGCAGAGAGGAAACAAGCGTTGAAGCTCTCAAGGCTTGAAGTGGGTTTTCTCTCTCTTCTCTCAAAGCATCAAATCATGGGTTCGTCCAGCATCTCCCCCTCACTTAGAAGGCTAAGGACCTTCATATATAGGTAGTGGGGGCATAGCTAGTGAGCATAGGATGCTCAAGTGTGACGAAACACACTTGAACATGTGGCAATCCATGTAGAGAGGATAGACCAATGAGAGAGGGCCAAGTAGGACTTTTACTGGGTCAAGGGGGTGCCAAGGTGGCCCATTTTCCCGTTGGGAATGGCTCCATGCGTTGCCTGGCCGAGGAGAGGGCGCAAGTGGGCAAGAATCTTAGGCAATTGTGCAGACCAAGTAAACACAGGTTGACATCAAGCGATGCTGCCGCCAATCCCATGCAGACGTCAACCCATGTGGATGTCAACCGGAGTCGACGTTAAGGTGGTGTGCCGTCAACTAGGAGTCAGCAGCAATCAATGTTGACATTAATATGGGATCCGAGGAAAGTCAACAAGTGGTCAAACAAGCCTTATTGGGTCATGAACTATGCGGAAATGGGCTAAATCTCGCATCTACAAATGCCCCTCCGAGACATCCGATCTTGCAAGGGAGCAGAGCGGACTGAAAGGTTGGTGTCTCGGTAAACAAAGGATGCGGAGATTTGATAGAAGGACCATCTCCGAGGATAGGAATTCTAGCAAGTCACACGAATAAGTTAGGCTAGAAATAAGTGACGAATCATCTGAGAGACAAGTGTGGAAAAGAGGGAGGGTGATCTACCTGTGTAACTACAACTGCAACCCAATGGCAGGGTTCCCGGCATTGCCAAGTAGGACTTTTACTAGTTTCTCGTGTTGTCTGAGCCAAAAGAGTTGTAATATGACAGATGATCCAGGGAAAATCTCACAACCAAAGTCCGTCGAGACCCACTGACATAGTCAGGACGTTTGTCAAATTAGGGGGTTGTGAAGATAAAAGGGATTGATTGTACTCTCAAAGGATTGTCAAAAGATTCTAACTGTAATCAATGTTTGGAAGGCTGGAAGTCCAGAATTAAGCTCATGACTGGCGAACGGTTCACATGAACTCAATAAGGCTGGTATGATAACTTTGTGTTATGCCCGGTGGAACTGTTTGAAATTGCTTGGAAAATAGGCAACAAAGACCCGATATCAGCTTGAATATTCAAGAAGGGGATGCTGATTTGGTTGGCCACTTGAGCTGGGTACCACACAGTAATTGAGGAAAATCTCCCTTTTTTTTTGAGTTAGTAAAAAAGGATGTTAGCAGTGAAATCATAAATGCATGTTGGTGTGGGTTCCCTATCTAAAATGCAAGTTAGAATCAGAGGAATATTCTAAGGCCAAAAAAATAACTGAGAGATCGCAAACCTGTCATAGTTTCTGGTGAACTCTGTGTTCACAGTCGCCAAGTTATTCGCCTCTGGTGACTAAACCTATGTTAGACATACATGTACAACACTCAAGGTCGCATGAGTGTTCTTGGATTTGAGGTGTTGCCTGTGCTTAAATGTCCTGCAAAACAACTTGAAGCACGAGATGAGAAATAATGTCCATACAAATAATAAAGCTCTGAAAATATGCCACAGTTGATGTCAACCTCGATTGCCGTCAATGCACAGTTGACGTCAACACAGTATGCCATCTACCACAGTAAACGTCCACAGATGTTGTCGCCAACAGTAAACCGACGTCAAATGATGTTGACGTTAACCTGCCAGCAGATTAAACCAAACAAATAGCAATTGGGAGGCAATTAGGACTCTTCCATCTTCAACCTCCGTCCTCTCTTCCCCAACTCCGAACCATAGAATGTTTGGGACAACCTGCAGTAGCAACCATGGCCTCCACATCAATTGGAAAGTCTACAACCATGAACCCGGGTGTTCTGAGCGAGGTTCCGGGGCACCTGAGCACCTGATTGGCCAATGGGGAGGTAAGTAACGCCTGTTCTTGCTGAAAACACCCCTACCTTCTCTCATGATGTTTCCTGGGTGTGCAGAAGGTGCCCGCCTTCCCAAGCCAGGGTCAGGTACGGGCCTTCTCCTGGCTGATTAACTTGGTAAGCGTGATAACAATCGACATTGGAGCATGGAACCTGAGCTTCATGATCGTCCTTGCCAAGAACATGAAGGACATGTGGTGGGGATTTGATGCCCTGGGAGCACTCGTGGAGCGCTGGCACCCTCACACACACACATTCGTGTTCCAGGGGTTGGAGGCGACCGTGCTACTGGAGGAGGTGGAGCTATTTCTGGGATGGAAACACTACCTGGAGTATGACGTGACAACTCCTCTTCTCCCGTGGGAAGATATTCTGGCAGACTTCATGCAAGACAAGAAGGAAGTGTTGAGGATGACGAACAAGAATACGATCTTTCTGGACCTGTTGGCCTGGTGGTTGATCCAGCACGCGAAGGAGATAGGTGGTGAGAGGGCGACCCGTGGGCTGACACTTTGCCTAGCTGGTGTGTTCTTGTTCCCTATCAGTGGTGATTTCCTCCTATATGAGCATGTGGGAATTTTGTCACTACTGTGGCACGGGCAGTCACTTGCCCCTGCAGTGCTGGCACACCTCTACAACTCCCTCACTATGATGAGCTTAGGCGGATGCATATGCGGGAGCTTGTTCCTACTTCAGGTATGGATGGAGGCTCATTTAAAGTTTGATTATGCTGAGAGACAACCTACCCCCTCCAGAATCTTCCTTCGGAGTTCAGTGTACTACAGCAGGGCATGGTATGAGCCAAAAGATGAGATTAAATATGTGACAGCACACCTGAAGAGCAGAGATGCCTAGCGTGACTACCTCAGCTACTTCCCAATGGAGGACTTCATAGTGAGGACAATTGAGTTTAGAGTTCTCTCCAGGGAGGACAGAGATCTATGGCTGACCGGTCCTGATCAGATGGTGGTGTACCAGCCACACCGGTGCCAGTGTCAGCTAGGAATACCACGGGGAATTCCAGCTTCATCTCACTGGACTACCATGATCATCTCAGGAAGGAATGAGAAATTGATGAAGAAGGCCAGGAAGACTTGGGAGAAGTACACACTGAGCCAGAAGGTGGGACAAGCAGTGCAAGAGAACTGGGAGGACATCTGGAAGTATGAAGAGTGCATTGATACAATTCGCCCTATTTCATGTGATTTCTTTATGGCTCGTAGAGCAAAGTGATGTATTTTCCTTATTTTAATAAGTGTAACACAAGTTTGATGAATAAACAATGAATAGCATTGAGGCCCAATGTGTTGAAATGAATGGAAATGAGTGTATGTGCCTTCAATTGCCTTGCATTGTGTGGAATTGAGTGTTCTGTGAGCAAGGGGTTGGCATCCACATCGATGGACGTCAATGGCAAGTAAACGGCCACATGGTTGCCGTCAACCGCCAGACAGACACTAGACATCCAGATCGATGGACGTCAACAGGAAAGTAGATGTCCACACGCAGGCCGTTGACCGTGGTACTGGGTTTGACAGGGTAACCTCGAGAAAAGATATAGACGGCCATACTATTGACGTTAACTTGAAGTCAATGGCCACCATGTGGAAGTCAATTTCAAAACGTAGCTTTTCCTACCCGAGGCCATCTCCGGCACCCCTTCATGCCATTTCCAAATGCCGGAGCATCTTCTCATCTTCCCTTCACCCTTTCTTCACCTTCCTATTGCTCTCACTCTCACAAATCTTCCTCAATCTCTTTCTTTCTTCTCTTTGACTTCTCTAATCTTGAACTGTTCGGACGATGGCGAGGGGGAAGAAGCCAGCGAATCGAGACCACCCTGGCCGATTGGAGGAGGAGGAAGAGAGCATGACTGGGGGTTCGATGGCGGAGGAGAACACGGCGGAAGAGGAGGAGATGGCCACGGAGGCCGGTGGTAGCGCGCCGGAGGTGGACAGCCCAGCCGATGATGATGGAGGGGAGGGGGAAGAAACGGAGGCCGAAGCACCTCGGAGGGCCTCACACCGGCCAAAGGTAAGCCATGAATCCCTAAAACACTCCTGTGTGGATGATTGTGGATGTATGTAAAAAGTGGAAAAGAAGGGGGAAACATGGGAGAGGTTGTCGGGTTCACGAGGAACTTGACGTCAACATTGGTTGACGTTGAGTTCCTGTTAACGTCCAGACTGTTGCCGTAAAGATGAACTTGACGGCAAGGGTTTGGATGTCTACCTGTGAACTTGACGGCCAACCTCTGGATGTTAACCCTGAGTAAACGGCAGCACCCTGGACGTCTATTTTCTATAAACGACAACGTTGTTTCCGTCAACCTTTTTCTTAATGGCAATCGATCCTGACGTCTATTTTTTTATGTTTTGTGCAGGGAAAAGGCTGGATGAGGAGTAGGGTGACATGGGACCTGTGCTGGGTGTGGTACAAGGCACTGCCAAAGGCCCAGCAGACACGGGTGGCACACATGGGGTTTGGGCACCTTCTAGCAGTGCAGCCCTTCCACGTAGACATCCCCTACCTCGAGGCGTTGAGGGAAAGGTGGGATGAGGACTGCAAGGCATTCATCATGCCTTGGGGACACATGATACCCACATTGGAGGATGTGGCATATCTTACACGACTACCAGTTTAGGGAGAGCCGGTAGTAGGATAGGAGAGGAGGGACTACCACAACAATGTAGTAGAGTTGTTAGGAGCGGAGTTCATAGCTGGGTGGAGGAGGCTGATCCGGAGCATCCTACTAGGAGCTCTATCGGAGGCGGTGGGATTGAGAGGGGGGAGGAGAGGAGCTTTGGAGACACTGGAGGAGTTCAGCGCCGAGGTGCAGGCATCAATCCAGCTAGAGGGACGGAGCGAGGAGCAGTCCGTCCGGATCTTTATGACGTACCTCTTCGGACAGCTCCTCTTCCCGATGCAGTCATTGCAGATGAACTGCAAGTTCCTGCTACTGTTGCAAGACCTGGAGCAGGCGGGTCGCTACACTTGGGGCGCCGCAGTGCTGGGACATCTTTTCTCTCTCCTTCCCAGTAGCTCGCGACATTCTCAGAGCACCGGGGCCGGGGGCTTCACCTCCTTCCTACAGGTATGCAACTCTCTTTAATGCTCATCATTGATTATAAATTATGCCTGACTGACGTGTTTTCTTGTCTTGCAGATTTGGGGGTACACCCGCCTCCCCATGGGGTGTGGTGTGTAGACGGAGGGGAGCCGGGCCATGGTACCCCTCATGGCCTGGTGGGAGGTGGCGCCTGATTCGAGGGTGACGGATCGACGCGTGGAGTATGTGCGGGCACAATTGGACCTCTTCCCCCACGATCAAGTATAATCCTCAACTAACACTCTCTTTTGCTTTTAATTGCTATTGATGTGATTGACTGACCAGTGTTCTTCCTTCTTTGCAAGTGGTGTGGACCCCGTACCAGGGGGAGGCAGATGCATCCCACGTAGCCATGGTGGTAGGTCACCCTCTGTTCGACCACCACGTGCTGCTGCTATACCTGGGGACCTACGAGCCCCTCTTCCTAGAGCTCATGGTACGGACTCTGGGTTGGCATCAGTCGGCCCTAGAGGTACCTTCTCTGGGGAGAGAGGGACACTCCCGCCAACACTTCTTCACCGAGGACCGTGACTAGGGTGAGGAGCATGGCAGCACCGTCGCCTATTGGAGGGGCGGAGGGGAGTAGGTCCTACAGCGCATCGACCTCTAGGACAGTACGACGTACTTGGCTGACTACCAGGCATGCTACGCTGGGCGACTCCGACTGGACTGACGAGTGGTGAGTGATCTCCTACCCTAAGCCCTTGACATCTAATTAATTGGTTCTAACGTGCAAGTGTGGATGACAGATGCCCGAGTCTGAGGCAGTGAGGCTCTTGGAGGGGTGGCTGGCGGAGCAGGCTGTGGAGATGGAGAGACTCCGCGCCGAGATGTGGTCCTTGGTAAGTCACGATTTTCCCTTGACCACAATTTGGATTTGATTTGATTTGTGGACTGACCAATGTATGTGATTGCAGAGAGAGGAGCTAGCAAGGGTTCGGGTGAGCCGAGGCAGAAGGCGAGCTTGTCCGCACAGCCTCCCAGTGGGGACGTGGCGGTCTAGCTATGAGAGGCCCTAGAATGGGCGGAGACGAGGGTCCAGGAGCTGGAGGCGGAGGTAAGATATTGAATCACTACCTTTCAGCACATGATTTGACTGACCTGACATATTTGCTCATTTATGTGCAGTGGTAGGGAGTGGGGGCGACCCTTCAGGCGTAGATGGAGAGCCTGAGGGTGGACTTGCTGATGACACAGGGTCGCCTACTCAAGGCGAGGGAGAGGGAGGGCCAAGCGAAGAGGGCCCGAGCTTAGGCTGTCGTGGATTTGGAGTTCTTGAAGAATCGGGTGCTGAAGAAGTGTCGGGAATAGCAGCGACAGGCCCAGCCAGAGACGCCAGCGAGTACGGGGTCAGTCTTCGGGTCCCTTGACGACATCCTATCCTTGGGAGACCTGTCAGTGGGGCGAGGAGGAGGACCACGACCAGAGGCGATGACGGCGGCAAGACCACCTCTCCCAGACCGGCGTCGGGAGAGGGAGGAGGAGGAGGTGAGCAGCTCGCGTAGGCAGAGGCCTAGCGAGGGGGAGAGGAGAGAGGAGTGAGGAGCGAGGCTCCAGATGTACCACCAGGGGTATGCCCCTGTCATGCTATGTACAGAACTTGAGCATTTAGTGGACTTTTGTGCATTTCTTCATCCAATGTGTGCTTGAATGGTTTGCCAATTTTGTTCCTGCATCCACAACACTTAAAGGAAAAAGTTAGTGTAGATCTATCTTTATCCCCTTGCCTCAAAGATGTACCTTTCTTGAGATCTGGTCAAGGGGCTAATATCTAATTAAAGATAGGAACACACATAAAATATTGAAGGGAAATATGTACATGCATTTTTATTTTTTTAATAAGAAAATAAGGAAACATGTTAGTATATGTACATGATACAACTAATTTTTTTTCTGAATTTTTTTTAATAAAAGGATAAATATGTACATAGTGGAACTATCAACAGAAATATATACATATCAACATACTCTCTCTTTTTTTCCCTTTTTCATTTTCTATTTATTTTTTCAATTTTTCATCATTTGACTCTAAGACACATATTCATGACAAGTCAAGGTATAGGGTCTTCATAATCCACCTAATCACATAGGCCATGAGCAAGGAGGATCGTGCATGATATGCTTGGCATTGGAGACTGCCCCTACCCTTCTTGATATTTTCCACCATGGAAGGTCTTACAAGGTCAAACTGCCCCTAGAGGGAGAAATTAGAAGAAGTAAGTAGGAAGTCATGTGAGGATTGGGTCCAAACCACTTTTTGTTTCCAAACCAACATCTCACAGTGAAAGGCTTGGTCTTCAATTATTATCAGGGGTACTTTTCATTTTGATTCCTCAGTGGAGGCACGTACTATTTGCTACCTCCTTGATTTGGTCAGCCTTTTTCTAGGTACGTACTTTTGCTTCCCTTTTTTGACCTTTTGGCTTTTCTTTGCCCTTTAGGCTTGGTTTGGCATTTTGCCTTTGCATTTGCATTTCTTTCATTGCCCCTGTTTGTTATGACTTTGTCTTTCAGGTGAGAGTGGGTGGTCCCCTACCTATAGTTCGTCCCTTTTCCAAACTTGATCGAGTGAGAAGAGAAAAGAGGTTACATTGACCAAATTAGACCATCCAAGTGTACTTATGATTTTCCAGCTAATGGTCAATACTCCAACATCGTGTGGTGTGTGAAGAGACCCTACCTTACTAATGGCCAAGCGAAAAAGCAGAGTCTCAAACCCATGACATTGACAAGTGCTGAACGACAGACTTGACTGATTGATTGACTAAGGGTAGAACTTCTTGAGGTAGACTACATTCCACGGATGTGACAACTTAACTCCCTTGACGTCCACTAACCTATAAGCATTCCCTGAATATGCTTCTTTGACAACAAATAGACCCTCCCAATTTTCTTGCAGTTTACTCCTGGAACCTGGTGCCTTAATGACTTTGCGCTTTAGGACCATTTCACCCACTTCAAATTTTCTCTCAAGGACTTTCTTGACGTAAAAATGTGCAATTCTTTGATGATAAATCTGTGCATGGTCGGCCGCTATCATTCACCTTTCATCTAAGAGTTCAAGTTGTGCTAATAGAGCCTCCTAACATTGATCGGGGTCAAGTTCGGAATCTAATTGAACTCTTAGTGAAGGGACTAAGATCTCATATGGGAGTACCGCGTCTGATCCATACGTCAAAGCATAGGGGGTTTTCCCCATGGGAGTTTGGACCGAGGTGCGGTAAGCCCACAGAGCCTCAACTAAGTGGTCTGGCCAATCAGCGTTATTGTAAGATCTGCAAGTTTTCTTTTATGATTTTGATGAGAGTTTTATTAGTAGCTTCCGCTTGTCCATTACCTTGTGGATAATATGGGGATGAATGATGCAAATTAATACCATATTTACCACACATGTCGTGAAGCTTCTGTGAAGTGAATTGAGGTCCGTTGTCATGTCCCAAGGCACGCCAAATCTTACAAGAATGTTGTGCTTGATGAACTTGATGACCGTTGACGCTTTGACCTCTATGAATGCTTCTGCTTCAGCCCATTTTGTGAAGTATTCGGTGGCGGTCAGAATGAAGGACTTCTTATGGATTTCACCGGTTCTGTCCTCGAGTGGACCGACCACATCGAATGCCCACATGGCGAAAGGCCATGGAGCAATAAGAGGGTGAAGAGAGGAGGGAGGAGCATGGATCTTGTCACCATGGAGTTGGCATTTAGCATAGTGACGAACAAAATGAGTGCAATCTTCTTCCATGGTAGGCCAGTAATAGTGTCTTAGAAATTTTTGGGCAATTGTTCTACCATTGACATGGCCACCACATTCACTAGAGTGAGCGGCTTCAACAATGCTTTGAGATTCGATTTCATCAAGGCAACGGAGATAGACCCCACTGAGGGATTTCTTGTGGAGAATGCCACCTATGATCTTGTAATGTTAAGAGATGCGGAGAATGGCCCGTCTGTCAGAAGAGGTGGCATAATCAGGGAAGGATCCATCTTTGAGATAGTTTTCAATGTCAAAGTACCAGAGATGGCCATCATCGAGATCGATTTCTGGCTCTTTTGAAAGTGCATGAACTCGAAGGGAGGGAGACTTGAGTTCAGAGAACCATGGATCAGCATGAGAAGGGATTTTCAATCTTTGTACAGAGATGGTTTTAGAAGATCTCCCTAGCGGGATGGGGATAGAAGAAGCCAGGGAAGCGAGTGAATCTACTAGAATGTTTTGAGCCCTAGGAGTGTGAACTAGAGTGAGTTTCCTAAACTACCGGATTACTCTTCCTACCAAGTCCTGATATGGTTTCAACTTGGGATCCCGGGTCTGGTACTTGCTAAGGGACTGCCTGAGTATCAACTGCGAATCTCCAATTATCCTTAACTCCTTGACTCCGAGCAACAATATCATTTTCAGCCCAACTAGGAGTGCCTCATATTCGGCCACATTGTTCGTGGTAGGGAAGGTTAGTTGGTAGGCGTGCGGAATCACTACCCCTTCCGATGAGAGGAGGACTGCCCCTATTCCACTCCCTTTAGAATTGAGAGCTCCGTCGAAGTAAAGTATCCATGAAGGTTTACCATCAATAATGGCTCTTAACTCTTAATCTGAAAAGCTTTCATCAACGGGAGAACATAAGGGTAAGGGGTGGTGGGCCAAATGTTCGGCAATAGCATGCCCCTTGATTGACTTCTGATTAATGTAGGTGATGTCAAATTGATTAAGGAAACTTTGTCACCTCATCAAACATTCAGTCAGAACGGGCTTCTCAAGTAAGTACCGAATTGGGTCCATTCGCGCCAGAAGCTTCACCTCATGAGTTAGGAAATAATGCTTCAACTTCTGGGCAACCCAGATGACTGCACATGTTCTTTCCATGGCAGTGTACTTTTTCTCAGCTTCATTGAACAATTTGGATAGGTAATACATCACTCTCTCCTTCTTCTCATCGTCATATTAGGCCAAGACTACTCCAGTGGAATCCTCAGTAGTTGACACGTAGAGCAATAAAGGCCGACCTGGGACCGGAGGAGCAAGAACAGGGGGATTGAAAAGATAACTCTTCAATTTTTCAAAGGCCTTTTGACACTTATCGTTCCAATCAAACTTAGCCTCTCCTCTAAGCATCTCATAGAAGGGCTTACAACGGATTGAATGTTGAGAAATGAATCTCCTAATAAACTGAAGTCTACCAATCAGCCCTCTAACTTCCTTGATGTTCCTAGGAGGAGGCATGTCGATTATTGCTTTGGCCTTGTTAGGATCAATCTCAATTCCCCTCTTGCTAACTATGAACCCAAGCAACTTCCCTAAGGATACTCCGAAAACACACTTCTTGGGGTTCATCTTAAGCTTATGCTCTCTAGACCGTTGGAGAACTGCCCGAAAGACTTCAGCATGGCCATGTCAAGTCCTAGATTTAACCAAGACATCATCAACGTAGACCTCTATGTGCACATGCATCATGTCATGAAAGATTGTCATCATTGCCCTTTGATATGTTGCTCCCGCATTCTTCAGTCCGAAGGGCATCATGACATAACAATAGGTCCCCCAAGGCATGGTGAAAGAAGTTTTCTCCTAGTCTTCCTCCACCAGACAGATCTGGTTATACCCAGAGAAATCATCCATAAAAGACAACATCTCGAAACCGGCAGTATTGTCCACTAGGACATCTATGTGGGGGAGAGGAAAATCGTCCTTAGGGCAAGCACGATTAAGGTCACGGAAATCTATGCAGATCATAACCTTACCATCTTTTTTACAGGGACGATGTTAGCTACCCATTGCAGATAAAGCACAACCCTAATGAACTTAGCTTTATACAACTTATCAACCTCCTCTTTAATCTTGAGCGCAATCTTGGGGTGTAGCCTCCTTAACTTTTGTTTGACGACTTTTGCATCGCTTTTAAGACCAAACGGTGCTCGATCAAAGAGGTGTCAAGCCCCGGCATGTCCTTGTAGGACCAAGCAAAACCATCTGAAAAATCTTAAGGATAGCTACAATGGCTTCTTCTTCTTCTATGCTCAAGTTGGCACTAATCAAAACTATCTTTAGGGATTCTTCAGTGCCAAGGTTGATCTCTTTGGTTGGCTCGTCCGCAGCCATGGTTGGCTCATCAAACCTCTTCGTGCCATCCACATAGGAGCTCACTGGGTCCTCTTCTTCTGACCCAAGATCTTACGGCTCATCTTTCTCTTCAAAATCTAGCACATATACCCCTAAACCATCATCTACAGAGTCACCTTCTTCAAAATCTGTTTCTATGAGACCAGGTTCCTCAAGAAACTCCGGGACTTGACTTAACTTAGCACACCTCTCAGCCAAGGCCAAAATATATGGGGCAGAAACTTGCCTACCCTTCTCTTTGTGAATGCATGGCTAAGAGGGACCAGACTCCTCTAAACATAAACCTGACCCTAAGCCTGAGTCTAAACTACTATGTACAAAACTATGTATAGGAGAATTGCCCCTAGACGGGCGAGAATGGGAATTTAGACTGAAGAGAGTCGGCCCCTGGCTGATCGGAGATGCTCGATGGAGACCTCACATTCCCACCTTTGAAAATTGGTGTTTTTTTTTGGAGTCAAGGCTTAGAACCATGAGTTGTTGACTCGAGGTTGCCCTGACCGGCCAGGAGAGTAATGGAGGGAGGATAGATTGGGAAAGAAGGGGGAGAGAAGTGACTGGAGAAGGAAACTCGTGTGTCGAGCACACTTCAGCTGAGGGAGAAGATGAAGGAGATGGGGGTGGAGATGGAGATAGGAGGTCGGGACCAAAGACTGAGAGAAGGCCGAAGTCCTCACAAACTTCCTCAAGTTTGGCAGCTTCCTCTTCTTCTTCACTCTCTGAGTCGGACAGTTCCTCTACAATGGGCTCCCTTGTTCCCAGTTGAATGGGTCCCCAAATGAAATGCTCTTTCAGGGTCCAAGTAAGAGGTGTGTAGGGTATGAATGGATCCGGATGAATAGGGTCAGGATGAAATCCTAGACCGGCCCTAGCTAACAACCTCTTCACTTGAACACTACTGACAGGACCCTGCCTGTCTCTACCCAACCCTCGGCCATGAATATAGCCGATCTTTGCCATCACCTACCAGCCTTTCCCTTGAGGACACGTGGTGGTCTCAAACTCTTCATCGATGAAGGGGGGTTGGTTCAAGTCAAGGGGAGATGGAAAATTAATGATGGACATGATGGGTTTCTTCCCTTGTCTGGGATGAATAGATGTGTCATCTGCTCCGAAGTGATGGAGTTGAGGGTTTCCACGGTAGGGATGCTCTTGATTTTGATAACCACCATTGAATGGAAACTTGAAGCATTGATGGGTAGTTGAAGGGACCCCTAGAGTTTGCTCTAACCAAGGACGACAGAGAATGGCCTTGTAAGCTGGATCGACTTTAAGACTAGAAACTCCAAAGACATGGTAACCGGTCCTATTTCCAATTAAAGGGCGATCTTTCCCTTGACAACCCTCTTGGAGTTGTCATAGGCAGCGATGGTGTAGTAGATTTTCTCCAGATTTTCTTCCCCTAAACCCAATTGTTTGTGGGTTTTCATCGGACAAACATTGATGGATGCCCCAGTGTCGATAAGAGTGGAGTCCACCAAGGCCCCGTTGAGGGTGACGGTGAGGCAAAGAGGAAGTGAACGACACTCGGGGGCTGCAAGATCTTTATTCGAGAAGGAGATGGAGGGTCCTTAGGTGAGGGAGAGAATGGCATTGGTCACCCCACTAGCAGGAAGGTCATCATTGACCATGATCTTTTGGAGGAATTGGAAGAGAGTGGACTGATGGGATGGTGACTTCCGAATCAATTCTAAAATAGAAACCATTGCTGGAGTCTTATCCAAGTGTTGAAGAATCATATTCGGTGTCGGCAGGTGGTGGGGGTCCACTATCTTCCTCATCTTGAGATGGTCTTGGAAGTGGGGGAACTATCCAGTTTCGGAGGGTGACATGAACGTCCTCCTGAGACCTAGGGAGAATGAGTTGGAGGGGTTGGGAGCCATAGGTGGGCAACTCATAGGTAGAGGGACTGGGAATAGAATGGGTGTCCTTGCGAGCAGGTGGGATAAGCACTTAGGGCCGCTCTTCTAGGATAGCATCTACAGTGGTGGAGGGTTTTTGAGACTCTATGGAAGGACATGGGTACCACACCTAGAAACCTTCTACCCCCCAATGTTGTTCTCTCCTCACAACCCGAGGTTCCAGATGTGTCATGGTGTTAACCTTTTCCTGGGACTTGGAGGAGGATGGATTGTTGTTGTTTTGGTGGTTGGGGAGGGGGTTCTGCACAATACCTAGATCCCTTCTTGTGTACCTAGACTTGGCAATGGCTACCTTGACGTCGTCCCAATTGATCCTACCCTGATCATTCATGTCATACACCGAGTCACAAAAAGTGAAGCAATTGTGGATTTCATGATTGGGGGCCCTATGATAGGGACAGTACTTTGAGGTGTCAGCCCTTGGATGCACACCCTCCTTTTGTGGGGGAAGTTGGATGGCATCGCATGACATAAGGGCAAAGAAAATGTCCCGAGGGATTCAGGGAGGGCAGGATAGTGAGATCTCTTAGGACCGGGATGGGTATCGCCGGAAGGTGGAGGAACAGCAGAATAGGGCCTAGAGGGATGTGATGGGAATTGGTGAGGATTGGAGGTGGGAGTGGAGGGTTTGTTAGGAGGCCTTAGTGGCTGACTGTAAGCACGAATGGACTTATTGACGGTCACCCCCTCCGTGGTAGGTGCCGCGGGAGCCTTGCGTCCCTTAGGCTTCCCTTCAAAGAATGGCGGAAGGGAGGAGTCCTTGATTTGGTTTTGGACCACCCTAGCTCGATTGTAAAGGTGTGTGGAGGAGGGAAACTCACTAAGCATCAATATGGATCTAAGCAAAGGGGTGGTATTGGTTCCTATCATGGTAATGGCTTGGGACTCCGGGATGGGGAGGTCGGCCCTCGAAGCCATGGATCTCCAGCGGTTGGCAAAAGTGACAAAGTCTTCATCTGGCCTCATCTTTTCCGCCACCAAGTCGGAAAGTGTGGAGACTTGGGTGGCCATGTAAGAGAAATGAGAGATGAAGTGTTCGGAGACAATGGCAAAGTTAATGAGATCGGATGTAGGAAGGGAACATGAACCACCTCAAGCCTCTCTTCTAACGATTGTTGGAAGGGTGAACCATGAGGACCTGGAATCCATGAGAAATCTAGCAAGATGGAATTGGGGGTGGAGTCCGTCATACTTGCGGTATTTCAGGGCCTTGAAACCGGGGGAAAGTAAGCATTGGAGCTTGCAGTTTTGAAGGGAATGAGGCTGGACAAGGACAATGATTTAGCAAGAGTTTCCTAACAAGCCCTCCATCTCTGACCTGGAGATGGATTCAGTGAGTGGGGGTGTGGGTTAGACATAGGGTGGATAGACAGAGGGAGCAGGTGGAATGGGAGTTGGTGCAGGAGTGGTGGAGGAAGAGGGGAGATGGGAACCTGGGATGGGGGGACCAGCCTGGGAGGGCCTGGATGAAGAGGCATTAAAAGGAGAAGGTGAGGAAGGGGAAGCCATGGCCGAACGGTATGCTTGGAAAGCATAGAAATGATGTCCTCGGGCGAATAGGGGGACAGGAGTTTGGAGAATTCGGGATCATCTTGGGCTTCTTAGGCATATGTGGGATTGACAAACAACTCACCTCCTCATTATCGGCTTGAGAGGATGATTGAACTGACTCTTCAGGCTGCATGTTAGATTAACCATTCCGACAAATTCATCATTGATATTATCATCATATTCAAAAGCCGAATTATTAGACATATTGATAGAGTTCAACCAAGAATCCATTAGCACAAAACCTACTAATTTTAAGATGATTAGGCCGATTAACTGCACTGTTATTAGAAGAAAAAGGGATTTCTACACAAACAATGTTGTCAAACAACGTCCCAATTTTTTTTAAAATGTTGAAGTTGTGTGTTAACTTGACTTGTGAAGGACAAATATCTCACTTTTCAATCAAGCCGGGTGAATAGGCGAACTAACTAGGAGGGTAAAGGTCCTCCAACCCGTATTGTGAGGGAATCCACGGAATTTAGAGACTATGGAGTTCTTCTTGAGCCAATTGATTTACCCGAAAGGGAATCCCCAAGTAAAAGATTGTAAATCAAGAAGGGGTATCCTAAAATGTGTGGGGAGGCTAGAACAGGAGAGAAGAAGGACCCACCTCGTGACTCAGAACTATAAGTGACTAAAGAGAAAGCAAACAACAGAAAATAGAAAGAAAAACAGATCAAAAATAGCTTCTGTGAAGTAAATGGCAACACCAGCAATGTCAAGTTCTTTAGAAACAAGTAAACGGCATGATCGATAGACGCTGACTAGCAGTTAACGGCACAGGAGGTGGACGCTAAGAAGAACTAAACGGCAAGAAAAGTGGACGTTACCTGGGTAGACATCAAGATCGCTTGACGTCTACCTGTGTGTAGGCTGAGATTCGCAGTAGCAGTAGTTGTCCCACTGTGATCGCCAAAGGAGAGCTGTGGACGTTCCATTCTGCTCCCGAATAGGACTCCGGAGGTTCCCCGAACGTTGAGTGGCTCCTTCGTTGGGCGTTGGCGTTTGCTGGTTGACCCTTGCTTGCTCTTTGACTTCCGTTTGACCAGGTTGACCAGAGAGAAGAACAAAGAAACCAGCAAATAAATAAGTGGGAGGTGACTGCCAGGGCCTTACCTGTGCCCAAGGAAGTGTTCTGATCGTGTCGGTGATGTAGCCTCACGTAGCGGTGGATGGCGGGACTCCGACTTTCCCCTCTTCGGCCGGCCAAAGAGAAGAAGCTCCGCGATCTGGTTTGAGGTGTTCTTGCGATAGAGAAGACTCTATTAGACTTTAGGGAAGTATAGTAAACGTCCAGCAATGAAGAGAGGTGACCCAAAAGGTAAGTCTCGTACCGGTTGCGGGCTTGAGAAGAGGGGTGGCCAAGTGTTATGACCACCCTTCTTCCCTCCATTTTTGGTTTGGAAAACCCCTTTTAGGTGTGTTGGGATGTGCACTACGTGCCTTGTATGTGTGTGTGTGTGGTGAATAACATGCAAAGCTAAAGAAAGAAGAAGGGAAAGAGAAGGAGAAGAGGGAGATGATCCTCATTTGCAGGTGTGGGTGGCTGCTTTGTGGACTCCTCCAGGTCGTGGTGAAGCCTCCTGGACGCTCTAAAGGTTGAGAGGCAGAGAGGAAAACAAGGGTGGAAACTCTCAAGGCTTGAAGTGGGTTTTCTCTCTCTTCTCTTAAAGCATCAAAGCATGGGCTCGTCCAGCATCTCCCCCTCACTTAGAAGGCTAAGGACCTTCATATATAGGCAGTGGGGGCGGAGCTAGTGAGCATAGGATGCTCAAGTGTGAAGAAACACACTTGAACATGTGACAATACATGTATAGAGGCTAGACCAATGAGAGGGGGCCAAGTAGGACTTTTACTAGGTCAAGGGGGTGCCAAGGTGGCCCATTTGCCTGTTGGGAAATAGCTCCATGCGTTGCATGGCCGAGGGGAGGGCGCAAGTGGGAAAGACTCTCGGGTAGTTGCGCAGACCAAGTAAACTCAGATTGACGTCAAGCGATGCTGCCGCCAATCCCATGCAGACGTCAACCCATGTGGATGTCAACCGGAGTCGACGTCAAGGTAGTGTCGTCAACCCGGAGTCAGCGGCAATCGATGTTGACGTTAACATGGGATCTTTGGCAAGTCAATAAGCGGTCAAACAAGCCTTATTGGGCCATGAACCATGCGAGGATGGGCAAAATCTCGCGTCTACAGGCAAGACTACTCATACCTACTCTTTTTCCAGGTTATCATCAGCCCTAGAAGGTGGGACGACAGGAATTGTGTATCAAGAGTTCAACCCTTGCTACGTCTGCCCTTTTTATTTATAGTTTGAGAATTATGTAATACTCTAGTTTTGAAGAATGACAGTCAATTATTTTTATTTTAGGTTTTGACCCCGGGCAATTTCTGCTCGAAAAATTTTGAGTTTACTCTTGAGTCCCTATTCGTTCGCATTTCGACATTTATCGAAATACTAAATGGTGGGAGGTGACACTAGTTAACAACATAAATTGATGTGCCAAATAAGTTATCTAGATTCAAGAAGAAAAGGAATAGAATGGCACAATATTAATTCAAGATGGATAGTTGGAACGAAAAAATCAGTTGACTGTTCATGGGATTGGTCGACCGTTCTCTATATGTCGATCGATCGGACCTCATAGAACCATCATCTTCAAGATGAGAATGGAATTGGTCGATCGAACCAACAAAATCAGTCAACCAGTTGGAGGGTTTAGGTCAACTGAACTTTGTGTTTCAGTCAACCGAACCTCACAGAGGCTTGGTCTTTGGATTTTAGAAGGAAGTCAGTCGACCAGAAAAATGGCATCGGTTGACGATCAAGGGGTTTAGGTGGACTGAACTCTGTGTTTCAGTCGACTGAACTCTCTAGTATGTTTGGCAAGCTTTAGACTATGAATATGTAAGTTTGGTCAATCAACCAAAGGAAATCGATCAACTGTTCCTTTCTATTTAGTCAAAGTCTGGCGAGGAAAAGGAATTGGTCTACTGTTTATCATAGTTCGCTCGACCGATTATGGCGACCCCAATACTTCCAGAGTGTTTATGTTTCCTGTGAATAAATCAATTGATGGTTTTAGGTCCTAAGTGTATTCCTATACTCAAGATCCCATATCTAATTAGGGGTTGGAATCAATTCCACTTAGTAGATACATAGGATTAATCGATGAAAACATGACTATACGAAAGAGAAAGAATAAAATTCTACCTTAGCTAGTAGACCTAAACTTTTCTTTCCTACAAGAGAGACCCTTCCTTAGCTGAAGCGACGATGGCAGTGGCCCCCAGAAGTAGAAGTGAGTTCCTAAAGTGTTTGTAGAAGGAAAGGAGGCAATTTATATAGAATCCATGGCTACGTGCATGTGAAGCACGTAAGACACATGGACGATGGTGATTCCTAACCCAAGATTTTAACCACATCAAGAGAAGTTTTTACCTAGTTGTAACATGTATAGAATTACGTGGTAGGGATTTCGTAGGTGTTAAGTATCTTACGTAACCTTGTTTATGTAAGTAAAATTGTTACGTAAATTGGTTATGTAATTAGAATTTAATTCATCCAAACTCTTTAGTCTTTCATTTTTGTATTCAAACGATATCTAATCGAGGTGAAACTTCGAACATAAGCTAGTTAGAAGGCTTTACAAATTATGGCAATTTTATTTTAATTTTCTACATTAAAATTTGTTGGAAAAATTAGTTCAAAAATCAATATATCGAGTTAATCTCAACATCTGGGTGCCAATAGTTCCAAATATCCATGCCTTTGAGATCAGCACATTTTTTTTTGGTCATTTTGGTGGTTTCAGTTTCAGTTCTAGTTTCGAAATCTAGTGTCACCCTGTTAGAGTACACATGCCCGAAAATATTATGACATTGTGACTAAATTAGTCACATATTTTCTTGAGATTTACTACCTATGTTGTTCATGCATGTTATATATAAATAAAATGCTAGAAAACTAATATGAAATTGGGGTGTTACATTTTTCCTCTCTCATGCTACTCGTTAGCTAGCTCTACTTGAGAGATACTTTCCCTCTAGATCATGTCCTTGATCAATATGATCATTCATGAGCAAGTCATCAACTATTGCTCTTCTATCTCTGAGTTAGTTTTCTCAGCATATTCATCAATCTCAACTTGTTCATCAAATAGTTTCTGAGGTTCTGCTCTTAAAGACATAGGGAAATCACCTGTAACAACCTTTAGTTCTAAAGACTTCCCTATATCCTCAATTACATGATCCTCCATGAAGATAACATTATGAGTTCTATAAATTGTTTCAGCCTTTGGATCCCAGAATCTATATCCACACTCATCATCAACATAAGTAAGAAATATGAGTTGCATTGCTTATCATCTAACTTAGATCTTTGTTCTCTAGACACATACATAAATGCCTTTCAACAAATGCCCTCAAATGATCTAGGACACCTCTTTTCTTGACCAAGCTCTTTCAAGAATGTCTCTCTCCAATGGTACTAAAAGAATCCAGTTGATCAGATACACTATGGTATAAATCACCTCACCCTCAAGGAATTTTGGCAACTAGAGAGCGTACTTATAATTCTTTCTATAACAGTCATGTTTACCCTTTCTGCAACTCTATTTTGTTGTGGAATATCGGAACAATCTTCTCTTGCCAAATCCCACACTGCATACAATATGTTTTCAATGACCAAATCCTATATTCACCACCATTATTTGTGTATAGTCTTTTCAAATATTTTCCTATTTCATGCTCAATAGTAGAATGACAAACTTTGAAAATCTTACTAACTTCACTTTTACGTTTTAACACAAATCCCCACACTTTTCTTGGTGCATCATCAATGAAAGTAATAAAAAAAAAGTACCACCTTTGACGTTACATTTATGGAATCTCAAAACATCAAAATAAAGTAACTCTAAAAGTTCAGTGGCTCTCTTTTGCATGATTTCTCTGAAAGAAACTCTATATTGCTTGTCAACCAAACAATAATCACAAGGTCTAAGATATGTACCTTTCAATCTAGAAGGAGATTTTTTCACAAGCAAATTCTCCTCTTCCAACTCATGTGTTCCAGCCATGTATGCACAAATCAGACAAGGAATTATCAGCCATGGTTCACCTATCTTTTCTAACATGTGTCTTTGCCATAAAGAGATATACCGCTGCCTTTCGCCAATACAAGTGCACCCTTCCAACCTTCAAAGTGTTTGGTTAAAAGTAGTGGAATAACTATTCTTCACGAACTTTCCTACAAATATCAAATTCATCTTGATGGTCAGAAACATGTGCCACATCTTTAGAATGAAGTCAACACCCTATGTAAGGCTCAATAACAACTCTTCTATCCTCACAATCCTTGAAGTGTCCTTATTGCTCATGTGGACAATACCAGATCACTAGTTCTATATGATGAGAACAGATGCTGACAAAACATAACGTGATAGGATGCTCCTGAATCTAATCCACCATTAGATAGAAGTACCACTTTTGCATCTAACACAGTTGCTACAATCTCCTTGCCTTTTCTATTGTCTTTAATTAGTGTTTCTTTTTGATCTTTTTTCTTCTTTCAACTTTCTGACATCAATCTTCTTGTGGCTAGGAATACCACAATTATAACATTTTTTTATGATTCAAAATTTGGACGTCGATCTTGATTCTATTTTTTCATAGACTTTGTCTTTGTATCTTGTGGAAATGGATTTGTGATCCATCACAATTATTTTTGAATTTATTTTATTTTTATCATGTTCTGCAAATTCAAGTCTCATCGAATGATAATCAAGCCATGGAGATGGAAGATGCACCTACAATCACAGAGCGTAGGTGTGTCAGTCACGTTAGTGACAAAGTGTTCTACCTCCGAGAGTCGAAGGATTTTAAGTCTCTTTGCGCATAGTTTGACTTCGTCTAACAAAAGTGAGTATCGAGTCGGGACCAATATCCCGTCGTTGCCTAAGCACAACGACGTTAATTACATCTCTCTAATAAAGAAAACACTTGATTCATCATTATATTAGAAAGCCTTATGGCCTGAGAAGGAAACATCTAATAAAAGGTGCAAAGCCAACGAGAAAAGATGTCTATTTGATAGCATCTGACTCATTATGATCATTATCATCTTCATATATCATTATTGGATCTCTTTATTCATTTATTCATTTGATATTTATAAATTAATTCCATTGTGTTCTCTTTGTTCCATTTGAAACATAATAGTCATAATTATATGTGAGTCGGCAGAGTTTGATCATTGTGTGGTCAATTGGTAGCATTGGCACAACCCATTCGGCAGGATAGATATCTCATTCGGTAAGGCATGCACAGTCATTCGGCAAGACATCTCATTCGGCAGGACACAATTGAGTCGACAGACACGACTGAATCGGTAAAACATGACCGAGTCTGTAGGCATGATTGAATTGGCAAGACTGCTGAATCGATGGAGCTCGACTGAGTCAGCAGGATCTAATCGACTCAACAAGACTGCTGAATCGGCAGAACTCAACTGAGTTGGTAGGATCTGATTGACTCGGCAAGACTGCTGAATCGGCAGAACTCAATTGAATCAGTAGGATCCTGCTGGATCAGTGAGCTGACAAGACTGTCAAAATGTTGCCGACTCACCTAACCAATAAGGATTTAAAAAGCTTTTACCAACATAAATGCGAGAAAAACTCAGCGACACCTCCCCTTATTCATGGCAAAAGGGGAGAGTCTCTGTACCCGCCCACCACGATGCAGATGGTACCAAAAACAAGGTGTTTGTCGTGCACGATATCTCCCAAATGGCACACTGTGCGGATTCCCGAGGCATACCTATGAGGGAACCGATGAATACCGAAACTAAAAATGAACATTCTGATTAACTGAGGCTTGCCGACTCATCATTCCCGAGGCTTACCGACTCATCAGTCTAAAACACCTCACTAGTTCAGTGAGTCGGCAGCCTATTGAATCCTTTCTGACTCACTAGTCCAGAAATGTTTACCGACTCAAAATTCACAGGAAAAATTCGTCAGCATCTCCCTGGACTCATGGAATGTGGGGGAGTTCACGGTACCCATTCCCCACGAAGGAGATGGTACCAAAAACAGTGTTTGCCATATACAGCGTCACCCACCAAATGCACATGGTACCAATTCCCAAGACATGCCTACAAGGGAACCGATAAGTACCGAGACCATAATAAACCGTTGGCGATCCAATGGTGTTTGAGTCTAGGTAATAGGGCATAGATATCATATTATCTAACCCAAAATCCCATAGATTTCTCATTTCTGGTTGAGTCGGCAGCAAACATGTTTTGCTTGCATGAGTCGGCAACACCCATTCATAAGGGGGCGGCTCTCAATCTTAGGGCGTACTCATGATAAACAAACGGGATAGGTTCATATATGTCAGGTCGATTCTGAACTCATGAATGGGTCTGAATACCATGCTAACTAGTTTTGTGATGTTTAAAGCTCACTGTCATGGTGAGTCGGCAGCAAACCTTCAATGTGAGAAACGATGACTTGATTTTCGTTCCAGAAAATAGGAAAATCATATCATCCACGCAATTTTGAACCTGATTAGACTCTATTCAAGTCTCAGATAGAGCATGGATATTGTGCTATCCAACTCTTTAGCACTTAGACTTGATGTTGCAGTGAGTCGGCAAGGGGCATTCAAAGCATAAAACTCATAAATAAGAGGGGATATCCATTGCATAAAGGAAAAACAGCACCCTCAATAAAGATTTGAGTCTGTCAATCATGTTTTGGGGCCCAAATAAGATGTGGATATCAGATTATCCACTCTTTGAAGCACAAAGACTCTTATTGCAGTGAGTCAGCAGCAGACCTTCAAAGAGAGTTGAATATCCAGAACAGAAGAAAGAGGGCTTTGAAATATGCAAATCAGGTAGGTGTACTAAATAAAAAAAATAAAAAAAGAAGGGGGGAAACCCATGGTTTTGCAAGGGAAACAAATATTAAATAACCCATTTGTACTTTATTGCATGGAGGAAGAGTAAAATACCTCTTTTATCATATAAACTCCTATGGCATTAAGAGGGTCATAAATGCCCATCATACACCAAAGGGAGAGAAGAAAAGATATCACAATGGAAGAAGTACAGAGATTTGACAAGAAAAAAAAAAACAGAAAGAGGAAGGGGCACTGCCTTCTTTCTCTGGGCCCTCTATTCTTTTTTTCCTCACTCACCATCTTCTCTTCTTTTTCTTCAACTGTAGCACCCTTTGAGCTGACCCAAATCTTCTAACTTTTCTTCATTCTCCTCTTTCTTGTTGCCTTGGGAAGAAGAATCAGAAGCTCCCAGCCCCCCTTCTTTTCCTTTCTCCTCTCTCGTCCTCTTCTCTATGGAAAAACTTTTTACCTTTTTTGCCCTCCCTAATTGTTGTGCAAGCATGCCCTTTTATGGGTCCTTTAAAAGACCTCTTTCCCTTTTTGCCCTTTGGAGTGTTGGGCCACCCAAGAATACCCCTTGCCTTTTTCTTTCCTTTTGGGACATCTGATGGTGGGCCTCCTCATGGGCCTGCGGTATGGGCACAATTCTTTTTTTTTTTTTTGTTCTGTTTTGTTTGTTTGTCTTTTTAACATCCACATATCTTGTTCTACCACGATCTTCTATTGCCAAGATCTATAAAGTTGAGGCACCCAACAATGACTTTCTCCTTATCTCTTTGTTTGGGAGACAACTGACCATGTGATTTAGAGTTAGCACACCATCTGTAGTAAAATTACTTAAAGAGATGACAAGGGTCTTCCAACTTTTTGGCAACGAATTGAGCAGCAACAAGCTTGCTACTCACCCTCTAGCACCATCTTAACGTTGACAATGGATTTATAATGATTTGCACTTCATTCAATTGCTCTACAATTGAACTCTCTTCCTTTCACTTGAATTGAGGTTCATCAATTGCCAAGATCAAGAATACTTTGTTGTCCGAAATTGCAATTGTCTCGTCTGACATATGGTCGAACATACTATCATCCAACCACTATCAAACTGTGCTGATTATTTTTTGATTTAACAATTTCCATGCGACTTATATTTGTGTGAAGACCCTTGCAATAAAAGTTGTCCTACATCTTTGCCTTCCAAATCACCGAATTGTTATCGATTGCACATCTCATCTCAAACGTGAAAAAAATATCATGACCAAACTCTTAATACCACCATGTTGGGAAAAATGGTCTTTTCCCATTAGCATGAACAAGTGATGATAAACTCTTGACAACTACACAAACATAAAAAATATAAAATTACAAAATTAAAGTACACCAGAGACTACATACAAGAATTTTATAAATCTCAAAATTGGAAAAGACTTCGAGAAAATTCAATTCATATAATAAAATAAAATAATATATCGACTCTACTTTCAAATTATAAACTGAGAATTACAACCTCCACAAAAATATGAAAATCATAAACCTAAGATCAATGACAAATTTTTGGGATGATAGCCGCTAAGACCCCAGGAAGAGATACCTAGAAAATTAGAGAGGTTACCGCCCTTCTCCCTGCTTCCCTCTTCTCCTCTATCTTATCTCTCTCTATCTCACCGATGTCTTCAAAGAACTACACTTCTCTTTTCTTGTCCGCTACACAAGCATGGGCGTGTCTTCTCATCTGTTATAATGAGTAAGGCTCAATACTAGCCACTAAAAAAACTGACCATGTTTGGGGTGGGGAGTTGGTTTGGGAAACCAACTCCTCTCCTCATGTAGGCCTCATGAGCCGATTCAACAAGAAGCACACTAGCCTTTTGACTCACCATTCTACTCTAGAGAATACTGGGAGACAGATGGGTAGTCATGCACAAGCTCAACCATAAACAAAAAGAGAACAGCTTATTGCACTTGTGCAAAATGCACAAGTGCAATCCACATAGATTTTTTATCCATGTGGCACCAACTTTTATGGTGCCACATGAGTAAAAAACTTATGTGCATGATGCCACATGGGTAAAATATCCATGTGACTTGCACTTGTGCACTTTGCACAAGTGCACAAAGTCTCTCTCAAAACAAAAAAGAGGGGAGACATCTCGGAAAACTTGGCAGCTCAACAACACATGGATATCGTCACCACCATTTCATATGGGGACACTTGATATACATATAGCCAAAAATCCTTAAACAAGGGCTACACCAC
The DNA here is from genome assembly GCA_014218235.1 of Colocasia esculenta. NCBI lineage: Eukaryota > Viridiplantae > Streptophyta > Magnoliopsida > Alismatales > Araceae > Colocasia > Colocasia esculenta. Next base: position 19,696,677 of record CM024761.1, on the reverse strand, counting down.
ATTGCTTCTGTTCAGCCATACCCTCACCATATCTGTGCCTACACGTAGGATCATTTTAGACCCACCACAGCCATAAACATCAGAATTATGTTTGCATACACGATACTTAAGACAAAATTATACACCAGACCTGCGGCAGCGAGGATCCATGGGCACCCAACGAAGCCATCCTTCACAACTCAGACCAGAGCCATGAGAGCACAGAAATAACCATGACGGATCTTGCAAGTCTCAAGGTGGCAGAACCGGAAGCAGCCCATACCCTGACATCATCCACCACCGGGCCACACAGTGAGCTTCTATCGTCACTCCTGGTATTGTAATAAACACTGTAGAATGCGACACGAGTCCTCTCCGCCTTGGCTGTGAAGTTCAGGTTTGAAGTCTGATATGTCAAGTTGCCAACAGGCGAGTAGTGCACATTCTGTGCCTGATCCCCTGCGAATGCCATGACTGCCATGGGCTGCTGGCACGAGTCTCCTGCACTTCCCAGGGTAAATGTAAGGCTGTAATCCTTTCCCGGAGTTGTTGCGACCATCTGTGAGACGATTCCCTCTTTCCCAGAGAGTAGCTCCACTGCACGTTTCCCCTGAGGAACTGTGAAATGGTCAGAATCAATATATCGAACAGCTCGATTGGATTCAACAATCCATCCAGGTAATGCCGAAGTCTCCTCGTCAAAGTTGGTGGGGAGCAGCACGCCTAAGCTGGCATTAGGGAACATCCATGGGCCTTCTTCAAAGTCACCGTTGATCACTACATTACCTGTGCACGATGGAACCAAGAAGTTAGCAATTATCCATAACCTGGCTAGTTACAAGTTACTTGAAACGTTTACACAAGCAAATATTAGTATACATAGGAAGGTTGGTTGTTGCTAGGTGGGAGATCGGCAGACCAGTTCACCAAAGATGCCTCCACCTATAAATCAGCCCACGGTTGCAGAATGTCATTCCAATTCTATATTAATTTGCTGGGCCTGTTTGGCAATCAGATAAACCCTCCACCGATAAGTAAGTACAGATAGGTTAGGAGGGGTTAACAGCTTTCTTGTTTTGAAGCAAAAATATGATTAACCCGTGACAACTCCCTGTTAACTTTAGCAGAGGGTTCTCCCTCTGTTAATTTATCTGGACTTGCCAGGGGTAAGTCCAGATAACTTGCACGTAACCTACCTGCATTTCCAAATTGAAGAAATACTTGCTGGACTGCTAAACCTACTTACCAGGGGTTACCTGGTTATCAAACAGATAAAGCAATGAGAAAATGAAGATCCTCTCAAGTCTCAAATGCAAAGATAGTCACATCCATTCAACATTTATTGAAAGACAAAAACCTCCCTTGCATCCCAACCAGCATGAGCTAGGTCAGCACAACCAAAGGGAGGCGGACTTCATACCCACAGCTGGCAAGAGAACCACAGTCAAATCTAGGGATTTAATCTTCCAAGATTTTTTTTCCCCTTTTTGGAGAATTTTTTATCCTCCAAACTTTAAGCTGAGCTGAATTAAAGGCATAAAGATATGGAAAATGATGCCAACATGGCAAATTTGTTGAATCCGGATGCTTCATCAACCTGAATGCTTTCCAAAAGTTATTTTCAAGCTTATATAGAAGTTTATAAGCACAATATTAAAAATCCATATAAGTCCCGTCCACCATATTGGCATGAACAGAAGGGAAATATAGGAGATGAAATGGAAGAATTTGGACAACTCTGAGGAGCCACTAAGTGTAATACTTACTGCTGCCAACTTGGCATGGTTGCCCAGCCCCTTCCTGTAGATGCATGTCCATACAAAGCAAGTCAGATGTGAATGGCCTAGCAACCATCCACCTCCATACAAAGAATGCAATGTCCACACTGTCTTCAATGCATTGGCATTGCCAATTTGGATCAAATAATTTTCATGATTTGATCCAATTCATGGGATTATTTTATATATATTTAATATAATTTATATATGTATCTATAGTATAATTGGATATATGTGTGTATATAATTGTATATGTACTATATACACATATATATGCATAGAGTGGTGCTACAATACGGCAGGCGGCCCCACCATACTGTAGATCCAACGGCGAAAAATAAAAAAAAAATATGTGAACCACGGCCGTTTCGTCCATCTGCAGCGCACCAAAATGCACAGGCTGGGTGGCCATGGATTTGAATCCAATGGCCACCACTGGGGTGCGGCCGCACCATACCAAGGGCCGGCTGCACCCCCACATAGTATATATATACTATATATATATATATAATATATACCTTATATATATATAGATACCCATGTGAACATCTTATGTACATGAACATCATTAAAGTTTACTTAAGATATTACATGTAAATAAGGAAGTATCCCCACATGAATCTAATAAAAATATCAAAAAAATCATCTCTTAGTACTCTTACAATAAAAAGTCAACCCTCTCATCGAAGAAGGAAATCGTGATTTTAGTGATTTCATCAAAATGCGACTTTCTAATCCTTCCTATTTGGCCTAACTAAAAACTTCATAATTCAAATAAACCACATGGAATACTAAAAATCTAAAATTCGGTGAAATAAGTCAAATGCACATGTCAGTAGGAGAGTGAGTCCCGTGGAGAAGTCACAATATATATATACATTTAAATGATGTTCAGATAAATAAGGTGTTAAACACACACATATATATAAAGAAAATAGGGTATATGTATGTCATACATATATATATATATTAGGTGAATCGACGTATCAGGGAATCGAATTCTCCCTTATCTACCACGATTCGCTCAAATCGGACCGATTCGATCCGATTCGGCAAACCATGGATTCTAGTACCAGCATCTCCACCAATGCATCAATCATTGTTCACCCAATAATACAAGAAATATATATCTTTTAATTGGATTGGTTGAGTAACTCAATGGTCAATGACACTAAATGGAATCTATCACTGAAGTAATGCATAACCTTCCTTGCCAACAAGAGCATGAAAAACAAGTAATCGAGGTCTAGGGAAGTAGAGTCACTGAGGTCTGTAAGAACTAGAAACGTCAATACATTCATATGCACCACAACTCTTTTTAAATATACGTATATATATATATATATTATATATATATAATATAAAGCATCTAATCAGGACTCGAACCCCCCCCCTCCCCGCCCCACCCCATGTCCATCCCGCCTACAAGCGGGGGACGCATTCATATGCACACAACTCAAAGTTTCACTGCAGGTATTAAATGCTTAGCTTAGCAGCTTCATAAAGATCACCTTAATACTAATATGACCTCATCAACAAGGTCAAAAAAGTCAAAGATCCCCAATGGCACAGAAGCATGGTACAAGCCTGAAAAATATTAAGAAGTGCATGATACCACAAGTCTATATAAGACCTCATGATTATGTTTTTCTTTAAGGTAACCTGAAGCCGGTTACAACTAATCAAAAAGATAACAAATTACAAACTATGGACTAGGAGGCAGTTGAAAAGAAACTTATAGTGCTAAGAATAAATTACTTTTCCAATCACTTCACTCATTTCAAAACACATAATAACATGTGGGGTACTAGATGACCAAATTTCCTCCCCCCCCCCCCCCCACAAAAAAAAAAAGAAAAAAAACAAAGTGGCATTTAAAATTGGAGAACTCCAATAGCTTTTATCAAGGCATTTACAAAGGCATTTCCGGAATATTAGCAATGTCAGATGTTTTAATCAGCTTAGAAATGCTGCCCTCCCCAAAAAGATCAAACACAAATGCCCCATGAAGAGACATGAAAGCAGCAACAAAGCATACTCCAAATTCTCCCAACTTGTGGCAGATCCAGAAAACAATCTTTGCATAATGATGCCAATTTAATACATAAGGCCTTTCTTTAGGAATCTAGCTAGACATAACCAACAAATATTTGTATAAAGCAAGGGGGCCATGGCCACCACTTGTCTATGCCTGGCTGGTCACTGCTGCCCACTAAACAAGACATGAATGGTTGCAATGTTGTTGGCACCATGGTTTTATTTGAAAATGCATTCATGACAAATTTTTTGGGTTTAAATCCAAGGCATTAATTTTGATCCTCATGGATGATCTTCTTACATGCATTTACTACCTAGAAGGCATTTAGAGTGTACAAAAAATCCAGCATATGAGTGAGTGATATTTTGGTCTTTAGATCGCCTAGTCAAAGAATAAACCAGGCTTGCACTCCTACACTCGTAAACAAACCCCAACAATCAGCCCCAATCCCATAACTTAGAGAAATGCTAAAGTGCCACTATTTTCCCACATCCCTTTGTCACCATCACTCAAATTCGACAGCAGAAAGCGCTGAATTGAAGCTTGGCATTCTCCTTCCCACGAACACCATACTCCACTTCAGTACTTTCATATCTCGGCTGTTCAATCTCAGATGAAGGTGGCAAACAATTTATTTGGCTTCAGATGTTTCCAAAGTTAACCTTGCAACCATCAAAAGTGAGTAAAAGTCGGTAGCTGTAAGTCCGAAACATTCTGGGTAAAGCACACCAATGAATGGAGCTCTGCCTTCGGCTACCTTACCAACAGAAACATAAAAGGAAGATTCCTAGCAAGAACACTGCTTGCAAACATGTGCATTTACCTTCCGGGCGGTCCGGGACGAAGAGTTTCTTGATGGCGACATTGTCGATGATGGGCCCGCAGGTGGGGTCGTCCTCCATGCCCGGGTTCTTGAACGCCACCGTGACGGCGCCCGCGTCGTCGCCGCCAGACGCCTGGAAGGCCCATGCGTACGCATCCCAACCCTCCACGCTGTAAACCGTCTGGAGGTCGACGGTGGAGGCCGCGGAGGCCGCGGACGGCGACGCCGAGACGTTGAGAGACTCCAGCAGCGCGCAGGTGCGGGCGGCGCTGAACGTGAGGGCGTAGGTGGCGCCGCCTTCCACCGACCCCAGCTCCTGCCGCACCTCCGCGTCGTTCCCTAGCCGCACCGCGTGCGCACCTTCACGACGGCCAAGATCATCACCGTCAAACCCGAATCAGACGAACAAAATGATTGGAACATTGAAGACCGTCGGATTAGCATCAGAGGGGTTGCGGTGTACCTTCGGGGACGATCAGGATCATGCCGCCCTGCTTCTGGCCCGATTCGACGATCTCAACCGTCCCGTTGGTGGCCCACGAAGGGAGGGAGACGTCCTCGGCATTGCGCCCGCCGACGTTGCTGCCGCTGATGCTGGGGAAGCCGTGGGGCGGCGCCGTTTCGAAGTTGCCGTTGTTCAGGAGGCCTGCGCATCCACACCATCCACTTAACATCAGTCAGAATACAACGTCGGCGCATCGCGTCACTGTGCATAGATACGCGGTGTTCTTAGCTACAGTAGAGCTGGCTTAACATGGGGATGCCGGGCTGTAATGGCTGGCCTCTAGCGGGGGAAGGCCGTCGGCGCTGGTGGCTGATCGGCTGGTCCCCAGCAAAGAAGAACAGGAGCCCTAGACGACTGCGGTGATGTTTGACAGCGGCGTTTGGTGGCGTGCGCAGAGGCCAACCACCCTGAACTGGAAAAGACTATGACTTGACAGGCGTGGGGATACTAAGGTCTGCAGTGCAAAGAACCGGAGTAGCAGCAGCAGCCACCACCGCCGGCGCAGGGAAAACTG